>CM060428.1:78353890-79801099 GCA_030545235.1 Helianthus tuberosus | reverse complement strand
CCTTAAAACCCCCCAAAAACCCTATCTTTTGAAGATGTAAACGGTGATGGTGGATCATCACAGGTGGGGAGGCGTTTCACGGCGGCGCTAGGGTTTTTGGGGAGGACTCGATGATGATGGTGGTGGTGGTGGTGGTGGTTGAGCACAGTAGTTCCGGTGGCGATGACGTGTGACGGTGGAAAGTTTCAGGTTCATTAGGTGGTGGCCAGTGGTGGAATCGAAACCCTTTGGTGACAATAATGGTGGTGGTGGTGGTGGTGCTGGGTGTTTGATTCAGTTCTGGGTGATGGCGGATTGAGTTTAGAGAGAGAGAGATGAATTGCAGAGAGAGAGAGTTGGGGAAGATTATGATGAATTGCAGATAGAGAGAGTTGGGGAAGATTATATAAATAATAGTAATAATAATAATATTTTTTAATATTAATATTAAATATATAGATAAAAAGACAAAAATACCCTTGGATGATCCAGTTTTAACCAAAAAATCTAACTGGGTTTGGCCTAAAGGACATAACGTGCAAGATTTGCAAACATTAAGGACAAAACTCATCAATTTTAAAGACAAAGGACAGAGCCTGCAATTTGGGACATACATAAAGGACAAAACTTGTAATTTACTCTTTATATATTTATTTGTGTGTTATTGTAATTTAAAGAAACTAAGGATGTGTTGTTCAGTGGCGGAACTAGAACATTAATTCAGGGGTATCCCAAAAAAAAAAAAAAAATTACCGTGCAATCATACAATATTAAAAAAAAAAAACAATACATAAATAAAGTAAAACAAATACCTAATAGATTTGTCCCCTTCTTTCTTTCATAGCTTGAAATCGTTCCATCACATCGTCGTCTTTTACTTCACTTAAAAAATCCTTTTCGACCGCACAAACCATAGCATTGTTCAAGAATTCCAGGCCGATTCGATTGCGTAAATCCATCTTCACAAGCTTCAATTTCAAAAAAGATCTTTCAACGGTTAAGGTTGCCACGGGTAAAAGCAAAGCTAGCCTAACTACCCGATAAACTGTAGGACAAGAACTATGTGTTCCTGTTTCAACCATAACACGCGCAAGATCACTTATTCCATTCAAGTCTTCAAAGTTTTCATCATCGCTTATTGTGTGACGAAATGACTCAATATCACCCAAAAGACTCCCTATTTCTTGTGTAGTAAAATCATCCGGGTACATCTTAGCAAACGCCAATATCTTCGATGGGTCAAACTTAGAAAAACCGTTAGAAGGATTTAAACCCGACATATTTTTTATCAAACTAGTTGTTACCTCACTAAATCAATTTCCTAATTCTTGAATTTGCATGTCCAAAACCCCATTAAAAATGTCTACTTCAAAATGATGTCGATTTGTAATGACATTCTTTCGGTTTCTTGGATTACCATAACTTTTCGTCATGTCCAACATTGTAATGTCATTTTTTTATAAAAGGAAGTCACTTTTTCCAACATCGGCTCAAACCCATTTTGTCTTAAAGCATTCAATGCTCGTTTTGTACCATTTATCAAGTTGGCCGCTTCTAATAAATCTTTACCTTTTTGTTGAAGGTGTTTTGAAAGAGCATTTGTGTAACTTAATATATCTCCCATCAAATGCATATAAAAAACAAACTCGAGTTTTTAAAATAGGATAGAATACCTTTTGCATTTGTCCGTTGTTGACTGCAATCTCCATCTTCTTTAACATATTGAAGTACGGTAACAACTTCTGGAAACAATCTAAGCAAACTGATGATGGTTCTATGATGTGAACCTCATCGCGTATCACCGGCTCGTGCTAGGGAAACCTCTTGGTTTAATCCTTTACCGGTTTTAATTTCACCTTCAAGTATCTCTTTTCCCACTCTAGCCTTTTTTCCTCCCTTAACATATCTTTTCGTTTACAAGAAGCTGAAACCGTAGTGATAACCATGGAAAGGAATTCATAGAATGTTTTGACACCGGCATGCTTTTTTGCAACAACGACTATAACCAACTGAAGTTGATGAGCAAAACAATGGATGTAATGTGCTGACAGGTTATCATTCAAAATCAACGCTTTTAACCCATTAAATTCTCCCCGCATGTTGCTTGCACCATGTAACAACCCTCAGTAAAACCGACACTCTCAAATATTTCCGACACCCTATTATATTTTAAATTGTTCCAATATGTCTTTAAAATACACCCGTACGTGAAAACCGAGCCCGAAATACAATATAGCATTAAAAATCTGAACTTTGGGCTGAGGCGGGCCGCGTAAGCCCCACTTCAACCGTGACGCGGGCCGCGTCAACTTAAAACGGGGCACGGCCCTGGGCCGCCACGTGGCCCAACACCTGGCGGGCCTACCTGATGACCCAGCTAAGCTACGCAGTTGACCGGAGTCAACGCGGGCCGCGTAAGCCTTCGCTTACCTTTACGCGGGCCGCGAGAGGACCAGATTCAGCAACTATATAAGGAGGCCTCGGGATTTC
Organism: Helianthus tuberosus; assembly: GCA_030545235.1. Lineage (NCBI taxonomy): Eukaryota > Viridiplantae > Streptophyta > Magnoliopsida > Asterales > Asteraceae > Helianthus > Helianthus tuberosus. The sequence continues at coordinate 79,798,630 of CM060428.1, read as the reverse complement.
ATTTCCGTCGCTCACATCTTTTCTTTCTTAAACGAATTCTGAGTAGTAGAAATTATAATCGGGTATTATGTCCCCCTAATTAGCGAGGTTCTGCTCCGTTGTAAGTATTATAACCCCAGTTTCGTAATAGATACGCTGCCCGATTGATTTAGGGTTCGGTAACAACTGTCGTGGTTCTGCCCGACGTAGTTGTTGGAATGCCGTCTCGGGGAGGGTATCATTAATATTTTCAAAGGGTTATGATACTAACCAATGTACATTTGTATAAATTATAGATTATATCCAGGAAACCCTTACGCGAATTCTAAGATAGCAATGTTAGTTTATCCTCTTTTTTTATAACATTTTTGTAATACTTTACAAAACCTTAAATGTTTTACAATGTGATTAAGCGGTGATTGAGTCTTTGTAGTTCTTCAATTACTGCCGGTATGTTGGGGTTTTGTATACAAAATTTACTACACTGTGAGTAGTAAGTCGGGATGACAATACGTTACCATTGGATAATGAGTTAGCCAATGTGTAATATGACCCACAAGTCAGGATTGACAGTACTAATGGACTAATTGTTTAGATATAAACATTGTAATCGCTCTCAATACTGTACACTGTGACTTTCTATTTAAACTTGATTAAACTAGGATTCACTCACCAGTATTTCCCACTGACAAATGTTTTTAAAACGCGTTTCAGGTAACACAATATGACAGCCAATTAGTAAAAAGCCAGCTGGAGAGCACTGAAGGCTTGGGAAAAATGTGGCTATAAAAGTTACCTAAAAGACGATGTTTTAAATTCAATAAAATAGGGTTTATCCCTATAAACGTATTGTAATAAGAAACTTGGGTTTTGCCTATGTGATTATTAATATTAAATATGGTGGTTTTACTCTGATAAACATTTCCTAACTACGGTCCTGATGTAATTTCCGCTGCCAAATTAACAAGCTGATACCACCGAAATTCTGAGTTCGCGTCCGCCCGTTCCCGGGGATCAGGGACCGGGGGTTGCGACAGGAGTTGGTATCAGAGCCTAGCCACTGGTCTAAGCCAAAGAAGTGTTCTGCTGACACTTAAAATTTAAACTTTGTGTTAGGAAATAAATTACGGAAATACGTGCATAACTGTATTTATTTGTTATGTGTTATTTGACTATTTATTAGTTTACAGTATGAGTGATCAAGGACCCTCAGACATGTGTCGTCAGTTGTCTGATTCACCTAGGAGTGAAGGTACCTCATCACAGCCTGCCCTTTCTGGGTATTCTGCTAATCAGGAATAAGGAATGTTTGCTTTTAAAGCTCAGTCAGAAGAGCCATTCCCTCATAAGAAACGAGGATGGTTCAGTAAGGAAGCCTTTGCACGTAGGAAAAGAATGCGAAAGTTGCAACAGCAAAGAGCCTTAGTAGCCGTTAAGCGAGAAACAGATGCCCATACACAGGATATGCTTAATAGAAGCCTAGCTAATTTCCATATCCTAGCTACAACTGCTGCTGACCCAAGTCTGGAACAACTAGTAGCCCCACAACCCCTAATCCCAGACCAATCCATGGAGATAGAAAACCCTGAAAACCAGGTGGAGATGCATGATTTTAACCCAGAGGAAATACCTAGGGTACCTGCAGCAAATCCCCTAGACCCAAATTACGATCCCTGGTGGGATGACGTTAGGGACTATGTGCAACGTTACCCGATCCATGAAGACACACCCATACAGAACATAGGAGCCTATCCAAGTATGGACCCTTTAGATCCCTATTACCATAATAACTACATTAGGGAAATCTTAGAAGATCCTTACCGATTTCAGGCACTTTCACCCCCATATCAGGAACCCGCACCCCAGATTCCGAACCCAGTCCTAGAACCTGCACCCCCAATGAGTGCAGAAAACGTCCAAGAACTTAGGACTTTTGGGGAGGAAATTTTAGAAAGCAGTGAGAGAATGCAACAGGTAGGAGAGCGACTCGTATGGAAATACGATGAGCGCAATATGGGTTTTTGGATAAATCCATATCCGTGATAGGATAAAGGAGACGGTAATAGTAATAATAATAATAATAATAATAATAAAATAAAATATGTGTGTACGGATGCCTATTACTATTAGTGTAATTCTATGTCAGTTGGTATTGTAATTTTTATTTTAGTACTGGTGTGTAATAGATGCATAATAGTATATGAATAGAGTAAAGTCGCAATGATCGACGCTTTTGGTTAGATTGCGTATCATGTGATTCACTATATTAATATTATTTGTGATATTAATATGGGGTAAATGTTTAAAATTCAGATGGCCGACGAAGGAAATCAAGGAAATCTGAATAACGATAACCAGAGTAACATTAACGTGGTTAATGAGAATCCGAGCATCAATAACAATGGAAACCAAATGGATAATAGTGTCGTTCAACATATAGTGGCACAAAGAATCATAAATGCCATGCCATTTATTATTCAAACTATTAAAGAAGCGAATAATAAAAGTAAGCATAGCAGTAAGCGACCCATCGAACCCGAAAACAATGTAAACAATGGACCTTTACTTTAGGTGCCCATTCCCAAAAGGAGAAGAACCGTGTCTTACGGTTGTTCTTATAAAGAATTCTTGTCTTGCAAACCAATGGAATTCTCGGACAAAGAAGGAGCCATTGCAACCCTACGCTGGATAGAGAAAACTGAGGCAGTCTTAAGAATAAGCAAGTGTGCTGAAGAAGATAAGATACTGTTTGCTTCTAATCTGTTTAAGAATTCAACACTAGAATGGTGGAACACTATCCTCCAGTCAAAAGGAAGTGATAGGGTATACAATATGGAATGGGAAGAATTTAGGAACATGGTAGAAAGGAAATTCTGCCCTCCTAATGAAAAAGAACAAATAGCAAACAAATTCCTAAACCTTAGGATGAATGGAGTGGATAGTAAGGGGTACACCAAGTTATTCTTTGAATATGCTAGAATAGTACCAACCCTTGCATCACCAGAGCCAGTATTAAACTCCCGTTACATATGGGATTAATTGGAGAGATTAGACATGTAGTCAAGGCAGCTAGACCTCAAACCATAGAAGAAGCTGTAGAACTAACCAATACCTTGACAGATGAACTAGTCCATACTAGAGAAGAAGACCAGAGGAAAAACCTAGCCCAAAGGCTTACACAAGAATTTCATTCTGGAAATTCTAACCGTAAGAATATGGGTTCTACCTCTGCACCTTTCTGCAAGGTCTGCAAGAAAAAGCATTCGGGAAAATGCTCCACTCTTTGCAATTATTGCAAGATGCCAGGGCACAAGGAAGAAAATTGCAGGAAGAAATCCAGTAATGGATTATGCTACAACTGTGGAGAAAAAGGTCATATCAGGCCAAACTGTCCAAAACTAGCCCCAGCTGCAAACAACAAGAACACTAAAAATGCTAGAGCATTTGTTCTGACTGCAGATGAAGCCAAGATGATTCCAGATGTCATAGCTGGTACGTTTTTAGTTAATGATGTTTTTGCTAAAGTATTATTTGACTCTGGTGCAAACCAAAGTTTTATTAATACATCATTTTGCAAATTTCTAAATCAGTCATTAACTAAACTACCACAAGAATGTCTAGTAGAGACAGCTAACGGAGAAACCGTTAGGATTTCTGAAATCTTGCAAGGAGCAAGAATAGAAATTTTAAATCAGAGATTTATTGCAAATCTTTATCCCATGAATCTGGCAGGATTTGATGTTGTATTAGGAATGGATTGGTTAATAGCCAATAAAGCCAGTATTTTATGTGATCAAAAGTCAATTCAAGTAAATTCACCAATAGGTAAAACGATCACAATTAAAGGAGATAAACCATCTAGATCTACAAAATTTCTCTCTGTGATGAAAACTGCAAGATACATAAGAAAAGGATCATTAGTGTATTTGATTTCCATAATCACTAACACTAAAAGAAAGGATTTAAAGGATATTCCAGTAGTATCTCAGTTTTCAGATGTATTTCCAGAAGAATTGCCAGGGCAACCTCCAGATAGAGAAGTTGAATTCAGGATCCATTTAATACCAGGAATAACACCGATTGCCAAAGCACCTTATCGTTTGGCACCCGCAGAAATGCAGGAACTGAAGAAACAATTAGACGAATTATTGGAAAAAAGGATTCATACAGCCAAGTTCATCACCATGGGGAGCGCCGATACTGTTTGTTAAAAAGAAGGACAGATCAATGCGTATGTGCATTGACTACCGTGAATTAAACAAGATCACGATTAAGAACCTGTACCCATTACCAAGAATCGATGATCTGTTTGATCAACTACAAGGAGCTCGATTTTTCTCTAAAATCGATTTAAGGTCGGGATATCATCAATTAAAGGTACAGGAAGAGGACATTCCTAAAACCGCATTCAGAACAAGGTATGGACATTATGAATTTACTGTTATGCCATTTGGTTTAACCAATGCCCCAGCTGCATTTATGGACATGATGAACCGAATATGTAAGCCATATTTGGATAAATTCATAATTGTTTTCATAGATGATATTTTAATTTACTCTAAGAGTAAAGAGGAACATGTAAAACATTTGCACGCACTTTTAAGTTTATTAAGAAAGGAAAAGCTTTACGCTAAATTTTCCAAGTGCGAGTTTTGGTTAGAACAAGTACAATTTCTTGGACATTTAGTGAATCATGAAGGAATTCATGTGAATCCAACAAAGATTGAGGCTATTACTAAATGGAAAACCCCTGAGTCACCAACCGAGGTTAGAAGTTTCTTAGGATTGGCCGGTTATTATAGAAGATTTATTCAAGATTTTTCTAGAATAGCCATTCCTTTAACTAAGTTAACCTGTAAATCTATTAAGTTTGAATGGGGACCAAAACAAGAAGAAGCTTTTAGAATTCTTAAGCAAAGATTAACTAATACACCCATACTAGCGTTACCAGAAGGAACTGAAGATTTTGTAGTTTATTGTGACGCTTCCAAATTAGGTTATGGATGTGTATTGATGCAACGCCAAAAGGTTATAGCTTACGCATCTAGACAACTTAAGAATCATGAAGAGAATTATTCAACCCAGGATCTAGAACTAGGAACTATAATTTTCGCTCTTAAGATTTAGAGACATTACCTTTATGGTAGTAAGTTTACCATATTCACTGATCATAAGAGTTTAAGGTATGTTTTCAAGCAAAAGGAATTGAATATGAGACAAAGACGCTGGATGGAGATACTTAGTGATTATGATTGTGATATCCAGTATCATGAAGGAAAAGCAAATATAGTGGCAGATGCTTTAAGCCGAAAGTATCATGAAAAGCCAAAAAGGGTACGTTCTCTTAAATTAAATCTACAAGTAGATTTAAATGATCAGATAAGAGAAGCACAAGAAGCAGTAATCAAGGATGATACTGAAAAATTAAAAGGTATGCTAAAAGAATTAGAACAAGGAACAGATGGAATTTGGAGATTCCATGAGAAGAGAATATGGATACCTAAATTAGGAAACCTACGTTATCATATTTTAGAAGAAGCCCATAAGTCTAAATATACGATGCATCCAGGAAATGATAAAATGTACCAGGATTTAAGAAAAAATTTCTGGTGGATAGGAATGAAAAAAGGACATAGCAACCTATGTTTCTAATTGTTTAACTTGTTCACAAGTTAAAGCTGAACACCAAAAACCCTCAGGATTGCTACAACAGTTAGAAATGCCAGTGTGGAAATAGGAATTGATAACAATGGATTTTGTTACTAAATTACCCAAAACAAAGAAAGGAAATGATACAATCTGGGTGATTGTAGATAGACTAACCAAGTCAGCTCATTTCTTACCAATGAAGGAAACTTTCAGTATGGAACAGTTAGCCAAATTATATGTAAATGAAATTGTTTCTTTACATGGAATTCCTTTATCAATTGTTTCTGATAGGGATAGTCGATTTACCTCTCATTTTTGGTCAAGTTTCCAAAAGGCAATGGGAACCAAGTTAAAGTTGAGCACAGCTTATCATCCTCAAATGGATGGACAAAGCGAAAGAACAATTCATACAATGGAGGACATGCTTAGAGCCTGTGTAATTGATTTCGGAGGTAATTGGGACGATCACTTACCTTTAATGGAATTTTCTTATAATAATAGTTATCACACAAGTATCAATGTTGCACCATTCGAAGCACTTTATGGACGAAAATGCCGAACCCCAGTCTGTTGGGCAAAAATTGGGGAAAAGCAACTATCTGGACCTAAGATAGTGCAAGAAACAACTGACAAGATTATTCAAGTCAAAGAACGATTGAAAGCAGCATGTGACCGACAGAAGAGCTATGCTGATAACCGACGCAAACCATTGGAATTTCAAACAGGAGATAAAGTATTGTTAAAAGTCTCTCCTTGGAAAGGAATAGTAAGATTCATCAAACGGGGAAAGCTAAGTCCCAGGTATATTGGACCTTTTGAGATTATTAGAAGAATAGGACCTGTAGCCTATCAGCTACAACTGCCAGAGGAAATGGCAGGAATACATGATGTATTTCATGTATCAAATCTCAAAAAGTGTTTAGCTGATGAATCACTGATAGGACCTCTTAAGGATATAGAGGTAAATGAACAACTCAAGTTTGTAGAAAGACCTCTACAGATTGAAGACAAGAAAATCAAGAACCTCAAGCATAAGAGACTAGTTCTGGTCAAAGTGAAGTGGGACTCCAAAAGAGGACCTGAGTACACATGGGAACTCGAATCTGAAATGCAAAGAAAATATCCGCACTTATTCCAGTAGATCTCGAGGACAAGCTCTAAAACAAGGTGGGGAGAATGTAACAACCCTTAGTAAAACCGATACTCTCAAATATTTCCGACACCCTATTATATTTTAAGTTGTTCCAATATGTCTTTAAAATACACCCGTACGTGAAAACCGAGCCCGAAATACAATATAGCATTAAAAATAAATTAAAAATCTGAATTTGGGCTGAGGCGGGCCGCGTAAGCCCCACCTCAACCGTGACGCGGGCCGCGTCAACTAAAACGGGGCACGGCCTGGGCCGCCACGTGGCCCAACACCTGGCGGGCCTACCTGAAGACCCATCTAAGCTACGCAGTTGACCGGAGTCAACGCGGGCCGCGTAAGCCTTCGCTTACCTTTACGCGGGCCGCGAGAGGACCAGATTCAGCAACTATATAAGGAGGCCTCGGGATTTCATTTCCGTCGCTCACATCTTTTCTTTCTTAAATGAATTCTAAGTAGTAGAAATTATAATCGGGTATTATATCCCCCTAATTAGCGAGGTTCTGCTCCGTTGTAAGTATTATAACCCCAGTTTCGTAATAGATACGCTGCCCGATTGATTTAGGGTTCCGTAACAACTGTCATGGTTCTGCCCGACGTAGTTGTTGGAATGCCGTCTCGGGGAGGGTATCATTAATATTTTCAGAGGGTTATGATACTAACCAATGTACATTTGTATAAATTATAGATTATATCCAGGAAACCTTTACGCGAAGTCTAAGATAGCAATGTGAGTTTATCCTCTTTTTTGATAACCTTTTTGTAATACTTTACAAAACCTTAAATGTTTTACAATGTGATTAAGGGGTGATTGAGTCTTTGTAGTTCTTCAATTACTGCCGGTATGTTGGGGTTTTGTATACAAAATTTACTACACTGTGAGTAGTAAGTCGGGATGACAATACGTTACCATTGGACAATGAGTTCGCCAATGTGTAATATGACCCACAAGTCAGGATTGACAGTACTAATGGAGTAATTGTGTAGATATAAACATTGTAATCGCTCTCAATACTGTACACTGTGACTTTCTATTTAAACTTGATTAAACTGGGATTCACTCACCAGTATTTCCCACTGACAAATGTTTTTAAAACGCGTTTCAGGTAACACAATGTGACAGCCAATTAGTAAAAAGCCAGCTGGAGAGCACTGAAGGCTTGGGAAAAATGTGGCTATAAAAGTTACCTAAAAGACGATGTTTTAAATTCAATAAAATAGGATTTATCCCTATAAACGTATTGTAATAAGAAACTTGGGTTTTGCCTATGTGATTATTAATATTAAATATGGTGGTTTTACTCTGATAAACATTTCCTAACTACGGTCCTGATGTAATTTTCGCTGCCAAATTAACAAGCTGATACCACCGAAATTCTGAGTTCGCGTCCGCCCGTTCCCGGGGATCAGGGATCGGGGGTTGCGACACACCATCATAACCTTGGCCTCACACCTAAAACAAAAATAAATTATAACATAAAAAAACAATGATTATTATAATAATGTAAAGAAACTATGAATTTTATTACTTACCTATTTTATGCTCAACTGGTTGCTTGCTAATAAATCATCAATGGCTTGTTTAAGAGTTGTAGAAGTCGTGTCTTTCACATGAACAATTCCGATAAAACTCTCTCTAACAGCCCCTAGTTTATCAACAAATCTAACAACTACAACCATTTGCTCCTTCAAAGAAACATCACTAGATTCATCTACCAACAACCCAAACACGTCATCTTTAATTTATGCACAAATGCTTTTTGTTACTTCCTTTGAAAAGCATTCAATAATCTCCTTTTGTGTCTTTGGCGATGTCAATTTATTGTTCTTTTTTGCGTTCCCTAATGTGTACTTTCCAATTTCCGGGTGGTTAGTACTAATCAAGTTTAACACCGAAAGAAACATACATTGAGAATTAGATTCTTCCGACTCATCATGGCCACGAAAGGGTAAAGAGTTTTCTAAACAGAATCTAGCACTCATAACAGAACCAAGTAATCGATAATAATTTGCAATCATTTCTTCTTTAGTCAACTTCTTCATATTTTTATCCATATGTTTCTTTTGATTCATGAGATTGTGACATTTTTGTGTCGTCTTTGAATGATGACTATCAACATTCCCAACATGTTCCTTTAATGACCCCTTTTTACTCCAATCACTAAAGCCTTTAGAACTAGAAGACCACGTATCTCTTCCGCCTTGATTACCAACATCTTCTTTAAACAAGTAACAATATAGACAATATACTTTGTCTGCTTTGATGCTATACTCTAACCAACTACAATCATTAAACCAACTAACAACAAAACGTCTTTTTTTCCATAAAAGTCTTTAACAGGAAACTTATGACTACGCGGTTGAAAAGTCCCTTTAACAAGATACGACCTTCTTATGCCATCTATTTGATTTGGGTGATAACTAGCAATAGGTGGCCTATCAAATGGATCCGAAGGAAGATCATTCAAATCAATAATACCTCGTGTTGTTGGAATTGAAGTTGTAGGATTATCATTATCAACATTCGGACTTGCATCAACGTCATCATTTGCTTGATCAACATTCGGACTTGCATCAACGTCATCATTTGCTTGGATATTATCATTATCAACATTCGGACTTGAATCAACATCAACATTCGGAGGAGTTGTTTCATTTGAAATTGTATCATCATCATTAATTTCTTCGTATTTTCTTTTGAAAAAAGTTCCCAATTAAAGCTTGTTTTTTGGATTTTGGTTTCGTCATCACTTCAAAGAATTCAAACAATCAAACAATCAATTCAAACAATCAAAGAATTCAACGGCTAAGTAACAACAATTTATTAAACCAACTAATCAAACTGAAACAATAAAAAAAACTGATCAAACTAGAACATTAACTAATATTCATAAAACTAATCAAAGTATCAAACTGAAACAATCAGTATGATTTGGGCTTAATTTCAGTTTGTAAATTTTTTTTTGAGGGGTGTCCTCGTAGTTGTTGAGGGGTGTCCTTAGTATAAAAATCGAAAAAAAAATTACACTACCGGATAAAAGTTGAGCCGTAGCCCGTGCTACGCCTCGGACTACACTAGGTCCGCCCCTGGTTTGTTTATCTATTATTGGTTTCTTTTAGTGTGATGTCATCTATCATCTTCTTCCCTACACACCACCTATATCATCTTCTTCCCTACCCCTACCCCCACCTCCATTCACGGAACACTAGCCCACCACCGCCGGAACTGAAACCCCAACCATCTCCATTTCTAGCAATTACATCAAGCAACCACCATCACTCCACAGCACCACCCGTCACCACCATGAGCAGATTCGAAGTCCACGGCACTACCCCGTCACCACCATGATGGAGTACTACTGAAAACTTCTCCTGCGACTTTAGACTACAGGAAGGTTAGCTTAAATAATAAAGTCATAAGAACTAATTAGTCAAAATATATATACATTTGACCTCAAAAGTTCAGTTCTGATAACTAAAATAATCAAATTTTTTATAACTGAAATAAATCAAACCAAATTGATTAGAACCTTATATTATATGTGTTATTCAACATAGTTTTGAATGTACAATTTGAGAACCCAAAGTCGGGAATTTTTGTATACAGGTCCCAAGTTATACATGTCAAGCGTTTTCAAGTTATACAGGTGCCAAATGGTGTTTTTGACAATTTTCCGGCAAAAAGTTGTTTGTTAGAAAAATGTTGGTTTGGAACTAACCTGAAATACGTTGAGCTACACCCATTTCTCGACAGCAAAGATAACCAGGAATAATATAAAAATATAAATGATCTAGGAGTTTGGGAGGTAGTGATACGGTTTTGTTAAAAACTTGAATTGAGTTGAATTGAGTCGAGGTTGTATGAGTTTACATCAAAGCTTTATATATCGAGTTTGTGTTTAAACGGTCTTGCTACTTGTGTGAATATTTTAGTACTTATGTAGGGATGAGCTAGGTACCAAAATTCGCCAAAAAATGGGTATCGGTACCAGTACCGAAAACGTTCGATATGGTACCGGTATTTGTGTGTAAAATTCGGTAAAATACAGGTACCGAAAACATCAAAAAGTAGGTGCTGAATCATTGCCCAAAATAATTCAATACGGAAATTCGTACGGTACCGGTGCCAACTCCCAAATATCCATCCTTATACGTATGTAATATAATAATCCACCGTTAAAAAAATTATAGGATACAACAAAACTAATATAAAAATAATAAAAATTATTTATGATGATGATCACACATTTAAAATTATATAAAATCAAGTTTACTAATAAAAGCCATGTAATATACGGGATTTTAACCAAATAAAATAATAAAGAAAATGTCTCGAGCATGTAAATAATTTATGAATCAAGCATGAAACAAAATAAACTCAAATTCAGTCGAATTTGAGCTTATATGATAGATTAACTTGTGTTATGGTAATGTTTATTTATTTATACAATCCGTTCGTCCATAAAAGAAAACTATATGCTATAAAAAAGGTTAAAATCTTTTGTCAATTACTATATTTTTATGTAGCTTTTTTTGTGATTTTGTTCAAATTATATTTTAGATATTGAGTTATTATTTTGTAAATTCTTGTTAGTTTTGTCCTTGTTTAGAAACGAAAACCAATTTGGAAAATGTTTTTTTCTTCTTTCTTTTGATTTGAACTTTTGGGTACGGTGTTTTTAATTGTTCAACATTTGTATGCCATGATAATAATGAGTAAACTGCAATTTTACCCCATGAGGTTAGGGGTCATTGGCATGTCTACCCCCTAAGGAAGTAATTGCATTTTTACCCCCCACTGTTTGGGGTTATGTCGCATGTTTACCCCCCTGACCATTTCAACGTTATTGTTACCGTTAGTGTGTAGTGAAAAGTCCAAACTACCCTTCACCTTCCCCGTTAATAGCTTGAATCCTGCCCTAAATGCTCTTGTTCTTCAATCGTTCTTCAATCGACCTCAATTCACTGCCCTCAATCCCTCAATTCACTGCCCTCGATTCTCTGCCCTCTAATCACTGCCCTCAATTCTCTGCCCTCTAATCACTGCCCTGAACATGCCTTCATCTTCATCGTCTGTGCTTCGATTCAAGGGCAAAACTCAACATTCAGACATCATATGTCCATGTGGTGCGAAAACAGTGGTGAAACAATCAGCATCGACAGCTAATCCTGGTCGTTGGTATATTCGATGTGTAAGTTTCTTCTGTTTTATGCTTATTGAATCTTAACTTTGTTGGAAAGTGTTGCTTATGATGTCGAATAATAGGTCGGAGGATGTGGATTCCTAAGATGGGCTGACAAAGGTGAAGAACAGGGATGTCCGGTTTGCGGAGAGGTAATGCCTAGTTTAATCATTGACTTGGCTAACTGCAAAGAACAGTTGGGTCGGTACAAGAATGGAGATGTGTTGAAACTGAAGATGTACTTTGTGATTACTTGGGTGTTGATTGTTCTACTGTTTTTGGTTAAGTAGTATAATGTGGACAAATTGGATTTGGATGTGTATTTTGATTTCTTGTAATTATACTTTTTCATGCAATGGTCTTTTTCAAGTTCTTATTATATGTTTGTGTTGGTAGCCTTCTTGTAATTCTGTAGGTAAGGATGTTGAGAATGAGAAAGATGTTGGTAAGGATGAAGACAAAGATGTTGGTAAGGATGAAGACGTCGTTGCAGCCGAAGAACCAGACAGTTATGTCTACTTTGAGGATCAAGAGTCTGAGATACTCAGACCTTACATGGAGCAAGAAACTGATTATGAAAAGATATTCGGAGATCCGACAAAGGATTATGACCCTGAAGTGCTGGAACATGCATGGGATTACACATATTGGAATGAAGATGATGATTGGTACTATGACCCATATGAAGGGGAGCATGGTTCTGATTCGGATTGGTCTTGTTTGGATGATTGTCACTGGAAATAGGCTAGATTTTGTTTGGTTTTAAGTTTGTATGTTGGACATCTTATTTGTACTAAATGTTGCAATGTAGTCTAATCGAATCACTTTCCGCCTCTTATTTGTACCAAAATGGTCATTTTGACCTTATAAATGGTCATGGTACTTGTACCAATTATCCAAACATGTTGCAAACCAATTATCCAAACATGCTGCAAATTTATATAGGCTGCAAATTGATATAAACAAACCTACAAATAATAATTTTGACCTTAACCTGCTGCAAGTGACAAAAACTAACCTGCCTGTGATCATCTAAACACAATCAAACATGCATGCCAGTTATAAACAAGTCAAAACCTGCTGCAAATGGATCATATGGACATTTTGACCTTATAAACAAGTCAAACCTGCTGCAAATGACCAAAATGGTCATTTTGACTTTATAATTAAGCCTAACAGCTGCAAATGGATCATATGGTCATTTTAATATAAACATAACATTGTCTTGACCAAACCAAACATAAAGGTACAAACCAACCAAACATTGTCTTGAACAAAGTTGACAAACCTAACATTGTCTTGACCAAACCAAACATAAAGGTACAAACCAACCAAACATTGTCTTGAACAAATTTGACAAACCTAACAAACATAGTCTAAACTTACAAACCATCCATCACTCATCAAGATTGTAAACTGGTGCACCTTGAGTGGCAGTGTGTGATTCCTGTGAAGCAATGGATTGTTCAGCCCCTTGTCCTTTGCAGCTCCTGACATTGTGATCCATATTCCCACATTTACCACACCTGATGCTACTACCCTTTCTGGTCATTTTACCTCCTTTGTCGAACTCCTGCTCAAGTTCTTTTTCACCAAATGCCTTCTTTCTTTTCTTCTTTGGCCTTCCAACTTGTGTATGATGCTTTGGTGGGATGAGTGTTGTTGGACACTCTGAAGGAGTCCACATCTCCGGCCCGTTGATTGGCTCTATGACATTGTAATAAACTTTCTTCCATGTTGACAGCCAATACACTTCATCCACCCAGTCTTCTGGTATGCCAGCATCAATGCTATTCCTTGACATATCCCATATGGCTGCAACTGCATGTTTGCAAGGCTTCCCGGTCAAATCCCACTTCCTGTATGCACAAGTTTTATGTTTAACATTCACAACACACTGTGATCTCGGACCTGTGACTTGATACTTGTCCGAATCAACCATTAAAACAGACATTTCAGCAGCCTGTTTCTTGATCTCATCGAAGACCTCAGTGGCATGAGGAGTCAGTGGCCCCATACAATTTGCTTGTAATTTCTTGACATTCACTATCCACTTGGTCATGTACTCCCGAATGAATTCTAGGCATGTGATAATCGGCTTGTCCCTTGCTCCTACGATTTGTCTGTTAAAAACCTCACATATGTTGTTCAGCAACATATCACATTTAGCTCTTCCAGAAAAATATGCTCTTGACCAAGCGGTGAATGGGATCTCATTCAGCCAGTCATACATAGCTCGTTCTGTTGTCTTAATTTCTTCCATAGCTTTGTTAAAGTATGGAATAGATGTCTTCCTTCCGGCTGACCAAAGCAAATTCTTGTAAAGATCTCCATGCCACTTGGATTTCATGTTCTCATGAATGTGCCTCAAACAAAATCTGTGCTCAGCATTAGGGAAAACAGCTAGCATAGCAGGAATCAGACCCTGTGATACAAAATGCAATTAATGACACTATTTTGCAAGGTTTTAATTAACACTTAAGAACATATTACCTTTTGTCTGTCACTGATGAAGGTGAAACAAGAGTTAGCCGTACACCCTAGGTCATCTCTCAACAGTTGCAAAAACCATTTCCAGGTTTGTGTTGTTTCTGCCTCAACAAGGGCATAACAAACTGGATATATGCTATTGTTCCCATCAATACCAACAGCACTCAAGATCTGTCCAGGAAATGGACCTTTCATGAAACAACCATCCACACCCAGCAATGGTCTTCCAATCATCTTAAATCCTCTCATCATAGAGGCAAAACAAAAATAAACCCTTCGAAACTGCCTTGTAGGACTAGCTGAGTTCCCACATGGCTCCACATCAATTTTAATTGTACTACCTGGGTTGGCTTTTAGAAGTTCATCACAGTATGACCTTAGCAGACCATACTGTTCTTGGTAATCACCATAGATCTTTGTAGTTGCTATCCTCTTGGCTCTGAATACCTTATGTAGTGATATTTCAAGTTGATGCTTCCGAAGCAGTTGACTTTGGATTGCTTGAATTGGCATGTCTGGATTGCTTTCAATCATAGGTTGGATCTCTCTGGCAATCGAACTCATTGTGTACAAAGAAACGGCCCTTGTTGTCAAACAATTGTGTTGATTATGAATGGTCTTCACACACCACTTATCCTTGTATGTGTTCCTTGAGATGTGAACTGCCCAAGGACATGTGGGCTTGGTATGCCTTTTGAGGTGCTTATATTTTTGCCCTACTTTGGTGCATTTACTATTTTGCCCCTCTTCTCCTTTTTTTTACATGACCAAGTAGTGGTGGATTGCTTCCAAAACATACTACCCTATACCTTAACAATTCAATTTTTAGAATAAAAACATCCCTCATTGCCTTAAGAGCATAAGCTTTCACCATCTGATTCATATTTTTCTTGTCATCAATAAGCTGACCAATATAGAATGGCAGATCATTTGGACCTTTTGAAGCACTCTTGTTTCTCCTCCTTATCTTCCTGGCAACCTTATCTCTAAGGGTTGAATTGTCATCCGATCCACTTTCAAAATCCTCCAAGTCAACAAGCACATGTCCTTCATCACTTCTGTCATCATCATGATCCTCATCACCTGAACCATCCAGCTCTTCCCTAGTAAACTCAACATTAGCCCTGAACCTCTGCATATCCACCTCTATTTCATAAACCAAATTATCTTCCTCAACATACTCATAATCAGGATCACTTCCTTTACTCTCTTCTTGATCACTTCCTTTACTCTCTTCTTCATCTTCATTCATACTATAATCCTGATTATTTATTGTAAATGATGCTGGAACAATTGCTTTACATGCCCCTACAGGACCTTCACTTGTATTTTTCAATATTGTTGACATCCGGTGTTCAACATACATGTCTATGATGTGGACTCCTTGACGCACATGATCGAAGATAGGCTCTAAGTCAACATCACATTTTAATGTCCTAAGACCAAAATCCAACGAACAATACGGTTCCTTGTAATGAATGCAGAAAAACAAACCATCATTGTATCCTAATTTCTTAACCATCTCCTCTAAAACATCAGTATTCAACACTGTAAAATCTACATGATCAATGTAGCTCATCTTCCCACCAAAGTATTTCCTATTTGGGTTTTCTACAAAATTACATCCATGGTGAAATTTAATGGTAAATTGAGATTGGGTTTCTCCTGTAAACACACATCAACAACAAATTAAGACAGAAAAAAGTTAAATTTTTACCCTAATTCAGACCCTTTGAACTTGCATGTCACTTACGGTACATTTCACCCGGTTCGAAATACTGATCTTCAGCTCGTATCTTCCACAATCGAAGATCCATGCTCGTAACAGACTTCTAATCTGCTGTAAGTGTTGAAGAATGCCTGATCGCTGGTGCGGAGGTCTTCAATTTCGAGTTAGGTTAAGTTCAGGGTTTCAATGTGATGAATTGGTGATTAAATGAGGTTGCAGGTCAACAGGAAAGCGAAATTACCTAATTGCCCTTTGACCATTAACAGAAACCACTAACATCTAACGTTGAAATGGTCAGGGGGTAAACATGCGACATAACCCCAAACAGTGGGGGGGTAAAAATGCAATTACTTCCTTAGGGGGGGTAGACATGCCAATGACCCCTAACCTCAGGGGGTAAAATTGCAGTTTACTCTAATAATAATTATGAAAGGAACAAAAAAATGTCATCTTCACAACCACCACTATATGTTACTATTTTAGTCACCTTCAATTTCCGCCCACCAAAATCAGACAGTCAACACACCCTCCCCAACACTACTACCTACATCTTCAACAAAAACCGCCATCGCCTTCGGAGCACCTGCACCGTAGCTGGAAAAACATATCGTGTTGTGTTAACTGGGTTGTGTTTGACACGACACGTTTTAAATGACTGGTTAACCCAAAGACGACTCATGTAACTAAATGTTTCATGATCCTAAACACTAACACTTACATGTGTTTGATAAGCAAATGACACAACACGACATATTTTTAGCATGATTAAATGTAACTAGTTCAATACCACGATTGACACGACACATTTGACATGATTAAACATAATAACTCCAATATCAACTTTCATTAATGTTGGCAAGGGTAAGTCCAGTCAAGCGGAAATTAACTTTGTCCACTCCTAATGAACAACTGCCTGCTTTCTATTCCAATCAGGATGTTATAAATTGTTTTGAAATGGCAAAATTGAATGGTTTTTTTTTGAACGGCAAAATCCACTTTATATATGTATATATATATATATATATATATATATATATGGGAAGGTTCATTGGGGAACACTAAAAAAATGGGGAACAGCGGGGAACCGACTCAAACGAACTCCGATTGGACTCATTCCAGCGGCGTTGGAACCGGCTCGTCAAACCCTAGCTAAGATCTCTTAACCCTAAACCCTAAATCCTAACTCCTAAACTCTAAACCCTAAAGCTAAAAAATAAGGCTAAAACCTAAGCTAAACCGTAAAATCTAAACTATAAACCCTAAAAGCTAAACCCTAAAGGATAAAACTAAAGCCAAACCCTAAAGCTAAACCCTAAACACTAAAGCTAAACTCTAAACCCTAAAACTAAACCCTAAAGCTAAACCCTAAAGCTAAACCCTAATGCTAAACCCTAAAAGCTAAACCCTAATATATTTAGGGTTTAGGGGTTATGATTTCGGGGTTAGGGTTAAGAGATCCTAGTTAGGGTTCGACGAGCCGGTTCCAACGCCGCTGGAATGAGTCCAATCAGAGTTCGTTTGAGTCGGTTCCCCACTGTTCCCCACTTTTTTAGTGTTCCCCAATGAACCTCACACTATATATATATATATATATATAAAGGGCCAGTAAGAAGCTGGGAATACAAAACCAAAAAACAAACAAACACAAAAAGAACAAACTACAACATCTCTAAAATATCAAAAACCTTCCACTTATACCAGCACGGCGTGGGAAGTTTAGAGCGGTTTTTAATCCACAGGAACACATCTTCTTTGATCATATCCACCCCCTTTGAAATCGGGATGAACCGGTTATCAAAAACCTTCTCATTCCTTGCGGCCCAGATTCGCCAAACCGTCCCCATCATAATCGAGTAAACTACCTTCTTCCAAACTTTTCCACCCGGTTGCTTGAAGACATAATCCATAAGAGACCGAAGATCATGAATATCCGCAGGAAAACTCACACGAATCCAAGCCAACATGTTCCACCAAATACAATGGGTCCACAAGCAATTGACAAAAATATGATCCGAATCTTCGTCCTCCAAACCTCAACGCAGGCAAAGACCGTCGGCGAGAGGAACCCCCCTGTTAATCAAACCAACTTTTGCTGCCACCTTTCCCATGCAGGCCCTCCATAATAGAACATTGGCTTTCGGAGGAGCCCATGAGTTCCAACTAAAAGAGCCCTCATGGCTTTCGGCCGCACCTCCTGCCCTTTCAATATCGTCACGAACTTGTCTAACAGAAAAAGACCCATTAGGGTCGCTTCTCCATTTCCATTTCTCCCCTTCCTCCACCAAATTTTCTTTTAAGTTAATCCTGTATTTCGCCAAGATCCCTTCAACTGAACAGACATCTTTCCAGACCCCCGGAATAGACTTTTTAATCGGAAGAAACGGAGGATTAATGTTAGACACTCTACCTTTATGAATTGCATCCACCACTTTCGCCCATAGTTGAATGTTAAGAGGAAATATGTTTAGTTCCGCATTAGAGTGGAGTTGTTCTTGACAACAAAAGCGAAGTTAGGAGTGTCATTTGTCACATTATTAAGCTATGCCTTGTGGTGGTGAAATGATTACCACTGGGAAGCGCGAAACACTCCCTCCCTAGGGTGTGAAAGGGGTGTTGCCTTTCCTTGGAGACCATTGCAAGGTTGATGTGAAAGTTGTTTAATTTATTTTGATTAGTAACAATTGACAAACCAATCATTTAGGATCTCGTTATTTCTTTTTTCAATTTTTTATTACTCACTTATCACGTTACCGTAACACACCTTAGTGAAAAGGTAAACCACTCTTGTCTATGTGGCTACACTTTTTTTTCACCTTTCACCTCTCGAAAACACAGTCTTAGTGTGGATTTTTATCGCCTAGAGAAAACCATAGTCAAAATTATTAAATTACAATTTACCTCATAAACGGATCATACACATGTTGTGTCGGCCTATTAACCTATTTAACACGACAGACTATATGTGTTATGTGTCTCATAAAGGGGACCTGTTTAGACACGTCTTAATAGTATTGACCCGTTTATAACTCGGACCTTTACCAAAACACCAACTAGTTTAATGTCGAGTTATAGCGTTTTAACGAGTCGTGTCATACATTTTCAGACCCAACCGAAACCACCACCATTGAAATCTCCTGCAAAATTGAAGCTGCAACCACCGTCATAAATCAAACTTAAAGTTTCTCAATTCAGAAATTGAAAACTAAAAGACACTATAGTCTATATTTATAACATGACAGCCAACTATATTAGGCCCACTCTCTAAAATAGTACTATACTACTATGTAGTATGTACTTGAAAGTTGAATAGGGCTGCTTCACATATAGGCCTATATAGAAAGCCCATTTATGAAATTTTGATCAAAATTTCCGAGGGTTTAAATAAGGGTAAATTGCATTTTTTTATGTTCTTTAATTTTCAGCAATATTTCAGTTGTTTTTCTTTAACTGACGAAATTACAACGGACGTCCTTTATGTTTTAATTTCTTTACAACGAATGTCCTTTATTTTTGTAATCTTTTTAGGGATGAAGAATATCACCTGTAAAGAAATTCAAACATAAAGGAAATATGCTGTAATTTTGTTAGTTAAAGGACAACGTCAGAAATTTTGCTGAAATTTAAAGGACGTAAAATACAATTTACCCTTTAAATTATAAATTGTTATCCTAAAGTCGGATTAAACGTGTGAAATTAAAATATTTGGTGAGATGAGAAGAAGAAAATTTTAAAAGTTAACAAAATATATAAATCTTTCTGCATATGCCAAATTATGAAATGGATATAGAGCGAGAATAGACCCTATCAAACTATGTCAAATTAATTCGCATATGGACTTTGTTTTTACATAATTAATACCCATGAGTCCCTCACTTTGGAGTTCTAAGGTCCGTCGATTTAGTTGGTTTTTTGACAGAGGACTTTGGATGAACCGTTAACTACGGTGTAGAAAAAGACAAGAACCTGCGGGATTTGTTGGGTCAGTCAGACTGGCCATGCCTGTCAAAATGCTTCAGTTTTGACTGTTTTTAGACAAAATTGCAAAAATCGACCTTTATGTTATACCTAAATTGCACTTTATACCTTTCACTATGAAATCGGCCAAACCCAACATTTATGTTTATGTTTTGTTACATTCTATAACCTTTACAACTAACGTCATCCAAAAACTCAGTTAAGTTATCTCACATGCTTTGAATGTGAGGGTATTATGGTCTTTTCCTATTTTATTAATACAATTTATATATTTATTTGTGTATTATTGTAATTTAAAGAAACTAAGGATGTGTTGTCTATCTATTATTGGTTCCTTTTCTTGTGATGTCATATATCATCTTCTTCCCTACACACCACCTACATCATCTTCTTCCCTACCCCTATCCCTACCTCAATTCCCGGTACACTAGCCCACCACTACCGGAACTAAAACCCCAACCATCTCCATCTCTGGCAATTACATAAAGCAACCACCGTCACTCCACAGCACCACCCGTCACCACCATGAGCAGATTCGAAGTCCACGACACCACCCATCACCACCATGATCGAGTACTACTGAAAACTTTTCCTGCGACTTTAGACTACATGAAGGTAAGCTTAAATAATAAAGTCCAAAGAACTAATTAGTCAAAGTATATACATTTGACCTCAAAAGTTCAGTTATGATAACTGAAATAACCAAATTTTTGATAACTAAAATAATCAAACCAAGCTGATTAGAACCTTATATTATATGTTTTATTCAACATAGTTTTGAATGTACAATTTAAGAACCCAAAGTCGGGAATTTTTGTATACAGGTCCCAAGTTATACATGTCAAGTGTTTTCAAGTTATACAGGTGCCAAATGGTGTTTTTGACAATTTTCCGGCAAAAAGTTGTTTGTCAGAAAAATGTTGGTTTAGAACTAACCTGAAATACGTCGAGCTACACCCATTTGTCGATAGCAAAGAGAACCACCCCAAACTCTAGTTCATATCGTGAACAGTCAGCGACAAACCCATGCCAAACGGTTTCATGTTTTACGGTTTCAATCACAAAAATGTCACATTATAACGGAGTTTGATTAGAGGTTCACATTAGGATCAAATAAGGATGAAGCTAAAATTTTCTCCCTCCTTGTTTATTTGTGTGTCCAACAACAACAGCCGTAACACTTCATCGTCCTCTTCAGTTCTTTTAGACGTCAATTTCTTTGCTGTTTTCACCAGAACACAAACTCCACTCTTTATTGATTTTCATTTCTATATAGAATTGGAGAAAAATATAAATAATCATTCTAAACTTAGAAGACCAAAACAAAAACAAAAAGATCCAACTCACAGATTGCACAAACCATAACACCATCATCATCATCACCATCGTCAACATCACCGGTGGCAGAAGGTGGTTGCACCAGGTGGTGACTCAGTGGGGGTTGAGTACTTGAGTGTCGGGTTTTTGCAGTAATAACGATTCAGCAGTGGTGGATGGTTATTGAAAATGACAGGTGGTTGCTGTTGCAGGTTGTAGTGGGGTGGTAGGTGGTTAATGTCCCACGTTGAAAATGATGTTGGTTGTTGTTGTAGCAAACAAAAAAAAGTTAAAACAAAAAAGCTCTTAAAATGACTAAAATACCCTCACATGCAAAGCATGTGAGGTAACTTAACCAAGAAAATAAACGTGGTTAGTGGTAAAGGTTGTACCTTGTATCTAAACATTAACATAAAGGTTGAATTTTGCCGATTTCATAGTAAAAGGTATGAAGTGCAGTTATGGTATAACATATAAGTTGATTTCTGCAATTTTGTCCAGTTTTCATTATACTTAGCAAAAAGATTAGGTTGTATTGTTTTTGCTCTATGATAAAAAATAGTTTTTGAAGATTATACATATCCATCACTACATATTCTTTTTCTGAAAGACCAATAAAAACTTCATTATAGAAACCCGAAAGCAAGAAGGAAACTAGCTAAAAGATACAAGTACACGCAGAAAACAAAAACCAATTCCGGAAAAACATAAAAAAAACAAAAGATTAGATAAGGCTGTCTACATTGAATCTTGTCTACCCCCCCCCCCCTAAAAGAACGCAACTCTTTTTGCCCCATTTTTTATCCATAAAAACCCAAGCGTTTTCGTCTCATCCACGATCTTTGAAACCGAAGGGACTTTGCACTGAAAACGGCCTCATTTCTACTCCGCCAAAGGCTCCACATGACTATGTATATAAGCACTTGAACAGTTTTTCTCCTCTCCTTGGACCCGCCCAGCGCCTCATGCATCGTCAAGAGGTCCCGAACGTGGAACACATAGAAATACGGGACCCGCCACCACTAGAAGACAACATGCCAAACCATCTGAGAAAACTAACAGCTCGTAAAAATATGTTTAGTAGACTTCGAACAGTCTCGACATAACCTGCACGACATATCATGAACAATAACGTTTCGGGCGCTTAACGTATCAGCGGTTGGGAGACGGTTTAGTAACGCCCTCCATGCCACAACTTTCTTGGGGACCCAATGATTCCAATAAAAACTGCATAAAGGCTGCGAAACACTGAACTCTTCTATAAAGAGAGTTTGACACTTTTAACATAAAAGTCTCCTGACCCATTTAGGCTCCACTTCCATCTGTCCTTTTCCTACGCCAATGCCAATGTAATCGAGTCCAACATACCCAACAAATCCTGTAGCTCATCAGTCTAAATTGGAGACAACGAAACCCGCGCCTAGTCCCATTCGTATGTATAGATTCCAGTGTAACACCCCGTGTTCGAAAGTCAAATTCAAAGTCAAGATTGAAGTCAAAGGAAGAAAAGATTGCTAATTGCCATCTGTCACTCCTTGCTCAACTGCTGTTTTGACTTCTTTGACTTGTAGATAATCTATTTATCTTATCGCATTAGTTGTATTATGTGGAGTACTTGATTAATAATCGAGGTTTAATCGATATTTATCGCTTGTTTTATCGCTTATCACATCGCAATCGCATTCGCAACCCGAATTATGCGTTCTGGATATTGTTTTACGTGTGTGTGCTACTTATGTGTTACTTATGCATGTTTATTTATGTTTATATTGTGGTGATTAATCGAAATGCAATCGCAACTCTATCACAATCGAATCGCAAACGCTAAACGCAAGTTAATTATGATGATTGTATGTTAGATATAGTATTTGTGTGTTCATCGCAAACTCGCTTGAAACACATCGCTAAACCCAACGTACAAAACGAAACACTGAAACCCAATCGTCGGAGCCACTCGATCGAGTGACCGCTCGATCGGATGGCCAACCGATCGGATTGCCATCCGGTCGGATTGCCACCCAATCGGACAGTCATCCGATCGGTGACCCACTCGACCCCTTTGCACTTTCCTTTTTGGGAAACCCTATAAATACCTTCACTTGTCACATCACTTGATGTGACAACTCTCTACTCGACCCAGCCGCACTCAAGCCCTATTTCTCTCGATTTCTCACGATTCTTGTAAGTATTCAACCAAAATCTTGTACTTCTATGATCTACACATCTTCATCATTCTCTCTTCTGAATCTTAACTTTTAACCGTGAAATCAGTGGATTTGAGGTGTTCTAGGGTGATGTCATCATGGGGTTCATATGAACTTCATGTTTTGGCTCCAATCCACCAAAAACAGCTTAGATCTGGACGATTTCCACATGAATGAACAAAGATCTTGCATAGATCTGAACATATTTATGGTAAAAAGGATTAAAAGATGGTTTTCTAACTTTCTGTCAACTCTTTTACACTCAATGCACTCAAAACCGATAGAATCGGAGCTTGTTCTGATCTTCTACTCCTTCTTATTGATGGGTTGGTTCAAGGTCTGGTTCCTATCAAAGAGACAACCGATTTCGGGTTAAGCATGAACCGCCGTCTTGAACAGTTGACTGATCGGACTAGGGTGATTCCTGTTCGATCGGACCACTTGGGTCTTGACGAGGTTTTTATTGTTTGACACGTTATCACACAGTCTCGATCAAAACTGTAAAACTTTCAAAACAACCAAGTGCCGGAGACGATCAGGTCGTTGGGGCGGATTGCCATCCGATCGGACAGCCACCCGATCGACTTGCACATGGTTCCACACTTAGACTTTTATTTCAACTTTTTCAAGGTTCTGAACGTCGAACGGATTACCATCTGGTCGGATTGCCATCCGATCGAACGACCGTCCGACCATGTGATGTTTGGAACTTCAACACTTAACAATTTTCAACATGTTCAATGCATTACCAGTTCTAGTGGACTGCCACCCGATCGGTAGACCATCCGATCGAGTGACAACACTGCTGTGAACTTGTTCTCTGAAAAATACCTCGTCAAACGGATCGTCACCCGATCGAACCGCCGTTGGATCGATCGACCTGAAGGGTAGAGATACTTCTCTGTTTTCAAAATGCTACAATGAAAACTTCAAAAGGCAAACCATCATACACAAACACATCATCACCAAGCGAGATGTCAATCTAATCGAATGGCCGTCTGATCGGATGACCATCTGAACGGATTGACATCCGATCGACTGGCCATCTGATCGGACTGCCATCCGATTGGATTACCATCCGACACTTATCACTCCTGCACCGTTTTATGCACTGCTTATCGTTTATGCTACCATTAACTGTTCAGGCTAACCTCTTCCAGCGCTCCCTTCAATCCATGATAGTGTTTACTTGTTAAGCACAATCTGTGAGTATACTCGATCCCTTTTTGCTTTACGCACTTTTGGGTGTTACATACGTTGCTTATGCTAAATCACAATCGGCACACAACACAAACACTATTTATACGCTAACCGCTATTGCATGTGTAACGCCCTAAATGTTTAAAACCAAAATTCGCAGCGGAAAACACATAATTAAAAATTTCTTTAATGACATCCTTTCTTTCACTTAAATACATTAGTTCCTTTAGAAAATTTGATTGACAACTATCATACATATATCGAATTAAGTGACCACATACACACCCACGTACAATCCAAGTCTTGACCCGATCTTCAACCGCGTACAATTCTTGGTGAAACATCCAAAACCTTGAACAACCTGCAGTCACCACATTCAATCTCATCATTAGTAACCGGTAACATAATACAAAATATTAACACATGCATAATAAGCGTCCACATATCATGCTTCCTCTTATACTAGCTCCTTCATCCATCCATTCCATTAGTCGCATCGGATTGCAGAGTCAACCTTTACTTCCATTAATAACCTGCCTATGTTTTACATTAATTCTTAATAGAAAAACGGTTAGTATCATTAACTTCCTTTCATATGGACGTGTCCTCAAATACGCATAACTCGTCTTATTCATTCAAGCAAATAATTAAATACCTCTCTCAAGCATGTATTCATTTTCTATTCACACTCGTACCTACAATTTACATCCTACATATATACTCCTTAATTCATCTTTATGAATAATTCATTAAATAAGTTTCGTTTCTTACCCAAACTTAATCGAATCTCTTTCTTAACCACTTCCGTCTCAGTTCCACTATAACTTAACTTAGTAATAACAACAATTCATATTTTCTTATATTACATTCAATAATTACCATATGTCATAATTACATTACTAAACAAAAGGGTAAGTTTGGAGTTCACTTACCTTGTGTGTCCGAGTTCGAGCATAGCTTCCGTGTTTATCCTTAGCCCGTTGCCCTTCCATGCTTGTGTCCGCGTTGACATGACTCCTAACCGTACATGTCATTACATTCACATTCTTGTTAGCATATATGATTGTGCGTATGAACGATCATATCAATTTCATATCTCACGTATGACTTTCATTAATCAATTCAAACAAGCATAAAGCATACTCAACATCAACCTAACATAATCTTCACATGAACTATATCTAAAATACATTCCTCATGTTAGTTTACTATCAATTTCATTAATACCACTTTCTATACATGTTTACCCATTAATTGCATACAATTTCACATATTATTGTCATTTAGACATTTCATCAAACACTTGGTGTGCGTATCACTTTTTAAGCATAATGTACAAGTGCTTTAAGCATGTTCTTCCCTAATTCATCTTATGAACCATCACATTCAAGCAAAATCTCATAATCATAATTTCCACATCAAGTTTATCTATCTAAGTCTATCATATAACACCTTATACATCACAAGATCACCCTAATACATCTACAAGTTCATCATGATCATCATCTTCATACTCATGCAATGGGTTTTCATTCTAAATCACCCAATTACTTGAAATTATTCATAACACAAGTTCTATTTGGTGTTTCTAACACCTCTACAAGCTTAATTGCATACAAATTCATGTATTGATCATAACCCACTTCAAACAAGATCATCAAATCTAAGTTTGAAGACATACCTTACGATCCCCTTGTGAAGGTGATCGTTAATTCATGTTCGGTTGTGAATTTGGACTTCGTTTAGCCTTTCAATTTGGAGAATTTGTGAAGTTTAGGGTTTTGGCTCCAAGGGAGCCTTCCCTGCTCGTTGATGAAGAACACACACACACACGATGTGTGTGTTTGTGTGTGTGTTGTTTTCTATTTAATAAAACAACTTTCAAGTTGTTTACTTTGGTCCCTCATGTTTCGTTTTATTTAAATAAGGCTACAACCCTTCGTTTAATACTAACGATACTAATATTCAACTAGGTTAATTATTCCTAGTCAGTATTCATTAACGGGTTCACTTTTACCCCTAGCAGTATTTTTTTACCCGTTCCTTTGTATTAACCGGGTTTAAATTACCAAACCCATTTTTGGGGTGTTACAGCATGCTATGTGTTATTCAATGGATGCTTGTATGTTATGTTAACACAGTGATTGTTGCCTGACACCTTAGCAACTATAGTACTATAGTTTGGACTCAGCACCTTTCGTGGACAGGGGTTGTTAAGGGCTTTACTTCACGTGTCCCAGTGGGGATATGTGTTGCGCATTCTACAATTCGCAGTCACGTCTGTGCATATTTCTCTGTCGATAACCTACTTGCCTTCACTTTATACATGTTACATGCTGGTTATGCGTAAACGATTTCGAACTCTATTATATCTATTAAACTTGTATGCTCACATTTACACTATGTGTATTGACCTTTACTTTAACGTATATGACAGGTGTTTAGGATGCTATCTGCTAGGATGCTTGCTTTGGTGAATCAAGCTAGGGGTTTAGTTATGTCACGCTTAAATCTGAGTCGTCGGAACAGTATTTGTTTTTGAGACAATTATTTGTAATAACTGTTTTTATTTGGATATGTTGTGGTATGGGACATGACGCTTAATTATCTGGTAATGAATAGTTGTTATGGATACTCATGGATAATCTGTTTCGCTCAGTGCCATGCCCCGATGTTTCCGCCATCGGTTGGGGTGTGATAGATTGGTATCAGAGCCATAACTATAGGGAATTAGGCAAGACTCGACCTAGTCCGGGTCGATGTCTTAGAAACAACCTAGTCTATAGTTAAGTACCAACAGACCGACTTGTGCATGCCCTGTAGGGGTTTTGTACGAGCTTACTTGCTATATCTCGCTATTCTTGCTTACACTACACTACACTACCACTGCACTCTAATTTTCGAAAATGAACGAGTGATTAGGTCGAGATTAGGTGTGAAAATCGCAAACTCTTGACTAAATTACTTGTCCGACCCGTATTTTATCTATAAACAGGAGAATTTGCGTTGACTAAGGAGTGAGATCCACACTTTAACACATAATTCCCCTCTATTCTATCAAAACAGGAACGAAGTTGTTAATTCAGGGGTGAAACCCGAACCTTGACGACTTGTTCCCTGCTCTATTCTGGTTTTAGAAAACTCTCACCAAAGTCTCGACGGACTCCAACGACTTGAAGTCACACCGTAACTGGAAGGATGCGTGCCATTCGCCCGAATCGAGGCGAGAGCACAGTCCCGAAGGCTAAAGTGTGTACCAAGGGTCCTTGTGAATAGTCGAATCACTTTGGGTAGTCGACATCTACCACGCCTTAGACAATCTACTTTCGATTTTATGTGTTTTCGATCCTGATTTTCACCGCCGCTGACTCTGATATTCGTCGCTTTTATTTGGATTTTATGTGTTCTATGTGATTTAACTTGTTTATGTGTTTCGATTTTGGTGGTTTATTCGTTTTTCTCTCTCGCTTTGATCGACACACACAACCCGCACTGCACATCTACCTCAAATCGCTAACAAATCGTTAATACTTGTGGATAAACGCATGATATATTACTCGCTGTGTACTCGCTAATCGCAATCGCTATTCTCGAACGCGCGCGAACTTGAATGATAGGTTCTGTATTCTGACTGCCTCTTGTGCTTCTGTGCTTTACGTGCTTATGTGTTTATGTGCTTACGTGATTCTGTGATATGTGCCTATGTGTTTATGTGTTACATGATTGTGTTCCTGAGCTTTAGTAGTGTTAGGCGTGTGAGGTGAGATTCGATTATATTGTGTCTGAGTCCTATGACAATGTCTGTTGTAGACAATGTCGTCATCTGGATCCCGTCACTCGCGCGCTGCCCGACGTAACCAAAAGGACAAGCGTATCGCTTCACTCGTCGCCAAGGAAATTGCGAAGGTTATCCCGCAAATGGTTAGCGAGTTGAATGAAGATGCTAGCAAGTCCTCTGAAGAGTCCAGGACTGATGCTCCCAAGGCTGTTTTTAGCTTCAAGCAGTTCAAAGCCTGCGGCCCGAAAGAATTTACTGGCGAAGGTGGGCCTACAGCCCTGTTTCAATGGTTTGATTCGATCGAGGTCACCCTACGCCAGAGTGGCTGTCCTGATGATCTCCGCACTCTGAATGCCACCGGCGTCTTCCAATCCCGAGCTTTAGATTGGTGGACGACCAAGAGAAACAAACGCGGAAATGATGCAGCTTACGGTTTGACGTGGGATGAGTTGAAGGACGTCATGATGGAAGAGTTCCGCCCTCCCCACGAGCGCCAAAAGTTGGAGGACGAATTCTGGCATATCAAGCAGAAGGATGGTGACAATGCTGCTTTAACTGCTCGCTTCAAGCAGCTGAGCATAATCTGTCCGGACCAAAGACGCCCGAAATCACCATCAAGAAGTATATTCGTGCCCTTCCGGATTGCGTGGCTGATTTCGTTCAACGATTGAAGAAACTTATCTGCTCGCCGCTGAGATCAACGACAAGCGAGTCAAGTCTGGCTACTGGGATAAAGCTACCGTGAATCTGCATTAAGCTACCACTGCCGCAACTGTTGAAACCGCCACCGTTCCTCAGTCTTCAAAGTCCTTTTGTCGCAAGAGGAAGAACAACAGCAACTCCAGCAACAAGAATTGCGATGACACCACTGCTGCCCTGCTCCAATCAGTTCCTGCTCAACCGCAGCCTCAACACCGCCAAGTAGCGGCCCCGGTTACCAACGCACCGCCGGCAAAGCGTGCGTATACTGGTCCTCAC
The DNA here is from genome assembly GCA_030545235.1 of Helianthus tuberosus. Lineage (NCBI taxonomy): Eukaryota > Viridiplantae > Streptophyta > Magnoliopsida > Asterales > Asteraceae > Helianthus > Helianthus tuberosus. Next base: position 79,768,998 of record CM060428.1, on the reverse strand, counting down.
CCGGCTTTCCCTACTTGTACTTATCATCATCCAGTGGGAATCACCTGCATATACTGTGTGCATTGCAACATTTTCGGTCATTTCACCGCCAACTGCCGTACAGGTCCACGCCAAGCTACTGCTCAACAAGCTCTACTTCCTGCTCCTCAAGGCCAGGAAGCGGCTCCTGCACCCGATATCCATGCCAGAGCTGCTTTGCGTGTGGTGATCCCAACTACTTCGCAAACATGTGCCCCAATCGAGTTGTGAAGCAAGAGCCGCAACAGCAGCAGCCCCAGCAGCAGCAACAACAGCAAGCAGCTCGCGCCCGAACTTTCAACATTAATGTGCGCCAGGCTCAGGCTGAGAACAATGTGGTTAATGGTACGTTCCTTGTGAATGGTATTTATGCTTCATGTTTATTTGATACTGGAGCCGATAACTATTTTGTATCGTTTGAATTCGAAAAGCTCCTTAATCGTAAGCGCGCCCATTTCCCCTTGACGTTCGATGTTGAAGTTGCCATCGGAAGAACCGTCGCTGTCAATTCTGTTCTTCGTGATTGTACTCTCGAACTCAACAATCACATTTTTCCTATCGACCTTATTCTGATGCAGCTCGGTAGTTTTGACGTCATAGTAGGCATGGACTTTCTTCGCAAAAACCATGCTGAAGTTGTTTGTTTCGATAAGATGATTCGATTCACGCTCGCGAATGGTGATCAACTTTGTGTGTATGGTGAAACCCTTTCGAAGGATCTCAAGCTCATGTCGTGTATCCAAGCTAGCAAGTATCTCCGCAAGGAATACAGAGCTTTCTTGGCTAACATTGTAGTAGCGGAGAAGGAAAAGAAAGGAAAGACAGGAGTGAAAGATGTTCCCGTTGTTTGTGAATTTCCTAATGTGTTTCCTGATGATTTTCCCGGTTTACCGCCAAGTCGTGATATCGACTTTCGCATCGACCTTGTTCCTGGAGCCAATCCTGTTGCTAGAGCCCCTTATCGACTCGCTCCGTACGAGATGCGTGAACTCTCGAGTCAGCTCCAGGAATTGCTTGACAAAGGCTTCATTCGTCCCAGCACCTCTCATTGGGGCGCACCAGTCCTTTTCGTCAAAATGAAGGATGGGTCGTTTCGGATGTGCATCGATTATAGGGAGTTGAATAAGCTGACAATCAAGAATCGCTATCCCCTGCCTCGAATCGATGATTTGTTTGATCAGTTGCAAGGTGCTACGTGTTTCTCGAAGATCGATCTACGCTCAGGCTACCACCAATTACGCATTCAAGAGGAGGATATACCTAAAACCGCTTTTCGCACTCGTTATGGCCACAATGACTTCGTTGTTATGCCCTTTGGTTTAACCAATGCACCCGCGGTTTTCATGGATCTGATGAATCGCGTGTGTAAACCGTTCCTTGACCACTTCGTCATCGTGTTCATCGATGATATCCTTATCTATTCCAAATCAAAAACCGAACACGCGCAATGTCACACCCCCCAAAATACCACATGCGAAAACCCCCGCGAGGCGTGTGACGTACCAGGATCAAGCCACCAATCACATTGAACTTATAAAGATATTTCAAATAAAACTTTCATTCATTAAAATAAGTGTTACAATACAAGATCTGTTATCCAGCAGAAGCATATTACATTTTGTTATGAGTTTCGTAAACCAGGTGTATAAAAACCTTCAAACTTGTCTTGTGTTTCCTTACAACTTGACCCATGGCCACTCCAGCATCCCAGACAGCAAGTTCCAACAACATGTACCTAAAGGCCTGCAAGCATGCAAAAAAACGTGTATCAGACAACGCTGGTGAGTTCACTGATTTGTTAAACCGTTCGTTACCGATTACCGACTCATGTTATGTTATGCTGTGTTATGTTGATAATAACTCGATACCGCAGACGGCCCCTTTTGCCCTTCCCCAATGCTCTATCAAACATTGGTCATGATTTCAAAGTTATTAGTTCACGCCCGTCCTATCCAGGAGCGTCATGAGGGTGTCAAACCTAATAGCGCTATCAACTAATAACCCCGTTGCCCTACAAGCAACAACCCGGTAGTATGATGGGACTTAAGTGATAGAGAGTGAGTATATTATCCAACCATAATGTTTACTGAAAACCGTTGCATATCCCCTGCAAGGATAGCGTTGTGAAATCCGCCTCACATCCCCTACAAGGATGTGGGTATTTGAAAACCGCCTCATATCCCCTACAAGGATATAGGTTTACGAAAATACGTTTACAAGTTTTGTCTGTTTGAATGTCCCCACCGGACGCATGCTTGATTTGAGATAAGTGAACTCACCTTGGTTTGCTCGGTATGACTAGCTACTCGTTCATACATAATCAGTCAAAGCCTATGATGTTCATGTACACGAAATCAGTTTACGTTCACGTATGTTCATAGTGTGTGTTCGTAGCAAGGATCATCGCATAACAGATAACAACCATTCATAACACACGTAACATATTAGTTCACTATTCACATGCATGTTTCGTAATAGCACTTAGCAGTCAAGGGAGCTATTCATCATAAGCAAGTCAAGTTTCCAACAATAGTTATCATTATCAATTAGTTTTGTAACCATAAATCTCATATCCCCTATTCATATTACACAAGTATCTCCACATGATAACATGCAAGTCTTAACTCTTGTTCATGCAATACAATAACTAAAACACACACATCATAATGTCATTCAGTGGCCGCTTGAATCCCCTACTGTTTGTTTACCAGCCAACACTAAATATGGGTTGACCATTATCACCTTACTAATATGGGTTTACATTAGTTCAAGTCCCATTTCGTTTGTGCAAACAGTGGTGTGCGAGGAGCCCAACGAAAGTTCAGCCCAGGCCCAAAAGCAGCCTCGACGAAACACAATGTTTGTCCAAAAATCCCAGCCGACGAAACACCATGTTTCATCAAATGCTAGCCGACGAAATACCATCTTTCGTCGCGGAGGAGTGTGTGACGAAACATCCTCTCTCGTCGTGAAGGTGGGTGTGACGAAACATATTTTTTCGCCGTGAATACAAACCCTAGTTATCCTAACAGTTTCATCATCATCAAGCAACAGTTTCATCATCATCAAGCAACATATTATGAGCAGATTGTAGCACAGAATCATCGAGCATCAATCATCGAACACACCACAATCTATATATATATACAACCCTAGGTTATAGACACAACATAACATCTTCACATCATTTTTAATTATCATATAAATCGAGATTATGAGCCAACACCCTAACAACTTCCCACTTGCAAAACAGTTCGCCATTATCATATTCAAATCCAAATCAAGACCAGAATCATCTAAAACGGCTCATGCACGTATTCGAACATTATGCACCTTAATAAATCAGATCATTACTCGTGCAATCTAAATATGTTTCTATCAACCATGAATCATCATAATAATCACAACAATCACATAATTCATTAAATACAATTACTGTCTTGTACTGAATCAGGTAAGGGTATGATGCTTACCCGAATACGAGATGTACAGAGTTTTGTATAGAGCCGGGAAGGGAGAGGATCCCCAACAGAGGAGGTTGCCGTCAGTTAGAGAGGAAAAAGACGTAGGGTTTGTGAAATCGTCCAACCGCGTGTAAGTTTATGGTATGAAAAGGCCTTGACCCTGACCGGGTTTCGTTTGGGCCGAAGCCCATCTTGGCGTACAATATCTTTCGTCAAACCCTTGATGACGAAAGATCATATTTCGTCGTGTATGTTTCGTCGCGTATGTGGTGACGAATATCATATTTCGTCGAGCTTGGCATTGATGCAGAACTATATGTGTCCCAACTAAAATGAACCGGGCCTGATCTTGGGCCTTAACCTGGTGGGCTTCAAGGGACTTACTAAACATACTAGATACCTCCAACCATTACATAAAACCATCACATGTTTTGTCACACCCCGGATTTCCACGTGTCACCGGTGGGCCCGGTGGGGGAGTATCGTGACGTGGTTGGCAACATAATAGTCAAACAACACAATATTTAAATGCACAGCGGAAGCAATATATAGATTTAATTCAACCAAACGATATTGTAATATGAAGTATCACAAATAGTCGAATAAAATCCACAGGTAGATCAAATAAAACAAAAAGGAAACAAATGTTCAACAGATATGACATCCAAGCTGGCGAGACTTAATGTGGATGCTAGGAGACAAGCCAGCCTATTTCGCGTAGTACCTGCACTCAATCTTTTTAAGAAAATACGTCAGTTTACACTGGTAAATACAATCAACCGACTCATTTTGAAAAGAGTTTAAGAAATGCATTTAAGGCACAAGGCACAAATATTTTATAACTTGGGATAATTATTTAATATATAAACTTGTAAAGGATTTACATGTTTCTTATGCGTTCAGTAGCCCGGATCGAGCCGGGTTAAAGATCAATTAACACACCACTTAAATTATGAGACACTACAGGTGTACGCCTACACCAGAGTGCTAAGGTCGTGGCCATTTCGTAAAATGATGCCAGGGATATCCGGGACACGGTCATTAACCCCCCAAAGGCTTTAAGCAACAAAACAATTCAAACGGAGACATCTCAATAATTTAACCATAATAAGATTAAATATTCAACGCCCGACCAAGCGGTATTTTATATACCTTACCCAAGCCCGTATAGGGAAATAAGTTAAAAGTATTTACCTGAGCAAGTATAGTTCAAAATCAGCGAGTGCGGTATCTTTTACTGGTTCTCCTAATCTGGAACGAAGGTTTATAATAACCTATTAGAATACTAATGGATCTTTAATTAAGCTTAAGCTTAGACCGGTTAGTTTTAAGGATACGGTTCGTACGCACGATTAAGCGAAGACCGGATAGAATGTGATTTAGACCCGACAAGTTTGAGGACTTGTTTAATATGGGTTTATTATCCACATTCTGAATTTTGAGATAAAAATGATATCGTTTGACCCGTTTCGGCTAGTTTATGCAAACTAGTTACATAAACCGAACCGAACGCGTATAATGCATAACGGGTAACCGAAAGGGTCGCGAACAGGTTTCCTAGGTTAATACGCTTTAAATATGTGGTGATATCATTATGATATCTTCCATAATGCCCATAACGAGTTTAATCCCTAAATACGCCCCGTAGGGGTATTTTGGTCATTTTAAGGGTTATAAAAGAGATTTATAATACCTCTGAGATACGGGTCTGATTTAATCAGAAAAATATCTTAACTTAACAGGTTATGTCTAATGGTATTAAGTCTTACGTGGCAAAATGGTTTTAATACTAAACTACGCGTTTAATACGCGTATAAAGCCGTTTTAAGCGACGTACGGGTTAAGATACCAATCTGAGTTTTCTAATCAGCAAAACAAGTTCAAAATACTATATTTATTATTTTAAATCAGTGGCAATTGGATTGGTATCAATCGGATTCATAAAACTCGTTTTATGGCCTAAAAGGGCATATTCGGTGTTAACCGAATCAATGCGATAAGCCTAGCTTAAGACCAGCTTAAAAATAATTAAAAATCTTCAAAAATCCTAAAATATTATTTAACATCAGCGGGTAATGGTTTTGGTACCGAAAATCGGGTTTAGATAGGCTATGCGCTAATCGCGCCGTTTAATTAATAAAAAGCTTATTATATACGCTAATGCGCATATCTCCTAATCTAGACCTCCGCTTGACGTGAAAATTTACGTACATGCTAAATAATCAGTAACTAAGATTATTGTATTTCCACATTTTCAAAATACTCGTTATAAGGTCATAAGGGCGTTATGGTCCAATTTAAGCGATTAACGGAAACGTGTGCATGCATCGGATAATCAATGCAATAAGTACAGAGACTTATACTAGCATGTAACCCAACCCTAATGAGACTTTAAGGCATGTCTAATACTTACTAAAACGGGTCAGAACCGAAGTCAACGCAAAAGTCAAGGTTTTGCGCCTTTCGGTTCCGAACCGGGTTTAAACAGAAATTTGTCGAGTCGGGCAAGCGTAAACAAGTTTTTATACTTATTACCAAGTTATATTAAGTTTAAAACAGGTTGCACGCCTCGCGGATTGCTAGTCGTGCATTAAATCGCATATTGACATTCTGTTGACTTTTTCGGTCAACGTTTGACCCGACAAACGACCTAGTTAGGTCTGGATTTGGTACTTGCCCTTATAAGGGTTTAATACCCATATAATTACCTATCTAACGGTACTTTTAATTCGGGTTACGACTGAGCTATCGATAACTAAACCCGAAGTCAACCGTTTAATACGTTATGTTGACTTTTAAGCTAAAAACTAAACTAGAATTAATTTAGAAGGGATTAGAGACTTACTAGATGATTAATGGATGGCTAGGAAGGCTCTTGATCAGTTTGCAAGCTCCCCAATAATCAGAATGCTTGAAAATGATTTGTGAATGAAAGTGGTGAATGAAAGGGTCCTTATATAGTGGGTTTACCACCACAATCACTTGACACAAGAGTCTAGGATCAACCACAAGTGATAAACACATGTCTCTAGCATGTAGGGGTGTCTAAGGGCCATGAATGTGCAAGAGAAACCGGCTAAGGAGGTCACAAACGCACACAACAGCCAACAGCAAGTCTGCTGTCGCTGGGCGCACCCTCGCGTAGCGCGAGGGGCTGTCGCGCTACGCGACGCCTTGCTCTGATCCGAAATTTGTTGTTTGTTGATGGTTTGAAAGGGCAACTTGTATATTTCGAATGTGGGACTTATTTTATCAGTAGGGGGCCTCCAATAAGTGTCTAACACTGAACATACCCTACCAATTATCCCTTGTTTCAATTGATTGCATTTACAAGACCCGTAAATAACGGTTTATCGTTCAATTCATCATGGGACCTCATCATGCATTATCAAGTCCATTATTGTGAACCCTTTTCTGAATTGAGGATATATTAGATGTATATAACATTTAATCGGGTCTTGGGATTTATTATTGAGGTGTTCAGAGGTAACAATTTAACATGACGCCACTTTAAATCCTACCGAAAACATCTTTATTACATCCGGGTTTTCAACGCGTTTTTGTCTTACATGACACGTGTCGTTTTAATATTAACCCGAAATTTGCGAGGTGTTACATCCTCACCCCCTTAAAATAAATCTCGACCCGAGATTTACTGAAACAAGTAAGGGTACTTTTCTTTCATGGTGGATTCTAACTCCCACGTAAACTCGGGACCTCTTCGGGCATCCCATTTGACCTTTACAAAAGGTATGTGCTTTCTTCGAAGCTTCCTTACCTGTCGATCTTCAATCGACAAAGGTTTTTCTACAAACGTTAAGCTCTTATCAATTTGCACATCTGTATGAGGCATGACATGCAAATCGTCAGCGGAACACTTCTTTAGATTGCAAATGTGGAACACATTGTGGATTCCACTGAGCTCTTCCGGTAAGTTCAACTTGTAGGCAACTGACCCAACACGTTCGATGACCTCGAAAGGTCCTATGTATCTTGGGCTTAGTTTGCCTTTCTTACCAAATCGCATCACCCCTTTCCATGGTGACACTTTAAGTAGGACTTTGTTACCTACTTCAAAGTGAAAATCCTTACGACTTGGATCCGCGTAACTTTTCTGCCTATTCCGGGCAGCTTGGAGGTTGTTACGAATCTGGACAATCTTGTCCGTCGTTTCGAACACGATTTCCGGTCCTGATAACTGGACTTCTCCCACTTCCGCCCAACAAACTGGCGATCTACATTTTCTACCGTATAATGCCTCAAAAGGCGCATCCTTTATGCTGGTATGGTAGCTATTGTTGTAGGAGAATTCGATCAAGGGTAGGTTCTTATCCCAGCTACCTCCCAATTCGATCGCACATGCACGTAGCATGTCTTCCAACGTTTGAATAGTACGCTCACTCTGACCGTCAGTCTGAGGATGGTAAGCCGTACTAAAGTTCAAACGTGTGCCCAAAGATTGTTGGAAGCTTTTCCAAAAGTGCGACGTGTACCTAGTATCTCGGTCAGAGATAATAGCTACAGGTATGCCATGTAAAGCTACAATCTTATCAACGTACAGTTGGGCTAGCATATCGGAGCTGTAGGTCTCCTTAATGGGTAGGAAATGTGCTGACTTAGTCAGTCGGTCGACTATCACCCAGATGGTGTCATTTCCTTTCCTTGTCTTGGGTAACTTGGTGATAAAATCCATAGTTACCATCTCCCACTTCCACGTAGGAAGTTCAGGCTGTTGTAGCAAACCTGACGGTTTCTGATGCTCGGCTTTGACTTGCGCACATGTCAAGCATTTTGCTACATGGGCGGCCACAGACTTTTTCAAGCCTATCCACCAATAATTTGCCTTTAAATCCTGGTACATCTTATCCGCTCCAGGATGAACGGAGTACTTGGAACTATGGGCTTCTTGGAGGATGACATCACGAAGTCCTCCAAAAATCGGAACCCATATTCGTCCGTTCAATCTAAGAATTCCATCCTTGCTGAGAGATAACTGCTCCTCAGTTACTCCAAGCTTTTCATTGGGATAGTTAGCTTCCAACACAGCTTCCTTCTGTGCAGCTAACAACCTTTCTATCAAGTTGTTCTTTATTTCCATGCTCTTGGCATTGATTCGGATGGGTTTCACTCTTTCTTTCCGACTCAAGGCATCGGCGACTACATTCTCCTTGCCGGGATGGTATCTTATTTCACAATCGTAATCATTAAGAGTTTCCATCCAACGGCGTTGCCTCATGTTCAAGTCCTTCTGGTTGAACAGATGTTGAAGGCTTTTGTGATCAGAATAGATCACACATTTTATTCCATATAAGTAGTGCCTCCACAGTTTTAGTGCGAATACAACGGCACCCAACTCTAGGTCGTGGGTGGTGTAATTCTTTTCGTGCACCTTTAACTGGCGTGAAGCATAGGCAATGACTTTGCCTTTTTGCATAAGCACACATCCCATCCCGGTGTGTGATGCATCACAATAAACTACAAACTCCTCTAGTCCCTCAGGCAATGTCAGTACTGGAGCATTGCTCAGCTTCTGTTTCAGAATATCGAAGGATTCCTGCTGCTTAGGACCCCAGTCAAACTTAATCTTCTTACGTGTCAGCGAAGTCAGGGGTGCAGCAATCCTTGAGAAGTTTTCTATGAATCGCCTATAGTATCCTGCCAAACCTAGGAAGCTACGAATTTCTGTAGGCGTCTTTGGCTCATGCCAATTCATGACAGCTTCAACTTTAGCGGGATCTACTTGAATGCCCTGCTCACTAACGACATGTCCAAGAAATTGGACTGCTCGAAGCCAGAATTCACACTTTGAGAACTTGGCATAGAGCTTCTCTTTATGAAGTAGTTCCAAAATACAGTGAAGATGCTTCTCGTGGTCAGCTTGGTTCTTTGAGTAGATGAGGATATCATCGATGAAAACGATGATAAATTTATCCATGTAAGGCTTACAGACGCGATTCATGAGATCCATGAATGCGGCTGGTGCATTTGTGAGCCCAAAAGGCATCACTAGGAACTCGTAGTGACCATAACGAGTCCTAAATGCTGTCTTGTGCACATCTTCATCTCTAACCTTCAATTGATGGTAGCCTGACCTCAAGTCAATCTTTGAGAAGAAACTTGCCCCTTGAAGTTGATCGAACAGATCGTCAATTCTGGGCAAAGGATACCTATTCTTGATAGTAACCTTATTAAGCTCGCGGTAGTCGATGCACAGACGCATCGATCCATCCTTCTTCTTGACGAATAAAACTGGCGCTCCCCAAGGAGACGAACTAGGTTTGATGAAACCTTTGGCTAGAAGATCATCTAGCTGCGTCCTTAGTTCCTTCATCTCCGTTGGTGCCAACCTATAAGGCGCCCTTGCAACTGGTGCTGATCCAGGAATAATGTCAATCCTGAATTCCACTTGCCTATCTGGTGGCAAACCAGGTAGTTCTTCAGGAAATACTTCGGGGTATTCAGAAATGACTGGGATATCTCCAATCTTGGGTTTCGGTTCATCAATAATCACCTGTGCCATGTAGATGACACAGCCCTTCTTTAAACACTTTGAGTCTTTGAGTATTGACATCTTCTCGGGCAGCCCATACTGGGTATCTCCCTGGATAGTAAGTGATTCACCAGACGAAGTCTTGATTATCACTTGCTTCTTATTGCAAATAATCTGGGCCTGGTTATGTGATAACCAGTCCATACCCAAAACTATGTCGAAACCGGCTAGTTTTAAAGGAAGTAGAGACAAAGGAAAAGAGTGATTCCTAATGGATATGAAACATCCATCTAATAAGGTTGAAGCGGTTTCTATTGTGCCATCGGCTAGTTCCACCTCATACTTCACACTTAAAATTCTAACAGGTAGTTTTAACAATTCACAAAACTTACTATCTACAAACGACTTATCAGCGCCTGAATCAAATAACACTCTCGCGTAAACATCATTTACGAGAAAGGTACCTGTTATCACGTTGTCGTCCTTGACGGCTTCCTTTGCATCCATTCTGAAGACCCTTGCATTGGTCTTCCTAGCCTCTTCCGGCTTCTTGGCATATTTTGGGCAATTGCTCTTGATGTGCCCTTTTTCATTGCAACCATAGCAAGTTGCATCCTTTATTTTCTTGCAATCCACGGTTTTGTGTTCCCTGGATTTGCATAAACCACAAGCAAAAGGCTTCGATTGTGATTGAGAATTGGATTCAAACCTGCACTTGCCAAAGTGCTGCCTCTTGCAGATTTTACATTTGGGTTTTTCACCCGACTGCTGGCCATCCTTTCTAAAACCTGACCCTTTCTTCTGGTCATTATTTCCCTTCTGCTTCTTGTCTGAACGACGTGAGTTGTCATCCTCACGCTTCCTCTTTTCGGTGTCACTTTTCCTCTGTGACCTTTGCCTAACAGCATCTAAGGTAAGGGACAATGAAATGTCCGTTACTGACCGAAAAGTAGTTGGTCTCGAGGCCTTCACATTTGCCTTAATCTCCGGTTCCAACCCTCCAATGAAACGAGCTATACGTTTAGGCTCCGGAGTTACCAAGTAAGGAACTAACCTCGACAAAGTGTTGAAACTGGTTAGGTAGGCCTGACAGTCAAGGTTCTTCATGACCAGCGCCAGGAAGTCAGATTCAATCCTCTCAACCTCATGTTGAGGGCATAAATTTTCTTTGATTTGTGCCATGAACTGCTCCCAGGTCATGTTGTATAACGGAACCTTTCCTGTAGCCTGGATCAATGATCTCCACCAGGCTAGGGCTTCTCCTTTGAACGACTGTGAGACAAACTTCACAATATCCCTTTCATGGCAACCACTAATATCCACCACAGTATCCATTTCATCCATCCACGTCATGCAATCCACAGCTCCTTTTTCCCCATTGAAGTCTCTGGGTTTGCACGACACAAAGTATTTATAGGTGCAACCCCTATTACGTGGTTCTTGGTTCTGTAGGACTCTTTGGGATGGATTACTCCTTTGATTCGAGGAGTGGTGAGTATTACTGTTGTGGGCAGTGTGGGTCCTGGACGGTGTCCTAGTATGTGATGCAGAATGGGTCCTCGTATGGGTACCACTTGATCCATGGTGCTGTCTACCCATAGCTATATTAACCGCATTATTTATCATAGCTTGCAACTCTGGGCCTGCTACGTTAACTTGGGCATTTTCATTCACTATCCCTGGGTGACTGTTGACCTCGTTTGAGTCTGCCATGTATCTAGAACTGTCACATATCGATAACCATTCATTGGTGAGTTTATTATAAAATTGTCTTTTATGGCAATTTGTTAACCGTGGTAAACTTAGACCAAATATGGTTAATTTATTACTCACATAAATTTAGGATTTCTAATATAATTTATCCTAATTATAAAACAATAATAGTTTTATTAGCACATAAGGCCTAGTCACAGGGACAATTTAAATTAGAAGCTATGAATTCAAAGAATCAAGGCTTTTTAAGGTTTGAACCTAGTTCATTACCTTTGTCAGACAGGGTCACAGACTAATACTGTCTTTTGTCTCATATGAAAATGAGAAGGGCCCGTAGGCATTATATTACCACGTATGGTTAAGATATGATCATCTTAATTGATGATGTAAACCTAGGATTCAGAGATCATTAAACTAGGTTAGGAATCTTTTAAAGAATTCCTTTATAATATGACGTATGTGATTTTAACGAATCACTTCTGTCAGGAGTGTTAACATGTTTTAAGATGTTAACAGGAAATTGAATCATTTAAACAGGTCTTACCATTTTGGCCCGGTCTTATATTTGACACGAGGCTAGGGTTCACACTATTAAGATCCTTAATTAATTAATTTCATAGGCAGATTAATTTAAAAGGAACGATTTTAATTTATTTCATTTATACACTATATATGCGCATATTGCAATTATGAAATTTATAAAACAAACATTCCATTAATCTATTATACTATTACACACAGCCCTAAACGGGTCTTTTACAATTAATAAACTTACCCATGCAGGGGTTTTACAGAAAGATGTGCCCACGCAGGGGCTAAAATAGAAACAAGTCCTCGTATGGGACTAAGTACTAAAGGTAGATGTCCACGCAGGGACTACATACACATACAAATAATAAATGTCCACGTAGGGACTTGATTTTTAAAGTAGACATACACACACAAAGGATTTACTGATCCTTCTTACTCTTCCCCTTGATTAAGTTCGTCAAGGTCTTGAACATCCCCTGGTTACGCCGTCGGTCTTCCCGCGCCTCATGCCGCACCGCTCTAATACTTTGTAGGATCTCCTGATGCTGAGGTGGCGACATCTGAAGAGACGGCGGGGGTTGTTGGTAGTACGGGGGTTGTGTAGGCATCTGGTATCCCTGTGCTGGGTAGCCTACTCCCCAAGGAGCTCCATACGGTCCCTCCGGGTTAAGGGCGTAGTAATTAGACGCTACCAAATACGGGTCGGCTTCAGCGTAACCGAGGTTAGTGTGAGTCGGTAGCTCAAACGGGTTGTACATCGAAGGACCCGTGTATGCCGGTATCTAGTTATCAAGACCTATTGGCGGCGGTTGCTGCACGGCGGGGTTTGATGGTCCACCCATTTGTGGATCTTCTGGAAGCGGCTGATAATTTCTGCCACTTGATTGTAGAGGAGAGCTGAAATGAAACTCCTCTGTTCGTGTGGACATCCGGGCTCCGGATCTCCTATATCTTCGCGGCTGTGGAGGCGCCGGCTGAACTGGTGGCGGTGGAGGCGGTGGCGTAACTGCCTCAAACTGGTGATTCCCAGAGGAATCTTGATGATACTGCTGATGCTGTTCATGCGGCGAAGAATAATGAGGCTGCGGCTGCTCATGCGGCGACGAATGGTGAGAAGGCGTATAATACCATTCGTGCCGAGTGAAGATAGCCTGGAAGCTATCTGGACCATTATAAGGTGGTCCTTGGTAAATGGAACTATCCGAGACCTCAATTGGGTGGTTGGGAGTTCCTGATGCTGGTTCTTCGGGGTCATCTTCCTCATCCATATCATTTCCCCCAGAATAGTGGTCCTCCGGCCCCAATGGGTTAAAACCCACTGGTTCTTGTAGATAATCCGCCGGGTTGAACTGGCCTTGAAAGATTGGAGTGGGGTCTCCAAAAGGACGGTGCGACATAGATCGCTGTAACGGTATGTGGGAATGGTGAGGGTCTCTAGGCTCATTTTCTGAATGTGGCCCATAAGAGTCTTGAGCGGGAGTTGTAGAGCTGTTCGAAACCGACCGTCTTGCCGGTTGAAATAGACCTCTCTGGTTCCGCCGAGTACCGTCACTCTCAGCGGGGATAGGAGCTTGAGTATTGGATGGTCCAGCTTCATGGTCGTTGGGGGCGGTGGTCGGCCCCTTTCCTCCTCGTCCTCGCATACGTAAAAATCTTGGAGGCATTTTCTCTGTTATACCTGTCAACAAAACATAAGATAACAAATAACAAAATATAAAGTTTTAAAGAACAAAACAAAAACCGAATAGGGTGGAATTTGTCTTATGTTATAAGTCTAGACTCGAAAGTTTTAAATATGTGCAATTGTGTAACTGAGATTAAACACAAAAGGCTAGTGTTTAATTCACTCAGAGTTGGCTCTGATACCAACCTGTCACACCCCGGATTTCCACGTGTCACCGGTGGGCCCGGTGGGGGAGTATCGTGACGTGGTTGGCAACATAATAGTCAAACAACACAATATTTAAATGCACAGCGGAAGCAATATATAGATTTAATTCAACCAAACGATATTGTAATATGAAGTATCACAAATAGTCGAATAAAATCCACAGGTAGATCAAATAAAACAAAAAGGAAACAAATGTTCAACAGATATGACATCCAAGCTGGCGAGACTTAATGTGGATGCTAGGAGACAAGCCAGCCTATTTCGCGTAGTACCTGCACTCAATCTTTTTAAGAAAATACGTCAGTTTACACTGGTAAATACAATCAACCGACTCATTTTGAAAAGAGTTTAAGAAATGCATTTAAGGCACAAGGCACAAATATTTTATAACTTGGGATAATTATTTAATATATAAACTTGTAAAGGATTTACATGTTTCTTATGCGTTCAGTAGCCCGGATCGAGCCGGGTTAAAGATCAATTAACACACCACTTAAATTATGAGACACTACAGGTGTACGCCTACACCAGAGTGCTAAGGTCGTGGCCATTTCGTAAAATGATGCCAGGGATATCCGGGACACAGTCATTAACCCCCCAAAGGCTTTAAGCAACAAAACAATTCAAACGGAGACATCTCAATAATTTAACCATAATAAGATTAAATATTCAACGCCCGACCAAGCGGTATTTTATATACCTTACCCAAGCCCGTATAGGGAAATAAGTTAAAAGTATTTACCTGAGCAAGTATAGTTCAAAATCAGCGAGTGCGGTATCTTTTACTGGTTCTCCTAATCTGGAACGAAGGTTTATAATAACCTATTAGAATACTAACGGATCTTTAATTAAGCTTAAGCTTAGACCGGTTAGTTTTAAGGATACGGTTCGTACGCACGATTAAGCGAAGACCGGATAGAATGTGATTTAGACCCGACAAGTTTGAGGACTTGTTTAATATGGGTTTATTATCCACATTCTGAATTTTGAGATAAAAATGATATCGTTTGACCCGTTTCGGCTAGTTTATGCAAACTAGTTACATAAACCGAACCGAACGCGTATAATGCATAACGGGTAACCGAAAGGGTCGCGAACAGGTTTCCTAGGTTAATACGCTTTAAATATGTGGTGATATCATTATGATATCTTCCATAATGCCCATAACGAGTTTAATCCCTAAATACGCCCCGTAGGGGTATTTTGGTCATTTTAAGGGTTATAAAAGAGATTTATAATACCTCTGAGATACGGGTCTGATTTAATCAGAAAAATATCTTAACTTAACAGGTTATGTCTAATGGTATTAAGTCTTACGTGGCAAAATGGTTTTAATACTAAACTACGCGTTTAATACGCGTATAAAGCCGTTTTAAGCGACGTACGGGTTAAGATACCAATCTGAGTTTTCTAATCAGCAAAACAAGTTCAAAATACTATATTTATTATTTTAAATCAGTGGCAATTGGATTGGTATCAATCGGATTCATAAAACTCGTTTTATGGCCTAAAAGGGCATATTCGGTGTTAACCGAATCAATGCGATAAGCCTAGCTTAAGACCAGCTTAAAAATAATTAAAAATCTTCAAAAATCCTAAAATATTATTTAACATCAGCGGGTAATGGTTTTGGTACCGAAAATCGGGTTTAGATAGGCTATGCGCTAATCGCGCCGTTTAATTAATAAAAAGCTTATTATATACGCTAATGCGCATATCTCCTAATCTAGACCTCCGCTTGACGTGAAAATTTACATACATGCTAAATAATCAGTAACTAAGATTATTGTATTTCCACATTTTCAAAATACTCGTTATAAGGTCATAAGGGCGTTATGGTCCAATTTAAGCGATTAACGGAAACGTGTGCATGCATCGGATAATCAATGCAATAAGTACAGAGACTTATACTAGCATGTAACCCAACCCTAATGAGACTTTAAGGCATGTCTAATACTTACTAAAACGGGTCAGAACCGAAGTCAACGCAAAAGTCAAGGTTTTGCGCCTTTCGGTTCCGAACCGGGTTTAAACAGAAATTTGTCGAGTCGGGCAAGCGTAAACAAGTTTTTATACTTATTACCAAGTTATATTAAGTTTAAAACAGGTTGCACGCCTCGCGGATTGCTAGTCGTGCATTAAATCGCATATTGACATTCTGTTGACTTTTTCGGTCAACGTTTGACCCGACAAACGACCTAGTTAGGTCTGGATTTGGTACTTGCCCTTATAAGGGTTTAATACCCATATAATTACCTATCTAACGGTACTTTTAATTCGGGTTACGACTGAGCTATCGATAACTAAACCCGAAGTCAACCGTTTAATACGTTATGTTGACTTTTAAGCTAAAAACTAAACTAGAATTAATTTAGAAGGGATTAGAGACTTACTAGATGATTAATGGATGGCTAGGAAGGCTCTTGATCAGTTTGCAAGCTCCCCAATAATCAGAATGCTTGAAAATGATTTGTGAATGAAAGTGGTGAATGAAAGGGTCCTTATATAGTGGGTTTACCACCACAATCACTTGACACAAGAGTCTAGGATCAACCACAAGTGATAAACACATGTCTCTAGCATGTAGGGGTGTCTAAGGGCCATGAATGTGCAAGAGAAACCGGCTAAGGAGGTCACAAACGCACACAACAGCCAACAGCAAGTCTGCTGTCGCTGGGCGCACCCTCGCGTAGCGCGAGGGGCTGTCGCGCTACGCGACGCCTTGCTCTGATCCGAAATTTGTTGTTTGTTGATGGTTTGAAAGGGCAACTTGTATATTTCGAATGTGGGACTTATTTTATCAGTAGGGGGCCTCCAATAAGTGTCTAACACTGAACATACCCTACCAATTATCCCTTGTTTCAATTGATTGCATTTACAAGACCCGTAAATAACGGTTTATCGTTCAATTCATCATGGGACCTCATCATGCATTATCAAGTCCATTATTGTGAACCCTTTTCTGAATTGAGGATATATTAGATGTATATAACATTTAATCGGGTCTTGGGATTTATTATTGAGGTGTTCAGAGGTAACAATTTAACATGACGCCACTTTAAATCCTACCGAAAACATCTTTATTACATCCGGGTTTTCAACGCGTTTTTGTCTTACATGACACGTGTCGTTTTAATATTAACCCGAAATTTGCGAGGTGTTACATGTTTACGTATCGTACACTGGATTTATATGTAGTAGGACATAGAACATAACCGCACAAGTCTTGAAATCAGGTAACACAAACCTTGAGAGTTCGGGTTGTCACACGCAACACCTATGTTTAGTTCTCGAATTGCTCCAAAGGAATCGACTCTATGCCAAGTTCTCCAAGTGTGAATTCTGGCTAGAGGAGGTTCAACTCCTCGGTCATATTGTCAATAGTCAAGGTATTCACATCGACCCCGCAAAGATCGAAGCTGTTAAGAGTTGGGTTACACCTAAGAACCCGTCGGAAGTCCGTTCCTTTCTCGGACTAGCAGGCTATTATCGTCAATTTATCGAAGAGTTCTCTAAAATCGTCGTGCCGCTTACCTCTCTCACACACAAAGACAAGCCTTTTGTTTGGGGAACTGGACAAGAGACTGCCTTTCAAACCCTCAAGCAAATGCTTTGCAATGCTCCCGGCCTCACTTTACCCGACGGAAACGACGACTTTATTGTCTATTGCGATGCCTCGAACCTTGGTCTTGGTTGTGTTCTCATGCAACGGGACATGATTATCGCTTACGCGTCTCGTCAGCTCAAGATCCACGAGAAGAACTATACAACCCACGAACACGAGCTAGGTGCAGTTGTTTTTGCACTGAAGATTTGGCGACACTACCTTTATGGTACCAAGTGTACGATCTTCATAGATCATAAGAGCCTACAACACATCCTCAGCCAGAAAGAACTTAATATGCGTCAACGCCGATGGGTTAAACTTCTCAACGATTACGACTGTGAGATTCATTATCATCCTGGCAAAGCAAATGTCGTTGCCGACGCTCTAAGCCGACGAAGCTATTTGCATAGCGCTCGTAATGTTCAAGCTCAACATCATCTCGAAACCCTCATCCGCGATGCCCAACATGCTTGTTTTACCAAACGCACTTTGAAGAAGGAAATGATTCTCAACGATGGAGCCCAGCTAGTGAATAAGTTAAATGGGATATTCCATTATCTGGACCGAATTTCGGTCCCTAAGCGGACCGATTTACGACAAATTTTGATGGACGAAGCCCACAAGTCTCGGTATTCTATTCATCCCGGTGCCGATAAAATGTACCAGGACCTTCGCTACAAGTACTGGTGGCCGGATATGAAGAAAGATATCGCTCTCTATGTTTCGAAGTGCCTGACTTGCTCGAAGGTCAAGGCCGAACACCAAAGACCCTCTGGCTTACTCGTCCAACCCGAGATCCCTATATGGAAATGGGAGAGTATAGCAACGGACTTCATAACGAAACTTCCACGCACACCATCAAGTCACGACAGCATCTGGGTTGTCGTTGACCGTTTGACTAAATCTGCTCACTTTCTGCCGATACGAGAAGACTACAAGGTAGAAAAATTAGCCCGAATCTACACCAATGAGATCATTTGTCGACATGGGACGCCTCGCGACATCATCTCTGACCGCGATGGTCGGTTTACCTCGCATCTTTGGGAAACGTTTCAATCTGCTCTCGGTACTACGCTAAATCTAAGTACCGCTTTCCATCCCCAAACCGACGGTCAGACTGAAAGAACGATTCGTACCCTTGAAGACATGCTCCGTTCGTGTGTCATAGATTTCGGTGGTAATTGGGACGCATACCTGCCTTTAGTTGAATTCTCGTACAATAACAGTTATCATTCCAGCATTCAAATGGCACCGTTTGAGGCTTTATACGGAAGAAAATGTCGATCGCCTATTGTATGGCACGAGATCGGAGATTCGCAAATAACCGGTCCTGAGCTATTGCAAGAAACGACTGACAAAATCCTCCAAATTTGAGACAATCTGCTGAAAGCTCGAAGTCGTCAGAAAAGTTACGCCGATAGACGACGCAAGCCCCTTGAATTTGACGTTGGCGATCACGTACTCCTAAAGGTATCACCTTGGAAGGGTATGGTCAGATTCGGTGTAACATTCCTATTTTTATTATAGGTTTGGTTAAATTTATTAACCACTAGTAACTAGTAACTAGTTTATTTTAATATAAATATTCAACCCAAATAGTTTTAAACACTATTTTATATAATTGGTTGAAATATTATATTAATTAATTGGCCTGTATATAGGTGACATTTCTAATAAAAATAAAAGTATATAAAAAACTTATATTATTAGAAGGGTATTTTACGGGTAAGTTGACTATTAGGAATATGAAGTTCCTAGACGGACCTAGGAACCGTATAATAATTAAATTATAAAAATGCATTGTATTTTGAACCTACTCTATTTTTAATGAAACTTAGACCCAAATGCAGACAAAAATATTCTCGTTCTAAAGACATATTTATTATTTTCTAGAACGTTATATTTTAAAAGTTATACGCACCAAATAACTGAAGCAGTTAAATTAATTATAATATATAAATTAATAAAATAATAATAATATTTCACTTAAATAAAGTGAACGTAAATCTTAAATAAAATAATATTAAATAACTTACATATTCATAAGTGTACGTATACGCTTTTTGTAACAACTCTCATCAAAAGTCCTAATTATTATTTTATTTGGCCAATAGGAAACCCTAATTGAGAAACCCAAGTAATTCTGAACAAACCCTAAAAAATTTCAAAATATTTAGAATCAGGATTAGGGCCCCTAAAACTCAAGGGGGTAAACCCTAACTAACGATTATCTTTAAAAATGTGCTGTCAACAACGAGAATTAACGAACTGTCAATTCATCAAGCCTATACTAGTGACGAAGCAACCCTAGGCTAGATAGGTTTCCCAGGCGAGTCGCGACAGGGGAAGGGAATCCCTTCGCGACACGCGGGGGGTGCACATTTCGGGTATAAATACTAGGCATTGGGACTTGAATTCTGTCTTTGGAACGACGTAAAATCGAGTTACGTAGACTGAGTTATCACAGAAACAGTCCACTAAACACACACAATCACTAATTGCTGCCACAATCAGGGTAATAACTCGATCGCTATTACGATTCAACGTCCGATCGATTTTAACTATCCAACGATTGTTTAAGTGTCGCTCAAATTGAGTTTATACTTTGTTATTCATCGTGATTTCGACTTGAATGTTTGAGTGCTGTTCGAAATCGGACTATACTCTGTCATTCGTTGTGAATCCGCTGAATTGATAAGTATTGCACTTGTAAATCGTTGTGAGGGTTTAATCTCGTGAATTGTCGTAACTGCTGTATTAGTTACTAACCTGTTTGTGTATGCATTGTTATTTAAATTAGGTTAATCAAGGCTAATCAGTAGGCTTATATTCTGCTCGTTAAATCTACAATGTGAGTCATTCTCTTTTTATCAAATTACTTTCAAAATCATGTTTATTTTCAAAGGTTATAATTACAGTGATTAAGTTTATGTAATCACCAAATTACAGCCGGTATGTGGGGTATTGTGCACAATATTGCAGTTTTATCACTTTAGGTGAGTGAACCTAAATTTAGTGATAACCGTCATTCATTGGGGCAGCCAATGGTGATATGACCACAGTCACAGAAAAGAGTCGAGTGACAAATACTGTGGGTAGTTGGTTTGATATCAGAAACATTGTAATCTCTTAATACTGTTAATTATAACAAACGAGTCGTTTTAGTAAAACTGAATGATTCACTCAGTATTTCCCTGCTGACAAAACCTTTTTCAAACATGTTTCAGGTGATCTGTTGTGAGCACAGGAAAAGTGCTGTGGAGCACTACAAGCTTAGAAAAGTGGCTAAATGTAAATAAATAAAGAAACATGTTTTAAGAAATAAAGATATCTCAGCAAAAATCACTTTATTGTAAATTATGGGAATTATCCCTATGTTATATATATAAACGAGCAGTTTTAATAATTAATCGATCCTGTTTAAAAAGACTTCCGCTGTCACTTAATTAGATACTATCAGATTTCCTGCCCTACGGCTCTGGACCGGGTCAAACCGGGGCCAAGGGCCGTGACAGGAAAAGGTGGTATCAGAGCCACTGATTTAAGCTTACTATTGATTTTAGCCTATTAAAATAATTGAGAGATACTTAGGAAATTTAATTGCCATTCTGTGAAAATATGTTTTATTAACTGATTAATTGTTGAGTTACAGTATGGGTAAACAAAAGATTTCTGCTATCTACCACAAATTAGATACTGCACCCACAGAAAAAGGAAACTCTTCCTCCAAACACCCAGCAGATCTAGAAGAAGGGATTTTTGTCCGTAAAGCAAATTATGAAAATCCTCTTACCCAAGATAAAAGAAATTTGACCCTTAGAAAGGGAAAGGAGAAAATAAAGAAATCCCAAGTCAAGAAAGTGAGGTTTAATTCAGAAATTCAGGAAATAGGCAATAGGTCACCTTGGGAAGACACATTCGATGAAAAATGGGCAAACCTTTATATGCTAGCTACCGTAGCAGAGAATGCAAACCTCTAAAAAAAAACATATCAATCAGCCTGGTCTAGTAGAAAATTAATATCCAGTAAATAAATAAAGTATAGTGTGTTCTCTTTCCTGTAGTCTTTTGTACAAATCCGTATGCAATAAAACTTTAATGTTTATTGTAAAACTTTGTTCCAAAGTTTTAACTTAGCATTTTTGTGCATTTTGCATATATGCTATCCAGCATGAGTGGGATATCGGAAGCATTTCAGAATCTCAACCTCTACCCAGTACCAATTGAAATCTCCCACGACTTTACTGGTTATATTGCTGACATAGAGGAACCTCTGGAATTCCAAGCTCCACCGCTGGAAAAAGCAAAACTTAAAAAGAAAAGAAGATATGTAGGATGGAGGAAAGTACGCAGAAGAAAGCCAGTTACTAGGAAACTCCCTAAAATAGAAAACCCTTTAGACAAAGGAAAAGGAATAGAAATCGGAGAGAGTTCTAATCCAGCAGAGATAGAAATCAGGAAAGATTCTAAACAAAAAGGAATAGAAATTGGAGAGAGCTCCAGACAAACTGAAGAAATCACATTTCAAGAAAAAATAGACCGTCTACTGGCAAATTGTGATGTCATTAGTCCTATCCATAATAATCTATATCCTTACCTAGAAACCCAACTTCCTGTGAATCTGGAACCAGCTATTCCAGACCCACTAATCCACACTCGACCTTTAGGCCAAATGGAAGAATGGTGGACAAATGACTGGCAATTCGAGAATATCATCAACAGTCCTTATTCTTTTCTTCCACAGTTTGATCCAGAACCTATCTCCAATCCTCCAATGAGCAACGAAAACCTAGCCGAACTCCGTCTGTTCGGCGAAGAGCTGATAGGTACAGGGAATAGGATCCGGGAAATGGGAGAACAAATTTCCTGGAAGTACGACGAAAGGGAGCGTCGCTACTAAACTACCAGTTGAACAAGGAACAGTGGGGTTGGGAAGATGTCTGTATAATAATAATAATAATAATAATAATAATAATAATAATAAATAGCTAAATATAACTCTATAAAATGGGAAATAAAACATTGTAAGATAAACAGTGTGTATGGATGCCTATAGAATATATAAAGCAAAATAGAAGTCGAAATATCGATTTTGGATATATATCTGTATTACAAGATTTTATGTGATTTTGTGTAATTGTTTATTTACAATCATTTGATACTAATAGTTATAATTATAATAATTATCAGATGGAAAACGCTAGTAATGAAACAGTTAATGAAGGGAGTCAATCTGAACAAAATCAGGAAAACCAGTATATGACTAGACAAGATATTGAAAACATCGTCACTCAAGGGATAGCTAATGCTATTCCAGTAATCGTAGCCGCTGCTCAGAAACCTGTTGAACCGCAACAAATCGTTCCTAGTAAACGTACTCAGGAAGATAATTTTAGTCATAGTGTAAATGGAGGCGGCAATCATGACGATAATAATCCACGACAGGCTCCACCTCCTAAGAAAATGAAAGCCGCAACACCTGGTTGCACTTTCAAAGAATTTCTTGCTTGCAAACCTGCTGAGTTTGCAGGTAACGAAGGAGCAACTGCAGTACTGCGTTGGTTAGAGAAAACCGAAGCAGTAATTGCAATAAGTAAGTGTTCTGAAGAAGATCAGGTCATGTATGCAACAAACCTTTTCAAAGAAGGGGCACTAGAATGGTGGAACACCGTATTACAAGCAAAAGGAAGAAGGATGGCTTATGCTTTAAAATGGGAAGAATTTAAAATCCTTGTAGAAAGAAAATATTGTCCTGAATATGAAAAGGAACAAATGGCAAATAAGTTCCTAAACCATCGTATGGTAGGCGTAGAGTGTCGCGGTTATACTTCGACATTCTTTGAATATGCCAGAGTGGTACCAACACTGGCTTCGCCAGAACCGGTACTCATTTCCCGTTACATTTGGGGATTAATTAGTGAAATTCGTAACATCGTTAAAGCTGCGAGACCTCGCACTATTGATGATGCTGTGGAACTAGCTAATACCCTAACTGATGAACTAGTGCGAACAAGAGAAGAAGATCGAAAGAAGGAATTGGCTCAAAAGATTACCCAAGGATTCCGTGTGGGTAATGATAATAATAGGTTCAAGAAAAGAGGAAGGAGACAATATGCACAACCGCCTTTCTGCAGCAATTGCAAAAAGAATCATTTTGGAAAATGCAATGTAAATTGCAACTTTTGCAAAATGGCAGGACATCGTGAAGAAAATTGCAAAAAGAAAACAATAGTCTGCTATAACTGTGGAGAAACCGGACATTACAAAACAGAATGTCCTAAATTAATTAAAACCGCAGACAATAAAGGCAAACCAGCTGATGGAACAACAAAGAAGAATGCCCGAGCATTCCAGCTAACCACTCAAGAAGCTGAACTAATCCCTGACGTCATAGCTGGTACGTTCTTGGTCCACGACGTTTATGCAAAAGTATTATTTGACTCTGGTGCAAACCAAAGTTTTATCAATACTTCATTTTGCCAAGCCCTTAACTTACCTTTAACTACCCTTAGGCAAATTTTTACAGTCGAAACAGCAGACGGGAATTCTGTTAACATAAACAAAGTTTTGCAAGAAGGAAAGATAGAATTGTTAGGCCATAAGTTTTCTGCAAAACTGTTACCGATGAAGTTAGCCAGATTCGATGTAGTGTTAGGAATGGATTGGTTGGTAGCCAACCATGCTCGAATCCTTTGTGATAAGAATTCGGTAGAAATCAGTACTCCTACCGGAGAAGTAATTTTAATTACAGGAGATAAACCACGAAAGCCACTGAAATTTATTTCAGTCATAAAGTTGGCCAGTTATTCAAGAAAACAAGAAATGGTGTATATGATTTCGGTAATCATTAACACTAAAAGTAAGGAACTCTCAGACATTCCTATAGTTTCAGAATACCCAGACATCTTTCCAGAAGAATTACCTGGGTTACCACCTGATAGAGAAGTAGAGTTTAGAATTCATCTAATTCCGGGAACTATACCGATAGCTAAGGCACCTTATCGGTTAGCACCCACAGAAATGTTAGAACTGAAA
The DNA here is from genome assembly GCA_030545235.1 of Helianthus tuberosus. Lineage (NCBI taxonomy): Eukaryota > Viridiplantae > Streptophyta > Magnoliopsida > Asterales > Asteraceae > Helianthus > Helianthus tuberosus. The sequence goes on along the minus strand of CM060428.1, from coordinate 79,744,249 downwards.
AAGCAATTAGATGAATTACTAAGTAAAGGTTTCATACAACCTAGCTCATCTCCTTGGGGAGCGCCAATGTTGTTTGTAAAGAAGAAGGATGGATCGATGAGAATGTGTATCGATTATAGAGAATTGAATAAGGTTACAATTAAGAATCGATACCCATTACCTAGGATTGACGATCTTTTTGATCAACTTCAAGATGCTAGGTATTTTTCTAAGATAGACTTAAGATCTGGATATCACCAGTTGAAAGTACAAGAAGAAGACATACCTAAAACTGCTTTCAGAACTAGGTATGGTCATTATGAGTTTACAGGCATGCCCTTTGGACTAACCAATGCCCCAGCAGCATTTATGGACATGATGAATCGGATCTGTAAACCATACTTGGATAAATTTGTAATCGTATTCATCGACGATATACTTATTTATTCCAAGAGTCAGGAAGAACATTGCAAACACTTGCATGCACTCTTAACTTTGTTAAGAAAAGAAAAGCTTTATGCCAAATTCTCGAAGTATGAATTTTGGTTAAAGGAAGTGCAATTCTTAGGACATATGGTGAATCACGAAGGCATTCACGTAGACCCTGCTAAAATAGAAGCAATCATCAAATGGAAGATTCCACAAACAGCTATGGAAATTAGAAGTTTTCTAGGCTTAGCTGGATATTACAGACGATTTATTAAGGATTTCTCTAAGATAGCTGTACCTTTGACTAAGTTAACCTGTAAAGCCGTTAAGTTTGAATGGGGATCTAGACAAGAAGAAGCTTTTAAGATTTTAAAGCACCGATTGACAAATGCTCCAATTTTAGCATTACCCGAAGGAACATAAGATTTCGAAGTATATTGTAATGCTTCAAAATTAGGATTCGGATGTGTGTTGATGCAACGCAAGAAGGTAATTGTGTATGCCTCCCGGCAGTTGAAAAAGCACGAGGAAAATTATACAACTCATGATTTAGAATTAGGAGCTATAATTTTGCCCTTAAAATCTGGAGACATTATCTGTATGGAAGTAAGTTTACTGTTTATACAGATCATAAAAGTTTAAGGTATATATTTGGGCAGAAAGAGTTAAATATGAGGCAAAGAAGATGGATGGAAGTTTTAAGCGATTACGACTGTGATATCCAATATCACGAAGGAAAGGCAAACATAGTTGCAGATGCCTTAAGTCGTAAGTATCATGAAAAACAACGACGAGTCCGTACTCTTAGATTAAATCTACAAGTAGATTTAATAAAACAATTAAAGGAAGTTCAGGAAACAGCAATCAAGGACGATGCTGAAGGAATGAAAGGTTATATAAAGGATCTAGAGCAAGGAAATGATGGAATTTGGAAATTCCATAAGAAACGAATTTGGGTACCTAAGCAAGGAGAATTAAGAAATAAGATTTTAGAAGAAGCCTATAAATCTAGGTATACTATGCATCCAGGAAACAATAAAATGTACCAAGATTTAAGAAAGAATTTCTGGTGGATAGGAATGAAGAAAGATATAGCAAGATATGTTTCTAAGTGTCTTACTTGTTCACAAGTTAAGGCAGAACATCAGAAACCTTCAGGACTACTACAACAATTAGAAATGCCGGTATGGAAATGGGAACTTATAACAATGAATTTTGTTACTAAGTTGCCTAAAACAAGAAAAGGTAATAATGCGATTTGGGTAATTGTGGATCGATTAACCAAATCAGCTCATTTTCTACCAATGAAGGAAACCTTTAGCATGGAAAGGTTAGCCAAGTTGTACGTAGACGAAGTAGTATCTTTACATGGAGTCCCACTCTCCATTGTATCAGATAGAGATAGTCGTTTCACTTCTCATTTCTGGAAAAGTTTCCAGCAAGCTATGGGAACTCGACTAAATCTAAGTACGGCATATCATCCTCAAACAGACGGACAAAGTGAAAGAACCATCCAAACTCTAGAAGACATGCTTCGAGCATGTGTAATAGATTTTGGTGGAAACTGGGATGATCATTTACCATTAATTGAATTCTCCTATAACAATAGTTATCATTCAAGCATTGAAACTGCTCCATTTGAAGCACTATATGGACGTAAGTGCAGAACTCCAGTATGTTGGGCAGAAATAGGAGAAAGTCAGTTATCAGGTCCAGAAATTGTGCAAGAAACTACTGACAAAATAACTCAAATCAAGGAAAGACTGAAAACAGCTCGAGATCGTCAGAAGAGCTATGCAAATAATCGCCGCAAACCGTTAGAATTTCAGGTCGGAGATAAAGTACTATTAAAAGTTTCTCCTTGGAAAGGAGTTGTTCGATTCGGTAAGAAAGGAAAGCTAAGTCCAAGATACGTAGGACCATTTTCTGTGATCCAACGTATAGGACCAGTTGCTTATCGTTTACAACTACCTGAAGAATTAGCTGGAGTACATGATGTATTTCATGTATCCAATCTTAAGAAATGTTTATCAGATGAATCACTGGTAGTACCTCTTCAAGATATAGAGGTAAACGAAAAGCTAAAATTTGTTGAGAAACCTCTTCAAATTGAGGATCGAAAGATCAAGTTTCTCAAACACAAGCGACTAGTTTTAGTCAAAGTCAGATGGGATTCAAAGAGAGGAGCTGAATACACTTGGGAGCTGGAATCAGAAATGAAGAGAAAGTATCCTCATTTATTCCAGTAAATCTCGAGGACGAGATTTTTATTAAGGTAGGGAGAATGTAACAACTCTCATCAAAAGTCCTAATTATTATTTTATTTGGCCAATAGGAAACCCTAATTGAGAAACCCAAGTAATTCTGAACAAACCCTAAAAAAATTTCAAAATATTTAGAATCAGGATTAGGGCCCCTAAAACTCAAGGGGGGTAAACCCTAACTAACGATTATCTTTAAAAATGTGCTGTCAACAACGAGAATTAACGAACTGTCAATTCATCAAGCCTATACTAGTGACGAAGCAACCCTAGGCTAGATAGGTTTCCCAGGCGAGTCGCGACAGGGGAAGGGAATCCCTTCGCGACACGCGGGGGGTGCACATTTCGGGTATAAATACTAGGCATTGGGACTTGAATTCTGTCTTTGGAACGACGTAAATTCGAGTTACGTAGACTGAGTTATCACAGAAACAGTCCACTAAACACACACAATCACTAATTGCTGCCACAATCAGGGTAATAACTCGATCGCTATTACGATTCAACGTCCGATCGATTTTAACCATCCAACGATTGTTTAAGTGCCGCTCAAATTGAGTTTATACTTTGTTATTCATCATGATTTCGACTTGAATGTTTGAGTGCTGTTCGAAATCGGACTATACTCTGTCATTCGTTGTGAATCCGCTGAATTGATAAGTATTGCACTTGTAAATCGTTGTGAGGGTTTAATCTCGTGAATTGTCGTAACTGCTGTATTAGTTACTAACCTGTTTGTGTATGCATTGTTATTTAAATTAGGTTAATCAAGGCTAATCAGTAGGCTTATATTCTGCTCGTTAAATCTACAATGTGAGTCATTCTCTTTTTATCAAATTACTTTCAAAATCATGTTTATTTTCAAAGGTTATAATTACAGTGATTAAGTTTATGTAATCACCAAATTACAGCCGGTATGTGGGGTATTGTGCACAATATTGCAGTTTTATCACTTTAGGTGAGCGAACCTAAATTTAGTGATAACCGTCATTCATTGGGGCAGCCAATGGTGATATGACCACAGTCACAGAAAAGAGTCGAGTGACAAATACTGTGGGTAGTTGGTTTGATATCAGAAACATTGTAATCTCTTAATACTGTTAATTATAACAAACGAGTCATTTTAGTAAAACTGAATGATTCACTCAGTATTTCCCTGCTGACAAAACCTTTTTCAAACATGTTTCAGGTGATCTGTTGTGAGCACAGGAAAAGTGCTGTGGAGCACTACAAGCTTAGAAAAGTGGCTAAATGTAAATAAATAAAGAAACATGTTTTAAGAAATAAAGATTTCTCAGCAAAAATCACTTTATTGTAAATTATGGGAATTATCCCTATGTTATATATATAAACGAGCAGTTTTAATAATTAATCGATCCTGTTTAAAAAGACTTCCGCTGTCACTTAATTAGATACTATCAGATTTCCTGCCCTACGGCTCTGGACCGGGTCAAACCGGGGCCAAGGGCCATGACACTTTTCGAAAATTAAAATAATATAAAAATCAAACTAAAAATCATTCAAAAGAAAATTACGTGTATGATTTCAATTAATACATGCATGCACGTGTCATCGAATAGAAAGTTGTTGTGCTCTCCAACTTTCTTGGAAACTACTATAAATAGGAACTCATTTCTCAGTTCACCATCCATCTCTCACACGCCCCCTTTCTCTTATTATTTATGTTCAATTTTTATTAATAATAATATGGCTCTGCCCCCTTTTAAGTGTTTTAACTCCCGATCACCGCTACCCTTTCCGATTGATCTGAGCCCATAACACATGTCAAGGCTCTGCCTGACTAAGTTCGTTGGGGTTCTGTCTCGGGACATCGAGACAAGGTTGAATTAGGGGTACTATACTTAACACGAGTGCATTATATATTTTTAAATAGCTCAGAAGTTATACCCAATATTTTCTAGTTGAACCATAAAGTTACAAAGTGGGTCCATTCTCTTTTCTCACTATTTTATTCCATTTTTCTTTATGATATAATTATATTAAAAAATGTCCCAAATTGATCCGTTAGTAAAAGCCCGGACCCCCTGAAACCCCAATCCATATCAAGAATCAAGAAAATCAGATATTTAGTCTTCTCGCGGGCAGCGTAAAGATAAGCCGAGGCTTACGCGGGCCGCGCCAGCAAGGCAGATCTCCGGATAAGCTTGAGGGACACGTGGCATACACCTGGCAGACCTACTGGTGACTCAGCAACCCTACGCGTAGACTAGGCGGCTACGCGGGCCGCGTAAGGATCGAGCAAGGGCTCACGCGGGCCGCATGAGACCCAAATTCCAGCTATAAATAGAGCAGGCTACGAGCAGTCCTCTGGTGTCGAAAGTTTCTTTCAGAAACGAAGTTATACTGTCCAAATTCGAATATTACTCTCAAATTAGTGAGGCGCTGCTCCGATACAGGGTATTAACTCAATCGCTGCTACGATTCAATGTCCGATTGATTTAAACTATCCGACTGGATGTTTAAGTGTTATCCTTTGTCATTAGTCGTGATTCCGACAGGATGTTTGAGTACCACCCGAACTCGGGGAATACTCTGTCATTCGTTGTGAATCCGATGGATGTTTAAGTGATTGCACTTTGTCATTCGTTGTGAGGGTTTTAATCTCGTGAGTTATCGTAAATGCTGTATTAGTTACTTACCTAGTTCGTGTGCACTAGGTTACAAGAATAATCAATAGGCTAAGTTCTGCCCGTATAAATCTGCATGCTTATAATGTGAGTCATTCTCTTTTTATCAAAGTACTTTCAAAATCATGTTTATTTTCAAGGTTATAATTACAGGGATTAAGTTTATGTAATCACCAAATTACAGCCAGTATGTGGGGTTTTGTATACATTACTTGATAATCTTTGCCATTGGACAAACGGGTGGCCAATGGTGATATGACCATAGTCACAGATCCGGTCGAGTGACAAATACTGTGGGTAGTTGGTTGATATCTGAAATATTGTAATCTCCCTTAATACTGTAAATTATAACAAATGGGTCGTTTTAGTAAAAAGAATGATTCACCAGTATTTCCTGCTGACAAAACCTTTTTAAAACGCGTTTCAGGTTATTACAGTAGATTGGAATAAGAGATGGATACGACACTGAAAGGCTTCAAGAAGTGGCTTATTTTATTAATTAAATCAAATTAAGAAATATTGTTTTATGTAATTGGGTTTATCCCTTATTAAAGCTACCTTTGTAAAACATGGGTTTATCCCATCTATTTAATAAATAAAATCCGGTGTTTTCTAAACTCTGATATTTTTCCTAACTCACGGTCCTGATGAAATTTCCGCTGCAATATTTTTCAAATTAAATCACCGGTACCACTGGGCTATTCGCGGCTCCCGATTCCGTCCAGGGTGGGTCGGGGGTCGTGACATTCGGCAAGAAAGGAAAACTCGCGCCTCGATATGTCGGACCCTTTAAGATTCTGGAAAGGATCGGAAAAGTGGCCTACAGACTCGAACTACTGGAGGAACTTAGCAACGTCCACACGACTTTCCACATTTCGAACCTCATAAAGTGTCTGGCTGAGCATGATTTACAAGTTCCACTGGAGGATCTTCAAGTGGACGAAACATTACACTTCGTGGAGAAGCCTGTCGAGATCATGGACCGACAAACCAAGCAGCTCAGGCGCTCACGCATTCCCATTGTGAAGGTTTGCTGGGAAGGCAGACGAGGCGCAGAGTTCACTTGGGAACTCGAAAGCGACATGAAGGAGAACTACCCGCAATTTTTTTTTACGGCTTCGGTCTAATTTCGGGACGAAATTCCCTCAACTAGGGGAGGCTGTAACACCCCGTGTTCAAAAGTCAAAGTCAAAGTGAAGTCAAAGGAAGAAAAGATTGCTAATTGCGATCTGTCACTCCTTGCTCAACTCCTGTTTTGACTTCTTTGACTTGTATATAATCTATTTATCTTATCGCATTAGTTGTATTATGTGGAGTACTTGATTAATAATCGAGGTTTAATCGATATTAATCGCTTGTTTTATCGCTTTATCGGTTATCGAATCGCAATCGCATTCGCAACCTGAATTATGCGTTCTGGATATTGTTTTACGTGTGTGTGCTACTTATGTGTTACTTGTGCATGTTTATTTATGTTTATATTGTGGTGATTAATCGAAATGCAATCGCAACTCTATCGCAATCAAATCGCAAACGCTAAACGCCAGTTATTTATGATGATTGTATGTTAGATATAGTATTTATGTGTTTATCGCAAACTCGCTCGAAACGCATCGCTAAACCCAAAGTACGAAATGCAACACCGAAACCCAATCGTCGGAGCCACTCGATCGAGTGACCGCTCGATCGGATGGCCAACCGATCGGATTGCCACCCATCGGACAGTCATCCGATCGGTGACCCACTCGACCCCTTTGCACTTTCCTTTATGGGAAACCCTATAAATACCTTCACTTGTCATATCACTTAATGTGACAGCTCTCTACTCGACCCAGCCGCACTCAAGCCCTATTTCTCTCGATTTCTCGCGATTCTTGTAAGTATTCAACCTAAATCTTGTACTTCTATGATCTACACACACATCTTCATCATTCTCTCTTTTGAATCTTAACTTTTAACCGTGAAATCAGGGGATTTGAGGTATTCTAGGGTGATGTCATCATGTGGTTCATATGAACTTCATGTTTTGCCTCCAATCCACCAAAAACAGCTTAGATCTGGACGATTTCCACATGAATGAACAAAGATCTTGCATAGATCTGAACATATTCATGGTGAAAAGGATTGAAAGATGGTTTTCTAACTTTCTTTCAACTCTTTTACACTCAATGCACTCAAAACCGATAGAATCGGAGCTTGTTCTGATCTTCTACTCCTTCTTAGTGATGGGTTGGTTCAAGTTCTGGTTCCTATCAAAGAGACAACCGATTTCGGGTTTAGCATGAACCACCGTCTCGAACAGTTGACTGATCGGACTAGGGTGATTCCTGTTCGATCAGACCACTGGGGTCTTGACGAGGTTTTTGTTGTTTGACACGTTATCACACCGTCTCGATCAAAACTGCAAAACTTTCAAAACAACCAAGTGCTGGAGACGATCAGGTCGTTGGGGCGGATTGTCATCCGATCGGACAGCCACCCGATCGGCTTGCACATGGTTCCACACTTAGACTTTTATTTCAACTTTTTCAAGGTTCTGAACGTCGAACGGATTACCGTCCGATCGGATTGCCATCCGATCGAACGACCGTCCGACCATGTGATGTTTGGAACTTCAACACTTAACAATTTTCAACATGTTCAATGCATTACCAGTTCTAGCGGACTGCCACCCGATCGGTAGACCATCCGATCGAGTGACAACACTGCTGTGAACTTGTTCTCTGAGAAATGCCTCGCCGAACGGATCGTCACCCGATCGAACCGCCGTTTGATCGATCGACCTGAAGGGTAGAGATACTTCTATGTTTTCAAAATGCTACAACGAAAACTTCAAAAGGCAAACCATCATACACAAACACATCATCACCAAGCGAGATGTCAATCCAATTGAATGGCCATCCGATCGGATGACCATCCAAGCGGATTGACATCCGATCGACTGGACATCCGATCGGATTACCATCCAACACTTATCACTCTTGCACCGTTTTACGTGTCGCTTATCGTTTATGCTACCGTTAACTGTTCAGGCTAACCTCTTCCTGCGCTCCCTTCAATCCAAGATAGTGTTTACTTGTTAAGCACAATCTGTGAGTATACTCGATCCTTTTTTGCTTTACGCACTTTTGGGTGTTACATACGTTGCTTATGCTAAACCGCTATTGCATGATACGTGTTATTCGATGGATGCTTGTATGTTATGTTAACACCGTGATTGTTTCCTGACACCTTAGCAACGATAGTACTATAGTTTGGACTCAGCACCTGTCGTGGACAGGGGTTGTTAAGGGCTTTACTTCACGTGTCCCAGTGGGGATATGTGTTGCGTATTCTACAACTCGCAGTCATGTCTGTGCATATTTCTCTGTCGATAACCTACTTGCCTTTACTTTATACATGTTACATGCTGGTTATGCGTAAACGATTTCGAACTCTATTATATCTATTAAACTTGTATGCTCACCTTTACACTATGTGTATTGACCTTTACTTTAACGTATGTGCAGGTGTTTAGGATGCTATCTGCTAGGATGCTTGCTTTGGTGAATCAAGCTAGGGGTCTAGTTATGTCACGCTTAAATCTGAGTCGTCGGAACAGTATTTGTTTTTGAGACAATTATTTGTAATAAGTGTTTTTATTTGGATATGTTGTGGTATGGGACATGACGCTTAATTATTTGGTAATGAATAGTTGTTATGGATACTCATGGACAATTTGTTTCGCTCAGTGCCATGCCCTGATGTTTCCGCCATCGGTTGGGGTGTGACATCCAGCCGCATACTTCAGACGATTTGCAACCGTACACCCTTTGCAATTATCCAACGCAAAACATATTTTTCAGATTGCACATCCCCAGCCAAACATCAATCCAAAACAACAAGGATTCCCCACTCCCCACCATACCGACTATAGAGTGTGACAAATTATTATTTACCCGACTTAGGTCCAAATTCATATTGACAGTTTGCTTCCACGTCCCCGCGTTTGTAAGCAATATAGGAATGAAATCCCAAACCCGAGAGCCGCTATGGATAGCCCAAAGAACCTTTCTCCAAAGCGCTTCTGGTTCCGTATTAAACCGCCGCCACCATTTTGCCAACATAGCAATCTTAGCGTCTCGAAGAGAGCCAATCCCAACCCCTCCATAGTCGGTTGAAATAATAATAGGAAAATACAAATAGGAAAAGTAATCTACATATTCTAAAAATGAAAAACACAAATAGGAAAAGTAAATGGTGGTTTGCACGATAATTCCACGATTAAATTGTAAAGCAATTGTTAAACCTCGTCTTTCAAACTAACAAGCTAGCTTGACAATCATGACATATGTAATGGGTGTTTGGGATTCTATTTTCCCACCTCCTTATAACTTATAACTTTTTACAAAAGAAGTTATTTAGAAAATGATGTTTGGGTAATGGTTTGAAAAGGAGTTTTTTGTGCTTTGAAAAACAGTTTTTTGTGCTTTGAAAAGGAGTTTTTGAGAAGTTAGTTGGTTGTGACTTTTTGAAAAAGGAGAAAAAGAGATGGAAACCCAAACACCTCCTAAGAGTTGATTTTGGTAATAAAAAAGAGTCAAATGCTTGGTTGGTCCCTATGGTTTGTAAAAATTGCAGACTTGATCCTAGTGGCTTACTAATTACACGCGGGGTACCAAAACTTGTCAAAAAGGAACTCGCTTGGTCCCCAGCCCTAACATCAGTTAAATATCTCTGTTAAAACACCACATGTGCTTGGCACATGAGGGTAGTTTGGTCATTTCAGTCCACCCCATTATAAAAAGAGTTAAATGCCTAGTTGGTCCCACCCCACCCCCTTCTTCTTCCCCAAACCACCACCACCATCTCAGCTCCTCCTCCTAATACCCACCACCACCACCATCAAATCCCCAAATTCTTCATCATCAATAAATACCATCTCTCCTTTCCACCACCTCTCCATTTTCCATACAACATTTCTCATTCTCTCTCTAAAACCATGATAAGAAGAATAGTGAGTTTCATGACATCACCACCACGCTCGTCGGAACCGACCATCAAAATGTTAACTTTCCGGCCACCCAAAAAATCAAACTTTTCTGCCATAAAATTTATCTGCAGAATCAAAAATGAGTTCACAAGAGCACTGGGTACTGTTTCATCTCCATGTAAAATGCCACCATCAATATCATCATCACCTTCATCATCTTCATCGTCCCCTTGCAATTGCACTTTGAGAAGATCAATATCTTATGCTGAACCTTTTGATTCTCATCGAGCTCAAGTGGTACAAGTTCTAGATGAGTGTTTCCAAAGGTTATTTCTTCATGTTATCTGTTCGATTGATTTGAGAAGATGATGAAGAATTTGGGGATTTGATGGTGGTGGTGGTGGTTTGGGGATAGGGATGGCAATGGGTCGGGTTTAGGTAATCCCAAACCCAAACCCGGTTAGATATGCTTGTCCCAAACCCGTCCCAAAATCTGTCGGGTTCTAGCGGGTAAATACCCATCGGGTATCGGGTATACTCACGGGTTTTGGGTAAACCCGTTAATTTAAAAAGATTACTCCTTGGGTATACTCATCTCAAAACCCATTGGGTATCTATCGGGTAACTATTAACCGGTTACATTTTGTATTGGTATTATAAAAATATATATAAAACAACTACAATGTATACGGAATAGAATACCTATATGTGTAAAAAAATGGATGTATCATATATTTACATATTTAATAATATAAAAGAAATTATATCGGGTATACAATCGGGTAAACGGGTACACTTTATCGGGTAATTGGGCCGGGTAAACGGGTATATAACTAAATCCCAAACCCGTCCCAAAACCGCGAAAAAAATAAAAACTATTCCCAAACCCGTCCCAAACCCGATCAACCGACCCCAAGTCCCAAATGTGTCGGGTTTCGGGTTACCCAGTGGGTTCGGGTTTGATTGCCGTCCCTATTTGGGGAAGAAGAAGGGGGTGGGGTGGGACCAACTATGTATTTAACTCTTTTTATAATGGGGCTGGACTGGAATGACCAAATTACCCTCATGTACCAAGCACATGGGATGTTTTAACAGAGATATTTAACTGATGTTAGGGCTGGGAACCAAGCGAGTTTATTTTTGACAAGTTTTGGTACCACGCGTGTAATTTGTAAACCACTAAGACCAAATCTGCAATTTTTGCAAACCACAGGGACCAACCAAGCATTTAACTCATAAAAAATTTGCATGCGGGTCTAGATGTACCTACTCAAGTTATACAACAAGTTAATTTGAATTAACTCAAATCAAACAAGTTAAAATATGCAATCTTAAAACATTTACTAACTTGAATTGAGTCTAGGGGTAAGCAAGTTTAGGTCCGGACCGAAAATAACCGAGAACCAAACCGAAAATACACCCAACCCGACCCGAACCCAAGTACCTAGGTATTTCGATCGGTTCCAATTTTTCATATAAAATCAGGTCGGGTCGGGTCGGTTCTCGGTTCTTTTCATGGTGAAAGCCGACTTGGACCTATGGACCGGAACCGACCCTATATTTAGGGTAGTGAATCGCTTCTGTATTTTATGTTTGATCGATTCTCGGGTCGGGTAATGGTCGGGTAGGGTCGGGTTTTTCCTTTTGCTCACCTCTAATTGAGTCGAAATAGGTGAGTAACAACCACCACCATTGTTTGTGGCCACCACATGTTGATCGTCGCCTCAACCATCTAATGGCACTGTATGTCATCGATGCAACCACCACCATCATTTCTATTACCAACGAAACCAGGGGCGGCTCTTATGGTGTGCGGGGAGGACTTCCGCACAAGGCCCTTTTTTCGAGGGGCACGGGATTTTAAAAAAAAATTCAATATATATATATGTTATTTTAAAAAAAAAATTGTACACACATAACAAATCTAATATAGAGGTCCATTATCAAAACATTTGTATTCTTTATAATTTACCCAACTTAACAATAGGTTTATTGGCCCAGTCCAATACTAACATGATTAAAAAAAAGAATTACACAGCCGGAAACTGAAAGGACGAACAACAGCAAGAAACTTAACAACCGACGATTCTGGAGACTGACGAACAGCAGCCGAAAACTGCTGTATTGCTTTAAATTTCTGAACATCAGGTGAATTTTCGATTGAAACTTTGAATTTCTGATCGAACTTTGATATATTGGAACTTTGATTCTGAATTTCTGATAATCTGAAACTTTGAAAGTTTGAAACTTTGATTCTGAGTTACTGATAATCTAATCGAACTTTGATATATGAAAGTTTGATTTTGAACATCAAAACCCATCGTCATGATATTCATATTTATAACTCATTAGGTCAGGTCTGTAAGTCTGTTCGTTTAATTGTTGATGTTGAACATCAAATATTATTTTGTTGAACATCAAAACTCGACAACCCGTATCGTATATTGTCGTATTGATTAAGTGTTGTCGTATTTTTAGGCGTTAATGGCTCCTAAACAACCTTCCAGATGACAAAAATGTCAAAAAAGGAAACGAGCGGAAGAATTGGTGAAGTCTCAAGCCGGTGCTATGCAAAAGTTTTTGCCGCCTAATCCACCTACAGTTAATGTTGAAAATCAACAAGAAGACGTTGAAGTATAACAAGAACAAGAACAAGAACGCAAGGAGGGCTACACGAATCATTGGTTAGCTATTAACTTATTATTTATTACGGTATGTAACTCATTAGAATACTATGATTTTGTCATTATCGTAATTGCAATGTTTATCAAAGACTACATTTTTTGTCATTTTCGTAATTATATTGTTTATCGTTAAAGCATATGTGCCCATTTTTCGATCTCGAACAGGGTACGTGAATTCTCAGAGACGCCACTGAACGAAACCATTGGTGTAACCGGCCCCCGACATTTCCACCACCACCATCAACATCTCCATCGCTTCCTCCAACAATCGCCGCCATAGCTGTCACCTCTTCCAGTAGGGTCTCCGCAGCCGTCGCTATTGTCGTCAATACTCACCGCCAATCGCCACCTTAATATTAAGTATAGCGGGTGAAATCAGATTTTTCTTTTAAATGAAACTACCCATTTCAACACACTAATTTTAGCATGAACCCGTCTTGGTACGGACTAAAATGATATTTCTTTAAAAATATCTCGTCCACACTAATAACTCACTTACACCCAAACTCATTTCGGCCCGACACCCAACCCAACCGACCCCTCGTTTTGCTAAGAGTATTTTCAAACAATAAACCTTGAATAGAATACTATAATTTTAAAATTCGATCAAACTTTTTTTTGAACGATAACAATGGATCACTAATGAACCACTGAAGTATCATCGTGCCACCAACGGAAGCACCCGATCATATCCATCTCCAATAGGCTATAATGATTATACACCAGTTCAGGAGGAAACCCAATAAACATATCTGGGAAAAACCCCTTGTGGGAATCGAACCCAGGACCTTATGGTCCCTAAGTCTTATCCCACCCCCAAGATGACACTAGACTATAATGTTATGGGCGGTCTGAATTTATGAATGATAGAGATATTTTATATCAATTAAAAGCATCTAGTAAGAGACTAGAGTCGAAGTTCAAAGGAGGTAATTAGCACCTCCAACTTATTACAAAGGAAGTTTAGCTTTATTTTTGAGTAAAGTGCAACTCGCGTCATGTGGTATGATGTATGGTGTATGGATCAATTTACATCCATAATTTGAAAATCTGGCTACCTAAGTCCCCGTGGTTTGCATTTCGCTACATTATGCATCATTCTGTCAAATTGTCGTTTGTTTTTACCATCAAATTAAAGGATATTTCGGTAATTTAGCAACCCTAACACATTAAATCCCTCCTAATTAAAACCCCACTACACAACCACCACTTTGTAAAGGATGTTAAGTTTAATAACAATTTCGCTAACTATTATACAAATAAAACCAAAATCGAGCATTAAAATGGTGCCAATGAGGTAGTGGTGGAGTGTTTGGGGAAAAACTTGGTGTTCCTTGTGACCCAGGTTCGACTCACACTTTCCCCATTATTTTCTGCGGCATCCAGGTGAAGGGCGAATATGGGCGGTGTCGGTTCGTCTTGGATGGGAGGCGAGGTTTTACCGATTATTCAACTGTCATGCCAAGGGGCTGGCGGCGGTCGAGTAATCGACCTTGGCCATAGTGCCCGGTGTCACGGCGGCTCGCATGTCATTTTTTGTCGTTTAAAAAAAAGGTACCAGAGAACCAAAACCAACCTCTCGTTAATCTCTTAACATTTTCAACAAACCACCACCTTTGCAGAAAACTCGCCACCATCATTCCAATTCACCATCAGTGATCAAACCCTATCCAATTCCGGCAAAATTCCCCCCCCCCCCTGAAATGTAGCTATCCCGTAAGAATTCAATCAATCCTACCCCTGCCAGCCCCCGCTGATCAAATTTTAACTGCCATTTCTTAGGCGACGCTGAAGTTTTATCACCTCCGGCTGCCGTCGCGGTAAACAATGCACACTCTGTCTTCCACCATGTTTGTATCTGTTATAATGGTTGATCGGTAATATGCTGAAGAATGAGTTTCGGGTGTTGTCGGGTCGGATTGATGATCTTCAGTGGGTCATCGTTGATGAGATGATGACCTTCAGAGGGTAGTGGTTGTCATGGAGTTGGGCGGTCGTGGTTATTGTAACACCCCAAAATCTGAATGTTAATATTTGTCGTATGTTCTTATGTGACACGTCATGAAATAAATAACTAGGCTATTTAACCTAGTTAAGGGTATGGTCAAAAGTATTAAATGATGAGGGTAGTGTCAGTTATGTTTTAAAGGTAAACCCGAGGGGCCAAAGTGGAACAAATGAAAGTTAAGTTATAAAATAACTAGACACACACATGCGTGTGTGTTCGAGAAAGATCAGGAGGCTCCCATGGAGCCTCAAACCCTAAATCTTCTTTATGCTCAAATCGGAAGGCAAGATGAAGCTTAAATCCATAACCGAGCATGGATTAATGATCACCAACACGAGGGGATCATAAGGTATGTCTTAAATCTAAGATTGGTGATCATGGGTGAAGTGGGTTATGTTCTAATCCGTGAGTTAATATGAAATTGATCATGTACAAGGGTTAGAATCCTCGTATAGAACATGGATTATGTATGGTTTGCGTTAATTTGATGATTAGAGGTAAAACCCGTTAGTTAGGGTGAAGATGATGACTAGAATCACCTCCCATGTTCGAGTCTTGTTGAAAGATTGATGTATTATGTGGTTATGATGAATACTTGTTAGAAGAATTAGGAGAAATGTGATGATGATATGTTTGATGATTGTTTGGGAATGATACATGATGATTAGTAGTAGGTTTTGATGGGTTATGTATGAGTTTAGAAGATTTGAGCATGAAATAGTTGTACGTTATGCTTAAAAGGTAGTACTCGCATCAAGTGTATGATGAAATGTATATAGTGTCATCCGTATAATCGAATATGATGTTACGAGTATATGATGATAAGTCAATGGTTAAATATGGTATATAGTTGACTTTCAAAAGTCAACTAAGCATAAGAAACATGAATTGACACGTGGTCGTAAAGGCAGGATTATAGGAATTCGTATGGTACATGTTATGTCAATATGCGTTGTTGTGATTATATGATGAATTACATGAGTTTAAATGGATATGAATATAATCATATGAGTTATGTAAGCTAGAAATGATTAATGAAAGTTAAGGGTGAAATATGCGATTGATATGATTGTTAACATGTACGAATGCATATGCTAATAGGAGCGTGATCTTGATGAAAAGAGAGTATAGGAATCATGTCAAGACGGACGCAAGCATGAAAGGATAGCGGGTCAAGAAAAGGCGAGGAATCGGATACGAGCACGGACGCATAAGGTAAGTGATTTCTGTAATCACTTCTTATGTTTAAGTAAGTAATAAAGTGTTGTGATTAATTAAACATGATGTTTGAGATCGAATATGTGTTAAAGTCTTTCGTCGTAAATTATGGGTTTAAAGTTGACCAAAATGCCCTTGATGGGTATGTTGGGGTAAACGATCTTAAAAGTAGTTTAGAAACAAGTTATTCGATTAGTGTAATGTTTTGGACAAGTATGGAAGTGGGGATGATGGTTTGGTTAGTCATAGACCAATTAATGCGCGAATACCCTTAACGGGTCAAAATAAGCATTTAACGATAAGGTGTTAAGAGGATGCAAGACATCAAAGAATTTAGTAATTTATGATAGACGTCACTGATATTGTTAGAATTATAAGAGGTTATGGTAAAATGAACAAGTTATGTTGATGTATGCATGAACGGGTCAAAATGGTAAAGGGGTAATAAGCCGAAGAGTTAAAAGTCTGAAATTTTGTTAAGTCGGATGTTGGATTTTAGTTCCATTAGATGGAGAATTAAATTACGGACGTGTAGGAAAAAGAATCGGGTAAAACGGATCAAAAATGAGAGAGTTATGCTTGTTTCCGTAAAAATCGGATCGTGCTGAAAATATGCAGCAACCAGCTGCGATGTTTCTGTCTATTTAGGGGGGTCGCGTAGCGCGACGGCCCGTCGCGTCGCGCGACGGGTCCTGTTTCTCCGAAAAATGTTTTTGTGCCTCGTTTTGGCTTGGGAACTCGTTTAAACGCTTTTTAAGTCACGTACGACTAGTTTAACTTACGATTTTATGAATTTAAGTGTATGAAAACATGTATGTATCTACGTGGGTATGTTTATAAGTATGCGAGCAAGAATAAGCGGATATACGATAGTATGTACGAGAGTAGGCATGTATGAGTTGGGTATGTTGAAATAAGTGATTATAAATATATATGTAAGTAAGTATGTAGGCGTATACGTATGTATGTTTTATAAATCTAAGTGTATGTATGTAGGTAGTATGTATATGTACGCAAGTGAGTATGTACGAATGTATGCACGTATGTAGGTTTGTGTGAAGGCATGTAATAAGCATGTATGTATGTATGTATGTATGTATGTATGTATGTATGTATGTATGTATGTATGTATGTATGTATGTATGTATGTATGTATGTATGAATGGATATATTTAGGTATGCACGTACGTGAGTACGTACGTATGTATGTAGATATGAATATATGTAAGTTGTTATGTGTAATCGTAGGCATATGTATAAGTTTGTATGAAAGTATGTAAACATGCATTCAATGAAATTGAGTACTAACGATAATAAGAGCGTGCTTGGTGAATGAAGTGTAACGCAGGTATACCAAAGAAGTCTCATCACGGATGGTATGACATGATGGAAAAGCTGGGATGTAAAGAGTTAACGAAACGAGAAGTAGACTTGAAAACCTTGTAGGTTTATAATGCGTACTAACGTTGTGAATTTTATGTGGTGAACGCAGGTAGTACCAGTCATGAGGATATCCAAGGATTGGAGATCGAGGATCGAGTCACAAGATAGATTGTACGGAAGTGTTAAGTACGTAATGGAGTGAAGCTAGGTTATGGCTTCTTATTGAAAATGAGTATTATAAATGTATTTATTGTGAAAGAATTAATCTGAAAAAATGAATTTAAGTGCGTCAAGGTGTTTGTAACGAAAGAAATTTATATGGTACGTTTTTCCGCTGCGACTTTAGTCAGTTACGAATTAGGGTGTAATAGTTATGGAGCGGTGGGGGTGGGTTTTGGCAGTGGTTATGAAGAGAGAAGTAGAGAGAGAGAGAGAGATTGGCGGCAGGGGAGAAGGGATGGGGTGGGGTTGTGGCTATGTGGTGGTAGTGGCGGTCGTCAGTGGCGAAACTTGACACGAATGACGGGGGTCGAAAACGTATATACCCAAAAATTTCTATACGAAAACTACACATATAACACTACTGAGTGAAAAGTTCGGGGGGTCACTGTAGTGGTGAAGAGTGTAGAGAGAGAAGAGGGAAGAGGGTGTATATGCGTTTATAATAATAATAACAATAATAATAATAATAAAACGAATCGCGAGCAAGCATGCCATTTCACCAATATTTTAACGTGTAAGAGCATTCTCATCCATTCCATCAAATTTTCACCCTAAATTACACTAAAAAACAATACATTTTCTCTCTATTTTCAATTAAATAATATCTTTTATACCTTTATTATTACCTTTTCTCTCTCCTCCACTCACAACCACTTTCATATAATATATTAAAAAATTATAGGGGGTGAACAGTGTCCCCCAAATACATAGATGAACAGTAACATTTTCTCTCTCCTCCACTCACAACCACTTTTTATACTCTTTATATTATAAAAACTCAACACACATAATTTGATTGTTTGGATGTGAATGCTCTAACACCAATTAACTTGAGGGTGTCAGAGTATAGCCAATGCAAACTACAGGGATTCAAGTAGTAAGATTTTCAAATTAGGGATGCAAGTTTATCCCACCATCATACTAGAGAGATGCAAATTGTAGTTTACTCCTCTATTTTAATCCACCTAAATGAGTTTACTTTGATTTCCTCCACCGTCTTGTAAACTAAGAGAGATACATTATTAAAAAGTTTATCATTCAGATATATCTAGATAAACCAAATTATCAATTAACTATTAAACATGAAAGATGAGTTACGTCATTAGGGTGAACGGGGCGCTTTGCGGGGAGGGGTTCGGTGAGGCGAGTCCCCGAGCGGGAACACCGCCGCCGACCCCTCGGGCAGCGTAAGCGGGGAGGGTGGCTCGGTGGGTGTTCACCGCGTGAGATTTCAAGTTTTTTTTTTCTTGTTTTTTCAGGTGAAGAAATGAAGAATTCAGGTGAAAAAATGAAGAAGAGATGAAGAAGAAGAGAGGATCTTGCAGGTGAAGAATTAGGTTGGAGAAAGAAGAAGAAGGAGGAGGTTGGAGAAAGAGAATTTTTTTTTTTCAAAAATAACTCTAAACTTTTGTTTTTAGTTTAAAAAAACACTCAAGTTTTTTATTACTTTTAAAAGGACCCTAAAATTTGTTTTTAATTTAATGAAATGTGTTTTTTTATTTTTATTTAGTTTTATTTTATTTAAATTACTAGGTTAGAACCCCGTGTATTACACGGGTTGATAAAAATAAATATAGTTAGACGGCGTTCGGGATTGAGTTTTGAAATAACTTATTGGGTTTTTTAAAAAGCCAATAAATTCAAAAAGTATTTGAGAATGATAAAAGTCTTTTTTTTTTTTGGCTTTTTGAAGAAGGTAAAAAGAAGTTTTTCCAAAGGCCACAAAAACTCGTCTTTTTAAATAGGTTTTAGTTTTTTGAATATAAAATTACTAATTTATCCATACCCTTTATCAAAGTTTACACATCTTTTATTCCTTATCTTCAGCAACATAGGTAGGGATGGCAAAAAAGCCCAAGCCCGACGGGTCTACCCGAAACCCGAAACATACGGGCCGGGTATACCCGAAGCCCAATGGGTATGGGCCGGGTATGGGCTTAAGAAGGGAAAAAAAACGGGTACGGGTACGGGTATGGGATTTAGTGATACCCGCCCGATATCAGGCCCGATATTTGGCCCATTTACCCGAATAATCTCGAAAGTATCATATTATAAATTTCCATATATATGAACTTAGTACATGCACTTATTAACTTCTCTATAGTACTAACGTCTAGTCTTCTCTTTACCGGTAGTCATCTCTTTAAAATTATATTGGATATGGAAGCTACTACTTCATATGGATATGGAAGTACTAGCTTATTTTTAGGCATGTATAAGCTTACTAAGTGAACAAAGAAGTTATTTTTGAGCATGTATATTGGATATGGAAGCTAGCACCTTTTATTATGTGGATGTTTATGCAATTAGGTGGTTCTAATACAATTAATTAATTAAGTAATCGTTTTGATTTAGTTTGGTATATGTGATCTGAATATGATAAGAAAGTATTTAATCATATTTTCATTTGTTATAGTTATTAAAATTGTAAATTATATAAACATCAAAGTAAAAAATGCACATTTGTCCCAACGGGTATTTTTAAGAAATTAACGGGTATACCCGATACCCGCGGGTAAGCCCGATTCCCGACGGGTAATTACCCAACAAATACCCGACGGGTAACGGGCCGGGTATGGGCCAAAGAATTAGAACCGGGTACGGGCCTGGGATTAGCAATACCCGGCCCAAACCCGGCCCATTGCCATTCCTAAACATAGGCACTGATAACGATTTTGTTGTTAGGGATAGCAAAAATACCCAAGCTCGACAGGAATACCTAATACCTAACACAAATGGGACGGGTATACCCGATACCAGACGGGTATTGGGCCGAGTATGGGATTAGTTTTAAAAAATTTTGCGGGTATGGATCAGGTATGGGATTAGGTGATACCCGACCCGATTACCCGAAACCATATACCCGTCTACCCAAACTATATATACCCGATCATATACCCAAATTTTTTAATTTATATTGTTATTTTTCATTAACCTTTGTCTGTTAGTTATTTATTTTAGTATGTTCATAATGTGAAAAAATAAATTTTATTTTAGTATATGTATTTTATAATAGTATTTATATTATGTATGTGTGAAATATATATATATATATATATATATAAGTGTATAAGTATAATAAAGTTGTTATTAATTGATGATTAAACTTATATGTACGTAATGTACATTTTTTGTTTATAATAATTGTTGTGTAAATATAATCATATAATAATTATAATAGTAAAGACATGTATTTGGAAATTACAACATATATCTTTAACAAATTAATGAGTTATGAGTATATTCGATACCCGACGGGTAATTACCCGACAAATACCCGACGGGTATTGGGTCGAGTATGAGGCACGATTTTAGAATCGAGTATGAGTATAGGAGTACGAATATCCAACCCAAACCTAATCCATTGCCATCCATATTTGTTGTGGTTATTTCCAGTTCTGCTCCTACGATTTGTTTTTGATAAAAAAAAGAATTCATAAACCACATCCATATTTATCGTAGTGTTAAATGCTTCGTTTTACTCTATTAAAAAATAATATTTAAAAATATTATTGATAATAAAAATTTGTATTAGATTAGATTTTAGATTTGATTAAATATTATTAATAATAAGAATTTGTATTAATTTAGATTAAATATTATTATTTTTAGTATTATTAATAATTTTAATCAATTAAATGAGAGAATGACAAGTGTCCCAAAACATGTTTCTTTTATTATATAGTATAGATGTTTTACTTTTATAAAAATATTTTTTATAAAAAAAAAAAACAAAAAAAGCAAGTCCCCAAGAGAGGAGTGCCGCCATCAAATTGAGAGTGTGAGGGGAGTTAAGGGGGAGTTGACGTGGCGCGTGCTGATTGGGTGTGTGTAAGAGAGGTCACCCCCCCCCCCCCCCCTTAGAGGAGTGCCCCTTACACCCTTATTATTTTAACCAAGGAGTACTCGACTGATTGGTACCTTTTAGTTGAAACCTAAAACGAATCCCGTGCCAAATTTGTTCGGTTGGTATCCGTATGATACAGTACCGTTATATGTCCTAAACGAGTACCATACTTTACCAATACCGAAATCAAGCGAAATTCAAAAATAAATATGACGTATTAGATACCAATTTTTTTTAAGCCAAAACCAATACAAACTTTCCCGTTAGGGGTGCAAATGAGCCGAACCGAGCCCGAGCTCGATTAACTTATGAGAGTTCGGCTCGTTGATATTTTCTCAAGCACAAGCTCGAGCTATGCCTCGCGTGCCGCTCGGCTCGTTTAGACCACAACCTCACAAAAAAGAAACATAACGTAATTAGCATGGAAGCATCAAGACGCCATAACCAAATCCACCATTAAACCTCTAAAATCATACCTTCATTCCAATCCACGTTTCCTCCCTTATCCCCTTCACCACAAAGCAATCCTTCCACATTATAACCTCCATTTCAAAAACCCCCAAATTTTTTAGGGTTCAATCTCATTATTACTATTATTCAGCATGACCATCGAAAGCAATGCCGGAATCTCACGATTAAACGTCGAATGTGAAGACCACAGGCCTGATTACGTCATCATAACGTCACCTGAAGGCGTTGCTACGACGTCGTTTTCGTCGTCTGCAGATTGTACCAGTATCTGGTGGTCGTTTTGGTGGTGGGGGAAGCTTGTGTTTCTGGTTTTGTTTTTGGCGGTTTTAGGGTTTTGTTTCTTCGTGTGGATTGGACCATATGTAATGGAAAAGGTATGATTTTAGTGCATTGATAGTTCTAAAACCCTAATATTGGACAATGATTGTTTGTTGAAGATAAAAGTTTACTTTTTTTTTTTAATCCATGGGTTTGAGATTAACTAAGTGCAAGTAGGGGTGTTCATTATTCTGTTAGAAATTAATAAAACCGAAAACTGAACTGGTCTGGAACCGAAAAAACAGAACCGAATTCTAATTCGGTCATTCGGTTCAGTTACCAGTTATCCATAGACAATGGTGAACCAGCTGCTGGTAGAGTGGCAGGGGTGTTCATTATTTGGTTAGAAAGGAATGATCCGAAAACGGAACTGGACTGGAACCGAAAAAAACTGACTGAATTATGATTCAGATATTCGGTTCGTAACAGTACTGATATGGTTGTTCAGTTATTCGGTTTGGTAATTAATTATCCATAGACAAAGATGAAATAGCTGCAGGTCGGGGTTTTCATTTTTCAGCTAGAAATGATTCAAACAAATAAATCAAGAACCAAACACCGGTCTGGAACAGACAACGAACCACTTGTAATTCGGTTATTCGGTTTGTAACAGTAACTGAATTGATTATTCGGTTCGGTTATCAATTATACATAGACAAAGATGAAGTAGCTGCAAGTAGGGGTGTTCATTATTCGGTTAGAAAGGAATAAACCGAAAAACCAAACTGGACTAGAACCAAAAAAACAAACCGAAATTTAATTTTGTTGTTCGGTTCATAACCGTAACTGAATTGGTTATTCAGTTATCCGGTTTGGTTATCATCTATCCATAAACAAAGATCCAGTTGCAAGCAGGGGTGTGTCAATATTCGGTAAGAAACGAATAACCAAAAACCGAACTGGACTAACACCAGAATAAACTGAAGCGAATTCTAATTCGGCTATTTGGTTCGTAACTGTAACCGAATTGGTTATTTAGTTATTCGGTTCGGTGATCAGTTATCCATAGACAAAGATGGACTAGCTGCAAGAATTAAGATCCAGCCAGATAACAACAACAATTCTTCGATCCGAACTAATATATGTGCGCATTTTGTAGGAAGTTATACCGATCTTAAACTGGGAAACCGAGACATTCAGCAAGCCCGTGTTAGCATTCATAATATTTTCTTCAGTCGCAATATTCCCAACCGTATTTATACCATCTACACCCTCCATGTGGGTCGCAGGCTTGAGTTTCGGTTATGTATTGGGATTTTTACTAATAATGTGCGGCGTCACTATCGGCGCATCACTTCCATATTTCATTGGTTCCCTATTTTACAACAAAATTCAAGTGAGTATCCTATTATCAATTTATCATCACAGTAAGTTTTTTTTTTTTTTTTGCACGGATGATAGTTCAAGGTGTTCTTTTTGTAAGTTATGCAGGGTTGGTTAGAACGATATCCGAGGAAAGCATCGCTTATACGGTTAGCAGGTGAAGGAGACGCGTATGATCAGTTTCGAGCTGTGACGTTATTGAGGATATCCCCGTTTCCGTACGCTGTTTACAATTATTGTGCGGTGGCTACCGGTGTTAAGTATGTTCCTTACTTATTTGGCACACTTCTCGGGATGGTGCCGGAGGTTTTTGTCGCAATTTACACGTATGTTTTTTGTGCTTTTTTACCTTGGTTAAAAGCCGCATCACGTTTGCGAGTAGGGGTGTTAAACGGGTCGTGTTGGTGGGTTCAACCCGACCCAAACCCGAAACCGAAAATTGTGTCATATGAACCCGAACACGACCCAAATATTTGTGGGATGACCCGAACATGACCTGTTCAACCAGAATTTTTTAATTTTTTATTTTTTTCGCGAAATAATATATTGAAGTTAAATTCACTACATAAAAACACAAATGTATATAATACAATTACATTTAAATTATACATTTTATGTCAAATTTTATTTTCAAGTTATAATTATGTCATAACATACACACCCAATTTAATTTATGACATATATTGTAAAAAAATAAAATATAATATAAATGGGTTAAATGGCGAACCTGTCCCGTTAGCTAAACGGGTTCACGGGTTCAACTTGAAACTGACCCGAACCTGTTTAGACTAAACCCAAACCCATGAATTTCGTGTTAGGTTCTTGTGTTTTCGGGTCGTGTCAGAAATTCACACCCCTATTTGTGAGGCGTTGTGCTAAAAAAATATTATTATTTGCTCATTTTTTTGCAGGGGTATAATGATACGAACTTTGGCAGATGCCTCGAAAGAACAAAGATCGCTTGCACCCCTTCAGATCGTGTTCACGGTTTGTGGGTTTGTTATAACGATCGTTAGTACAATCATAGTCACGGTTTATGCAAAGAAACGGCTCAGTGAGTTGCAGACAAAAGATGAACAACTGATGTTGTTACAGTAACATTAAAGGTCAGTTATCGTTTAGTTTGATTCGCTTGAAACTTTGAGACATTAGATGTTTTTTTCAAACGGATTTGCTCAATTCTGTGGTGGATACGAGCTCAAGCGGTTACTAACAGAAAGAAAGTATATAACTGTGTTTCTTTACTCTGCTCACAATTGTTCTTTCTCGTCATTACTACTGTATATAATTTGTTTCTCATGCTTCGAATGGCTTGACACCTTCTGTTTATTCATTTTCGTGTCACGTGTGATTAGAAATTCGGATCTAAGAGCAGGTAAAACAATAATCTAGACAGCAGAAAACCGTGAAGAAAACATATAACTGATTAAGTATTTTTTAGTATATATTTTTATAAAATTGCAAAAATACATAAAAAGTTATGCATGTATGATTTAAAATTAAAAGAAGATATAACATCATGGTGGAACCTACACGCCTCATCAGTGGTCGTTCGTCCCCAATTACAGAGACCGTTAAAAACGACCCACGGATGTAGTAGTGCAAGCGACACCCATGAGTGGATGTCGCCAGTGATGCCACATCACCGTCTGCGGCTTCACAAACACCTATAGCGGCTGGTTTAAGGCAAAAGTTTTGGTAAAATAAGTGTTGGTTGCAAACCGTACACAAATACACAATGGAGGTTGTAAAATAGCCTCATTACTGTTCAACCATCTTCAAAAGAATCAAAACCATATAACCTTCGAGTAAACACACATCACAAATAAATAAATAAATGCTGAAATATTTTAACACAAGACATTTTAAATTAAGAGTGACATAAGACCTCCGAACAACGAAACTACAAACCCATAACTTGTTGGTGCCGCCAATGCAGACGATGCATATTGGCTTAGAGCCGGAGTTGGAGCCGGACTCATCGTTTGTGGAAGAACCGTGATCACAAGCTTCATGTTTCTCAACTCACAGTGCTCCGCGACACCACAAATGTACCATTTCCTTCCTTGAGTTTGAAGGGTGATGACGTCTCGTCCACTTGTCAACGTTCCATTGGTAGATGAAGTCAAACATTGTTGGAAACCAGTGCCGTTGACTTTCACCACATTGTGAGTGCCAGACGCGTAATTGAATACTACATGAAGGATGAAAAAAAAAAACGGTTTGTAACTTATAAGCATGGTCCTAGAACCAAGAATCAAATACAAGAAAACAATATAAAACGAGTTATACATAGAATAAGCATGGTCCTAGAACCAAGAATCAAATACAAGAAAACAATATAAAACGAGTTATACATAGATAACATACCAAGTTTATCTCCAACAACGAAAACTTTATCCTTAGCCCATGTTTGATAATCAAAGTCGAGAGTCCAACCATTTTCATCCCCGACGGTGTATTCTGTTGCGGAAACTAATGTTGCAAGAACACCAAGTGTTACAAGAATGAAGACAATAGTTGAATGAGATGATGTCATTTTTGAGGTGTCTAGTAAGTTATATCTTTTTACAACTCTAAAAAGTGGCTTCTAAATCTTCTTTGTTTGTTGAGAATATGATATAAAAGCTATATGATTGTTGCCTACACTTATATACATCTTTGGAGTGAATATGGAAATGAAATGTAGTAGGGAACCGGCTATGGACGGCAATGTCATTGTGTATATAGTCCTCCAAATGTTTTCTCTAGTTTTTTTTTTTTTTTTTTTTTGAAAATTAAATGTTTTCTCAGTAAAAAAACATATATCTTTTATAAGGATATTGGATTTAAATAATCATAACTTTCATCAATTGACAGATAACACTCCCAACTTTTGATTTATACTACACTACTCTCAACTTTCAACTTATTTTCCTCTGACACTCCCAAACTAGTTGTACACTAATCCAGTTAGGCTTTTACTAACGTGGCACTTTGTGTGGTGACTTGGCATCTGACGTGGCGTTTTTTGATGACATGACATCTGATTTTGGCTTTTTTGATGACATGGCAGCTGGCGTGGCGTCTGATTTGGCTTTTGGATGGCGTCGTCGTTTTTGTGACGTGGCAGCTGACGTCCGCAAAGTGGGTTAGTTTGGGAGTGGTGTGGGAAAATAAGTTGAAAGTTAGGAGTGGTGTGGTACAAATCGAAAGCTGAGAGTGTTATTAGCCAACTGAGAGTGTTTCCGCCGTTGATCGGACCTTCAATTGTGAAGGTTTTAGGGTTTGTACAACTTTAAATAGGTGGTGAGAAAGGGAGGAGGTGGTGGTGAGAAGGGGATGAGGTGGTGGTGGGGGTCTTGTTAGAGAGAGGGGGTGGATAGAGAGTGAGTATTTATTAATATAATCTATTTATTTCAATCATATTTAATGGGTTATAATTGCCATGTAGGCCACGTCAGCATACCACCTTATTAAAAACAGGCCACGTCAGCAACCAAACTTAGTTAGTGGCTGGTTAACTCCGGGGTGACACAACACACAAAAATGTTAAGTTGGGAGTGGTAGGTGTCAAAGTGATAGTTGGGAGTGGCAGCGGCCAAACGACAATAGTTGGAGGTGATAAAATTCAATAACCCGAACTTTGCATTTTTTTTTTTGGCAAGGTAATCAACTATCAAAATTCTAAACTATATATCTAAAATACATGAAATTCTCTATCTAAATTGATTGAATTTGCATATTAAAACAAACTATAAAAATGCAAAATAACAATACACTAATACTTACCCCCCTTAAATTGGGTCAGCAACAAAACGTCGCTAAATATACATTTTCAAACCAGTTGCAAAATCGAAGGCCGAAATATTGGGTGCTAAAAGCAGTCGCAAAGAGTGTCATTTTTCGGTCTTAAGTGGCCTTTTGCGACAGAGATAACGGTCACACATACTCGGAGAACATAAAATGTTACTTTTATTTCAATAATAGTAATAACTAATAAAAACAACAAAGTTTTGTATGTATTACCAAATCCAAAGTGTCATTGCCGTCTATAGCCTGTTCCCTACCTTGCATTCTAACTCAAGTCGAAAATATATATTCGACAACGTTATTATTATAAGCATTTAATAATTATAATTGAACGGATATATTTATTAATTGGGTTAAAAAATTCATTAATAATAGAAAACTAAATAACTAAAATAAAAAAAACTAAACAAGACCAAGTCTTCCTACAACGTCTTGCCTCAACTTTTCCGCCGCTTCACGTTCTAGAGGCGAAAGATTGTCGGCGTTTGTCGGCCTTCCTCTTTTTCTTTGACAGCTCCGTTTGTGTTTCAGGAACTACATTGTCTTGAACATGCTCGGATTGCGAACTGGATCGTGATCCAACTAAGTTTGGCTCCAATGGTGTGCTGGGAATCATAACTTGTTGGAACATGTTAAGCGGGTGATACTCGGGTGGTTGAAATGCATTGTTGGAGTTATCACGGTTGCTTGGATTAATGTATGGATCTATTGTGGTAGAGGGTTTGGTCATTGGTGTAGTATAATGATTAAAAAGATTTTTTGGTGTAAAAATTATGGAGTATAAAGTTATTTATGTAGTGTAATTAATTGTTTTACCCGGTCAACGGTCCACACCAAAGGTCAAATATTTAATTCTAACGTTCGGAAATGGCTAGGGATGCACGAGATGGAAACCACAGGGATATCGGAGATCAGCAGAAGCTAGGGGCGGTGTGGTGTTCCTAGCGACCCCTTCACATGTATACCGGATAGCATTATTGTTGTTTCTCATAGGCATTTAATATCACTATTCTATCTATAATGTCACATTCAAGTGTGATTACATTTCACTTTGTTGAGTTAATTAGAACTTTAATTTCTTGTTTGTTAAATGATCACAACACCATCGGAATCAATCAATTTTTCACAGTCTTGACTCTTTGTGACTTTGACACTTTACTTACTTATCCCATATAACTAAGGTATAAAGGTTTTAAACACTCTTATCTTTGAACGAGGCTTCTACACTATAAATGGGTAAAATAAAATGGGTCGGTATTGCAAAGATAGGGGCAACATGCAAAGGGGGTTATTGACATTGTTACCACGACTAAGATTGTTGGGTCCAGGGACGTCTCCATAGGCTTGGCAACCTAGGCACGGGCCTAGGGCCACCAAAAAATAAGGGCCTCAAAGTTTTTAAAAAGTTTTTATATATAGTATATGTATTAGGCTCAAATAAATAAGTTTATTTCAAAACTAAACTGGTTTTTCAGTGAAGGAACCCAAAATAAATATTGTTTAGCAAAAAAAGGCCAAGTTTCAAAAACTCATTTCGCCTTGATTTCCAACAATTACAACACAGCAACCATCGATCTAATAATCAATATTTAGCGGCCTAAAGCCCCTAAATACAGCCGCAATCATCGCTCCCACTTCCCATCGCAACCTGCTTTCAATTTTTAGGCTATCAACTATAACTAGACGAAAAAAGTAAGGGTAACCATCAATGGCGTCAGGATTGGAGGAGAGTTTATCGGCGAAATTAAAGCTCCCACTTCATAGTTCGCTTAGGGTCACCAAAAATGTAGGAACAACCCTGATTGTGTCAAATTTATATATAGACAGGGTCGTCCCTGAAAATTTGGGGGTCTTCTCCGAATAGAAAAATGGGTTCCTAAATATAAACTTATATATAAAATGCTTGTAATATGACAATAAATTGGTCAAAACTAAAAAAAAGGTTATTGTTTCACTATTTTTCAAGTTGGGTATTAAATTTAACTAGAATTAATCACCCCCTGCGTTGCGGCGGGGCGTAAAACAGTGTCAAATAGAACCAATGTCGCACAACTACCAGCGACCACCAAGACTGACTCAACTTAGGACCTGCGTATTGCGACGAACCTGTAAACAGGAAAAATAGACGTAAAAACGTTGAACCACACATGCATGTTGTTTCGTGTTATCTCACTAAATTTTGAACGAAACATAAAAACGTTGAACCACACACGTACGTTGCGTCGTATTAACTTGAAAATTTAGAACAAAACGTAAAACCGAAATTTGCGAAAGGTGTAAAGTATAGGGGGCAACAATTGAAAGTAAAAAAGTTATGAGGTTAAATTGCAAATAATGAAAAGTTTTGGGCTAGAATTAAAAAAACAAACTATGTGGGGTTAAAATTGCAAAATGTAAAAACCTTTAGGTTAAAAGTAGAAAATCAAGTTTTTTTTTTCCGGAAAAACTCCCAAAGCATAGGGTATAACCTCATATGCCCAAAATTGTTGCTTACTAAGAGTATTTAAATTAAATTATTATTCCTAAAGTTCTAATATTAATAGAGTATATAATATAAAATTATTGGCTTTTGTTTCTATATATATTAATGATTGGTTACCTAGTTGGGGAATTTACCGTAAGGATATGCGGTATGGTGATTATCCTTTTTGCAGGATGATCCGTCACGTAGGCGCCACATCATAGTTCCATAGAGGATGATCCGCCATGTTAAAACACTAGAAATGGGAGGATGATCCTATCCCACCAAGTTTACTTTTTTTTTTAATTCATCTACTTTTTTTAACATTTATTAAATAAGATAGAAAAATAAATTCATTAATATTAAAAAACAAAACATTACATAAGTTAAAAAAAAACATAAACTTAAAATTTTTTTCCTAACTTTCATACTTTTTCATGATTTTCTCTTGCATTTTCTTTAAAATAGAGCGTTTTGGTTCGGGATAACTATCAACATCGATCGTCATTATGTGCCATTCTTTGAGTTCGTTTTTTTCTTTGTCGACCCGAACCTTTTCTTCGGCCACGCGTACCTTTTCTCCCGCCACTCGTGCCTTTTCTCCCGCCACTCGTGCCTTTTCTCCCGCCACGCGTACCCTTTCTTCGACTGCCCGTTCCTTCGCCTTCCCCTTTTGGGCCGTGACCTCCGTGTAAGCTTTGAATTGGGCCATAAACGCCTCCATCTTCGAATCGCCACCCTTTTCGGTTTTTTTTTCTTTGAAGCCGTCTCCCTTTTTTATTTGTCCCGGCCCGGGGACGTTCCTCCTCCCGTACGGCGTACTCTTTTTCGTCAAACTCGGCGTCGTCGTTTAAATTAATTTTACATCTTGCGTCCGAGCCGCCGGCACTAAAACTACCGGTCTCCGAGATTTTTTGACGTTTTGCCATCTCAATCTTATTCGGAACCGGTGCCCACTTTTATGCCGTTCGCAAAAAAAAAAAAGTTGAGAGAGAGATGGGGTTGTAGTCGGTTAAAATTGGGGTAAAAAGGTTGAATTTATATAAAAAGTTAAAGGATTTTGGGTGGGGTTTGAAATATAGCCGTTTTTAATTAAATAAGGCAATTAATTTTTTTTTTATTTTCTAACGGTTACCGCATGGAAAAATGAGAAGATTTTGTCTTCTTGTGGAGCGGCTCAAACGTCTCCAAAGAGACGAGGAGGGGGGGGGGGGAGACGGGGCCCGTACCACAGTGGCGGACTTAGAGTGTAAATAGGAGTAGCACGGGCTACCCCTCAACCCCGTCTTTGTAGTGTAAAAATATCCCTTAACTCCATTTCTATAGTGTAAAAATACTCCTCAACTCCGTTTCTGTTATATAAAGGATACCCCTGATCCTAAAAAAAACTTAGGATGCCCCTAACCTTTTGGGCTAGTTCCGCCACTACCGTACCATCAAGCCTAATAGCCTATAAACTTTATGTACATATAACGAAGTGATAGATGATTGTCAGTGTCACAATGTTGAGTATTTGCAAATTGGCCGTAGCCGTACTTTGAACTCAACACATAATAAAATTATATTTCATATTAACAATGCATGCCGTCCATAGCCGCTTCAAACGTTTGTCAAGATCAAAGCGTTGTGTTTTATGTGACAATATACTATAAATACAGATTTAAGACCTACTTCATTTGCAAGAACAAAAAAGATACCTAGAACATCTACAATGGTGACTAACAACAAGTTAGCCATCGTTATATTCATAGGTTTGATAGCAACTCTTGCTACTTCTGTTTCGGCTACCGACTTCATTGTTGGAGACGAGTATGGCTGGACTCTCAACTTCGACTACCAAGCATGGGCCCAAGGGAAGAAGTTCATCGTCGGAGACAAACTTGGTATGTGAAATTATTTATTTCAAACTAGTAAGGATGATCTATGAACAAATTACGTCAAACATAATCATCGTTGATACGTTCTACCAAACGTTACATAAAAACACATTTTAGGATAGATAGACTATGATTTGTTTGAATAAGAACTAATAATGATGTTTTCTTTTTTTAGTATTCAAGTACCCGGTTGGAAAACACAATGTGTTCAAAGTCGATGGAAATGGTTTTAAAGGATGTGTCGTGCCAGCTGTTAACGAGTCTTTGGCAAGTGGATATGATGTGGTAACACTTACTACGCCAGGAAGGAAATGGTACATTTGTGGTGTTGGAAAACATTGTGAGACGGGTGGGATGAAGTTGGTTATTGATGTTTTGGCTTGGTCACCAGTACTACCGTTCCCGGTACCGGTACCTGCCCCCGCACCCGCACCCGGCCCCGTACCGTCTGGAAAGGTGTTCGTCGTCGGAGATGACTATGGCTGGACCCTCAACTTCGATTACCAAGCGTGGGCCAAAGGGAAGGTGTTCGTCGTCGGAGACAAGCTTGGTATGTAAATCATTTATTTCTAAATAGTAATGGTGATCTATGAACAACTTATGTCAAACACACTCATCGTAGTAGATACGTTTGATCAAACGATTAGATACAAAGACGTTTTAGGAGAATACATGGGCGGCCCTTAGGGTGGGCGGGGAGGACCACCGGCCAGGGTGTCACACCCCGAATTTCCACGTGTCACCGGTGGGCCCGGTGGGGAGTATCGTGACGTCATGGTTGGCAACATAATAGTCAAACAACACAATATCAATGTGCACAGCGGAAGCAATTTAAAATATAATACAACCGAATTTATTATTGTAATATCAACTATCACAATATTCGGAAATTTATCCACAGAAGGATCGAACATAAAATGGAAACAATAGTTCAACAGACTTTTAGGCATCTTAAGCTTGCGAGACTTCTATTGATGCTAAGGAGACATATCCAGCCAATTTCGTATAGTACCTGCATTTAGCCTTTTTGGAAAATACGTCAGTTTACACTGGTAAATACATTCAACTGACTCATTTTAAAAAAAGAGTTTGTAAATTGTTTTGAATGCACGTGGCACAAAATATCTTGACACATTGATTAAAATGCACAGAGGCAAAATTAATCTTTTTAACTTGGGAGAATTATTTAATATTATAATCTTGAGAACGATTTACATGTTACTTATGCGTTCAGTAGCCCGGAACGTATCCGGGTTAAAGATCAATAGACACACCACAATTCTAGAGTTATACACTGACATGTGTACGCCTACACCCCGTGCTCAGGTCGTGGCCATCTCGTAAGATAATGCCGAGGATATCCGGGACATGGTCATTAACCCCCCAAAGGCTGTAAAGTAAACACATCTGTTTAAAACGAGCCGATCAAATTATTCAACTACCCACTAAGCGTGGAGATTTGATGCCCGATCAAGCGGTACGCTATGTACCGTAACCCAAGCCCGTATAGGGAAAATAAGTTAAAAGTATTTACCTTTGCAAGTATAACTCCTTAATCGAATAAATTGCAGATAGCTTTTACTGGTTCTCCTAATCTGGAACGAAGGTTTAATATAACCTATTAGAATACTAACGGGCCTTTGATTAAGCTTAAGCTTAGACCGGTCAGTTTTAATGATACGGTTCGTACGCACGATTAAGCGAAGACCGGATAGAATGTGATTCAGACCCGACAAGTTTGAAGACTTGTTTAATATGGGTTTATTATTCACATTCTGGATTTTGAGATAAAAATGATATCGTTTGACCCGTTTCGGCTAGTTTATGCAAACTAGTTACATAAACCTAACCGAACGCGTATAACGCATGACGGGTAATCGAAAGGGTTGCGAACAGGTTTCCTAAGTTAATACGCTTTAAACATGTTGTGATATCATTATGATATCTTCCATAATGCCCATAACGAGTTTAATCCCTAAATGCGCCCCGTAGGGGTATTTCGGTCATTTTAAGGGTTATAAAAGAGACTTATAATACTTCTGAGATACGGGTCTGATTTAATCAGCAAAATTATTAATTTTAACAGACCACAACAGTTGGTGAAGAGTCTCATTTCCCAAAATGGTTTTAAACCCAAATTATGCGTTTAATACGCGTATGTAGTCGTTTTAAGCGACGTACTGTTTAAAATACCATTCTGAGTTTTCTGATCAGCAAAACAGGCTCAATACACTCTATTTATTATTTTAAATCAGTGGCAATTGGATTGGTATCAAACGGATTCGTAAAACTCGTTTTATGGCCTAAAAGGGCATATTCGGTATTTACCGAATCAATGCGATAAGCCTAGCTTAAGATCAGTTTAAAAAAATTAAAAATCTTCAAAAATCCCAAAATATTATTTAACATCAGTGGGTAAAAGTTTTGGTACCGAAAATCGGGTTTAGATAGGCTATGCGCTAATCGCGCCGTTTAATTAATAAAAAGCTTATTATTTACGCTAATGCGCATATCTCCTAATCTAGACCTCCGATTGACGTGAAAATTTACGTACATGTTTAATAATTAGTAACTAAGATTATTGTACTTCCACATTTTCAAAATTCTCGTTGTATGGTCATAAGGGCATTATGGTCCAATTTAAGCGATTAACGGAAACGTGTGCATGCATCGGATAATCAACGAAACAAGTACAGAGACTTATACTATCAAGCAACCCTACTCTAAAGGAGCACTAAGGCATCTTCGAATCAAACTAAAACGGGTCAGAACCGAAGTCAAAGCAAAAGTCAAGGTTTTGCGCCTTTCGGTTCCGAACCGGGTTTAAATAGAAATTTGTCGAGTCGGGCAAGCGTAAACAAGTTTTTATACTTATTACCATGTTATATTAAGGTTAGAACAGGTTACACGCCTCACGGATTTCTAATCACGCGTTAAATCACAAATGGCATTTCTGTTGACTTTTTCGGTCAACGTTTGACCCGACAAACGACCTAGTTAGGTCTGGATTCGGTACGTGCCCTTATAAGGGTTTAATACCCATGTAATTACCTATCTAACGGTACTTTTAATTTGACATACGACTGAGCTATCGTTAACTAATCCCGAAGTCAACCGTTTATTACGATATGTTGACTTTTAAGCTATTTACTAAGCTAAACATAATTAAGAAAGGACTAATAGACTTACAAGTGTTTAATGATGATTAGGGATGCTTTGTATCAGCTTTGAAGGCTCCTCAAATGATCAGATTGTTTGCAATTGATGTGAGGAATGTTTGTGACATGAATGGGTCTTTATATAATGGTTTACACACCACAAAGTATTGACACAAGGGTCTATGATCAGCCACAAATGATAAACACATGTCTCTAGCATGTAGGGGAGTCTAAGGGTCCTTCACATGCAAGAAAAACCGGCCAAGAGGGTCACAATTGCACACAACAGCCGATAGCAGGTAGTTCTGTCGCTGGGCACCCCTCGCGTAGCGCTAGGGGCCGTCGCGCTACGCGACGCCCTACTGCAGATCAGATTTTTGATTTTGTTGTTTGTTGGTGTTTCGAAAGGGCAACCGGGTACAAACGACTTGTTTTATCAGTAGGGGGCCTCCAATAAGTGTCTATATGCTGAACATACCCTACCATTAACCTTTGTTTCAATTGATTGCATATACAAGATCCGAAAACATCGGTTTACCATTGCTTTTCTTCGTGAGATTAAATCATGCTTTTCAACATCCATTATTGTGAACCCAACTTCTGAATTGAGAGTGTAATAGATGTGTAAATTATTATATCGGGTCTTGGGATTTATAATTGAGGTCGTTCAGAGGTAACGATTTAACATGACGCCACTTTAAATCCTACCGAAACATCTATATTAAATCCGGGTTTTCAACGCGTTTTTGTCTTATATGACACGTGTCGTTTTAATATTTAACCCGAAATTTGCGAGGTGTTACATCCTCACCCCCTTAAAATAAATCTCGACCCGAGATTTACTGAAACAAATAAGGGTATTTTTCTTTCATGGTGGATTCCAACTCCCACGTATACTCGGGACCTCTTCGGGCATCCCATTTGACCTTTACAAAAGGTATATGCTTTCTTCGAAGCTTCCTTACCTGTCGATCTTCAATCGACAAAGGTTTTTCAACAAATGTTAAGCTCTTATCTATTTGCACATCTGTATGTGGCATGACATGTGAATCGTCAGCGGAACACTTCTTTAGATTGCAGATGTGGAACACATTGTGAATTCCACTGAGCTCTCCCGGTAAGTTTAACTTATAGGCAACTGACCCGACACGTTCGATAACCTCAAAAGGTCCTATGTATCTCGGGCTTAGCTTGCCTTTCTTACCAAACCGCATCACTCCTTTCCAGGGTGACACTTTCAGTAGGACTTTGTCACCTACTTCGAAGTGAAAATCCTTACGACTTGGATCAGCGTAACTCTTCTGCCTATCCCGGGCAGCTTGGAGATCGTTACGAATCTGGACAATCTTGTCCGTCGTTTCGAACACGATCTCTGGTCCTGAAAACTGGACATTTCCAACTTCCGCCCAACAAACTGGCGATCTACACTTTCTACCATATAATTCCTCAAAAGGCGCAGCCTTTATGTTGGTATGGTAGCTATTGTTGTAGGAGAATTCGATTAATGGTAGGTTCTTATCCCAACTACCACCCAAATTGATTGCATATGCACGTAGCATGTCCTCCAACGTTTGAATAGTACGCTCTCTCTGACCGTCAGTCTGAGGATGATAAGTCGTACGAAAATTTAAACGTGTGCCCAAAGATTGTTGGAAGCACTAAAAAAATGTGACGTGTATCTAGTATCTCGGTCAGAGACAATAGACACAGGTATGCCATGTAAGGCTACAATCTTATCCAAGTATAACTGGGCTAACATGTCGGAGTTATAAGTCTCCTTAATGGGTAAGAAATGTGCTGATTTAGTCAGTCTGTCAACTATAACTCATATCGTATCATTTCCTTTCCTTGTATTGGGTAACTTGGTAATAAGATCCATAGTTACCATTTCCCACTTCCACGTAGGAAGTTCAGGCTGTTGTAGCAAGCCTGACAGCTTTTGATGTTCGGTTTTGACTTGCGCATATGTCAAGCATTTAGCTACATGGGTGGGTACGGACTTTTTCAAGCCTATCCGCCAATAATTTGCCCTTAGATCCTGGGTAGCAGATGGCAAATTCTTAATCGTTGCCTAATTAGGGTTGCGGCATGTATGCATAAGCAATATGAACCGTCTTTCTTATTTAATAACCTAAAACCCTCAGAATATTGAGTCAGGCTATATGAGCCTGTGTCTTAAAACCCACTAAATCAAGGTTTCGATTTTTCCATAATCAATATGGAGTTTTCATAAAGCTCCAGTCCACAGCGGGATGTTAATCTTAGTTCTACTTGTCTTCTAGGAGGTATGCAGGGAAAACTTATGAGAAGATAATTACGATACAAGGAGGCTTTAGAGATTTTCCATATCTCAGGCTCCAGTTCATCCATCATTGTTCGTGTCAAATGAGTGACACCTTTATGTTATAAGTCCTCGAATTCCTTAATCGGGAGCATTTACAAAAAAAAAATTTCTATTTTTGGATATCTTCTTTGAATACTACTAGTCGACTTTAGTACAATATGACCATTGGGATATCTCAGGGGTTCCATGTATTAAACCTCCATGCTGATCAGACATGGAAATAATCTATGGGACACACTAGGATACGCCAATCCTCATATGACACTTTTATCAAACATAGTTTGGCATTCGCAGGCGATAGAAAACAATGAGAAAAAAAATAATTAAAATAACATATGTTGTCGTACTCTATGCGAAGAAAGAGTACTCTTAAATTTTTCGGAAGGATTCCTTGCCGATACTAGAAGAATCGGTTACTACGGTTTCCTTGGTAGCTATACCTTGTGGATGATAAAAAAAAAAATTTGCTAAGTTTATGGTTCATGAAGATTTATTATTGCCTGTATTAAAAACAGGACACTTAGCAGAAATTATCATTGATAAATGATAAGGAAGTTTATTGTACAAGTGCTTATATTTAATTAATAATGGAAGTTTCACAAACTAGGCACCTAGCTCAGTTGGCTAGGCGCGCGAAAGGGTGCGGCCTAGACCCAGGTTCGATTCCGGGGACGGCCAGTTCCACCATTTTTTTTATGTTTAATATAAATTAATCGTACAGATACGTGTAATTACGAGGGTTGTCTCTTAAGGAGTCTTGATAATTAATTGCTCCTTATCACCCACAATATGGGCTTGATTTTTAAGGCAACCATTCGATTTTTATCACTTTATTGAGTCCTATATTTAACGGAACTAGGACATCGGAAAAAATTCCTTATGGATATAAAACATCCACCTATTAATGTTGAAGCAGTCTCAGAGGTATACCGGCTTCTTACCGAACTTTCGTTGCTTTTTATTAAGCCTGTACTTGCTCTCTTTCTCAGAATTTCTGGGAGTTATTATCCTTCTTTTGGTTCATCCTTCATATACGAAGTGTGAACAAAATCTCCTCATGAGCAATTTAACATGGTTTTGAATGAGATTTAGAGCGAGAAGCATTCGGCTCTTTGGATTGTCTCATGACCTTCCATCTGCTGCGTCAACCACAGCCTGGAGATTAACTCCATTGATATTGAGGTTTACGTTTGTAGTTTTATTAACTTTCGTCGCCTTATTAGTATTGCGACTTTCGTCTACCTCATCCGAGTTTTCCATACTCGAAACTTGGTACTAATCACCAAGATTTAACCATTATTAGTCATCATCCTGATGACCTGTCTTAGGTTAGCCACGGCATTCATAAACCGTATGGGCTATTCTGTTCCGAACATTCATAGTGAATGTTATTTGAACGTATTTCCATTATATTTAGCCTAGGTCACAACGGGACCATCAATGGCCTGCAAAGTTTGGAGCGAGTCCAATACTTGCTTGACAGGGGACCATAATGTCACAACTGTCTTTGTCACAAGGACGATTATAAATAGCTCAAAGGCTTTTATTATATATATATATATATATACATATATGGCATAGAAGCCTGTCTCGAGGGACGTAGTAAAATATGGCATAAGGCACAGTCATGAAGGACATAAGTAATCATATGGCGCGAAGGCCTTGTCGTGATGACATTTAGATCTGGCACAAACGGCCTTGTTATAAGGACATTCATCAAATTTGGTACAAAGGCATGTCACCAGAAATGTTAACATTTAATATGTTAACTTGTCACGAATGACCAATCATAGCACATAGGCTTGTCCTGAATGACTTTAAAACATAACTCGATGGTCTATTTTTCAGGGACCTTAATTTATAAGCCGCAATCTTATTAGATTAGGGCTTCAAGGTTTGAACGTGGTTCTTCACCTTTGGACAGGGAGTCATAGACTACTACTGTCATCGTTTTGAAAGACGATTCTTTTGGCAGAAATAAGTCAATCAACATCACCAATGGATGTTTATATATAACCATCGTATCTAATGATATTAGTCATGATCACATCGATCATATTGACTATTAGATTTGGGTATAATCACACCATTTTGAACAGGGGATCATAAAGATCACTACTATCTTTGTCTAACCGACACTAGAATAAAGTTTAGCCCGTAGACATTTCATCACGATGGGAGTTAATATTATAATTATCATACTGAGGATACTAGTCAGGATCGCACTGATAGTATAGACTATGGGAATTGAGTATAGCTCACCCCCTTGGCAAAGAATCACAAAAGATTTCAATTGCCTTGTCTCAGTTGGACGATATAATATAGCCCTTAGGCAAAACATTATTACGGATGTTAAAATTTTTAATCATCGTATTGATGATTTTTGTTATGATCGTATTGATCATATGAACTATTAGGCTTGAGCATAGCTCACCACCTCGGACAGGGAATCGTAAAGATCACAATGTCTTTGTCACACATGGACAGTATAATTTGGCCCATAGGCGAAAACATCACTCATGGAGGTTTATAATTTGTTCATCCTATTAGATGTTATAAGTCATGATTGCATTAATCATATTGACTATTTGGCTTGAGCATAGCTCACCACCTTAGACAAGGAATCATA
Source organism: Helianthus tuberosus (assembly GCA_030545235.1). Classification (NCBI taxonomy): domain Eukaryota; kingdom Viridiplantae; phylum Streptophyta; class Magnoliopsida; order Asterales; family Asteraceae; genus Helianthus; species Helianthus tuberosus. The sequence goes on along the minus strand of CM060428.1, from coordinate 79,704,225 downwards.
AAGATAACAATGTCAATGTCTCAAATGGACAATATATTATAGCCCGTAGGCAAGACATCCCTAAAGGATGTTAAATAATATGATCATCGTACTAGATGATATTAGTCATGATCGCATTGATCATATAGACTGTTATGTTTGGACATAGTCCAACATTTTTAGATAGGAGGTCAAAAGACCATCACTGTCGTTGCCTTAAAGGACAACAAGTTTAGCCCGGAGGCACTTCATCACTAACGGATGTTTCTAATATGATCATCTTATAGGATGATATAAGCCATGATTCCTAAATTACTAGGTTAGATAAGGGGATTGGAAGAATCCAATATAAGGATGACTGTTGTGATTTTCTCGAATCACATTAGTCAAGAGTGCTAACACGTTCCTAAGTGTTAACAAGGATCTGAATTCCTTGAGCAGGTTTCACCATCTTGGCCGCGTAGGCCAGGTTTCACCTTTAAGATTTCCTTTTAAACTGCTTACTGACAGGGAAGGAATGATATTTATTTTATTCAGGATTTTTATCATAAATCCTAATTCATAAGTTAATAATAATAGCACAGATGGCCTAGTCGCGTAGACAAGTTAAATTTATAAGCCATGATTTCAGAGAATCGTGGCATTAAGGTTTGAATCAATGTTCATTACTTTTTCCTGACAGGGAGCTGTAGGCTACCACTGTCTTTAGTCTCAGATGACATTAACTATAGCCCGTAGGCACTTCCCTTATAAGAGATGTTTATTACGGAATTACCCCTTAGGGAAATTCATTAACCATGGTAAACAGAGACCATATTTGGTTAATTTATTAATCATATTTATTTAGGATTTCTATTATAATTTATCCTAATTATAAAACATTAACAGTTTTATTAGTGGCACCCAATGGCCTGGTCACATGGACATTTATAAATTATAAGCTTATGATTTCAGAGAATCAAAGCATGAAAGTATATTGGCACAATAGGCCTAGTCACAAGGACAATTTTTAAATTATATGCTAGGATTTCAGAGAATCAAAGCATTTGAGGTTTGAACCTAGTTCATTACCTTTATCTGACAGGGAGTCATAGCTACCACTGTATTTTGGCTCATGTAGAAATGAGCAAGGCCCGTAGGCACTATATTACCACGTATGGTTAAAATATGATCATCTTAATTGATGACGTAAACCCAGGATTCAGGGATCATTAAACTGGGTTAGGAATCTTTTGAAGAATCCTATATAAAATGACGTGTGTGATTTTAAATGAATCACATCTGCCAGGAGTGTTAACATGTTTTAAGATGTTAACAGGGAATTGAATCTTTTTAAACAGGTCTTACCATCTTGGCCCGGTCTTATATTTGACCCTAGGCTAGGTTTCACACTTAAGATTCTTAATTAATGATTTAACGCAGAACAATTTTTAAATTGAGGTGTAAATATGGATCTGAATCTAAATTGCGGAACTGCCATCTTGGCCGGTCTTAATATGACCCGAAGCTAGGTCTTGCCCTTTTAGATTTTGCCATTTTATTATAATGGTAGATCTTGCAAAAAGGAAATATTATTTTTCCATTTATTTAATATTTCTTATTTAGAATGAAAGTTTAAACTTAATCATTCCATTATATAAAAATAAAAGTATAAAGTTGCCCTAAGCGGGACTTAAAAGGAATAATGTTGTCCTCGTAGGGACTGAAAGATAATTGTGTCCTTATAAGGACTTATTAAGGAAACGATCTTCAACAATAGGAGTTTCTTCTTCATTCAATTCCTGAATGCTTTCTCCTTGGTTGCACGTCTCATCTTGGTCGCTGTACGAAGCTCAGCATTTCAAGGCTCCGGGTGTGGAGAATCCCTAGTTCAGCTTCCTCGCTTGGCGACGTATCCAATAATAATAATAAAAATTGGAAGCAAAAATTTCCATATTAGGATTAAGATTATCCCTATGTTAAGTCTAGACTCGAAGGTTTAGATATGTGCAATTGTGTAACTGAGATTAAACACAAAAGGCTAGTGTTTAATTCACTCAGTGTTGGCTCTGATACCAACCTGTCACACCCCGAATTTCCACGTGTCACCGGTGGGCCCGGTGGGGAGTATCGTGACGTCATGGTTGGCAACATAATAGTCAAACAACACAATATCAATGTGCACAGCGGAAGCAATTTAAAATATAATACAACCGAATTTATTATTGTAATATCAACTATCACAATATTCAGAAATTTATCCACAGAAGGATCGAACATAAAATGGAAACAATAGTTCAACAGACTTTTAGGCATCTTAAGCTTGCGAGACTTCTATTGATGCTAAGGAGACATATCCAGCCAATTTCGTATAGTACCTGCATTTAGCCTTTTTGGAAAATACGTCAGTTTACACTGGTAAATACATTCAACTGACTCATTTTAAAAAAAGAGTTTGTAAATTGTTTTGAATGCACGTGGCACAAAATATCTTGACACATTGATTAAAATGCACAGAGGCAAAATTAATCTTTTTAACTTGGGAGAATTATTTAATATTATAATCTTGAGAACGATTTACATGTTACTTATGCGTTCAGTAGCCCGGAACGTATCCGGGTTAAAGATCAATAGACACACCACAATTCTAGAGTTATACACTGACAGGTGTACGCCTACACCCCGTGCTCAGGTCGTGGCCATCTCGTAAGATAATGCCGAGGATATCCGGGACATGGTCATTAACCCCCCAAAGGCTGTAAAGTAAACACATCTGTTTAAAACGAGCCGATCAAATTATTCAACTACCCACTAAGCGTGGAGATTTGATGCCCGATCAAGCGGTACGCTATGTACCGTAACCCAAGCCCGTATAGGGAAAATAAGTTAAAAGTATTTACCTTTGCAAGTATAACTCCTTAATCGAATAAATTGCAGATAGCTTTTACTGGTTCTCCTAATCTGGAACGAAGGTTTAATATAACCTATTAGAATACTAACGGGCCTTTGATTAAGCTTAAGCTTAGACCGGTCAGTTTTAATGATACGGTTCGTACGCACGATTAAGCGAAGACCGGATAGAATGTGATTCAGACCCGACAAGTTTGAAGACTTGTTTAATATGGGTTTATTATTCACATTCTGGATTTTGAGATAAAAATGATATCGTTTGACCCGTTTCGGCTAGTTTATGCAAACTAGTTACATAAACCTAACCGAACGCGTATAACGCATGACGGGTAATCGAAAGGGTTGCGAACAGGTTTCCTAAGTTAATACGCTTTAAACATGTTGTGATATCATTATGATATCTTCCATAATGCCCATAACGAGTTTAATCCCTAAATGCGCCCCGTAGGGGTATTTCGGTCATTTTAAGGGTTATAAAAGAGACTTATAATACTTCTGAGATACGGGTCTGATTTAATCAGCAAAATTATTAATTTTAACAGACCACAACAGTTGGTGAAGAGTCTCATTTCCCAAAATGGTTTTAAACCCAAATTATGCGTTTAATACGCGTATGTAGTCGTTTTAAGCGACGTACTGTTTAAAATACCATTCTGAGTTTTCTGATCAGCAAAACAGGCTCAATACACTCTATTTATTATTTTAAATCAGTGGCAATTGGATTGGTATCAAACGGATTCGTAAAACTCGTTTTATGGCCTAAAAGGGCATATTCGGTATTTACCGAATCAATGCGATAAGCCTAGCTTAAGATCAGTTTAAAAAAATTAAAAATCTTCAAAAATCCCAAAATATTATTTAACATCAGTGGGTAAAATTTTTGGTACCGAAAATCGGGTTTAGATAGGCTATGCGCTAATCGCGCCGTTTAATTAATAAAAAGCTTATTATTTACGCTAATGCGCATATCTCCTAATCTAGACCTCCGATTGACGTGAAAATTTACGTACATGTTTAATAATTAGTAACTAAGATTATTGTACTTCCACATTTTCAAAATTCTCGTTGTATGGTCATAAGGGCATTATGGTCCAATTTAAGCGATTAACGGAAACGTGTGCATGCATCGGATAATCAACGAAACAAGTACAGAGACTTATACTATCAAGCAACCCTACTCTAAAGGAGCACTAAGGCATCTTCGAATCAAACTAAAACGGGTCAGAACCGAAGTCAAAGCAAAAGTCAAGGTTTTGCGCCTTTCGGTTCCGAACCGGGTTTAAATAGAAATTTGTCGAGTCGGGCAAGCGTAAACAAGTTTTTATACTTATTACCATGTTATATTAAGGTTAGAACAGGTTACACGCCTCACGGATTTCTAATCACGCGTTAAATCACAAATGGCATTTCTGTTGACTTTTTCGGTCAACGTTTGACCCGACAAACGACCTAGTTAGGTCTGGATTCGGTACGTGCCCTTATAAGGGTTTAATACCCATGTAATTACCTATCTAACGGTACTTTTAATTTGACATACGACTGAGCTATCGTTAACTAATCCCGAAGTCAACCGTTTATTACGATATGTTGACTTTTAAGCTATTTACTAAGCTAAACATAATTAAGAAAGGACTAATAGACTTACAAGTGTTTAATGATGATTAGGGATGCTTTGTATCAGCTTTGAAGGCTCCTCAAATGATCAGATTGTTTGCAATTGATGTGAGGAATGTTTGTGACATGAATGGGTCTTTATATAATGGTTTACACACCACAAAGTATTGACACAAGGGTCTATGATCAGCCACAAATGATAAACACATGTCTCTAGCATGTAGGGGAGTCTAAGGGTCCTTCACATGCAAGAAAAACCGGCCAAGAGGGTCACAATTGCACACAACAGCCGATAGCAGGTAGTTCTGTCGCTGGGCACCCCTCGCGTAGCGCTAGGGGCCGTCGCGCTACGCGACGCCCTACTGCAGATCAGATTTTTGATTTTGTTGTTTGTTGGTGTTTCGAAAGGGCAACCGGGTACAAACGACTTGTTTTATCAGTAGGGGGCCTCCAATAAGTGTCTATATGCTGAACATACCCTACCATTAACCTTTGTTTCAATTGATTGCATATACAAGATCCGAAAACATCGGTTTACCATTGCTTTTCTTCGTGAGATTAAATCATGCTTTTCAACATCCATTATTGTGAACCCAACTTCTGAATTGAGAGTGTAATAGATGTGTAAATTATTATATCGGGTCTTGGGATTTATAATTGAGGTCGTTCAGAGGTAACGATTTAACATGACGCCACTTTAAATCCTACCGAAACATCTATATTAAATCCGGGTTTTCAACGCGTTTTTGTCTTATATGACACGTGTCGTTTTAATATTTAACCCGAAATTTGCGAGGTGTTACACAGGGCCGATATTTCGAATGGCACATTATTTAAAAAAAAAACCCAATATGTATATGTAAAAAAAATTAATAGGGTATATCCATTCAAACACCAACATAGGCCCACTTACAAAACTATTCTTATGATTTAATTAGTTATTAGCCCATTGTTATTAGGTTTAGACCTTTAGTAAGCCCAATACCCAATTTATTTTAAAAAATAATAACAAAACTAGTTTATATTATATATTTCGTTAAGGCGTAAGGGCACGTTTTTTCGAGCTCAAACAGAGTACACGAATTCTCAGGGCCGCCTCTGGGAGAATATATCAAGTGTTTTGGATAATGGTACGCATGTTCGAAACATACGTGTATCTATATAAAAAACTAATGAGTAATGATGTTTTTGGGTGTAGTCTTCAAGTACCCGGTCGGGAAACACAATGTGTTCAAAGTCGATGGAGACGGTTTTAAAGGATGTGTTGTACCAGCTTCCAACGAGTCTTTAACAAGTGGATATGATGTGATAACACTTACTACCCCCGGAAAGAAATGGTACATTTGTGGTGTTGGAAAACATTGCGAGACAGGTGGGATGAAGTTGGTTATTGATGTTTTGGCTTGGTCACCAGTACTACCGTTCCCAGTACCTGTACCTGCACCCGCACCAGGCCCTGTACCGTCCGGAAAGGTGTTCGTCGTCGGAGATGACTATGGCTGGACCCTCAACTTCGATTACCAAGCTTGGGCCAAAGGGAAGGAGTTCGTCGTCGGAGACAAGCTTGGTATGTAAATCATTTATTTCTAAATAGTAATGGTGATCTATGAACAACTTATGTCAAACACGATCATCGTAGATACGTTTGATCAAACGATTAAATACAATTACGTTTTAGGAGAATATATACATAAGTGTCTTATAAATAAGAACTAATGAGTAATGATGTTTTTTGGGTGTAGTATTCAAGTACCCGGTTGGAAAACACAATGTGTTCAAAGTCGATGGAGACGGTTTTAAAGGATGTGTTGTACCAGCTTCCAACGAGTCTTTGACAAGTGGATATGATGTGATAACACTTACTACGCCCGGAAAGAAATGGTACATTTGTGGTGTTGGAACACATTGTGAGACAGGTGGAATGAAGTTGGTTATTGATGTTTTGTCCTGGTCACCAGTACAACCGGTATCAAATCCTGTACTTGTACCTGTACCCGCACCTGCACCCGGCCCAATACCGCTTGGAAACATGTTCATCGTTGGAGATGACTATGGCTGGACTCTCGACTTCGATTACCAAGCCTGGGCCAAAGGGAAGGAGTTCGTAGTCGGAGACAAGCTTGGTATATCATTAATCTTTTAAAAAAAGCCCCACACACACATTTATACTCAATGATAGATTCAGGACCTCTGATTTTTTTTATAGTTGGTATATAAATGCTGAAAATTTCATCATCAACTCATAGATTTTTTTTGGCTTGGCTACTTTGTTTCTAACTAAATGATTTCATTGTAGTTTTTATATACCCGAAGGGGGCTCATAACGTATACAAAGTCAACGGAACTGACTTCCAACAATGTACTATTCCGGTTTCTGGTGAACCTCTATCTAGCGGTTATGATTGGGTGACATTGACGACCCCTGGAAGAAAATGGTACATTTGTGGTGTTGGAAAGCATTGTCAAAAGGGCGGTATGAAGCTTGTCATTGACGTTCTTCCTCGATCAACATATCCGCCTTCCCCAAGTCCATGGGGTTCATACAAAGCTAGACGTATGGGAAACACACGAGTTCTTGGACGTGTGGATTGAAAGCCTTTTCGGACCGTCTGTTTCTTGGTTATGTTTCCATATTTATGTTGTGTTGGACACTTATGATGTCTTCTTTAGCTTATCATTTATAAACATTGATGCATTGTTTATGTTTCTAAATTGTATTACACAAGGGAGAAACATAAGTTTCATAGGTGAAAAATAATATATTTTTTTAATATTTGGAAGAAGTTTCCAAACTCAAAAGTTTGAGCTCAAAGGGGTCCAAGGGGATATCGAGTAGAGCCAGGTTGGCTCTTACATTTTCGAGCTCCAACCCAAGTTGATCCTGGCTTGACTTGAGTTCAAATCATGAACAACCCTAGTTCAGAGCGGTACCTTCTACGCAAACTATTACAAAGTTCAGGGTCAAATAAGAGACGATTAAAGATACTAGATGTGGAATGTGTATTTGCAATTTGCAGATCTGACATATATATGTTACGAACGTTAAGAAGATTTTGAAGAGAAAATATCTTGTATATAACGGATTACAAAATCATATACAGTCAACAAATAATTTAGTTAGTTGAATCACCATTTAGTTGATAGTAAAGATTGATCAGGTTTAATACATTTCAATTATGTTGTTGCGTAAGCATCACTTCAACACTTAACGTGTTACATATAAATATATAATGCAGGTAAATAATGTTTAGAGTAAATTACAAAAATTGTACTTTATCTTTATACTCAATTTCAACGAATGTCCCTTGCCTTTAAAATTGACAAGTTTTGTACTTAATGTTTCAAATCTTGCACGGGATGTGCTTTAACTTTAACCCGGTTGTTTTCTATCGTTAATATGCATATATTTAATTATTACTGATATTTTTCTAGGGGTGTCATGTTGGGCACACTTAAATCGTGTAATTTTGGGTCGTGTTTTGATGTTGGCCCGTTTAATGTTTATCATTCACGAGTAACAAGTTACTAGTGACTTGCTAACAATTCAAACAGCCAATATTAATTTGAACTGGTTTGAGCCCAAGATGAGAAAGACCGGACCGGTTTACAGCCCAAACTAATTTTGTGCCCAGTCCAAAGCTAATCTATTTATAGTTGGGCTGTTCACGAGCCGATCCGAACCGAGCGGACCTTTGCTCATGCTTGGCTCGTTTACAACCGAGCGAAATCAGAACGAGCATATTCGAGCGCGTAATTTTCCGAGCGAGCGGCGAGCGAGAAGCGAGCGTCAAGTAATTTGGATAACCATAGATTTAGCATGTTTCCTTCGATGTCTCCGCTATCGGGTCACGACTAAGGTCCAACTGTCCGAGGATGACACTAAAATTGAGGTCAGATCTTCCGAGGATGAGACTCTAGTTGAGGCAGGTGAGGCGATGAATATACAACAAAGAACAATTGTCGCATTGTGACGTATGGTGAGAGCGAGAGACGATTGACGACTGACGAGAGAAAGATGTCAAATATTGTCGCTTCACAACTTAGAGTTTTAGTTTTAAATTTGGTGTTAAATTTTTTATTAATTTGATTAGGCTAGTATGGATAAATATAAATGTATATTTGAGTATAGTGGTCCAAATCTAATAGAGCGGTGTATATAAAATATGAATCTATACTATATAATAAAATAAACCAACTTTGTGACACGTGTCACTCATTGAAGGCGTCTACATTTTAATTTCCTGCATTTTCATACTTATCTTATATCAATTAATTAAATAATAAATACTCAATTAATATTAAATCTTATCTTACTTTAAATGTCGGATAGAATCATTCTATTTAATCTAATAATATATTATCTTCAAATTTAAATTATTAGACATTAGATCAAACTTTAAAAAACACTAATTAGGAAGAGAAACTTATAATATAATTCTGTTTTATATTTTCCAAATTGGGGTTCTAATCAATTCGAATTAAACTTAACCAAGTTTATGACTTGATTCGAATTAAACCGAACCAAAATTATGCTTTTTTAAACGAATCCAATAGCATATTATTTACTATACAAAATTACATTTATTTAACCCGTGTAATACATGGTGTTTTTAAAGATATAACTTTTTTTTTATTATTTAGTATATATTCGCCCCGCTTGCGGTATGCGCATAAAATGTATATATGTGTGGACGCTCGGAGGGCAAAAGTGAAATTGCACTAATTTTAACATTATTTTACTAAGTTCGTGAAAATAACGTAAGCGGAGGACGGTTATTCATGCATCATCATCATGTGGCGCCGTTGATAGTAGAAAGACAAAAGGGACCATGCACTAATCGGTCTTTGTCCCGATTGGTGAGTGTTATGTGCCTTGTATCCAAGGCTTGATGCAGAACTACTATCGAGCCGGGAGTCTCACTGAAAGCAGCCTCTCTATTCCTACGGGGTAGAGGTAAGGCTGTCTACATCTTACCATCCTCAAACCCTACCTTAGCTTTGCTATTGGTGGGATTTACTGAGTATGATGATGATGATAATGATTTAGTATATATAATTGGATTTATTGAACCTGTATAATACACGGGGTTTATAAAGATATAACTTTTTTTATTATTTAGTTTATAAAATTACATTTATCCAACCCGTGTAATATACAAGGTTACAAAATTACATTTATTTAACACGTTTAATACACAGTGTTTTAAAAAATATAACCTTTTTTATTATGTAGTATATATAATTAGATTTATTCAACCCGTACAATACACGGATTTTTATTATTTGGTATATAAAATTACATTTATTCAGTACAATACATGAGGTTCTTATAGATATAATTTTTTTATTATTTAATATATAAAATTATATTTGTTCAACCCGTGTAATAAACGAGATTTTTAAAGAATAATTGTTTTAATTTAGTATATAAAATTACATTTATTCAACCCGTGTAATACACGGGTTCTAACCTAGTATACATATAATTATATATGTAATAAATTAATAAAAATTAATTCGAGCCAAACCGAGCCAAACGAACCTTCGCTCATGTTTGACTCGTTTGCAAACCGAGCGAGCATATTCCGAGCGTTTTCCAAGCGATAAGCGATTTAAACAACCCTAATTTATACAATAGGTCATGTTATATTATTCAACCGAAAACTTAATTATATTTAATATTTTCATTTCATGATAATCGCCCCAATAATTTCATGCAATTTCCTACAAATGGAAAGACCAAACAAACACACCCAAAAATAGTGGCATAAACCATAAAGGCCTTTTTAAAAGCCTTTGTTCTCTTTTTCTTTATATTTCTTATACATCAACATTTTTTACCACGGTTAAAAACCCAGTAGGCGGTAATAATTATAAAAAGTAAAAAATAAAAATAAAAAAATAAAAACTGGCTCTATCAGAACCACCCACATACATAAGTGGACAAAATTTCCCTTTTTACCCCTCATATTATGATGAAATTACTGGTTAAGCAGCAGCAACTGCACCAGAATGAAAAGGGTATTTCTTGGAAGTTTTGTTTGGTGAAGTTTCACTCTGTTCTTTCTTCCTCAAAGCTCTCATTGAAGAAGAAAGATGCTTTGTTTTCTCTTTGGCTTCATCAATGTCAATCTGCTCTGCTCTACACTCTTCACTACAGAATGGTGTGTCCCCTCTGCAAAATTATCAAGAATACAGATCAGATTTGGAAATCAAAGCGTTTGAATATGAAATACCATCCGGGTTCGGTTCATTTCGACGAAAATCTAGTCAATTTGTGAGAAAATTGTTAGAAAATCATAGGTTTTTTGACCCGGGCTAGTCCTGGCTCAAGCCCGGCTCATTTTAAGCTCTACTTCTAAAACTCGAGCTCTTACACGTGAGAAAATTGTTAGAAAATCATAAGTTTTTCGACCCAAGGGTTTATTATTTATTTAACAAAATTTAATTACATTTATAATTAATTTTATTTTTATTTTTATTTAATTATACTTTATATAAAAAAATATATATTGTTTAGATATTTTAGTTTCAAATCTATAAAATGGTAAAAAAAAACATGTGAGTAGAATTTTCAAGAGTTAATTATTTATTTAATAAATTAATTTGTATACATTTATAATTAATTTTATTTTTATTTGTATTTAATTATACTTTTTATAAAAAAGTTAATTACATAGTTAGTTAGTCCATGTGGTTTGCACAAATTAACATAATTACTAATAGTTTAAAATCACCTAGGGTATAACTTTTCATTTTGTAAAGTTAGAAGGTATTAACTTATAGGGTATTAAGATAGTTAGTCCCTGTTGTTTGAACAAAATAACATACGTAAACTAGTAGTCTAACAAACCATTAACGTTAATACCTCCACGTTACAAAATTACCTCCAAACGTTACAAAATGAGAAGTTAAAACCCTAGAAGGTAATTTTAAACTATTAGTATTTAAGTATATTACTTTGTGCAAACCACAAAGACTAATTATGTAATTAACTCTTTTATAAAAGAATATATAATGTTTAGTTATTTTAGTTTCAAATTTATAAAATGGTAAAAGAAATTATATAAATTTGTCTGTTTTTTTTTTTTTTCTTTTTTCTTGTGAGAAAGCTCGAGCTCGATATCTACTTTAAGACTTCGCCTTTCATCAAACAAATTTTAGGCTCAAGATTGTTTTAAACTCGATTCAAGTAACCCTATATGTGATTCAAAACCTACATCTTTTGGTTGTAATAACAAGATCTAACCAAAATTGGCAAAAAAAATTAAGAAAAATACAAAAAAAAATACCCAAATTCGAATCAAGCACATCTTCAATTGGTAAAAAAAAAAAAAACAAAACAAAACAAAACAAATTTGCACAAATTTACCTGTACATGAAAATATCTCTATTATGCCCCAACATTTTCTTGCAAAGAAAACAAGCATCCAAAAAATGAGGTTGTTCATCAAATCTCCCATGATTAAACCTCCCAGATCTCGGAGAAGACAGGCTTCCGATACTCGCTTTTCTCGGCGAGTATAACGGTCGCAAGATCAGATGGTTTCCGTTTCCGGCACGGTGGTTCTCCTCCGCCGACGACGTCGGAGATGACGAAAACCCACTTTCAAAATCCGAAATTGACGCTAACCCATTATTTTCCTCCAGAAAATAAGGTCTTCTGGTTGTTAAAGACTCCATTTTTCTTGATTTTTTCGTTGTTGGTTGTACGGACGGCGGCGTTAGGGCGGAGATGCGGCGGAGGAAAGGTGGAGATGGTGGGTGGAAGGAATGTGAAAGGAGGAGGTGGGGTTTATAAAGAGGAGAGGTGTGGGGTGGGGTGGGTAGGGTAGGGGTGGGGTGGTTGGTGAAGTATAAACCACGGGAAGAAGAATCTATTGGCCGAAGACCGCCTTGTATTGAAATTAATTTTTTTTTTTTTGGTAACACGTGTCATTAGGAATATCTTTTGTGATCTCATAAAATATTTGGGGGAGTATTTTATTAAGGTGTATTTTAACGGTTAAAATATTTGGCTGATTCTAAACACACACTCCCCTCTCCTGATTATACCCCATTTGTGAAAGGAAAACTATCGGTCTTACGCGGGCCCCACCTGTAAGTATGTGAAAGGAGAGGGATGTAAAAAGTAATTAGTAGGGTGTAGAAAGTAGCACCCTTAGTTTATGGTGTTATGAAATAGTTTATTAATAGCACGCAGCAATGATTAAGGTTAAGAGGGAGTATTTTATTAAGGTGTATTTTAACGGTTGATTTTTAGGCGATATTCTGAATTGTTTTAGTTTTTTATTTGATATTTTTTATGCTATATATTGGCTTTATAGCCTAATGGTATCTTGGGTTTTAGATAAGGCATAGAAATCATAAGGTCTTGTGTTCGATTTTCATAATGTGGTTTTTCACAAATTGATTCGGTTCTACTGATAACACGATAATAATTCAGTGCTCCGTCAGTAATCCAAATTTATCGTTAAAAAATAATAATAATATATCGTACAATTTTATTTATAACATTTAAAGAGAAACAATTTCAATTTGGGAATTATAAAACCAATACAATGTATAATGTAACTAATGTATATAAGATAACTAGGTTATAACTCCGTGTATCACATAGGTGAACAAGGGTTGCTAAGGATCATATCTCTTTACTTCACGTGATCTATGAATGCTTGGTACTATGCCTATACAGTGTTACACTATACCGCCTCTAGCAACGATAGTACTATAGTTTGGACTCAGCACCTGTCGTGGACAGGGGTTGCTAGGGATCACATCTCTTTACTTCACGTGTTCGTTGAACATGTGTCGCGCATACTCTACAACACAGTCTTGTGGTTAAGTGTGAACATAGTTTTGATAGCTACTTGCTTCACTCGTTACGTGATACATGCTGGTTATGCGTAAACGCTTTCTCTACTATATGCTACTCAAACTTGTGTACTCACCTTTACATTTTATGTATTGACTTTATTTTAACGTATGTGACATGTTGATAGCATGCTATGCTTGCAGAAACGAGTAGGAAGTCTAGAAACTCCACTAAATAAATCTGAGTTGTTGGAACAGTGTTTTGTTTTTGAGACTTATATCTGTAATAATTGTTTTGCTTTATATGGTAGTGGTATGGGACATTAACGTTAAATATATTGTCATTAATAGTTGTTATGGATTCTCTTGGACAATCTGTTTCGCTCAGTGTCACGCCCCGATGTTTCCGCCATCGGTTGGGGTGTGATAGATTGGTATCAGAGCCATAACTATAGGGAATTAGGTCGACTCTTAGGATTGACCTAGTCTATAGTCTAAGTACCAATAGACCCGCTCTGTGCGAATCAAGTAGGGGTTTTGCACGAGCTCACTTTGATACTCTCACTCGAGCTCGCGAAAACTACATCTTTGTGCGAACATCGCATACTACAGCTTCGCGCAAGACAGCTTTTCCTAAAGCTGGAAAACTATATTGCCTTTCCTAAGGCTAACACAATACACACGTTTTCGAAAACACTCGCATAACACAAACGAGTGATTGCGTCGAGATTAGGTGTGAAAACCGGGAACTCTCGATAAAAATCGCTCACTCTACACGTATCTTTACTCTCAGCACAAAAATCTTTCGTTGAGTTAGGAGTGACATCCATACCTCAAAAGAAATTATCCATCTCTTCCTCATGGTTTTACCACATTTTCAGGAACGAAGTTGTAAGTTAGGGGTGAAACCCGCATCTTAATGACTAGTTCCAATCCCTACTTTAATTTTTACAAAACTCTCACCAAAGTCTCGATCGATTCCAATGGCTCGATTCACGTAGTAACTGGAAGGATGTGTGCCGATCGCTGCATTCGGGCGAGAGCACAGTCTATTAGGCCAAAGCGTGTACTCGAGGTCGTTGTGGATAGTCGAATCACTTTTGGTAGTCAATGTCTAATTACCCAAGACATTCTATTTCGATTTTGAGCCCGCAACCGCTGATTCGTATAAATGATCGATTTTATGTGTTTTATGTGTTTATATATTTATATGTTTCAATTTTGGAGATTTTACGCTTTATCGCTTTTCGTTTCCCGCTGTAATATAAAGCTCAGGAGCACGACTGTGCATGCAATCTAAAACACTAACTAAACGCAGTCAAACTAAGAACTCTCATACTCTACACTCGACGCTTATACCACTCGCTTACACTACTCACTACCGCTCGCAACTCTCGAAAGCGAAACGCACTACGCTACCTTGAAATATAGGTGAATACGTGCAAAATATGTAGGTGAATACGTGCAAAATATAGGTGAATACGTGCAAAATATGTGCTTACGTGGATTATGTGCTCCTACGTGCTTATGTGCTTACGTGGATTATGTGCTCCTACGTGCTTATGTGCTTACGTGCCTATGTTGTTTATGTGCCTACGTGACTATGTGCCTACGTGTTTGACGTATTATTGTGCTTTACATAATAATAATAATAATAATAATAATAATAATAATAATAATAATAATAATAATAATAATAATAATAATAATAATAATAAGGATGTTTTACGAACGCTAAACTTTACGAAACCTGATATAATCAAATCTCGTCTAAGCCATGTGACGATGTCTGCTGCAGACAATGTCGTCATTTGGTTCCCACACTTCACACGCAGCTCAACGCAACCATGCTGAAAAGCACATCGCTTCACTGGTGGCCAAGGAAATGGCTAAGGTCATACCTCAGATCGTCAGTGAGATCAACGATGTCAGCAGCAAGTCCCCTGTTGAATCTAAGAGTGACACTCCAAAAGCACTTTTCAGCTTTAAGCAATTCAAGGCTTGCGGTGCTGCTAACTTCACTGGTGAAGATGGACCCAGTGCTATGTTCCAGTGGTTCGACTCAATTGAAGTCACCTTCAGGCAAAGTGGATGCCCAGAAAATCTGCGTACTGTTAATGCTACTGGAGTTTTTCAGTCCAGGGCACTGGACTGGTGGACTGCTGAGCGCAACAAGCGCGGTAATGATGCAGCTTACGGACTTTCATGGGAAGAGCTCAGGGAGCTTATGATGAAGGAGTTATGTCCTCCTCATGAGGTTCAAAAGTTGGAGAATGAATTCTGGCATATCAAACAAGATGGAGGTGACAACGCTGGTCTCACCGCTCGCTTCAAGCAGCTCAGTATTATCTGTCCTGGTCAAGTGACAACACCGGATATCGCGATCAAGAAGTACATCTGCGCTCTACCCGATTGTGTAGCTGATTTTGTGCAAGCAGCGAAGCCGGCTACTATTGAGGAGACCTACCAACTCGCTGCTGAGATCAATGATAAGCGAGTTTTGGCTGGTTATTTCAAGACCTCAACTAAGAGTCTGAATCAAGCAATTGCTACTCCCGCTCCCGAAACTGCAGCATCACAAGTTTCAAAGTCTTCACGCCAGAATCGCAAGCGCATGGGTAACAACAACAAGAACTACGCTACTACCGCCGTTCCTCTCAACGTTGTCCCTGTACAACCCACAACAACCAGAACCGACAAGTTGCAGCTCCTAACATCAACGCACCGCCCGCTAAGCGTGCGTACACTAGTGTTCATCCTCTCTGCCCTACTTGCACCTACCATCACCTAGTTGGGGTGAATTATTGTTTCTGTGCCAACTGTAACATCTATGGGTATCACACCCCGATATTTCCACATATTACCGGTGGGCCCGGTGGGGAGTATCGTGACATAGTTGATACCATCATAATCAAACAACACAATTTTAAATGCACAGCGGAAGCAAAACATAGATCTATTTCAACCGAATAAATTGTAATATTAAGTATCACAAAAATAGTTGAAACAGATCCACAGGCGGATCAAATAAAAAGGAAACATAGTTCATTAGACTTTATTGCATCCAAGCTTGCGAGATTCTTAATGATGCTAAGGAGAGGCCAGCCTATTTCGAGTAGTACCTGCACTTAACCTTTTTGGGAAAATACGTCAGTTTACACTGGTAAATACAATTAACTAACTCATTTTGAAAAGGTTTAGAAAATTGATTTAAATGCACAAGGCACAAAACTTTTTATAACTTGGGATAATTATTTATATATAAACTTGTAAAAAAATTACATGTTTCTTATGCGTTCAGTAGCCCGGGTTGACACCGGGTTAGAGCTTAATAGACACACCACATGATATAGTCCCGCGGCGGGTTATTCCCGAACTGGCGGTTATACCTTATTATTTATATATGCACTAACGGGTGTACGCCTACACCCGCGTGCTTAGGTCGTGGCCATTTCGTAAAATGATGCCAAGGATATCCGGGACATGGTCATTAACCCCCAAAGGCTTTAAGCAAACAAAACAATTTAAACGGGACATTTCAATAATTTAACCTTCATACAATTAAAAATTCAATGTCCGACCAAGCGGTATTTTATATATCGTACCCCAAGCCCGTATAGGGAAAATAAGTTAAAAGTATTTACCTTTGCAAGTATTAATCACAAATAGCAAGTGCGTGTAGCTTTTACCAGGTCTCCTATTCTGGAACAAAGGTTTTTAATAACCTATTAGATTTCCTAACGGGTCTTTAATTAAGCCTAAACTTAGACCGGTTAGTTTTAAAGGAAGATACGGTTCAAACGCACGATTAAGCGAAGACCGGAATGGAATGTGATTTAGACCCGACAAGTTTGAAGACTTGTATAATATGGGTAAACTAAACACATTCTGGATTTAGAGACAAAAATGATATGGTTTGACCCGTTTCGGTCAATTTACGCAAACAATGCATAACGGGTAACCATAAGAGTCATATACAGGTTTCCTAAGTTAATATGCCTTAAATATGTTGTGACATCAGTAAGATATCTTCTATTATGCCCGAAATGGATTTAAACTCAAACTATGCCCCATAGGGGCATTTTGGTCATTTAAAGGGTTATAAAAGAGTTTAAATAGTAATCTGAGTTACAGGTCTGATATAATCAGTAAAAATACTTAATTTAATAAGTTATAACAGTATGGTATTACATATATGTAAAATTTATCATTTAAAACCAAACTATGCACCTTAGGGGCATTTTGGTAATTTCACATAGGCTTAAAAGGTCAAAACTGGAAATCTGAGTTTAAAACTTTTGCTTACTGTTAATATATATAAATTTACTGAAAATATCAGTAAGCATCAAACCTTATATGTTTAAAATAGTTTTAATACATACTATGCGTTAAAAACGCTTAAAAGGGCGATTTTGAGCTATTTCCGAGTTTTTTAAAGGAAAGCGGATATTTTTATTATTCCAGAAGGCTCAAAATATTTTATTTATCATATTAGATCAGTAGAAAAAGGTTTGGTATCAAAAAGATTTGTAAAACTCATTTTATAGCCCAAAAGGGCAAAACCGACAATTACCGAATCAAGCTTAGAACTCTATGTTATGCTCAACCTAAAAATAAATAAAAATATTCAAAAATCCCAAAATATTATTTTATATCAGTGGGTAAAAAGTTTGGTATTAAAAATCGGGTTTAGATAGGCTATATGCTAATTACGCCGTTTAATTAATAAAAAGCTTCTTATTTACGCTAATGAGCATAACTCCTAATCTAAACCTCAAACTGATGTCAAATTTTAGGGACAAGTCTAATAATCAGTAACTAAGGTTTCTATTCTTTTACATTTTCAAAAATCATGTTTTAAGGTCACATGGGCATATTAGTCAACATTTAAGCATTTAAAGGAAACTTGCATATGAATCGGATAACTAATGAACCAAGTTGTATAATCACAGAGGGTTATACTAACATGTAACCTGGTCCAAATAAGGCTCTAAGGCATTTCTAAAACATGCTACATTGGGTCAGAACTGAAAGTCAAAGCAAAAGTCAAATTATGCGACTTTCGGTTCCGAACCAAGCCAAAACTGAAAATTGTCGGGTTAAACATTTTTATACATGTTCTTACATTAATTACCAAGTTATATTAACGATAAAACAGGTTGCATGGCTCCTACATTGCTAATTACGCATTAATTTGAAAATAAGCTTTCTGTTGACTTTTTAAGATTAATTTTGACCCGACAATTGACCTAGTTAGAGTGGGAATCAGAGGGTGCCCTTTTAAGGGTTTATCGCCCACATAATTACCAACTCATAGGTACTTTCAATTTGAAATTTGACTGGACAAATTATGATTAATGACGAAGTCAAACCTTAATTACGACGGTTTGACTTTAAGCTAATTAACTAAGCTAAACTGATTTAGGAAGGGTTAAGGACACTTACAAAGGTCCTATGCACGATTAGGAAGCCTTAGAAATCTTGGTTGCTGACCAGGGAGCTCCAGAAGTGAAACTTGTGAAAGTTTGCAAATGAATGAACAAGGTGTTGCAACATGAGGGAAGCTTATATAGCAAAATTGATGCAACAAGATGATGCCAAACAACTCTATGCATGGATTCAGATCATCACATCTGTCCCTAGTGCATGAAAATCCATTTGCACAGCCCCTGGTATCATTTTACAGGCTCATAAGTCGGTTACAGACCTGAAACTGGCACCTGCAGGTCTTTTTCTGTCGCTGGCATGCTTAGGCGCCCCGCCTAAGGAAACCCAGGGGGTTTACGCGGCTGGAATGGAGCCCCAGAACCAGCAAAACAAGTTTCCATAATTGCATTTTTGGTCCCTGGTCCTTGTATGCGTGGTTTTAACTTCCAATTTTGCATTTTAAGCCCTCTAACTTGATTTTTAAGGACTCCAAGACATATACAAACTTTTTTAAGTCCTTGGTTAACTTTATGATCACCCGAAAAGTCATAAATTTCAACGTTGACGCTTTTAACCCCTCGTATACGAATATCGTCATAACTTTCTCATACTTTATCGAAACCTTGTGAAATTTTTATCACTTATTCTAGTGAGCATAGTTCATCGTTACAAAGCTTCGGGTTTGCTAAAAGGTCACTCAGAGGTATACTTTAAACATGTTGACACTTTTAACCCCTGTAGTTTGTAATCTCTCACTTTCTTCCACAATTTGCTTCGTATGATCCATGATTCATTCGTTTAAGGGAATAACATCGTGTAGGGTTACAGTAAAGTATATTTATCCATTGTTGACACTTTGAACCCTTTTATTCACATACTTTCCTTGTTTGTCAACTTTAGTCCCTCTAAAGTAATCTTTTACACGTTTAAAGCTCATGACACGTGTCGATACATTATTGGACATAAATTTTCGAGGTGTTACATCTTCACCCCCTTAAAAGAAATCTCAACCTCGAGATTTACTGAAATAAATGAGGGTATTTTTCTTTCATTGTGGACTCTACCTCCCACGTGTACTCAGGACCTCTGCGGGCATCCCATTTAACCTTTACAATAGGCACATGTTTCCTCTGAAGCTTCTTAACCTGTCGATCCTCAATCGACAAAGGTTTTTCCACAAATTTCAAGCTCTCATCTATATGCACATCCGTATGTGGTATGACTAGCGATTCATCAGCTAGACATTTCTTTAGATTGCAGATGTGGAATACATTGTGAATACCAATGAGCTCTTCAGGCAAGTTTAACTTATAGGCCACGGATCCGACACGTTCGATGATCTCAAATGGTCCTATGTACCTTGGGCTTAATTTTCCTTTCTTACCAAAACGCATCACCCCCTTCCAGGGTGATACTTTAAGCAACACTTTATCACCAACCTCGAACTTTAGAGGTTTACGCCTTAAGTCTGCGTAGCTTTTCTGCCTATCTCTGGCAGCTTTGAGACGATCTCTTATCTGCACAATCTTGTCTGTCATCTCCAGGACTATATCAGGTCCTGTTAGTTGGACATCTCCAACTTCTGCCCAGCAAATGGGCGTTCTGCACTTTCTTCCATACAAAGCTTCAAACGGCGCAGCCTGAATGCTTGTATGGTAGCTATTGTTATAGGAGAACTCAATCAATGGCAGGTGGTTATCCCAATTACCACCTAAGTCAATCACACATGCGCGAAGCATGTCTTCCAAAGTTTGGATGGTACGCTCACTCTGCCCGTCCGTCTGAGGATGGTAAGCCGTACTAAAATTTAAGCGCGTGCCCAAAGATTGTTGGAAACTTTTCCAAAAATGTGATGTGTATCTAGTATCTCTGTCAGAGACAATAGACACCGGTACGCCATGCAGAGATACAATCTTATCTACGTACAATTGGGCTAACATATCTGAGCTATAAGTCTCCTTAATGGGTAAGAAATGTGTTGACTTAGTCAGTCTATCTACTATCACCCATATAGTATCGTTTCCTTTCTTTGTCTTTGGTAACTTGGTGATAAAATCCATTGTCACCATTTCCCACTTCCAGGTGGGAAGTTCAGGCTGTTGTAGCAAACCTGACGGCTTTTGATGTTCAACTTTAACTTGTGCGCACGTCAAACATTTGGCTACATAAGTAGCTATAGACTTCTTCAAGCCTATCCACCAATAATTTGCCTTCAGATCCTGGTACATCTTATCAGCTCCAGGATGAACGGAGTATTTAGAACTGTGGACGAATGCGTGCAACATCTCCGTTTAGTTCTCGAGCTTCTCCAAGGAAATCGCCTCTACGCCAAGTTCTCCAAGTTTGAATTTTGGCTCGAGGAGTTTCAATTCCTCAGTCACATCGTCAACAGTCAAGGTATTCACGTCGATCCCACGAAGATTGAAGTAGTTAAGAGTTGGATTACGCCGAAAACCCCGTCCGAAGTTCGTTCTTTTCTCAGATTGGCGGGTTATTACCGTCGATTTATCACTGATTTCTCTAAAACCGCCGTTCCTCTCACCTCTCTAACACATAGAGACAAGCCTTTCGTTTGGGAAACCGAACAAGAGGATGCCTTTCAAAATCTGACCGCGATGGTCGATTTACCTCGCGCCTATGGGAGACTTTCCAATCCGCTCTCGGTACTACTCTTAATCTCAGTACCGCCTTCCATCCCTAGACCGACGGTCAGACTGAACGTACGATTCGCACCCTTGAAGACATGCTTCATTCGTGCGTTATAGATTTTGGTGGTAATTGGGATTCGCATTTACCTTTAGTCGAATTCTCGTACAACAACAGTTATCACGCTAGTATTCAAATGGCACCCTTTGAGGCATTATATGGAAGAAAATGTCGATCGCCTATTGTATGGAACGAGATCGGAGACACGCAAATTACCGGTACTCAGTTATTACAAGAAACGACTGACAAGATCCTCCAGATACGAGACAATCTCTGGAAAGCTCGGAGTCGTCAAAAGAGTTACGCCGATAAACGCCGCAAGCCCCTTGAGTTCGAAGTTGGTGATCACGTACTCCTAAAGGTTTCACCTTGGAAGGGTGTGATCCGATTTGACAAGAAAGGAAAGCTAGCGCCACGATACGTTGGTCCCTTTAAAATTCTGGAAAGAATTGGCAAAGTGGCCTACCGACTCGAAATACCGGGGGAACTCAACAACGTACATCCGACCTTCCACGTCTTGAACCTCAAGAAGTGCCTAGCCGAAGAAAACCTGCATGTCCCTCTAGAGGATTTGCAAGTTAACGAAACTCTACACTTCATGGAAAAGCCAGTAGAAATGATGGACCGAGAGACCAAGAAACTTCGACGCTCTCGCATTCCTATAGTGAAGGTTCACTGGGAAGGCAAACGCGACGCCGAGTTCACTTCGGAACTCGAAAGTGATATGAAAGCTAAATACCCACAACTCTTCGTTATACCTGTGCCTTAATTTCAGGATGAAATTTCCTAAAGTATGGGAGGCTGTAACAACCCGACCTTCTGGATCATTATAATAAGAAATGACATATGACACATTTCTTGCTTAATTACTTATACTCTCGAGATTCCGATTATCGCTAAGGGTTTAAACTATATTTTGACGTATTTTAACGCTTTATTACAATGCTTATTTAAAACGCAGTTATCGCAACTAAACGCTATTTACAACGCATACTATTTACACGCATTTTACCACTTGTTAGACTAAACGCTATCTCAACGCAACGCAAACTCGAAACACAGATTTACTTTTATGCATCTTAGTTTACGGGTACTATTTGTGTGACTATTTATGTGATTATTTGTGTGATTACTTGTTTAATGTTATGTGGTTATCTCAACGCAACGCTTACTCGCAACTGGATTAAATGCAACGCAACGCTTAATGCACGAAACGAAAGTTGGAAAACTAACTCGCACAACACGGCTGTCCGAATGGACATCCGATCGAATGGACATCCGTCCGGATGACCATCCGATCGGATGGCCATCCGACCGGAACACCATCCGACCGAAGTCACCCTCCACCGCCTTAACTTCTCTCTCACTCCATAAATACCCGCCGCACACTACTGTTCACTGGTGTGACATCTCCATCCGACCCACTTGCTCTCAAGTCACTCTCAAGCACTTTTCTCTCGATTCAAGGCTTTTTGGTAAGTATTTCTCCTCAAACCCTGTACAATCATCATCACTACACACTTCTACGTCATCTTCTCCATCAAAATCACTTATTTTCTTCTTGAAATCACCTGATTTGGACCTCTTGAAGATGGTTCTCACATGGTTGCTTATTGATGTGCGTTAGGTGTATATGTAGGTTTAAGTATATTTTAAGCTCTTTTACACTTTCTTTAGCCAAGTTTTAAATTTATAAAACACGATATTTACTAACACTAAACACACATATGGGCAAGTGCACCCATCGTGAGCGTAGTATAGTGTTGGTAAGATACCGAGGTCGTCCAAGGACACAAGAGCTTTTAATACCAGTTTATCCTCAACGTCTAATCAAATCAAAAAGTTTAGAAAAATGTTTTAAACTAAGAAAATAAAAACTAACTAAAATGTTGAAAATAAAAATAAAAGAAAAACAGATAGACAAGATGAATCACTTGGCTCCGACTCGTGTTTAGTGTAACCTTTGATTATTTCCGCACTTTTGCACTATTTAAGAGATTATCTTAGTTATTGTAGTAGGCCCCTTTTTTGGAGGTGACGTTACCCTCAACCCAGTAGTTTGAGTCAGCAAGGATACAATCCTAAAGGGTCGGATTATTGAAAGATAATTAATTAAGTTATTAATGCAAATTATGGTAGGCCCTTCTTTTGAAGGTGACGTTACCCTCAACTAAGTAGTCTGAGTCAGCAAGGATACAGTCCTAAGTAGCCGGGTTATAGTATTAATAGTAGTTTAACTTATGAGGGGATCAAAGAGTTTGGACCCCCGCCATCCAATACCGTTAAGTATTGAAGGAGGTCCTACTAAATTTGACCCAGGTCCCTTGCAGGATCTCTAAACGCTGAACAACGGCAAGACTCTTACCAAACCGTTCCCTTAACCCCCGACCAGGTAGCCAACATACCTCCATATAGACCGTGGAGATATGAATGGTGAAAATCTTTTATTTTATATAGACAGTAAAATAATGCCAAGACACCACGGACAAACGATAAGGAAGAATCACCTTCAACATAAGAAACTAGTTATCAAAGTCATTAATACATAACCAATTAAAAAGTACGAAAAGATTAAAAATAAAAAGTATTACACTAGACACTTTGTATTCACCAAGTGATGTAAGAGACTTAGGCAAACATGGCCTTGATTGTCAAGAACTCTTACGATCAATCTTGGATCCCGAGACGACTCACACACTCTATGATGGACAATGGATGATGGTGGTGGATGATGGTGTTATGGTGGTGGTGGGTGGTGGGTGAAGTGTGAGAGAGGTGGTGTGCCAAGGGATGGTTTGAGCTTGAGCCAAGCACTCCTATTTATAGGCTGAACAGAAGCTCGGGCACGGCCCCGTGTCCACATCCTTCTTTTTCTTCATTAATTGCTCTTGTCTTTATTAGTTGACCACGCCCCCCGTGTCCGCTGAGCACGACCCCGTGTGCAGAAGCATATCTGTACTATGAAGATTTTCCTGGATTCTGCGAATCATATAGTTGACCACGGCCCCGTGCCCGCTGAACACGGCCCCGTGGTGGGCAATAGAAGCTTCTACCACTTTGTCTTTTCTGCTGACACTTGGGCACGCCCCCGTGTTGGCTGAGTACGGGGCGTGTTCAGTCTTCTGTCTTCTTGTTTTGCTTGGGAAGATGCTGTCGTGGGGTCGGGCATGTCACGTTTGTTCCTTTTCTTGTTTTTATGTTAGATTTTGCTGTCTTTTTGCTTCTTTTGTTAATTTGAGCTCATTTAATCCTGAAAATACAAAAGGAAGACAAAAGCACACTTTTTCCAACATTAGTACTAAAAAGGGTTAGTTTTATGCCACAATTGATGTAATTTATATGTTGAATTTTGCACACATCAAATACCCCCACACTTGAATCTTTGCTTGTCCTCAAGCAAAACTCTTTATAATGTGGCTTTACACTCTCAAATGGAATGGGTAGAAGAGAAGGTTTTTTGGGCTTGTCATAGAGTGTCGGGATTTCCAAGATTCTTTATTTAGTTTTATTTTTATTTATATTTATTTACAATCCTATTCGTCATGATTTATTTAAAACTTTTCATAAGATAAATTACTTATTAGGGCATAACATGCCTCTTTAAAATTCTTTTTATATACAAGTTCACATACCTCACAGGGGATCACTCAACACTCGTCCGAAGATGTATTTTAGTGAATCACTCGAGAGCAGCATGGAACTTACTCCTACCATAGGCTTGCCAAGCAATCAATCCTCCTCTTTTTTAACTTTATACCTTTGTAAATATCTAGAGGACTTTTGGGTGAAGGGTTAGGCTTGGGTTAAAGGTAGGTGGTTGGGTTAGTGGTTAGTAGAAAAGGGCGAAAAAGCGTAAAAAGCATCGGTTTTCGTAAGACTTTCTATTTTTCAACTTTTTATTTTGATGAAGCCATAATTCCAAACAAAGTTATTTTTGATGAACTTGTTTGTTTATTATTTTTTTTTCTTTTGCTTCATCATCAACACTTTTTTTTTTTTTTGAAGTCATATGAAGAACCGAGCTAGTTACTAAAACAAAGGGTTAAAAATGAAAAAGGTTTTGGTGGGTGAAAGGGTGTTTGGTTTGGGTTATGAAATGAAAAGGTTTAGGCTCAAAGGGGCTAACTAGGGGGATTTTGGATATGTGGTAAAAAAAATAATGGTGTAGAAATAAAAAGGGTTAGTCCTAATGCCTCCATCATTTACTTACTCGGGTTTAAGTTGGTAAGGACAGGGAATGTATCGTTATGGCAAGTTCTAGAGTCGTAAGAACCAAGCGGCTATTCACACAAGAAACGAAAAATGAGCATTTAATTTAAAGATATATATTTGTATGCTCAATAAAGGCTCAAAACTCACTTTTGTGGGAATGGTTTTTATGTGATCAAGTATATATAATCAAATTTTAACTAAGTTTGTCATGCCTTTTCATAATTTTCTTATGTTGGTTCTTTTTATCACGACGCTATCGGTTGTAAATTTGTAAAAATATAACCTTTTTAGAACTTTGAAATTCCCAAGTTAAACCTAGACAAGTAAAAAAATAAAAATTTTCGAAAAAAAATTGGGGTGATTAGCGTTTCCAATAGAGTTTTGTGTAAGGCTTGTATTTAGGACTTGCAAGATTCAGAGTTTTAGCATCCCCCCCCCCCACACTTAAATTACACATTGTCCTCAATGTGTCCCAAAAATAAGTTTTTAGGTTGATTGAATGTGTAAAAAGGGTGAAAAAGCAAAAATTTTGTGTTACTGGGCGCTGAACACGGCCCCGTGTTGTCCGGGCACGGCCCCGTGTTCAAGTGCCAGTAACAAAATTAAATCAAGAGAAACAGAAGCCTGGACACGGGGGCGTGTTGAGTGAACACGACCCGTGTCCAGTTACCTGAACTGGGTCTTTTCTGTAGACTGTGCAGCACGGGGCCGTGTTGGGCGGACACGGCCCGTGCCGAGCTTACTGTAAACGAAGAAAATTGTCGGATGGCTCTGTTTTCCTGCATGGGGTGCTGGTTCAAGTTTCCCTTATTTCCTTTGCCATCTCAAATGTGTTTTATTCATTTCAACACCATCCAGACACCAAATTACCATCATTTATTAAGTCATAGAGAGAATTACATAATAGTCCTAAAATTAAAATACTAGATAGTTAGGTCAAAGAAACACAAGAAATCTAAACCAAGGAGTTCTAGCTGACTACTTATTCTATTAGCAAAATTTCCGAAAGGGTAAATCCTTCGGTTAAATGTGGCTTGAAAAACTCCTTTCTCCGGTCATGGGTTCCTCACACGTCGGCGAGCCATTCTTCTATCTCCCTAGGGAGAAGAAAAGCGGGCTCATTGGCATTGGTTTGAGGAGGTGCAACTTCCACCAGGACTTCTTATAGATCTTCAAGAGGAGGTTCCGCTGGAATGTCGTCCCAACCGGTAGGGTTGTGGATTCCAACTGCAAGGTTCCAATCCTCTTGAGGGAGGATTGGTTCCATGGGAGGTGTTACAAGAATGTTTAACCTCTGGTGCAAGAGGTTTATTTCTTGAAAACTGTTTTTCAACCCCACCGAAAGATAATTTATACGGTCTATTAGGACCTCCTCTACCGAAGTCATCTCGTCAAGGGCTGTTGGATCTGAGTTTCTTTTTTATTGTATTTTCGTTTGAAATTAAGATGAAAATGAAAGAGTTGTGCAGCGGAATTAAGATGAAAGCAAACTTTGCATATAATCAAACGAGAGTAATACTTTAATCAAACATCTTTACACAATGAATCGAAAGATTGAATTTGTTTCAACAACGATTACAATGATTGATGAATGAATGCAAACTCCCCCTCAGCCAGAGCTCAGTAGTTTGTTCGTGCAAAGAAGACGATGTGATCAAAGAGCTAATAGAACAGTACAAAGTACTGAACTATTTATAGGCACTTGCAAACCACTGAGCATCTTAGCTGACGTCACCATGAAAGTGACATCTAACCTCCTAACAAACTCTAACCTCTGATCTATACAAACACTGATGTACTAACTACTGCTATTACAATTCATTACATAAAAAACACTTAAACAGCTGCTGCATCCTTCCACTGCTGTGAACCCAGCAGTGCTTGTCCGGATCAGCAGTACTTGACTCAAGGCAGTAGATTGAGTCAGCAGAGCTTTGGTCTTCCATCAGTCTTTGACATTGGTCAGTAGATGCAAAGCAGCAGTTGTAGGTCAGCACTTAGTAAGATCAGCAGATAGGAGGTCAGCAGATACAAAGCCACTTTCAAGGGGAGAGATTTGCATGAACTAACTGTAATCGTCTGCTTATTCTGGATCCACTGCTCTGATCCAGTTTTGGCTTTAATTATCTGTTCCTCTGATAGGGTTCAATCCCAACAATCTTCCCCTGGAACAGATAATGCCAAAACTCTTCATTATTCGTGGAATTCTTTATTGCCTCATCAACAGTTCCCTTATCTGACCTTTAAATTGTAATTCAAAGTCTAGGGCATCTGTATTTTCATCATCCCTGCTAAGTGGAAGATCAAGGAAATCCTGCAAATCTTCAAGACTCAGGCCAAGAGCTTGTTCCCTTGATATTTTCTCCACTTCTCCACCAGACCTGAGCAAAGTCAATACGCAGGTCTGTTTGTCAGTTTCCCACTTTTGTATTTTTGAGCCTGGTGGGTTTCTTGGGAGATGTTTATTTGCAGAAGTATTTGGTGAGGCTGGCCTATTCATGACTGGCTGAGCAGCACTTGCAGATTGTTCCAATTCAAGATCTTCTTTTATCATTACTTCCGTGCCTGCTTTTACAATGGCATCTCCAGCTAATAGATCTTGAATTGTTTCCATGCTAAACTGGTTTTTGCTCCTTCTTTTGTAGATGGCAGCACCAGCTGGAGCAGTGGTTCTTTTGACTTGCAGCTTTGGTGGTCCTTTTGAGACCTCTGCTTTGGAATAGTCAGGATTTTGTGGAACTCTTGGATCTTTCTTTCTAAGTTCCTCTAATTTTTTATAGGTTGCCCTGACTCTATCTTCTCCCCACTTTGTCACAGAGTTCTTTGACCCATAATCAGCTGCAATTAGCTCCTCTTTCATTCTCCTCAACTCTAATATCTTCTCGGCTTCAAATTGTTTGAATTTTTCAGGAGGAGTCTGCTTGACCTTATTTTTTTATCATGTCTTGAATCCTGGCTGCTTCTTTTTCAAGCTCAGGAATGGTCCAGTTCTTGTACATGTGTTTCTCCCCCTTGTATTTCTTGTAGGTCATAATGTTTTCAATGTAGTCTTTCCTTAAGGACTCATCTGCCCTTTCTGAAATTTTCTGACATACATTTTTAGCAAAACGCTCCATAGCATTGACCTGTGAGAGTAAAAACTGATAGTTTTGTTGAAATTCTCTATCAGATTTCCCTTTTCTATTTTTTATTGCAATATCCTCTGCTTGTTTGGCCTTGAGTTTCAAGTATTCTTCAATATTGTTAGGCCTGGGATAATTTGCAATTGATGGTAAACTCCTTTTGGCTGGGTCATCTTCATAATAAAAGGATTTGATTTCTTCTCTGACTGCAATGAGTTCCAGAGGAAATGAGACACCAGCAGGAGGTAGTGGTTTTACAATTTGAGCTGAAGAGAGAGGTATGGGTTTTGGAATAGTGACAAGTGATAGGGATTTTGAAGATGTTGGTGATGGAGATGTGTCATCATCTTTTAAAATTAGCCTTCTCCTTTTTGGTTTAGGAGAGACTGATGATGTTTTGAATGGAACAGTGGTGGTAGATGTAGTGGCAGTGGATTGTGATTGACTAACAGCTGTTGAAACAACTGGTGTTTCAACCACTGTTGTCATTACAACAGATGTTATAACATCTGCTGTCTTCTGCTGTATGTCAGCAGGTGTTGTTTTTGGTGGTGATGATGGTAAAGCAGTGGATGTTGTGTGTGTTGAAGTGGTGTGTGTTGATGGAACAACTGTTTGGCAAGCAGTAGTTTTTGTAACTCCTGGTGCATCAGCTGTTTTGTATGGTGGTTTTTTAGCAGACTTTGAACGTCTCGTTGGAATGGATTTGGGTTGCCTTACTTTTCTAGTAGGCTTCTTCTTTTCCTCAACAGGATTTTCATGATCCTTTGACCCAGAAGTACCCTGATCTGGATGATCCATTCTGTCCACCCTGGCTTTCCTTTTGGCCTCTCTATCCCTTTTTACACTTGCAACTGCTTCTGCTAGTGCATTTGTTGTCACATCAATTTTCTTGCTGCCATCTGGCAAAGGGATCTTTTTGGTCATGTTGGAATTTTCTGGTTCAAGATAGAGACCATCCTCTATACCCTTCTTTTTCCACTCCTTAATTTTCTCCCCCTTTTTGGCATTATCTTCTGGGAGTTGATAAATGTAGCGGACTTTTGGAGGAGCAGTGCCTGTGGTGTGCAAGATCTGAGTTTTGAGAGCCTTTAAATCAGCCTGAGTGTTCTTGAACCTTGACTCCATTGCATTTCTCAGCTGTTGTACATGTTTTTCATGTTGCTGATCTGCTAATTGTGCTTGTTGTTGGAGAAAAGATTGAAATAGATTCCAGAGCTCATTTGTAGCAGGTGCCCTTTGTGGAGCAGGTGCTTGAGGTGGAACAGCAGTTGATTGTACCTTCTGAACTTGTAACACCTGTTGTAGCATATCTTTGAGTTCTGCAACAGAGTTATCAAGTTTATCAATGCGATCCGTCAATTTCTGGTACTTTAAACCATCACCCAAGTTAATGGGATCATCTGATTTCCCACTTGCAGTGGTTTTATCAGTGGTAGATGTAGGGAGTATACTCCAAACATTAACCACTGATGCCCCTTTTTCTTGGTACTGGGGTCTTCTTCCTTCAACACTTGACAACCTTTTGATGTTGCCAGTAGGATAAATAAATCCACTGGTGGTTGGCAGAGGTGCTATAAAAGGAATTGCCTCCAAGGAAGTCTTATTAATGTAACCACTGTCCAACTGTAAACCTGTAGGTACAACAGTTGTAGTGGCTGCTTCACTTGGATTACCACCAAGAGTTACTTGTAACTCATGGGGTGTAACCTCCTCAGGTTGTGTTGGTGGGTTAGCAAAGATTGATACATCAGACCCAGTCAGTTGTTGAGGTATATTCTCATTAGTAGGTGATTGAGAAGGACTGGTTAATGCCTGGTTCAAATCAATTGCATCCAACAGTGGTTTTATTGGTGAGGGAATTGTGGATGTGATAATTGGTGTAGAAAGAGGATGTGTCCCGGGCATTGGACTGTGGATGATAGAAACGAGTGTTTCCAGAGCATCATGATGTGGAGACCCTATTAGTACAACCTGTTCTTTTTGTGAAGAAGCAGGAGGAGTTTTGGTTATGGGTTGAGATATTTGTACCAACTGCTGTGAGGAAGTAGCAGCAGTGGTTTCTTGTGACTTTTGTGTTGTCACTGGCAGAAGCTCTGGTATCTCATCCTCCAGAGATGCCTTTTTGATGGTTTTGGGGGGTTTTTGTGTTTTTCTTTTTGTTGGCTTTTTGGTGATTTTAGGTGTGGGTTTCAAAACAGTTGTGCTGCTGCTTTGATCACCTTGAGCAGTGGGCTCAGCAGCAGATACCTGAGGAGCAGTTGTAACTGCTAAAATCTGCTCAGGCACCTCTGCTTGTGTTTTGCAAGGTGCTAACATTCTTGAAAAAGTTTCAGTTGTTAAACTGTTTATTTGAGCAGAATCACCTTGGTTTATTACAGCTAAATCATCCTTACTGAATTTCTTTGAAAAATAGTAACTTAAAAACCTTGGAAACAGTAAGAATGATTTTGTTTCAACATTATTAACCAAATCTTTAAAAAATTCCCGAGAATAGTTAAAATTTTCTCCTTGAAGAATAGCATATCCCAGATTTTGAATCTTTAAAGGGATTTCATTGAAAGAAGTGGTTTTATTTGAAACATAAAGTAGGAGGGTATGAAATAAAAATCTGGTTGCAGACGGAAAATAACCTTTTTCTAAGGTAATTTTCTTCATCATTGTTGCTTCATACCCTCTCTCAATGAAGTCAGTTTGTAACTCGTTTTTAGTGAAAGAAATTTTACCTTCCTGATCACCGAGTTGAAAGACCTCTGAAATGGATTGTGGCGTGATTTGGACAGCTTTACTCTTTATAGAAGAGTTTATGGTGGTTGCATTGTCTCCTTGTTTTTCAAGGGTTGCATTTTTCCAGAACTCCCTTTGGGTCGCCAAATATATTGGTGCATCGGCAGTGAACAAAGTTTTGTACTTTGATTTTGCCATGAGATCAATGATGGAATCGAAAACTTTGGTGGTTCCTGGTTTTGTGAGAAGACCCAGGAGATTGTGAGATGGTTTATGTGGAATTTCAGTGGAGATTGCCTTTTGAGAGGCTGTTTTCGATGATGATTTGGATGAGGGTTTTGAGGATGACTTCGATTTTGTCATTTTGAAGATGAATGATCGAAGAAATTTGTGGAAGATGAGATGAAAAACTGCTTTGAGAAGAGAATTTTTAAGAATTCAATTCGACAGTAAAACCCTGTTTTGGTGGTGAGTGGGGAATTTTATAGGGAAGAAAGTGAGTGCTGAGGTGGCAGCCGTTACAAAAAGTCTGACCAATATGTACTGCCCACGTGACAACCCCTGTTGAAAGTGAAGGACAGTACTTGTGTGATAGGGACAGATGAAGGCAGTGGTATAAAAGCAGTGGATGATTTTCACTATCAGTGGATAGCATATCAGTGGATAAGACACTGCTTTTGAACAACAGAGTTTATCAAAGTAATGAGAGAGCAGGGGTTGACTTTCAGCAGTGGACAGACTTTTGAAGTAGAACAGACTTTTGAACAATCAGTGGTTAATGGCAGACTTTTAAGGATTTTAATGAAAATTTTTCATTTTTAGCTATTTTTAAGGATGGGGTTTTGATTTTCTGAAAACATTTTGTTGCTTTTATTCACAGAAAAACAAGGTGTTGCTTGTTATTCCATGTTCAGCATCCCAATTCTAGAGACCAAGCTTTCAAAAGTGGCTGTATCAAGTGCTTTTGTGAGCACATCAGCCAGCTGGTCTTTAGTTGGGACATGATGCAGAGAAATCAAACCTTTTTCATAGCAATCCCTCACAAAGTGATGTCTGATGTCGATGTGTTTGGTGGTTGAATGGGAAACAGGATTTTTGATGATATTTTCTGCTGCCTGGCTATCCAACATGAGTGGTGTCTTTAAGGCAGTGATACCAAAATCCAGTAACTGATTTTGAAGCCACAGGAGTTGGGTTGTATAGCTTGCAGCAGCAATGTATTCAGCTTCAGCAGTGGATGTTGAAACAGCTGCTTGCTTTTTGCTTTTTGCTTTGCCATGAGGCTAAGCAATCACCTAGAAACTGGCACCCTCCTGATGTGGACTTCCTTGTGGTGTGACATCCAGCAAAGTCACTGTCTGAGAAACCTGAAAGCTTGATGTTCCCATTAGCTGGATACCAGATACCAAGTGTGGGAGCACCTTTTATGTATCTGAAGATCCTTTTTACAGCAATGAGATTTGATTTTCTGGGAGCTGATTGACTTCTTGCACAGACACATGTTGCAAACATGATGTCTGGTCTAGATGCAGTTAGGTACAATAAAGACCCAATCATGCTTCTATAAAGTGTTTGGTCAATCAGCTCATCCTTTTCATCAGACATGACCAGCTTATTTGTTGCCATGGGTGTGCTGCATGGTTTACAATCATTCATATCAAATTTGGTCAAAAGTTCTTTAGCATATTTGCTTTGATGAATGAAAGTTCCATTTTGCATTTGCTGTACTTGGAGACCAAGAAAGCATTGCAGCTCACCCATTGCACTCATTTCAAACTCAGCTGTCATGAGTTCTCTAAACTCTTCACACATTGAGTTACATGTGCTTCCAAAAATAATGTCATCCACATAAATCTGGACAATCATTAAATCCTTCCCTCTCAATTTTAAAAACAGTGTTTTATCAATGGTACCTCTTTTGAAACCATTTGAGAGTAGGAAGTTGGAAAGAGTTTCATACCAGGCCCTTGGTGCTTGTTTCAAGCCATACAAAGCTTTGTTTAGCCTGTAGACATGATCTGGATAAAATGGATCCTCAAAACCTGGAGGTTGACAAACATACACCTCTTCTTGAATTGTACCATAGAGGAAAGCACTTTTGATATCCATTTGAAACACCTTCATATTGTGGTTGACAGCAAAGGCCAGGAACAGTCTAATTGCTTCTAATCTTGCAACAGGGGCAAATGTTTCATCATAATCAATCCCCTCTTCCTGTCTGTAACCTTGAACCACAAGCCTGGCTTTATTCTTGACAACAATACCCCTTTCATCAGTTTTGTTCTTGAAGACCCACTTTGTGCCAATGGGACTAACCTCTTCTGGCAGTGGTACAAGCTCCCATACTTGTTGTCTTTTAAACTGTTGGAGCTCCTCTTGCATGGCTTCTACCCAGCTGTTGTTTTTCAGTGCCTCTTGGTACTTGACTGGCTGATGGAGTGATAGAAAACCAGCAAAAAGACAAATGTTTTGGGTTTGACTTCTTGTGAGCACCCCTTCATTTATGTTGCCAATAATTTGATCAGGTGGATGAGATCGCAAGAAGATTAAATCTCCTTGGTATGGTATGATGGCATTGGTTGGTGAAGGCTGCAAATGTGTATCATCTGAGCTAACCACTGCTGGGGACTTTGATGATCCAGCAGTGGCTTCAAAAGGTGGTGGAATAGGAGGTAATGAAGTGGACAACTGCTGACTTTTATCCACTGTTTGAGGACTTTTGTCAGGAGTGTTTGAGGATGTGGAAGCAGTGGTTGATGGGCTACTTTGGTCAACAACTGTTGAGGTAGCAGTGGTTGAGCTTTGACAACTGTTTTGAACAGCTGGTGCTTTTCCCTTTGTGGCAGACCTTTGAGGGATGATGATTTCATACCCATAGTCTGGTGTTGTATCCTCTGATGAACCTGCACTGTTAGTCTTGACAGCAGTATTTTCAAAAGTAAATTTTTCAAGATCAAACAGATCTGCAGGGTTTGCTAGGATTTTCATTGATGAAAGTTCATTGAACTTTACATTCAAAGTCTCCTCCACTGCCTTGGTCCGTGTATTGAACACTTTGTAGGCCTTGGCAGTGGTTGAGTATCCCAGATGATAACCACAATCAATTTTGGCTGCAAATTTTGAAATGGAATCTTTTAGGTTCAAAATAACGCATGGGCAGCCAAACACTTTGAAATATGAGATCAGTGGTTTAATTTTATACAGAATTTCATAGGCAGTCTTTTTGTGCCTGGGGTTTATTAAAACTCTGTTCTGAACATAGCAAGCAGTGTTTACTGCCTCTGCCCAGAAAGTTAATGGCAAACCTGAATCTGCAAGCATGGTTCTGGCAGCCTCAATCAGAGTTTTGTTCTTCCTTTCCACTACCCCATTCTGCTCTGGTGTTCTTGGGATGCTGTACTGCCTTACAATCCCTTTCTTCACACAGAAGGCATCCAACTCCCTATTTTTGAATTCTGTGCCATTGTCACTCCTGAAGCTTTTTACTGGAAGGTCAAATTGCTTTTCAACCTGTATTACAAAGTCTTGCAAAATGCCTGTAGTTTCATCTTTTGAGTGCAAAAAGAAAGTCCATGTGAACCTAGAAAAGTCATCAACAATAACCAAACAATATCTTTTCTTTTTTAGGCTCATGACTTGAACTGGGCCAAACAAATCCATGTGTAGCATTTGCAAACACTGGGTTGTTTTGGACTCTTCAATGGACTTGTAAGAACTTTTATGCTGTTTTCCTTTTAAACAGGAAATGCAATGTTCAGGACATGAAAACAATTTTTGTGGTAGGCCTCTCACCAAACCATTTTTTGAAATTTCTGTGATTGTCTTAAGATTTGTGTGTCCCAGCCTTCTATGCCAAAGTTCTGTCTCTTTGTTAGAGGCAGCTGAAAACAGACAGGCATCAGCTCTGGGACACTCTTTTGACATGTCAACAACATAAACATTGCCACTTCTTTGAGCAACAAGTTTAGTTTGACCAGAGTTGATTATTGCTTCAATCTTTTTGACCATTTCTGGTCCAACAATCCTACAACAGTCTTTTGTGAAGAATGACCCAAATCCCTTGTCACTCATTTGGGACACACTCAGAAGGTTGAATTTTAGATTGTCTATTAGATTGACATTTTCAAATTTTACTTTTCCAGACTCCACTGTACCCGACCCCAGAACTTTTCCTTTACTATTATTCCCAAAGGATATATCACCCCCTCCATGGATTTTAAAGTCTTTGAGGAGGGCTTTACATCCTGTCATGTGCCTGGAGCCTCCACTATCTACATACCAAAGACTATCAAAGCATGCAGAAGCTCCCTTGGAAGCTGCCATCATTGTACAATCACATTGATGATCTTCTTCATCATCAGCTTTCACCATCTTTTCACCAGCCTTTTCTTCTTTCTCTTCTTCTTTGTCCTTTACGGACCATGGATCTGTCATTGGTTCAATCAGGGTACCTGAACTTTCTCCCAACAATAGTTCACCAGCCACAGCAGTAACCACTGCTTCAGTCACCTCGTCCACTGTTTCAAAGCACTGCTGTTCCTCCTCAGTTTCAACCCCCTCCTGTATTGACTCTAATGCCATAAAAAAAACTCATCATGAGAAGAATCATTAGAAGCATAGAGTGCAAAATTTTCATCATTAAGGTCTTCAGGCATACTGCTCCAGTCAACAAACCCTTGAGTGAAAAAACTTTGTTGATCTGGTTGTGCTGCTGCTGGAGCAGTGGTTTGAGGTGCAACAGGTTGCACTTGTACCTGCGGAGCAGGGGTTTGAACATATTGGATTTGTGGAACAGTAGTTTGGACATAATATACTGGCACAGAGGCAGCAGCATAGTGAGCAGTGTTCACTTGAGCTGCTGGGGCATATTGGGCATAGTGCACAGTGTTTTGATTTTGAGGTCTAGGATTTGAGCTAGGATGAGTAATTATGGGACCAGTAGTTTGACTCCTACATTCCCTAGCGAAATGTCCCAACCTATTACACTTGTAGCACTTGATTTTCGATTTATCCAACCCAACCCTTAGATTCCCATGCAAACCTGGGAATTTTCGCCCTGTTCTTTTGTAGAACTTGCTAGTTCTAACACTTAGCAAAGCCAGTTGGTGCAGGATGTCCATTTCCTCTAAATCAGTGGGATCAAAATGTTGCAAATCATTTAGTTCAAAACTTAAATTGTCTGACATCTGGTTTTCATTTGCAGTGAATGCATAACTAGCAGAGTGAGGATCAGGGTTGTTAAAATTTGCACCAGCAGTTATGTCAATGAAGTGATCATAACCCTGATCCTTACCACTGCTCCCAGATTCTTCTTGACCCAGAAGAGCAGTATTACCGAAAGTGTAATCATCGGTAACTTTTCCTGACTCTTGTAACCTCCTTTTCTGGTTCAACTCCCTTTCGTAGGTCAGGAGTCGACCGTGGAGTTGGGTCAAGGTCAGATCCTTGAATTCAGGTGAGTTTCTGGTGACAAAAGCTATGGTGTCCCATTTTTCTGGCAGTGACCTGAGGAACCTGCTATTTTGAGTTGAGTTTGTAAAAGTGGTGTTAACAAGCCTCAGTTCACTGATGAGACAACTGAAACGCTCAAATTGTTGCGTTAGTGATTCGCCTTTAACGTAGCAAAATGTTTCATACTGTTGGTTCAGGATTTCCCTATTGTTTTCTATGACTTCTTCAGTTCCCCCAAACTGTTCCTTAAGTGCGTCCCATAACTCTTTGGCACTGTTACAATGTAACAGTCCAGCATATATCTCATTGGGCAGCGCTGATGCTACGATGCTAAACGCTTTAGCATCTAGTTCGATCTTTTGAAAATCGGTTTCGGTATAATTTTCAACTGGTTTTGGAACGAACTTTTTAGCATCTTCAGCACTTGGCACTGAAGGAACATGGGGACCATAAATGACAGACTTCCAACAACCTGTGCTTTGTTGAGCGAGGATGTGACCCATCCTCCTCTGCCAGATGTTGTACTCATTTCTTTTTAGCATAGGTGGTTTAAAAAGCGAGCCGATGTTGTTTTTATCATCCTGAGATTGTGACGTCATTCTTGTTCTTTTACAGACACTGAGAAATCAACTTTAATGGTGATTAATCCTTGCTCTGTTTTTCAACGGACGAACAAACGATCAGTATCAACTGTTATGAGCTGAACTATTTACGTCAAAATGATTGTTAAATCAAATTTGACTGTCCAAGCTCTGATACCAATTGTTGGATCTGAGTTTCTTTTTGATTGTATTTTCGTTTGAAATTAAGATGAAAATGAAAGAGTTGTGCAGCGGAATTAAGATGAAAGCAAACTTTGCATACAATCAAACGAGAGTAATACTTTAATCAAACATCTTTACACAATGAATCGAAAGATTGAATTTGTTTCAACAACGATTACAATGATTGATGAATGAATGCAAACTCCCCCTCAGCCAGAGCTCAGTAGTTTGTTCGTGCAAAGAATACGATGTGATCAAAGAGCTAATAGAACAGTACAAAGTACTGAACTATTTATAGGCACTTGCAAACCACTGAGCATCTTAGCTGACGTCACCATGAAAGTGACATCTAACCTCCTAACAAACTCTAACCTCTGATCTATACAAACACTGATGTACTAACTACTGCTATTACAATTCATTACATAAAAGACACTTAAACAGCTGCTGCATCCTTCCACTGCTGTGAACCCAGCAGTGCTTGTCCGGATCAGCAGTACTTGACTCAAGGCAGTAGATTGAGTCAGCAGAGCTTTGGTCTTCCATCAGTCTTTGACATTGGTCAGTAGATGCAAAGCAGTAGTTGTAGGTCAGCACTTAGTAAGATCAGCAGATAGGAGGTCAGCAGATACAAAGCCACTTTCAAGGGGAGAGATTTGCATGAACTAACTGTAATCGTCTGCTTATTCTGGATCCACTGCTCTGATCCAGTTTTGGCTTTAATTATCTGTTCCTCTGATAGGGTTCAATCCCAACAAGGGCTTCACGTAATGCCATCACGTATCGTACGAGAGTTGCTTCTATCGATGGCCTCCTTTCCCTTCGACTGTTTCTGGAGTGCGCAGAAGAGGTTCCACTGTTTTGGCTAGACATTCTACGAAAATAAACCAGAAATAGTTCATTTAAATGAAACAGTACCACGGACACGGCCCCGTGCTCACTGAGCACGGCCTCGTGTTCACCTTTCTGCAGTTTTTTAGAACAAGGAATCTTGAAGTTTCAAATTATTTTCCCAACTCATGAAGCGTTTTTGAACAGAAATAACTTAAAACAATGTTGTGTAACTTATTTTTAACAAGATTCCTTGAACAAAAAGTTAACAAACATCACAATAAAGCTTGAAATCAAGCTTCAATGGAGGTGTTGTTGCAAGAAAGATGAAGAAGAAGGTAATGGATAAAAGAGGAAAGGACAAGATGTTTGTTAGAACCTTCTTTTAGAACATACCTAGGGGGTAGCGGCACAGCTTGTTGCCCGCTTACCGGCTATCTTGGTGTAATTTGTTTGACCTTATATATAAATAGTGGAGATCGGTTCATTTACAAAAAAAAAAAAAAAACCTAGGATGGTAAGTTAGAAAATCCTTTCAAATCTCTGTCCCTGGATGGTCCAAATGTGCAGGATTCTTGGCTGCATTTATAGAAAACGACAGCATGCTGGACACGGCCCCGTGTCGGCTGGACACGGCCCCGTGTGCAGGCAAGATCCTGACACGTTTTGTCCGTATTCTGACAGAAGTCAGAAGGGAATCTTTTGGTGGACACGGGGGCGTGCTGACCTGGACACGGCCCCGTGTCGGAGGGCTGTTTATGAAGTTTGTCTATTTTTAAGGAACTTTTCCGGATCGGGCGGTTCCTTACTGGATGGAACAACCCCAAAGTGCCTAAGATACCTTAGTTGATCTAGATTAAGACGAGAACGCAAGAGGTTGTCGGTGAGGGTGATTCCTATGCTATATGTAGGTGGACAAGTCCAACCCTTTTCCGGGCTCTCGTTAAAGAAGGTGTATGCCGAATCGCTCAGGTCTATGTATGCATCGAACGAAGTCGATGGGGAGTCCTTCACGGCACAATCGACACACGGACGACTATCGCTCAAGTCCTCACTAGAATTAGAAGTATCATCGGAAACAACGAAGTTGTTTGAATGCGATTCCAACACTTCTTCTTGGTTATCATCTTGAGATAAATTATTGAAATCTATCCTAAGTTCTTTTAACCAATTAAGAATTAGATCTTCTAATTGAAATAATTCATCGAGAAGCATTTCTCCTAGAAAATCTGGTTGGGAGCATTCGAGGGAGAGATAGGGATTATTTTTACCTTCGCCCCTCTTAAGGATACAAGGAAACGATGGGTCTATATAGTGGGGCTTATAATTTAGAAAATAACATTCTAATTCCTTATGGTTACCACCACATAATTGATACCACGCACCATAAGAGTGCCGAAAGTAAAAAGTATCAGTATCACTCATGTTTGTGTCAGAAATTACCAACCGTCGGGATCTTCTGGTTCTGTTTTCAGTAACTAAATCTTGGGCACGGGGGCGTGTTGAGTGGGCACGGCCCCTTGTTCAGCTTACTGTCTGACTTAAAACAGGATTGCCAGTTCCAATGATTGGGCACGGGGTGTGTTCAGCGGGCACGGCCCGTGCGGAGTTCTGCAGAAGCTGAAAAACTAAGAAAAATCCTAAAAAAATGAAAAATAAGAAAACGATTAGGCCGCTGATTCCTAACTTTCTTAAAATCCTTGTGTCCCCGGCAACGGCGCCAAAAACTTGATGTGCGTTAGGTGTATATGTAGGTTTAAGTATATTTTAAGCCCTTTTACACTTTCTTTAGCCAAGTTTTAAATTTATAAAACACGATATTTACTAACACTAAACACACATATGGGCCAGTGCACCCATCGTGAGCGTAGTATAGTGCTGGTAAGATACCGAGGTCGTCCAAGGACACAAGAGCTTTTAATACCGGTTTATCCTCAATGTCTAATCAAATCAAAAGGTTTAGAAAAATGTTTTAAACTAAGAAAATAAAAACTAACTAAAATGCTGAAAATAAAAATAAAAGAAAAACAGATAGACAAGATGAATCACTTGGCTCCGACTCGTGTTTAGTGTAACATTTGATTATTTCCGCACGTTTGCACTATTTAAGAGATTATCTTAGTTATTGTAGTAGGCCCCTCTTTTGGAGGTGACGTTACCCCCAACCCAGTAGTTTGAGTCAACAAGGATACAATCCTAAAGGGTCAGATTATTGAAAGATAATTAATTAAGTTATTAATGTAAATTATGGTAGGCCCCTCTTTTGAAGGTGACGTTACCCTCGACTAAGTAGTCTGAGTCAGCAAGGATACAGTCCTAAGTAGCCGGGTTATAGTATTAATAGTAGTTTAACTTATGAGGGTATCAAAGAGTTTGGACCCCCGCCATCCAATACCGTTAAGTATTGAAGGAGGTCCTACTAAATTTGACCCAGGTCCCTTGCAGGATCTCTAAACGCTGAACAACGGCAAGACTCTTACCAAACCGTTCCCTTAACCCCTGACCAGGTAGCCAACATACCTCCATATAGATCGTGGAGATATGAATGGTGAAAATCTTTTATTTTATATAGACAGTAAAATAATGCCAAGACACCACGGACAAACGATAAGGAAGAATCACCTTCAACATAAGAAACTAGTTATTAAAGTCATTAATACATAACCAATTAAAAAGTGCGAAAAGATTAAAAATAAAAAGTATTACACTAGACACTTTGTCTTCACCAAGTGATGTAAGAGACTTAGGCAAACATGGCCTTGATTATCAAGAACTCTTACGATCAATCTTGGATCCCGAGACGACTCACACACTCTATGATGGACAATGGATGATGGTGGTGGATGATGGTGTTATGGTGGTGGTGGGTGAAGTGTGAGAGAGGTGGTGTGCCAAGGGATGGTTTGAGATTGAGCCAAGCACTCCTATTTATAGGCTGAACAGAAGCTCAGGCACGGCCCCGTGTCCAGTGGGCACGGCCCTGTGTCCACATCCTTCTCTTTCTTCATTAATTGCTCTTGTCTTTATTAGTTGACCATGCCCCCGTGTCCCCTGAGCACGACCCCGTGTGCAGAAGCATATCTGTACTATGAAGATTTGCCTGGATTCTGCGAATCTTATAGTTGACCACGGCCCCGTGCCCGCTGAACACGGCCCCGTGGTGGGCAATAGAAGCTTCTACCACTTTGTCTTTTCTGCTGACACTTGGGCACGCCCCCGTGCTGGCTGAGCACGGGGCGTGTTCAGTCTTCTGTCTTCTTGTTTTGCTTGGGAAGATGCTGTCGTGGGGTCGGGCATGTCACGTTTGTTCCTTTTCTTGTTTTTTTGTTAGATTTTGTTGTCTTTTTGCTTCTTTTGTTAATTTGAGCTCATTTAATCCTGAAAATACAAAAGGAAGACAAAAGCACACTTTTTCCAACATTAGTACTAAAAAAGGTTAGTTTTATGCCACAATTGATGTAATTTATATGTTGTATTTTGCACACATCACTTATGCAAACTGTTGTGTGACATCATCTCATCAAGATTGGTTCAGATCTAAAGGATTTCCACACATTTTAACCTAAATCCCAACAAGATTTCAACTGTTTTCAACTTTCTTCAACCTTTCTTCAACATTTTACACAGAACCGATGGAATCCATACTCATTCAGACTCTCTGCTTATTTCTTAGTTGAGAGCTGGCTTGAAAATTGATTTCCACCGGAGAGACGACTGATTCACGGGTTAAACATGAAACTCCATCAAGAACAGTAAGTCCGATCGAATGGGGTGATTCCCATCCGATCGAATGAGTTGAATCTTGGTGTGTCTCCGTTGTTTGACACGTCATCATGTTGTCTCCGCCAAAACTCAAAACTTTTATATAGAAAATTTTACAAAAGTTTTCAAAACAACAGATTACCCACTCGAATGATCATCCGACCAGGTGATCTGCCCTTTTTCAATTCTCAATAAATTGGTTAAACTCCAAACTACCAATTTCTCGATCGAATAGCCATTCGATCGAATGGCCATCCGTCCGAATGGCCATCCGTCCATCCGGTCGGATGGCCATCCTACCGGATGACATGGCATCTATACTTTCCAATGTTTAAACGCTACAACGAAAACTTCAAATTTTCAAAACGATTCACAAACACCCACAACTCATTCGAATGACAATCCGTTCGAATGGTCTTTTTGCTCGGATGACCATCCGCTAGGATGGGTTATACTCATTCGACCGGATCATTATTCGACACCTTACCATCCGACACTCTATTTTACACTCTGTTCAACGCTTACGCTACTGTTCTATACTCAGGCTAACTCAGCGCTCCCTTCAATCCAATACAGTAGGTGTTTAGCAACTACGGACTACTGTGAGTATACTCGAACCCATTTTCTTTTAACGCACTTTTGGGTGTTACATACGTTCTTTATCAAAACACAACAACACACAACGCAAACACTTTTAACGCTAACTGCTCCCGCATGCTATACGTGATCTATGAATGCTTGTTACTATGCCTATACAGTGTTACACTATACCGCCTCTAGCAACGATAGTACTATAGTTTGGACTCAGCACC
This sequence comes from Helianthus tuberosus, assembly GCA_030545235.1. NCBI lineage: Eukaryota > Viridiplantae > Streptophyta > Magnoliopsida > Asterales > Asteraceae > Helianthus > Helianthus tuberosus. The sequence continues at coordinate 79,661,115 of CM060428.1, read as the reverse complement.
TGTCGTGGACAGGGGTTGCTAGGGATCACATCTTTTTACTTCACGTGTTCGTTGAACATGTGTCGCGCATACTCTACAACGCAGTCTTGTGGTTAAGTGTGAGCATAGTTTTGATAGCTACTTGCTTCGCCCGTTACGTGATACATGCCGATTATGCGTAAACGCTTTCTCTACTATATGCTACTCAAACTTGTGTACTCACCTTTACATTTTATGTATTGACTTTATTTTAACGTATGTGACAGGTTGATAGGATGATATGCTTGCAGAAACGAGTAGGAAGTCTAGAAACTCCACTAAATAAATCTGAGTTGTCGGAACAGTGTTTTGTTTTTGAGACTTATATCTGTAATAACTGTTTTGCTTTATATGTTAGTGGTATGGGACATTAACGTTAAATATATTGTCATTAATAGTTGTTATGGATTCTCTTGGACAATTTGTTTCGCTCAGTGCCACGCCCCAATGTTTCCACCATCGGTTGGGGTGTGACAAAGACACATTAGACAACAGATTATAACACAATATACATAACATATAACACAATGAGTGTCAAACTAAAAATTGCAATGGAAAGTAAACTAAAAACACAATTGATAATAGCATATGAAAGACACAATTGATAATAGCAGATAAAAAACACAATGGACAATAGACTAAAACACAATGTACAACAAACTAAAACACAAGGAATAACAGTCTAAAACATAATGATAACTGATTAAACACAATGTAAATAACACAGTGTATAGAAAACCAAGATATAATACCATCTTCATTATGTCATACATTGTGTTATAGGTTCTGATAAAAATGCAATGAATATAATCCAAATTAACATTGTGATATAAGTTTTGATTGATAATAACATAATGTATAGAAACTCCGGTAAAAACGTAATGCCCAAAACCCAACTGAAAGACACAATGAGCCGAACATTTAACACAATACAAAAAAAACCTAGTTAAAATGTATTTTTTATTTTATTTTTATATGACAATATCATACTCATATTAAAGATAAAAAAACGCTCGTTATTGTAGTGAGATTTTCTTTTAAAAAGAATGTCGTATAAAAAGTTATGAGCGTTTTAAATTAATGAGGGAATTAGCATATGCCTTGCATGTAGAGAGAGAAAGTTTACAAATGTAGGATCCTCTTTATGCCCTTGTATTATATTCATTTCCTTAAAACTAATCTCATCTCTCCAAATTCAAGATCAATGGATTATAATTCTTCTTATCCTTCTTACTTATTTTACCCTTTCTAATTGATCCTAATCCTACAATAAAATAATATATAATTTACTTTCTACACTTGTATTTTGGCAGGTTACGTGTATTAGTCATCGTTAGAATATGGTAAAATGATGCCAGAAAAGTTAACCACTCTTGTATTCTTCGTCCTGATATTGATACATTTTTAATACTAATCGCATCTATTAGTTACCATGGTACCTAACATTTTTGTTTAAGTAGTATGAGGATATTGTAAACATCAGGGGCGGACCTACCTTAGGAGATTTGTTGCCTCCGCTACCGCTTGGCGCTCCGGCGATAGTGTAAATTTTGCAAAAATTGACGTTTTTTGACGTTTTTTCGATTTCGTTACCCTTTTTTTATAAAACGTTACCGCTACGAAGATTTTCTAGATCCGTCACTAGTAAACATCTATGGGTAGGTGTCGCTTTTTGTCGGTCAATTCAATATTAAATTTGGTCTGGACTAGCTCATAAATTAATTTTATGACTAATAATATGAAAAATAAATGTACTACAACATTGGGTACGAATATAACTTGTTTTTATTTATTTATTCACTATGAGGATATAATTTTGCAGATAAATGTTGTAAGCTTCCAACCAATGTATACTTCAATTGAATTTCAGCTTTTTATACAAGTTTCATATTTTAATAAATGTATACTTGTTTTTAATATATTTTAATTCTTTAAATCCAACCAATGTATACTTCAATTGAATTTCAGCTTTTTATACAAGTTTCATATTTTAATAAATGTATACTTGTTTTTAATATATTTTAATTCTTTAAGACTTTATTCATTTTACAAGTTCTTGTTATTTGAAATTTCAGCTTTTTATACAAGTTTCAGTTTTATTTTAAGAAACTTTTAAGTATTAACAAATTTAAATTTATGAACCTTAGTACATCTTGTCATGTGAACCATGTGCAAATGAGTCAAGGAAACTAATGAAATTAAACGAAGCATTGAAGATAATTACTGTACATATTAATTTGCATAAATTATGAATACTAACTTTATTATAAAATATTAATTTTCTTTAGTTTCAATAGGACCTTATACTTCATATAATATACATCTTTAATCCAATCAGTGAATTCATTTAGTTTGTTTATTTTTTTTAATAACTTACGTTCGTTAACTTCAAAAAAAAAAAAAAACTAATAAATAGACGTGTTTATTTTTTTTCTCGACTTCCCAGTATAGATTTTGTTAAAAACAAAGTTACATTAAAAAACTGTACCAATGTTGTAACACACTGAACTGATGCCAATCAAAACAAGATTTCCCGTCGTATCACGCGGGTAATTCCACTAGTTTTAATTAATATCAAGAAATTATTGGGATAAATATGATAAATGTTCTCATATGTATTGGTAATTTGATAGGTGTACCTAAAATGAAATGTGTAATTTCACCAATAGGTCCCATGACTATTATAAAGTTTTCAAACAATGATAAACTATGATTGCATTTTATATTAGGGATGAGCTCGATAACAACCAGTATCAGCATCGAAAATTCTAAAAAGTGGTAACAATATCGAATATACCAGGTACAGTACGGTTCGGTATTAGTACGGACCGATATTTGAAGGAAAAAGCGGTAAATAGCGGTACCGAACCAGTATCAGACCGGACTGATACCAAACTGGTACAAAATCAGTACCGAAAATCAAGTGGATTCGGGAAATTCGGTACCTACCGGTTTCGAACCGATACCCGATACCACTTGTTGATCCCTACTTTATACTCGAGCAAGATGATTACAATAGTGTCCTTATGAAAAATCTTGCTATGGCCACCCAACATATGTTACGTCTCTTTTTGACATTATAACCGTCTAAATTTATGATAAACCTGTATATACAAAACGTATTAATTCATTTACTCTTCATTTAAAATGGTCATGGTGTTTAATTTTTCTTTTTTGGCGAGTACCGTCCCGTCACCCTCCAACATAATAACCATCTTAAATTTCTAAAGCTTTAAAAAAAAAAAAACAACTAAAGTAAATTACAACGAGTGGTTAAAAAAAACTATTTTCCTTTTGGATTTGATATAAACGAAACATATACATATTTGGTTGACTTAACAAAACATATAGATATGAGATTATCATACGTTATGTTATATTATATAGATATATATTTCTGTAATGTATCTCTACCTCATTTTCAAAGATTAGAAATTATACGTTAACCATTTCGGTTTACACATCAAACATTTCGATTTCGATTTGTATCTCAAACATTTCGGTTTGCACATCAAGTATGAAAGAGAAACTAAAGAAAGAATAAGAAGATAGAGATGGAGAATGACGACGTAAAGTTAAAATATTACAAATCTATAATCAATTTTATTAGTGATGAAACATTGGTTAACACCGAGGTTAACTAGCTGGATCGTCTCTTATGTGGGTTCAATCTCCTTCTCTACTCGCCTAAGACCGAGATCCTGCAAAACAACAACACCGTTAGCTCGTTAAGAGGGGAATATGTGGGTTTCCCTCTTAACCAGGCTCCGGCATGAGAATAAGTACTGTTCTGAGGAGAAAGTAGTGTGTGTTGTAGGTGAAATGTAAGGAGAATAGAATGTTTAACCTGAATGATGAAGGGTCCTATTTATAGCCGGAGGGTGAAGGAGGGAGGAGAGACCTTGTCAGCTACTATTGGGCGCCAGTTGTCCGACCAAGGAAAATTTCCTATTGGTCTCCTCTGTTGTGGTCAGCATAGTGGTGCACGTGGCGCGCCGTCATTTGTCCATGTAGGAGGATCGGTACTGCAGCTGTCGGTCTGCCCCCAGGTAGTGTCGCAGGTCTACATGGCGTCCGGTTATTGGTGACACGTGTTGTCTTTTTTATCTGGAGGAGCATCTTCGGTGCCACCTTGACGTCTTCTAGAAGCTTCTGGATTTACTTGCTGATGTAGGCGCCATGTTGGACGGAAAAAGTGGTGTGGTCCCTGTCATGTGTGCATGGAATTGGGACCATATCTCTTCAAGTAAGAATGCTATAATGTATTATACTTTTACGCATACAAAGTAGGGGTATGTATGGGTCGGTTTTGACTAAAAACCATAAACATAACTGCGATGTCGGTTATTGGATAACCATAACCGATCGGTTATGCTGGTTATGGTTATTCGGTTTTGATGGTTATAGCGGATCGGTTATAGGTGGTTAACCGTGTATTTAGCTTAGCTAAAAATAGCTTAATTTTTTTAACATGGAATAAATTGTTATTGCATATTTGTATATATTAGTATATTACATAGTATTAAAAAATACATATAATCTATAATATTAATACCAATTGTTATCGAATATCCAAATAAAGTGATATGATACATTCCATAAATTCAAATAAACATTCAACCAGAACCACAAAATGATATGAAAAACCCACAAGTACTAAAAATCTTCAGTCAAAAACATAAAATATTAAAAATATGGTGAAAAGTCCTAAATCCTACAAAGATTTATTACATGTCGGTTCGGTTATGGTGGGTATGAAAAAAATGATAATCATAACCGACCCACTACTTTCGGTTTTAAAAAAAACCACTAACCCACTCACCGGTTTTTTATTTGGTTCGGTTTTGTCGGTTAATTCGGTTTTTTGCACACCTCTAATACAAAGTACTTTTATAAAAATCAATCCCAATAATATAAATAAACGTAACAATTAACATGTACGTTTTGGCGTATTTGGAAGGCACGGAATGAGAAGACTTTCAACAATAAATTTATACCAACTAGTAGAACAGTGAAAGAAATAAAAATGAACCGTATCTATGGTTAACAACTAGATCGAGATTGAGCAATATAGTTTGAGATAGGTGGTGTGATTTTAACGTAAAAGATGTAATTTTGTAATGGTTCCTTTTGCCTTGAGTTTACAGCTACTTGCTGGCCGCTGCTATTTTAATAAACAGTTCTGCCGTTTAAAAAAAAGTAGGTTTATGCATTCATGAACATTATAAACCCGATTAAAAAAATCTGAATAAAAAATTCCCTGATTAAAAAATCTGAATAAAAAATTCCCTGATTAAAAAAAATGAATAAAAAATTCCTTAAATCATACTATTAAATATTAAATGATTAAGGTGGAGTAGCTCACACTGTAACAAATCCCCTTCTGCTTGCGTCACCGATCCACACTTTTATGCGTGATTATTTTGTCGTTTTCATATACGCCAACACATCACACCTCACGCATCATGGGTCCCACTCTCTGACAAAATCAAACAGGTAATGTCATGTGGACCCCACCAAGTTGATGCTCTTGCCTCTTTTTCATCATACTCATTCTTCATGCCCTTCATCTTTCTTATGGTGTTCACTTTCTACCCCAAAGTTTAATAAACATCTCCTTTAAACCTTGTAGTATTATGGAATATTGAAATTTTGTACGGATATGTTAAACATGAAGTGAAAAAATAGTTTGTAGGTGTATAGTAACTCTAGTGTAGAAAAAGTTGTGTTAAAATCATATGGATCAAGTCAAGAAGTGAATTAATCTAAGTATTGTTAATTGTTAAAATCATTATCTATCTTTTGGTTTAAAATTTAATAGCCACGGTGTGGAACCTTCATGTCGCTGCTACTCGTTTAACCGACTAACTTCTTCCAAGAGAGTCATCCTTGGCTCTCACAAAACCTCTTCATCACCCATGGGCGTGCCAATCTGTCGGGTCGACCCCATGCTCTCTCCTAGCCACTATTGCATGCATTCCTGCTTTGAAGATTATTGTTGTACATGCTATCAACTTTTCCAACCAGGCCAATCATTCTCAATTTTTTTTTTGTAAGTTTCATCATTACTGAGTAAACCATCAAAATGATAAATCTTTTTTACCTATGTCATAACTTCTCATACATTATATTTATTAAGATTGTTTTTTAAAGTGGTAATGAGACCACTTGAGTGATCTTAACCATACCACTTGTAGCACATTAATATGATGACATAGACATTCAAATTAAAGGAATAAATAGGAAAAAAGATATTTGTGATGAATAAAAAATTAAGCCATTAAACATCATTATGGTACGGAATCATGAAAAGTGACAAAGTAAACATAAGGGGTGGCAAGTGGCAAAGTGAAAAAAATGTAAAGTAAGTGGTTTACTTTTTTGCCTAAGTCGCGTGACAAAACTATGAGTGGTGGTGGTGGGGGATATTTATTTAAACTTTTATTATAGGTGTACTATGATTGAGAATTGCTCCCCAAATGTGAGGATGTGCCCGTTGCCCGCGGGCAGTTTATTTTGTACAACTATATATTATATACAACCGTATCAAAACTTTATAAAAAAACAATACTTTTATACTCTTGAGAATTAAACCACATATTTATATAATTCTGGTTAGTTAATTATTGAAGTTAATGAAGCACTAGAAAAATTGGAAGAAAATCTCTTAAATTCGCCACCCTCGAACATGGGACAAGGTCTTGGGTTCAAAGAAGTGGGTGGGCTTATGGTCTCAAAGCAGCTGCTCGAGACGGCATGCTAAAAGATCAAACAAAGTCAGGCTTAATTGAGCTCGAGCTCAATCATGAGCTTAAAAATAAACGTGTATTATAAATGCATCCGAGCCAGAACCTATTGAGCTTAAAATTGGCTAGCGAGACTAAACAAACATATTAACTATATAACTTATATTCAATATATTTAATATAATTTTATTTAGGGAAATTAGCCTGTAATAATCTCTACTAGACGTCATTGGCTATTGACAGTCCCACTTTTAAATATTTCCCCTGCCAGTCCAACCTTTCACATATTTTTCCTCCATTGGTCCCCCGTTAAAAAAACTTAACTGATTTTTTCCGAATTACAAACAGATGTTTTATGGCTTTGATCAGAACAATGATATGAGTCGATTGATGTAAAATTTACCTCGAAACGGTGGTCCAAACGACGAAAAGGGAGCTTCAATTCGGGTGTTTAAACTTCAAAGTAACAAAAATCAAATCGGTTGGAGCACCGTTTCAAGGTTAGTTTTACATCGATCGACTCGTATCGTCGTTCTGATAAAAAACCCTAAAATATATGTTTATAATTAAAAAAAAACTTAACTCCGTTAGGTTTTTTTAACGGGGGACCGGTGGAGAAAAAATAGGTGAAAGGTTGGACTGGCATGGGAATATTCAAAAGTGGGATTGCCAATGATTAATGACGTCTAATAGGGATTATTTCATGTCAATTTTCCTTTTATATAGTTATTATTATTATTATTATTGTAAGGGGTTATGTTTGGATAAAAACTAGGTCTTTTTGTAAATACATTAATTGGAAGGAATGATGTAAATACTCTGTGTATATGTTGTAAGTGTGTTTCCCTTTGCCCGTTTGGGTCGGGGGAGCTGTTTGTTTTTGGCATTTTGCACGTTTGAGTCAGAGGTTGTTCTTAATGAAGTTTAATTTTCAAAAAAAAAATATTATTATTATTATTATTATTATTATTATTATTATTATTATATGTAACATTACGAAAAAATAGCTAAATAATAATGTGATATATATAAAGTTGTAACTAAAGTACATGTAAAAATCTATAAATATAAAACGAGCCGAGTTAGGTTTGAGTTCGAGCTTGAAAAATTACCTACGAGCCGAGCTCAAACTTTAGATATAGAACTCGAAACGAGCCAAGTAATAGCTTGAGCTCTCATAAGTTAAATAAGCCAAACTCGAATCTAATATTACTTTTATTTAAATAAAAAATAAATGGGATAGTACGTAAAAGAAGGCATAAACTAACTGGATCTAACATTACTCCGTGTTTACCTAGTGTTTTCATAACCAAATGAGTTTGGTCCGTCAGGTTGTCATATCCGGGATTGCCTACACAATCGGCTCGATTGATTACTTTGAGTATATTTGTATGTGATTGTGTGAGTTTGATAAGTTATATGTATTGCACTCAAAAGTGTCAAAAAATAAAAAGGGGGTCATGTACACTCACGGTTTGCAAAGCTTTCCAAGTAAACGTGAATTGAAGAGTCGTTGAAGGTGGAGCACCAAAGTTACCCTACATTGTGGAGACGAAGGCGTATGAGTATATGGAGTTCGTAGAGAGTTTGGATTTGGAATTAATACGAAAAAGTATATGTGCATGAAAATATATCTTGTCTAGATACTCGTTTGGACACTATGTTTTCATGTGTTTTCATAGGTTCTAAGTTGCCCATTAGAATCACAAACGAGAAGTCTAGAAACTAAGATAGCCTTAACTTAAGTTCTTGACATCTAACCATAATCTGGTTAATATCAAGAATTTGGTTAATATGTATATATTATATATTATATATTATATAATATAAGTTATAAATTTGTGCATCATGTTGTAACAACTCGACTTTTCAGATCGTTACTATCCGATGTCTTTTGTTCGTAATCGCTTGTATTCTCGAGATTCCGATTATCGCTATGGGTTAGCTACTTTAAACTATATTTTACAACGCATTATTTTAAACGCATTATCAAACGCTTATTCAAAACGCAGTTATCGCATTTAAACGCTTACTATAACGCTATCTATTTAAACTATTTTATCGCATGTTACGTCGCTTATTTAGACAAACGCTATCGCAACGCAATCTCAACGCAACTCGAAACGCGGATTTACTTTATGCATTTATGTGGTTATCAACGCAACGCTTACACGCTCAACGCTCACTCGCAACTCGATTAAACGCCACGCAACGCTTAACACACGAAACGGAAGTTGGAAAACTAACAAAACGCAACTCGGCTGATCGAATGGACTTCCATCCGGATGACCATCCGCTCGGATGGGCATCCGACCGAATGGCCATTCGACCGGGAGAGCCATTCGACCAAACACCACTCTCCACCGACTTAACTCTCCACTCACCTCTATAAATACTACCCGTACGCCTCCCTTTCACTGATTTGACACCTCCATCCGATCACACGCACTCAAGTCGCTCCCAGTCACTTTTACTCACGATTCAAGGCTATTTCCTAAGTATTTCTCTTCGAATCTTGTACAACCTTCATCTCTAATCACTTCTACATCAAAATCACACACAAACACTAACTTTATCTCTGAAATCACTGATTCGGACCTCTTGAAGGTGGTTTTCCTCTCGGTTTGCTTAGGCAAACTGTTATGGAGCTCCATTTGATCGAGATTGGTTCAGATCTAAAGGATTTCAACACTTTTTAACTAAATCTCAACAAGATTTCAACACTTTTCAACGGTTTTCAAACTCCTCTTCAACTTTCTACACAAAACCGATGGAATCTAGACTCATTCAGGCTCTCTACTTGTTCCTTAGTCAAGAGTCGGCTTGAAAACGAATTTCCACCGGAGAGATGATTGATTAACGGGTTGAACATGGATTTTCATCAAGAACAGTAAGTTTGACCGAATGGGCTGAGACCATTCGATAGAATGAGCTAGGCTTGGTGTATTCCCGTTGTTTGACACATCATCACGCCGTCTCTGTTTAACGCAAAACTTGTTACTTAGAAAATTTTACAAAATTTCGAGTAACGGACCATCCGACCGGATGACCTGCCCCTTTGTCACACCCCGATTTCCACGTGTCACCGGTGGGCCCGGTGGGGAGTATCGTGACGTGGATGGCAACATAATAGTCAAACAACACAATATTTAATATGCACAGCGGAAGCAATTTAAAAGATACAATACAACCGAATTTAATATTGTAATATCAAATGTCACAATATTCGGAAGTTTATCCACAGAAGGATCGAAAATAAAATATGAAACAATAGTTCAACAGACTTCAGGCATCTTAAGCTTGCGAGACTTCTAATGATGCTAAGGAGAAATCCCAGCCAATTACGCTTAGTACCTGCATTTAATCTTTTTGGGAAAATACGTCAGTTTACACTGGTAAATACATTCAACTGACTCATTTTGGAAAATGATTGAAAATTGGTTTGGATGCACGTGGCATAAACATTTTTATAATTTGATTAAAATGCACAGAGGCAAAATTAACCTTTTATAACTTGGGAGAATTATTTAAATATATAATCTTGTGAACGAATTACATGTTCCTTGTGCGTTCAGTAGCCCGGATCAAGTCCGGGTTAAAGATCAATAGACACGCCACATTATTCTTTTGTGCACTGACGGGTGTACGCCTACACCCCACGCTTAAGTCGTGGCCATTTCGTAAAATGATGCCAAGGATATCCGGGACACGGTCATTAACCCCCCAAAGGCTTTAAGTAACAAGACTGTTTAAACGAGCCGATCAAATTATTCAATTACCCACCCAACGGTGGAGGATTTGATGCCCGATCAAGCGGTCTGCTATATACCGTAACCCAAGCCCGTATAGGGAAAATAAGTTAAAAGTATTTACATGAGCAAAGTATAATTCACAATAAGCAAATTGCAAGTAGCTTTTACTGGTACTCCTAATCTGGAACGAAGGTTTATAATAACCTATTAGAATTCTAACGGGTCTTTAGTTAAGCTTAAGCTTAGACCGGTTAGTTTCAAAGACACGGTTCGTACGCACGATTAAGCGAAGACCGGATAGAATGTGATTTAGACCCGACAAGTTCAGAGACTTGTTTAATATGGGTATTTCATACACATTCTGGAATTTGAGATAAAACCGTTAAGGTTTGACCCGTTTAGGCTAATTTATATAAACTAGTTACATAAATCGAACCGAACGCGTAATAGGCGTGACGGGTATTCATGAGAGCTATTTACAGGTTTCCTAAGTTAATATGCTTCATATATGTTGTGACATCAGTAAGATGTCTTTTATTATGCCCGAAACGGATTTAAACACAAACTATGCCCCGTAGGGGTAGTTTGGTCATTTAAAAGTTTATGAAAGAGTTTAAGTGTTTAACCGAGTTACAGGTCTGATGTAATCAGCAAACATACTCAATTTGACAAGTTATAACAGTAGGGTAAAGTATATATGTGAAATTTATCAATTATAACCAAACCATGCACCGTAGGGGCATTTTGGTAATTTCACACAAGCCGAAAGGCTCAAAACTGAAGTCTGAGTTTATCAACCTTTGCTTACTGTTAAAAAATTATAATTTTCCTAAAATATCAGTAGGTATCACCCTTGTATGTTTAAAATAGTTTTAGTACATACTATGCGTTAAAAACGCTTAAAAAGGCGATTAGAAGCCGTTTCCGGGTTCGATACTTAAATATGATATTTTTATATTTCCAAAAGGCTTAAAATAATTTATTTATCATATGTGATCAGTAGCAAAAGGTTTGGAGTCGTTTAGATATGTAAAACTCATTTTATGGCCCGTAAGGGCAAAACCGACAAGTACCGGATTAAGCCTACGACTATGAGTTATGCTCAGCCTAAAATTAATTAAAAATCTTCAAAAATCCCAAAATAATATATTACATCAGTGGGTAAAAAGTTTGATATAAAAAAGTAGGTGTAATTAGGCTATTTGCTAATTACGCCATTTAATTAACATAAAGCTTTCATTTTACGCTAACGAGCATAACTCTTTATCTACACCTCAAACTGATGTCAAATTTTGCATACAAGTTTATATATCAGTAATTAAAGTTTCTACTCTTTTACATTTTCAAAAATCACGTTTTAAGGTGAAAAGGGCATAATGGTCAACATATGAGCAATTAACGGAATCATGCCTGTTAATTGGATAACTAATGATCCGAGGTGTATAATCACAGAGGGTCATACTAGCATGTAACCTGGTCCAAATAAAGCTCTAAGGAATTTCTAAAACATACCATAACGGGTCAGAACTGAAAGTCAAAGTATAAGTCAAACTATGCGACTTTCGGTTCCGAACCGGGTCTAAACAGGAAATTGTCGGGTTGAACATGTTTAGACATGTTCTTACACTAATTACCAAGTTATATTAATGATCAAACAGGTTGTATTTGTTCTACATTGCTAATTATGCATAAATTGTAATTTACACATTCTGTTGACTTTTTAATTACAAGTTTGACCCGACATTTGACCTAGTTAGAGTGGGAATCAGGGGGAACCCTTTTGAGGTTTTATTACCCACATAATTACCTACTTAGAGGTACTCTTAATTCGAGATTTGACTGAGCTATTATTAATTAATCTCGAAGTCAAACCGTAATTACGACGGTTTGACTTTTAGCTAAGTAACTAAGCTAAACTCAATAAAAGAAAGGATTAGCAACTTACTGAAGTCCTAAGCTTGATTAGTGATCACTTGGAAGCAGACTTGAGCTCCAGGAATGATCAGATAGCTTGAATGAAGGTGTGAAGACTTGTTGCAAGTTCAAGGCCCTTTTATAGTGAATTTCTCACCATAGATTGTTGACACTTGGGTCTACAACTCTCCACAACTGATCAACAAGTGTCTCTAGTGCTTAGGGGGTGCCTAGGGGTCGTCCAAGATGAGAAATATCTGCTTAAAGGTTGGTTAAACGCGAATGCAGGCTGCTGTCTTCATTTTCTGATACTGGGCGTCTGACGCGGCCCGCATGAGATATCTTAAGATCTTACGCGGGCCGCATGGGCCTTGTTATCAGAATTTTTCATTTTCTAGTTTCCACATCTTGTCCCCTGGCCTTTCGGAAGGGCAACTAAGCCTAATTCTTGCATTTTGACCCCTTATTATTTACCTACAAGGGCTTTAGGACTTATACCCACTTTGCCAAGTCCCTGGACACTTCCGGTTAACCCGAAAAGTCATGACTTTCAACGTTAACACTTTAACCCCTAGCACACGAATTTGATCATAACTTTCTCATACGATTACGAACTTTATGAAATTTATATCGTGCATTCTAGTGATCATAATTAACAGTTACAAAGCTTCGGGTTTGTCAGAAGGTCACTCAGAGGTATAACTTAAACATGTTGACACATTTAACCCCTGTAGTTTGTAATCTCTCACTATTAGCTTCGTATGATCTATGATTTATTCGTTTGATGTTATAAACATCATGTAGGGTTATTATGAAGTATATTTATTCACTGTTGACATTTAGAACTTGTATATTCACATACTTTCCATGTTTGTCAACTTTAGTCCTTTCAGAACATTCTTTCACTCGATCAAACATATGACACGTGTCTACACATTATAGGACATGAATTTTCGAGGTGTTACATCCTCACCCCCTTAAAATAAATCTCGACCTGGGATTTACTGAAACAAATAAGGGTACTTTTCTTTCATCGAGGATTCAACCTCCCACGTGTATTCGGGTCCTCTACGGGCATCCCATTTGACCTTTACAATAGGCACTGCTTCCTTCGAAGCTTCTTAACCTGTCGATCTTCAATCGACAAAGGTTTTTCCACAAATTTTAAGCTCTCATCTATATGCACATCTGTATGCGGTATTACCAGTGATTCATCAGCGAAGCACTTCTTCAGATTGCAGATGTGGAACACATTGTGAATTCCACTGAGCTCTTCAGGTAAGTTTAACTTATAGGCAACTGACCCGACACGTTCAATAACCTCAAAAGGTCCTATGTATCTCGGGCTTAGCTTGCCTTTCTTACCAAATCGCATCACCCCCTTCCAGGGTGATACCTTAAGCAACACTTTATCACCTACTTCGAAGTGAAAAGCTTTACGCTTTGGATCTGCGTAGCTCTTCTGCCTATCTTGGGCAGCTTTGAGACGGTCACGTATCTGGACAATCTTGTCCGTCGTCTCGAACACTATCTCTGGTCCTGATAATTGGACATCTCCAACTTCTGCCCAACAAACGGGCGATCTACACTTTCTACCGTATAATGCCTCGAAGGGCGCAGCCTTAATGCTGGTATGGTAGCTATTGTTGTAGGAGAATTCGATTAACGGTAGGTTCTTATCCCAACTACCACCCAAATCGATCGCACATGCACGTAGCATGTCTTCCAACGTTTGAATAGTACGCCCACTCTGACGGTCAGTCTGAGGATGATAAGCCGTACTAAAATTCAAACGTGTGCCCAAAGATTGCTGGAAACTCTTCCAAAAATGATACGTGTATCTAGTATCTCTGTCAGAGATAATAGACACAGGTATGCCATGTAAGGCTACAATCTTATCCACGTACAACTGGGCTAACATGTCGGAGCTATAAGTCTCCTTGATGGGTAGGAAATGTGCTGACTTAGTCAGTCTGTCAACTATAACCCATATTGTATCATTTCCTTTCCTTGTCTTAGGTAACTTGGTGATAAAATCCATAGTTACCATTTCCCACTTCCACGTAGGAAGTTCAGGCTGTTGTAGCAAGCCTGACGGGTTTTGATGCTCGGCTTTGACTTGCGCACATGTCAAGCATTTTGCTATATGAGCGGCTACAGACTTTTTCAAGCCTATCCACCAATAATTTGCCCTTAGATCCTGGTACATCTTATCAGCTCCAGGATGAACGGAGTATTTGGAACTATGGGCTTCCTGGAGGATGACATCTCGAAGTCCTCCATAAATTGGAACCCATATTCGTCCATTTAATCTTAGGATTCCGTCCTTGCTAAGAGTTAACTGCTCCTCAGTTACTCCTAACTTTTCATTAGGATAGTTAGCTTCCAACACAGCTTCCTTCTGTGCAGCTAACAACCTTTCAATCAAATTATTCTTTATCTCCATGCGCTTGGCATTGATTCAGATGGGTTTAACCCTTTCCTTCCTGCTCAAGGCGTCAGCAACTACATTCGCTTTGCCGGGATGATACTTGATTTCACAATCATAATCATTTAAAGTTTCCATCCAACGGCGTTGCCTCATGTTTAATTCCTTCTGATTAAACAGATGCTGGAGGCTCTTGTGATCAGAATAGATCACACACTAGATTCCATAAAGATAATGCCTCCACAGTTTTAGTGCGAATACAACGGCACCCAACTCCAAGTCGTGGGTGGTGTAATTCTTTTCGTGCACCTTTAACTGTCGTGATGCATAGGCAACAACTTTGCCTTTCTGCATAAGCACACACCCCATGCCAGTGTGAGATGCATCGCAGTAAACCACAAAATCTTCTATTCCATCTGGCAATGTCAAAACAGGGGCGTTGCTCAATTTCTGCTTTAGGATATCAAAGGACTCTTACTGCTTAGGGCCCCAAACGAACTTTACTTTCTTCTTAGTCAAGGAAGTTAGGGGTGCAGCAATCCTTGAAAAAATTTCAATGAAGCGCATGTAGTATCCTGCTAAGCCTAGGAAGCTACGAATCTCTGTAGGCGTCTTTGGCTCTTGCCAATTCATAACAGCTTCAACTTTAGCGGGATCCACTTGGATACCACACTCACTGACCACATGTCCAAGGAATTGGACTTCTCGAAGCTAGAATTTACATTTAGAGAATTTGGCATAGAGCTTCTCCTGATGTAAAAGTTTGAGAATACATCGAAGATGTTTCTCATGATCAGCTTGGCTCTTAGAGTAAACGAGAATGTCGTCAATGAAGACGATGATGAATTTATCTAAGTACGGCTTGCAAACGCGATTCATGAGATCCATGAACGCAGCCGGTGCATTAGTGAGTCCAAAAGGCATCACTAGGAACTCGTAATGACCATAACGAGTCCTAAATGCAGTTTTATGCACATCTTCATCTCTGACCTTCAGTTGATGGTAGCCTGACCTCAAGTCAATCTTCAAGAAATAACTGGCTCCTTGTAACTGATCGAACAAATCGTCGATCCTGGGCAAAGGATATCTATTCTTTATCGTGACCTTATTAAGCTCACGATAGTCAATGCACAGACACATCGACCCATCCTTCTTCTTTACAAACAGGACTGGCGCTCCCCAAGGAGACGAACTAGGTTTAATGAAACCCTTGGCTAGCAATTCGTCTAGCTGTGTCCTCAATTCTTTCATCTCTGTGGGCGCCAACCTATAAGGTGCTCTAGCAACTGGTGCTGCTCCGGGGATGATATCAATCCTGAATTCCACTTGCCTATCTGGTGGCAAACCAGGTAGTTCTTCCGGAAAAACTTCTGGGAATTCAGAGATGACAGGGATGTCTTCTATCTTCGGTTTGGGCTCATTAATAATCACTTGTGCCATGTAGATGACACAACCCCTCTTTAAACATTTCGAAGCCTTGAGCATAGTCACTTGCTCAGGCAGCCCATACTGGGTATCTCCCCGAATGGTAAGTGATTCACCAGACGGAGTCTTTATCACTACCTGCTTCTTGTTGCAGACAATTTGGGCCTGGTTGTGAGATAACCAGTCCATACCCAGAACTATGTCAAAACCGGCCAACTTAAAGGGAAGTAGAGACAGAGGAAAAGAATGGTTCTTAATGGATATAACACATCCATCTAACACAGTAGAGACGGTTTCTAGGGTGCCATCTGCTAACTCCACCTCATAATTCACATTTAAGGTTTGACAGGTAATTTCAGCAATTCACAAAACTTATGATCTACAAACGACTAATCAGCGCCTGAATCAAATAGTACACTAGCATAGACGTCATTTACAAGGAAAGTACCTGTAATAACGTTGTCGTCTAGCACCGCTTCCTTTGCGTCCATTCTGAAGACTCTAGCATTAGTCTTCTTGGCCTCTTCAGGCTTCTTGTTGTATTTAGGGCAGTTGGTCTTAATGTGCCCCTTTTCATTGCAACGGTAGCACGTTGCGTCTTTCATCTTCTTGCAATCCAAGGTTTTGTGATCCGTGGACTTGCATATACCACAAGCATAGGTTTTTGACTGATTCTGTGAGTTCGACTCAAGTCTGCACTTTCCAAAGTGCTGCTTCTTGCAAACCTTGCATTTGGGCTTCTCACCAGAATGATCCCCATCTTTCCTTGACTCCGATCCTTTCTTGTTGTCACCGTTTCCACGGTGTTTCTTGTTCGATCTCCGCGAACTATCGTCTTCACGTTTTCTCTTCTCAGCCTCCTTATTCCTCAGCGATCTCTGCCTGACCGCATCCAAAGTGAGGGATAAAGATATGTCAGCTACAGACCTAAAAGTAGCTGGCCGAGAAGCCTTTACGCTTGCCTTGATTTCCGGGGCTAAACCACCGATAAAACGAGCTATTCTTTTTGGTTCCGGGGTTACCAGATAAGGAACCAACCGGGACATCGTGTTGAAGCTCGTTAGGTAAGCTTGACAGTCAAGGTTTGTCATCACCAATGATAGAAAATCAGACTCTATCTTCTCCACCTCATGCTGAGGGCAGTAATTTTCCCTGATAAGGGCAACAATTTGATCCCAAGACATGTTGTACAGTGGGATTTTCCCGGTGGCTTGAATCAGTGATCTCCACCATGCTAAAACTTCACCCTTAAAAGACTGCGACACAAACTTGACCACGTCTCTCTCAGCGCATCCGCTGATATCTACAACCGTATCCATCTCATCCAGCCATGTCATACAGTCAATGACTCCTTTCTCCCCAGTGAAATCCCGGGGTTTGCAGGAAACGAAATATTTATACGAGCAACCCTTGTCACGGGGTCCCTGGTTTAGTATAACCTGCTGAGATGGAGCACTGTGGTTCGAGGAGTGCCGATCATCATCTTTCTTCGGGTCGTCCTTCTTGGACGGTGGCTTTGAAGGCTGTGTAGATAGGGTCCTACTACGAGTCCCACTATACTCTTCGTACTGCCTTTCCAAAGCCTTTGTAACCGCGTTATCGACCAACGCTTTTAATTCAGCACCCGTTAAGTTAATTCGGGCGTTATCAATGTTCTCCACTGGATGACTATTTATCTCGTCTGAGTTAGCCATTTTAATTGAACTGTTACAGAAACAAGGACAATAGTTTATTTGGGAGTTTATTATGGAATTGCCCCTTAGGGTAATTCATTAACCATGGTAAACAGAGACCATATTTGGTTAATTTATTAATCATATTTATTTAGGATTTCTATAATAATTTATCCTAATTATAAAAAAATAACAGTTTTATTTGTGGCACAAAAGGCCTAGTCACATGGACAATTTAATTTATAAGTTATGATTTCAGAGAATCAAAACATGAAGGTATATTGGCACAATAGGCCCAGTCACAAGGACATTTACAAATTCTATGCTAGGATTTCAGAGAATCAAAGCATTTGAGGTTTGAACCTAGTTCATTACCTTTATCTGACAGGGAGTCATCGCTACCACTGTCTTTTGGCTCATGTGGAAATGAGCAGGGCCTGTAGGCACGTATTACCACGTATGGTAAAAGTATGATCATCTTAATTGATGATTTACCACATGATTCAGAGATCATTTAATTGGGTTTGGAATATTTGAAAGATCCTTATATAATATAATAACGTGTGTGATTTCAAATGAATCATATATGCCAGGAGTGTTAACATGTTTTCAGATGTTAACAGGGATTTGAATCTTTTTAACAGGTCTTACCATCTTGGCCCGGCCTTATAATGACCCGAAGGCTAGGTTTCACACTTTAAGATTTTTATTTAAAAGTTTACATAGGCAGATTATCTTTAAAAGGAATGAATTTTAATTTATTTATTTCATATATAACATTTATGCATATAATAGCAAGATGAAATTTATAAACATAACATTCCATTAATTTTCAAAAGGTTACATGTTGCCCTAAACGGGACTTTTCAACAAACAAACTTACCCACGCAGGGGTTTAAACAAGTACTTACCCACGCAGGGGCTTAATAACACACATACCCATGCAGGGGCTTAATAACAAACATAACAGTCCACGCAGGGACTTACACAAATAACATACCCACATAGGGGTTTACAGAAAGATAGACCCACGCAGGGGTCAAAATAACAACATACATACCCACGCAGGGGTTTATACAACAAGATATGCCCACGCAGGGGCTCAATTGTTACAAGGAAGTTACAACAAACAATTTGAAGGATTTAGTGGTCCTTCTTGCCCTTCCCTTTGATCAAGCTTGCGAATCCTTGGAAGAAGGTTTGTCGCTCCCTTCGTTCCCTGTGATATTCTCGCTCTACATGGTCCAGCCTCTGTAGAATTTCCTCCCTTTCTGGGGGAGAGAACCATGGCGGCTGCGATTGCGTCCGTATAATAGGTCTTGGAGGTATCTGGTATCCATGTGTTGGGTAACCCACTCCCCATGGAGCTCCGTACGGTCCTTCCGGGTTCAGGGCGTTGTAATTTGCCGCTACCATGTAAGGGTCGGCCTCTGCGTAACCGTAGTTGTGGTGAACCGGTGGCTCGAACGGATTGTATGCCATAGAACCCGTATATGCTGGAATTGGGTTATCAAAACCCATCGGCGGTGGCTGCGGTACAGCTGGGTTGGAAGGTCCACCCATTTGTGGATCTTCTTGATGTGGCGGGTAGTGGCTGCCACTTGATTGCCGGGGATAGCTGAAATGGAAGTCTCCTCCCCGTGTAGACATACGCGGTCCAGATCTCCTACGCCTTGGCGGTTGCGGAGCCGCCGGTTGAACTGGTGGTGGTGGAGGTGGTGGCGTGACTGCCACAAATCTTGGATCCTCAGAGGGATCCCGTTGTTGCTGTTGCTGCTGATGAGGCGACGAATGGTGAGGAGGTGTATAGTACCATTCGTGCCTGGTGAACATAGCTTGAAAGCAATCTGGAACAACATAGGGTGATCCGTGAAACGAAGATCCATCCGAAATCTCTATGGGATGGTTCGGTGTACCACTGGCAGGTTTGACGGGGTCCGTATCCTCATCCATGTCGTCCGCGTGATCGCCAGAGAAGTGGTCCTCCGGTCCCAATGGGTTGAAACCCACTGGTTCTTGTAAAAAGTTTGCCGGGTTAAACCGGCCCCTAAAAACTGGTGTAGGGTCACCAAAAGAGTTGTGCGATAAGGATCGCTGTAAGGGTATATATGAAGGTTGAGGGTTGTTGGGCTCATTTTCCGAGTATGGCCCATATGAGTTATGCACGGGAGGTGTCGAACTGTGTGAGACCGACCGTCTAGCCGGCTCAAAGAGGTTTCTCCGGTTCTGCCGGGGATCGTCACTCTCCGTGGTAGATGGAGCTCGCGCATTTGAAGGTCCAGCTTCATTATCATTGGGGGCGGTGATTGGCCCCTTGCCTCTTCCTCTTCTCCTGAAGAATCTTGGCGGCATTTTGTTAATCCTGTCAATATAGCATAAGATAACAAAACAAAATATATGCAAAATAAAGGACAACACAAACAAGGTGGAATTTGTCCTATGTTATATGTCTAGACTCGAAAGTTAAGAATTGTGCAATTGTGTAACTGAGATTAAACACAAAAGGCTAGTGTTTAATTCACTCAGTGTTGGCTCTGATACCAACCTGTCACACCCTGATTTCCACGTGTCACCGGTGGGCCCGGTGGGGAGTATCGTGACATGGTTGGCAACATAATAGTCAAACAACAGAATATTTAATATGCACAGCGGAAGCAATTTAAAAGATATAATACAACCGAATTTAATATTGTAATATCAAATGTCACAATATTCGAAAGTTTATCCACAGAAGGATCGAAAATAAAATATGAAACAATAGTTCAACAGACTTCAGGCATCTTAAGCTTGCGAGACTTCTAATGATGCTAAGGAGAAATCCCAGCCAATTACGCTTAGTACCTGCATTTAATCTTTTTGGGAAAATACGTCAGTTTACACTGGTAAATACATTCAACTGACTCATTTTGGAAAATGATTGAAAATTGGTTTGGATGCACGTGGCATAAACATTTTTATAATTTGATTAAAATGCACAGAGGCAAAATTAACCTTTTATAACTTGGGAGAATTATTTAAATATATAATCTTGTGAACGAATTACATGTTCCTTGTGATTTCAGTAGCCCAGATCAAGTCCGGGTTAAAGATCAACAGACACGCCACATTATTCATTTGTGCACTGACGGGTGTACGCCTACACCCCGCGCTTAAGTCGTGGCCATTTCGTAAAATGATGCCAAGGATATCCGGGACACGGTCATTAACCCCCAAAGGCTTTAAGTAACAATACTGTTTAAACGAGCCGATCAAATTATTCAATTACCCATCCAACGGTGGAGGATTTGATGCCCGATCAAGCGGTATGCTATATACCGTAACCCAAGCCCGTATAGGGAAAATAAGTTAAAAGTATTTACCTGAGCAAAGTATAATTCACAATAAGCAAATTGCAAGTAGCTTTTACTGGTACTCCTAATCTGGAACGAAGGTTTATAATAACCTATTAGAATTCTAACGGGTCTTTAGTTAAGCTTAAGCTTAGACCGGTTAGTTTCAAAGACACGGTTCGTACGCACGATTAAGCAAAGACCGGATAGAATGTGATTTAGACCCGACAAGTTCAGAGACTTGTTTAATATGGGTATTTCATACACATTCTGGAATTTGAGATAAAACCATTAAGGTTTGACCCGTTTAGGCTAATTTATGTAAACTAGTTACATAAATCGAACCGAACGCGTAATAGGCGTGACGGGTATTCATGAGAGCTATTTACAGGTTTCCTAAGTTAATATGCTTCATATATGTTGTGACATCAGTAAGATGTCTTTTATTATGCCCGAAACGGATTTAAACACAAACTATGCCCCGTAGGGGTAGTTTGGTCATTTAAAAGTTTATGAAAGAGTTTAAGTGTTTAGATATGTAAAACTCATTTTATGGCCCGTAAGGGCAAAACCGACAAGTACCGGATTAAGCCTACGACTATGAGTTATACTCAGCCTAAAATTAATTAAAAATCTTCAAAAATCCCAAAATAATATATTACATCAGTGGGTAAAAAGTTTGATATAAAAAAGTAGGTGTAATTAGGCTATATGCTAATTACGCCGTTTAATTAACATAAAGCTTTCATTTTACACTAACGAGCATAACTCTTTATCTACACCTCAAACTGATGTCAAATTTTGCATACAAGTTTATATATCAGTAATTAAAGTTTCTATTCTTTTACATTTTCAAAAATCACGTTTTAAGGTGAAAAGGGCATAATGGTCAACATATGAGCAATTAACGGAATCATGCCTATTAATTGGATAACTAATGATCCGAGGTGTATAATCACAGAGGGTCATACTAGCATGTAACCTGGTCCAAATAAAGCTCCAAGTCATTTCTAAAACATACCATAACGGGTCAGAACTGAAAGTCAAAGTATAAGTCAAACTATGCGACTTTCGGTTCCGAACCGGGTCTAAACAGGAAATTGTCGGGTTGAACATGTTTAGACATGTTCTTACACTAATTACCAAGTTATATTAATGATCAAACAGGTTGTATGTGTTCTATATTTCTAATTATGCATAAATTGTAATTTACACATTCTGTTGACTTTTTAATTACAAGTTTGACCCGACATTTGACCTAGTTAGAGTGGGAATCAGGGGGAACCCTTTTGAGGTTTTATTACCCACATAATTACCTACTTAGAGGTACTCTTAATTCGAGATTTGACTGAGCTATTATTAATTAATCTCGAAGTCAAACCGTAATTACGACGGTTTGACTTTTAGCTAAATAACTAAGCTAAACTCAATAAAAGAAAGGATTAGCAACTTACTGAAGTCCTAAGCTTGATTAGTGATCACTTGGAAGCAGACTTGAGCTCCAGGAATGATCAGATATCTTGAATGAAGGTGTGAAGACTTGTTGCAAGTTCAAGGCCCTTTTATAGTGAATTTCTCACCATAGATTGTTGACACTTGGGTCTACAACTCTCCACAACTGATCAACAAGTGTCTCTAGTGCTTAGGGGGTGCCTAGGGGTCGTCCAAGATGAGAAATATCTGCTTAAAGGTTGGTTAAACGCGAATGCAGGCTGCTGTCTTCATTTTCTGATACTGGGCGTTTGACGCGGCCCGCATGAGATATCTTAATATCTTACGCGGGCCGCATGGGCCTTGTTATCAGAATTTTTCATTTTCTAGTTTCCACATCTTGTCCCTTGGCCTTTCGAAAGGGCAACTAAGCCTAATTCTTGCATTTTGACCCCTTATTATTTACCTACAAGGGCTTTAGGACTTATACCCACTTTGCCAAGTCCCTGGACACTTCCGGTTAACCCGAAAAGTCATAACTTTCAACGTTAACACTTTAACCCCTCGCACACGAATTTGATCATAACTTTCTCATACGATTACGAAACTTTATGAAATTTATATCGTGCATTCTAGTGATCATAATTAACAGTTACAAAGCTTCGGGTTTGTCAGAAGGTCACTCAGAGGTATAACTTAAACATGTTGACACATTTAACCCCTGTAGTTTGTAATCTCTCACTTTTAGCTTCGTATGATCCATGATTTATTCGTTTGATGTTATAAACATCATGTAGGGTTATTATGAAGTATATTTATTCACTGTTGACATTTAGAACTCGTATATTCACATACTTTCCATGTTTGTCAACTTTAGTCCTTTCAGAACATTCTTTCACACGATCAAACATATGACACGTGTCTACACATTATAGGACGTGAATTTTCGAGGTGTTACACCCTTTACAAGTTACAACTTTCAATACTTAAACGTTTTTAACGAAACTTCGAATTTCAACAATTTACGAAACAACGCACACACTCATTCGAATGGCCATCCGTTCGAATGGTCATCCGCTCGGATGACCATCCGCTCGGATGACCATCCGCTCGAATGGAGACCCATCAGATCGGATCACCTTTCGAATACTTAACTCTCCAACATTTTGTTTACACGCTGTTCAACGACTTATGCTACTATTCCCATGCTCATGCTAGCTCAACGCGCTCCCTTCAATCCAATCAAGGCTGTGTTTACTTGTTAAACACATACTGTGAGTATACTTGAACCCATTTTCATTTAACGCACTTTTGGGTGTTACATACGTTCTATATCAAAACACAACACAGAACGCAAACACTTTATGAACGCTAACCGCTCCTGCATGCTATACGTGTACTTTGAATGCTTGTACTATGATATACAGTGTTACACTATACCGCCTCTAGCAACGATAGTACTATAGTTTGGACTCAGCACCTGTCGTGGACAGGGGTTGCTAGGGAGCACATCTCTTTACTTCACGTGTTCGCTGAACATGTGTCGCGCATACTCTACAACCTAGTCTCGTAGTTAAGTTGTATACATTGTTTGATAGTTACATGCTTTGCCCTTTACGTGATACATGCTGGTTATGCGTAAACGCTTTTATTACTATATACTATTCAAACTTGTGTACTCACCTTTACATTTTATGTATTGACCTTATTTTAATGTATGTGACAGGTTGATAGGATGTTATGCTGTGATGAAACAAGCTAGGAAGTCTAGAAACCCGCTAAATAAAATCTGAGTTGTCGGAATAGTATTTGTTTATGAGACTCGCTATCTGTAATGACTGTTATTGCTTTATATGTTAGTAGTATGGGATATTAACGTTAAATATATTGTCATTTAATAGTTGTTATGGATTCTCTTGAACAATCTGTTTCGCTCAGTGCCACGCTCCGATGATTTCGCCATCGGTTGGGGTGTGACATATTGGTATCAGAGCCATAACTATAGGGAATTAGGTCGAGTCTTAGGATTGACCTAGACTATAGTCTAAGTACCAACAGACCATTCGCACGAACCCAATAGGGGTTTCGTACGAACACACTTTTGATACTCTCGTTCGAACTCGCGAAAATTACAACTTCGTGTGCACCATGCATACTACAGCTTCACGCAAAGACAACCTTTCCTAGGGCTAAAACTCTACTTGTCTTTCCTAAGGCTAACACAATACACACGTTTTCAAAAACACTCGCATAATACCACCGGGTGATTGAGTTGAGATTAGGTGTGAAAACCAAGAACTCTCGATATGATCTCTCACTCTACGCGTATTTTTACTCTCAGCACGAGAATCTTCGTTGAGTTAGGAGTGACATCCATACCTCAACGGGAATCTCCATCTCTATCTCATGGTTTTACCACACTTTCGGGAACAAAGTTGTTAAGTTAGGGGTGAAACCCGCATCTTAATGACCAGTTCCACTCCCTATTTGATTTTACAAAACTCTCACCAAAGTCTCGACTGTTCTGATGACTTGAGTCATGTAGTGACTGGAAGGATAAGTGTCGTTCGCCATATTTAGGTGAGAGCACAGTCTATTAGGCCAAAGCGTGTACCCGAGGTCGTTGTGAATAGTTGAATCACTTTGGGTAGTCGACGTCTAACACCCAAGACATCCTGTTTCGATTTCAAGCCCGCAATCGTTGATTTTATGAGCTATCAATTTTATGTGCTTGTATGTCTATATGTTTCAATTTTGGAGATCTACGCTTTTCGCTTTCACCGCTCTGTAAAACGCGCACAACTCGCACAACGTCCGAATCTAAAACGCTAACTAATCGCAAACTCAAAACTATGAGCTCTCGTACGCTATGCCACTCACAACGCTACTCGCTATCACTCGTAACTCTCGAAACGCGCTTCGCAGCTTTGAAAGATAGGTGAATATGTGCAAAATATGTAGGTGAATATGTGCAAAATATGTGCTTACGTGGATTATGTCGCAACCCCCGACCCCTACCCCGGGAGCGGGCGGCCGCGAGGACAGTATCAGTGGTATCGGTGTTTATTAATTTGGCAGCGAAAATTAACATCAGGACCGTAGTTAGGAAATAGTTTATCAGAGTAAAATACCACACTTTTATAAATAACAATTACATGGGAAAAACCCAAGTTTCCATTACAATATGTTTATAGTGATAAACCCTAATTTATTGAAATTAAACTTCTTTCTTATTTAGGTAACTTTTTAGCCACTTTTCCAAGCCTTCAGTGCTCTCCAGCTGGCTTCTATTTGGCTTTCACATTTTGTTACCTGAAACGCGTTTAAAAAGTTTAATCAGCAAGAAATACTGGCGAGTGTATGCCAGTTTAATCAAAACAAGGTTTTACATCTTTACCTTATTGAGAGCGATTACAATGTTTATATCTACCCAATTACCACCCACGGTACTATCAATCCTGACTTGTGGTCATGCTACTACTCACAGTTTAGTAACAAGTAATGTATATAAAACCCTAACATACCGACAGTAATTATAGAAAACATAGACTCAATCATTGTTATCATAATTTAAAATAATTGAGGTTTTGATAAAACAGTTTGATAGAAAAAGAGAATCACTCACAAAAAGGTTTACAAAAATAAGATGTACTCACATTGCTATTTTTAGATAATACTACTGCATTCTGGTGACTTCCTGGTTATAATCTATTAAAATTAAACAATGCACACATGTTAGTAAGATAACCCAATTTACATTAGCTATACCCCAAAGACAGAACTCCAACGATTGAGTCAGGCAGAGCCTTGACATGCGTTACGGAGCTCTAGATCAATCGGGCAGAGTAACTAATATGTAACCGGGGGTTATAATACTTACAACGAGGCAGAGCTTCGCTTTTTAGGGGTATTATTCCCGAGTATTATAGCACTATATGTCAGAGAAAGAAAAGAAAATGATCGAATGACCACTGAGGCCGATCGCCTCCATTTATAGGCTGGAAACAGGGGGCCTCGCGGCCCGCGACACATCCTTTTGTCTCTCTCGTGGCCCGTGAGGGACCTAGACTAGGGTCTAGCTCAGGTTAGTTACAAGTGTAGGTCATTCGGGTGCCGTGCCATGTGGCACACTGTGGTTGCGCCACTTAGCTCTCGGTCGCGCCCCGTGAAGCCCAGGGTGAACCCCGTCGCGGCCCGCGAGCGACCCGTATAATTTGTTTTATTTGTTTTTTTATAATATAAAAGTATTTTAGGGTTATTATTCGTATACGAGGTATATTTTAGGACGTATAGGAGTATTTTAATGGTTTTGGGAGAGTTATTATAAATTATGTGCTCCTATGTGCTTATGTGCTTACGTGTATACGTGCTTATGTGGATTATGTGCCTACGTGACTATGTGTTATGTGCCGACGTATTCCTGTGCTTTATGGAGTAATAATAATAATAACGGATGTTTTACGAACGCTAAACTTTTCAAAAGCCCGATATAATCGAATCTCGTCTAATTCATATGACGACGTCTGCTGCAGACAATGTCGTCATTTGGATTACACACGCACCGTGCCGCTCGACGAAACCATACTGACAAACGTATTGCTTCACTGGTAGCCAAGGAAATGGCTAAAGTCATACCTCAGGTTGTCAGTGAGACCAACGAGGTCAGCAGCAAGTTCTCTGTTGAATCCAAGAGCGACTCTCCGAAAGCTTCTTTCAGCTTCAAAAAATTCAAGGCCTGCGGTCCTGCTAACTTCACTATTGAAGATGGACCCAGTGCTATGTTCCAGTGGTTTGACTCTATCGAAGTCACCTTCAGGTAAAGCGGATGCCCAGAAAATCTGCGTACTGTGAATGCTACCGGAGTTTTTCAGTCCAGGGCTCTAGACTGGTGGACTGCCGAGCGCAACAGGCACGGTAATGATGCAGCTTATGCCCTTTCATGGGAAGAGCTTAGAAAGCTTATGATGAAGGAGTTCTGCCCTCCTCATAAAGTGCAAAAGTTGGAGAATGAATTCTGGCATATCAAACAAGATGAAGGTGACAACGCTAATCGCTCGCTTCAAGCAGCTTAGTATTTTCTGTCCTGGTTAGGTGGCAATGCCTGATATGACAATCAAGAAGTACATTCGAGCTCTCCCAGACTGTGTAGCTGATTTTGTTCAAGCAGCTAAACTGGCTACCATTGAGGAAACTTACCAACTCGCAGCTGAGATCAACGATAAGCGAGTCTTAGCTGGGTATTTCAAAACCTCAACCAAGAGTCTCAATCAAGCGACTGCTACTCCCGCTACCGACCCTGCAGCATCACAATTTTCAAAGTCTTCATGCCAGAATCGCAAGCGAAAGAACAACAACAACAACAACGATAACAGCAACAAAAATTACACTACTACCCATGGTTGTAAAAGTCGCTAGGCGCTCCCTAATCGGTCGACCGGGGAGTTGAGAGTACTCGGTCTACACGGAGAGTACTCGGGGAGTAGTCGGACATGTTAAATTATAAAGAAATTACTTTTTGGAGATTAAATATATGTCAAATAACACAAATTTACTAATATTTATAACAAAATACGTGAAAATAATATTCATTCTTTAATATGATAGGCATAGAAATTATGTTATATTATTATTTAAGTCAAACTAGGCCCGAGTTGACCTACTAGATCCAATCTTGGTCGAGGTTGATTGCGTTTGACGGACTCCGAGTAATTAGGCGGAGTCAAAGAAAGTCGCCTCGGAAGCTTGCCTTGTAGCGACTACTCGGGGAGTACTCGGCCTTGGAAACCTTGTTTTACAACCATGCTACTACCGCCGCTCCTCTCAACGCTGTCCCCGTACAACCCAACAACTAGAACAGCCAAACTCCTGTCACCAACGCACCGCCTGCTAAGCGGGCGTATACTGATGTTCATACTCTGTGCCCTACTTGCACCTACCACCACCCTGCAGGGGTGAATTGTCGCTTCTGTGTGAATTCAACATCAATGGGCATTTTACTGCTCACTGCCGTTCAGGCCCACGTCAACAAGCTGCTCAGGCTCCTCCAGCACCACCAACTCAACCCCTTGCTATCTAGGGTAACCAAGCAGCTCCTGCTCCCGTTGTTCATGCACGAGCCTGCTACTCTTGTGGTGACCCTAATCACTTTGCTAACGCCTGCCCGAATCGAGTTGTGAAACAAGAACCGTAGCAACAACCACCGCAGCAACAACAGTAACAACCTCAACAACAGCCGCAGCAACAGCAACCACAACCACAACCACCAGCAGCCCGCGGAAGAACTTTCAATATCAACGTCCGCCAGGCTCAGACTGACAACAACGTTGTCAATGGTACGTTCCTTGTTAACTGGTTTGCAAATCTTTCTAAGTAAACGTGAGTTGACGAGTCGTTGAAGGTGGAGCACCAAAGTTACCCTACATTGGGGAGACGAAGGCGTATGGATATATGGAGTTCGTAGATAGTTTGTATTTAGAATTAATACGAAAAAGTATATGTGCATGGAAATATATCTTGTCTAGATATTCGTTTGGACACTATGTTTTCATGTGTTTTCATGGGTCCTAAGTTGCCCATTAGAATCACAATAGAAACTGAGGTAACGTTAACCTAAGTTCTTGACATCTAACCATAATCCGGTTAGTATCAAGAATTCGGTTAATATGTATGTATTATATATTATATATTATATAATATAAGTTATAAATTTGTCCATCATGTAAGTCAAGCATGGAGGCAGGATGATTTCCATCCATTAAACCTCATTGTATGACTCACCAACGCACAAACTCATCAACTTAGTTGATGAGTTTGGTTGGTCATGAATACAAGATTAAATATAACCACCTAACTAACTAAAACAACCAAGTGAGCAAACTAGATGCGTACATCTCGATCATGGAAAGTGTTCGAGGACATGATGTAGCCTTGTCACTTTATGGAAATTGTTTTATTACAAAACATACAAGTGTAGTAGTGGAACAAATTTGGAGAGCCCAAGCTTCATTGGTTCACACATTAGCCAAAATACAAGACTCGCCATAAGAACAATGGTGAGCTTGGTTGGTCACACTCTTGAAGGTTGCTTGGACCCTCATCAAAACATAAAGTTTAGAGGGTGTTTCCACCTCTAAGATCATGACAATTCACTATACACAAGCTACTTAGTCATAGGCTTGACTACAAGCAAGGTATGTGTAAGATTGTATATGTTTAAACAAGTTTATAAAGATGTAAGTAAAAGTTCTTGCAAAACAGAAAGTTTGAACCTCAAAATGGTGATGTTCCACCTTAGTTTACCATGGTTAACTTGTGGAAACACTCTTAGAGGTGTTCTAATCTTTCAAGAAGAAGAAGAAGTAAGGAAAGTTGAAGAAAAGTGAGGCAGAAGCTCACTTTTGCACTTAGAGAATTCTTCCTCAAACTTTATATTCCAGCAGATTTGGGAGTTTTTTTGAGAGTGTTTAGAGATTTGAAAAATGAAATGGAGGTGTAGGAGGTTTGATTTTATAATGGTGGATTAGGGTTTGTGTAAAAATGAAGTTGTTAGGTGATTGGGTGAAGATGAGGTAAGTAAAAATGATCAATCCATGACCTGTCAACAACTTTCTGCAGATTCAGCCTTCTCGCCACCCGCGAGGGAAATGGGGGCATCTTCTCGCCACCCGCGAGAAGGGTGTTTTCAAGTTTTTTTTTTTTTTTTTTGCAAATTGGCCCCTGAACTTGTAATTATATTATTTTATGTCGTTTTCCTTGTATTTTAGTCCATTTTTAGGTATTTAAGTGTAACAAGGTATTGTACGAGTATGATGCATGTAAGGTTTACGTATAAACGAGAATCAAACGTATAATAAGTCTTAGTTTGCACAAAACATGTATTCAAAGATTGATTGCTTATAAGTATAAGTATAACAACTGTAAGTATAAAAGATGAATTCCATTATAATCGAAGCCTCGGATTACAAGTTTGGACATGCATAAAGAATACAATATGATTACTAGTTTCCAAAAATAAAAAATAATTACAACTTTCTAAATAAGGAAAGTATGAAAATACGAAACGTTACACTACCATCCTACATAATCATTTTTTTTCTTATGAGGATCTCTTTATATGCCCAATTAAAAGTTGGAAGAATGCAAGGTTTTATCTTTGTATTATTACTTTTAGTTTAGTACTGAAACATTTTCTTTAAAAGTTATTTGTTTTAAAATTACAAACGTTATTTTAAAAATGATTGCTTATTATTGTACTAATTCTTTACTTGTGAGTGTATTATTCGTCTATTTAGATCATTTTTATAAATAATAGATTCATTGTACTTGAATAGAGTTGTAGTTGAAAAGCTCCTCATGTCAGAATAATTGATTTGGCAACATCAAAAGAATTAAATTTGCTAAATTGATTGAACTAACAATGCTAAATCGATAATTAACATGTAACAAAAGGGTATTTCATACATTAGAGCTTTTGAAAATATGACAAATTTAAGGGCCCATGTTACGTTTTCTTAGAAATACATAATAATACTTTTCAAACGATATTGTTTATATTACTGTCTGGATTCACTAATTTTAAAATATTGTTTATAGCTTCTAAAATATGCAACTTTCATTTTCAAGGATGATGAATTTGAAAAGAAATTTTGTTTATCATTGTTGAAACAATGAAAGGTTTGATATCATAATCAAAAGTATAAAACCCGTGTTGGTAAAGTAATAAGCTTTGATGTTACTTATCTTTAATAAACAAAGACAATATTGAACTCTCATAAGAGTTTATGTTTAACCTCTTTTGCCTCGACCGGTTAAACTCTCTAACTTAATATCTAGAGTGTTTTTATATGGCTGACACATTAGCATATAAGGTTTTGTGTTTTACCATGTCATGATTTGTAACAGTTGAAGAAGAAGAAACATATGAGCTTGTGTTTCACATTGAAGAACTAATCCGCGTCAAATGTTCTTCTTGTTTTCCACTTTTCCCTTACACTTTGTTTCATTGCTCTTGTAGTTGAACTACATAAGTGTTTGTACTTGAATCACATAAGTGTTATCAACTATCCATGTATGTTTGTTCCATAATGCATGAGCGTTACTTGTTCCATGCAAAGTCAACAACTTACATCGAGCTGTTAGTCAAATTGAACAAAAAATAGACCAGATCAAAAGTGTGACAGACCGCAAGGAAAAAAAACACGATAAAAGATATTTATTTCAATGTTGTTATTGCTCTTACTAAAAACATGAATACCTCAAATAAAAAGGATTAAAGAAAAGATATGTTATATTCATGACCAGGATGTTATGTTATGTCACGTTGGTTATTGTCATCAAGTTATTTTAGTCTCTTGAAAGTTGAGACCAAAGAGAATTTCTAACATGATTATGAGTTAAGAGGTGCGGAGTGCACGCTCGTTAGATACTATTTTGATTTCTAACATCAATGAACCACGGGGTTTAGGGGCCAATTCCCTAGGCGGGGTCCAAGGGCCAACCAATAGAAAGAATCTGATTCGTTAGTAGGTACCAAGTGATCAACAATAAGAACTTGTGTTAGTAGTGAGGACCAACCATAAACAGTAATTAAATTATTGCAAACATGAGCATCCATTAGCAGCAATCGAGTTACGCTTGATAATCTTCGGTTACGAAAATTAACCGCCAACTGTTTTAACTGTCAACTAACACACTCCTTCATGCGGCATTACACAACCTACAAAACATATTTATCGGTCTATTTTGGGTATACATTTTCACAATCTATAAAACATATATACTTTGGTTTATTTGAGTATACGTTTTCACAACATAAAATACATACTAGTTCTTGATTTTTTTTCCTATCCGATTACGATTTTGAAAGCTTCAACATATAGCTTAATTTGTGAGTAATCATATGAGTCAAACCCCCAACTACTACATAGATTACTGAAGGGGTATGGTCCCAAAAAGCCACACAGACCTTCATTCAGGTCGCGCGCAGGATCAAACTCCTTATTCATCAGAATGTTCAACATCAACCTCGCGTGGGATACTTCGGCATGGAATGACCTCGCGCGAGGTCTAAACAAGAAAGAACACCAAATCCAACACTTAACATTCTGAATAAGA
This sequence comes from Helianthus tuberosus, assembly GCA_030545235.1. Lineage (NCBI taxonomy): Eukaryota > Viridiplantae > Streptophyta > Magnoliopsida > Asterales > Asteraceae > Helianthus > Helianthus tuberosus. The sequence goes on along the minus strand of CM060428.1, from coordinate 79,628,286 downwards.
GCCTCCAGCTCCTATAATCCTGCGCGGACTAGTCACGTACTCAACAAGGGTCGCACAGGAACTATAGCGCAAGGCCACTTCAGAAGGTACAAAGGTACAAGTGGCAGAAGAAAAGAGCCAATCCGCGTCCTCCAGGTTGTGCTCAATCGTGCTCCACGGTCGTCTAACGTGCAGGAGACAGAAAGTACAGAAGGACGCCTATGTGGCACCAATCAGGGGGCGGCGACACCTGCCCCATGATCTCCACTTACCTGCTGATGGCAGAAGGACGGCTAGGCCGACAACAGTGACACGTGGCTCCAATCATGGTGCGCCAGCACCGGAGAACTTCTAGAAGCCACTAACGGTCGTCACCAGTGAGACAAACAACATATCCTCTAAGTTGTCGCCTTCCGGCCCAAGGCCCATCAGCCCATCTCCTCTTACACCTCTACGGTTATAAATAGGGCCCTTCAGTCACAGGTTGATCATTCTATTCTCTCTACTCTCACTCTTAACACACATTTATCTCCTCGAAACAGTTACATATTCTCACGCCGGAGTCTGGTTAAGAGGGAAACCCCCATATTCCCCTCTTAACGAGCTAACGGTGTTCTGTTTTGCAGGATTATCGGATCATTAAGGAGGTCAGAAAGTTATAAGAAGATTAACCACTATGGTAGAAACATAAACCAAACTAATTAACCCTAAAATTAGTTACGTGTTTCTTCACTTACATACCATATTTCCATGTGAAACATTCAACCAATTGCTACAAACTAATATGAAGAGGGAAAAAAATCACAAATCAACCAATTCTTAATGTTTCTTAAACTTGATTAGAAACCAAAAACCATAGTTACAACCAATGATATAGGAATCTCAGACCAAACCTTTCGAGAAGGTCCCAACCAATGTTCCAAAAGTTTCAATTTTACAAGTCTTAATCAATCATCATTAACCTCATGTGTACTCCATCACTTGAGCATTAAATTTTCAAGGACATGTACATTTTTAATAACCTGAACGGGTCGGGCCCTAGAGGAAACATCCAATTTTTAAACATGACAGTGATAGAAACCCATAGCACAATGACCCAACACCATGCCCAAGTCAATATCTCAATAAATGAGATGGGAATCTTTTACAAAATAAAAATAAAAGTGGTCCTGGAATATGGACAATATTGTTACCAATTTTCTCATCAATCAGATTCATATAATTAAAGTAAACATTATGTGTTTACTGATCATTTGATTCAAGGTCTTTTTTTTAATGTTGTAGAACACAAAATGTATGTTTTTTATTGACTATTTTTGCAAATACTAAAACCATCATCACTAGTATCTAAATTAGGGCTACTTCTGGTTTTAAACAATAAAGTCGAATTTCTTGTAACCATCTTACAGTCTTATTACACAAAACAAATCAATCATTTCACTTTCTTTCTTCTTGGGCACGTTTGTTATTTAATCAATTTTATAGATATGAGAGCTACATAAACGCTTGTATGTTGTTCTTTAAAGAATTAGTAGGAGAAAAGAATATATGTAATCATGCGATTAGATAACCGCGAGAACCAAATGTGAACACAAAATAAAATCTAAAAAAAATAAAAAAAAACTAATTTTTTAAATCGCTATATTTCGTTACCAAAAAAAAAACTTTTTTTTCGAGTAACAGTTATCCATGCACATGTGAATATGTATCATTACGTCGACAAATTCGGTAATACGTTATCAGGAATAGACAATTGCACTTTAATTTACAATACCATTCATAATACAATACTTTTTACATTACTAATATTCAAAATGCACATGTACATCATTAGGTATAACCATAATATAACGTGTTTTGGTACAAAAAGTTTGTGATTTTGAATGGAGAAGTAGGCTCATATACATGTTTTTTGATTAGTTATATCTAGTGGTTGATGGTTTGGTTATAGTTGTCAATTTATGATGTAATATGTTGATTGGATGGTATAAATGGTGTTTACATACATGTAATAACGTGAAAATATTGGTAATGGTATTGTATTATGGATGGTAGGAGGTAATGGTAGTGTATTATGGATGGTATGATAGATGAAAGGGAAAGTGTATTCAAAGTAGTGTACCAAAACACCTTATTTCATGTTGATACATATAGATGCACATGCGCATTTCAAATATTGGTAATGTAAAAAGTATTATATTACACATGGTAGTGTAAATGAAAGTGCAATTGTCTAATAGTTGTAATGAATTACGGAATTTGTCAAAGAAATGACAAAAATACACATGTGCATGTTTGTGTATTATGGATGGAATGATAGATGAAAGAGAAAGTAGTGTACCAACACACCTTATTTCATGTTGATACATATAGATTCACATGTGCATTTCTAATATTGTTAACGTAAAAAGTAGTGTATTACACGTGGTAGTGTAAATGAAAGTGCAATTATCTAATATTTATAATGAATTACGGAATTTGTCAAAGAAATGATACAAATGCACATGTGCATGGATAACGGTGACTCGAAATTTTTTTTATTGTAAATGAAATATAGCGATTTTTACAAAATAAAATAGTAAAAAAATATTTTTTTTGGTGTTTTTTTAGATTTTTTTTAGGTATTACTGTTTGTGTTCACACTGGTTCTCGCGGTTCTCGCAATAAAAGGTGGTTCCTAACGGATCCTTCTCCTATATATATATATAGGTAAAGCGTAGGATACAAATCTCCTAATCCTACATTACGTACACGACAGTAGTGGCCGTACACGTGTCCTGATTCGTTTTTATTTGATAAGACTAAATCAGACAATGAATTCAATCGTCTGAGGGCAAATTCGTCTCTTCATTCCATCAGCAGCAAGAAGTTCGTTACACTAATATCCTGGTAATTATCATTCGAATCAGTTTCAAATTTTTCATAATTCTCAATTGCAGTTTTTGTTCTTCTGAGTTAGGGTTTCATTCAATTGTTTTTTCGATGGATCCACAGAGCAGCACTGGACGAACAGATGTTGATTTTGAAGAAACTCGACCGATCGGTGATCATGCTCAATTATCTGCATATCAGAGAGTTTCGATTGAGGATGTTTTAAATCCGCAACCTCCAAATCCAAATCCAAATGCAAGTACAAGTGTTGTAAACGAAGAGGCGAATGGTAATTATGTTAATGCTGATTTTTAAATTGTTCGTATACTTGTTTTTGTTTAATCGTAGCAATGATTTTGCATTGTTGTAGCTGTTCTTGAAGTTTGATTGTTGAGTATATTTTGAGTTGAAAGCAACATGTATAAGTTCGCATGTTATGAGTTTTTCAATTCGCATGTGATGTTTATTCTGTTACGGGTTTTCGCATGTTTTGATATAATAAATCGCATGTGTAATACATATTCATCAGAATCATCATTTTCGCATGTTATGACTCATACAATTCGCACGTGTTGTTTGTCGTAGGATGAAATTATGCATTTATTAATATATCGCATGTAAGGAGTATGATAATTCGCATGTGTTTTTTTTATTTGATTTTTGTAGATGAAAGGATTTACACTCCGGAGGTTGAAGCATCAGCTACACCTGTTGTTGGAATGCAATTTACCTCTATTGAACAAGCATATGCGTTTTACAAAATATATGCTAAGTTAGGTGGTTTTTCTACTCGGAAGGGTGGTGAGGTACATAGTGGTGGTATAACCAAAACTAAGTATTTTGTTTGTTCTTAAGAGGGTCATAAGGCAATGTGTATTGAAGATCGTTATTCGAAGTCAAAAAATCCATACAAATCAAGGAACAGGGGGGCCATTAGAACTGGATGCAAAGCTCATCTTATGATTTGCATGGTGGATGGTAGATTATATACATTAAAGAGATTTGTTGATGGCCATAATCATAAGTTTGTATGTCCACATGATATTCATATGCTGCCAGCTTACAGACAATTGTCAGATGTCCAGGAGGAGATGGTATGGGAACTAGGCACTTTAAACCTTGGTCCAGTCAAAGCTTTCCATATAATGAGGAAACGTTATGGTGGTTTCGAGAACGTTGGTGCCACGGTTGATGATTGCAAAAAAATTAGGAATCGAATTAACAGCTATATAGGAGAATATGACGCTGACATGGTGATTAATAGGATGACCGACAAAAAAACAGTATTTAGCTGATTATTCGTTTGAATATTCTGTTGATGATGACAAACGGTTAACTGGTTTATTCTGGGCTGATGGGTTATGCAAGCTGAACTTTATGGAGTTTGGGGATGTGATATCGTTCGATGCAACTTTCAAGATAAACAGGTAAGTGTTTCAAGACAAATATGTTTTTTTATTTATTTTCGCATGTTATATGATTTCCTAAACCTGCAATATCGCATATGTAGACATTGAAGAGTTGGTGTTGAATATATCGCATGTTATATTGTATATTTTCGCATGTGATATCTGTCTATTTCGCATGTTTCAATGTGTATTTCGCATGTGTTTGTTCAGGTACAAGATGGTGTTTGTTCTGTTCACTGGCATTGACAACCACTGTCGAAATGTAACCCTTGGAGCTGGGTTGTTGTCATCGGAGAGCATTGAATCCTATAAATGGCTTCTGAATTCATTCGTAAAGTCATTTGGGCGGCAGCCAAAGGTTGTAGTGACGGACCAAGACCCTGCTATGAAACAGGCTATTGAGGAGGTTTTTTCTACCAGCAGACACCGATTGTGCATGTGGCACATAATGAAAAAAGTGGCAGATAAGGTATATCATGCTATATTGTCTTTCGTTAGCGTTTTTTTATAATATAGATTTTGTTATAGGCTGACATAAAAAGCATTTATCGGTATAGGTTGGACACGAGTTGTGCAATAACGATGAGTTTAAAAGGAGGATGTGCGACATTGTATGGACTGATTCCATTGAGCCTGAAGAATTCAAGAGACACTGGAAGTTGGTGATGATTGAGTTCGGTCTCACTAAAAACAAATGGATTGATGATATGTTTTCGATGAGAAACATGTGGATTCCGGCTTTTTACCGGCATGAGCCCATGTCTGGTCTCATGCGAACAACTTCGAGATCAGAGAGCGAGAATCATTTTTTTTGCCAGGTGTCAAATTCACAACTCACTCTTGTAGTGTTTATGAATCATTTTGACGGTGCAATGGATGTCTAAAGGTTCAATCATAGAAAGAATGATCATATTTCAAGAAATACTGAGCCTGCTGATTGGAGCGAAACTACTTTGGAAAAAGATGCTGCTAAGATATACACCAGGTCTATATTCTTTGATCAGCAAATAGAGATTCATGGAACAATTTCTGAATGTCTGCCGATGGACACCAAAATCGAGGGTCCACAGATCAGGATATTGTTGAAAGACTTTAAAGCCCATGGAGATGGTTTATTAGAGGTATTATAGCATATATATTTCAAACATGCGTTTTTGAAAACCTATTTGCGAATTTTATTTTCAGAACAAGATTTTGCAATATGCGCTTTTGATGTACGTATGCGATTTTAAATTTATACAATTAAAAGATTTTTAGACATGCGAAATTGTTAATTTACACATGCAATTTTAGTTTTTAATATATATTTTTTCTTTTGGTTTTCTTAGGTGTGGTTCAAGAATCTTGAAAATGATGTAACTGCACAGTGTAGCTGTTTGCGTTTTGAGCAGTATGGGCTGCTATGTAAGCACATTTATTTTCTTTTCAAGATGTTTGGTGTTAAAGAAATACCAAACAAATATGTTATGAAGAGATGGACAAAGGATGTGGTGCCGAATGAATTAAATGTGAAGTACAATTTAAGGGTGGGTGACAAGGATGTGCAACACAAGGCTAAACGGATTGCTCGTGAAATCATCCACACAGGGGAGTATTTGGTTAGCAATTTGATTTCCGACCTTGATCAACTTGTTTTAGTGAGGGATCAAATGATGCAGCTTAAAGAGAGAGTTGATCAGAGTTGTATAACCAAGCAACTTGATCCAAAATTTGACCGATTTTCCAAGTTGATTGGTTATCAACAACCAGTAACTAATGCTCCTCCTACTGTCCGTGTGTCGGCTGGTATAAGAAACAAAGGTCGTGGCTCGCATAAAAGGATTAAATCCAAGAAGGAACAAATGACCAGCCGCAAAGGAAAAAGGTTAAGGACATGTAGTGTATGCAATGAAAAAGGTCATGATATTCGGACTTGCGAGATACTGAAAGGCAAACAACAAGGCAAACAGCAAAAGAAGAAAATGAAGGGCGTCCAGATTGAAAAAGATCCCAGAGACAAAGACAAAGAGGTCGAAGACGATGAAGAGGAAGATGAGTTTGAAGATTACAGTGGTAGTAGTGATGATGGATCTGAAGAAGAAGATCAGTGGGAGGAGGTTTCAGAAGATGATGAGGAAGATTTTTTTTTTTAAATGTAAATGCGAATTTATACGAAACACATGCGGTTTTATATTCATCTGTTTATATCATTTTTCATGCGATTTTAGTATATAAACATGTGATTTTATATGCATCAGTTTACATGCGATTTCACTTTTAGTACATGCGATTTTGAGTTTTCTTGTTTTTTGTGACAAAGATGTCTAAATCATTCATGCGATTTTATATTATAATCAAGCATAAGATTTGTTCAAAACATGTACCCAAAATATAAAGTAGTTGTTATTGTCTAACACAGCTACAACCATAAAACGACTAAACAGAAATTTAGTTACTTAAAGCAAATATTTTGTCACGTTCAGCAGAGCTGAACTCCATCGTCTCCTTCACAGTGTTTAGAGCATCTTTCAGGAAAGAGAAGGCTAAGTCATCAGCTCGAGATTGCTCCTTTATGTGATTCAAAGCTGCGTCTCTGAAGCTTGATGGTGGTTCTTCAAGTAATCTCTCCCACATCTCTTGATTTTTCTTGATTTCTTCAAGAATTTTGCCCTGCATATCAAGAATCAAATGAGAAGAGGTGACATCGGTGCTCATTTCTGTTAACGTGCGAGTTGACAATAGCTCTTTTATTGCAATGTTTTTTTGTTTTTTCTGAATCTCCAGACGCCATTTTTTGTGGGTGTGTTGTGTGTGTTTTTGTGTTCTATGTCTTAATATGGAAGGTAGTTACTTGGGTATTTTATATTAAAATAGTAAATTTATTATGTAGGTAGGGTGGTAAGTTCAGTAGTATTTATTGTAAAATTGATCATTACATGTCAAATTACAGTCACATCGGTAATAAATTAAGTTTTTTTTATATAGAATAGTTAATTTTTATTTATTTTAGTTATTAATTCGTAAATTTTTTTTGAAAGTATTAGCAGCATTTTATTCAAAATCGCATTTGATTTGAAAACGAATTCGCAAACTTTAAGAAATCTCAAAGATAATTAACTTTTCTTGAAATCGCATGTGTAAAAGCATGAATTCGCAAACTATAAGAAATTTCAAAGATTAGTAACTTTTTTTGAAATCGCATGTGTAAAATCATGAATTCGCATATCTAAGAATTTATTACCTTTTTTTTGTAATCGCATATAATGTTATATGATTTCGCAAACTTTACAAAAAACACAACTTTTCTTTTTGTCTGAAATGTTTTTCGCACGTCTGATATGTATTTCGCATATTTTATTTGATTTTCATCCTGCATCATCTTCTTCGATAGACGGTCTATCGATTTGTTTCAGTTCTGAACTTCCAAATTCAGCAGAAGTTAAATTCGCAGAAGGAGTTGGTGAATAAGAATCGGTCGATTTTCGATTACTTGTTGGATTTTCGAATACGATTTTGAATAAGAATCTTACGGTATAATTTTGAGGTTTTGTTTGCTGATTATCAGGGGTTTTTGATTTCGTAATGGACGATTTTAACCTTGGCGGTTTCATATATATATTTTACTTTGATTAATTTAATAGTTAAGCACGGGGTTTAATTGAGATGATCTGACGGTTGTGGTTATAGCGTACGTAACGTACGATTAGGCATATTGTATGATAACCGGCCTCTATATATATATATATATATATATATATATATATATATATATATATATATATAGGGAGAGGATCATGAGAAAACTACATATAAATGAGAAAACTAACTAAAAAAACCTAAAAAACATACCAATTTTTTTTTACAATTTTTTATAAAAAATCGCTAGTTTTTATATACAAAAAAAAATTCAATTTTTTTTTTGTTGTACTACACATGTGCATTATATGTGTACTACACATGTGCACTATATCCGTAATAGTGCACATGTGCAATACAACAAAAATTTTTTTTTTTCCATGCATAAAAACCTGTGATTTTTTTATAAAATTTTAAAAAAAAATTGGTATGTTTTTTAGGCTTTTTAGTTAGTTTTTTGGTTTTCTCATTTAAACTAGTTTTCTCATGATCCATCCCCAATATATATTTGTGCAAATCTTGTAATTGTCTACTTAAGTTAGTTATGCACATAGTGTACTAAAAATATAAAACCAATTTAAAGTGGATAATCACGAGAACTTCATAAACGTGTACCCAATGTTTAAATACAGTGAAAGAGTGGTTCAACTATGTATCATAATTAATGGGTTGAGTTATAATACAAAGTTTTTAAAAATAAGAATGGCAAGAAGCCACCAGAGAGTGACAAGTGTCCTAGGAGGAATTAAATGGAAAGGGTAATTTTGTCTACAAGAGGAAAGAGAATATGCACATGCAAGTCACATGTTATTTCCCCCCCAATTTTTAAACGTCTGTAAATTTTTTATACATCATTTGTTTTTAAAAAAAATTATACCATAAAATCGAGCGTTTTTTTATCTTTAATATGAGTACCATATTGTTATATTTTTCAAAAAAAAATTCAAAAACCCAGTTGCATAGTACACAATGGACATGATGTAAAACACAATGTAAAGTAGATCAAAAACACAATCAATAACAACAGATAAAGACACAATGGACAACATACTAAAACACAATGACCATAACGTATAACACAATGGCGATAACATATAACACAATAAGTATTAGACTAAATAAAAACACAACTGATGACAACAGATAAAAGACACAATTAATTACAACAGATAAAAGACACAATAAAGAGCAGATGAAGACACAATGGAAAACAAACTAAAAACACAATACACAACAAACTAAAACACAATGAAAAAAATTGAACAAATTATTAAAACACAATGAATAACATATTAAAACACAATGAATAACATATTAAACACAATGACCTGAACTAATAACACAATTTATTGAAAACCCAGATATAACACCATCTTCATTGTGTCATATATTGTGTTATAGGTTCTTATAAAAACGCAATTGATAGAACCCAAATTAACATTGTGTTATAGGTTTTGATAATAACACAATGTAAAGTAGATCAAAAACACAATCAATGACAACAGATAAAGACACAATAGACAACATACTAAAACACAATGAGCATAACGTATAACACAATGGCGATAATGATGTTAAGTTAAAATAAGCATAGTTTATAGTATTAAGTGTCGATTGTTAGTTCGTTACATACGTTAAGTTGTATGAGTTAGGTTACTTATAGAATATTGATGTGCGTGTTCAGCAGGGTTTAAAACAGGTGATAATGAAGGTTTACGAGAGATGCAAGCAGAAAAGGGAGTTGACAAGTCAATATATGGAGCTGAGCTGGAAAAAGTCAACAGTGACAGTCCCGCGATACGCGGCAGATAAGATTAGCAGTTCCGTGACTCGCCTGAGGAAATAAAATAAAGTCGGTCAAGAGAATAAGTCCCGCGATACGCGGGGGAGATACAATGTTCCTGCCGCGACTCGCGGCCCGAGGTGCCGAAAAGAATAACTATTTAAAGGTTATGATTTGATATTTAGGGTTGGACTTCCTGACTCTCGAATAAGCAGCCAGCAATCAGAGCTTTGGACGAACGAAGAGCATCATCTTTTCATCATACACCACCTTTCAAATCCATTCTTCATGTTTTGTAATTCCCGAATCATTACTGAAGCTATTATGACAACAATGAGCGGCTAAACTTCTTATAACTTCGACCCGGATGAACTTTTACATTGTTTTGCATTAATTCTTGTTTGCGGATTCGTATAACTGATACAGCTTGATCACTCGTGTTGAATTCGTGGTAAACGTTTCTTGTGTTTGAATTACTTGTCGTTTATTAAGCGTATTGGCAACTTACTTGCGTTGTTAGCGGGTTAGTAAATTGGTGGGTAGTTGATACAATTAAACGGGTTATTAGGTTGCATAGTGAATCTTAAAAACTATCCTTGATAACTAAGCAGATTCATTAATTCCGAGGCCATGTCTATGTGGTGTTTTGAATCGGTAAACAGGTTTTGATGTTAAACGGGTAATTGGGATTCCGGGTAGAGGTTATTCTTTCTCATATTGATTACAACTTTATTAATTAGCTTTCTAGTTTTTATAATCAAATTCACAAAAACCCCAATTTAGTTAATTTAGTTCTTAGTTAAAAACGCGACACTGACCACAAATTCCCCGTGGATACGATACCCTACTTACGCTATCTGCGTAGCTTATTTAGGTTTTTGATTGACCCTTACGACAGTCATCAAAATGGCGCCGCTGCCGGGGAGTTCGTGCGCTTAGTGTTAGTTTAGTAGTAGTTGTTTTTTCTTATTGTTTTTGAAAAAAAATATAAAAACCCAAAAATATTTCTTTTTGTTTATTTTTGTCTTGTTCGGTATTACGCTTTGCTTTCTTGTCTACTTGTGTGCAGGTGATCTTTTTGCATGCATACTAGGTTTTCAGGAAGATCTTCCCCGCTCTTGTTTGATCCCGAAATTGAAAAGACCGCACGCCAAAATCTGCTTCTTCGTTCAGCCTTGAAAGGAAAAGCCATTCAAACCACCATGAATCCATCAGAAAACCAATCCACCCCACAACAGCAAACACCACAAACAACGACTACTGAATTGCCACCGATGCCACCACCTCCATTTACATCTGAACCACAACAACAAACCCCACCCAATGCACCATCATCAAGCACAACCACCCAACCAACCTCTGCTCCAAATGAAGAATTTCATTTTATTGGTGAACCACTTTACCCTCTAGAAAGCCGACTACCACCACAGCCCAATCCTTTGCGGACCGTGAATCAACCGAATCTAGTGCCACACCCAAACCGGTCGGGTGCTATGTTTGAGCAAGTGGACAATAGGGCGAGAACAGAGACGTGGGATGATGGATACGGAGATGAGGAGTGGGAGGTAAACGATGGGTATATGGGATATCCAGGTGGGTACCAAAATCGGGCATTTAATCGTAATCAACCGGTGTATCAGCAACAGAGACAGCCACGGGGAGTAGATGCTTATCAGACCCCGCCACAGGTTCATAGAGCACCAGTTGCACCTCGTCAAAGGCAAAGAGATCCTCGATTTCCGGATCCGACTATTCGAGGGGTTGAGAGTCACTTCAGACCACACATTGCTGAGCATGCATCCCCGATAGTGATGCCAGTCGCACCGGGTAATGTGGAACGTTCGTTTGAAGCAAAACCACATATTCTGAATATGCTACCTACCTTTCACGGGAAAGGTACTGAGGAGCCATATGCACACATAGCGGATTTTGAGGCAGTTTGTGGTATGATTGCTGGACACGGGTTCACGCCAGATCAGGTTAAGTTAGTGTTATTTCAGTTTTCACTAAAGGATGCTGCGAGGGATTGGTTTACATCTTTGCCATATGCTAGTATTTATACATGGCAAGAGCTGCAGCAACAATTTTTGGATGAGTATTATACCCCGCAAAGAACTAAATCGGGGAGAGCAACAATTAGAGAATTCCAACAGTTACCGGGTGAGCTTCTATACGAGTCTTGGAAACGGTTCAATCAATTGATCCGTAATTGTCCTCACCACGGTATTTAAAGATGGGAGTTAATTACCGCCTTCCATGATGGGATTTCAAATGAAGATAGACGAGATATTAAGGCTATCAACGGGGGTTGTTGAGTTGGATGATCCGATCAGATGGAAGCCGGTGAAGATGTCACCGCAAGTATTACCACCGGGGGGAACACCTGCGTCTGAGGCCATGCAGGCTGGGCATTCCACGAGGCGTCAAGTTATCGTTCCTCGACTTGAGAGGCCGAGACCACAGCATCCATTGAGGCCTCCGCGGCCTGATCCGTTGACGTTGGAGACGGTTTATGATAGTGTGATGGATATGTTTAGGATGCAGTCAAACATGATGAGGTATATGTTGGAGCAGCAGCAGGTTCCCATCCCAGACTGGTTTCCGCCACATCAGCCGGTGCAGATGGATGGTGATGACGAGTAGATGGGTCTAGCAGTATCAGCGCCGGTGATTTTGGTTATCTTTTGTATTTTTTTCCTTTTATTTTGTTTTTAACTGATGATGGTCTGTACTTAACTTGATATTTGACATATTTGGGGAAAATTGTAAGGGTTAACCGGTTGGGCTGATATATATATATATATTATGCTATGATTATGTTTGGTGATGTTGCTAGAATTATTAATGGGTCGTATTTGGCTGGGAACTATGGTTGTAGTACTAGTGCGTTTTGGAAGGCATGGAACTAGACAGATGCAGAGCGGCAAGGAAATCAGGGGAGTCTGTTCCATTTGTTGTTGTTGTATTTCTATTTTTATTTTCAGTTTGTTTGAGTCGTAGTTTCCTTCTTCATTGAGGACAATGAAGGAAATAAGTGTGGGGAGGGGGAAACTAGTGTCTAGTTTAGGTTGTCGTGTTATAGTTAGTTCAGTCGTATTGAAAACAAAATTGAAAAAATCAAAAATCAATAAAAAAAATTAGAAAATGTCCCGTAAAGGTTTTCGCATAAAATGGAAAATGATAGGTATAATTAAATCAGTGGCTTTTCGATTACTATATATATGAGATAATACACAATCGGTCACGCGTCTGACTTAGGATATGTGGGTAGGCCCAGCCGGGTGAAAGGTTCCTTAGGCTTGATATAAAATAACTTAAAATAGGAATCTTGTGGGTTCCCACCTTAGGAGCTAGGGTAAAACTGAAACTGTGGAAAGTATAAGGGGTACGTCATAAGTAAAAAACTTATAAGTTTCTCCGATTAAACTGGCATACCTGTTTCTTTTTGTGAAAAAAAAATTCGAAACAGTGTGGCGCCTAAAAAAATAATATTCCATCCATTCATCTGAGCACATGTAAAAAAAAAAAAAACAAAGCGTATGGCATTGCCGCGGGGATAGCGACTCATGCGGTACATACCCTCTAGGTGGAGTTATAAAAAAAAGCGTGAAGTTTATGGCATTAACCATGGGGATGGTGACTCGTGTGGCGTATGTCCGCTAAACTGATCGTGTACAAAAGCATGTAAGCTCGCAATATCATCCATTCATCATCATAAAGTTTAATCGGACTAACATAAGAGTTTTTTATATAAGACGGTAGATTTAATATCTTTTAATCTCATAAGCTTGAAACGGGAATAGGTGGAGTCGTAGTCTTTTAAGTGTGGGATCCATAGACGACTATATATTACTTGAACTTAAAAGATCGAAAATAAGGGCTTCGAAACCGGCGGTTGGGTTTAAGTAGACAGTATATTCACAATCTTGGTTAACGTGTGGTTAGATTTGTTTTAATAAAATAATGAATATATTGAAAGCCATTTGTTTTAATTGTGATTCCATTGCGAATAATTTTTTCGGGGACGAAAAAAGATAAGTGTGGGGATGTGATGTTAAGTTAAAATAAGCATAGTTTATAGTATTAAGTGTCGATTGTTAGTTCGTTACATACGTTAAGTTGTATGAGTTAGGTTACTTATAGAATATTGATGTGCGTGTTCAGCAGGGTTTAAAACAGGTGATAATGAAGGTTTACGAGAGATGCAAGCAGAAAAGGGAGTTGACAAGTCAATATATGGAGCTGAGCTGGAAAAAGTCAACAGTGACAGTCCCGCGATACGCGGCAGATAAGATTAGCAGTTCCGTGACTCGCCTGAGGAAATAAAATAAAGTCGGTCAAGAGAATAAGTCCCGCGATACGCGGGGGAGATAGAATGTTCCTGCCGCGACTCGCGGCCCGAGGTGCCGAAAAGAATAACTATTTAAAGGTTATGATTTGATATTCAGGGTTGGACTTCCTGACTCTCGAATAAGCAGCCAGCAATCAGAGCTTTGGACGAACGAAGAGCATCATCTTTTCATCATACACCACCTTTCAAATCCATTCTTCATGTTTTGTAATTCCCGAATCATTACTGAAGCTATTATGACAACAATGAGCGGCTAAACTTCTTATAACTTCGACCCGGATGAACTTTTACATTGTTTTGCATTAATTCTTGTTTGCGGATTCGTATAATTGATACAGCTTGATCACTCGTGTTGAATTCGTGGTAAACGTTTCTTGTGTTTGAATTACTTGTCGTTTATTAAGCGTATTGGCAACTTACTTGCGTTGTTAGCGGGTTAGTAAATTGGTGGGTAGTTGATACAATTAAATGGGTTATTAGGTTGCATAGTGAATCTTAAAAACTATCCTTGATAACTAATCAAATTCATTAATTCTGAGGCCATGTCTATGTGGTGTTTTGAATCGGTAAACAGGTTTTGATGTTAAACGGATAATTGGGATTCCGGGTAGAGGTTATTCTTTCTCATATTGATTACAACTTTATTAATTAGCTTTCTAGTTTTTATAATCAAATTCACAAAAACCCCAATTTAGTTAATTTAGTTCTTAGTTAAAAACGCGACACTGACCACAAATTCCCCGTGGATACGATACCCTACTTACGCTATCTGCGTAGCTTATTTAGGTTTTTGATTGACCCTTACGACAGTCATCAGATAACATATAACACAATAAGTATCAGACTAAATAAAAACACAATTGATGACAACAGATAAAAGACACAATTAATGACAGCAGATAAAAGACACAATGGAGAGCAGATGAAGACACAATGAAAAACAAACTAAAAACACAATACACAACAAACTAAAACACAATGAACAAAGATAATGAAAAAAATTGAACAAATTATTAAAACACAATGGACAACATATTAAAACACAATGAATAACATATTAAACACAATGACCTGAACTAATAACACAATTTATAGAAAACCCAGATATAACAACATCTTCATTGTGTCATATATTGTGTTATAGGTTCTTATAAAAACACAATGGATAGAACCCAAATTAACATTGTGTTATAGGTTTTGATAATAACACAATGTATAGAAACTCTACTGACCAAAACCCAGTTAAAAGACACAATGACCTGAACCTTTAACACAATGCAATAAAAAAAACCCAGTAAAAATGAAATTTTT
This sequence comes from Helianthus tuberosus, assembly GCA_030545235.1. NCBI lineage: Eukaryota > Viridiplantae > Streptophyta > Magnoliopsida > Asterales > Asteraceae > Helianthus > Helianthus tuberosus. Next base: position 79,612,967 of record CM060428.1, on the reverse strand, counting down.
TATTTTATTTTTATATGATAATATGGTACTCATATTAAAGATAAAAAAACACTCGTTATTATGGTGAATTTTAAAAAAAAAATGTCGTATGAAAAAGTTATGGACGTTTTAAATCGATGGGGGAATTGGCATGTGCCTTGCATGTGGAGAGAGAAAATCCATAAATATAGGATTCCCTTTATGCCCTCCTATTATCTTCTTTTCCCTACAATTAATCTCAACCCTCTAAATCTAAGATCAATGGACTAGAATCCTTCTTACCCTTCTTATTTATTTTAACCTTTGTATTTGATCCTAACCCCATAATTAAAACAATAACCAAATTTAATTATGCGAACTAATGATGACTTATAAATTATATGTTAATTTTGTTTTAAGTTAGTTATGTACATAGTTGTCCTGAGATATTGGTCCAGTGGTCAAAAGACCTGTCCTACCTATTGGAGACGCAGGTCCGATTCCCGCTTATGCCATTTTCGAGAGACATCTGGGTGAAGGGACGAATCAGGACTTTAATCCTGGGTTTGAACCTGATGGGGGGGGGGGGGGGGCAAGGGTTTATGGATTTCATCCGGTTCCCACGCATCAAGAGGCACAATCTCATGATGGTCGAGGAGTCGACCTTGGACATAGCCCCGAGCAGGATAGGTTAACACGTGAGATTCTTTGCCTTTAAAAAAAAGTTATGTACATAGATTTTTTTATGTTAGGTAATACAGCTTAATTAATTAAAAAGTTACTTTGAAACTTTTTGAATGTTGGTGTTAAACCAAAAGAATAAGAATATTTATTATTCTTATATCCAAAATTAAAATAAAAACACGAGGGAGATGCCTAGGTCCACCTTTCATCATATAATTTTTTTTAATTAAAATCTTGGCTAATTAATAGGAAAAATAAGAACTATGAAACTATAATTACTAGTATACGATGAGTTTGTAAGATTAAATATATTATAATACGATATTTAATCTTGTAGCCATATAATCATCTTCTATATATATAGGAAGATGGTGGCTGCTGAATCCCGAAAATGGGAACGAAAGTGCTATTGATGTAAACGACGACTTTCTTGTGTTAAAAAAAACAAAAGTTGTTTTTTAAAAAAGAAAATGGTTAACTTAAAGTGCTAGCGGTTGTGTTAAACTCGCGACCAAAGATGAAGGTTGTGGTTGGATATGATGTGATAGCTCAGATGACTTCACACAATTGCGGCGGTGCTCCAATTCGAAGATGTCGTGATTAGACGTCGTTGAGTTAACAAGATGGTGATGCTATCCGGTCATGAAGGTTACATTTGCCAGAAGATGCAACATTGCAGGTTTGGTTCGATGATGATTTTAGAACCATTTCAAACTGAATTGATTCACATGACGGTGTGCTTCTTTTTTATATATAAAATTTTTTTCACCAAAGTGGTTATAACGATTTATTTGATTCTCAATGATAGCCATTTAAGCAAGATCGATTACGACACTTGATTTATTTGATTCTCAATGATAGCCATTTAAGCAATATCGGTTACGACACTTGATAAAATGAAACGGATTATTTAAGTTACACTTCATTCAACAAAAAGAGTTAATTCCAATTATATGTTTATTTATTGATTTATCTGAGTTTTCAACTACACGAGGAGTTTGGTTTTGATCACTTGTTATATAAATATATGTTTGAAATATTATTAATTTTATACATTTATTTGATAATCATAAAATATTGATGAGTAGTAAATCTCACAAAACCCGAAATTATAAGAGTTATTATATTGTGAATGTTTTGAGAAAATATAGATTATTTATATTTATACATACTATTAACTCATGAAAATCCCAAAGGTTGCATGTCTAACCTTTAATTTAATCAATTAATTTATTTAATTATTATAAAACTTTTATTTAATTCCTTAATTTAATTCAATTAACGGAAGACATAAATGAGCATGGATTCCATGGATGAAATGTCTAGATTACCCTCAAAGTGTCTTAAAACTTTGGACAATGTCCAAGTTTCCGCCCTCTAATATGGCTTGCTTCATTTGTACATGGTGCTTCAAGATTTGTACCTATTGCAAAATTACGAAAAGGGTAGAAAACCCAGTTCTCTTAATAAGGTATTTTATATATATAATTATATATATATGATTAGGTTCAAGAGTGAACACTAGTGTAATTTGCGAACTGAGCGAACTAATCCTGGCCATACATGTGTGTAGATCAATGGTCAGGATTTGATGATGAAATACACTAGTGTATTTTACGATTTAATGATAAAATCCTAGCCATCCACATGTGTAAATCAATGACCAAGATTTGTTCACTCAGTTCGCAAATACATTAGTGTTCACTCTAGAACCCCACCCTGTATATATATATATATATATGGACTGATGTGGCACTCAATGAGGGCATCAAAATTTGGTGTTTTGGCTCCAAAACTCCGGGGTCCGCTTTTTTCATTAAGGGAGCCCCGTTTTGCATGCTGGATACAACTAACAAATTCGGATCCATATATAAACTCGCTACCTACATTTTCTCACGCAACGACAGTCACAACCTTTTGTCTCTCAAACCCTAAATCCCAACGTTGCAAATCTGTCGTATGTTCTTCATCGATTCATCTTTGATAATCGAAGGTATGTTGTTAGTTTCATCGCATCTATGTTCTTTCCTCTGGACCTTGTTTGATCTTTAGATGCCATAATATTTGTGGTATCGCGTTTTCTAGGGTTTTCGCGTTTTTCGTTTGAGTTAGGGAGGTTTATCTGGGAAGTATATGTGTTTTGGTCCTGTTTGATGGGTTTTGTAGATACGCATTTACCTTTTTGCCCTTAAAGAAGCGCGTCTAATTTAGTAAGTTGATGTTATTTACGAAAACACCAATGTGCCAATCTAATCATAGATTGTTTTGATCGGACGAATTAGAACCGTTCTCAATGTTTTCACACTTTAGGTTGTTTTCTCTAAATCCTGCCCCCTTATATATATATATTCTACCATTGCCATTGAATAGAAACTTTTTTAGGGGTTTGAAATTTGTTGTTGTGATTTGTTGTAACACCACGAAAAAAACGTGTCCAATTATGTAAAGACACGTGTCCTAAACTCTAAAAATGTAAAAGTTTGAGTTTGAAGAACTAAAGTTGACAAACGATGAAAATATGTATCCGAAAGGACTAAAAGTGTCAACATGTCAAACTTGTGCCTCTGAATGACCACACACGAAGAATATATTCTTAAACGAGTAATTATTTGGATATAAGAAGCCGTTTGTGAAAATATTCGAGAGATTATAAACTACCGGGGTTAAACGTATCAACAGGTTAATTCTTACCTCTGAGTGACCTTTTAACGAACCCGGGGCTTCGTAATGTTCAAATACACTCTCAAGAATAAGTGATATCAGTTTCACGTGGTTTCGAGATCGTTATGCAAATTTCCAAGAACTTGGGTTAAAAGCGTCAATGTTAAGAAACTTATGATTTTGGTGATCGTTTAACGAAACCGGGCCTAACGGAATTTGGTTACACTTCCATGATCCACCATGAACTAACTACTAGGGGCTTTTGTGCCTAAAATGAAGTTAAATTAAGTTATAAAGGACCAGGGACTGAAACTGCCAAGTCAGAAACATTTTTAACCTGAAATCAAGGTCGTCGCGGGGCGCGTAGACCCCCTTTGAATCCTACGCGGCCCGCGAGAGATGCCCAGTTCAGTAAAATGTTGCCAGCTGCAGGTTTCTACTGTTACACCGCCTCAAACACTTCCAAATCGATTCCAGGAGCTTGTTGATGGTTTTATAATACCACTAGGACACCTGGGATGATCCTAAACATCTCTATAACACCTTTCATGATCCTTGATCATGTCCTTCAAGTATAAATAGGCCTTCATATGAACCATTTTATTTGCACATATCATTCAAATCTTCTCTACTCTCAACTCTGGAGGTTCCTGACCAAAAAGGGAGCTTATTCTTGTAGAAAAGATTGCTAGGACCCTTTGTAAGTGTCTTAGCCCCCTCTCTAGTTCAGTTTTCTTATTTAAAAACCGAAAAGTCAAAGTTACGTAAATTAGCTTTGACTCTCGGTTTAAACTCAAATGGTCCAGCCATTATTCGAGATGAATGCGGTTATGTGACCATAATTAGGTAGGTGATTAACCCTTAAAAGGGACCTCCGAATTATTTCGTTTGCTTAGTTAATTGTCGGGTCAAACTATTTAATTAAAAAGTCAAACTTGACAGAATTGTAAATAATAATTAAAACTAATAATACAGAGGTTATAAATTATATTTTAACACTCTAATAACTTAGTAATTATTATTAGAACATGTTTAGACATGTTCAACCCGACAATTCTGAGTTTAGGGTTGGTTCGCAACGGAACGTCGCAAAAGCTTGACTTTTGCTTTGACTTTCAGTTCTGACCCGATTAAGCTTAATTCTTCTATGTTTTAAGCTTCCATTAGGACCACATTATATTGTAGTATAACTCTCTGAGGTTATATTACCTGGTCATTTATATTTTGAATTATATGCTAGTTTCCGTTATTATGCTTATAAATGCCCATTATGCCCTTTGATCGGAATGTCGTGCTCCGGTCAAAGATAATATTTATAAGCCCAAATTACCCTTAACTATGTGTTAGTGGTAGTAAGGGGTTGAACCATGAAGAGTATGTGATTTGCGAATGGATTCGATTGAATTAAAATGAAAGTCACAAATTATGAAGCTTGCTATAATGTTTTTGTATTTTTATTTAGTTTAAAAAGATGTGAATTGGTTTAATTGATTAAAGACTACTGATTAAGGATTGCAAGAAAACTTGATTACTAAACAATAATGATAAAAAGGGTTCACACCCGGTTTCGGTAATTGCCAACCTAGGGTTTCTACAAGTTTTAGATTCAACTCAATTGCATAACGATTAGCGGATTTAGTGTACCGTGACTTAGGTGCCAATAACTATCAACGTTTCAAAAAACGGACAAGAATGCACTTTGTAATCAACATAAGTAAAACCTAACCATGACAATGCATAACAACACATAACCATTTCGCAAAGTCATAACTTTATAATCGTCGACAATTTACGAATACGAAACAAATGTAAGCTATTGTCAATGGTTTCAAAAATCAACACAATTTGTCACAAAGTTGAAGCAAGAAACAATTCAAAACCCTAAATTAAACAACTACCTACACCGGGGTGAAACCAATGTGATTAGCCACTCATGGTTGATGAAACTTGATCACCGGATGTTTGGAACTTGACTTGGTTCATCTTGAAGCTTGAACAATAGTGGAATGGCGGATGGTTAGGGTTTGTGGAGTGATGGTTGTGAATGATGGTGATTTTGTGATTTTATGATTTTTCGATTGATGATGATGATGTTGTAGATGAAGTAGAGATGATTGATGGATTGGAGATGAATGGTGATGAAGATGATGATCAATTGTGGCTCCAAGAATGATTCAAAAACAAAAGAGATGTGTAACTGCCGAGTTCAATGCTCAACGAACCAATAAAACTCGTTCCTTCACCAAAAGATCCAAAATTTGCGTCACAGAAAAACACTGCCCGTCGCCGACGGGTTCCCCTAATCTCCTTTTCTGCCGACGCTTTGATTGACTAGATACGGGATACTTTGGCCGACGGGTGTTTCTAGAGCCCGTCCGGGACGGCCTCAAACCCGTCGGCGACGGCCTCTTCAACGCCAACTTTCCATTTTTTCCGTCTCGCACTCCCGTTTGATCCATAACGCGTCCCGGTTGTCCGGTTTTCGACCCGGTGACTCGTAAAGCTCCCAAAAAGCTCCTTAAACTCCATCAAACCTGCAAAACACATTTTTAATTAAGAGTAGGCTATTCGGAATTAAAACTTATGTAAAAACATCAAGTTACACGATTACGCACACCGGTTTTCAACCATGTATCACATCCCCACACTTGTCTTTTGCTTGCCCTCAAGCAAATCTGTTTTTGCACTTTCACGTGGGTCGAACAACGAATACACTCCCCATTCCCGAGATGAAGATTAAGGTCTATTGTCATACAAAAGTTCAAACTCTTTACAATTTTCACATATTTAACGGTAAAGTGTATTCACATATAAAATGGTTATCCAAGATTAACCTGCCCGCGAAACCAACAATTTATGCACATCCCTCACAATGTTCTCTACACTCGGTTTATAAATTGCCTAATTTTCATCATGTATTAGCACTTCAAAGAATAATCGCTCAAAACCGATTAGAACACGTACCCGCATAGGCTTGCAACTCAATCATTCTCCACCACCGATCACGAATACTAAGCACAAGTCATAAGGTCTTTCTAAGGGTTGTAACGGGGCTAGGCTAAGGGTAGGAAATAGGATATTTTAAAGTGGCTAAGGTGATGAAAATTCGATTTTTATTACAAAGCAACTATTCTATGCACAACTAACTACCAAAATCAAACTAGAAGGCAACAAGCTTTTGCCTTTTATTTCTCAAACTAAGAACATATATTTTTTTTGTTCTTTTCTCAACAATTTCTATTCTTTTTTTGTATCATTTTCTGATTTTTCTGCTTTTTTTTATTTTATATATATATATATGCAAACAAACAAACACAACTATACAAACTTGACTCCTATAATCGAATTTTTATCACACGGGTTTAAAAGAAAAGGTTTAACAGCTATGGGCTAAAGGGTGGTGAAACGAAAGGATTAGGCTCAAAATTGGCTACTAGGGGATAATTTTTGGGTAAGGATATAAAAATGGTGTAAAAGGAAAAGGTTTACCTAATGCCTTAATCATTCTCATGCTTGTATTCGGTCTATGGTCTCGAACGTATCAAGAGTTGCAAGTTCTACAATACGCGACTAATGGTCCACTCAAACAAAGAAACATAAGCAGGTGCTCTATAATGTAAAAGTGACTCAAAACCTCACATATGTAAAGGGTATGATATGTGACATGCATAAAATGCTAATTTCTTAAGCGGATTATTCCCAAATAACCACCCGCTAAATACCAGTCATGCTATTAATTTGAACTTGACCATGACAAAAGAACAAATGGGTTGTGACATCCCTCGTTGACTTATTTACTTGTGCTTTAAGATCGCTTTCGAAACAAGACATTTTTTTAAAATTTTTTGAATTTTCCCCCCATCCCCACACTTGAGATAAACATTGTCCTCAATGTGTAGTGTTTAAATGAACGGGTCAAAATTGAAAACTTTTACTACACCCCCATCCCCATACTTGAGGTAAACATTGTCCTCAATGTGTAGGAACTAGAGTTTTAAAACGCACAAGGGATGTGACACGACTAACTTCCCAAAAATTCCACCCCGAAAAATAACATACAATTACAATTCACTTATTACTAAACTAAGAATCAAGGTAAAAAAGGAAACGCATGCACCTGGTTTTTGTCGCTAGATGCTCATATATTCTTCTTCTCTTCGTAAAAACAGTTGTCCCGCGAACATGTTGTACCTACAAATCTTAACCCTTGTGTAGAAGCATGCCTCTCACAACCATTGAAATTTGTTAGGTGCTTAGTTCTACCATTTTTATGAAAATGTTACCAAATCATGCGTTAAATTACCTTTATTTTTGTGGAAAAAATAATGTACAACAATAACAAACCTAACTCACTTTCGTAGGAATCACGGTTGCATTTAGCGTATGCAACAAGCCCTTTTAAACCCACAACGTTCATTTAACAACTAGTAGGTCTCGTGAGGGTTATATAGGGAACACACCCACAACGTTCATTTAACTACTAAAATGAAATAACAACATCATACAACAACAACAATCAACAACAACAAAACTACAAAGAAAAACTAAAACTAATTGTGAAAGAAAATATACAACAACAATAAACTTACCACCTCATGGTGGTCGAATGGAGTGCTTGCCGCCTACAAACTCTTCGAAATCACCCACCGGTGATTCATACCATTTGTTGCCAAACGGTCCAAACTTCCTCACCTCCTCTTCCTTCTTCTTTTCTAGAGGTGACTTCTTCGCCTTCTTTTTCTTGACCGTCTTCTTCTTTGTTTCTCCAAACCTACCAACCATAGCACATACCTTTTTGTTTGGTTTTATGTCCTTTTTAGGACACTTATCCTCACCGAGCGGGTGTCACGGCCCCCGACCCGGTTTAACCCGTTTCAGGAGCTGCGGGACAGAAATCCCGTGGTATTTATTTAATTGAGTTTAACAGCGGAAGTTTATCATCAGGATCTTTTTGAAAGCTAAAATTTTCCCGATTATTTTATTTCACAACTCGGGATAAAACCCCGATAATTTACAATACTATGATTTCACGGAGAAATCTTTATGTTACAAAACATAATTTCTTTATTTTATAATGAGCCACTTCCTTAAGCTTGCAGTGCTTCCCGGCACTTTTCCTAAATTACAACAGATCACCTGAAACATGTTTGAAAAAGGTTTTGTCAGCGGGAAATGCTGGTGAATCATTCTATTTACTAAAATAACACATTTGTTATAATTTACAGTATTAAGAAAGATTACAATGTTTCAGATATCAACCAACTACCCACAGTATTTTGTCACTCGACCCATTGGCCCATTCGTCCAATGGTGTCTGTGACTATGGTCATATCACCCCTTGGCTGCCCCAATGGTGAAGATTATCAAGTAATGTATACAAAACCCCACATACCGGCTGTAACTTGGTGATTACATAAACTTAATCACTGTAATTATAACCTTTGAAAATAAATATGATGTGAAAAGTAATTTGATAAAAAGAGAATGACTCACATTGCAGATTTAACACGGACAGAGTCTAGTCTATGGATTAGCCTTGTTAACCTAACTTAAATAACAATGCACATAAAACTGGTTAGTAATCAATACAGCATTTACGATAACTCACGAGATCAAACCCTCACAACGAATGACAAAGTGCGATACTTAAACATCCATCGAATTAACGACGAATGACAAAGCATAACCCTAATGTGGGCAGCACTTAAACATCCATTGGATATTTTGATCAATCGGACATTGAATCGTAGCAGCGATCGAGTTATTACCCTGTTTTGTGGCAGCACTTCGTGATTCGTGTGTGTGTTTTGGACTGTTTATACTATATCTCAGTGTACGTAACGAGCATTTACGTCGTTCAAGTTCCAAACTTCGATTGCCAATGTATGCTATTTATAGTAAAATTTTGACCAGGCTTGCGCACCGTAAGCCTAATCCCTTGCGGTGCGCAAGGGACACGAATTCACCCTAGGTTAGCCATGTCCTTGCCTAGCCTTGCTGAATTGACAGTTTTGTAAATTCGATTTTTTGACAACGAGATTTTAAGATAATCGTAACTAGGGTTTACCCCCCCTGAGTTTTAGGGGCCCTGATCCTGATTCTGATTATTTTGAAAATTCTAGGGTTTGTGCAGAATCACTTGGGTGTCTCAATTAGGGTTTCCTATTGGATGAAATAATAAAATAAATAATAGTTTTGATGAGGGTTGTTACAGCGGGTTAGTGAAATTTGGAAAAACATTTAAATTTAATTCCCGGTCCCCAAACTTCATGCTTACCGTTCCCGTTGCACAATTTATTATGGCATTAGCTGTTGCAAGGAACGGTCTACCCAGTATGACTATTGGTTGGGTGTCCTCAACACACCCAACATAGTCTACTACCAAAAAGTCAACTGGGTAGTAGCAATCATCCACCTTAACAATCACATCCTCCACCATCCCCCGTGGATGCGTGGGAGTCTGATCGGCCAATACTACGGGAGTATCAAACTTTTTTAATGGACCAAAATCATATTGGTCATACAAACTCCCGGGCAAGATGCTCACACAAGCTCCAGGATCTAGGAGCACCCTCTCAATTTTAAATGTTCCAATTTGATTTGGGATAAGAGGGTCTCCCGGATCTTGAACTTTTTGGGGGAGCGCACTTGATAAAACAGCACTAACATGTGATATCAAATCAATCGGTTCGGGTAATTTATTGTGTCGTTTTTCAATGCTCAACTCTTTCAAGCATTGCACATGAGCCAGAATTTTTTTAATGTCATCAAGTAACGGCAAATTAATTTTTGCTTGTTTAAAAATTTTCCACCTCTTATCCTTTGGTGGGGACCGTTCTTCAAGCTTTGATGCATTACTTGAGTTAATTTGATTTAAACAATTTTCACAAAAAAGAATTTTTATTCATGTTTTCAATTTTAATTTGTGAAATTGTTTCTTGTTCATTTTAACTTTTCGACTTGTCACTTGTATTTTCCACTACACCATCAACGCATTGTGGTGGTGGAATGCTTTCAACACTACTACAAACCTCATCATTTGAAAGGAGACTTACCGCGCTAACGCGTGCATTCCTCACGTTGCTTGTGCTGGAACCTTAATGCTTCGGGCTCACTGTAGTGTCACTTGGAAGCTTTCCCATGCTTCCCCTCATTTGAGCCATTTCCTCCGCAAGTTGGCCCACTTGTTTTGCTAATGCTTCATTCGACTTGTCCCGAATTTCATTCTCCTTCTTGGACTCTTGCATCATTGAAAGCATTGCATCCATTTTGGAGTTCAAATCACTACCACCGCCTTGGTTGTTCCTTTGGTAGCCCCCTGGTTACCTCCTTGGCGAGTTTGATGCGAATACCCACCTTGATTTCCCGATTGGAAATTCGGGTTCATTTGATTGGAGGCATTACCATACCTAAAGTTAGAATGGTTCCTCAATCCGGGGTGGTAAGTGTTGGAGTTCATATCGTATTGCCTCCGGTCTCCATACACTTGATTCACATCCGCGGTGGCTTGACAATTCTCGGTCCGGTGACCGATGTCTCTGCATTCTTCACATACGGCGTATTGCACCGCACCCACTTCCTTTTTCTTCATGCGAGCCAACTCCCGCTCCAACGTTTCAATTCGATCCTTAGAACTCGCATCACGATCGGGCCAAGACCTTGAGGTAGAGTGCTTTTTGGCTCGGTCGGCTGATTCTTTCGCCTTTGACCTCTTGCTCATCCTCTCGAGGAACTCCCAATCATCGTCCTCGTGATTACTCAACAAAGTTCCATTACTCGTCGACTCAATGTGGTTCCATGTCTCATCATCCAACCCTCGCACAAAACATTTGACCAGCTCCCACTTTTCAATTTGATGATGTGGGCACTTCCGAATTACTTCCTTGTATCTGGTGAATGCTTCGTAAAATGGTTCGCTCGAAAGTTGGCGAAAAGACCTAATTTCATCTCTAGCATCATCGTCTTCGCCATCGAATAATACTCATCAAGAAAAACTTGTTGCATTTCGCCCCATGTACGAATACTATTCGCCGGAAGTGTGAGGAACCATTGTTTCGCCTTATCTTTTAGCGAAAATTGAAATAACTGAAGCTTGACCTCTTCCAATGCAAAATTATGCCCTCCAATAGTACTTCATATGGACGAAAACTCCGCCAAATGAGGGTATGGTTCATCATTAGACCTCCCATTAAAATGGGGAAGTATGTTGATGTAGTGGGGCTTGCAATCGAACATTCTTCTTTCACAAACTATTGGAGAGTCATTGTCGGTGACCACCAGCCAAAAAGGGTCATTTACTCCCCGTGGGGGTTGTTGACGACGGTATGGACCGTTAACTTCTTGATCCACCGCCCTTTGATTATCTCTTCTATCACCTCCCTTATCACCTCTTCGGTTTCCACCTTGATTACTTCTTTGATTACCTCCTCCCACGAAACGAGGAATCCAGTTAGGGTTAATATTGTTGTTGTTGTAAAACCCATCATTCCGGTTCCTTTGATTATTGTTTCGTGGTTGATGGTTGTTTTCGTAACCGTCATTTCGCACATTCCCGTACCCATAGTTATCGTTCCCCACAAAGTTGGCATTTTGGTAGCCAAACTCATCATCTTCCAAATCTCTATCATTGAGATGTTTTCCCGATTCACATAACCCCATTCGTCATCATCTACCCATTCATTATAATTACCCCCGGCATCCGAGTATTCCGAGTGAATACTCACGTGTTCCGGCGATTGATAACCGGGAACACTAAATGGCTCATCATCGGGGATAGCGTTTCTCAAATCATCTATATTAAAGAACGGGTCTTCATTCACGGGATTGCCACGATCTCGATTGCCTCTATGGTCGGAACTAACATTCCGATCATCAAGTTAAATGGGTAAGGAATTTTGTCGGTGAAGGTTTTGTTGTTGGGGTGTTCTTTGGGTGTTGTTGGGATTTTGGTTTCGAAAAGGTGGTGTGGGTGGTCTAGAGTTGTTGTTACCACCCGGTTGCTCTTGAGGTATAGGTTGGATATTTTGGGCGGGATTGAAGTCGCTTCGGTATTGGAATTGGTTCGGATTTTGGTTTTGATTGAGGTTTTGGTTTGAATTTTGGTTTGCCATTGAATCGGTTTCAATGGTTGGTGTAAATTGTGGTGTTTGAGCGGTTTGATTAGAAGCAAGCATTGCTTCTAACCGGCTTGCTAAGTTTCTTCTTGCTACTCTTTCGATTTCCGGTTCGTAAACCAACGGTGAAGTCCTCCCGGAGTTCCGCGTATGCATGCACTACCTGTAACCTGCACAAGTAACACACCCCGCGTAACAAGGAAAAAGACAAAGTACAAGAAGTGAAACTATGCAATTTAAACAGTTAATCACGTAAATTCAAACAATATCCAAACACAAAGCGCACGCACTCCCCGGCAACGGCGCCAAAATTTGATCGGAATGTCGTGCTCCGGTCAAAGATAATATTTATAAGCCCAAATTACCCTTAACTATGTGTTAGTGGTAGTAAGGGGTCGAACCAAGAAGAGTATGTGGTTTGCGAATGGATTCGATTGAATTAAAATGAAAGTCACAAACTATGAAGCTTGCTATAATGTTTTTGTATTTTTATTTAGTTTAAAAAGATGTGAATTGGTTTAATTGATTAAAGACTACTGATTAACGATTGCAAGAAAACTTGATTACTAAACAATAATGATAAAAAGGGTTCACACCCGGTTTCGATAATTGCCAACCTAGGGTTTCTACAAGTTTTAGATTCAACTCAATTGCATAACGATTAGCGGATTTAGTGTACCGTGACTTAGGTGCCAATAACTATCAACGTTTCGAAAAACGGACAAGAATGCACTTTGTAATCAACACAAGTAAAACCTAACCATGACAACGCATAACTACACATAACCATTTCGCAAAGTTATAACTTTATAATCATCGACAATTTACGAATACGAAACAAATGTAAGCTATTGTCAATGGTTTCAAAAATCAACACAATTTGTCACAAAGTTGAAGCAAGAAACAATTCAAAACCCTAAATTAAACAACTACCTACACCGGGGTGAAACCAAGGTGATTAGCCGCTCATGGTTAATGAAACTTGATCACCGGATGTTTGGAACTTGACTTGGTTCATCTCGAAGCTTGAACAATAGTGGAATGGCGGATGATTAGGGTTTGTGGAGTGATGGTTGTGAATGATGGTGATTTTGTGATTTTTCGGTTGATGATGATGATGTTGTAGATGAAGTGGAGATGATTGATGGATTGGATATGAATGGTGATGAAGATGATGATCAATTGTGGCTCCAAGAATGATTCAAAAACAAAAGAGATGTGTAACTGCTGAGTTCAATGCTCAACGAACCAATAAAACTCGTTCCTTCACCAAAAGATCCAAAATTCGCGTCACAGAAAAACACTGCCCGTCGCCGACGGGCCTGACCCCGTCGCCGACGGGTTCCCCTGATCTCCTTTTCTGCCGACGCTTTGATTGACTGGATACGGGATACTTTGGCCGACGGGTGTTTCTAGAGCCCATCCGGGACGGCCTCAAACCCGTCGGCGACGGCCTCTTCAACGCCAACTTTCCATTTTTTCCGTCTCGCACTCCCGTTTGATCCATAACGCGTCCCAGTTGTCCGGTTTTCGACCCGGTGACTCGTAAAGCTCCCAAAAAGCTCCTTAAACTCCATTAAACCTGCAAAACACATTTTTAATTAAGAGTAGGCTATTCGGAATTAAAACTTATGTAAAAACATCAAGTTACACGATTACGCACACCGGTTTTCAACCACGTATCACCCTTATGTTATATAAACGAGAATTTTGAAAATGTGAGAGGACAAAAAGCTTTATTACTGATATATAAGTATGTCAAATAAATTTGACATCAGTTTCTGGTCTCAAACTAAAGTTATGCAAGATATAGTAAAATGAAACTTTTTATTAATTAAACTATGATATTTTGCATAAGGCATGTTTAAACATAGATTTTGTTGGTGCACTACGTCTGTCGACTACGTCTTATATCGAGTCTCAGTCTCGTTACAGATCTGAAAGATGATGATGTCAATATCTTGGATGATGACATCATACTAGTGATGTCATCATTACATCATCACATATAAGACAAAGGAATTTGCATGTGAAATAGTTGGTATTTTCGGTCAAACATGCATATCTCGATGATTCCGCTCTTTAGTCAAAGATAATTCCGCTTATGTGTCAAGTGATGATTCCGCTTTTGTGTCATGACCGTATGAGCGGAATCATGCAGTCTATAAATAGGTCATATGTGCGAAATCACATTAGAGTTGTAGGTGATTGTCTTCCGGTGAGCCACAAAGTGCTGCCGAAGTGTTGTTAGGTCTGTAATCGCATTCGTTATCAATACAAACAACAGATTAAAGTGAATATGTGCTGAATTACACCGAAACACTTGTTTCCGCCTCTTGTTTTGGTGAAAAACTCTTCTAACCGACTCGTTCGGATCCGAAACCGATCCTACAGATTTTGATCCAAAACTCATTACCTACTGTTAAGATATTATTTTTAGGGATTTTTGGAATATTGGGTCAGATTATAAACTGACCATAACATACAGTTCTTGTATAAATTCCTTAATTGACGATAATGCCCTTTTAACTAATAAAATGAGATTTACATGTGATTAGCATACCAAACCTTTTTCTACTGACTTGATATGAAAAATAAAAATATTTTAAACATACAAGACTGTCCAAAATCGCATAATCACATAAACATCTCATATATCGTCAATTAGCGATTTTTACGCTAATTAGGTGCATAGTATAGTTTAAAACCATATTTAACACCTAAGACTTGTTACTTACTGAATTTTTAAATAAATTTTAATATTATTACAGTAGGTATAAGTCATAAACTCAGACTTCCAAAAATGTCCTTAAAAGCATATGTGAAATGACCAATATACCCTTTCGGGGCATAGTTTGGCCATAAATGGTAAACCTCACATATGTATGGTATCTTACTGATTTAACTTGATAAAATAAATATTCTTACTGAATGTTTTAGACCGGAACCTCAGTTTACTATAAAATCTCTTTTATAAACATTAAAATGACCAAAATGCCCCTACGGGACTTAAATTGGTTTTAAATACTTTTGGGGCATATATGTTAACATATTACTGATGTATTAACATATTTTAAGCATAATAACATATGAGACTTGTATATGATTCATTTGGTTACCCGATAAGCATTTATGCATTCGGTACGGTTTATGTAAGCTTAACCTTATCAGTTTCACTTCAAAATCCAGAATGTGTTTAGGTTACCCATATTATACAAGTATCCAAACTTGTCGGGTCTAAAACACATTCTATTCCGGTCTCCGCTTAATCTAGCGTTTAGAACCGTTAAGTATCTTTCAAACTAACCGGTCTAAGTCATTGACTTAAATAAAGACCCGTTAGTATCCTAATTGGTTAATAAACCTTCCATACAGATTGAGTAGTTTCAGTAGAAGGTATTTTCATATGGCTTTAGGAAACATATGGCTGAGTTACTTCTTATACATCTAGCTAAGGTAAATATTTTTAACTTATTTTCCCTTATACGGGCTTGGGATACGGTATAATAATAATACTGCTTGATCGGGTATGGAATCATTTAATCAGATTGTGATTAATAAATTACATAACCCGTTTTAATCTGTTTTGTTTGATAACATAAACATTGGGGGTTAATACGACCGTGTCCTGGATATCCTCGGCTCATTTCATTTGAAAATGGCCACGACCTATGCACAGGGTGTAGGCATACACCTGACAGATGCAAATTGCTAAATAACCCACATGTTGGGGATAACTCCTTTGTGGGTTTTATAATGGTGAGTCGGTTAATCATGACCGGCTTCCAAACCGGCCCCATATGTATGACAAACATGTAAAACTGTATACAAGATTTTATATAAAAGTTGTCCCAAGTTATAATGGTTTGTGCCTTGTGCATTTAAATCAATTTTCATAAACTCTTTTCAAATGAGTCGGTTAATTGTATTTACCAGTGAAAACTGACGTATTTTCCAAAGACTAAGTGACAAGTACCTCACGTAACTAGGCTGGAGCTACTTGGTGTCAAATAAGAGGATCTTGCAAATCCTTAGATGCCTAAAGTATGTTATTTCAGTTTTCTTGTATTTTGTTTTATGATCCGCCTGTGGATCTCTATTACAACCAGTATGTATATTCTTTTATTTGGACACTCGGACATTATGGTTTGTAATAGTAACATTCTACCAAGCCTTCCGCTGTGCTATATTATTGTGTATATTGACTATGATGATATCAACTACGTCACGATACTCCCCACCAGGCCCACCTGTAATATGTGAAAATATCGGGGTGTGAGATATATCCTTTAGATACAAAATTCACGTACATAGATGTTTGTTAGACGGTACGCGAATGAAGTGATTAGATCCAAATCAAATTCAAGTAACCCAACTAGTACGTGGATATAGAAAACGTGTTTCTTGATGTTACACATATGTATTTGAATATCTTTTTACATAGCATTCATTTAAGATATGCTTTTTTCATAGCCGAGTAAAACCTTATTATCTTATAAGTCGCATATTAACATAGGGTAGGGTTCATTTGAGAACTACTCTTATTGCGAGAACTACGAGAATCAATGTGAACACAAAAAATGTCTAAAAAAACACATTTTTTTAATATATTTTTAAAAAATTGCTATATTTTGTCCCAAAAAAATCGAGTAATTATCGATGCACATGTGCATATGTGTTATTTTTTGACAAATTCAGTAATACATTACCAGTATTATACAATTGCACTTTCATTTACATTACCATCTGTAATACACTACTTTTTACATTAGCAATATTAAAAATGCACATGTGCATTTATATGTATGAACATGATATAACGTGTTTTGATACAAAAAGTTTGCGATTTTGAATGATGAAGTAATATGTTGTTTGGTATGGTATGAAAGGTGTTGATGTACATGTGCATAAAGCGAAAATATTATACGTATTGGTAATGGTAGTGTATTATGGATAGTAGAAGGTAGTGATAGTGTATTATGGATAGTAGGAGATAATGGTAGTATATTATGGATGGTATGATAGATGAAAAGGAAAATGTATTCAAATTAGTGTACCAAAAACACGTTATATCATGTTCATACATATAGATGCACATGTGCATTTCTAATATTTGTAATGTAAAAAGTATTGTATTACGGATGATAGTGTAAATGAAAATGCAATTATCTAATACTGGTAATGTATTACGGAATTTGTCAAAGAAATGATATATATACACAGGTTCATTGATAATTGTTACTCGAATATTTTTTTAGGGACGAAATATAGCGATTTAAAAAAATATTAAGAAAAAGTTGTGTGCTTTTTAGATTTTTTTAAATATTTTTATTGTATTCACATTGATTCTTGTAATTCTCATAATAAATACTAGATTATTTCCCGTGTGACACACGGGTGTAATAAATAAAACTTGTATAAACTTTAAAGTTATAAGTAACTTAGATTACACATAAATTTTAATAACTAAGAGACATAAAATGCATTAGAGTTAAGGCACTGACTCGGTGAGAATATGATTGTATTACGAAAATATACAAATAATTCATAAATTTGTAAATATTGTTTACTTGGTAAATAGTGTTGCTGGTGTTCTATTTTTTAGATCATACGTAATAGATTTCAAAAAATTTGAGGATGGTAATATCTTGTTAGAATTTGTTGTTTTAAGTATCACATTGGATCTATGAGAATCCAACAAAACTTTTTAAATTTAGACCTCTCGGTAGCGTTGGTATAAGCATGTCGGGGGTACAACCTATAAGAAATAGTTAACTTTTTTGTTTTTTGAAAAATTGAAGTTAAAAAGCACATTAATAATATATATGTGTACAGTAGAAACTCGATTATTTAATAAATTCTCTAAGATAATATTTTTTGCCGGTCCCGACTCGGGGATAGGGTGCTAAATTAATAATTCGCTAAAATTATAAGATAATACATTTTTGATAATTTCTTTAGACCCCATATAAAAAATAAATTAATAATTCCTTATATATAGCATATTACATGAATGATTTATGAAGGTTTCTTGAACCCATAGTTACTATGAACCCATTCTTGCAATTGCTTTTGAGTGAGACTTGGATTATCCTTGTTGTGCTTGCATAATGCTCTTCTAATCTCGTCTGTCATTGTTGTTTTTTCACACCTTTAAGATGGGAAGCCATGTTGTGTGTATGATTTGTTTGTGTTAACCTATTTTGATCTTGTATTTATATAGAAAATATTTTTAATGTCCATAAAGTGATACATTGAACACAAGAAGTATAATAAGGTGGGAGATTGAAGGTTTCTTTCAAATTGGGTCGTTCATTTGATATACATGCATTGTATACAATAATTAAGTGGAAGCTTGAAAGGTGTTTGTAAACTAAGTATTCTACTATAAATTAATAAAATATTAATTAATATATAAATTAATAATTATTAATTTATCGATTAATTAATAACTCTTTTAATTAATAAATTTTGGTGGTCCCAAGTGTATTATTTTAGAGAGTTTCTACTGTATAAGGTTATATATATATATATATATATATATATATATATATCATACCATCAAAAATGCTAGATGAAATGTTCTTTCCTTGTCTCCTATAAAATAGTTGTTTGGTTTTTATGTGTGTTACATATATTTTAAAAGTATAAGTCGTCAATCGATGTACGGTGTTGGTAGGTTTTACAGAAGAACAACGGATTTGAGCGTTTGATTCTATTACATTTGCTTGTATAATGAGAATGCAAAACAACAAATTGTATAATAAGATTATTTATGTAATAGTATAGAATATCGGTAAATATTTTTATGACAAAGATTGATGGTTGCCAATTTTTTTTTTTTTTTTGAAAGGCATTTTTTAAAGGCATTAATTGATGTAAAATAAGAAAAACAATTATGCAACTCTTCGTATTCATTAATTTCATCAAGCAAACAAATATATGATATTCCTTAAATAGTTTATTAGCTTAATAAATAATCAATATGAATAATATCTATCAATGCTTCGAGTTAAAAAGAACAGTTATAAATAAAAAATTATTAATAACATATAAACAAATTATATATTATGTTTCAAATACAGAGTTATTTGGTGTAACACATCAAAAATGTTTAATATAACAATAAGTAAAAATAAACAAAGAATTTAACATAGTTAATGAAATATGGCGAAACGGTAGTTAGTTTATGGAGAAGCCCAAATTAAACACTCTTTCAAAGTGGGAGGGTTTAATGTGTAAATAATGAATTAAAAGGTTTTAATAGTAAACAAAATTGAAAAATACCCACATTTGGGGGTTCTGGGTTTGATCAGAGCAGGGGAAGACCAAGCAAACCCTAGCTTGCTAAATTCCATCAATTCACTTGAAATCTTAAGGAGAACCTAATGCATGAGCCCCTATTTTCGAGTATCTAACCCTAATTAGTGAAGTGGTAAGTTTTATTTTCTGAAATTATGATTTGTAGGATGAGGGTTACAACCCAATCTCGAATTTTTATGTCTAAATGTGAGAAATCTGAGTTAGGGTTACCTTCTAGGACAAGAAACATGTTGATTTTTAGGTTATTTGAAAGATTTTGGTAAAAACCCACTTTGTGAAATTGTGGTATGAATAGGATGATCAAAGAAGCTATAATCATGTGGAATCTTGAAATATGATGATGTAGTAATGCTTGAATCTTAGAAAATTTATGTAGGATAAAAGAAGGTTATGAACATGGGTTGAATGTTGATGAATTATAAGATGAACTAGTAGGAATTCAAGCTTTGTATACTTGTACATAATGCTAGTAAATACGATGCCCACCAAGTGTTTGATGAAATGCTTAAAAGAATAATATGTATAATTTGGAAGGTGAATGAATGAGATTTAGTTGTACTAAATAAAGGAATGAATGTGTTGTTATAGGCGCGAAAGGAGAAGGTTCCAACACTAGGAAATCGGAAAGTTCACAAGATCGAGGTACGTTAGTGTACACCGCATTTATGTATTTATGATGTTGTCATATGTATAATAAATCTTACTTGTATTGTTTGGTTATGTCAAAGTTGTTAGAATTGAATTCAATGATCGTTGAAAGAAATGGTAAAATCCGTCATAAACGGATTATGAGGAATGATTAAAATACGAAAGTTAACGCATCATATCCGGTACTTTTCGTTGAACCGGGTATGGGAAGTTATGTATGCAATGGACGAAAGTCTACTCGATCCGTCTTTCTCGGATCGGGGTATGATGTAAGAATGAAATGACTATGATTGTTCATTATGAACAAATCGAATGAAGATAATGTAATGATGCTAGTATCCGTTCCTAACGGGTATGTTAAGTAAAGTATGCTTAGCCTCTATTTGAGACAAGTATGTAAGGAACCGTTTAACGGTTAGCAAGGTAAATGAATGATGCTTATCCGAGAAAGAAATAAATGGGTTTATTACCGAAAATTGTTAGTGACGAAATACTAACCTATTTGTTATGTCAAATGTAGGTAAATCCTCAATGTAGGCGACTTGGCAAATTGGAGCGAGCATATGCACACTTTATGATCATCAAGCGCTTCCGCAATTATGTATTAATGTTTTGGGTCAATGCTTGTTTTAGTATAACATTGTTAGTAGTTACACTTGTTAATACTTGGTGTATGGTTTTTAGTCGTGTCTAGCCGAACGGGTCGTAAACTTGTTTGTTTAAATATGGTTAATACAGGGATACACTCGTCTTACGGATGGGTCATGCCCAAATTATGTTAAAATCATGTATTAATGATATTAGCGTTTTCACCTTTTAAATTGAGAAAGATTTGTACACTTTAAAAATTTATGTTCTAGCGTCTTTTGGGTGTCATTTCTACTAGACGCAAATGCGAGCTTTATATTTGGTTGGAATATTGTCAAAAAATGAAGATGGGTAAACTTTTGAGTAATATAATATATGAAGTTTGGAAAAAGGTAAAAAGCAACATAAGTTTAAAATAAAAAGAAAAACAAATTCTTTACTTGTATTTAAACGAATAATTAAATAAATTGTTAAAATGGATGATTCAATGTGAAGTGAACAAATACGTTTATGCATGAATGAGACTCTTGCAAAGATCCCGAATGCATCTATGTTATATTAAGCATCGTAAATGAATAGATGAAAAAGTAAGAGTAGAAGTGGTGTAGTTGGAATGAGAAAGGTTTCAAAGACGAAACCTCTTTTAAGGGGGGTAGACTTGTAACACCCAAAAAATGTTTAATATAACAATAAGTAAAAATAAACAAAGAATTTAACATAGTTAATGAAATATGGCGAAACGGTAGTTAGTTTATGGAGAAGCCCAAATTAAACACTCTTTCAAAGTGGGAGGGTTTAATGTGTAAATAATGAATTAAAAGGTGTTAATAGTAAATAAAATTGAAAAATACCCACATTTGGGGGTTCTGGGTTCGATCAGAGCAGGGGGAAGAACAAGCAAACCCTAGCTTGCTAAATTCCATCAATTCACTTGAAATCTCAAGGAGAACCTAATGCATGAGCCCCTATTTTCGAGTATCTAACCCTAATTAGTGAAGTGGTAAGTTTTATTTTCTGAAATTATGATTTGTAGGATGAGGGTTACAACCCAATCTCGAATTTTTATGTCTAAATGTGAGAAATCTGAGTTAGGGTTACCTTCTAGGACAAGAATCATGTTGATTTTTAGGTTATTTGAAAGATTTTGGTAAAAACCCACTTTGTGAAATTGTGGTATGAATAGGATGATCAAAGAAGCTATAATCATGTGGAATCTTGAAATATGATGATGTAGTAATGCTTGAATCTTAGAAAATTTATGTAGGATAAAAGAAGGTTATGAACACGGGTTGAATGTTGATGAATTATAAGATGAACTAGTAGGAATTCATGCTTTGTATACTTGTACATAATGCTAGTAAATACGATGCCCACCAAGTGTTTGATGAAATGCTTAAAAGAATAATATTTATAATTTGGAAGGTGAATGAATGAGATTTAGTTGTACTAAATAAAGGAATGAATGTGTTGTTATAGGCGCGAAAGGAGAAGGTTCCAACACTAGGAAATCGGAAAGTTCACAAGATCGAGGTACGTTAGTGTACACCGCATTTCTGTATTTATGATGTTGTCATATGTATAATAAATCTTACTTGTATTGTTTGGTTATGTCAAAGTTTTTTTCGAATTGAATTCAATGATCGTTTAAAGTAATGGTAAAATCCGTCATAAACGGATTATGAGGAATGATTAAAATACGAAAGTTAACGCATCATATCCGGTACTTTTCGTTGAACCGGGTATGGGAAGTTATGTATGCAATGGACGAAAGTCTACTCGATCCGTCTTTCTCGGATCGGGGTATGATGTAAGAATGAAATGACTATGATTGTTCATTATGAACAAATCGAATGAAGATGATGTAATGATGCTAGTATCCGTTCCTAACGAGTATGTTAAGTAAAGTATGCTTAGCCTCTATTTGAGACAAGTATGTAAGGAACCGTTTAACGGTTAGCAAGGTAAATGAATGATGCTTATCCGAGAAAGAAATAAATGGGTTTATTACCGAAAATTGTTAGTGGCGAAATACTAACCTATTTGTTATGTCAAATGTAGGTAAATCCTCAATGTAGGCGACTTGGAAAATTGGAGCGAGCATATGCACACTTTATGATCATCAAGCGCTTCCGCAATTATGTATTAATGTTTTGGGTCAATGCTTGTTTTAGTATAACATTGTTAGTAGTTACACTTGTTAATACTTGGTGTATGGTTTTTAGTCGTGTCTAGCCGAACGGGTCGTAAACTTGTTTGTTTAAAGATGGTTAATACAGGGATACACTCGTCTTACGGACGGGTCATGCCCAAATTTTGTTAAAATCATGTATTAATGATATTAGCGTTTTCACCTTTTAAATTGAGAAAGATTTGTACACTTTAAAAATTTATGTTCTAGCGTCTTTTGGGTGTCATTTCTACTAGACGCAAATGCGGGCTTTACAAGTTGGTATCAGAGCCAATGTTTGAGGGATTCGAGCATATGATGTGATGCTTGAACTCAAACCGACGACTCTTCCAAAAGTGTGCTCGCTCCAAGATCGCCAATGAGGTAATAATTTGAGTTTTCGGTTTAATACAAGTATGTATAGTGTGTTTACGATAAATATTTAAGTTAAGTATGTGGAGTAGTAATAATGGGAGGTGAAATGGGGAGTTCCAGGAACCGTATAACCGAAACCGGCCCGAAAAAAAAATGATTAAAATACCAAAAACAAGGTCTTCAGCGATTTCAGCTAACGGGAGGCCGTCGCCGACGCCCCCATGGTGCCGACGCCCTAACTTTCTGTCGACGGGCAAAAGTGGCCGACGCCACATTCTAGGCCCCGTCGCCGACGGGAGGCCAGGCCGTCTCCGACGGCTAGCAGAAGTTCAGTCCGCTGGAACTTTTCGTTTTATGTTATTTTTCGTATTTTGAGACCCCGAGTTGTCCGAAAGACTATTTTATGATTGAGTGAGACCCATATAAGCCCTAATAAGATATATGTAATCACGAGTAGTGGTTACGAATGAATGAAATCGTAAAGGTCGAAAGAAATGTGTCGAATGACGTGAATGAATGATGAAAGTTTAAAAAGTGAGTAAAGTTTAAAATGTGAGAATGCGAATGAAGTAAATACGGACTAATTAACTATGATGTATTGAAAGCTTGTGAACTATAATTTAAGTTGCCATGCTTCTCAGAAATGCCCGTTTTATGTTCCTGGCAAGTTAATAGAAGATATAATAAGTTATGTAAAGTTATGTAGATTGTTGGCGATAAAGTAACATTTATGAAAGTCGAATGTAACGTATGGAATGGCATGAAATGAATGACGAATGTATAGAGTGGAGTATAGACTAAAGTGCTTGGATATGTGAAAGAGCCGGAATTGTTAATAAATAAATAAAAAAATGATGAGATTAGTGGTGAAAATAATTTGAAGAATGTGAGTTAGATGGAAATTCGTATGAAAATTCGGATGAATGTATGCTTTGATCAGAAATATGCATTAGAGGCTTGTACCTTGTACTTGAATGGTGTGATGCTTATGTGTATTTAATGATTTTCCTTGTTATGATTAAGAGGCGAATATGTGCTAAATGCGAATCGTACGAGCTTATTAGCAAAGGATGCGTTGGAATTATGTTATATAGTTAACTTGAATGATAATTACTATTTGTAGAATCATGAAGCATTAGCATGTGAAGGTACGTGAAAGTGAATGTATATATGTGTATTGTTTGGAGGATTACGTACATTGTATGTATGAAATACGTAGAATATTAATATTACGGTCTATCATATTTAGATGATTACAAGTTCAAAAGTTTGAAGTGTGTAAGCAAGACACTTGACTATCTAAAAGTCAACAGTATAAGGATATCATGAAATGGTCATTAGACACAAATGCTAAAGTAAAGAGTTAATGTGTTATGTATTAAGTGATTTACGTGTTATGCTTGACGATAATTTAGTTGTATGGATTGGAAGTGAGATAACTGATAATAAATGCCTCGTTTATACGAAATTTGACTAACGAAAGTCAATTAACTTATGAATAGAAAGAAAATGAATAGTTGTATGTATGCTCACATAAGCTAACAGTGTTACAAATGTAATAATATGTAAGGATGGAAATCTTGTCAGTTGATTCAAGTATGGATGGCAAACGGGGTAAGAGGAAGCAATGAGGCAAACATGAACACTAAGGTAAGTGATTTCGCAATCGCTTCGAATTCATCTACATGAAGGTGTATACGTGTTTGAGTATTCGAAATCAAAGTGAAATGTATAAATAAATGAGAAATGTTATGGTACGTTTTGTTGAAATTGTTGGCATAATGTTAAATCGATAAAACCTCATTATAAGGGTAAATCGGTCATAAATTTTAGTTGAGAAGTTCTAAGGCGGAAATGAGAACTAGGTAATGTTGATGAAAGGTATGGGAAGAATATTAGTCGGGATGTTAGCTAAAGACATTTGTAAAGATGTTCGAACTGAAGTAAGTAGAACATGTGCTGCAATACTTATATACAAAAGTACTGGGTAGTGGTTGACCTTATAAGGTTATATTGTACAAGACAGTAAATAATAATTACTTACAAATACTAGAAGTATTACGTAAGAAATACAATGTGTAATGTGGGATACTCATTAGTAGAGACATGTTAGGGAACGTAGGTGAATTAACACCAAATACGGTGAACGAACAAATGGAAATGGTATATTAAGGGATGGTCATGTATTGACCGAAGCTCAAGAAAAACACGAGAATCATCTCACTTATGTCCGGACAAGCTAGTAAAAAGGGGTCTAACGATTCTTAAGGGATCGGGTCAATATAAGAGAGAAAGATAAGAATGAAAAGTTTAAGCTTACGATTGAATGTAAAACAAACTCAAGAAAGAAGGGTGGGAACACCACTAGAAATAGGATGTAGAGTGTTGCGTTGAGACGCGCTACATGAATTAGGACATGGAATTAGTGCTAGGACCCAACACTTGAAGTTGAATGTAGAAGATTAATACGCAAATATATCATAAGAAATGACATGGTAAATGATACGACAGAAGAACGAAAGGTACGGATGAAAATGTTTAGAATCTGAGAAATGGATTCAACCCAGTAAGAATGAAAGGTAATAAATTAAAAGTTCGAATCCGTAAGTGAAGACGGATTAAACAAGTAAGAATAAAAAAACTAAGTACCAAACTCAAATAAGTTATACGGGTCAAATGGCGATCGCCATTTGAACCCGGTATTTAATGTTCGGTTTGTCAAGTTTATTACTAATAGGTGAGGGGGTGTTAGCCTGACATCGAAAGGTCAAACTGCGAAAGTTAGAGAAATAACCAATAAAAAGAAAGGATTGTATGTAAGAAATGTAATGTATGATATGTTTTAGCATGTACGTAAGAAAATTGTGAAAGAGGCAATGGGCGAACAAACACCCCGCAGGATGCAGTTATGAAGGGTTATGTGCTAACTGTTTATTTATAGACAAATATGATGGAATTCTTAGTGAGATGTTAGTAATGAAGCTAGTGGAAGGATGCCCACGAGTGGGAGCATATTTCATGAATGAATGAGACCAAGTTTGGTACGGAAGGTACATATAAAGAAGCGGATCGATCCGGCGCACGGATAACCGACTTATGCATTGAAGGCGAGGTTAGTAAAATGTTTAATTCTTGATTAATGATAAGAATCCATAGATTTATTTGTAAGTATGAACAAAATGAATGGTAGAATAATTATGGTATGGTATACAATGATCGACCTGTAACGGTCAGCGTGAGAAGGTATGAATGTCATTAAGAGGGAGATCTAAAGGCCTTAAATGAAAGTTTGAGCTGAATTAGTTAAATGCTCGTATGGTGCTCTTACACAACATACCTAGTTGTTATCATAAGTAGTTCATGCAAGGAGCTAATAATAAAGTGTGTGAAGGATTAAATTTAAGGCTAAACTCAAACTTGTGATTAGTTCAAGTGACGGTAGTAATCGTAGAATGATACCCTATACTCGTATTAAGTATGAAAAAGTAATTAGGAAGTGGGTAGCTTTGTATTAATACCACAAAATCATTAAATGTTTATAGTATACGTATAATGTTATGCTAAGCCCTCATATAAACAAGAAGGTAATTAGAAGAACGTTAGTAATGGGATAATGGGGTTTGCTCATGATTACAATAATGAATTATATCGTGCATGATTCGTGTGCGGAATGAAATAAATCGATTTATTTATATTAATAAATGTATGAATATGTTACGCTTATTTAGAAAGATAGAAACAAGCCGTAAGCATAAGCTTGTACGACCAATAGTATACATTTGGAATAAATTTCAATGAACGAACCGCTAGTGATGATATATGCTAGGAACTAGCATTATAAGGTGAAAACGACACTAATAAGAGCTCTGGATCAGATTCTGACTTATATGTAATTATGAAAGTAATTTACTTGATTTAAGAACAGAGGGACAATGCGTACAAATACGTTTATGCATGAATGAGACTCTTG
Organism: Helianthus tuberosus; assembly: GCA_030545235.1. NCBI lineage: Eukaryota > Viridiplantae > Streptophyta > Magnoliopsida > Asterales > Asteraceae > Helianthus > Helianthus tuberosus. Next base: position 79,585,480 of record CM060428.1, on the reverse strand, counting down.
CAAAGATCCCGAATGCATCTATGTTATATTAAGCATCGTAAATGAATAGATGAAAAAGTAAGAGTAGAAGTGGTGTAGTTGGAATGAGAAAGGTTTCGAAGACGAAACCTCTTTTAAGGGGGGTAGACTTGTAACACCCAAAAAATGTTTAATATAACAATAAGTAAAAATAAACAAAGAATTTAACATAGTTAATGAAATATGGCGAAACGGTAGTTAGTTTATGGAGAAGCCCAAATTAAACACTCTTTCAAAGTGGGAGGGTTTAATGTGTAAATAATGAATTAAAAGGTTTTAATAGTAAATAAAATTGAAAAATACCCACATTTGGGGGTTCTGGGTTCGATCAGAGCAGGGGGAAGAACAAGCAAACCCTAGCTTGCTAAATTCCATCAATTCACTTGAAATCTCAAGGAGAACCTAATGCATGAGCCCCTATTTTCGAGTATCTAACCCTAATTAGTGAAGTGGTAAGTTTTATTTTCTGAAATTATGATTTGTAGGATGAGGGTTACAACCCAATCTCGAATTTTTATGTCTAAATGTGAGAAATCTGAGTTAGGGTTACCTTCTAGGACAAGAATCATGTTGATTTTTAGGTTATTTGAAAGATTTTGGTAAAAACCCACTTTGTGAAATTGTGGTATGAATAGGATGATCAAATAAGCTATAATCATGTGGAATCTTAAAATATGATGATGTAGTAATGCTTGAATCTTAGAAAATTTATGTAGGATAAAAGAAGGTTATGAACATGAGTTGAATGTTGATGAATTATAAAATGAACTAGTAGGAATTCATGCTTTGTATACTTGTACATAATGCTAGTAAATACGATGCCCACCAAGTGTTTGATGAAATGCTTAAACGAATAATATGTATAATTTGGAAGGTGAATGAATGAGATTTAGTTGTACTAAATAAAGGAATGAATGTGTTGTTATAGGCGCGAAAGGAGAAGGTTCCAACACTAGGAAATCGGAAAGTTCACAAGATCGAGGTACGTTAGTGTACACCGCATTTCTGTATTTATGATGTTGTCATATGTATAATAAATCTTACTTGTATTGTTTGGTTATGTCAAAGTTGTTAGAATTGAATTCAATGATCGTTTAAAGTAATGGTAAAATCCGTCATAAACGGATTATGAGGAATGATTAAAATACGAAAGTTAACGCATCATATCCGGTACTTTTCGTTGAACCGGGTATGGGAAGTTATGTATGCAATGGACGAAAGTCTACTCGATCCGTCTTTCTCGGATCGGGGTATGAAATGACTATGATTGTTCATTAGCAAGGTAAATGAATGATGCTTATCCGAGAAAGAAATAAATGGGTTTATTACCGAAAATTGTTAGTGGCGAAATACTAACCTATTTGTTATGTCAAATGTAGGTAAATCCTCAATGTAGGCGACTTGGAAAATTGGAGCGAGCATATGCACACTTTATGATCATCAAGCGCTTCCGCAATTATGTATTAATATTTTGGGTCAATGCTTGTTTTAGTATAACATTGTTAGTAGTTACACTTGTTAATACTTGGTGTATGGTTTTTAGTCGTGTCTAGCCGAACGGGTCGTAAACTTGTTTGTTTAAAGATGGTTAATACAGGGATACACTCGTCTTACGGACTGGTCATGCCCAAATTTTGTTAAAATCATGTATTAATGATATTAGCGTTTTCACCTTTTAAATTGAGAAAGATTTGTACACTTTAAAAATTTATGTTCTAGCGTCTTTTGGGTGTCATTTCTACTAGACGCAAATGCGAGCTTTACATTTGGTTGGAATATTGTCAAAAAATGAAGATGGGTAAACTTTTGAGTAATATAATATATGAAGTTTGGAAAAAGGTAAAAAGAAACATAAGTTAAAAATAAAAAGAAAAACAAATTCTTTACTTGTATTTAAACGAATAATTAAATAAATTGTTAAAATGGATGATTCAATGTGAAGTGAACAAATGTTCGTTGTTTATGATTATAGACGAAGATGAATATGAAAGGTAGGTGTTTGTATGTTTGTATAAAATAAAAGTGTAGTTATTTATAAATTAATATTAACTAGGGTTTTTCCCGCGCGCGTTGCGGCGCGCAAAACCGAATGATGTCTAGCGCTCTTAACAATAGATGTGTCTAAATTTGCTCATTAGTAACAAAAAATGGTTGCATCTGACATGAGAAAAATCCTGCAAATGACAAGTAATAAATGTTTCAACTTTGCTATCAACAAAAGCATTCGACTGATAGGAGTTCAATTGCTTCCGTTGACCCTCATGTTGACCCATGAAAATTTTCAAATACAAGTAGTTTAATAGGCAAATCCAAACTGTTAGACTATGGGTCACGGACTCAGTTAGGTTTCTAGGGTTACCCTTAATCCCTATATAGGTTACGATATATATTACGAGTGACCTTAGAAACCTAACCGAGTCCGTGGGCCCAAAGTCAAGGTTACGATATATATTGCGAGTGCCCTTAGAAACCTAACTGAGTCCGTGGACCCAAAGTCTAATACAAACACCCCAAAATTGGGTCGGTGGGTCAGGTTGAAAGGTTCAACATGGGCCAGGCAGGTTGACCCACAAACTTCTTGTCCATTTTTATACATATATAGTTGATAACATAGTTTTTTTTTTTAATTTCAACTAAGAAGGCTAAGGAGTTAATTGCAATGTCTTGAAAACCGGACCGCATCGGCCAGTCAGATCTGTCGGACCGAGAAACCGGAAGTCTGACCGGTCAGGTTCACCCTATCGCACCACTTTTGAGTCGAACCGGCAGGGGTAAGAAGACAGAGAGGCCCAAAAATGACCCCTGGCTCAACATGCCTTTCTTTCTTTTCTTTTTTTTTTTTACTATATAAACATACAGATCAACATGCCTTTCTTTCTTTCTTTTCTTTTACTATATAAACATAACATGAAGTGTGTACTTTGTAGTACAAGAGAAAGAAGGCAAGATGACAGCTGCAAAAACTTGTAACAACTAACAAAACTTCCTTAATATAACTTTTGTATTTTCAGTATTATGATTTAAGTTGCAGTTACAATTCCTGCAGCCCAGATATTCATTTATTTATCACAGGTAAATATCCTAGGTGTGTTTTATAATATTAACCAGGTAAAGGCATAATTTGACATTGCATTTTATCCCAAAAAGATTTTTCATGCACTGAAAACCCTTTTTAAAGTTTATTATAGTATTATAATATTGACAAGGTCTAAGTAAAAATAAAAACATATCTAGAAAAAAGGTAAGTTTGATCCGAATGATTAAACAGATGATGGTTTGGTTCAAGTCATCACAATTCATTGTAGTCCATCGCCGATCGATGATCTTGTGACTAAATATCATGCAAATTTAGAATTTATTATAATTACATGTGCATATATAGTTAAGATAGATAAAGAGATGCACATTTTTAATAGAAACACACCTTTGAAATAAACAACCATTAAAACAACTGATGATTGTTGAATGTCTAAACCAAGTGCTTCAAGTGTGCTCCTTGTTGATAACGGTCCGGGTTTCATCGAACAACAAATCTGGATCAGTATCCGTATTGTGGCCCCGACATTGATCTTTTATCCATCCACCTACCTCAAAAAAGATTATTAGTTTATTTTAATAATAGAAAAGCTAAATCGAGGGTATATATATTGCTGGTTATACCTTTGCTTATTTTGGGAACATTTGATCTGAGCGTTGATAGCCGATCATTTAACCATTTTCAGCTACTAAGAAATTAATAGGAAGTCACCAAAGTTGACTCTATAATCCATGTATACAGCTGCAGCTACTGATTTAACAGAAACCATATCCGGACCGAATGATTGACTCTAGCAATAAATAAGAAATTGCACTGTTTTGCTAAAAAAAGCCCAAATTAGAAGCGGCTACAGGTGCCCAAGAATCCATATTCGTCCTATTTGTATACAGTATATATAATCAGTTGGTGGTGCTCCGAATTGGCAACGGAACAGAAGTGCACGATGATTGCGTAGTTCTAAGTAGTGCCATGTTCCAACCGACACCGACAAAGATGCAATAAATAAATATACTCACAAAAGCAATGGTGTATTGCAGAATATTTTGCGGTCATAATATTAGAACTATGACATGAAGATAGTGATTTGCTACATTCAGAAGCAACTTGCCATTGAACAATAAGGCAAGATCATAGTATTAAAATCTTCAAATTTACTAATAAAATCAGATTAAAAATAAATTAAACAATCGTAAATTGATAAAAAAAATTACTCAAATTCAGTGGATTTAAATCAACATAAAATAAAAAATAAAGCAGCATCCCACAAACTCCATTCATCTTCATACAATCAAAGCCATGGTCTGTTTATAACTCAAATAAGTATCCAATGAAAAATGATCTACATTCAGATCCCAATATAATATTGATGAATTTTCAGTTATATGATTAAAATCACAATCTCCTAAATTATGCAAATAGATATTACAATGAAAAAAATGAATTCCTAATTGCATAAACTGAATTTTTTCATACAATTAGCTGCATTACTACAAAGTCAAAACCATAGATTTAAAGACATATATCCAAGAAACATGGAAGCTTTCAATGAAAGAAATGCTGAAAGGGGGAAAAATCAAATAATAATTCAAGTTTTTTAATTTATATGGTATTTGTAACAAAGAAACTTACCAAAAAACTTAGCGAACCATTGCAATGAAAGCATGATGTAAGCAAGGTTCAGGTGATTCGAAGCCCTAGAAAACAAAGTAATAACATTCTTACCTTATTACACAAATTTCATAATAATAAGAATATATAAGCAAACCCTAGAAAAAATGAGCCGGTCGTCGTGGTCGTACAACTTTTCGACGTCCTTGGAGTCGTCGGAAGCATTGAGGTTGTTACACCGGTAGGTGGTGGCGCCGCTGGGTACGGTGGTGTCATCGTGGCAGTGGTCGTAACCAACGAAACCCAAAGTTTAAGAATAGTCGCCTACGCGTATTTTTAATTTCTTATAACTTTGTTATCAAAGTATGTTGTGGTCCTAGGTTTCTTTTCATTTTTGCTTGAGTCTCCTCCATGACTTCCATTTCGACCCACTCTTACCAACTAAACCTAAACCAACAAATCAAACACTTAATTCACAATTCAAATATTAAAGTCATATTCAAACAATCAAAAACAGTTAAAATTACCTGATCAATCTTCATTGGTCCACCATCTGTTCTTATCTCCACCTAGGGTTCGAGAAAGACTTATTAGGGCAAATAAACCCTAACAACGACACCGTCACAACATCATCACCGTCACACTGAAGCAATACGCATAATTAGGGTTGTGTGCTTACCCGTTCACTGAAATCTTCTCCTGGCCGTTCACCGGAACCTAGCAGACGTTACTTACTCATCAGATCAACATTAGTCGCCGGATTAAGGTTCATTGACAACCGATCTAAAAAAATAGCGAGCATGCAATAGAAAAGGGCTCACCGAAAACTGATCGAAACCCTAACCGCTTGACCGCCGTCATTGTCAGAACTTTGGCATCGAACATACCTCGTCGATCTCCGGTACAAACCACGTCGTCGTCAAGTACGCCGGCTAGAAGGTTGTAACACCGGCGGAACCATCGTCATCGACCTCTCTATCTGTATCTCAGCGCGCGCGCGCTCTCTCTCTCTCTCTCTCTGACACAGCTTTCTGGCTGGTTCACCTTTTAAAGTTTAAACTGATTTGAAAAGAAATTTACAAAAGTAGCCCTCGACTGTTCATGACCACTTCTTATTAATATGTATAATAATATTCAAAGTATATTTTTTTATTTTTTAAATTGTGTCCTAATATAATTATCTATAAGAGATGATCTAATATAATGAAAAGTGTCCCTAAATTAGTTTCTTTTATTATATAATATAGATATAGATGATTCTAACGAATCCTTATCCAATTAACATCATACCTATAACATTTAGCAACTCGCATGAACAGTGATTTTTTTTTTTTTTTTACCTTTTTGCACTTTTGTTTTTTCCTTTTTTATTCTTGTAGCTTTAATTTTTTTCCTTTTCAACTTTTTGGGTTTTTGTGTTTTTCTTTTTTGAGTTTTATTGCATGAATATTGGTTGCCACCTGCATGGCATTGGTATTTGGTTGCTTTTAGTTTTTTTTCCTGCTTCAACTTTTTTTATTTGTTTTCCCTTTTATCTTTTTGAGTTTTTTTTTATCGTTTTGTATTCTTTTATACTTTTGTAATTTCTTTTATCTTTTGCTTTTTATTTATAGTTTTCTATTCTTTTATCACTTAACTTTCAATGTTGATACTTACGTGTTTATTTTATTTACGTGTTGGTATAAATTAAAATTGATTTGCGTTATTTTGAGTTTAGACATAAATTTTTTCGTGGAAATAAGTTGGGTCAAATATAATATGTTCTCATTCTTATAATTATGTACGTTTTTAGTTAGTCAATATTTTAATGTAATTTTTTGGAAACTGAGTCGGGTTAAATATAATACACTTCCGCGCTTATTTTTATTTATGTTTTCAATTTCTCTACGTTTTGACGTAAATTTTGTTCCAAAACGAGTAGAGTAAAATATAATACGTTTTCATTAGACGGTATAAATTCGAGTCACTTTACATTTTGACATCGCCGCAATCTTCTTATAATAAAAGACTATAAATGATATCATATGGCATTCTCTCCTTCAATCTCATAAATTTTATTTATAATTATTTAATAAATTTCTTTTAATATTAATATTAATAACTAATATATAGATATCATTTATTTTTATCCTTCTCTTTATCTAAGATTAATAAATAACTTCAATTTTCCAATTTAGACCCTTTGTTTTTTACGTTTAACCCAAAGTTTTTCATGTTTTTCAATTTAATCCCAACTATTTTTTATTTTCAATTTTGGTCCACCATACTTATCATCTTTTCGAGTTTTTCGTTTCGTTCTAAATTTTGTGAGTTAATTCACCGCAACGTGCGTGTGGGGTTCAACATTTTTTCGTATATTTTTACCGTTTGACTGGCCCGTCGCAGCACATCTATTTTTCTGCGTTTAACAAGTTCGACCAACGTGCGGGTTCTGGATTGACTTAGTTTTTTTTTTACATTTCGAATTAATTTCTCTGCAACGAGCGTTCGTGATTCAAAGATTTTACGCCTGCTTTTCGCTCGACGTTATTTTTTTTCATTTTTATTTAATTTGTTTTTACGAGCTTTTCCGGTGTTGGTGGTCGCTGACAGTGGTATAGCATTGGTACTACTTGACACAGTTTTACAACAACCGCTGCAACGCAGGGGCTTAATACTAGTATAGCTTATATAACCACTTTATATTTCAATTTTTTAAACTAATCCACTAAGCTATCAATTTTTTTTTATTTATTTTTTTTTGAAGGTGACTTTCTATGTACTGGACCTATTGGTCACCGGGTTCATGTCGAAGACATTCCCCCGTCAGCCCCGCACTCTCGGACGCGATGTTCGATCGGGCCCCGGCCGCCGCGCAAGCTGACTTCCGCCCGGAAACCATACTGCCCCCACACGAGAGACTCGCTGGGGTAACAGCTGGGTAAAACCGGTTTGCCCTCAAGACCGCACCATGCCTCGCTAGGATACGATCCATCATTGGGACGTCCCCCCCCCTAAAACCACAGTGGGAGTCGAACCGGTGACCTCCCAAAGGAGGAGTCGGCCAACATAACCCAAGTGGGGATACCATGATTAATAATAATTTATTTAAAATAATAATAATAATAATAATAATAAGGGTAAAATTATTCAAAAAAGCTACTAAAAATAAGAATCGTACAAAGATATAATGACGCAAACATAAAAAAGACACAATGGTAAATAAAAAAAGCAATTATGTAAACAAAAATTCGAATATCTACAAGCTAAACATCTAAAAGTAAAAACCTAAAATCCCATATCGTAGAGTTCGATAAGACAGTTTCAATGCTGCTTGAATAAGGTCAATCAGAGTCCGTTTGATACCCTTCTTGTTACTTCTTATTTTAGGAGACTTTGTATCATACTAACCCATAATACTAATATGTGTTAAATAATATGGTCATTTTAAACTCTCATAATAGAATTTGGCATCCTACCTCCCACTTGCGACGAAGAATAATAAAGTGAAGTTGGTTTGTCACGTGAATGATACCTATGGTACCGTATAAGTAGCTTGTATCTAACATAGCCCAAAAAAAATTATAACACAAACATTTTATTTTGGTTAAATTAAAAAAAAAAAAAGCAAATGACTACACGTGGACCCCGTCATGTGAGCCACACATATGTCTTGTCACCCTCGAACATGTCCTGCTTCTCGAAACCTCTTTTGGTAACATGTAAAAACCTTTCTTCTTATTCTTGTTGAATTCAATTTACTTTATACTCCTTTCCACAAGTTTCAAGCCAAGATCCTTTATGTATCACTAGGTTATATACCCGTGAGCTTCACAGGTTATGAGTTATTTTTAAAAAATTATATTTGCAAAATATTTTTTTATATGATTTCTTATAAGTGGATAACCATTCATGTTTGGCAAACATTACAAAAAATAAAATAAAAATAACAGTTGTAGTTGAGATGAATTTTAACGTAACTGACAAAATCTGTAAAAAAAACACGTATTAAACAATGTTTATTGACATAATAAACGGAAACCTATAATATATTGGAATACCAACGGAGACATAATATACAAGCCTATAAGTACACCAAACAAAATAACAAATTATCCAAAATCTAGACCAGAGAACGAAAACATAAAGAACAAATTTAAACCATTATTTAACTTTTGTTACAAAAGGTGATGTAGTCTAATAGTATTAAGTTATTAGTTTTTCTCTTAAAGTGATAAAGGTTTAAGTTTCATTCAGGCATATTGTATAATTTAGAAGTAGTTGTAGTTATAGGCGTTTGTTAGTTTGCCGTTAAAATGTCATTAGCAATTCGTATTTTTTCAATTTTGTAACTTCTAGATGCATATGCATAAGTTACGCAAAACCATCAAAATGATTTGTTCATATGTTTTTTTTTTCAATTTTGTAGCGATTATGTGTAACATCATATAACTTATAAATGCGTAGATTATATATAAAAACAAACAATCAAATGAATTTGTAAAAATAAAAAGTTCATATCTTACAAGTAAATGAGATCAATAAACACCACATTTACACAACTTCTAAGCTAAACTTTATAATTTGTAAAAATAAAAAGGAAAAATTACGTTTTTCGTCCTTTATGTTTGTAGCGGGTTGCAATGGATGACCTTTAACTTTAATAATTACAGTCATAGTCCTTTATTTGGAAAACTCATTACATGCTAGGTCCTTTAACACTAACCATGTTAATTTTTTCAGTTAAATCAAGTCACATGAGGGTATTGTGGTCATTTCACACTTTATTTAAATGTTTTTTAATAAACAAAACCAAAAATCAACATATACATATATGTATTAGGGCTGGCAATTTTTACACGATACACGAATACACGACACGAACCTACACGACCTTAACATGTATCGTGTATGGGCTTATCGTGTATCGTGTACTAAACAGGTAGACACGAAAAAACCTGTTAATTTTCGTGTCGTGTTCGTGTATAGCGTTTCGTGTTTTCGTGTCTGTTCGTGTATAGCGTTAATATATGTTAACACTTAACATCGAGTGGGTAAGATACCTGTTTACCTGTTAAATACCCGTTAAGATACCTGTTTACCTGTTAGATACCCGTTAATACATGTTAGATACCCGTTAAGATACCCGTTAATACATGTTAATACCTGTTAGATACCCGTTAATACATGTTAATACCTGTTAGATAGTTAGATACCCGTTAATACATGTATTACCTGTTTACCTGTTAGATGCCCGTTAATACATGATTATTCTAGTGTTCGTTAACAGGTACTAACAGGTAATTTTCGTGTTTTCGTGTCGTGTTCGTGTTCGTGTTTGAAAAAATGGACACGAAATCTTATCGTGTCGTGTTCGTGTATGGCTTATCGTGTATCGTGTCTTATCGTGTCGTGTCTTATCGTGTACGGGTATACACGATTTGACACCCCTAATATGTATATACTGCACCTTATCCATCCAACTATTCCTCTCTCTCTCTCTCTCTCTCTCTCAATAAAACAACTGCCTAAGTCCACCATCTCTAAGTAACCCTAACCCCTGGATCCACAAAATTGAACATGATTCAATCAATGTTTGTAAAAATTACCATAGGGCTTTTGATCATGGAGTGTAAATGAGTAAAAGGAAGACTAGAAATTACCCTCTAAAGGCTTAAAACAGAGCATGAAGGACTTGGCCGGAGTTCTAGAACTCCAATGAACTTTGATTGGAACCCAGGTTTCGAGAGGAAATACGCGTATGCTTGATTTGGTAAGTATGGCAGATCGATAATTTAGTTTTGAGAGGTGATTTGGAATGTTTTTGGTAAATCCCGGATTCACCGGGTTTTTCTTCCGATTGAATCACATGAGAATAGGTAGAGGCGGGTCATCAGACCTCCGCCGCTTGCGACGGATCTGGTCATCAGACCTCCGTCTTTGAAACCGCCACATGTTCACCACTTTGAAACTCTCATTCGGATATTGTGTCTGGTGGGTCTGATGGTGGTGATATTGTTGGGGTGGAGATTAGGGATGGGGATTTGAGGAGTTACATTTGCAGTGGGTGGTTATGGTGGTTTGGGTTTTTATGGTGAAGAAGAAGATAATGAGTTGTTGAATGTGGTGTGTGTGCATTTATAACGAGGAAGAAGGCATGGTAAAAAAGAATTTAATGCCCTCACATCGGTGCACACGACGGTAGTGACGATTTCTAGTGTGGTGGATGTGAAGATGGGTGAGGTGGTGGTTGCAGAGATGGTGGTTGTGGTGGTGGTTGCTGGAAGGGTTTTAAGCGGTGATACCTCTGGCAAAATACAATAGTGGTTGGTGGTGGCTAACTTATTTTTTGTTTTATTTATTAAATATTTAGTTAAAAGACTAATCTATCCTTATGTGATCAAAGTTAACTGAAAAAATTAACTGGGTTAGTGTTAAAGGATCAAAAGTGTAATGAGATTTCTAAGTAAAGGACTGTAGCTGTAATTATTGAAGTTAAAGGTTATCCATTGTAACTCGCTACAAACATAAATGACGAAAAATGTAATTTTTCCAAATAAAAAAGTTAATTTTGTTTTATGTATTCTCAAAGCATATAGTGTTTTGCATAGAATCCCTGTTTATTACACATAGTGTATACTTGACAGCACTATATTTGAGATATGCTATGGTGGAAAATTATTTTGCATAAGTTGTATAAATAGACTCCTACATTTAATCTAAGTTAAGAATGGTTTTTACACGTTTTAGCAAAGTTAATGTTTTTTTTACACGTCAAAACTATATCCGGGTTTTGGATTTTATATCTATTTATCGGTTGTTTTACATACACTTTTTGTTTAAGATAAAATGACATTACTATCTATGGCCCTTATTAAAACTTTTTGTATGATTTAATTGGTTTTATAATAATAAAATATATATTAAAAACAAGTAAATAAATGTATTAACACACGCCTAACAATTCAACTCTTCTTTGCCAATCACGGTCTACCGCTAGTGCTACCTCTATGTCATTGCAAACCGCGATCATCTACCCCTCTCCTCTGCCAATAGCGGTCTACCGCTACCCCTAGTCATTGCAAACCGCGATCACCTACCTACAACCATCGACAATCACCACCAGCTCATCTGCCTATGAAATTAGTTGTCTAGGCCCGTAAGAAATAAAATAATAAATGGAGTTCTCAAGAGCTCATCGACAACCTACCTACAACCATCGACAACCACCATCAGCTCAATTGATATTTTTTTTCTAATATGTTTTATATGTTACTAATCTTTACGGAAATATAAAAAAAATGGAGTTCTCAAGAGCTCTCTCAACTCAAGCCGATTCTAAACCGATCCATCCCGTGTATGGTTATATTATTTGCCATCAATAACCAATTACCTAATTTGTATATCATCTTCTATTTTTTAGATGCTCATATAAATTACAAGAACGCTAAAAATATACGTATTAGAAAAATCAATACATAAAATTATGTTACACAAATAACAAGAATTAAAACACAAGAACAAATATATTCTACCGACCGTCACACGTGTGGATCAGTTCGACGTAGGACTTACGTGGTTTGTTGATGGTTTCAACGTATATTGTGGTGAAATATATGAAATGTATAATAATATTTCTATTTTTTAGTTCCTATAAATATATTAAGTTTAATATGTCGATCAAGGAGGCATGTGAAAAGATTCTTAAAATTTAAAAAGTTGTCGATGAGGTGTATTTGTATAATTTTTATATATAAAAACTCAATAAATAAACAAGTGGAAATGTGTTTTTCACGTTTTATTACCATTAATGTAATTTATATATAAAAAAAAAAACTAGTAGTTGTACCTGCGTGTTGTTACGGATCACCTTTTCTATACAACAAAGCTTTGAATACAAACAGAGTAAGGTCGCTAACAAACACCAATTCAAGAGAACAAACATTGGTGATTGATGATCATGGATACAAACATCGGTTATGATCTTGGCCCGAGCTCAAACTTTAGAAATAGAAACGAGTGAAGTTCGAGCTCGAGCTCTCGTATGTTAAACAAGCCAAACTCAAGCCCAGTCGAGCTCGACTCACTTGTTCACAAACATAATCATTCCTAGTTTCAACTCTTATAACATTTTAGGCTATAGGGGGGGGGGGGGGGGGGTCTTTTTTAACGAGCGCCAAAAGGGTTATGCATGTGGGGCCCATTGATTCCAACCAATCAGAAATTTTCTTTTTGATTTGCTTTTTATTCTTTATATTGTTTAAAGGGGACGTTATCCCATAGCGCGCAAGTCAACGGTAAAGCCCATCGCTTATGTGGCGAATACGTAACGGTAATGTGGCGTGATAAAGCCCCTAGGGCCTTTATCACATACCATATGGCCTAAGTCCATGTGTAGTGGTGAGGCCTTATAAGTGGGGTTACGTGAGAAGTGACAAAATGTGTAAGAAAAAGGGGTTATATAACTTGAGAGTGTAGTGAAAAGGGGGGTTATATATGAGTGTGAGAGAAATTATAGATGTATATGTATGTATATATATGTGTGCAAGAGAGAGCAACCAATGTATAGCGCCGCTATCCCATAACGCCCGAAGGACGATGTTCCGGGCGCTATGGGGCGCCATAGCCCTTTTTCACCCCCTTATAACGCTCGACTACACATGGCCTAACTAAACACAAGTCACAACTATGCCTCAATTTGGCTGGTTTAATTTAACAATTCATGTCTAAATATAACTTTGTGAAGATCTGCAAATTTTATGAATTCAAATATGCAAGCAATTTCTACTTCCACACAATTCAGCAAAATTGTACTTCACTCCAGATTAGTGTATTTTAGTCCATAAAAGTTAATTTAAGCATCAAAATCATAATATTCATACACCAGATCATTGAACAGACCCAAAAATACTAGAAATCGATTTATGTTTTCGAACATGAGGCGGGCACTTAAACAGCAAATCTTTAGCCTCAAGTTCTCTACCTTCATCAAACAACCTCTGAAACATGTTCTGGTATGCCGAAACCGCAGGGCTTTGTTTAAAGCTCAAAGCTTTCAAGAACTCCAAAGCATCATCAACACTTCCATATTTCGAAACATACCCGACAAATGCCTCGGAAAACGGCGGGTAATCATGTTTTCTCATCAACCTTAAAAGCTCCAAAGATTCATCAAACTTCTTCTCAGATAACAGTTTTTGAATCAGATTTTTATAAGTCGCTTGCCATGGTTTCACCCCGCCACTCTTGACCATTTCGGTTAGTAGTTGGTATGCGTCGATGGTTTGGTTTTTACCCAAAAACGCGTTTGTTAAAACATCTAAAAGATCTGCGTCGGCTTCACATCCTTTCGATATCATATCGGCTAATAAGATAACGGCTTTATCGACTTCGTTTGCGGAACAATGTCCGTTAATCAAAATCGTCCATGTTTTGACGTCGGGTACGCACGCGTTTTGTTCCATAACGTCGATCACTTTTGTCGCTTCTTCTCGCTTTCGGGCTTTACAAAGCCCGAAGATCAACTGACTGTAGGTTATGTTATCGGGCTCGTACCCCGCGTCCTTCATCGCTAACACGATCTTTTCCGCTTCTTCAAACTGGCCCACGCTTGTTAACGATCGATGAATACCGTCGTAAACATTCTTCGAAAGAGAATTACCCTTGGATTCAAACGTATTCACGACCCGAAACACGAGATCCAAATCGGGCGAACTGCTACCCGCGATAGTTCGTAAAAGCACACCGCAATCTTGACCCGAGGGCGCATACGGGCTATCCATCATACGCTCGTAAAGCTCAACCGCTTCATTCAACATCTTTCGCTTTTGAAACAATCTTGTGACCTTTAAATACGTATCGAGATCCATCTCATAACCGTTCGTTTTCATTTCACCAAACACGTTCCAAAACTCTTGGATCGATTCCTCTCGACCAAGAACGCGTAAAATCCCGTTGTAAGTAACCGCATTATGTTCAAACCCGAAATTCTCACTAACCCATCTGAAAAACGCTAACTCCTTAAACGGGTATGTTCTTAAACCCTTCAAAACCCGAAGCACGAAATCATCCGACAACTTAACGCCAAAATCGATCCGTTTCAACCTCTCCTCAACCCCGTTACCCCAATCCGATTCGATCACAACTTCAACAACTTCCTTAACAACATCATTATCTTTCACCATTGCATTATAAAATTTAGTAAAAACCGAAACCTCATTAACCATATTCAACTTCTGAAAATCCCTAACAATCAACAAGTAAGCTTGATCATCAACAAAGAACCCCTCTTCTTTCATCCTATGAACCATGACCCAAAACTGTTTGATCGAATCTTTATTCGCGTAAACTCGAAGCATCGAGCTATAAATTGAAGAACTTGGCTCAAACCCTAATTTACCCACCACCCAATTGAAGAAACTGGATGCTTTTTGAGGGTCTTTAGACAGTTTCTTCAACACATAGACTACAGATTCATGGGAAAAATTGGATCTTGAGTTTAGCAATTGTAGTTCAAGATTATTAGACCAGTTTTCGGATAATAAAAGATCAAGGGTTTGTTGTGGGTTTGAAGAAAATAAGAGTTTTGTATGGAGAAATGGGTGTAAGTGAGTTATGATCACCTGGTTGGTTCTGGTGAGTTGGGTTGAGTAGAACGAGTTGGCGAGTCGGATTAAACTCAGTAGTATCTTGGTTCGATTCATGGCTGCTGCAATTGAAGATTATTGTGTTTGTGAAGAAGGTGGAGAAAGACTTATCGAGGGTTTTGACTTTTGAGGTTTTATTGATCAGATGTGGGTCAAGTCGGGTTCAGGTTCCGGTCCGGGTTCAGTATCTAAGTTATTTATTTATTTATTTTTTAACAGCATTAGGCGGCCCAAGGGTTGAAATTGGTTATTGTTATAACCGATTTGGTTTCGGTTACGGTTA
The DNA here is from genome assembly GCA_030545235.1 of Helianthus tuberosus. NCBI lineage: Eukaryota > Viridiplantae > Streptophyta > Magnoliopsida > Asterales > Asteraceae > Helianthus > Helianthus tuberosus. The sequence goes on along the minus strand of CM060428.1, from coordinate 79,569,909 downwards.
TTTGACAAAAAAACCATATCCTATGTGCCCTGTTCTGGATATGGTTCGATTCTGGTTGCTAACAAATCGGGTATTAAAATACCCTATTTTTCAGGTTATTCTATACCCTATTTCCGAGTTTTTAGTACCCTATTTTCAAGCTTTTTAATACTCTATTGTGTTTTTATCACCTTATTTTCTCTTTGCTTTATTTATTATCATTGGCGAAGTATAGTGGGTGCCCGGGGGTGCACCCGCCCACCCCAATTTTTCGGTTAGAAGTGTATAAGTTCCGATTTTTCGTCCGAAAAATTTAAAATTATATAAGATCGCCCCTCCGATTATTTTTCCTAAATTGTATATCCTAAATATTTATAAACTTTGTATATAAATGATGGATAGTTTGGTAAATATACATTTTGTTTTATTTGGAACTATTATTATTTGACCCGACTTGAATCGAATAGCCAACCCGACCCGACCCGATACATAATGATAGGAAAAAAAAATTGGGTCCCATCACTTTACGCCACCTCGAAACTTGTGGTCAAGCTCCGCCACTGTTTATTATTATTATTATTATTATTATTATTATTATTATTATTATTATTATTAAATATGCATTATATAATGTAAAAATAAATAAATGCACAAGCATAAATTTTAAAGATAGATATTAGAAACTTGTATCGGGTATAGCCGGGTATAATCGGTTTCGGTTCCGATTCTTGTCCGGTTTCGGGTATTAATCGGGTATGATCGATTCCAGGTATTGAGATCAAAATACATATCCTATCTCTACCCTACGAGTGAGGTCGGTTTCAATTTCGGGTATAGAATACCCTAGTATTAAAAAACGCTTCCGGATTTTTTATCAGATCCGGTACGGAATATGTTTTTTTTTTTTTTTTTTTTTTTTTTTTTTTGCGCACCTCTACTCCGGGCACAGTCAGGGGCGGACCTAGAGGTTACCAGGGGGTAACCTCCGCTACGGCTTGGCTCGGAAAAATTTGACGTTTTTAGTGTAAATTTTGGAAAAATTTGATGTTTTTTCGATTTCGTTACGGCTTATTTATAAAACGTTACGGCTTGGCGTGAATCCTAGATCCGCCACTGGGCACACTTCCCTTCCAGGTTCATTGCACTTGAATATATTTGAAAAGCTTTTCATTTCAGAATAATTCATTTGGCAAAACCAAAACAATTAAATTTGATAAATTGATTGAACTAACATGCATTGTTAAATCAATAATAATTGTCTAGTACCAAAAGGGCATTTCATATAGTAGAGTTTTTTAAAGTACGACAAATTTAAGGCCCCTCGTGTTACATTTTCTTAGAAACTAGTATTAAGCACCCCTGCGTTGCGGCGGGGGCGAGCACTAATGCCACACTACTGTCAGCGACCACCGACACTGAAGTTGCGGTGTTAATGTGAAAAAATTAAACCGAAACATCGAAACGTAAAACATAGAATAAAACAACTAAGTTGATCTACGACTCGTGCGTTACGATGAACCACGTCAATTTTTTCACGTTTGACAGGTTCATCGTAATCTATATATAATATATATCATTACCACTATACAAACCATAATGCATATTTATACAAGATTTTGGCTAAATTAATTAGATTATTATAAATAATAATAATTTACAAATAAAAGAGCACAACTTTGAATGGATCAAACCGATTGAATATGGTAAGATAATGAAACCATTATTTGAGTAGTGTACAACCACTTAAGCACAATTTACAACCATATATGCATACTGTAAGGACCTGCACGAAAATGTCCTAAAACACTCCGTAAGTGAAAACCCGGACCTCTAAAGCCCTAAATTTCATGAAAAATCAAGAAAATCAAGTTTTATTAGTTGGTCGCGGGCCGCGTAAGAGTTAAGCAAAGCTTACGCGGGGCGCGACAGCCCATTGAATCTCCGGATAAGCTTCAAGGCCACGTGTCAGACACGTGGCAGACCTACATCGTGACACGGCAGCCCTAGCTGTCACACCCCGATATTTCCACGTATTTCCGGTGGGCCCGGTGGGGAGTATCGTGACGTAGTTGATATCATCATAGTCAAACAACACAATATATAAATGCACAGCGGAAGCAAAAGATAAATATATTACAATCCGAATATAAAGTAATATCAAGTATTACAGCGGAAAGTAAAGGATCCACAGGCGGATCTTAAAACATAAACATTGTTCAACAGCCTTTAGACGCCTAGAACTTGCAAGATTCCTTATTAACGCCCTGAGCTTCCAGCCAATTACGTTCAGTACATGTCACTTAACCTTTTTGGAAAATACGTCAATTTACACTGGTAAATACAATTAACCGACTCATTTGAAAAAGTTTAATAAAATTGATTTGAATGCACAAGGCACAACAATTCTTTTATAACTTGGGACAATTATATAAAATAATCTTGTATACAGATTTACATGTTCGTTGTACGTTCAGGGCCCGATGTAGAAACCGAGTCAAGATTAACAGACACGCCACAAGTATAAGCCCACAAGAGAGTGAGATACCGTTTCCCTTTAAGCAACTTTCAGTGTATGCCTACACCCCGTGCTTAAGACGTGGCCATTTTATAAGACAATGATGTCAAGGATATCCGGGACATGGTCATTAACCCCTAAAGGCTTTTATTTCAAACAATACAGATTAAAGCGGGTTACCTCAATAATTTAATCATAATACGACTAAACATTCAATACCCGACCAAGCGGTACTTTTATAGTACCGTATCCCAAGCCCGTATAAGGGAAAATAAGTTAAAAGTATTTACCTGAGCTAGCTCCTGTCTTAATTAGCAAGAATTTAATAACTCAGCCGTATTCACTTAAGTAAGCGTAGGTACAATTTACCGGAAGGCTCTAGTCTGGAATGATGGTATAAATAACCAATTAGAATGCTAACGGGTCTTTAATTAAGCCTAAGCTTAGACCGGTTAGTCTTAAAGAAAGATACGGTTCAAACGCATGATAAGGCGAAGACCGGTTTAGAATGTGGTTTTGACCCGACAAGCTTGTATGCTTGCTTAATATGGATAACTTAAACACATTCTGGATTTTGAGACCAAAAAGATATGGTCTGACCCGTTTCGGCTAATATATGCAAACTAGTCACATAAGCCGATCCGAGCGCGACAAGTGCGTAACGAGTAACCAAAAGAGTCATATACAGGTTTCCTAAGTTAATATGCCTTAAATATGTTGCGATATCAGTAGGATACATTCCATCATGCCCAAAACGAGTTTAATCTCAAAATAAGCCCCGTAGGGGTATTTTGGTCATTTTAAAGGTTATAAAAGAGTTTAAATGAAAATCTGAGATTCTGGTCCGAATACATCAGTAAAATAACTTATTTTTATAGGTCATATCAGTTGATAATAAGCCTTATATGGCAAAATGGTTTTAAACCCAAACTATGCGTTTAATACGTGTAAAAAGTCATTTTAAGCGATTTCCGGGTTATACAGGAAATCTGAGTTTTCTGATCAGGTTATAAAGTTCAAAATACTTTATTTATTATATAAAATCAGTAGCAATTGGATTGGTGTCAAAATACTATGTAGAACTCATTTGATGACCGAAAAGGGTATAATCGGTATTTACCGAATCAACGCCATAACCTTAGGTTATGAGCAGGTAAAAAAAAATAATTAAAAATCTTTAAAAATCTCAAAATATTATCTTACATCAGTGGGTAAAAGGTTTGGTGTCAAAAATTGGGTTTAGATAGGCTTTATGCTAATTGCGCCTTTTAATTACTAAAAGGCGTTATAATTACGCTAATGAGCATAACTCCTAATCTAGACCTCCAACTGATGTAAAATTTTAGGGACATGTTTATAGATCGGTAACAAAGGTTATTGTCTTTTCACATATCCAAAATTCTCGTTTCATGGTCAAAAGGGCATATTGGTCAACATTTAAGCAATTAACGGAAACATGTAAACGAATCGGATAATCAATGAACCAACCACAGAGGGTTATGCTAACATGTAGCCTGGTCCTAAGGAAGCTCTAAGGCATTTCCAAATCATACTAAATCGGGTCAGAACTGAAGTCAAAGCAAAAGTCAAAGTTTTGCGACTTTTGGTTCCGAACCGGGTCTAAACAAAAAATTATCGGATCAAACAAGCTTAGACCAGTTATAATACTTATTATCAAGTTATATGAGTGATAAAATAGGTTACATGCCTTCTACATTGTTAATTATGCGTTAATTCGAAGGTTAGCATTCTGTTGACTTTTTCTAATCAACTTTGACCCGACAAAAGGTCTAGTTAGAGTGGGAATCAGAGGGAGCCCTTTTAAGGGTTTAATGCCCACATAATTACCAACTTATAACTACCTTCAATTCGACTAATCACTGGACCATTAATGATTAATCGCTAAGTCAACCGTTAATTACGACGGTTTGACTTTTAAGCTAAAACTAAGTAAAAACTTAACTAAGGAAGGTTAAGCATGCTTACCAAAGTCTAATGCACTATTAGAGATGGCTTGGGTCTGCCCTTATGCTCCAGGAAGCTCCAAGAAAGTAGATGGAATGAATGCAAGAAATGTTGCAACCATGAGGGCCTTTTATAGTGTTCTAAATCTCATAGATCATTGACACACAAGCCTAACAATGGCCATGGATCATCCACAGGTGTCTCTAAGGGCCTAGGAGTCATTTAGGGGTCGTCCAAGATGAGGAAAATCGATTATAAGTCGGTTATAATGCTCATAGCAGACACCTAGCAACATCAGCCCAAAGTTTGCGGATCAGAGGACCCCTCGCGCCACGCGTAGCCCCCCCTAGGGTGCCTCGCGTGACGCGATGCCCCTTCTGATCAAATCAAATCTTTGATTTATTTGGTTTTGGTCCTTGGTCCTTTATAACATTGTTTTAACATTATATCTTGCATTATGAGTCCCTGAAATTGGCTTATAAGGGCTTCAAGACATATACCCACTTTGTTTAGTCCTCGGTTAACTTTATTGTCACCCGAAAAGTCATAAACTTCATCGTTGACGCTTTTAACCCTTCGCATACGAATTTGATCATAACTTTCTCATACGATAACGAAACTTTATGAAATTTATATCGTGCATTCTAGTGAGCATAATTAACCGTTACAAAGCTTCGGGTTTGCTAAAAGGTCACTCAGAGGTATAACTTAAACATGTTGACACATTTAACCCCTGTAGTTTGTAATCTCTCACTTTCTTTCACATCTAGCTTCGTATGATCCATGATTTATTCGTTTGAAGGTATGAGCATCATGTAGGGTTAATGTAAAGTATATTTATTCACTGTTGACATTTAGAACCCGTATATTCACATACTTTCCATGTTTGTCAACTTTAATTCTTCTAGAGTATTCTTTCACACGTTCAAGTGAATGACACGTGTCAATACATTATAGGACGTGAATTTTCGAGGTGTTACATCCTCACCCCCTTAAAAGAAATCTCGACCTCGAGATTTGTTACAATGCTGGAAGTACTTTTTGTCGCATAATGGACTTAACTTCTATATCATATCTGGAGTCTTTCCAAGCTCTCAAAGTGACCCCTATATTAGGTACATGTATCCTTTTGGAGCTTCCTCACCTGTCGATCCTCAATCGACATAGGTTGCTCATTATATCATAAATCTGCATATCATTATGTGATAGTGCTTCTTGACTTATTGGCGAAGCACATCCTTCAGTCACTAGGGTGCAATGTATTGCGAGCTCCGCCAAGCTCCTTAAATAGGTTTTAGCTTATAAGCTACTTGATCTTGATACATTTGATTTCCTTCGAATGATTCTATATATTCAGAGCTTAACTAGCCTGATAATTTAACAAATTTGGCACACCCTTCCCGGGTGATATCTTTTGTTGAACTTTATTCCTTAACAAGAATTTAGGAGGGTTGCTACTTTCATCCATCCTTGATTTTCTGCCGATGGATGTTTAAGTGCTGCCTGAATTCGGGCTATACTTTGTCATTTGTCGTGAGGGTTTTGATTTCGTGAGATTATCGTAAATGTCGTATTAAGTTACTGACCTAGTTTTGTTTGCATTGTTATTTTAACTAGGTTACCAGGCCTAGTCAGTAGGCAAACTCTGTCCAGTTAAACTTGCAATGTGAGTCATTTTCTTTTTACCAAATTGTTTCCAATACCCTATTTATTTTCAAAGTTATAATTACAGGGATTAAGTCTTTGTAATCTTCAATTACTGCCGGTATGTGGGGTTTTGTATACATTACTTAATAACCGTCACCGTTGGACAACGGGTTAGCCAATGGGTGATATGACCATAGTCACAGATACGGTCGAGTGACAAATACCGATTTGGGTAATTGGTTGATATCTAAACATTGTAATCGCTCTTATTACTGTAGATTATAACAATGTGTCGTTTTGTACAAATTAAATGACTCGCCAGTATTTCCCGCTGATAAAATCTTTTTAAACATGTTTCAGGTGATTTACCGTGAACAAGGAAAAGTGTCATGTAGCACTACCAGCTTGGATAAAGTGGCTCAGTAAATAAATAAACATTTTTTTGTAAACATGGGATTTCCCAATGAAATTCCTTTATTGTAAATTTCGGGGTTTGTCCCAAAACTTGAAATAAAATAATTGGGTATTTTCAGTTTAAATGTTCCTGTCAAAATTTCCGCTGCCAAATTAAATACCAATACCACGTTGCGGCGTTCGAACCAGAAAACTGGGTCGGGGCCCGTGACACATACAAAACATATTGAATTTGGTAAGGTAATGAAACCATTATTATTTGATTAAGGTACGACCACTTAACCACAACTTACAACCTGTATTTGATTAAGGTACAACTATTTAAGCACAACTTACCACCAAATATGCACACAAATGTTTCAAATTAATAGTATATAAATACATGATAATACTTTACACGATATTGTTTAAAGTAAATCCATATTATAACTTTTAAAATTTGTAACTTTTACTCCAACGTCGCTTCAAGCCACTATCACCTGTAAAAAAAACCGTTTTTAGACCCAAAACCGAAAAAAAAACTGAAACCGAATTTTTTACCGTTTTTTAAACTGGTTTTAACCCAAACCGAACCGGCGGTTTGTAGACGGTTAGTAGGCATGACCTTTGAAACCGATCTTAAAACTGAAACCGGTTAAAAACCGTTTTTTTACACAAACCGGTTTTAAACCGACGTAAACCGGTTGGACCAGTTATTGGTTTGAGTTTAAAAAACTGGTTAGTAACCGAAACCGGTTATAAAAAAAACCGGATTTTTGTTTTTGATGAAAAAAATTAGTTCGATTAAAAACCGGACCGTTTAAAAAAAACAATTTGTACACATCTACCTACAACTAGGGGTGTTCAAAACCGGATATCCGAAAGTTCGGATATCCGAAGATTTCGGATACCAGATTTCACTATCCGAATCCGTATCCGGAATTTCGGATATCCGATCGGATAGTGAATCGGATATCCGATTTTTATTTAATTTTAATTTTTTTATTATTATTTTTATATTCAGAACCGGATATTTCGGATAGTTTCGGATATCCGAATATAAGTTTTCAGATATTTCGGATATTTTTGGATACTTTTCAGATATTTTCGGATACTTTGGATATTTTCAGATATTCGGATATCCGAAAAAAATAAAAATTAAATTTTCGGATATTTCGGATATAATTTTTAAAATCACTATCCAAATCCGAAAATTCAGATATCCAAAATTTCGGATTCGGATATCGGATAATTCGGATCGAATTTTCGAATACATATAGTTTTGAACACCCCTACCTACAACCGTCAACCACCACCACCTCATTAGCCTATGAAATTAGTCATGTAGGCTCGCCGGCCTCCACCACCTCATTGTTAAATTCACCTATGAACAAATAACTTTAAATTGCAATTTACTAACATGGGCTTATATGGATTTCTTAACTGTAATTTAATAACTAAATACTTAATTCAAATATGATCTTTTTGTATTTTAAAGTCCATATAAATTATAAGTCAGTGACAGATTCAGAAGAAAAATTTAGGGGTATCATATTTTTTTTTACCTAGGCTCGTCCCTCCCTAAGAATTCAAAGATCCCTAAAGGGCATTGTGTGACTTAAAAATGGCCCCGTATATTTTTCTTTTTATATAAGATCATCCATGAGAATTCGAAATCCCTTAGGTAAAAAAAAATCTTTAAAAGATAAAAAATTTTCTTTATGTTTATATAATATTTATTTACATTTAAACAAAAATGACAATTTATTAATCGTATATTCCAAAACACCCATTTTAATATTTTAGTGTTTTTTGTGTATTAATTTAACTTTTAATATTTTTGTTATTTAAAAAAACCACCAAGTATAATCTTTGAAAACTTAGGTGGTGTTTGTTTTTTTCAAGAAGAGTTTCCTGGCCTCTTCTGTCTGCACCGTGCAGACGCGGGAAGAGGTTTAGCCTCAGAAGAGTGTTTTTTTTTTTTTTTTTTGAGAAGTGCTTTTTACCTCTCCCCAGCCTCTTTCTGAGGAAGAGATAAAACAAAAGCTTTTTACCTCTTCCCGTCACTTTCTCTCCAAAAGCAGCCACCACACCCTCCGCCACCAAGGCCACCACCACCGATTCCGCCGGCTCCCTCCTCCTCCTCCCTCCGCCACCAAGACCGCCGGCTCCCTCCTCCTCCCTCCGCCACCACCTCCACCTCCGACACCCCTGCAAACAAAACCCCCAAATCGATCGGAAACAAACCCCCCCAAATCGACATCCCTGCTCCGCCACCACCTCCACCACCTCCACCTCCACCTCCGAAACCCCCACCTCCGCCGACACCCATCGACCTCCACCTCCGAAACCCTAAAATCGATGGCAAACAAAACCCCCAAAATCGTCATCATCATCATCAGCGATCTGAATCATCATCATCATCGATCTGTGGTGTAGTGGTGACGGTGGTGGCTGTGGTGTAGTGGTGACGGTGGTGAAGTGGTGGCGGTGGTGAAGTTCTGGTCGCTGGAGAAGTGGAGGTGTGAAGGCGGAGGTGGTGACGGTGGTCGTGATGATGGCGGTGGTGAAGTGGTGGCGGTGGTGATGATGACGGTGGTGGCTGTGGAGTAGAGAGAGAGTAGAGTATATTGTGTGTTTGGGTGTGTTTTAAAACTAGAAGAGGTTTTATATATAAAAAAAAAAAACAAACCCTCTTCTCCTTGCAGACTGCAGACATTTGGTCCACCTCTTCTCCTGCAGATGTCTGCAGATGTGGCCTGCAGCAGAAGAGGTTTTCCTGCAGAAAAAACAAACAGCACCTTAGATGCTTGTCCTTTGTAAGGAAACTTTTGTGTATGTAAAATGATAGATTGTTAAAAGTAAAAAATAAAAACAAATAAGTAATTTTTACAGTAAATTAACTAAAGTAATAAATGGTTTGATATAAATTGAAATTTGACTAAACGTAGACTTCTGAGATGCAAACTTTTCCTTTTTCATTTCAGAATATCATTTTATCATTTTCATTTTTTAAGAAAACACTCCATCTTCTCCATTCTTTGACAATGAGCCTCTGCAACTTTGCGTCTACCGGAATTTTTTCTTTTCCATTGGCCGGAATTCTTGTTTCATCTTATCTTCATCCACATTCAGAGGTATCCTAACATTTACTTAGGGGTATCCCCGATAAATAAAACACAGATTTAAAGAAAAAAATTACACTCCACCAAAAAGTTGAGAGGTATCCCGGGCTACCCCTCGGCTCCACATAGATCCACCCCTCTTACAAGTCATCTAAAATTACAACTACTAGAAAACTAAATGCATAAAATAATAGCTTAGTGGCATCTTGGATGGGGCAAGGCTTTGTCAGTGGCGGATCCATGATTTTTTTCCTATGGGTTCACTTTTTTGGGGTGGTCAAATTTTAACAACTATACGTAAAGATTTTCGAGTTGGATCACGGAACATAATAAAGACGTAAATTTTATATGAAATTTCCATTAGCGTTAAGCCTAAAGAAATCCATATTCACAATTCCAATCTCATTCGTAAACATATTTATACATTATAAATCTAAACCTGCAAACTGTACTAAAAAATAAGAAGTACTTATGTTGTTAGATGGTTATACTTCACCTTAACGCAACACAAATACGTATCTTTCTTTCATATTCTCCATGCCCGATTGGCTTCATCCCATTTATGAATGCATGAACTTTTTTCATATAAATTGGTTATAACAAATAGATAATCAACATAAACGGTTAAACTTAGCTGTAAGGTGGCTGATATAATTGCAAATAATATCAAAAGATTATATTGGCATCCCTAAAATAAAAACCATCAAGGTTATCTTTATAGTAATTTAAATAATACCTAAATATAAAATTAACAAATTAAAAAATTAACATCTAGAATCACAGCCTCCAATTCTATGTTTCAAATATTAACATCAAAATTCACTAATCATAGATCTATACGTGATTAAAAAATCTATGTTTCAAATGTGTAATGCATAAACAATACCATATAACAAAATCATCTAAAAAGTTTCAACAAATTAATAGACAACAATCAACAAATCAAGCAATAACTTTAGCAAATTGAGTGGAAAAATGTAGAAAAAACACATGAGAAGAGAGTTATAGACATACGATGGATGGAGTGGTGGAGCGGAGACGGCGGCCGGAGGTGGAGAGGAGATGGCGGCCGGAGGTGGAGCAGGGCCTGGTGTGAGTGGTGGTCGCTAGAGAGGGACGAGGGTGGAGTAGAGGCTATGCTGGACTGCGACGTTAATGTTGTTCTAACTTATTCTAAACCCTAATTGTGTTTAAATTTAAATATGAAAAAGAAAAAAAGGGAATAAAAACGGAGACAGCAGCCGGAGGTGGAGAAGAGAGGGCGGCCGAAGGTGGAGCAGGGGCTGGTGTGAGTGGTGGTCGCTAGAGAGGGACGAGGGGTGGAGTTGAGGCTGTGATTGCACTGCTGCGGTAATGTTGTTCTAGCTTCTTCTAAACCCTAAACATGTTTAAATTTAAAAAAAGGAAAAGAAAAAAAAGGAACAAAAGAAACTCGCTTGGATGTTTGATGCGAGATTCAAACCTGGGATGTGAAGATATGAGAAGCGCGTTGTAACCAGTGGAACACCATAGCATTTATGTTTATGGGTTCACTAAATTTTTATTTGTGGGTTCCTTTTCGGTTTTCTATATACAATTACACTACAAACTAAAACCGACTGGGTTTCTGGGAACCGATCTTTGTACATAAGTCCGCCCCTGGGCATTGTGAATATTAGTTACTAGGTTCGATTCTTACAAGGAAGTTTTTCCAGATTTATTGGGTTTTCTTACTGAATTGGTGTATAAGCATTATTACCTGGTGAAGATAGATATGATCGGATAGTTCCGCTGATAACACAATTATACCACAATGGTCTGTCAATAATCTAAATTTGTCGTAAAAAAAATAATAAGAAGAAGTAAAACACAAGAACAAAATATTCCCTCGATCATCACACGTGTGGAACGACGTCCGGTTTACGTGGTTTGTTGATAGTTTCAACGTACTGTGGTGAAATATAGGAAACGTATAAATAATATTTTATTTTTTTGTTCCTATAAATATCAACTTCAATATATCTATCGAGGAGGCATGTGAAAAGATTCTTAAAAAGCTTATTGTGGTGAAATATAGGAAGCTTATAAATAATATTTTTATTTTTTAGTTCCTATAAATATCAACTATGTCTATCGAGGAGGCATGTGAAAAGATTCTTAAAAAAATGAGGTGTCTTTGTATAAGTTTAAACTAATTTTATAAGAACCCAATAAATAAACAATAAGTGGAAATGTGTTTTTCACGTTTTGTTACCTATTAATGTACTTGACAAATATTTGGAAGTTAATCAAATGAGGTATAAGTCATGTGCGAGATGATATGTTATTCAAGACTTTCTAATTTTTTTTTTTATTAAAATTGTGGCTTTATAGCCCATCTTGGTTGTGGGATAAGACTTTGGGACCAATAGGTCATGTGTTCGATTCCCAAAGGGGGTTTTCCCATATTTATTGGGTTTCCTCCTGAATTGGTGTATAAGTGTTATGCCTAGTGGAGATGGATATGATCGGGTGGTTCCGCTGGTGGCACAATGATACTCTAGTGGTCCGTCAGTGATCCAAATTTGCTGTTCAAAAAAAAAAAAAAACTAGTAAAATTACTCGCGCTATGTGGCGGAGTTTCGGTCGCTTTCTATTTTGATTTATTATAGCAACCGAAAGAAATATGCTCAAAACAAAAAAACAACTTGAATTTATACCGACTCGGTAATAAATATAAACACGTAAAACTCGATTATAAAGTGTTTTGAAGGTTAAAGTATAAAAAACTAAAGTTAAAAGGTCAAAAGACAAATTTTTTTTTTGAAAAATACTACCCACAACCTTTCCTAATTGTATTATATAATTGTATTATAGTTAATATGTTAGGATGGATATACAATAGGAAGTTTATTTGGCTAGGAAGTGATCTTGACCATCCATTTAGTTAATCAAGGGCTAAGATTAAATGATGGAAATTGAAGGGAAGAAAAGAGGCGCGTGAGTTTGTTTAGGGGCATTTTAGTCAATCCAAGCCAATAGTTTATCTCTCCTCCAATTCCCCCCATTTTTTAAACGTTAATAACTCTTTCATACGACATTATTTTTTTTATAAAAATTGCACCAAAAAATCGAGCGTTTTTTATCTTTAAAACGAGTATACTATTGCTATATTTTCAAAAAAAAAATTAAAAACCCAGTTGCGTAAAACGCAATAGAAAAACCCCCAGTTACGTAAAACGCAATGAAAAAAAAAACCTAAAAAATGACATTTTTCTAAAACGCAATGCACAAAAAACACAAAGAAATGTATTATTTGTAAAACGCAATAGCCAGAAAACACAAAGAAATGTCTTATTTCTAAAACGCAATGAAAAAAAACCTAAAAAATGACATTTTTCTAAAACGCAATGCACAAAAAACACAAAGAAATGTCTTATTTGTAAAACGCAATGGCCAGAAAACATAAAGAAATGTCTTATTTCTAAAACGCAATAGCCTAAAAACTCAAAAGAAAATGTACTTTCTAAAACGCAATGGACTAAAAACACATAAAAATGTGTTTTACCTAAAACGCAATGCACCAAAAACACATACAAATGTCTTATTTCTAAAACGCAATGGCCAGAAAACACTTAAAATGTCTGTTTTCTAAAACGCAATGGACTGAAAACACATAAAAAAGTGTTTTACCTAAAACGCAATGCACCCAAAACACAAAAAAAATGTCTTATTTGTAAAACGCAATGGCCAGAAAACACTTAAAAATGACTCATTCTAAAACGCAATTGCCTAAAAAACAAAAGAAAGTGTTCTCTGTAAAACGCAATTGACTGAAAACACCTAAAAAAGTGTTTTACCTAAAACGCAATGCACTAAAAACACTTCAAGAATATGTTTTTCTAAAACGCAATGGTCAGAAAACACATAAAAATGTTTTAGTTCTAAAACGCAATTGCCTAAAAACATCAAAGAAAGTGTTATCTCTAAAACGCATTGAACCATGACAATAGTTTTGTCTGGGCTGTGAATTGTCTGAACCAATGCAGTTTACGAATGCAGTTTCCAGAGGCAATTTACAGAAAAATAATTTTTCTGATGCATTTTTATTACAGCAATTTAATCGAAAAAAAATTCCCCAGCCCGGGGCTCTGCCCCTTGGACCCTGCCAGGGGCTGCCGCCCCTGGGACCCAGCTACTTGGGGCGCTGCCCCCGGACCCCCGCCAAGATCATAAAACGCAATGACTAAATCAAAAACCCAGATCGTAAAAATGAAATTAAAGAATTTCTTACATGGATCGAAGTGATTTCTTCAACAATTGACGAATTTCGAATAATTGAAACACGTATCCTAGGGGTGAGCAAAATCAACTACCCTACCCGACCCGACCCGAAGAATAACCGACCCGACCCGATACCCGATTAGCCATTAAATCACTACCCGATATGATACCCTATAATATGAGATCGGTTCCGGTTCTCTTATGAGTCGGGTATATCGGTATTCGGGTACAGAACCGACCCGACTATTATGTTTTGTAAACCTTTATTATATCGGCTTGCATCTTGCCTTAGCATTACCATCCTCATCAACAAGCTTATCAAACTCCTCCCAAACATTCATATTCACTGTATTTCGATTTCGAACCATCTAAACATAAACAACAATACAATTTCATGGAATTAAATTTTTACAAAACACGATAACTTCTAGAAAATAAGAAACTTAATGATATGTATTGCTTACCTCGTCAAGGAACAACCCTAGCTTGATGAATGAATCAAAGATCGTCTAATACTGTTATGCATAAGTTTCTAAAAGTTGTTATAAGATTAGGTATACAAACTTACGTTCTGCTGCATATGTTTCATTGATTCATTCGGTATTGGGCCTAAGCCCAATGAAATCTGCTTTGGTTATTTTGTAAAATTGGTTCTCATTCCATGTTCGGGTTTTCAAGTGAAACCTACCCGGAACCGACCCGACCCGATTACAAGCTTAAAATCAGAACCGACTAAGTAACCGACATGCCTATGTTCGGGTCGGGTTAGGTACAATATCGGTTCGGTTATCGGTTCTTATCGGTCCGGACCTATATTTGCTCACCCCTAACTTATCCGCGCTCGAATCGAACGGATCGAGTGATTATCTTCAAAATCACTGGAAAAAACGAGATTTTGTATGAAATTAAACTGGGGTTTCTTCAAAAAAAGCTGAAGAACACGTTGATCGGGTGTTTGAATCATTGATTGGTGATGAAAATCGCACTATAATGTAGTGATTATTGAGATAGAAAGTGAAGAAATGGTTGAAGATGGTGGGTTTTGAAAATGGTGGGTTTTGAAGTTACTGGGTTTTGAAAAGGAAGAAGAAAGAGTTGGATTGACTAAAATACCCTTTTTCTTTATTTTAAATGTTACCACATGTCCTAATCCTATTGCTTTCTACACTTCCTAGCCAAAATAAACTTACTATTTGATCTTTTCCCTAATATGTTATTCTATAAAAATATTTAGTATACTTTTTTATTACACATGATAAAAAGTATATTATTGGATTAATCAAACATAACCCAGAAGATAGGCTCACTTGTCATATGTGGATTGTACAATGGTATTGATTCATATGGATTGAGTTGAAATGAGAATAGTTCGTGGATTGTTAAGGGCTTACATGTATTCTTACGGCCCAACTCAATTTTTTATACCGTAGGGGTGTCATGTGTTCAACTTTGCAGGGGTTGGTTTTGGATTACTCTATACGAAGTGGGCGTGGGATTATGACGTGGTTGAAGGCGGGGAAATTTCCACTGACGTGAAGGAGTTTTACGTGGCGACGTGGCAGCATTTCGTTGGGTGTGGGTTATAGCCGTTGCCCCCAACGGTTAAATAAAAAAAATTACCTTTTAAAAAGAATAACTTCTCTTAAATAATCAAACCAATTCTACAATTTTTACCTTATAAAAACTCTCATTGCATCTCATTTTCTCTAATCTTTCTTCATATATTATTATTAACCTATAAATAAGCAAGTTGAATATGCACACCTGTGTTGTAACATTTGCTTAGAGAGTTTTTCAAAAAAAAAAAAAAAAAAAAAAACTAGAATTTTCCTTTTTAACCCTAAAGTTTTTATCTTTAACAATTTAAGTTTAAAGTTTAATCTTTGTTTCATTTTTAACCCTAAAGTTTTAATCTTTGACAATTTAAGTTTAAAGTTTTAATCTTTGGTAATTTAACCCTTTTGATTAATTTGATTTTTCACTTCTAATTCAAAAGTTTCTATGTTATACGATTTAACCACTTTGATTAATTTGATTTTTCACTTCTAATTCAAAAGTTTCCATCTTTTGCAATTTAACCACTTTGATTTTTTTTACTTATGTGTGGTAATCTTGGCTTTGGGGGTTTTTCAAACAAAAAATGGTTATGCATATGGTTGTTAAAACCTTGGCTTTTGGGGGTTTTTAAAAAAAATTGATTTTTTTACTTTTCAACCAAAAGCATTTCATAAATTACTTTTAACCCAAAACTATTTGTTTTTTTTTACTTTTAACACAAAACTTTTTATCTTTTGCAATCTATCCTCACAACTTTTTTTTTAATTTTCAGCTTTGGTCCTTTATAGTTTTTGTTTTCCGCAAATTTTTCGCTTTATACTTCGTTCTAAATTTTGTGACTTAACACATCGGAACGTGCGTCTTTGGTTTAACGTTTTTACGTTTCGTTCTAAATTTTACGAGTTAACACGACGCAACGTGCGTGTGTGGGTGAACGTTTTTACATCGTCTATTTTTCCCCGTTTGACAGGTTCAACATAATGTGCGCGTCTTAGTTATAACTAAAGAATCCCCGCCGCATTGCGGCGGGTCGTAATTCTAGTTATACTATAAAGAAGCAATTTTTTTATGCATTAGGAGTTGTACCTCATGCTTGAAGAATTTTTCAAAAACAAAAAAGAAAACCTTGATTTTCCACTTTTAACCCAAACATTTCATATTTTGTGTTTTAACCCCTTTTAAATGTTTTACTTTTAACCCAAAGTTTTCCTTCTTTTATAATTTAACACAACACTTTATTATTTACAACTTTGGTCCCCCATACTTTTTATCTTTCGCAAGTTTTTCGTTTTACGTTTCGTTCTAAATTTTGCGACTTAACATATCGTAGCGTGCATGTGAGGTTCAACGTTTTTTGCTCTATTTTTTCATATTTGACAGACCCGTCGCAACGCGTCCATTTTTTCCCTTGAAAAGTTCTCCGCAACGGGCGGGTCCTAGATCGACTAAGTTATTATTTTCTACGTTTTACGTTTCTGGTTAATTTGCATTAGGAGTTGCACCAAGCTTGAGGAGTTTTTCAAAAAATAAACTTGATTTTTCACTTTTAACCCAAACATTTCATATTTTGTATTTTAACCCATTTATTTATTTTTTAATTTTAACTCAAAGTTTTTCATCTTTTATAATTTAACACAACACTTTATTATTTACAACTTTGGTCCCTCATACTTTTTTATTTTTCGCAACTTTTTCATTTTACGTTTCGTTCTAAATTTTGCAAGTTAATATGTCGTAGCGTGCATGTGAGGTTCAACGTTTTTTGCTCTATTTTTTCATATTTGACAGACCCGTCGCAACGCGTCCATTTTTTCCATTTTGAAAATTTCGCCGCAACGGGCGGGTCCTAGATCGACTAAGTGATTATTTTCTACGTTTAACTTTCTGATTAATTTCTTCGCATTAACACACTGTAACGGGTGTGCGTGTTTCAACGATTTTAGTCTGCTTTTCGTTCAGTGTAATTATTACCATTTTATCTATTTTATTTTTACGATGTTGAGAGTCGATGTCGTTGTGGCATTGGTGCTACTTGGCACGGTTTTACGAACGTTTTTATCCTATTAAATTTTTTACTAATATTTTGTTTCGATTTACCCATATACTTCCTTTACTTAAAAACTACTTTTTACGTGCACATTTTATTTACGAGTATGTATAAATATGATTTGTTCTATATTCCGACGTAAACTTTTTTTTATAGACGAGTCAGGTCAAATGTAATACGTTTTCGTTTAAAGAAACCATTTTTACGTGCATATTTTTATGTACGTTTTTGTATAAATTCAAGTTGTTCTACGTTTCGACGTAAACTTTTTGGGAAATGATATCAGGTCAAATATAATATGTTTTCGTGTTTATTTTACGTATGTTTCGTAAAGTTTGTTTCGAACCAAGTGGATTCAAATTAGGGTTTCTTTTTCTCCCCTTTTTTCGAAAGCTCGAATTAATCCCTTTCGATTTGTAGGATCGTTTTCTGACCCAAATGAGTCGATCAGAAGAGTTTTTGCTCAATATGAAAGACGAAAACAGACGTATCAAGTTCAATTCAGCTAGATATTCACTTTAAGCGGTCTTTTGATTGATTTGACAAAGAATTACAGCGAGTAGACACTTCGGCAGCACTTCGTTGCTTAAACCGGAATCACAGAACTCCTTCACACGAAATCAGAAGACCCCTATTTATAGGCAAGCTGATTTCGCTTGAACAGGTTCAAACGGAATCACTTTCATGCGGAATCACTTTCAAGCGAAATCACCAGAGTTAATTTCGTGCGAAATAACCTCTTAACCTAATTTTGACATTTTTCTCGTATAACGTGTCTTGATCTATCTACAAACATATAAGACTCGATACAAGACGAAGTCGACAGACGGATGCACCAACAGACTCCCCCTCGGATGTTGACGAAGTCTTCGGTGTCGAGTCTTCACATCTTCAGTCTTTATCAGTCTTCTCGACCTCTCTTCCGAAGTATCTAACAATGTAAGTATTCTCCATCTCTCTCTTCTTTATATCAACTTATCTCCCCCTCGGATGTTGATCTAATCTTCAATTCCAGAATCTCTTGATCAGATCTCTGGATTCCTTAAGTTCATCAGCATCAGCAGTTCCAGGATCGTAACCTGGCCTACCTGCACAAACACTACCTCACAATAAATTTTACAATTTTATCATTTGACAAATTTTAGAAATTATCACTTGCAGATATTAATCTCAAAAATGATTTAACATTTAAAGCGTTTCTGATGACCACTTGTCGATAAAACATTCAAAAAAAATGATTTTACAATGTTAATTTCTGATGAACCACTTGAAGAACTATCATTTTTTTTCAAAAAACACACTCTCCCAAACCATTTGTTCATCATGTCTAGCACTTGGAATTTTGAAAATCAGCTTTCCAACATCAGTTGTCGAAAATCTTTTTGGATTTTTGAATATAAAATGAAATGCGATAGAGAAATATTTACAAACAATATTTCTGTGAGTTTATGTAAGAGGATCATATCAGTTTTTGAAACAAATCACCAACACCGTTAAGCTTTAAACATTTTAAGCTCTAAACGATTTACTTAGATTGTCAGTATACTGATCCACTTAAATTTTCACACAAAGTTCAACTGTTTCGAGATACGAGATTAATGTTTTAAGCACTTAAACTTATTCGCGTGTCCCACCTCAGAATATACTCCCGTATCCAGATCCCAATATTCAGTCTTACAGGTGAGTATACCTAGATGATATCTGTAATGGGTTAAATTGCGAGGGCCGTGAGAGCTGAGGCTATTGCTTCCGCAAAATCAGAGAGATGACGGCTTCGACTTTTAGGTGTGTCCCCTTTAGAGGATCTTTTTTACAACAGCACATGATTATCATTTTTCAATGTTTCATCATTTTTATGCTGAGGGCACGCTTTTATTACAAGCAGCGTAAAGTATTCTCCGGGGACTAGGCCATTGCTTCCGCAAAATCAGAAGTCCCGGGATAATACCCCAGATATCACTGAGCATAAAGACCTAGTATCTCAGAAAGATGGACCTTTCAAACAAGATTTCGGGGGTTACCCATATATCCGAGAGATGTTCCCCACGATATAAGTAAGTTTGAAATTTAGGTTTATATCTCGTTTTCAAAAATTTAGAAAAAATGGCAACAATTCCATGGACCGAAGAAGAGGACATCGCGTTGTGTGAATCTTGGGTCGAAACGTTTACCCAATATATGCCTTGTAATCACTCGGGTCCATTTTTGGGACGTATTTTCCAACAATTTTGTATTCATAGGGCTGACACTAGCCGAACCGTGGATGCACTTTCTTCGCGTTTCAGTACTATTCGTTTGGATAGTGAAAGATTTGAGACGTTGCACAATGCTGTGCAAAACGACGGTGGTGACATTTCGGAAGGCAACGTCATACAAGTCCCCCTCATCAACTACAGGCATGCGTACAACAGTGATTTCAAACATGTTTCGGCGTGACAGATAATTAGCTTTTTTTGTTTAATTTTGTTTCGGTTTAACGTTTAATTTTAAGTATGTAATGTTTTTCTAGTTTATTTTGTGCGTTTTTTTAGTTTCATTTTTAATATATGTAATATGTAATGTTTTTATTTTTAAATTATTTAATGTTTTTTATTAGTGTTATATCTTTAATTAGTATTATTGTTTTGTTCAATTAAATTTAATGATTTTATATAATTTTTAAACATAAAATAATAATAAAAAATGTGCCACGTGTCGAATAAGTCACCCTTTCACACGTTGTTCCACTCCTCCCTTTTTTACACCATGCCACTTTTCTGACATGTGTTACATGGCTGGCACATGTCGCTTCGCGCGCGAGACATGTTGAGTTCAAACAAAATGTAATAAACACAAATCCGAAGAAAAAGTAGAAAGTGTACTCCTATTTAGTCTGAGGACGAGTTATTGAAGAAAAAGTCATATTCCACGCTCACAAACAAGTTGTATATTAGATTTAAATTACCCTAATTTAATCACTCTCAACTTTTGATTTATACTACGTCACTCTCAGCTTTTAATCTATTTTCCTACAACACTCCTAAACTAACCTAGCACTAACCCATTTTGCTAACATCACTGCCACGTCACCAAACCGGTGCCACATTAGTGCCACGTTAGACGCGCTGTAACGTCATCAAAAAAGCCAAATCATATGCCATGTCAGCTGCCACGTCATAAAAATGCCTTGGGAGATGCCACGTCATCACACAAGTGTCATATCAGCAAAAAAAAACTAATTGGGCTAGTGTTCAGTTAAGTTAAGTTGGGAGTGCCAGAGGAAAATAATTGAAAGTTGAGAGTGGTGTAAATCGAAAGTTCGGAGCGCTGTCAGCCAATTGTTGAAAGTTAGGGTTATTAAAATTCAATATCCCCCGAATTTGCTAGTCGATGGTAATTGATACTTACATTCTGTAAGACCATACAGTGCGTGAGGGCTTGAAAAGTAGGCATGAGGCGCCATGTGGCAGCCATGCTAACACCTGCTAGAAAAGTGGCATGGTGCAAAAAAAGCGGGGTGAGATGGGGCGTGAAAGCGTAGTGTGGTGTGACACGTGGCACCCAACTTTTGTATTTGTTTTATATTTAAACTAGGTTAAAACCCCGTGTATTACACGGGTTGAATAAATGTAAATTTATATACTAAACTAAAACAATTATTCTTTAAAAATCCCGTTTATTACACGGGTTAAACAAATGTAATTTTATATATTAAATAATAAAAAATTATATCTCTAAGAACCCCATGTAATTGTACTGAATAAATGTAATTATATACCAAATAATAAAAACCAGTGTATTGTATGGGTTGAATAAATCTAATTATATATACTACATAATAAAAAAAGTTATATTTTTTAAAAACACTGTGTAGTACACGTGTTAAATAAATGTAATTTTGTAACCTTGTATATTACACGGGTTGGATAAATGTAATTTTATAAACTAAATAATAAAAAAAGTTATATCTTTATAAACCCCGTGTATTATACAGGTTCAATAAATCCAATTATATATACTAAATCATTATCATCGTCATCATACTCAGTAAATCGCACCAATAGCAAAGCTAAGGTAGCGTCTGAGGAGGGTAAGATGTAGACAGCCTTACCTCTACCCCATAGGAATAGAGAGACTGCTTTCAGTGAGAGCCCCGGCTCGATAGTAGTTTTGCATCAAGCCTTGGATATAAGCCACACAACACTCAACAATCAGGACAAAGACCGATTAGTGCATGTTCCCTTTTTTCTTTCTGCTATCAACGCCACCACATGATGATGATGCATGATTAATGGTCCTCCGCTTTTAACGTGATTTTCACGAACTTAGTAAAATAATGTTAAAATTAGTGCAATTTCACTTTTGTACTCCGAGCGTCCACACATATATACATTATATGCGCATACCGCAAGCGGGGCGAATATATACTAAATAATAAAAAAAGTTATATCTTTAAAAACACCATGTATTACACGGGTTAAATAAATGTAATTTTGTATAGTAAATAATATGCTATTGGATTTGTTTTAAAAAACATAAATTTGGTTCGATTTAATTCGAATCAAGTCATAAACTTGGTTAAGTTTAATTCGAATTGATTAGAACCCTAATTTGAAAAATAAAAAACAGAATTATATTATAAGCTTCTCTTCCTAATTAGTGTTTTTTAAAGTTTGATCTAATGTCTAATAGTTATTTTGTATATTTTGTTTGTACTTTAAATTTTTTATATGAGCGTATTATTGTTTTTTTAAGTTTAAGATTATTGTTTTGTGCTATTATTTAAATTTTTTTTAATTTATAACTTAAATTTGAAGATAATTTATTATTAGATTAAATAGAATGATTCTATCCGACATTCAAAGTAAGATAAGATTTAATATTAATTGATTATTTATTATTTAATTAATTGATATAAGATAAGTATGAAAATGCAGGAAATTAAAATGTAGACACCTTCAATGAGTGACACGTGTCCCAAAGTTGGTTTTTTTTATTATATAGTATAGATATAGATATATAAGAAATCAATCAAACTAAAAAAACATTAATAAAACAAATATTTCCACCAACAATCAAACATCGCCACATCACCCTCCACGTCCGGCAAACTCTTGTCGTCCCCTCCCCCATGCCAGCCACAACGCCTCCTCCCACATGGAAGAGGCCTCCACGCCTCAACCATGCCGCCACTCCGTGTAGTCTAAAGTTGATTATTGGTTGTCTTAACCATGGCTTTCGTGTCCATTGACAATCCTAATATAATGAAGAAGTAACAATATCTGCCCTTAATGAGTAAAAGACAGGTTTTTATTCCTATTATAAATTTGAGTGGTTGTCTTAAGACTATGGGGTATGGGGCGGGGGTTCGGGCGTGGGTTGGCTGAAAACGCCCAAGCCACCACCCCGGTTGCGCTTGGGTTTGGGCGTGGCCCAAGGGGCGGGAGTTTAAGGCCGGGCGTGGGGCGGGTCTATCAATATGACATGGCGGGCTCTCAATGGCCAAACCAAACTAGCCGTTGGCCAACGCGTATGTGTAAAAAAAAATTGTTTTTTCACTATAAAACTCTCACTTCCATTCTTTTTTTACCACATCCAACTACAATACACTCCACCTCTTCTATAATCATCTCTATTCTCATTCTACAATACGAAAAATGAATCATCATAATCGTGCTTTTGACCCGAATAACCCGTGGGCACTCCAAGAAAATCCTAGCCCACCACCCAATCGTCCAATGCCTCGTCCATTTTTAATACACTCCACTTCTATTCTTTTTTTTTTACCTTCGTCAACCTTTCCCAAACCGAAACCATCCCCGAAACTCAACCCCCCATCGATGGTCCTTCTGCATCCAAACCCATCAAAAAGAGAAGTCACAAGAAAAAAACCGAGGCTGAGAAAGCACTTGTGTAACAACCCGCACTTTGGTGCGTTGTTACTACTCGTTATACTCGTTATGCCTAGCACCAGAGATTCGGATCGTAATGTAACTATCGCATACATCGCTACATCGCAATAATTTCGCATATTATCGCATATTCTATCACTATCACAACACATTGCACTTGCTGACAGCCACGGAGATGTCGAATGAGGACCAACTCTACCCTCCTTGATAACCGTAATGTGTCGCAGTGCAGCTCATGACTCAAAACACACATTAACGTTCATGATGACATTGAGAGAGGACCTATTCTACCCTCCTCAATGACCTTGAAGCGTCGCAAAAAAATCGCATACTCGAATCAAGACCGGGTTGTTGTATCGCAACTTTGGATAATTAAATATATACGGCCCCTTATGAATAATTAAATATATAATAAATACATATATAACTATACGAAACAGTGTAACAAAATCATCGCAACGCGCAAGATCCAAATGCGGAGACACAACCCGCCGGAGGTATCCAACCGATCGGACAAGACATGTCCAACCGATCGGACAGACATGTCCAACCGATCGGACAAGACATGTCTAACCGATCGGACAAGACATGCCAACCGATCGAACAGACATGCTAACCGATCGGACAGACATGTCAGCCGATCGGACAGGCCTTTGACCCCCATCAACTCACCCTCTCCTCCTCTCTCTCTCCTCCTCTCTTGCCTATAAATAGCCTTGTCACTTCACTTGAACAGTGAAGTGACAGCTCTCAACCGACCAGGACACTCCTGGCCCCTTTTCTCTCGATTCCTCGCGATTCTTGTAAGTTTTCAACTAAAATCTTGTACTTCTTTGATCTACACTGTAACACCCCAAAATCTAATATTAGACTATTTGAATGTTTAAAGGTTTTAAATAAAACTTATTAGGTTATAATAAACAAGGAAGTTTAGAATGTTAGTAAAATTGTACTAGAATTATAACATGATTAATCCCAAGGGACTGAATGTGTAAAATTAGCAAATAAATAAGAAATTAAAGGATTTTATATGGGTGGAGTGTGGGGGCGACGCAGGGGGAACGACCAGGAAGGGGAAAAACCCTTCTTCTTGCCCTAGCTCCTCAAATCACAAGCAATTGAATGAGTTTCTGGCCCTAATTCGAATGCATGTGAGCGAATTCTCAACTATCTAAGAGTTTCCTACATAGGGTAAGTCAGATTTTGTGAATTGATGCTATTTAGTGATTATGGGTTTTGATCAATCTGTGAATTAGTATGAAATTAAGCTTGTATATGCTTTTGAATTATCATTTAGATGATGTTCTATGCCTGAATTCGTTTATATTGAAAGTTTGAAGTAGAACCCATTTAACCTAGTGATGTGGTGATCTTGCAATTCTATAAATTGAGTAGTTGTGATAGATGAAAGTTTGAGTGTAAAGATAATTGATGAATTACCATGTTATAGGATGATTTTATGATGTGATTTTGATTAATAAAAAGAGTTATGAAGGCTACTAGGGAAAATATGAATAAAACACTTGTACCTTATGCTTTGTTAATGATACGCACACCAAGTGTTTGATGAAATGCTTAGGAGAAAATGATAGGTGAGATCGTATGCTAATAATAAATAAATGTATGTAGAATGTGATGATGATGTATTAGATAAAAGATTTGTGTAAGGAATGTGTTGTGAATGGATTACAAGTGGGAAATTAGTTTGATAAGATGATATGGCAAGAAACCTTCAATAAAGGGTATGTATGCTCATGTATGCTAATCATGTTATGATGAATGTGATGACATGTACGGATAGGAGTCATATTAACATGGACACAAGCATGGAAGGGCAACGGGCCAAGGATAAACACGGAAGCTATGCTTGAACTTGGACGCACGAGGTAAGTTAATTCCCGACTTACCCTTTAGTTTGGTAATGTATTTTATTCATAATGTTAATTATTGAATGTTACGCAAGAATATATGAATAGGTGGTCTTACAAAGGTAAGTTATATAGAAAATGAGTCGAAAGTGGTTAAGAAAGAGTCCTTATTAAGTTTGGGTAAGAAGGGAGCTTACATGATGGTATTATGCATAAAAAAAGAGATAAGAAATTACACATATAGGTATGGATTTGATTGTAAGTATGTGTACGAATAGAAAGAAAAGTATGAGGGAATTAGTATTTATCTATATGCACGAACGAACGAGACTTGTTTATGTGTATAGATGGACCTACACATATTAAATGGGTCTAATCATGCTAATCGTTTCCTATTGAGAATGGAATGGAAGTGCAGGTATATACATAATGGAAGTTGAAGGATTGGTTTTGAAGTTTAACAAGAATGTTAGAAAGGATGGACGAATGGATTTGCATAAGCGAGATCAAGAGATGTGGATGCCTTATTATGTATGTGTTGAAATCATCTATGAGGTCACCGGTTGCTAATGATGTGATTGTATGTGGTGACTGCAGGTTGTACAGGTTATGGATTTCTCATCATGGAGTGTAAGCGGTTGAAGATCGAGTCAAGCATGGATTGTACGGGGGTGTGTGTGGTTACGCAATACGACATAACTATGTCAGGATTTACTTAAATTATAGAAGGGATTAATGTATTTAATGTGAATGAATGAAATTAATAAAAGAAATTTTAAAGATGTAATTTCTGCTGCGATAAAGTTGGTTAAAACGTGAGAGGGCGTTACATACACGCACTCCTCCACCTTTCTATCTTTCGAATCTCAACTTTTAAACTTGAAATCAATGGATTTGAGGTGTTATAGGATGATGTCATCATGGAGTTCTTACGAACTTCAAACTTTGGCCTCATTCCACCAAGAACAACTCAGATCTGAAGAATTTCCACATGATTAGACAATGTACTCGCATAAGAATTACACGTAATCATGGTTAAAAGGATTGAAATATGGTTTTCCAGCTTTCTTTCAACTCTTTTACACTTAATGCACTCAAAACCGATAGAATTGGAGCTTAAACCAACCTTCTACTCATACTTAGTGTTGCGCTGGTTCAAGATCTGGTTTCTATCAAAATAGACGACCGATTTCGGGTTAACCCAGAACGACCATCATGAACCAGTAAACCGGTCAGGTTTGGGTGATTCCTGCCTGATCGGGTCACTTGGTTCGAGATGTGGTTTCTGTTGTCTAGCACGTCATAACACCGTCTCGATCAAAACTGTAAAACCTTCAAAAATAATCAGGTGCCAAAGACAACCAGATCGTTGGGAGGGATTGCCGCCCGATCGGACAGCCGTCCTATCGAACAACCGTCCTATCGGACAACCATCCTATCCTATCGATCGGACAGTCGTCCTATCGGACAGCCATCCTATCCTATCGATCGGACAGCCGACCTATCCTATCGAACAGCCGTCGTCCTGTCGGACCGCCGTCCTGTAGGGCAGCCATTCGATCGGATTACCAATCGACACTTGTTTCCCCGCCACCGTTTAACGCATTATCCGGCGCTTACGCTATCAATCTGTAACCAGGCTAATCTCAGACGCGCTCCCTTCAATCCAACCAAGTTGTGCTTACTTGCCGAACACCGACTGTGAGTATACTCGAACCCCTTTTAATCGCATTTTTGGGTGTGACATACGTTCCTAATAGATCGAACTTATCAAACGAATTATTCAATCAAACTATTTATCACTTGCGAATGACTGTTATGCATAATTATACGTGATGCTAGTTACATACGCGTTAGGACTCATACTCGCGAGGTCACGCCTTAACTAGTATAGTACTATAGCACCCGACGGGGTCTAGTTAGGATGAATAGCAATCGAGGTCGAAGCTCGAGTGACTTAGCTGGTAGTATCTGTCTTTATGCATGTATGTTGAGGTATCCCGTTTATGTATTTGCTAATTCGCAGCACTTTTTACTATTTTGATGATACTCTATCAATACTTGTATACTCGCCAATACTTTTTGTATTGACGTTGTTTTAACGTATGTTTAGATTGCTATCTACATCAAATCAAGCTAGGAAGTCTAGAAACTCGCCTAAAATCTAGGTTGTCGGATTTGTATTGTTCGAGAGGACAAGAAATCTGTGATAACTTATGTGATTGTATTATTTGTTAGTATGGGATAACGAATGTGATAAATATTTTCGCAATATAGTTGTTATGGATTCTCTTGAGCAATCTGATTCGCCTAGTGCCGCGCCCCGATGATTCCGCCAACGGTTGGGGTGTGACAGATTGGTATCAGAGCCATAACTATAGGGAATTAGGCAAGACTCGACCTAGTCCGGGATGATGTCTTAGAAATTACCTAGTCTATAGTCTAAGTACCAACAGGCCGACTCGTGCGAACTTAGTAGGAATTGCACGGGCCTACTTGATACTCTCGTTCGAATTCGCTAAAAACTACTACTTCGTGTGAACACCGCATACTACAAATTCACGCGAAGAGCCTTTCCTAAGGCTAGAATATTACCTAGCCTTCCCTAAGGCCAGCACAATACACACATTTTTGAAAATACTCGCATAACACAACAGAATTATCCAGTCGAGACCAGGTGTGAAAACCAAAAACTCTCGATAAGATTGCTCACTCAGCGCATTTTCTAGCACGAGAACCTTTCATCGAGCTAGGAGTGACATCCACATCTCGACGAAAGCCTCCATTTCGAAATTCTAGTGGAACTCTCGGATTTATTCGAAGAGCACAACCACAGGTAGGAGCGAAGTAATTAAGTCAGGGGTGAAACCCGTATCTTAATGAACCGTTCCACTCTCTATAAAATGGTTTTCAAAAGCTCTCACCAAGGACTCATCTATAACGATAACTCAGGCCACGCGATAACTAGGAAGACGAATGCCATGAGCTGCATCCCAGTGGAAGCATGGGTCTTCTAGGGCAACGCACGTGCACGGACTTGTTGGGTATAGTTGGGTCACCTTGGGTAGTCGACGCCTAAACACCCGAGGCACTCTATCATACGACCCGCCGATTTTACACTTGTTGGAACTTATTTACGCTTGTGTGTTTACATTTTGAAACTTTACGCTTTATCGATTTCTCGATTTATCGATTTTCGCTCCCTATTTTACAAAAACGCACAACTCGCACAGCCATCGCAATCTAAAACGAAGACCGAATGTTCGCAACAAAACAAATGCCTAATTACTCGCTTACGCTCTCGCTCTCCCCCTCACATCGCGTCCTCGCGTGTTCTACAACGATATATGTGTGTATAAGTGTAAATTACAACTATCTATATCTAAATACAAACAAATCATTATGTGAGAACTTAGGAATCTCGTGTCTCCTATGTGGCTCCTGTGTGAAATCTAATATATTATACACGTTACAAGTTTTGATCGCGCTCAATCGCATCGCAAACTCAAAATCATTATGATCGAATCTCATTCCAAATCTCTCTCTGTCTAGATGCCTTCCAACGACTCTACCTCGAGACGAACAGCTAGGAGAAGAGCCAAACGAAGCGCTGATAAGAGGATTGCCTCACTTGTGACCAAGGAAGTGGCCAAGCTCATTCCTCAAATTGTCGCTCAAGTGCACTCTCTCAGCAACTCTTGAGCCTCGAAAGACTCTAAGACGGAAGCGCCGAAATCTGCTTTCCTCTACAAACACTTCAAGGCCTGTGACCCGATGGAATTCACGGGTGAAGGAGGTGTGACTCAACTACTCCAGTGGTTCGATTCTATCGAAGTTACCCTTTGTCAAAGTGGGTGTCCCGATAGTTTCCGTACTACTTGCGCTACCAGAGTATTTCAATCACGAGCACTCGACTGGTGGACCGCCGAGCGTAACAAACGTGGGATCTCCGCAGCTTACGCCCTCTCTTGGGATGAGCTGAAAGAGCTCATGAAGAAAGAGTACTACCCTCCCCACTAAGTTCAGAAGCTAGAAAATGAATTTTGGGAAATCAAGCAAGACGGAAGTGACAATGCTGGCTACACCGCAAGGTTCAAACAGCTTAGCGCAATCTGCCTAAGCCAAGTCAACACTTCAGAAAAAGCCATCCCAAAGTACATTCGCGGCTTGCCTGAGTGTGTGGGTGATTTCGTCGAAGCTGCAAGACCTGCTACCATCGAAGAAACCTACCGTTTGGCCGCAGAGATCAACGACAAACGAGTCTTGGACGGATTCTTCTCCAAGAATCCTGTCAAACAAGCTCATCAAGCAATCATCATCGACAAACGAGTCTTGGACGGATTCTTCCAATGATTCTACCAATGATTCTTCTGATGATTCCACCGACAATGCCTCCAGCGAATCACCAGACGAACCCTCCAACGACAACGACACCTCATCTCAGGATCGCAACGAGCTCAGCCACAAGCGAAAGGAACCAAGCGTGGATGAAATTCCAAGCCCCACACCGCTACGATTTGCCCCCGTTCTTGTAAAGCGCGCCTACACCGGAAGCCATCCCCTGTGTCTCATGTGTACGTATCATCACCCACCAGGAACTAACTGTCGTTATTGCGACAATTGCAACTGGTATGGTCATTTTACCCAGAACTGCCGCACAGCACCGCAACCTTGAGGATTTCCAGCAACGACCGCAGTCTCCGCAGAAGTCCTTCACAACAATATTATTTTGTTTCCCATATTGTCGTAATGCTATGACTTTCGCCGTTAATTTCTTTTAAATGTTGAACTTATTCTATCTCTCGACGCATGTGGATACTATTTCTCTCTTATACTCGCGCACAATCTAATGCTAGCACTATGTACTATATAATGTATTTTACCCTACTATGCGTTCTTGAGATAAGGTACGATAGACGTGCAAGAATCAAATTAATCACGGGTGCACACGAGATTATTTTGGTTAGTGCACGGAGATCGTAATGAGTTTCAATGATGCCTTAACGTTCAGGGCATGGTTAAGCGTGGTGGATACGCCGCTGGTACTTCCTATATATAAGCGTCTTGACCATGTCTGACGAAGTGTGACACCTATTCACGGAACAGAGGCGCATGGTTGAAACATGACTGTGTTTCGCTGTGCCAACCGAAGTTTTGTGAAGAAAGTGCCATGTGAAGTTGGAAGGTGGACCTATTATACTATTGTGGTTATTTTCGACACACTAAACTATACATCGCAAGACTTTTCGTAAGTCAACACGCTCGCAACCGCATTATCGCCGGAATCTATCTCGCAAATTGCAATCGTATATTATGTGTCTCGCGCTATCGCTTATTGTGTGTTCACAATCTCAAACGCTTATTATGTGGCTCGAAATCGCAATCGCATATTGTGCGTATCTCGCAATCTCTACCACTGTGTATCGCTTGCTGAGAAATGCGTATCGTGAATCGCTTACGAGTATCGCACAATCACTCGTCGCTTTTCACCGCAACGCTTCTCGCACCTATCTCATCGCTCGATATTTTTATCGCTTATCGTCATCGCTATTTGTGTTATCTGTGTTACCTGCGTTATGTTAGCTCTCACGACCTCGCTTCACGAGACGAAACTAATAGGGCTAAGACGTGGTGGTGTTTTAGCCGTATTAGCAGACTTTCGTGGAAAAGGCCATGTGGGCTAATGTTAATTAAAATTGTGATGTTGTTAAATCTAATCGAATCGCATGTCTCCATCGCTTGCAACGCATCGACTGTCGCTTATCACTCGACGATTGTCGCTATCACTTGACGCTATCGCTCATCGCTTTTTGCTTACTGCTTATCGCTTTACGCTTATCGTCGCCGATTTCGCTTATTGTGTTATGTTGTGTTATCAATCGAATAATTACCTCACTTCTATCGCTGAACTGAGTTCGAAAACTACTTCATCGCCCAGTTCGCCCTTTCAAGACTTAATCCAACCCTTCTCGTTTGGATCGAGTCATCGCAATTCTGTCTGTGCTATGTCGACACGGATGACACTGCCTCACGAGACGGAAGCCATATGAGTAAAACATGGTGGATACGCCGCTGGTACTTCCTATATATAAGTGTTTTAGCCATATTGTAGAACTTTCGTGGGAAAGTGCCATGCGGGGCAGACCTTAATTTAAATTTTTGTTATAATTAAAAAGCTTTGTTACAAAAATTTTAAAACTAATCTTTTCTTACAAAACTTTTTTTCCAAAGACTAATCAAAACCTTTGTACAAAACGAGACTTTCTTGAGACACTGGTGTGACGATCGACACAAGGCAACGCAGTGTGGCGAGAAAGTTTCGTAAAACGAGCTTAAATCACTTTAAAATCTTTTAGTAACCTAACAAAACCCTTCTCATCGTGCTGGTATGAACGTCGCTACAGTTAACGCCGCACCGTGAGAAGATTTTCATAAACAAGTTTCTCCAAATTAATCGACTTTTTAAAAATTCAAAACGCTCCGGAATCGCATTCTTGTGTGTGTTATCGCCCTTGATTATACGAATCACTCTAACTTGTCGCTCTCGCGTAGTCTTCGCAATGCCCTCGCATGTGTATACTTAATCGATCGCCCGCTCTCTCGTCGCTTCATCGCTTACTCGTTCGCATCAACTCTTGCAACCCTACTGGTGGATTAATTTCGGGACGAAATTTCCTAAAGCAGGGGAGACTGTAACAACCCGCACTTTCGTGCATTGTTACTACTCGTTATACTCGTTACGCCTAGCACCAGAGATTCGAATCGTAATGTAACTATCGCATACATCGCTACATCGCAATATTTTCACATATTATCGCATATTCTATCACTATCACAACACATTGCACTTGCTGACAGCCACGAAGATGTCGAATGAGGACCAATTCTACCCTCCTTGATAACCGTAATGTGTCGCAGTGCAGCTCATGACTCAAAACACACATTAACGTTCACGATGACATTGAGAGAGGACCTATTCTACCCTCCTCAATGACCGTGAAGCGTCGCAAAAAAATCGCATACTCGAATCAAGACCCGGTTATTGTATTGCAACTTTGGATAATTAAATATATACGGCCCCTTATGAATAATTAAATATATAATAAATACATATATAACTATACGAAACAGTGTAACAAAATCATCGCAACGCGCAACGCACAAGATCCAAAAGCTGAGACACAACCCGCCGGACGTGTCCAACCGATCGGACAGGACATGTCCAACCGATCGGACAGACATGTCCAACCGATCGGACAGGACATGTCCAACCGATCGGACAGACATGCCAACCGATCGGACAGACATGTCAGCCGATCGGACAGGCCTCTGACCCCCATCAACTCACCATCTCCTCCTCTCTTGCCTATAAATAGCCTTGTCACTTCACTTGAACAGTGAAGTGACAGCTCTCAACCGACCAGGACACTCCTGGCCCCTTTTCTCTCGATTCCTCGCGATTCTTGTAAGTTTTCAACTAAAATCTTGTACTTCTTTGATCTACACGCACTCCTCCACCTTTCTATCTTTCGAATCTCAACTTTTAACCGTGAAATCATTGGATTTGAGGTGTTCTAGGATGATGTCATCATGGAGTTCTTATGAACTTCAAACTTTGGCCTCATTCCACCAAGAACAACTTAGATCTGAAGAATTTACACATGATTAGACAATGTACTCGCATAAGAATTACACGTAATCATGGTTAAAAGGACTGAAATATGGTTTTCCAGCTTTCTTTCAACTCTTTTACACTTAATGCACTCAAAACCGATAGAATTGGAGCTTGAACCGACCTTCTACTCATACTTAGTGTTGCGCTGGTTCAAGATCTGGTTTCTATCAAAATAGACGACCGATTTCGGGTTAACCCAGAACGACCATCATGAACTAGTAAACCGGTCAGGTTTGGGTGATTCCTGCCCGATCGGGTCACTTGGTTCGAGATGGGGTTTCTGTTGTCTAGCCCTTCATAACACCGTCTCGATCAAAACTGTAAAACCTTCAAAAATAATCAGGTGCCAAAGACGACCAGATCGTTGGGACGGATTGCCGTCCGATCAGACAGTCGTCCTATCGAACAGCCGTCCTATCGGACAACCATCCTATCCTATCGATCGGACAGCCGTCCTATCGGACAGCCATCCTATCCTATCGATCGGACAGCCGTCCTATCAGACAGCCATCCTATCCTATCGATCGGACAACCGTCCTATCCTGTCGGACAACCGTCCTATCCTGTTGGACAACCGTCCTGTCGGACCGCCGTCCTGTAGGGCAGCCATTCGATCGGATTACCAATCGACACTTGTTTCCCCGCCACCGTTTAACGCATTATCCGGCGCTTACGCTATCAATCTGTAACCAGGCTAATCTCAGACGCGCTCCCTTCAATCCAACCAAGTTGTGCTTACTTGCCGAACACCGACTGTGAGTATACTCGAACCCCTTTTAATCGCATTTTTGGGTGTGACATACGTTCCTAATAGATCGAACTTCTCAAACGAATTATTCAATCAAACTATTTATCACTTGCGAATGACTGTTATGCATAATTATACGTGATGCTAGTTACATACGCGTTAGGACTCATACTCGCGAGGTCACGCCTTAACTAGTATAGTACTATAGCACCCGACGGGGTCTAGTTAGGATGAATAGCAATCGAGGTCGAAGCTCGAGTGACTTAGCTGGTAGTATCTGTCTTTATGCATGTATGTTGAGGTATCCCGTTTATGTATTTGCTAATTCGCAGCACTTTTTACTATTTTGATGATACTCTATCAAAACTTGTATACTCGCCAATACTTTTTGTATTGACGTTGTTTTAACGTATGTTGCAGGTTAGATTGCTATCTACATCAAATCAAGCTAGGAAGTCTAGAAACTCGCCTAAAATCTAGGTTGTCGGAGTTGTATTGTTCGAGAGGACAAGAAATCTGTGATACCTTATGTGATTGTATTATTTGTTAGTATGGGATAACGAATGTAATAAATATTTTCGCAATATAGTTGTTATGGATTCTCTTGAGCAATTTGATTCGCCTAGTGCCGCGCCCCGATGATTCCGCCATCGGTTGGGGTGTGACAACTTGAAACCGCCAAACGAAAACAACAAAGATGGGTCGTTAATGAAGAACTTGCATTGGTGAGGGCTTGGCTTCAACAATCTCAACATCCAACTTTAGGTATTTTTAAATATTTTGTAGCTCTTATTTTAATATTTATGGTTTTTTTTATATAACTTTGTAATATATTAAATTTTGTTTTGATTAAAATAGGAAATTCTCAACATAGAAGCCATTTGTGGGAAGCGATTAGTAAAGCATTCCATGAAGAAATGGAAAGGGAGGTTTATCGTGAAAACGATAGCTTATCCTCGAAGTGGATCGAGATAAGTTGGCAACTCACCAAATTTAGTGCTTTTTTAAATAAAGCAAAACCCAAAAAGTGGTGAAACCGAAGCCGACTTTGTGACAAATGCATTGGTTACATTCAAAACAAATGTGGGGAGCGACTTCCGTTTCATGCATTGTTGGGAGATTTCTAAGTTCCATCCCAAGTGGGCGAATATCCCCAGTGGTAGCAAAACTAACACGTCTTCCAAAAGGTCAAGGACACCCTCGTCCCAAGCCCAATCGGATGCACGCGATCAAGAGTTGGAGGACTTTTTGGATGATTCGCCAAACCGGCCTGAATACGAAAGAGATGCCGCAAAAAGGCGCACTCAAAAATCAAGATCGGGTACGGCATCGCCTTCAGTTGGGAGTTCGGGCTCACGTCGGGGAGTATACAGCGATCAGTTGGATGACATTGCAAGCAAGTTAGATACATTCAACGTATTCCAACAACAAAGGGACGAAATTCGGAAAAGCAAAGAAGCTAAGGATGCCCTGAAACAAAGACTAGA
The DNA here is from genome assembly GCA_030545235.1 of Helianthus tuberosus. Taxonomy (NCBI): domain Eukaryota; kingdom Viridiplantae; phylum Streptophyta; class Magnoliopsida; order Asterales; family Asteraceae; genus Helianthus; species Helianthus tuberosus. Next base: position 79,534,770 of record CM060428.1, on the reverse strand, counting down.
TGATATGAAATTTCTAGCCCAGCCCATTGATCACCTATCAGGTGAAGAGTTGGAACTAATATTGGAGACGAGAGAAGAGATAAAGAAAAAATATAAGCACTAGGAATTTTTTTATGTAATTTTCTTTATTTAAAAATCATTAAAAAATTTAAATTTGTTGTTTTAAAAAATATTAAAATAGCCGTTTGGGCTGGCCACGCCCCAAACCCCCGCCCCACCATACCGTCTTCAATGTGGGTCAGCCCAGCGAAGCCCCCCAAGCCACGTGTCAACCCATGCCCCAAACCCCCGCCCCACCATACCCCACGGTCTAACCATTGCTTTCATGTCCGTTGACATTCCTAATATAATGAAGAAGTTACAATATCCGCCCTTAATGAGTAAAAGAATGGTTTTTATTGCAATTATAATTTTGAAAAGATTTTAAAAAAGAAACCGTGTTGATAAGGTGTGTTTATAGAAATCTTAAGTATTTATCTTGGGTTGAGTTATAATACAAAGTGTTTAAAAATAAGAAGGGTTAGAAGCCACCAGAGAATGACAAGTGTCATAAGAGGAATTAAATGGAAAGGGTAATTTTGTCTACAAGAGGAAAAAGAATATGCACATGCAAGTCACATGTTATCCCCCCCCCCCATTTTTAAACGTCCATAACTTTTTTATACATCATTTGTTTTTTAAAAAAATTATACCATAAAATCGAGCTTTTTTGTATCTTTAATATGAGTACAATATTGTTATATTTAAAAAAAAAATTAAAAACCCAGTTGCATATTACACAATGGACATGATGTAAAACACAATGTAAAGTAGATCAAAAACACAATCAATGACAACAGATAAAGACACAATAGACAACATACTAAAACACAATGACCATAACGTATAACACAATGACGATAACATATAACACAATAAGTATCAAACTAAATAAAAACACAATTGATGACAACAGATAAAAGACACAATTAATGATAGCAGATAAAAGACACAATGGAGAGCAGATGAAGACACAATAGAAAACAAACTAAAAACACAATACACAACAAACTAAAACACAATGAACAAAGATAATAAAAAAATTGAACAGATTATTAAAACACAATGGACAACATATTAAAACACAATGAATAACGTATTAAACACAATGACCTGAACTAATAACACAATTTATAGAAAACCTAAATATAACATCATCTTCATTGTGTCATATATTGTGTTATAGGTTCTTATAAAAACGCAATGGATAGAAGCCAAATTAACATTGTGTTATAGGTTTTGATAATAACACAATGGACATGATGTAAAACACAACGTAAAGTAGATCAAAAACATAATCAATGACAACAGATAAAGACACAATGAACAACATACTAAAACACAATGACCATAACGTATAACACAATGGCGATAACATATAACACAATAAGTATCAGACTAAATAAAAACACAGTTGATGACAACAGATAAAAAACACAATTAATGACAGCAGATAAAAGACACAATGGAGAGCAGATGAAGACACAATGGAAAACAAACTAAAAACACAATACACAACAAATTAAAACACAATGAACAAAGATAATAAAAAAATTGAACATATTATTAAAACACAATGGACAACATATTAAAACACAATGAATAACATATTAAACACAATGACCTGAACTAATAATACAATTTATAGAAAACCCAGATATAACACCATCTTCATTGTGTCATATATTGTGTTATAGGTTCTTATAAAAACGTAATGGATAGAACCCAAATTAACATTGTGTTATAGGTTTTGATAATAACACAATGTATAGAAACTCTACTGACCAAAACCCAGTTAAAAAACACAATGACCTGAAAACTTTAACGCAATGCAAAAAAACCCAATAAAAATGAAATTGTTTATTTTATTTTTATATGATATTATGGTACTCATATTAAAGATAAAAAACGCTCGTTATTACGGTGAATTTTTTTTTTAAATGTCGTATGAAAAAGTTATGGACGTTTTAAATCGATGGGGGAATTGGCATGTGCCTTGCATGTGGAGAGAGAAAATCCATAAATATATGAATCCCTTTATGCCATTCTATTATCTTCTTTTCCCTACAACTAATCTCAACCCTCCAAATCTAAGATCAATGGACTAGAATCATTCTTACCCTTCTTATTTATTTTATCCTTTGTATTTGATCATAACCCTTTTACTTTGGGTTTTAATCCTCACTAAAGTTATAAAGATTTTATGTAGTCTGGTCGGGTGACCCAATCGTCAAACTTATCAAATCTTTAAGTATTTTAGTGTAATCCTCACTAAAGTTATAAAAATTTTGTATAGTCCAGTCGGGTAACCCAAGCCATCAAACTTATCTGGCTTATTTTTCTTAATAAGAGATCATGTATAAGAGAGAATACTTGTACGAAGAAGACAAGCTCAACTAATGATATCCCAAGATCAATGGCTCAAAACTAGACAGTGACATTTTTGTAAATATGAGCTTCAAACAATTAAAGAAACAAATATAGAAAGGGTATTCTGAACCTTTCTAACTTGAACTCCTTCCCTCTTGATTTTCTAACGGCTATTACTTTTCATACGTTAATATTATTAAAAAAATTACACCGTATTAAACAACATTTCATTCCTTTTAATTCGAGCAGCCTATTGCTATAGTTTTCTTAAAATTTTTACATGGTTTTGAACACCCATTACGTGATTTTGAATACCCATATATTACTACATGATTTTAATACCCATTACGAGATTACGTGATTTCATTATAGTATGTGAAACCACACTAACTGATTAAGTAATTATATAACAACGGTTGACTGTATTTTATTACGCGACTACGTGATTTTGAATTCCCATTTCATGATTACGTGATTTCATTGTAGTATTTTATGTGAAACCACACTGAGTGATTACGTTATAAGCATAATTGTAATAACATTAGTTATAACAAATCATATTGAATGTGTAATTAAGTAATGAATTTATATTGAATGTGTAATCTCGTAATGGTTTATGTTGAATGTGTAATCGGGTATTCAAAATCACGTAATCACGTAATGGACTAATGGGTATTCATAACCCCGTAAAATTTTTAAGAAAACTAGATCAATAGACTGCTCAAATTAAAGAGAATGAAATGCTCGTTAATACGGTGTGATTTAAAAAAATATTAACGTATTAAAAAGTTATAGTTGTTTAAAAATCAAAAGGGGAAGTTATTCACTTGAGAAATGCCTATAATACCCTTCATTCCAATGACACATGTCAATTCCTCATTCGCATCACGGTATCCTTCGCACGAAATTATTGTATCCTTTCTTTCTTTTCTTCAGACTACATGTTGTGGAAGGTGTGAGCGACCCGCCGCGAGCCACATAGACTGCCACTCGCTCGTTAACACCGCAACGCGGTCAAGCCAGCGCCAACGCGAGTGGCCAGCGTGAGCGTGGTAGCCTGGGTGAGCGGGTGTTTTGGGGTGTGTTAGCTTAGACGGGTAGAGGTTAATCACAACAGGCTCAAGTGAGGGGAGACGTGAGTGAGCAAGCTGATGAGTAGGCGTCTAGTCAGCGCCATGTGTCGCAATATTAGAGGATGAATTCGGGCTGTCAAGTGAACGGCAACAGGTAGTCTCAGACTCTCAGTATTAATATTTGACACTAACTGACATATTTAACTTTTACTTTCCGTTGTTAGGCCATGGGGTGTACCTTAACATCTAGGGTGTTGACGATGACATGGCATGTTAAACGGCATTGCAAACCACTCCATTCTTGTGTTAAGGGTTGTTAGGGTATACGGAGTGGGCGGCAAACCGCCTTTGCCGTGCGGTAACACCGCCGCCGGTGGGTTTGCCGATCGGTGAAGGTTGTGGTGCGGGGAGAGGACGCTGATGCGGGGAGAAGAGAGAGAGAGTGAGGGAGCAGGTGAGAGAGAGGGAGTGTATGAGAGAGAGGGTATTGTGGGGTGGGGTCCATGCCATCTCTCAACCAATCATACATTTTTCCTTTTTAAAAAAAAAAAAAAGTTTACCACTTCACCAAGTGTCTAACCATTGCCAACACTTTTCAGCAAAGTTTAAACACTTTTCACTGATTGACGTGGCGCACTCTGATTGGTTGATTTTTTACCACTCTGAAGTGTTTAACCACTCCTTAGAGCATTCTCATCCAATCCATCAAATTATACATACATTCCACTAAAAAACAACTCCTATATCAATATATTTTCACTAAAAACAAATATTTTTTCTCTCCCCTTTTCAATTAAATAATATTATCATTACATTTTTCTCCCTCCTTCACTCACAACCACTTTCAATATATATTAAAAAAATTATACTTGGTGAACAGTGTTCCCCCAAATATACAGATGAACAGTAACATTTTCTCTCTCCTCCACTCACAACCATTTTTTATACCCTTTATAATATAAAAACTATCCCTCACATATTTTGATGGTTTGGATAAGAATGCTCTTACACCCTTAAAGGGTTAATATGTTAAGGGGATTAAACGATTTACTTGATGTGAGTTAAAGTGGAATGGAGAAAAGTAAATGATGTGACAGCTAGATGGTGTTAAAAATAGTTAAAATATATCTCAAGGCCAAAATTCTATTCCAACACATTTTTTTTAAAAGTTAAATTTCATTCAAAAACGCACCAGATGGTATTGGAAACTTTTTTAACTTTATCTATGTATGTTTTTTTTAACGGCAAATTAGGATCACTGACGGACCACTGGAGTATCATCGTGCCAACAGCAGAACCACCCGATCATAACCATCTCCACTAGGCAATAATGCCTATACACCAATTCAGGAGGAAACCCAATAAATCTGGGAAAACCCCCTTTGTGGGAATTGAACCCATGACCTAATGGTCATAAGTCTTATCCCACCACCAAGATACCACTAGGCTATAATGCCATGGGTCTTTATCTATGTATGTACAAAGATAAATTGACGGAAGGAATACGTGAATATTAACGCAATTGCCAAACTTTTATCTCATTTAGATAATTGTTTGGAACAAAACAATCGAACTAATCTTTATTTAAAAGTTTCCTTATTATTTATGGCTAGTTTGCGTATATTAACAGCTAGAGAGATTTTGGGTTAGGGTTTCTTTCACTTCTTCGCTTGTCCACTCCACTGGCTCGAGGTAACTGCTTTTTCAATAGCATGTTGCAGTATTTGTTTCTGCTAGGGTTTCAATTATTTTTAGAGTGTTATTTATGTGCTTAATTTGTGGAAATTTGGGGTTTTGAACTTGAAGGATCTAATTTCATATGATTCAATTGATATATTAAATTGCAATAGTTCTATCTCCATAGATGCACTTTTTGACTAATAGTTGTTTGATCTAGAGAAGAAATCTCAATGAAAGTAGAGTTGAATCAGGGCTGCTCTTTGGGTTTTGGGTCGGGTTGTCCGGGTTTCATCCTTGTCACGTTGTGAAAAAAGTGACCCGATAACCGACCCATTTAAAGTTTGGTTTTTGGGTTATTCGAGTTTTGCGGTTTAGATGTAAAATGAAAAAGAGAATCTTTTTCTACAAAATATCATCAAAATTTAAATCATGCTAAGGGGTGTTCTTCGGCCTTTATTTTTTTTCGTGTTTTGGGTTTTTGGTTAGCAAAAGTGTGACCCGACCCATTAAAAGTTCGGGTTGGTCGGGGTTGGCTTATTTGGGTTCCAGTTTTTCGGGTATTCTCTAATTTAAATCATGCTAAGGGGTGTTCTTCGGCCTTTATTTTTTTCGAGTTTTGGGTTTTTGGTTAGCAAAAGTGTGACCCGACCCATTAAAAGTTCGGGTTGGTCGGGGTTGGCTTATTTGGGTTCCAGTTTTTCGGGTATTCTCTAATTTGGGTTCGGCTGGCTTCGTATCCGTGTCAGGTTTCGGTTTTCGGGTAAAAATGACAGCCCTAGAGTTGATTTGTGTTTCAGAAAGTCACAGAAACATTATATAATTCTAGCTTCAAAAGAATCTGGATCTGATAGTGAGCTGCTATTTCTATGATAAATCTGTAAGCTTTTGACTGCTTGTTTCCGTTATCCCCAACTCGCGCCTATCGCAATGTTAATGCGATATTCTGTTTTGCAGAGTATATGCACATTCTTTATTCCAATGAAAAAAATAAAGACGATTTTGATAACAATTTTTCACGAAAGCGAATTAATTGTCGACTGATATAAACGACGTTCCTGTCTGCAGTTACAGTACTTTGAATGGCTTTGGTTGTCATTTGTGGTCAACCATGCAGCGGGAAGTCAACAGCCGCTCTTTGCTTGTCGGAAGCTCTAAACGACCTAGAATCTAAACCTAACGTCCGAATCATCGACGAAACCTCATTTCACCTCGACCGTAATCAAACCTACGCAGAAATGACCTCGGAAAAAAACTTACGCGGAGTGCTTAGATCAGAAGTAGATCGATCATTATCAAAAGATAACATAATAATCGTCGATTCCCTAAATAGCATAAAGGGTTACCGATACGAGTTATGGTGTCTTGCACGCGCTGCGGGGATCAGGCATTGCGTTCTTTTCACTGACGTTGAAGAAACACATTGCCGGAAATGGAATACCGAACGCAGGGAGAAAGACGAAAGTTCGTATAACGACGAGATTTTCGAAGATTTAGTACGAAGGTTCGAGAGACCTGACCGAAGGAACCGATGGGATTCACCGTTATTCGAGTTATGGCCGTTTAAAGACGGAATAGAAAAATCGTCTCCGGCTATTGTAGATCTTGTATCGTACGTAACCAAAAAAGTGGACTCGAAGACGCGAGATGTTAAAATCTTGCAGCCGACGATAGCGACACAAAGTGCGCGTTTTTCGGAGGCGAACTCACTTTACGAAATGGACCGAGCCACACAGGAGGTGACCAGTGCGATTATCGAGGCACAGTCTTTAGCGATGGGTGGACCCGTGACTGGACTCTCGATTAGCCATGACTTGCCGACTATTAACATTTCGAGGTCGGTTGGATTACCCGAGCTTCGGAGGCTAAGAAAGACGTTCATAAAGTTGACTGGTCAATCGAGCTTAAGCGGGCCCCCACCGCCTTCGGATGCTGACAGTGCAAAGAGAATGTTTATTGACTATTTGAACAGAGAATTTGGAAGTGAATGAAGAATGAAATTGTCTATCAAGAATGATTTTTGAATGTAATTTCTTAAGCTTTTATTGTTATATTTAGCCGAAAGTTTTAACCCTTGTTATGAATTTTTTTTATATATTTATGAGATTAAATTAACAGAATGTATGATTACCATATGGCAAATGAGAACTGTTTGAAAATAAGTTATTTTGGGTGATTTTTGTGAGTTTATGATTTGTGCATCAATGTTATACATATAATATTATTTTATAATATGAAATAAATACGAAAAAAAGAAAAGAAAATACAAGATAGATATGTAAAACAATGTTACATTTCACACAACTTACAGTTAAGCCAGATATTTATTTTCACTAATAAAGAATTCAAATCTCTGATTTAAAAAACAGATGATCAAAAGATAAAAATATAGAAGATAAATAAGCAATAGCGACGAATCCAAGAGGCAGTAACTACTGGTTATTCAATGTTTCTGCGACGGCACCTGTGGCTTCATGCCATCGCTGATTGTTGCTTTCTTGACATCGGTGACTGGTGGTTTCTCGAGTTCTAGATCTACCTCTGATTTCTTGGCTGCACGATGCTTATCGAAGACGTATAAAATGTAATAGATGAGACTGAAAAGCACGCTCACGAGGCCCACGATACCGGCTGCAGAGAAGACCCCAGGGTTTAAAATGTAACAATAATAGCCATCATTGATGTTTCTCTTCGCGGTATTTTCGCTGCTTAACTTTGCACCCGCAATAAATAAAATAAGCGCTATAGAAGACGTAATCCTGTATAAAAATAGATAATGTTGGTTGAGTTTATTATCTATTATAGCTATTATGAATACAAAGATAGTTATTGATGTTTTATAATTTTTTCAGTATCTTGTAATTCATTTCCACCATTGTTGTATTTGAAAACCCTAAATTTATCATAGTGTAAAAAAGAAAATATTGAAATCTTGAGTTAAAATGAAGTTTCATAAAATAATTTCATACCATGATATAATAAGGAAGAATTGGGCGCATATGGGCTCGTTATGGGTCCGTTGGTAACACGAACAACAACCGTTAGTGGTTACTGTGATTATGATACGCGCTAGCACAAGAGCTATGGCCCCTGCTATGGCTAGACCCACGGCTGGGCTACTCGGGTAGTCGCAAAAAGGTCTGAGACCATAGTTTATGTGCATTCGTAAGTGATATATAATCGATCCCCGATCGGACAAGTCAAAGTCTGGTTCGTTTAACCATTAAAGAAAGCATGATACTTTTATTTTGGTGTTTTGATTGTACCAAAGTAATCAAAGAGAAGTTCACCAGTTCGAACAATTAACATGCGTCTTGATTGTGGCGGTGGTTTTTGATCAGATTATCACTTGTGTAATTTAACAGAGGTGACCAACACCATTGTTCAGGCTTAGTCTTTAGCCATATATGGACCAGTGACTAGACTCTCTATTAGCCATGATGGCATGAGTTTCAAACTATCAACATTTCAAGGTCGGTTGGATTACCCGAGCTTTGGAGGCTAAGAAAGACGTTTATATAGAAATCATAACAAAACCCTAACAACCTAATGGATCCGTGGGCTCATACTAATATAATAAACTCTACTATCTAATACTCCCCTGGAAACCAAAAGCTTGGACTGGGAAACATAAAAACAATAATAAGATAAGCAATAAACATGCTTCAACCGATTCAAGAATCCAAACTTTTGCCAACAAATCTGTATTTTGCTTGATTTTGCCATCCATAGTCTTCAATGACAGATCCCGTAATCCTACAAGTGGCGTTCAATGTGGCGGCGCTGGTGAGTAGAAATCTAACTAACTAGTGGTGTGGCGGCGGATCGTAGTCCTGCAGGCGGCACTGCGGTGGACCGAAGTCCAATGAGCGGCAAACCGAAGTCCGTGGCAATAGGAAGGAACCGTGGTTCAATAAGCGGCAGGCCGAAGTCGGTGGCAATGGTAGAAACCGTAGTCCAATAAGCGGCGGACCAAAGGCGGCGGCAATAAATTAAAACAAAAGAGAGCTGCCGCGGCGTGGCGGAAATAAACTGCTTGAGGAGTATGATGGGTAAGTGTCATGGCTTGAATCACAATAGTAAATGCATAAATCTTGTTGAACAAAGTCATAGCAGAATATAACTTGAATCACAATGGTGAATGCAGAAAATTAGGCTTCAATCGATTACGAGGCTTTATTCAATGGAAAACTAGAAAAAAAGGAAACTAAACTATAAACTGAGATGGGATAGGGCGGCCGCCGCCCTGTCTAGGGTTTGAACTCGTGGCGACGGCTAGGTTTGTATTTTGTGGTGGCGCGGCAAAGAAGACGGTAACCAGAATCCTAAGGTAGTGTTTGGTATACATGAATGATAGGTGGAATGGAATGAATAATTACGAGTGTTTGGTTGGTCAATGGAATGAAATCACCCAATCCAAAAGGCATTCCATTCCCTCAAAATCATTCCTTCCACCCCCATGTTTTTTTTTCATTCCATCCCCTCTTGCACCATTCATCAACAACACCACAACCCACCACCTTCGCCACAACCCACCACCACCACCACCCACCACCGACGCCATCGCCGCCACCCGCCACCACCTCACCCCAACAGCCACTGCCGACGCCGCCACCGTTATCACCCACAGTTGCGACCAACCGCCAACGCCACTCTGTGCCGTCGCCCACCACCATCGTCGACGCCACCACCACCAACCGCCGTCGCCGCCACTAACCGCCACCTTTGCTGCCACCCACCACCAACGACCACCTTGCCGCCACCACCACTCGTCGTCACCGCCGCGCCGCCACTCGCTACCACCACCGCCGCCGACACCCACCACCGCCACCTATAACCACCCACAATCATTACCACCGACCATGTCACACCCCCAAATCCACATGCGGAGTATCACCGCTTGGAGGCGTGACTGACCAGGATCAAACCACTAATCATATTGAACAAACAAGTAATTAAAAGTAAAAGTCCAACCAACATAATTAGTGTCCAAAACAACAATAGTTTAAGTTATGAGCGGAAGCATAATGTTTAAAACCAAAACGTAAGTGTAAATATCCAAAGGTTTAACATGGCACACAACTGTCCATGTCCCACAACGACACTCCCCATGCAAGCTCCAGCTAAGTACCTATTGACCTGCAAAGCATGTAGTAACGAGTCAACAAAAATGTCGAGTGAGTTCACGTTTGGTTGTCCAGTTTATGGTTGTTCCGAAAACACAGTTTGCTCTTTACCAGCTATCCAGCCGTGGGGGTTACCCTATAGTTCGAAAAACTTTTATTAGTTACCCGTTCTTACGTTGGCTATTCCAGCCCGGCTCTATGGCCGTGGGGGCTACCCCATGTTTAATTCACCAGACTCGTTACCATATCGACTACTAACGTTCGTCATGTTTAAGTGCCCTAACGTCTGTGTCTATCATCACTGACGTGCCATAGTCCATTAGTCCACGCCCGTCCTCTGCGGCACGGTGTGAGGTTTGTTAAACCTAATAGCGCTATTTAACTAATGACCCGTTCGCCATTGGCCTCGGCAATTAAGTCGATACAAAAGGAGGGACTTCGTTGATAGAGTTCTAGTCTGGTATAGTTAAATACGTCTCAACAGGACGAGGAATCTATGTTCCTGAATGCGTCTCAACAGGACGAGGAATCTATGTTCCTGAATGCGTCTCAACAGGACGAGGAATCCCTATTCCTTAACCCATTCCCAACCCCTGGGAATCCCATGCTTTGTAGAGAAGTGTGAACTCACCTTGGTTTGCTCGGCATATTACACAGAAAGGTCAAGTCTAGCAGCTAGTGGTCAACCACGTCCTAACATGGTTATCATACAAGTCAGGTTTTGGTTTCAAGTAGTGCGTACAAGCATCACATAGATAGCACATAAGAAACACATACGGATCATGGCAACATGCAACATCACGTTTAACAGTTATTACACATTCGAGATTGGGCTCGCACAAGCTTAGTGGCCTTGTGCGAGTCATCCGTTAGAGCCCACTAATACCCGGCCCAATATTCAGAAACCCAATAATATAAGTCGTTCAATAAATAACCTGCCCAAACATATACATATATACGGTCCAAATAACAAACGACAACCAAACTTGTGCGGTCCGGATGAGCTTGTGTGATCTATTTGGGTTGTGCGATTAGAGCTAGCCCAGCCCACATGATCATCCGGCCCAACAGTTAAACTAACATACAACTTGTGCGATCAGAGGCACCTTGTGCGACCGAGGACCTCTTGTGCGATCAGGTTCTCTTGTGCGACTGGTCCCCTTGTGCGAGTGGACCTCTTGTGCGACCAAGAGGTCTTGTGCGACTGGACAACTAATTTTCGTGATTCATGCATTCTGTTATATCTATTCAATAGTTTCCAAATTTACCATAATTCAATCAACAGTTTCCATCCAACTAGTGATCGATCAAATCAAACAATATTATTAGTGATTCATAAGAACCCTAAGCATATTCATAACATTAACATCAACCACAACTTCATCATATTAACAGATTTGTGTCCTTACTTTTCTTAGCATACACTCGAACATATCATCATAACAATCCGTCTAATATGAACACTATTACAGCCGATAATTTATATATATTTTTGATTCTAGATCATTAACACTCTCATGTAATTAACAACCCTATGTCGATCTACAACACTATGCATGTGAACCGATTTCTTCTATATCGACATCAAGCATATATCGAACCCTAAAATTGTAAAGCAGTTTATTCATATCATCAAATCCGAGTAATATATATTCGAACACCTAGCCATATATCAAATCATCATACAAGCCTCATCAATCATACATTATCCTTACATCATCATGTCGAGCATATATAACATAACATCATAAAATCATAAAAGCAAGTAGTTAACACACTAACCGATTAGAGAATGAACAAAGATGATTCGAAGGCTAAGATTTTCGATGATGAGGGATTGCTTGCCGTCGAGTTTGAGAGAGAGAGAATGAGAGAAGCTAGGGTTTGTGTGTTTTGGTAAAATGTGAGATGGGTATTAACACTCCCATGTGTTAGTCGACTAAATGGGGATGGGCCGAACCCACTTGGGCTGCCATAGATCCATACACAAGGAGGAGTAGACCGAGAGTTGCATGGGTCAAAGCCCATTGGCTTGTGCGATCGGTTTATTAACATATACATACAATACACAAAGTACGTATCAATATAACATTCATATAATCATTCTTTTCATAAAATCACATATCGTACACATTCGTTACTTTAAAGTACAAAGATAGGTTCAGAAATACGAGTTGTCACATTATCCCCAAGTTGAAAGAAATTTTGTCCCGAAATTTAGCACGTACTCACTGAGGAAGCTAGTTAAGTTGCATGGTTTTCCTGGTTTTCCTGGGGTGTCACATCCTTCCCCCGTTGATCTGGAATTTCGTCCCGAAATTCCGTAGCTTCAGCCTCAGTAGTAGTTGTACCGGTTGCGAACAGTTGGGGATACTTTTGTTTCATCCGATCTTCGCGTTCCCAGGTGAATTCTGGGCCGCGACATGAGTTCCAACGAACTCGAACGAGAGGTATTCTAGTACGCTTGAGGACCTTAACATCCCGGTCCGTGATTTCAACAGGTTCCTCGACGAATCGTAACTGCTCGTCGATCGTGAGCTCCTTCAAAGGAACTACGTGGGTCTCATCTGACAGACATTTCTTCAGATTCGACACGTGGAAAACATCGTGAACTGCACTGAGTTCCGCTGGTAAGTTCAATATGTAGGCCACCTTGCCTATCTTCTCAATGACTTCGAAAGGTCCAACGTATCATGGGTTAAGTTTGCCCCGTTTACCAAAACGAACCACACCCTTCCAGGGTGAAACTTTGAGTAGTACACGCTCCCCAACCTGGAGCTCTAGTGGTTTTCTGCCCTTATCGGCGTAGACTTTCTGACGGTCACGAGCTGCCACCATTCGTTGTCGTATCTGAGCAATTTTCTCTGTTGTGTCAACCACATGTTCTGGACCAGTAATCTGACTATCCCCCACCTCTGCCCAACAAAGAGGTGACCGGCATTTACGCCCGTACAATGCCTCAAACGGAGCAGCTTTAATGCTGGTGTGGTAGCTATTGTTGTACGAAAATTCCACAAGTGGCAGATGCTTTTCCCAGCCGTTGCCAAAGTCAATCACACATGCCCTAAGCATGTCTTCGAGGGTCTGGATGGTACATTCCGACTGCCCATCCGTTTGTGGGTGATAAGCTGTGCTCATATCTAGCCTTGAGCCAAAGGACTTGTGCATTGCTTGCCACAGTTCTGATGTAAAACGTGCATCTCGATCCGAGATGATAGAGATGGGCACCCCGTGCCTCGAGACAACTTCCTTGAGGTATACTTCTGCTAGGGTGGAGAACTTATCCGTTTCTTTGATAGCCAGGAAGTGAGCAGACTTTGTGAGTCGATCCACGATCACCCAAATAGTATCATTACCACGTTGAGATCTAGGCAGGCCAGTAACAAAATCCATGGAAATTTGCTCCCATTTCCATTGTGGTATCTCTGGTTGTTGAAGTGGGCCTGAAGGTTTCTGGTATTCCGCCTTGACTCTCGCACAAGTCAAGCACTTGCTAACGTATGTTGCTATATGGGCCTTCATGCTAGGCCACCAATATGTGGTTTTGATATCGTGGTACATTTTATCCGAACCAGGATGTACTGAGTAGCGAGACTTGTGTGCCTCATCCATCACAAGTTCTCGTAGGTTGCCATAAAGTGGGACCCATATGCGTCCTGTTACATAGTAAGCACCGTCTTCCTTCTGTTCTAAGCGTTGCCTTGAGCCGCGTAGGGCTTCAGCCCTGACGTTCTCTGGTTTCAATGCTTCTACCTGAGCATTTCGTATTTGAGAAGGAAGGCTAGACTGTATAGTAAGTTGTAAAGCTCGTACGCGCTTAGGTGCCGTGTCCTTTTGACTGAGGGCGTCGGCCACAACATTGGCTTTGCCCGGGTGGTACCTGATCGAGCATTCGTAGTCATTCAGCAGTTCGACCCATCGTCGTTGTCGCATATTGAGTTCCTTCTGTTTAAAGATATGCTCGAGGCTCCTGTGATCAGTGTAGATAGCGCATTTGGTACCATACAGGTAGTGTCTCCATATCTTAAGTGCAAAAACAACCACTCCCAGCTCTAGATCATGTGTAGTGTAGTTCTTTTCATGAACTTTGAGTTGGCGTGAGGCGTAGGCTATAACTTTATCCCGCTGCATCAATACGCAACCAAGACCCTGAATGGATGCGTCGCAGTAAACCACGAAGTCGTCTGTGCCCTCTGGAAATGAAAGAATAGGTGCACTGCAAAGTCTATCCTTTAGGTGCTGAAACGCTATCTCCTGTGCGTTTCCCCAACGATAAACAACGCCCTTCTGCGTTAGTGAAGTAAGAGGTTGTGCAATCTTGGAAAAATCCTTGATAAACCTTCTGTAGTAACCTGCCAATCCCAAGAATTGGCGAATTTCCGTTGGCGTACGAGGTGCAGGCCAACTCTTGATTGACTCTACCTTGGATGGATCAACGTGAATCCCATCCTTGTTCACTACATGGCCTAAGAAATGGACTTCACGAAGCCAGAAGTCACATTTTGAAAACTTGGCGTACAGCTGTTCTCTTCGGAGGAGTTCCAAAATAAGTCGTAAATGTTGCTCATGTTCCTCCTGACTCTTCGAATAGATCAGGATGTCATCGATGAAGACAATAACGAACTTGTCTAAGTAAGGCTTGCACACTCGATTCATCAAGTCCATGAAGACCGCAGGTGCGTTTGTTAGCCCAAAAGGCATAACCAAAAACTCGTAGTGTCCATAACGGGTTCTAAAGGCTGTTTTGGAGACGTCCTCTTCTCGGACTCTCAGCTGGTGATACCCTGATCTCAAATCAATCTTTGAATAGTAGCTCGACCCTTGCAGCTGGTCGAACAGGTCGTCAATGCGTGGAAGAGGGTAGCGATTCCTCACAGTCACCTTGTTCAGTTCACGGTAGTCGATGCACATTCTGAACGTACCGTCTTTCTTCTTCACAAATAGCACTGGAGCTCCCCAGGGCGAAGAGCTAGGACGAATAAAACCCTTATCTAAGAGTTCTTGCAGTTGCGTAGATAGCTCTTTCAACTCTGATGGAGCTAAACGATACGGTGCACGAGCTATGGGTGCTGCCCCAGGAGCTAGCTCGATCTGGAACTCGACCTGGCGATGAGGCGGGAGGCCAGGTAGTTCCTCAGGAAATACCTTAGGATAGTCGTGTACAATCGGAAAATCTTCTATCTTTTTCTCTTTCTTCGAGGTGTCAGTAACGAGAGCCAGAAAGGCAGTGTGGCCCTTACGCAGACACTTTTGGGCCTTAAGGGAAGAAATGATGCTCACAACAGCACCACTCTTGTCTCCACGAATCATAAGAGGTTCCTCACCTGGGCACGGAATACGGACAATCTTTTCGTTGCAAAGGATCTCAGCTTGATGTTGGGATAACCAGTCCATCCCAATGACAACGTCGAAACTACCCAGAGTGATAGGAAGGAGGTCGATCAAGAAAGTGTGATCAGCAAGTACTAGGTTACAACCTCTAACTACGTGTGTGACCTCTATACTTTTACCATTAGCTAACTCTACAGCGTGTTTGGGATTCAAAGGTGTTGGGGTACGCTTAAGCAGTTGACTAACTTTTAGGGACACATAACTAGTATCAGCACCCGAATCAAATAAGACAGTAACGTAAAAGTCGTCGAGAAGGAACTTACCCGTCACAACATTGGGGTCATTCCTCGCTTCTCCATTGCCAATAACGAACGCACGGCCCCTTGCACCATTGCCATTGTTACCCCCGTTGTTTCCATTCCCCTGATTGTTGTTATTATTGTTGTTGTTCTGGTTCAGCTGGGGACAGTCTTTCTTGAAGTGGCCTTCAGCTCCACACTGAAAGCACCCTTTGTTGTTACCCTGTTGTTGCTGCTGCTGACGTTGATTTGGTGGGTCTCGCTGTTGTTGCCGATTTTGGTTCACGGGAAACTGACTCCTACATTCTCTTGCAATATGCCCAAGCTTATTGCACCGATGACAGTTACTTCTGGTGCATGGCCCACTGTGATGTAAGTTACAACGATTACATTTGGGGTGATTTCCTTTGTATCCACCATGACTTTGGCTACCTGACGATTGCTGACTAGGACTCTTATACTCTTCAGTTCTTCTCTGCTGCGACTGGGATTGAACAGAAGTCGAACCTCTGCTTGAAGTTCCATCCCATTTACGTTTGTTATCACTGGGAGGTTCAGAGGTAGCTGTAGCACTAATGCGTTTTGGTAACCTGTTCTGCTCCACCGCCTGATCAGTGAGACGGTGAGCCAACTGAACAACCTGCTGGATGGTGGCGAGGTTCGCTGAAGTCACATGACTTTGGATTTCTGGCACTAAGCCCTTGAGAAAGAGTTCAATACGCTTGATTGGAGGGTCCACCATAGTAGGACACAATAAGGCAAGTTCATTCGACCTCTTAGTATATGCCTCAATTTCCGACCCCGTCATCTTGAGGTTGTAGAACTCGACTTCCAGCTTGTGGATGTCGTCACGACTGCAGTATTCCTCCTTGATCATTTCCTTAAAATTGTTCCAGGGGGTGGCGTTAGCAGCAACCAACCCCAGCATTTGGACTTGAGCGTTCCACCATGTGAGAGCTAGACCCTCAAGAGTACCAGTAGCATACTTCACCCTGCGCGCCTCAGGGCATTCACACATTTCGAACACAGATTCTAATTTCTCAAACCAGTGGAGGAGACCTACTGCTCCTTCAGTGCCGCTAAAGGTAGTTGGTCGGCAGTCCATAAAGGTTTTGAAGGTGCACACAGGTGGCTGAGCATGCTGCCCTGTTGCGAGTGTAAGAAATGACAAAGTTTAACACAAGGATAGGTTTACGAGAGTAAGATCTAAAGATCCTAGAATGAGTTTTAAACTGCAGGGTATACCTCCTGCCTGTGCGGCTGCAAGTGCCGCAGCTACTTGTTCGTTAATCAGAGCCGTCAACTGGGCTTGTGTCATGTTAATGCGTCCAGACATGATCTTCATATCAAAAGAAGCGTGTGTGAGAGGGGTTCGCGAAAGTGCGATGACAGAGGAGAGTAAGCACACTCGTGTTCAAGCAACAGTAGCGATACTAACTAAGCATATCATGAGCAAAGTTCTACGTAATCTAGCAAGTAGGCAATAGAACATAAACCATATCACCTAGAATGTCGAGCCTTGCACGTGGAGTGAAGCGTCGTTGTGGATCGTAGAGCACTGTACAGGTTATAGTCTGGTTTTAACAAAAACGTTTTCCTTTATTAAAACCAAGTTCTCTATAACCAATGGCTCTGATACCAATCTGTCACACCCCCAAATCCACATGCGGAGTATCACCGCTTGGAGGCGTGACTGACCAGGATCAAACCACTAATCATATTGAACAAGCAAGTAATTAAAAGTAAAAGTCCAACCAACATAATTAGTGTCCAAAACAACCATAGTTTAAGTTATGAGCGGAAGCATAATGTTTAAAACCAAAACGTAAGTGTAAATATCCAAAGGTTTAACATGGCACACAACTGTCCATGTCCCACAACGACACTCCCCATGCAAGCTCCAGCTAAGTACCTATTGACCTGCAAAGCATGTAGTAACGAGTCAACAACAATGTCGAGTGAGTTCACGTTTGGTTGTCCAGTTTATGGTTGTTCCGAAAACACAGTTTTCTCTTTACCAGTTATCCAGCCGTGGGGGTTACCCCATAGTTCGAAAAACGTTTATTAGTTACCCGTTCTTACGTTGGCTATTCCAGCCCGGCTCTATGGCCGTGGGGGCTACCCCATGTTTAATTCACCAGAATCGTTACCATATCGACTACTAACGTTCGTCATGTTTAAGTGCCCTAACGTGTGTGTCTATCATCACTGACGTGCCTAGTCCATTAGTCCACGCCCGTCCTCTGCGGCACGGTTTGAGGTTTGTTAAACCTAATAGCGCTATTTAACTAATGACCCGTTCGCCATTGGCCTCGGCAATTAAGTCGATACAAAAGGAGGGACTTCGTTGATAGAGTTCTAGTCTGGTATAGTTAAATACGTCTCAACAGGACGAGGAATCTATGTTCCTGAATGCGTCTCAACAGGACGAGGAATCTATGTTCCTGAATGCGTCTCAACAGGACGAGGAATCCCTATTCCTTAACCCATTCCCAACCCCTGGGAATCCCATGCTTTGTAGAGAAGTGTGAACTCACCTTGGTTTGCTCGGCAGATTACACAGAAAGGTCAAGTCTAGCAGCTAGTGGTCAACCACGTCCTAACATGGTTATCATACAAGTCAGGTTTTGGTTTCAAGTAGTGCGTACAAGCATCACATAGATAGCACATAAGAAACACATACGGATCATGGCAACATGCAACATCACGTTTAACAGTTATTACACATTCGAGATTGGGCTCGCACAAGCTTAGTGGCCTTGTGCGAGTCATCCGTTAGAGCCCACTAATACCCGGCCCAATATTCAGAAACCCAATAATATAAGTCGTTCAATAAATAACCTGCCCAAACATATACATATATACGGTCCAAATAACAAACGACAACCAAACTTGTGCGGTCCGGATGAGCTTGTGTGATCTATTTGGGTTGTGCGATTAGAGCTAGCCCATCCCACATGATCATCCGGCCCAACAGTTAAACTAACATACAACTTGTGCGATCAGAGGCACCTTGTGCGACCGAGGACCTCTTGTGCGATCAGGTTCTCTTGTGCGACTGGTCCCCTTGTGCGAGTGGACCTCTTGTGCGACCAAGAGGTCTTGTGTGACTGGACAACTAATTTTCGTGATTCATGCATTCTGTTATATCTATTCAATAGTTTCCAAATTTACCATAATTCAATCAACAGTTTCCATCCAACTAGTGATCGATCAAATCAAACAATATTATTAGTGATTCATAAGAACCCTAAGCATATTCATAACATTAACATCAACCACAACTTCATCATATTAACAGATTTGTGTCCTTACTTTTCTTAGCATACACTCGAACATATCATCATAACAATCCGTCTAATATGAACACTATTACAGCCGAGAATTTATATATATTTTTGATTCTAGATCATTAACACTCTCA
Source organism: Helianthus tuberosus (assembly GCA_030545235.1). Classification (NCBI taxonomy): domain Eukaryota; kingdom Viridiplantae; phylum Streptophyta; class Magnoliopsida; order Asterales; family Asteraceae; genus Helianthus; species Helianthus tuberosus. Next base: position 79,515,431 of record CM060428.1, on the reverse strand, counting down.
TGTAATTAAAAACCCTATGTCGATCTACAACACTATGCATGTGAACCGATTTCTTCTATATCGACATCAAGCATATATCGAACCCTAAAATTGTAAAGCAGTTTATTCATATCATCAAATCCGAGTAATATATATTCGAACACCTAGCCATATATCAAATCATCATACAAGCCTCATCAATCATACATTATCCTTACATTATCATGTCGAGCATATATAACATAACATCATAAAATCATAAAAGCAAGTAGTTAACACACTAACCGATTAGAGAATGAACAAAGATGATTCGAAGGCTAAGATCTTCGATGATGAGGGATTGCTTGCCGTCGAGTTTGAGAGAGAGAGAATGAGAGAAGCTAGGGTTTGTGTGTTTTGGTAAAATGTGAGATGGGTATTAACACTCCCATGTGTTAGTCGACTAAATGGGGATGGGCCGAACCCACTTGGGCTGCCATAGATCCAAACACAAGGAGAAGTAGACCGAGAGTTGCATGGGTCAAAGCCCATTGGCTTGTGCGATCGGTTTATTAACATATACATACAATACACAAAGCACGTATCAATATAACATTCATATTATCATTCTTTTCATAAAATCACATATCGTACACATTCGTTACTTTAAAGTACAAAGATAGGTTCAGAAATACGAGTTGTCACAGACCACCACCACCACCAACACTCACCGCTGATTTATTACTCCGTTTTTCTTGCCTATCGAACAATACACAATAATAATTAATTACATTCACACATGGTAACCAATCAAGACATGAAATAGTAATGATCCATTGCATTTCCTCGTCCATTCCATTACCTCGTCCATTCCATTCCTTCGTTCATTCCATTCATTCGTTCATTCCATTACATTCACACATATGATTATGAAAAGAATGGATGATTATTATTGAAGGATTATGTTGCAATATATATAAATCACTAGGTTAGTTCCACGTGCGTTATACGGGTTGAACAATTTAAACTTTATAATAAATATTTTTTGTAAATGCAAATGAAAGACGAAGACATTTAAATCCTGTAATTCATTTCCACCACTATATTAAAAAACCCTAAATTTATCAATACTATAACAAAGAAAAGATTGAAATCTTAGTTAAAATGAAGTTTCATAGTTACCGAATTCGCTCAAATAGCCGCAAATTGCGTATGGGTACGTGATGTACCGAATCGCATTACGCCAACGTACCAATCGTCACTTAAATCGCGAATTCAACCATCAGGTACGTCGACCCATTTTAGAAATCAAATCGTACCAATCGCAACTCTAAAACGCGTTCATTAATTTGTAAAACGCAAACTGGAACAATTTATTAGGGTTCTGGTCAATAGCGTCTATGGTGGCCGCTATTAGGAATAGCGTTGTGTGGCGTCCATATGACGCTACAAGGTATATATCGACCATATAGCGACTTCCGACGTAAATTTTGGTGACGAATTCCGACGCCGGTGTTGTTTTCAGCTGGAAACCAGGAAGCAGAAGACAACGGCTACGTATCTGGGTGTTTTAGGCTTTTTAGGGTTTAAATAAGTTTAGTTATTTCTGTTAGGTCAAGAACACGATTCCACAAACACTAGAACAATAATCAGCAAGCTTACACACTCACACACTCACACACACACACACTCTAATTCACAAGAACACAAGATTTATAGTGGTTCGATCAAGCTTGATCTACATCCACTCTCCACAACTAGTTTTCTTTGTATTAGGTGCTCAAAAAAGTTACTGACATGAATGAGAAGTATTTATAGGGGGAACAACTAGGGTTGCTGACTTTGAAATTACATTAACAGCGAACACTCCTGCTAGATGCAGAAGGAGTGTAACACAGAACACCCCTGCTAGATTGTTAGATGCAGAAGGAGTGTAACAAAGAACACCCCTCCTAGTCAAATCCTTGACAACCCAACAATCTCCCACTTGGAGGCTTTGACGACTTCAAACTGCACTCCATGCAACTTCATATTCATAAGTACCTCCGTAACCTCTTCATCTTTACTAGTTGTGGGAGGCCTTCTCATCAGTTAACCTGAAGGCAAGTTGAAGCTATGCAAAGCTTTAACTTCTCTAAGGTGACAACCTTAGTCGACATATCAACTGGATTCTCAGTTCCTTTGATCTTCTTTAACTTCAGAGTGACATGACTGACTTGATCTCTAATAAAGTTGTAGCACCCCGAAATTTATAAAACTTTATAATAGAAATATAAAGTACAGAATAAACGAGAATAAGCTAACTAAGAAATAAATAACCCAGTTAGCTATGAGTCTTGAAGTAACACATGAAAGAACTAAAATGCCCAAGTTATAAACCAAACCAAAGTTGAGGGGCTTATGTTGTTAAACTTGAAACTTAATTAAATAAAAACAAATTAAAACATACCAAACACACACAAATGGTGTGTCTGGTGGATCAAACAACAGGGGCGACAAGGGGGTTCTCCTCCAAACCCTAACTTTCACAAAACCCATAAATTGAAGGCTCAAATCAAGTTCAAATCGAAATCTGAATATAGATTAGTGATCACCTTGTTGAAGGGATCATAAGGCATGTAAATTTTAGTATTTTTGATTCATCTCATGTTCTAGACAAATCATGAAAAGTCGAAATTAGCTTGATTATATGATGTATAGATGAAACTTGTAATGAAAACAAGTATAAGGCTGAATCCTAGTTGATAAATTGCAACAATCTTGCTTAAAACTATGAAATTGTGATAACCCACTTGTAAGTTAAAGGGGTTTTACTAAGTAGATGAACACAAGCATTATGATGGCCAAAATTTTGTATTACTTGATATCTCTATGATAATCTTGATGATTGCATGTAAGCTTGATATGGAGAAATTGAAAATATGGTTGAAAATGGGTAAAAATAACAAGTCATGAACATGATTCTAGCTATGTAAGAAATAGACCCGCTAGGTGTTCGTTAAAATGCCTAAGTGAGGATTAAAAGGTTAAAAATCGGATGAAAACGCAGATTTGATTATTTTAGAAAATTATGCGTTAACGATTATGAAAAGCGTTCTAAATTGATTGTAAATTGAACTCTTTAGGCAAAGAATCCGGATCATCATGCGGACAAGCCGGAGGGGATACGCGTTTGAAGGGTGTGCTCTAGAGGTACGTGACTTTAGTCTCGTTAAATTATGTATACACGTTTTGGTTCAATGTATAAACAACGTCGTAGTGTAATAGATGCGTTTGATGTGTCTTTGAAGTGACAAAGTTCACTCGACAATCAAACGGGTTAAAATAAAGGTTGAAAGTGGGTTGGCTTGTCAATAAAGTGATGGTTTTCACTAGATAGCCAAACGAGTCAAAATGATGTGTTTAAAAGGATCATGTGTGTAGAGACTTGAAAGTCTCATATTTCATTAAGTGTTGGATAGTACTATGCCAATGAATTGGCTATGCTAATTTAAGCTTACGAATCCGAGATATCGGGTCAAACAATAGATATAATTTGTAAGTGTTGTTTAAAACGAAATGCTTGAGTTTTGAGGAACAAGCATTAGGTTTTAATGTGAGCGTAAAGCCATGGAATGGCGCTGATACGCCAAGGTTTGTAAGCCCGGGGAAATGGGTAATATTGTTCAAAAGGTTTTAGAAGTGCAAAATGGTATTTTGCACTTATTGTTAATGGGTTGGATAATCAAAACATGGATTTTATGGATCGTTTATATGTAAATCGGTTTTCGTGATGTGAAACTTACATGGTTGGTTCCGTAATTTTATTACGGACTCATAGGAAAAATAGTGGACTAAAACGGACAACCGAGCAAATAGTTATGATGGTTCAAAGTTAGAATTTAGTAAATTTTCGGAGCTGGGAAAAATGCAGGTCCAAAAACTGGACCTGCTGGAAAATGCACTCCCCCGCGCCACACGACGGGGGCACAAGGATCCGGCGCGACACGCGGGGCCGCCCACGGCACGCGAAGATGTTGACTGGTTCTGGCGCGTGGCGCGACAGAATTGAAACCATAATTTTATTATTTTTGTTATGTTTTTGTTATTAGGGCTAGTCAAGGCTCGGTTATCATTGTCAAAACTAATTATTTATGTGGTTTTGACCCCAGGCGATGCTCGTTAGCTACGGATGCAAATCAAGCGTGAAATCAAGAACCGAACACTATTTTTGAAGCTTCCGCACTTTTCTAAACTTGTTAAAACCAAAATATCGTTTTGTAAACTCAGTAGTTGTGAATATGTTAAATCTTAGATGGTTGCTTATGTTGACTTGCTACAGAATGTACATCTAACTTTATTTAGCTAAGTTTTTTTTTTTGCTAAATATACATTTGTTTTAAAAGTCCCGTACTTTATGATTAATATAATAGAAATTAAGACGAGTGTTACAAGTTGGTAATCAGAGCTCAAGGTTGTTAACAAAGTGTGTTCGGTTCAAGCTTGATCAAGCATCCGGTAAGAGTTAATTGTTCTAAGTAGAGTTATTAAGTATAAAAGGGGAAACATGAATTGACATGCATGGGAAGAGCGTGTTAACACACTCAAACCCGGAAAGTGCGTTAAATAAGAACGGTTAAAACAAGTTATGAACTTGACTAAACCGAAGTAAATAAACCATATGTTATAGATGAAATGTTTAACGCTCGATGTGAACATTTCAGCTTTAAAGATGACGGATAGAGATAACGATGATGCGGTGCCGAGAGTCACCGAGCAAATGAGAGAAGTGATTGCTGAGGAGGTTGGAAAGGCAATTGAAAATAGTTTGTCAGGTTTCATCGATAAAATCCAAAACACGGTACTATCAGTGGTGGATGTGAGAATCAAAAAATTGGAGGATAATACCAATTTAGCAAAGGAAAAGTCCGGAGGACGAAAGCCTTGTTCATACAAAGAGTTTATGGCGTGCAAACCGCCAATTTATAATTGGGAGGTCAACTCGATAGTATTCCAATGATGGCTAAGTGATATCGAGGGAGTGTTTGAAAGGACCCATTGTGATACGGATGACTACGTAGCCTATGGTACGGGTCAGTTAAGGGGTCAAGCGAAAGATTGGTGGGATAACAAGAAGAAAGAAATTGGAAGTGAAGCGGCTAAGGCTATGACATGGGATGAGTTTAAGACGCCGTTTCTTAAACATCATAGTCCCAAGGCAGTCATTAACAAAATCAAAGAAGAATTCATGCAGCTTAGACACAAAGGTGAGTCCATCGACAAAATCACGGGAACCTTCATGGATAAAATGAAGTTTTGTGACGAACTGATAACAAATAAAGAACAGAAAATATATTATTACTATAATATGTTGAGCGCCGAGTATAGGGAGTTTATGACTCCTTCAAAGTATGAGACCCTCACCGAGATCATAAATGTTGCCCGAGAACGGGAGATTGAATTGAAGAAGCAGATTGAAAGGGGTGAAAGAAAGGCACAAGTGGTTAATCCCAGCCCTACGAAAAAGGCACGTACAACAGAGTCGTCAAGGAAACAAGAAGGAAAAAGCGGGTCGCCAAGCTGCAAGGTATGCGGGAAAGGGCACAAAGGTGAGTGCCGGTTCAAAGATAAGCCATGTCCCATATGTGGGAAGACAGGGCACACGGCTCCTGTCACACCCCAACCGATGGCGGAATCATCGGGGCGCGACACTAGGCGAATCAGATTGCTCAAGAGAATCCATAACAACTAAATTGCGACAGTATTTAATGTGTTCATTATCCCATACTAATAAACAAGTACAATCACATAAGCTGTCACGAATTTTCATGTTCTCTCAAACATTACAAATCCGACAACCTAGATTTTAGGTGTGTTTCTAGACTTCCTAGCTTGATTTGATGTAGACTGCGACTAAACCTGCAACATACGTTAAAAACAACGTCAATACAAAAGTATTGGCGAGTATACAAGTTTTGATAGTGTAGCGTAAATAGTAAAAGAGCTGCGAATTACCAAATACATAAACGAGATACCTCAACATACATGCATTTAAGACTGATACTACCAGCTAAGTCACTCGAGCTGCGATTGCGATTGCTATTCATCCTAACTAGACCCCGTCGAGTGCTATAGTACTATACTAGTTAAGGCGGGACCTCGCGAGTATAAGTCCTAACACATATGTAACTAGCATCACGTATAAATATGCATAACAATTATTCGCATGTGATAAATAGTTTAAGCATTCGATTAGTTTGATTTGATAGAAACGTATGTTACACCCAAAAATGCGATAAAAAGGGGTTCGAGTATACTCACAGTTGGTGTTCAGCTAGTAAACACAACTTGGTTGAATTGAAGGGAGCGCGTCTGAGATCAGCCTGGTTACAGATTGATAGCGTAAGCGTCGAACAGTGCGTTAAACGGTGGCGAGTGAACCAAGCGTCAAATGGTAATCCGATCGAATGGCCATTCGATTGGATTGTCACCTCGTTTGGTGAAGATGTGTTTGTGTAAGATGGTTTGACTTTTGAAGTTTTCGTTGTAGCATTTGAAAACAGAGAAGTATCTCTACCCTTCAGGTCGATCGATCGAACGACGGATCGATCGGGTGACGATCCGATTAGTAGGACACTTAGTGAGAACAAGTTCACAGCAGTTTGTCACTCGATCGGATTGCAATCCAATCCGGTGGTAATCCGTTTGGAACTGACTATGTATTGAATTGTTTAAGTGTCGAAGTCCCAAACATCACGTGGTCGGATGGTCGTTCGATCGGGTGGCAATCCGATCGGACGACAATCCGTTCGACGTTCAAGACTTTGAAAAGTTGAAATGATAGTTTAAGTGAGGAACCAAGTGCAATCCGATCAGACGGCTGTCCGATCGGGTGGTAATCCAATCGGACGACATTTCGTTCCAACTGCCTTACTTGATTGTTTTGAAGTTTATGGTTTTGATCGAGACGATGTGATAACGTGCCAAACAACAGAACTCCATTACGAACCAAGTCTTGCGATTGAACCGGAATCACCCTGGTCTGATCAGTGAACTGTCCGTAACGGTTGTTCATGCTTAACCCGAAATCGGTTGTCTCTTTAGACAGAATCAGATTTGGAACCAACACTTCACTTAGAATGAGTAGAAGATCGGAACGAGCTCTGGTTCCATCGGTTTTGAGTGCATTGAGTGTAAAAGAGTTGAAAGAAAGTTGAAAAGTTTCTTTCAATCCTTTTATCATTGAAGTGTCTAGATCTATGCGAAATCGTAGTGAAATCATTGTGGAAATCCTTCAGATCTGAGTTATTCTTGGTGGAATGAGGCAAACATTTGAAGTTCATAAGAATTCCATCATGAGGAATCGAGAGAAAAAGCCCCAAAAGCGTGCTGGTTGAGTGAGAGCTGTCACATCATTTGAACAGTGATGTGACAAGGGCTATTTATAGGTGAAGAGGAGAAAGGGGTGAGGGAGTGCCATGGATCGGATGGCTGTCCGATCGGGTGGCTGTCCGATCGGGTGGCCATCCGATCGACCAGTCACTCGATCGGTGGTCTCCGGCGAGTTGCGTTTTGATGTTTTGTTTGCTCGTTAGGCGTCACGATTGTTTGGTTACACATTTTCATACCCATGTTCATATATTTAGTATAATTAGTCACATAGGGTCGTATATACATATCCATATCTCAAATCCTGCGATAATCGAGTTACGCGTGCCTGCGAGTGCGTTTTATCGAGTATTGAGTTGCACTGCGACACATCACGGCTATCAAGGAGGGTAGAATTGGTCCTCACTTGACATCTTCGTGGTTACCAGCAAGTGCAATGTGATGTGATAGCGATAAAGTATGCGTAATATGCCAAAATACTGCGAAATAGCGATGTATGCGATATATCTACATTATGATCCGAATCTCTAGTGCTAGGCGTAACGAGTGTAACGAGTAGTAACAATGCACGAACGTGCGGATTGTTACAGTCTCCCCTGCTTTAGGAAATTTCGTCCCGAAATTAATCCATAAGAAGGGTCGCAAGGGTTGATGCGAATGAGAGTAGCGATAAAGCGTCAAGAATAGGCGAGCGATCGATGGAAGATTGACGAGAGAGAGCGTTGCGAAGGCTGGGCAATTGCGGCGAGTAAGACGATCCGCATACAAAAGATGGCAACACAAAAAGCGATCCAAAAGTGTTCTGAATTCTCGAAAAGTTGCTTAATTTGAAAAGGTTTGAAGAAACTTGTTTATGAAAAAAATCTTCCCACAGTGTGGCGTTAAACTGTTTCGATGTTCGTACCAGCGCTATGAGAGGAGTATTATTTGTTTACTAAAAGGTTTTAGGGTGTTTAAAACTTGTTTTACGAAATTTTCTCGTCACGCGGCAGTAACTTGAGTCGATTGTCACACCAACGTTACAACATAATCTCGTTTTGTACAAAGGTTTTGATCAAATTTAAAAAAAAAAGTTTTGTAAGAAAAGGTCGGTTTAAACTTTGGGTAAGCAAAGCTTTTTAAAAATATCAGAAATTTAATTTTTAAGGTCGGCCCCGCATGGCACTTTTCCACGAAAGTTCGACAATATGGCTAAAACGCTTATATATAGGAAGTACCAGCGGCGTATCCACCACGCTTTAACCATATGGCTTCCGTCTCGTGAGGCAGTGTCATACGTGTCAACATAGTGCAGACAGATTTGCGATGACTCGATCCAAACAAGAAAGGGTTGAATCAAGTCTTGAAAGGCGAACTGAGTGATGAAGTCGTTTTCGAACTCAGTTTAGTGACATGAGCGAGTGCGAGAAGCGATAAGCGATAATTGATAACGCAAATACCGAACACCAAGCATAGTAAATGAAGACGGCGACGATAAGCAAAAAGCGATAAGCGACAAGCGAAAAGCGATGAGCGACAGCGACAACCGTCGAGCGATACGCGACAGTCGATGCGTTGCAAGTTATGTGATTTGATTTGATTAGATTAGATTAAACAACACCACAAATTTTAACTAACATTAGACCCCACATGGCCCTTTTCCCAAAAGTCTGCTGATATGGCTAAAGCACTTATATATAGGAAGTACCAGCGGCGTATCCACCATGCTTTAACCATATGAGTTTCGTCCCGTGAAGCGAGGTCATGTGTGCTAATATAACACAAATAACATAGATAACGGTAAGAGATAGCGAAGGCGATAAACGTTAAGTGATACACAAGCGATAAAGCGATATACGAGCGATACCCACGATATGCGATAGCGCGATGCACATAGTAAGTGGTTGAGCGATCACACAATAAGCGATTGAGATTGCGAGATAGATTCTAGTGATTAATGCGATTGCGAGCGTGTTGACTTATGAAAAGTCTTGCGATTACACGCTTTGAGTTGCGATTGAGATTGTTACGCCTTACGATGTAGTGTAATGTGTCGAACATAATCCACAATAGTATAATAGGTCTACGTTCCAACTCTACGTGGCACTTTCTTCATAAAACTTCGGTTAGTATGGCGAAACACCGTCATGTTTCAACCATACGCCTTCGTTCCGTGAATAGGTGTCACACTTCGTCAGACATGGTCAAGACACTTATATATAGGAAGTACCAGCTGTGTATCCACCACGCTTAACCATGCCCTGAACGTTGAGGCATCATTGAAACTCACTACGATCTCCGTGCACTAACCAAAATAATCTCGTGTGCACCCGTGATTAGTTCGATTCTTGCACGTTTATCGTACCTTATCTCAAGGACGCATAGTAGGGGTAAAATACATTATATAGTACATAATGCTAGCATTAGAGCGTGCGCGAGTACAAGAGAGAAATAGAATCCACATGCGTCGAGAGTTAGGATAAGTTCCCATACTTAAGAAATTGACAGCGATAAGTCGTATTATTACAACAACATTAGAAGCAAAATAACGTTGCTGTGGAGTACTTCTGCGGAGACTGCGGTTGTTGCTGAAATTCCTTAGGGTTGCAGTCCTGTGCGGCAGTTCTGGGTAAAATGACCATACCAGTTGCAATTGTTGCAATAGCGACAGTTAGCTCCTGGTGGGTGATGATACGTACACATGAGACACAGGGGATGGGTTCCGTTGTAGTCGCGCTTCGAGTGAACTGGAATTGCTTGGAGAGGTTCTGGTTGCGACAACTCGGTTGTTGAAGAGGTTGGGCTCATGGTCTTTCGTTTGCGGCTAGGCTGAGCTTCCTGAAGCGGTGTGTTATCATCGGAGGATTCGTCTGAGGACTCGCTTGAAGAATCGTCGTAGGAATTGTTAGAAGAATCATCGGAAGAGTCGACGACAATTGCTTGATGAGCTTGTTTGACAGGATTCTTAGAGAAAAATTCGTCCAAGACTCGTTTGTCGTTGATTTCTGCGGCCAAGCGGTAGGTTTCTTTGATGGTAGCAGGTCTGGCAGCTTCAACAAAATCGCCCACACATTCAGGCAAGCCGCGAACGTACTTCGTGATGGCTTTTTCTGAAGTGTTGACTTGACTTGGGCAGATTATGCTGAGCTGTTTGAACCTTGCAGTGTAGCCAGTATTGTCACCTTCAAATTGCTTCATTTCCCAAAGTTCGTTTTCTAGCTTCTGGACTTCGTGGGGTGGGCAGTACTCTTTCTTCATGAGCTCTTTCAGCTCATCCCAAGAGAAAGCGTAAGCTGCGGAGATCCCACGTTTGTTACGTTCGGCTGTCCACCAGTTAAGTGCTTGCGATTGGAATACTCCGGTAGCGCAAGTAGTACGAAATCTATCGGGACACCCACTTTGACGAAGGGTGACTTCGATAGAATCGAACCACTGGAGTAGCTGGGACACACCTCCTTCACCTGTGAACTCCATCGGGTCACAGGCTTTGAAGTGTTTGTAGAGGAAAACAGATTGCGGCGCTTCCATCTTAGAGTCTTCCGGGGTTCGAGAGTTGCTGAGAGAGTGCACTTGAGTGACAATTTGAGGAATGACCTTGGCCACTTCCTTGGCCACAAGCGAGGCAATCCTCTTTTCGGCGCTTCGTTTGGCTCTTCTCCTAGCTGTTTATCTCGAGGTAGAGTCGTTGGAAGGCATCTAGACAGAGAGAGATTTGGAGTGAGATTCGATCATAATGATTTTGAGTTTTTACGATGCGGCTGAGCGCGATCAAAACTTGTTGTAGATAATATAATAGATTTCACATAGGAGACACGAGATTCCTAAGTTCCCACACAATTGATTTCCTTGTATATATAATTAGTTGTAGCTTATACTTGTACACATACACATGTCGGTGTTGAATGCGCGAGGACGCGATGAAAAGGGAGAGAACGAGAGCGAAAGCGGGTAATTAGACATTAGTTTTGTTGCGAACATTCGATTGTTGTTTTAGATTGCGATGGCTGTGCGAGTTGTGTGTTTTACAAAAGCAGGGAGCGAAAATCGATAAATCGAGAAATCGATAAAGCGTAAATTTTAAATTGTAAACACATAAGCGTAAATAGATTCCACATAGCGTAAAATCGGCAAGTTGTAAGCTAGAAAAGTAGATAGAGTGCCTCGGGTGTTTAGGCGTCGACTGCCCAAGGTAACCCAACTATACCCAACAGCTCGCGCACACACGTTGCCGTAGAAGGCTTATGCTTCCACTGGGATGCAGCTCATGGCATTCGTCTTCCTGGTCATCGCGTGGCTCGAGTCATCGTTATAGTCGAGTCCTTGGTGAGAGCTTTTTGAAAACCATTTCATAGAGAGCGGAACGATTTATTAAGATACGGGTTTCACCACTGACTTAATAACTTCGCTCCTGGCTGTGGTTGTGCTCTTCGAATAAATTCGGGAGTTCCACTGGATTTTGAAATGGAGACTTTCGTTGGGATATGGATGTCACTCCTAGCTTAACAAAAGTTCTCGTGCTAGAAAAATGCGTTGAGTGAGCGATCTTAACGAGAGTTCTTGGTTTTCACGCCTGATCTCGACTGATCACTCGGTTGTGTTACGCGATTATTTTCGAAGACGTGTGTATTGTGTTGTCCTTAGGAAAGGCTAAGTAATATTCTAGCCTTAGGAAAGGCTCTTCGTGTGAAGTTGTAGTATGTGGTGTTCACGCGAAGTAGTAGCTTTTAGCGAATTCTAACAAAAGTATCAAGTAGGCCCGTGCAAATCCTACTGGGTTCTCACGAGTCAGCCCGTTGGCACCTAGACTATAGACTAGGTCGTTTCTAAGACATTGACCCGGACTAGGTCTAGTCTGGCCTAATTCTCTATAGTTATGGCTCTGATACCAATCTGTCACACCCCAACCGATGGCGGAATCATCGGGGCGAGGCACTAGGCGAATTAGATTGCTCAAGAGAATCCATAACAACTAAATTGCGACAGTATTTAATGCGTTCATTATCCCATACTAATAAACAAGTACAATCACATAAGCTGTCACAAATTTTCATGTTCTCTCAAACAATACAAATCCGACAACCTAGATTTTAGGTGTGTTTCTAGACTTCCTAGCTTGATTTGATGTAGACTGCGACTAAACCTGCAACATACGTTAAAAACAACGTCAATACAAAAGTATTGGTGAGTATACAAGTTTTGATAGTGTAGCGTAAATAGTAAAAGAGCTGCGAATTACCAAATACATAAACGAGATACCTCAACATACATGCATTTAAGACCGATACTACTAGCTAAGTCACTCGAGCTGCGATTGCGATTGCTATTCATCCTAACTAGACCCCGTCGGGTGCTATAGTACTATACTAGTTAAGGCGGGACCTCGAGAGTATAAGTCCTAACACATATGTAACTAGCATCATGTATAAATATGCATAACCGTTATTCGCATGTGATAAATAGTTTAAGCATTCGATTAGTTTGATTTGATAGAAACATATGTTACACCCAAAAATGCGATAAAAAGATACTCACAGTTGGTGTTCAGCTAGCAAACACAACTTGGTTGAATTAAAGGGAGCGCGTCTGAGATCAGCCGGGTTACAGATTGATAGCGTAAGCGTCGAACAGTGCGTTAAACGGTGGCGAGTGAACCAAGCGTGAAATGGTAATCCGATCGGATGGCAATCCGATCGGATGGCCAGTCGATCGGGTGGCAATCCGTTCGGATGGTCATCCGATCGGATGGCCATTCGATTGGATTGTTACCTCGTTTGGTGAAGATGTGTTTGTGTATGATGGTTTGACTTTTGAAGTTTTCGTTGTAGCATTTGAAAACAGAGAAGTATCTCTACCCTTCAGGTCAATCGATCGAACGGCGGCTCGATCGGGTGACGATCTGATTAGTAGGACACTTAGTGAGAACAAGTTCACATCAGTTTATCACTCGATCGGATTGCAATCCGATTGGGTGGCAATCCGTTTGGAACTGACTATGTATTGAATTGTTTAAGTCTCGATGTCCTAAACATCACATGGTCGGATGGTCGTTCGATCTGGTGGCAATCCGATCGGACGGCAATCTGTTCGACGTTCAAGACTTTGAAAAGTTGAAATGATAGTTTAAGTGAGGAACCAAGTGCAAGCTGATCGGACGGCTGTCCGATCGGGTGGTAATCCGATCGGACGACATTCCGTTCCAACTGCCTTACTTGATTGTTTTGAAAGTTTATGGTTTTGATCAAGACGATGTGATAACGTGCCAAACAACAGAACTCCATTACGAACCAAGTCTTCCGATTGAACCAGAATCACCCTGGTCCGATCAGTGAACTGTCCGTAACGGTTGTTAATGCTTAACCCGAAATCGGTTGTCTCTTTAGACAGAATCAGATTTCGAACCAACACTTCACTTAGAATGAGTAGAAGAACGGAACAAGCTCTGATTCCATCGGTTTTGAGTGCATTGAGTGTAAAAGAGTTGAAAGAAAGTTGAAAAGCTTCTTTCAATCCTTTTATCATTAAAGTGTCTAGATCTATGCGAAATCGTAGTGAAATCATTGTGGAAATCCTTCAGATCTGAGTTATTCTTGGTGGAATGAGGCAAACATTTGAAGTTCATAAGAATTCCATGATGACCTCACCCTAGAACACCTCAAATCCATTGATTTCATGGTTAAAAGTTGAGATTCAAAGGTGGAAAAGATGAAGAAGTGTGTGTGGATCAAAGAAGTACAAGATTTGAGGTAGAAACTTACAAGAATCGCGAGGAATCGAGAGAAAAAGCCACAAAAGCGTGCTGGTCGAGTGAGAGCTGTCACATCACTTGAACAGTGATGTGACAAGGGCTATTTATAGGTGAAGAGGAGAAAGGGGTGAGGGAGTGCCATGGATCAGATGGCTGTCCGATCGGGTGGCTGTCCGATCAGGTGGCCGTCCGATCGGGTGGCCATCCGATCGACCAGTCACTCGATCGGATGTCTCCGGCGAGTTGCATTTCGATGTTTTGTTTACTCGTTAGGCGTCGCGATTGTTTGGTTACAAATTTTCATACCCATATTCATATATTTAGTATAATTAGTCACATAGGGTCGTATATACATATCCATATCTCAAATCCTGCGATAATCGAGTTACGCGTGCCTGCGAGTGCGTTTTCTCGAGTATTGAGTTGCACTGCGACACATCACGGCTATCAATGAGGGTAGAATAGGTCCTCACTTGACATATTCGTGGTTTTCAGCAAGTGCAATGTGATGTGATAGCGATAAAGTATGCGTAATATGCGAAAATACTACGAAATAGCGATGTATGCGATATAGCTACATTATGATCCGAATCTCTAGTGCTAGGCGTAACGAGTGTAACGAGTAGTAACAATGCACGAACGTGCGGATTGTTACAGCTGCGTTATGCCTCGGGAAGGTATCGGTGTGTTACAAGTGCTATTAACCGGGTCACAAGAAATTATAGTGCCCGGAACTAATGGGGAAGAAGGATGGCAAGGAATCACATACATAGACTCTAAAAGCAAAAGCCAGATCCTTCCGGTTAACGGCAGCCGAGGCAAAGGTGGAACCCGATGTGGTCTCAGGTATATTCTGGTCTCAGGTATATTCACCATAAATTCAATTCCAGCACATGTGTTATTTGACACGGGTGCGAATAAATCCTTTATTTCGCATGGATTTATTCGACATCCTTCGTTTGAACTGACAAAATTACCTATGCCTTTAGAAGTAGAAATAGGTGATAACAAAAGCTTTATCGTATGCGATGTATGCCAAAACTGTAAGATGAATATTGGTGGTGAAGAATACTCGATAGACTTGATTCCAATGTCGATGGGAGAATTCCAAGTAGTGGTCGGGATGGATTGGCTATCCCGACATCACGCGAAGGTCGTGTGTCTTCGCAAGGAGATTAAGTTAACATCTCCAAGTGGAAAACATGTTACCATCTATGGCGAAAAAGGGGGTAATCCCGTTATGTGCACAATGCTAAAGGCTCACAAACTCATGAGGCGTGGGTGTAGAGCATTCATGATATACGCAAACGAACCAGATAAAGAAATGCCAAAGATATGAGACGTACCAGTGGTACATGAATACGCCGATGTATTTCCGGAAGATTTACCAGGAATACCGCCAGAACGGGGGGTAGAGTTCGGAATCGAATTGATTCCGGGCGCGAAACCTGTGGCTAAGGCGCCGTATTGGCTCGCGCTATCAGAATTACAAGAATTGATGTCCCAAATTCAAGACCTGTTCGACAAGGGGTTTATTCGGCCGAGTGTGTCCCCGTGGGGCGCACCGGTGCTATTTGTGAAGAAGAAGGATGGAAGCATGCGCATGTGCATCGATTACCGGGAGTTGAACAAACTCACGGTGAAGAATCAATATCCGCTTCGAAGAATTGACGACCTATTTGACCAGTTGCAAGGTGCAAGTTGGTTCTCCAAGATCGACCTTAGATCGGGGTATCATCAGTTGAAAGTCAAGGAGGAGGATGTACCGAAGACGGCCTTCCGCACACGGTACGGACATTACGAATTCCTCGTGATGTCCTTCGGATTAACCAATGCACCCGCGGCTTTCATGGACCTCATGAACCGGGTTTGCAAGTCGATGTTGGATAAGTCGGTAATAGTATTCATTGACAACATTTTGATATATTCGAAGAATGAAGCAGAACACGCATATCATTTACGTGAAGTGTTGGAGATGCTCAGAAAAGAGAAGTTGTATGCAAAATTCTCGAAATGTGCATTCTGGTTACGAGAGGTGTAGTTTATCGGGCACATCATTAGTGCAAACGGGGTGTTAGTAGACCCGTCGAAAATAGAAGCAGTGGCGAGATGGAATCCTCCGAAGAATCCTTTGGAAATCAGAAGCTTCTTGGGGCTTGCGGGTTATTATAGGAGATTCAGACAAGATTTCTCCAAGATTGCTACGCCATTGACCAAATTAACCCGTAAGGACGAAAAGTTTATTTGGGGTAAAGATCAAGAAAAGGCGTTCCAAACGCTTATAGAAAAATTGACCTATGCACCAGTATTGGCATTACCAAATGGAGTTGATGATATGGTGGTTTACTCTGATGCATCGCATTCGGGGCTTGGGTGCATTTTGATGCAACGGGGCAAGGTTATAGCCTATGCCTCGAGACAGCTAAAGACTCATGAAAAGAATTATCCTACACACGACCTCGAGTTGGCAGCAGTGGTATTTGCCTTAAAGATATGGAGGTATTATTTGTATGGGGTAAAATGCACTATCTTTACCGACCATAAAAGTTTGAAATATTTCTTTGATCAGAAGGAATTAAATATGAGACAGAGGCGGTGGTTAGAAATTCTCAAAGACTTCGATTGTGTTATACATTACCACCCGGGGAAGGCTAATGTGGTGGCTGATGCGCTGAGCATAAAGGTGGATTATACGCCCATTCGAGTGCGATCAATGCAACTAATTGTAACATCAGGATTACTTGAACAAATCCGGAAATCTCAAATCGAAGCATTGAAGGAGGAAAACGTGAAGAAGGAAAGGATAGTTGGCCAATTGAAATAATTGGCGGATGGTAATCAAGGGTTAAAGACGCGCTTTGGGAGGATATGGGTTCCAAATTCGTGTGGAGCTAAGGCACTCCTACTTGACGAAGCCCATAAATCCCGTTATTCAATCCATCCGGGGGCAACCAAGATGTATAATGATTTAAAGCAAAACTATTGGTGGCCCGGAATAAAAAGAGATATTTTTGTGTATGTGGAGAGGTGTTTGACCTGTTTGCAAGTCAAAGCAGAGCACCAAAAGTCATATGGTAAGCTGCAACCATTGGACATCCCAGTCTGGAAATGGGAACAAATCACAATGGACTTATTGACCAAACTGCCCAAAACCAACCGCGGTTTTGATGCTATATGGGTAGTTGTGGATAGATTGACAAAAGTGCTCACTTCATTCCGATTCGTGAGACTTATACATCCGAAAAGATGTCAAAGGTGTATACCAATGAAATCATGGCACGTCATGGGGTACCAATATCTATTGTGTCCGACAGAGATACTTGGTTTACTTCGATTTTTTGGCGTGAATTCCGAGAACAAATGGGAACTAAATTGTTCATTAGCACCACGTACCATCCACAAACGGATGGACAAAGTGAAAGAACAATACAGACGTTACGTTGGAGGATATGCTACGAGCATGCATTATCGATTTCGGAGGCAGTTGGGATGTCCATCTACCATTGGTCAAATTTTCATATAATAACAGTTACCACGCGAGCATCGGTATGGCACCGTACGAGATGCTTTATGGTAGAAAATGCCGGACCCCGGTGTGTTGGGGTGAGGTTGGTCCGCGAGAACTTGCTCATACGGACGTAATCCGAATCACGAACGAGAAAATTGACACGGTTCGAGCTCACCTGAAAGCGGCTCAGGATCGACAAAAATCATACGCTGACAAAAGAAGAAGACCAATAGAGTTCCAAGTCGGTGACAAGGTTATGTTAAAGGTATCTCCGTGGAAGGGGATTATTCGGTTCAGAAGAAGGGGAAAGTTAGGCCCGAGGTTTATTGGGCCCTTCAGAATCATCGAACGGGTGGGTAAAGTGGCGTACTGTCTCGAATTACCCGAAGGGTTGAGTGGGATACATAGCACATTCCACGTATCACATCTCCGAAAATGTCTAGCGGACGAAACTGCTTATGTCCACTACGACGACATTGAGGTGGATAACAGTCTCAATTACGCAGTAAAGCCGATTGCAATTCTAGATCGTAAGGCGAAAAGCTTAAGGAACAAAGTGATTAATCAAGTAAAGGTTAAATGGTAACACAAGAAGGGTTCAGATACCACATGGGAGTCCGAAGAAGAGATGCAACGACTCTACCCTACATTATTTGGTACGTACTCTGGTTTCGGGGACGAAACCCTTTTAAAGGGGGGGGGGTCGACTTGTAACACCCCGAAATTTATAAAACTTTATAATAGAAATACAAAGTACAGAATAAACGAGAATAAGCTAACTAAGAAATAAATAACCCAGTTAGTATGAGTCTTAAGTAAGTAACACATGAAAGAACTAAAATGCCCAAGTTATAAACCAAACCAAAGTTGAGGGGCTTATGTTGTTAACCTTGAAACTTAATTAAATAAAAACAAATTAAAACATACCAAACACACACAAATGGTGTGTCTGGTCGATCAAATAACAGGGGCGACAAGGGGGTTCTCCTCCAAACCCTAACTTTCACAAAACCCATAAATTGAAGGCTCAAATCAAGTTCAAATCGAAATCTGAATATAGATTAGTGATCACCATGTTGAAGGGACCATAAGGTATGTAAATTTTAGTATTTTTGATTCACCTCATGTTCTAGACAAATCATGAAAAGTCGAAATTAGCTTGATTATATGATGTATAGATGAAACTTGTAATGAAAACAAGTATAAGGCTGAATCCTAGTTGATAAATTGCAACAATCTTGCTTAAAACTATGAAATTGTGATAACCCACTTGTAAGTTAAAGGGGATTTACTAAGTAGATGAACACAAGCATTATGATGGCTGATGTGTGCAAAATGCAACATATAAATTACATCAATTGTGGCATAAAACTAACCCTTTTTTAGTACTAATGTTGGAAAAAGTGTGCTTTTGCCTTCCTTTTGTATTTTCAGGATTAAATGAGCTCAAATTAACAAAAGAAGCAAAAAGACATCAAAATCTAACATAAATACAAGAAAAGGAAGAAGACGTGACATGCCCGACTCCACGACAGCATCTTCCCAAGCAAAACAAGATAACAGAAGACTGAACACGCCCCATGCTCAGCCAGCACGGGGGCGTGCCCAAGTGTCAGCAGAAAAGACAAAGGGGTAGAAGCTTCTATTGCCCACCACGGGGCCGTGCTCAGCTGACACGGGGCCGTGGTCAACTATAAGATTCGCACAATCCAGGCAAATCTGCATAGTACAAAGATTCTTCTGCACACGGGGTCGTGTTCAGCGGACACGGGGGCGTGGTCAGCTAATAAGACAAAGCTGCATTAAATGAAGACAGAGAAGGATGTGGACACGGGGCCGTTCCCACTGGACACGGGGTGGTGCCCGAGCTTCTGTTCAGCCTATAAATAGGAGTGATTGGCTCAAGCTCAAATCATCCCTTGGCACACCACCTCTAGCACACTTCACCCACCACCCACCACCACCATAACACCATCATCCACCACCATCATCCATTGTCCATCGTAGAGTGTGTGAGTCATCTCAGGATCCAAGATTGATCGTAAGAGTTCTTGACAATCAAGGCCATGTTTGCCTAAGTCTTTTACATCACTTGGTGAAGACAAAGTGTCTAGTGTAATACTTTTTATTTCTAATCTTTTCGCACTTTTTACTTGGTTTTGTATTAATGACTTTAATAACTAGTTGCTTATGTTGAAGGTGATCTTTCCTTATCGTTTGTCCGTGGTGTCTTGGCATTATTTTACTGTCTATATAAAATAAAAGATTTTCACCATTCATATCTCCACGGTCTATATGTAGGTATGTTGGCTACCTGGTCGGGGGTTAAGGGAACGGTTTGGTAAAGGTCTTGCCATTGTTCAGCGTTTAGAGGTCCTGCAATGGACCTGGGTCAAATTTAGTAGGACCTCCTTCAGTACTTAACGGTATTGGATGGCGGGGGTCCAAACTCTTTGATCCCCTCATAAGTTAACTACTATTAATACTATAACCCGGCTATTTAGGACTGTATCCCTGCTGACTCAGACTACTTAGTCGAGGGTAACGTCACCTCCAAAAGAGGGGCCCACCATAATTTGCATTAATAACTTAATTAATTATCTTCCAATAATCCACCCTTTTAGGATTGTATCCTTGCTGACTCAAACTACTGGGGTGAGGGTAACGTCACCTTCAAAAGAGGGGCCTACTACAATAACTAAGATAATCTCTTAAATAAGTGCAAAAGTGCGGAAATAATCAAAGGTTACACTAGATACGAGTCGGAACCAAGTGATTCATCTTGTCTATCTGTTTTTCTTTAATTTTTATTTTCAGCATTTTAGTTAGTTTTTTTTATTTTCTTAGTTTAAAACATTTTTCTAAACTTTTTATTTTGATTAGACGTTGAGGATAAACCGGTACTAAAAGCTCTTGTGTCCTTGGACGACCTCGGTATCTTACCAACACTATACTACGCTCACGATGGGTGCACTTGCCCATATGTGTGTTTAGTGTTAGTGAAATATCGTGTTTTATAAATATAAAACTTGGCTAAAAATAAGTGTTAAAGGGGCTTAAAATATACACCTAATATATATAACACTTCACACGCATCAAGTTTTTAGCGCCGTTGCCGGGGACACAAGGATTTTAAGAAAGTTAGGAATCAACGGCCTAATCGTTTTTCTTATTTTTCATTTTTTTAGGATTTTTTTTTAATTTTTCAGCTTCTGCAGAACTCAGCACGGGCCGTGCCCGCTGAACACGCCCCGTGCCCAATCATTGGAACTGGCAATCCTGTTTTAAGTCAGACAGTAAGCTGAACACGGGGCCGTGCCCACTCAACACGCCCCCGTGCCCAAGTTTCAGTTACTGAAAACAGAACCGTAAGATCCCGACGGTTGGTAATTTCTGACACAAACATGAGTGATACTGATACTTTTTACTTTCGGCACTCTTATGGTACTATGTGGTGTCAATTATGTGGTGGTAACCATAAAGAATTAGAATGCTTTTTTCTAAATTATAAACCCCACTATATAGACCCATCATTTCCTAGTATCCTTAAGAGGGGCGAAAGTAAAAATAATCCCTATCTCTCCCTCGAATGCGCCCAACCGGATATTCTAGGAGAAATGCTTCTCGATGAATTATTTCAACTAGAAGATCTAATTATTAATTGGTTAAAGGAACTTAGGAAAGATTTCAATAATCTTTTCCAAGACGATAACCAAGAAGAAGGGTTGGAAACGCATTCAAACAACTTCGTTGTTCCCGACGATACTTCTAACTCTAGCGAGGACTTGAGCGATAGTCGTCCCTGTGTCGATTGTGCCGTGAAGGACTCCCCATCAACTTCGTTTGATGCATACATAGACCTGAGCGATTCGACATACACCTTCTTTAACGAGAGCCCGGAAAAGGGTTGGACTTGTCCACCTACATATAGCATAGGAATCACCCTCACCGACAACCTCTTGCGTTCTCGTCTTAATCTAGAACAATTAAGGTATCTTAGGCACTTTGGGGTTGTTCCATCCAGTTAGGAACCGCCCGATCCGGGAAAGTTCCTTGAAAATAGACGGATTCCTTAAGACAGCTTCTAGACACGGGGCCGTGTCCAGGTCAGCACGCCCCCGTGTCCACCCAAAGATTCTTTTCTGATTTTGTCAGAATGCGGACAAAAATGTGTCAGGATTCCTTCTGCACACGGGGCCGTGTCCAGCCAACACGGGGCCGTGCGCAACGTACTATCATTTTCTATAAATGCAGCCAAGAATCTTGCACATTTGAACCATTCCAAGGACAGAGATTTGGGGAATATTCTCACATACCATCCTAGGTATTTTCTAAAAGAAGTTTCTCAACCATCTTCTTGTCCTTTCCTCTTTTATCCACTATCTTCTTCTTCAATTTTTCTCATACTTCCATTAAAGCTTGAACTTTCCATAATTTCAAGCCTTATTGAGATGTTTGTTAGATTTTTGACCATAGAATCTTGTTAAAAATAAGTTCTACAACAATGTTTTAAGTTGTTTCTGTTCAAAAATGCTAAAAACAATTTGAAACCCCAAGATTCCTTGTTCATAAATCCTGCAGAAATGTGAACACGGGGCCATGTCCGAAGTACTGGATCCATAAAATTGAACTCTTTTCGGTATGTTTTCTCAGAATGGCAAGCAGAACCAGCGGAAACTCCTCGTCGCATTCCAGAAACAACCGGCAGGGGAGAAGATCATCTACGGTTGAGGATTCTCTTGTAAACTATGTTTACGCCTTAAGAGAAGCCCTTGATGAAGTAACAAGTGTGGAAGAGGCATTGGTCGACCGCATTAATCATTTGACGGTGGGACTAGAAGGATGTCTCCGGGAGGTCAACCTTTTGCAGCAAAGGTTGAACATTCTCACCTCTCCTCCGTTGGTACCGATTATCACCCAAAGGGCATTAAATGTGGTGTCGGAAGTCATCATTCCAGCCGAATGGTACGCCCTACATCAGGAGCCTCCTCGAGACATACTACAAGGGGTTCCGATTGGTGTCGCTCCTCCTCCACAAGATGTCGAGGAACATGAAGCCGCCTCCCTTCTCCCGAGGGAGATCGAAGAATGGCTCTAGCAACATCTAAGGGACACCGTTCGGCTTGGGGTTCTACAAGGCTTTTAGACCGGAAGTGTATTTCCGGAATTTTGGTTCTTATTGTAGAAGTATAACTCCTTAGGAAGATTTTACGGATCACTTGACCTATTTAATGTTAGGACTTTTAACTTTTATTTTCTGCTTTATTTTTCAATTTTAGGACTAGTATGTAATTCTCTAATGATTTAATGAATGATGGTTTTAGTTAATTTGGTGTTTGGGTGGTGTTGAAATGAATAAAACACACCTGAGATAGAAAAGGATACAAGGGAAACTTGAACCAGCACCCCATGCAGGAAAACAGAACCGTCCGACAAATTTCTTTGTTTACAGTAAGCTTGGCACGGCCCGTGTCCGACCAACACGGCCCCGTGCTGCACAGTCTGCAGAAAAAGACCCAGTTCAGGTAACTGGACACGGGCCGTGTTCACCCAACACGCCCCCGTGTCCAGGCTTCTGTTTCTCTTGTTTTAATTTTGTTACTGGCACTTGAACACGGGGCCGTGCCCGGACAACACGGGGCCGTGTTCAGCGCCCAGTAACACAAAATTTTTGCTTTTTCACACCTTTTTACACATTCAATCAACGTAAAAACTTATTTTTGGGACACATTGAGGACAATGTGTAATTTAAGTGTGGGGGGGGGGGGGATACTAAACACTTGAATCTTGCAAGTCCTAAATACAAGCCTTACACAAAACTCTATTGGAACCGCTAATCACCCAAATTTTTTCAAAAATTTTCATTTTTTACTTGTCTAGGTTTAACTCGGGAAATTCAAGTTCTCAAAAAGGTTATAATTTTACGAATTTACAACCGATAGCGTCGTGATAAAAAGAACCAACATAAGAAAATTATGAAAAGGCATGGAAACTTAGTTAAAATTTGATTATATATACTTGATCACATAAAAACCCTTTCCCACAAAAGTGAGTTTTGAGCCTTTATTGAGCATACAATTACATATCATTAGACTAAATGCTCATTTTTCGTTTCTTGTGTGAATAGCCGCTTGGTTCTTACGACTCTAGAACTTGCCATGACAATACACTCCCGGTCCTTACCAACTTAAACCCGAGTAAGTAAATGACGGAGGCATTAGGACTAACCCTTTTTATTTCTACACCATTATTTTTCTTTTTTTTACCACCTACCCAAAATCCCCCTAGTTAGCCCCTTTGAGCCTAAACCTTTTCATTTCATAATCCAAACAAACACCCTTTTACCCACCAAAACCTTTTTCATTTCTAACCCTTTGTTTTAGTAACAAGTTCGATTTTTCGTATGACTTTTCAAAAAAAAAAAAATGTATGTTGATTATGAAGCAAAAGCAAATAAACAAACAAGTTTATCAAAAATGGCTTTGTTTGAAAAATAGCTTCATAAAAATAAAGTTACAAAAATAGAAAGTCTTGCGAAAACCGACACTTGTTACGCTTTTAGCCCTTTTTCTACTAACCACTAACCCAACCACCTACCTTTAACTCAAGCCTAACCCTTCACCCACAAAGTCCTCTTGATATTTACAAAGGTTTATAAGTTAAAAAGGAGGAAGATTGATTGTTTGGCAAGCCTATGGTAGGAGTAAGTTCCATGCCGCTCTCGAGTGATCCACAAAAATACATTTTCGGCCGAGTGTTGAGTGATCCCCGTGAGGTATGTGAACTTGTATATAAATAAAATTTTACAAAGGCATGTTATGCCCTAATAAGTAATTTATCTTATGAAAAGTTTTAAATAAATCATGACGAATAGGATTGTAAATAAATAAAAATAAAACTAAATAAAGAATCTTGGAAATCCCGACACTCTATGACAAGCCCAAAACCTTCTTCTCTACCCATTCCATTTGGGAGTGTAATAGCCACATATTAAAAAGTTTTGCTTGAGTACAAGCAAAGATTCAAGTGTGGGGGTATTTGATGTGTGCAAAATGCAACATATAAATTACATCAATTGTGGCATAAAACTAACCCTTTTTAGTACTAATGTTGGAAAAAGTGTGCTTTTGTCTTCCTTTTGTATTTTCAGGATTAAATGAGCTCAAATTAACAAAAGAAACAAAAAGACATCAAAATCTAACATAAATACAAGAAAAGGAACAAGACGTGACATGCCCGACCCCACGACAACATCTTCCCAAGCAAAACAAGATAACAGAAGACTGAACACGCCCCGTGCTCAGCCAGCACGGGGGCGTGCCCAAGTGTCAGCAGAAAAGACAAAGTGGTAGAAGCTTCTATTGCCCACCACGGGGCCGTGCTCAGCGGACACGGGGCCGTGGTCAACTATAAGATTCGCACAATCCAGGCAAATCTTCATAGTACAAAGATTCTTCTGCACACGGGGTCGTGCTCAGCGGACACGGGGGCGTGGTCAACTAATAAGACAAAGCTGCATTAAATGAAGACAGAGAAGGATATGGACACGGGGCCGTGCCCACTGGACACGGGGCGGTGCCCGAGCTTCTGTTCAGCCTATAAATAGGAGTGCTTGGCTCAAGCTCAAATCATCCCTTGGCACACCACCTCTCTCACACTTCACCCACCACCCACCACCACCATAACACCATCATCCACCACCATCATCTATTGTCCATCGTAGAGTGTGTGAGTCATCTCGGGATCCAAGATTGATCGTAAGAGTTCTTGACAATCAAGGCCATGTTTGCCTAAGTCTCTTACATCACTTGGTGAAGACAAAGTGTCTAGTGTAATACTTTTTATTTCTAATCTTTTCACACTTTTTACTTGGTTTTGTATTAATGACTTTAATAACTAGTTGCTTATGTTGAAGGTGATCTTTCCTTATCGTTTGTCCGTGGTGTCTTGGCATTATTTTACTGTCTATATAAAATAAAAGATTTTCACCATTCATATCTCCACGGTCTATATGGAGGTATGTTGGCTACCTGGTCGGGGGTTAAGGGAACGGTTTGGTAAAGGTCTTGCCATTGTTCAGCGTTTAGAGGTCCTGCAATGGACCTGAGTCAAATTTAGTAGGACCTCCTTTAATACTTAATGGTATTGGATGGCGGGGGTCCAAACTCTTTGATCCCCTCATAAGTTAACTACTATTAATACTATAACCCGGTTATTTAGGACTGTATCCCTGCTGACTCAGACTACTTAGTCAAGGGTAACGTCACCTCCAAAAGAGGGGCCTACCATAATTTGCATTAATAACTTAATTAATTATCTTCCAATAATCCACCCTTTTAGGATTGTATCCTTGCTGACTCAAACTACTGGGGTGATGGTAACGTCACCTTCAAAAGAGGGGCCTACTACAATAACTAAGATAATCTCTTAAATAAGTGCAAAAGTGCGGAAATAATCAAAGGTTACACTAGATACGAGTCGGAACCAAGTGATTCATCTTGTCTATCTGTTTTTCTTTTATTTTTATTTTCAGCATTTTAGTTAGTTTTTTTTATTTTCTTAGTTTAAAACATTTTTCTAAACTTTTTATTTTGATTAGACGTTGAGGATAAACCGGTACTAAAAGCTCTTGTGTCCTTGGACGACCTCGGTATCTTACCAACACTATACTACGCTCACGATGGGTGCACTTGCCCATATGTGTGTTTAGTGTTAGTGAAATATCGTGTTTTATAAATTTAAAACTTGGCTAAAAATAAGTGTTAAAGGGGCTTAAAATATACACCTAATATATATAACACTTCACACGCATCAATGGCCAAAATTTTGTATTACTTGATATCTCTATGATAATCTTGATGATTGCATGTTAGCTTGATATGGAGAAATCGAAAATATGGTTGAAATGGGTAAAAATAACAAGTCATGAACTGGATTCTAGCTATGTAAGAAATAGACCCGCTAGGTGTTCATTAAAATGCCTAAGTGAGGATTAAAAGGTAAAAAATCGGATGAAAACGCAGATTTGATTATTTTAGAAAATCATGCGTTAACGATTATGAAAAGAGTTCTAAATTGATTGTAAATTGAACTCTTTAGGCAAAGAATCCGGATCGTCAAGCGGACAAGCCGGAGGGGATACGCGTTTGAAGGGTGTGCTCTAGAGGTACGTGACTTTAGTCTCGTTAAATTATGTATACACGCTTTGGTTCAATGTATAAATAGCGTCGTAGTGTAATAGATGCGTCTGATGTGTCTTTGAAGTGACGAAGTTCACTCGATAATCAAACGAGTTAAAATAAAGGTTGAAAGTGGGTTGGCTTGTCAATAAAGTGATGGTTTTCACTAGATAGCCAAACGAGTCGAAATGATGTGTTTAAAAGGATCATGTGTGTAGAGACTTGAAAGTCTCATATTTCATTAAGTGTTGGATCGTACTACGCCAATGAATTGGCTATGCTAATTTAAGCTTACGAATCCGAGATATCGGGTCAAACAATAGATATAATTTGTAAGTGTTGTTTAAAACGAAATGCTTGAGTTTTGAGGAACAACCATTAGGTTTTAATGTGAGCGTAAAGCCATGGAATGGCGTTGATACGCCAAGGTTTGTAAGCCCGGGGAAATGGGTAATATTGTTCAAAAGGTTTTAGAAGTGCAAAATGGTATTTTGCACTTATTGTTAATGGGTTGGATAATCAAAACAGGGATTTTATGGATCGTTTATATGTAAATCGGTTTCTGTGATGTGAAACTTACATGGTTGGTTCCGTAATTTTATTACGGACTCATAGGAAAAAGAATGGACTAAAACGGACAACCGAGCAAATAGGTAAGATGGTTCAAAGTTAGAATTTAGTAAATTTTCGGAGCTGGGCAAAATGCAGGTCCAGAAACTGGACCTGCTGGAAAATGCACTCCCCCGTGCCACGCAACGGAGGCGCAAGGATCCGGCGCGACACGCGAGGCCGCCCGCGGTGCGCGAAGATGTTGACTGGTTCTGGCGCGTGGCGCGACAGAATTGAAACCAGAATTTTATTATTTTTGTTATGTTTTTGTCATTAGGGCTAGTCAAGGCTTGGTTATTATTGTCAAAACTAATTATTTATGTGGTTTTGACCCCAGGTGATGCTCGTTAGCTACGGATGCAAATCAAGCGTGAAATCAAGAACCGAACACTATTTTTGAAGCTTCCGCACTTTTCTAACCTTGTTAAAAACAAAATATCGTTTTGTAAACTCAGTAGTTATGAATATGTTAAATCTTAGATGGTTGCTTATGTTGACTTGCTACACAATGTACATCTAACTTTATTTAGCTAAGTTTTTTTTTTTGCTAAATATGCATTTGTTTTAAAAGTCCCGTACTTTATGATTAATATAATAGAAATTAAGACGAGTGTTACAAAAGTGATATCTCAACTGTATATGTTTTGTCTTCGAATGGAAGACAGGGTTCTTTGCAAGGTGTATTGCACTTTGATTGTCACAGAACAGTGCACAATCAACTTGATCCTTGCCAAGCTCTTTGAGAAAATTCTTCAACCAAATAAGCTCTTTGCTTGCTTCAGCAACTGCCATATACTCCGCTTCTTTGGTTGATAGGGCAACACTTTTCTGAAGTTTGGATATCCAACTTACAGCAGTGCTTCCCACTGTAAAGACATACCCTGTGGTGCTTTTGAATGACTATTTACACCCACCAAGGTCCGCATCCGCAAAACCCTTCAGAATAACATCTTTCCCCTTAAATTGTAATGCCACTTTTGAAGTTCCCTTTAAATATCTTAGCAGCCATTTAACTGCTTCGCAATGTTCTCTTCCCGGATTGGACATAAACCGACTAACAACTCCCACTGCATGAGCAATATCTGGTCTCGTGCATACCATTGCATACATGAGGCTACCAACTGCAGATGTATACGGAGCTTTAGCCATTACTGCTTTGTCTTCATCTGATCAGGGTGACTGAACTTTAGAAAGCTTAAAGTGACTTCCCAAAGGTATGCTTCTGATCTTAGCATCTTTAAGGCTGAATCTCTCTAATACTTGCTCAATGTACTTCTCTTGAGAGAGTGTCAAAGAACCATCTTCTTTGTTTCTGAAAATACTCATCCCGAGTATTTGGTTTGCAGCTCCCAAGTCTTTCATCTCAAATTCTTCAGACATTTGTTTCTTCAACTTCTGGATCTCTGTCATGTCTGAACCGGTAACTAACATATCATCCACATAGAGTAGTAGAATGATATAAGAACCCTTGAACTTCTTAATGTAACAACAATGGTCATTGTCACATCTCTTGTAACCAACTCTTCCCATGAAGTTATCAAACTTCAAGTACCATTGTCTGTGCGCTTGTTTCAGACCATACAAACTCTTATTCAATTTACACACCAAGTTTTCTTTGCCTTTAACCTGAAAACCTTCTGGTTGTGTCATGTAGATGTCTTCTTCTTGGTCACCATGTAGAAAAGCTGTCTTAACATCTAGCTGCTCTAGATGCAAGCCTTCTGCTGCTACAATACTGAGAACAAGTCTGATGGTAGTCATCTTCACCACTGGAGAGAATATTTCATTGAAATAAATTCCCTCTTTTTGTTGAAATCCCTTGACTACTAATCTTGCTTTGTACCATTTGGTACTATCATGTTCATCCTTGACCCTGAAAACCCATTTGTTCTGAAAAGCCTTCTTCCCAGATGGAAGCTTTGTCAAGTGCCAGGTCTTGTTCTTCTCAAGCGACTTCATTTCATCTTTCATTGCAAGCTCCCACTGCAATGAATCTTTCAACCCCATTGCTTCAGAGTAACACTGGGGTTCACCATTTTCTGTCAAAAGTATCTAGTTGACTGATGGTGAGTACCTGTTTGGCGGTCTAGTGGCTCTAGACGACCTTCTTGGTTGAACTTGAGGTGTTTCTGGGGAGTTTGGAGTTGAAGGAGTAGCTTCTTCTTCCTCCAAATCATTACTAGAATCATCCCCTAAGCTCCCACTATCGCTTAAC
Organism: Helianthus tuberosus; assembly: GCA_030545235.1. Taxonomy (NCBI): domain Eukaryota; kingdom Viridiplantae; phylum Streptophyta; class Magnoliopsida; order Asterales; family Asteraceae; genus Helianthus; species Helianthus tuberosus. Next base: position 79,485,870 of record CM060428.1, on the reverse strand, counting down.
TCATCCTCATTTTCTGGAATGTCGACTGAAGCTTCTTTTCTTGTCTCACCACTTTCGAATTCAACATATTCTTTTTGAACTTCTGGTCCTTTGGTGTTTCTGTTTTTGTATAATTCGTTTTCATTGAAGATGACATTTTTGCTTCTGATTACTTTTCTGCCTTCATTATCCCAAAGCCTGTAACCCATTTTTTCTGACCCATAACCAATGAATGTGCACTTCTTGGACTTTGAGTCTAACTTATCCCTGTCACCATCTTCTAACAAATCGTATGCATTACAACCAAATACTTTTAAGTGTTCGAGAATTACTTCATTTCCTTGCCACATTTCTTCTGGTAATTTGAAATCCAAGGGAACGGATGGCGAACGGTTAATTAAGTAGGCTGCAGTATTAACTGCATCTGCCCAGAATGTTTTAGGCATCCCTGCATTTAACCTCATGCTTCTTGCCCTTTCATTCAGTGTTCTGTTCATTCTCTCAGCTACACCATTCTGCTGAGGAGTTCCAGGAACCGTCTTGATCATCTTTATCCCTTTCTTGGCACAATAGCCAATAAACTACTTACTTATGTATTCACCACCATTGTCCGACTTTAAGCACTTTACCTTCAAATTAGTTTCATTTTCAACAGCAAATTTCCATATCTTAAAAGCATCAAATACATCAGATTTATGTTTAAGAAAATAGACCCATACCTTGCGTGTTGAATCATCGATGAAGGAAACATAGTATCTCGAGCCTCCTAGAGATGAAACTGATGTTGGTCCATATACATCCGAGTGAACTAGCTCCAGCTTCTGAGCTTTCGGTGTCCTCCCTGTTTTCACAAAAGTGACTCTCTTTTGTTTACCAAAGACACAAGATTCACAGAATTCAGTTTCCACTTTCTTCAAGTCTGGAAACTTCTCTTTCTGAGCCAACATTTTCAATCCTTTCTCGCTCATGTGTCCGAGTCGACTGTTCCATAAAGTAGATGGACTTGGACTGGTGGTCATGGCATAAACACCTTCGGCATTAATCTCTGCCATGTATAGAGTGCCTTTCTTCTTTCCTTTGGCAATCACTTTCCATTGTCCACCCCCAAAGTGAACTTTAAACCCTTCATCGTCGAATTTTCCAACTGAAATCAACTTTCTACTCAAATTAGGAATAACCCTGACATCTTTCAATGTTCATATAGTTCCCAATGAGGTCTTCAAGTCTACATCTCCAATACCTGTAATATCAAGCATTTGGTCATTGGCTAAATGAACTTTACCAAAGTTACCTGTTCGTAGATTCTTGACCATATCTGGGCATGAGATAGCATGGAAAGAAGCACCAGAATCCATAATCCAGGATTTTACTGAGTTTTCAACACAACATATGAGAGCATCTCCTGATTCTTTAGAGACTACACTGTTTACTTCTTTCTTTGCAGCTGGTTTTGTACATTGGCTTCTAAAGTGACCTTTTTCTTTGCTGTTCCAACATTCAATGTCTTTTCTGTTCTTTGACTGCCCCCTTTTTCTGGACTTTGACCTACCTCGATTAGTTCCTCTATCGTTTCTTCTTCCTCTACTTTCTGTGTGCAATAAAGAACTTGAACTGGAAGTTTCATTATTGCTTCTCCGTCTGATATCTTCATTTATAATCAAGTCACGAATACTCTCAAAAGTGAGTTTGGTAGTGCCGGATGCACTACTAACCGCTGTGACTGTACCTGACCAACTGTCGGGCAAAGATGATAAAAGGAGGAGCGCTTGTACTTCATCATCAAACTTTATTTCAACTGAGGCTAAACGAGAGATAATCGAGTTAAACTCGTTTATGTGAGAGGTAACCGACATGCCTTCCTTCATCTTGGTGTTAACCAATTTTCAGATGAGGAATACTTTGTTTGAAGCAGATGGTTTTTCATACATGTTGGACAAAGCTTTCAATACACCATAAGAAGTTGTTTCATTGACAATGTTATACGCAACACTCTTTGCCAAACAAAGCCTAACCACACCCAAAGCTTGTCTATCCAACAACTTCCATTCTTCATCATACATGTCATCCGTTTGTTGTCCCAACATAGGCAAATGCAAACCCTTTTGATACAACAAATCCTCAATTTGCATTCTCCAAAATCCATAATCACTACCATCAAACTTGTCAATCTTGATTTTACTATCTTCTGCCATTTTTAACAAATAATTATCAATTTGCTACAAACTAAACGAGTTCGTACTGCTAAAGGATAATTATACTAGAGGAAGCAACAAACGGAAGCAAATACTTATTTGTTTCAAGCTTTAAAATGGCGATTCAACAAATAATGATAGGTGATGAGATCCTTGTCAAAGTTGAGGGGCCTTCAGGCAAATAAAGGAAACTTGATTTCCCCTGTTAAAATAGGAGCAAAAAAAAAGGAAAGGACACTGGTTCTCTTCTTCTTCTTCTTCCTGCGACCTGCGACCTGGAGCTTCACAAAATCACCACTCCCAAATGCAAAATCGAGACCCTAGACCTTCGATTTTGGAACCCTAGATGCTATATTCAGCAACAATGGTCTCCAATTTGTAACCCTAGGCGACGGAGCAAACCCAAAAGGAGTTAGGATTAACGACGGTGGATGTGCTAGCGACGGCGGGAAGATGAGCGGCAGCGGCGACGACTACTACTGGGTCGACAACCCCTAGTCACGATCTCTGCAGAAGATGTCTTCAATCGGAATCGAAACCCTCCAGACAGGTATCTTCTTCTTCACCTCTTTTGCTGCTAGTTTGTGCGAATCAATCGAGAGCCTGTGCTTTGATACCAGTTGTTAGGTCAAGAACACGATTCCACAAACACTAGAATAATAATCAGCAAGCTTACACACTCACACTCACACTGTAATTCACAAGAACACAAGATTTATAGTGGTTCGATCAAGCTTGATCTACATCCACTCTCCACAACTAGTTTTCTTTGTATTAGGTGCTCAAAAAAGTTACAGACATGAATGAGAAGTATTTATAGGGGGAACAACTAGGGTTGCTGACTTTGAAATTACATTAACAGCGAACACTCCTGCTAGATGCAGAAGGAGTGTAACACAGAACACCCCTGCTAGATTATTAGATGCAGAAGGAGTGTAACAAAGAACACCCCTCCTACCGAAATGAACCTACCATCTCCGTACCGAAAACGTCACCTCTAGGGAATCGCGTACCTGAACCACGTACCCGTACCGGAGCTAACAACGAATTAGGTAACTATGTGAAGTTTTATAAAATAATTTCAGACTCGGGCGCAATATTTGGGCTCGTTAGGGGTTTGTTGGCAGAACAAACAACAACCGCCAGTGGTTGTTGTGATGATGGTACGCACTAGCACAAGAGCCACGGTCGCTGCTATGGCTAGACTCATGGCTGGGCTACTCGGGTAGTCACAATAAGGTCTGTAGGCGTAGTTTATGTGTGGTTGAAGTTAATATGTCTGCCATGCATATTCATCAGTAATTAGTATCAGTGACTGAAACTTACAATAAAAAGCACAGTTGTGAATGTGTAACACCACATGCAAATCAATCGCTAAACGGCCGCAAAACGATCACAAAAACATGATACTGGAATATTGGTTGCTAGAAGTCCTTGCAAATATTCACACCAATAGTACGGTAATTTTCGGGCACAAACCAGTCACAATGACTTATTGCGACTGATTTACGACTAAAATAGCAGTAGTAGTGACCAAATTGTGTTTATCATGATTTGATGATAATGACGTACTCATATACCTGCTATATTGGTTTACCTTAGCTCTCGAAGCTTCATCCGCGAAACCTGCAACAGCAACTGCTATGCTATCCTGAGTGCCGCTAAGAGAACTGCGACCAAAATCGTTATGCCCTCCATTTCTTCCTTCCTTAAAGAGACGGTGTTATTGTTAAATCAAAATGGTAATCTGGTTTTATAGTTTGGGAACACCATCAGCCATTGGGGTCACGATTTTGTAACGGACCTTGGGGTTTAGCAAACAAATTGTATGTTTTCACTAGTGTTATATGTTATTGTCATTTGTCAAGAAATTACTTTCAAAAATCACTTTTTGTTATATTTAAAAGATATTTACATATCTAACTTACAAATTTGTTAATTGGTAGTAAAATGCATGTCTTTAAATAATTTGCTCCTTAATAAACAAAAAATAGAGTAAATTACTATTTTCGTCTCTGAGGTTGGATTACCCAAGCTTCGAAGGCTACGAAAGACTTTCATAAAGCTGACCGGTAAAGACTTTCATAAAGCTGACCGGTCAATCGAGCTTAAGTGGGTCCCACCGCCTTCGGATCATGCTGATAGTGCAAAAAGAATATTTATTGACTATTTGAACAGAGAATTTGGAGGTAACTGAAGAATGAAATTGGTATCAACACTGACTTTTGAAGGTAATTTCTTTAGCTTTAATTTATTGTAATATGTAGCCAAAACATTTGCTCGTTAGGATTCTTGAAATTCATACATATATATATATATATTAGTGCATAAAAGCAGAGACCATGAAATTCATATATATATATATATATATATATATTAATGAGATCAAATTAACAAAATCTATGTTTATGACATGGCAAATGAGATGTGTTGATACATATTAAGTGGATACGGCTCGGCTCGGTTCGACTCGGCTACGAAGTGAAGGCCGTAGTCAAGACATCCTCCTGTCTTGACTCGGTATGCTAGTTACTTTGTATTGTACGATATAAATGCGACTGCGTGTGTGCAGTATGCATTTTAGATTATTGTTTAGATGTTTGTTTGTGTAACCCATTGTTGTTTGGCCCAAATGTCAAAGCCCAAGTAGAAGTCCAACATGAAGAAGCCAAGGCCCATATGAGACGAAATCACCTGATTTCGTCCAAGTCCCCATGTGTTGAAATCACTTGTGGTGAAAACACTTAGAATGAAAACCAAATGGGACGAAAACACTTAGGATGAAAGCCACATGTGATGAAATCACTGTGATTTCGTCCAGATCCTTGATTTCGTCCATGTGTTTTCGTGGGCCTCATGATTTCGTCAGTCATGTTGGTATAAATACACAGACACAGAACATAACACAGTTAGGCAAATCTGAATAGATTTGAGAGCGAACACTGTAATAACACACACACAACTGAGAGTTTATAGGTTTATCTTGTAAACATTGCTTTGTAACGGTTTCATACGAGTTAATACAATGAAGTGTTAATCGTTGAATCTTTGTGTTTGTGTTCGTAACTTGGTTTAACTTACCCGTTTGGATTCCGCACTTTCGGGTTTGTCGGAAAACAGGGAATAGAGGTTACTCGATCCTCCGGGTGGACCTTCAATTGGTATCAGAGCATTGGCTCGATTCCTTGTTTAAACCAAGTTGTTTTCTTGTGATTTTGAAAGATTTTTAAGTGTTTTTCTTAATTTTCGAGTTTGAAGATCATACTTTTCTGAAAAATCATTTTTAAAATCTTGAAAACCTTGTTGTTTTGCTTATTAATTCATACAAAACCTTGTTATTATCTTATGCATACATGTTAGTTTGAGGTTTTTATTGAAGTTCTTTGCAAAAATTGTGTTCGGAAAATTTTCCGGTGGCCGGTAAACTCATAAACTTATCGGGATATTCATCTGAGTTCATCTTGTTCTTCAAACTTTCTGGGTATTTGAATTTGAATCTGGTTGTTTGAGTTTACGAATTATTGTTGGTTTATTATAATATTGAGGTTTGAAATTGGTGTTCACAAAACAATGATGAATGTTGAATTTAGTAGTTTGATAGGTAAGGTAGTTTGACAATTTGGGTTTGTGTCAGTAGGTAAGGTGGTTTAAGTGTGTCAGAATTGGTGAAGATAAGATATTATTTTGGATAATATCTTGGATAATATCTGGCAACCAGCAACATATTGTCAACAAAATCCCTTATTCACCAGTCAACGAAATCACTCAGTCAACAATATCAAGCTCCACGAAATCACCTTATATATATCCTTTTCAAGGAAATCAAAGATCCTGGCCACGAAATCAACTTGTGTTATCTAGTTGAAATCAACAACATCAGCCAGACCAAATCACTTGTATTTTTAGTGCTGGACAAAATCCAATCTGCTTGTCTTGTCTTTGCCGAAATCACTTGTGCATATCAGAGCTCTTGGACTAAATCAAGCTATCAATGAAAACACTTGTCTTTGCCGAAATCCCTTTGCCGAAATCACTCCCAGACCTGGCCGAAATCACTCCCTGAAGACCTGGCCGAAAACACTTCTTGTTTTCATCCAAACCTGGCCGAAAACACTTCTTGTTTTCATCAAGACCTGGCCGAAATCTCTTATCAACGAAAACAGGCTTGGCCTAAACCTCCTTCAGCCGAAATCACTTGTTGTTTTCATCTTGTCTTGGACGAAAACCCTTCTTGTTTTCATCAAATATCAGCAACGAAATCACCTACAACATCTGATTTCGTCAACTTGTTACTCAACGAAAACCTTTACAATTTCGTCATTCATACTTGTGATATTTCTAATAGGAGATTTTTATTTCATTGTTAACTGTTTGTTTGAGTGATTTAAACAGGTTTTTCATCATCATACATCAAAAATGAATCCGAATTGGTGGGGTACTCCGTCGTGTTTATCTCCCGCACCCGCATCTAATGCGGAAAGTAAGTATACAATCACGCGTTTGTCGCCATCATGGGCTGAATCTCCGGCACCTGCATCTTCGCAAGCGAATCAAATGTCGACAGGTCAATGGGCATTTGTTTCAAATCAAACTCCGAGTATTCAAAGTATACTCCTAAGCGAAAGCGAGACCGGAAGTCTGAATCGTCCACCGAAACTGATGCACCTAAACGAATATCCTGGTTGGGTTGATAGATTTCAGACGTATGTCAATGGGCAAAACACGGAACTATGGTTACGTTTTACTACAGATTTTGATCAAACTCTTGAGGTTGCCGCTTCAACTGCCGCTACATTTGCAGATCTTTCGGAAGACCAGAAAAAGGCATATGATTTAGAAAAGAAAGCATATGCTATTTTGACTCAGGCGATGAGCAAGGATATATATCATCGGTTTGTCAGTTTCAAGACGTCAAAGCGATTGTGGGATGCATTGAAGACAAGAGGTCTAGGAAATGAAAAGTCACGTCAATTGCGACATGATTTACTCAAAAAGGAGTTTGATGGTTTCACTTGTATGGAAAATGAATCTTTGGGAGATATGACAAGTCGATTTCATCACTTGCTGACTAAATTGAGCAATTATGAGGTAGAAACAACTCCAACACAGGTTGTCACAAAGTTTGCCGATGCACTGCCACCTCAATGGAATGGTTTCTTGGAAATCCTGAAATACAATGGCACATTGGCTACGACAAACATCAATGACTTCGGTCAGCTCTTGGAGAACAAAGATCAGGAAGAAATCCTAAAGGCAAAAAGGGTTCCAGTGCGACAAAATCCTGATATGTATTATGGAACTTCTAGCACTTCTACAATACCAGTGCGACAAAATCCTGATATGTATTATGGAACTTCTAGTACTTCTGCAAGACCTGTTTCACATGCTCCACTTCAGACGGCGTTTGTCACTAGCACAGATTTATATGGCAATCCGATACAAGTTCCTGTAAAGCCAGCTCCAACCACTGATTTGTATGGGAATCCACTTCCTGTTCAACAACAAGCTTGTTATGGAAGCACATCATCTGCTGGTCAGCCATCAAAGTCAAATACAGTACGGCTTGACACATCAAACTTATCCAAAGTTAGCGTTGAAGTAGCTAAAGATCATATGGAGATACTAAACACATTGGTGAGCTCGTATTGTGGGTTGATTGCAGGGCAGATCGGAAACATCAATCTAACTCAAGAAGATTATCAGCAGATCGATAAAGAAGAGATGGATATGATGGACATCAAATGGGATTTCGCCAGTGCTGTAAGGCGAGCTAAAGACTTCATGGAACGGACGGGTCGAACCAGCTTGGAAAGCAAGAAAGACACCAAGTATGGGTTCGATAAGCAGTCTGTTAAGTGCTTTAACTGTGGTGAACGTGGTCACTTCAAGAGGGAATGCACAAAGCCAGCTCAGCATGGGAACCATAATCCTTTCAGAGGTCAAGGAGGCAACCAACAGAATCAGAATTAACCCAGGAATGATGATCGCACCTTGGTCCCTGCAAACAATCAAGCAGGACCATCGAACACAAATCAAGCTCTTGTGGTGCAAATAGATGAAGGTTGCGACTGGTCAATGCAATTAGGCATTGGTGATCAGGGAGGAGCAGCTTGTTTTGCTGAAGCCGCTAAGGATTTGAAGCACGCCAGTGGTGGAGAATCTTCCGCCAGTGGTGGTGAATCTTCAGATGAAGAAAGTTCTGGTTATTCAAGGAGTTCAGATGAGGAAACCTCAACCTCAGGCAATGACAATGTATCTAGTGGGAGAATCGATGCAGATATCGATGAATTGTTAGGAGAAGCTGCAGCAAGGAATGATAGAAGATCTATTCTGGTGGATCAAGCTGTTTATTCTTCTTCTTCTCTTCTTTCAGCCTTTATGGCTAATGGCGGCAGTTCATCAAGCCAGGTATGTGTCGATGAACCAAATGTTGTTAATTGTGATATTTGTGCTAGCTTAAGTGTTAAATGTGCTGATTTAGATGCTAATATGTCTGAGTTGCAAAGCAAACATGATGCTTTAAATGCTGAATTGTCTGTCTTGCAAAACAAACATGTTTCATTTGATGCTAAGTGGTGTGATTTTCAAAGCAAACATGAGGATTTGCAAAACAAATTTGAAGTGACAAATATGCACAATCAAAAGTTGATAGTGGATCTTTCGAAATGCAAAGAGGCTAACATGTTTTATGAAAACCATGAAAAGGAATTTAAAACGATGGTTGCAACTTTAAGAAAAGATAAAACCGAACTGACAAAAATGGTTTCAAGAAAACAAACTGACATAAATATTTATATCAATCGTCTTGAAAGCGTGCAATAAGAGTTAACCTGCACAAAGTGTGAAAGTGAGGCGATCCGGCTTAAACTAGACAGTTATTCTAACTCTAGATATGTGCTGGATCACATCATTGGCACACAAAAAGAGAAAAAGGATGTCACGTGCATTGGATATAAGAAATGTCCACCTCCTGTTAGACAAAATTATGATGCACTGCCTGATGAGGAGTATAGAACTCATTATGAAGAATCTGTTCCTTTAGACATTGAGGAATTTGCAACGGGACTTGGATACAAACAGGAAGTATCATCAGATTCGGATGTGTCAGCAGATACTTTTGTAACTGCTGAACAAAATCAGGATCCTCCAATCATTGTTGAGGATACTGATTCTTCAGATGATGAATCTAATGATACTGACTCAGCACAGTCAAATGCGGTAATCAAAGAAGAGGACATACCTCTCGAGAATCATATTCTATGTGATCCTCCCGCAAAACCTGCTACGACTGTTCTGATCGAGTCCACGTCTACTTCCTCACAAGAGTCTGAGAGTGTGAATTTGCTGTACACTCTTATTGGTGATGATAAAATCTACTCTGACAAAGATTTTCCTATTAAGAATGTTAATCAATCTTTAATTAGTAAAATTTTTGAGGATTCAACAAGTATGTTCTTGGGAAAGACAGGATCACATGTTGTGGTAACACAATGTCCTCCGATTCCAAGAGCTGAAATTCGCAAACAAAATGGTAATAAAAAATTACCAAATGAGAAAGTTCAGCAAAATCGCACCAAACCTAAAAGTAACTCACCGACTCAATGGCAAACGAAACAGACCAAGAAAAGGGACAAGAAAGTGAACTTTGTGAAATCGAAGGGAACAGATAAACTTGAAACATTTTCCAATAAATCTAACTTAGATCATGTCATTCAAGTTAATTCTTTGAAAAGAAACGAACCAAACAGTTCAAAACCTAGTACCTCGGGATCACAAAGTTCATCGACAAGACAATCACATGATACTACGGGGTTTGTAGAACATAGATCATGTTTTTCATGTGGCACATTTGGACATATTATTCGAAATTGTCCATATCTTCAAAAACAAAAAGCCAAAGTTGATGATCCCCGTGACCAAATTGACCGCAAGCGATCTGTTTCATCAAAACCAGATCCCCGTCTTATAAAAGTAAGGGAAAAGAAACGGAAACGCCAACAGGTCAAGAAAATTGAAAAAGCGATTAAAACCGACGTGGTTAACAAAACATCTGTTTCTGTCAAACCAGACGATTCAAAAACTTCAGACAATCATGAAGTTAAGATTTTAAAAAATAACACTGGTAAAACAAAACAGACCTGGAAACCAAAAACGGTTATTGAATCAGGGGGAACATCACAATTTCCACAACATCGAGAAGTTCAAGTAACTTACATTGATGAAAATGGAAGACCCAAGACCACAAAGGCTTGGGTCCCCATCTCCAACTAATCATGTGAGTACATGTGCAGGGTGTTCCAGGAGGAACTTTCAGCAGTCATTGGATTGTTGATAGTGGGGCATCCAGGCACATGACAGGCGACATGAAGCTTCTCTACGACGTTAAATCTATTAGAGGAGGTTATGTTGCTTTTGCTGGAAATAAAGGCGGATATATTACTGGAGAAGGAATGGTATCCAACGGGGTTGTAAGTTTTGACAAGATCAACTTTGTACAACAACTTGATCACAATCTTCTCAGCGTTTCACAAATCTGTGATAAGCAGTTTTCAGTACACTTTGATGCAAATGGATGTTACGTGCTGAAACCCGGCTTTAAGATTCCAAAAGAATGGATTCTCTTATCTGCTCCAAGGATAAATGATTTGTATGTCCTTGATATGAGTCAAGCTATTACAACAACTGAACAAGCAACTTGTTTCATTACAAAAGCCACGGAAAAAGACTCTATCTCTTGGCACAGACGTATGGGTCACATTCACTTACGGAAAATGAATCATTTGGTGTCAAATGAATTAGTGAATGGTGTTCTTCTTAAAAATTTCCATCTTCAAGACGTCTGTGTTTCATGCCAAAAAGGAAAGCAAACGAAGAAACGACATCTGACAAAGAAGATCAACACGGTGGCAGTTCCTCTTGAACGTTTGCACATGGATTTGTTTGGTCCTGTCAAGCATAAAAGCATCAGGAATGATCAATACTGCCTCGTGATAACGGATGATTATTCAAGATTTTCTTGGGTGGCGTTTATGGCTCACAAGAGTGCAACTTTCGGTATTATAAAAAACTTGATCGTTCAGATTGAGAATTTGTATAAGTTGAAGGTTAGACGGATACGCAACGACAATGGTACAGAATTTAAAAATCTAGCCATGGCGGAGTTTTGCACATCAAAAGGTATTCTTCACGAATTTAGTGCGGCTTATACTCCTCAACAGAACGGCGTCGCTGAACGTAAGAACCGTACATTGATCGAGACTGCTAGGACTATGTTGGTAGAGTCGCAGTTGCCCATTCCATTCTGGAGTGAAGCTGTGGCCTCCGCATGTTACACGATGAATCGAGTCCTTACAGTCAAAAGACACAACAAGACCTGCTTCGAGCTTCTTCACAAACGGAAACCAAATTTGTCATATCTTGAACCGTTTGGAGCTCCTTGCACAATGATCGATCCTAATGGAAAGTTTGGGGTAAAAGCTATTGAAGGTCACTTTCTTGGTTATGTCACCCCTAACTTAAGAGTCTGGAATCTACAGACTAAAAGGGTTGAGGAATGGTCTGAAGTCAGAGTACAAAGGCACACTTTACCAGTAAAAAATCCAGGTCAACCATGGATGTTTGAGTATGATGACTTTTTCAATTCGATCAGTGTTGAAGCAGTTGAAGAAAATGTTGCGACAAGAATGTTTTTCGAGAGTGACAACGCAACAGATTCACCGTTGGTTCGTCCAATTGTTGTCAATCAAGAGCCATCTTCAGTGAACAATAATGCTCTCGACAATGAGGATTTTCATGATGCAACCGAACTGAACGAATCTTCAGAGGATGAAGAATTTCTTGATGCAGATCAAGAAGGTCCTACATCAGCAGTACATGGTACTTCAGAGGCTACACCTCAAGTGGCATCCCTAAAACAGCTGAAGCTACTGCATCATCCTCTTCGTCAGTTCCGGGTATTGAATTGGTTGTTGATCTAAATCTCAACAATCTGGGTACAAATATTCCAGTTCAAGATAATCCAGAAACAAGGATTCACAATACCCATCCTCAACAAAACATCATAGGCAATGTACAAAGTGGCATACAAACAAGAAACATGTTGCGCAACAACAACAACGCAGGCTTGTATGCGGCGATTCGAGAATCTGGTCAACAAAACGATTGGTCTTTCGCGTGTTATGTCTCACATGAAGAGCCAAGAACTTGGAAAGACGCTTTGAAAGATAACTCTTGGGTTGAAGCAATGCAGGAAGAATTGCAACAATTCCAGAAACTTGGTGTCTGGAAGCTCGTAGAGAAACCTGCTGGTTATAAGAAGATTGGTACCCGTTGGGTGTATAAATGCAAAAAGGACGACCGTGGAATCGTTATTCGCAACAAAGCAAGATTGGTCGTTCAAGGTTTTCGTCAGATTGAAGGTATAGACTACAACGAAGTGTATGCACCTGTTGCACGTCTGGAAGCAATTCGGATCTTTCTGGCTTATGCCTCATTCAAAGGATTCAAGGTTTACCAGATGGACGTCAAAAGTGCATTCTTACATGGTCTAGTGGAAGAAGAGGTGTATGTTGAACAGCCTCCAGGTTTTGAAGATCCTATCCATCCCGATCGGGTTTGGTTGCTGAACAAAGCTCTCTATGGTCTACATCAAGCACCGTGAGCTTGGTACGCAACCTTATCTAATTATCTGCTGGAGAATGGATTTCGCAGAGGTCTTATCGATTGCACTCTCTTCATAAAAGAACAAGATGGAGATCTTCTACTGGTTCAGGTATATGTGGATGATATTATATTTGGTTCTACTAACAATGTTTTGTGTAGGGATTTCGAGCGTGTAATGCAGGATAAATTCAAGATGAGCGCTCTGGGGGATATGACTTTCTTTTTGGGCTTGCAAGTGCAACAAACGAAGTCTGGGATTTTCATTCATCAGACTAAGTATGTTCAAGACATCTTGAGCCGATTCCAGATATCCGACACATCGCCTATTGGTACCCCACTGTAGCAAAATCACGGAATCAATCCAGACTTGAAGGGTGAAGTTGTTAGCTCTTCATATTATCGCGCGATGATTGGATCCCTTATGTACCTCACAGCATCAAGACCAGATATAATGTATCCAACATGCTTGCTAGCCAGATATCAAGTGAACCCGAAGGCCTCACATCTTGCAGCTGTAAAAAGGATTTTTCGTTATTTGAAGGGTTGCCCAGACACCGGTCTATGGTACCCTAAGGATGATAACTTTGAATTAGTCGCTTTCAGTGATTCTGATTTTGGCGGATGCAAAATCGACGGCAAATCCACAACGGCTGGATGCCAGTTTTTAGGAAATCGCCTCGTAACGTGGCAGTGCAAGAAGCAGACTTGTGTCGCTACATCAACTTGTGAAGCCGAATACATTGCTGCCTCAAGTTGTTGCTCCCAAGTCCTGTGGATACAACAGCAAATGCGCGATTACAGATTTGAATTCCTAACTACTCCTATTTTAGTCGATAATTATGCTGCTTTATCTATCACTAGAAATCCTGTGCAGCATTCAAAGACCAAACACATCGAAATTAAGTATCACTTCATACGTGATTGCTTTGATAAAAGGCTAATCGATGTTGTTAAAGTCCACACTGATGACCAACGTGCCGACCTTTTTACCAAAGCATTTGATAAATCAAGATTTGACTTTTTATTATTGGTAAACGGCATTAAGGTCAAACAAGAGTAATCCACATCGGAAAATCGTTTTTGTAAATATCTTTGTGTTTTTAAAATTATTGTAAGTTTGTTGATTTTAGGGGGAGTAATTCCAAAATTTGAAAATTTAAAAACATTGAAAATTTTCAAAACGCAAAAACAATAGAAAAACAAAAATGAGTTTCCTGGCGAGCAAAAGAGAAAATGATAGTTCATCAGTGGTCTGTCCAAACCTTTTTAAACTGAAATGCAAAATAAAAAATGTTAAGCAGCTCTATATAAGATGTATCGGTAGGCTCACAATCATCTTAAAGTGTGCTGGGTGATATAAACTTAAATCGAATGAAGACCAGGTGGGAACCACTCATTGGCATATGGTCTTAGTACCGAAATTTTGTTTGAGAGATTGCCGAGGTTCTAAGATATGTGGTCTTTATGTTGTTTATCATCTGGGTATCATGGTTGTTTCTTTTACCGAAATAAACGGGGACGAAGTCTAGATCTTCCATGATACCATACATACGTGTACATACTGCATACGACCTCAATGAGTGATCAATAATCACACGTCCCTCAAAACAAGTGATAATATATCACATTTTTTCGGGAGTCAAGTTCGTCTCTTTGCTGTACGAAAGTACTGACCTGTTCACGGACTTGCTCCTGTGCCCTCATGCATCTGAAAATCAAGTTCCTCATCAATAAGTGATTCTATCACACAGGGCTTGTTTTCATTCAAAATAAGTGAGCTTCTCACATTTTCATATACGGCAAAACAGATGATAAATGGTATACTCACCTGTAAGATGAATTCTCGTGCATACCTTGATACGGGAATGTGTCGTGATGTGGATGAACACCGGTCGATAAGTATAAATCATACCTTAACGTATCCCCTCGCCATGATTACATATGATAAGTTGAGCTTATGTGGATAACAATACCGATAATCGTTATAGGATGTTTATCAACATGTTAACAATAAGAACAACAAGAGCGTTTTGGCATGACCGTACACTGATATGATTCTCTTACCCTCGAAACTCGCAAAAAGAATGTCTGTATATATTTACTTTTCTTAGTTTCTGCAACTCTGTATATATTTATTTACTGCTTTCAGTCTTTAAGTTTGAAATATTCAAAATACCAAAAAGATTTTAGGTGTGTTTTAATTTAAACTTTATAAAAGCCAAAAAGATTTTATTTCTGCTTTAGTTTGGATTAACCGATGTTGGAGCTCAAGTCTTCGTTGCCTGAAATCTGTTGAAAACCAAAACGACTGAATCTTCATAAACGGTCAGAGTTTGCAAGTTTTGAAAGTTAATAATCTAAATTGAAAAATCTGTTAACTTTTCAAACTAACTGTCGGACGGTAGTTGAATAAGAATTGGTCACCTGTGTGTCATTTGTTTAATGTTAACTATATTCCAAGCAGTTGTTCTCATTACGCGTTTAGCTTTCTTGCATGTGCAGATGCTAAAGGCAAGGAGAACATGTTCGATGATAAGCTTCGGAATGAAGACACGACACGGAGGCACTCAAATGATAAAGATGGTCGAGTTGCCGCTGATCAATCACCAACACCACAAGGATCTCAAGTATCGAAAATCAAAAGATTCACAGCATAATCAAAGGGGGAGTTTATTGATACACTTCCTAAATGAAAATGGGAGTTTGTTGATACACTTTCTACTTACAACACGTGAAGTCTTTGAAGATCCTACGACAAGAATGAATGAACCATCAAGAGATGGAGAACGAGATTCGAACCTCACGAACAACATCCAAGGGGGAGTTTGTTGATAAATATTAAGTGGATACGGCTCGGCTCGGTTCGACTCGGCTACGAAGTGAAGGCCGTAGTCAAGACATCCTCTTGTCTTGACTCGGTATGCTAGTTACTTTGTATTGTACGATATAAATGCGACTGCGTGTGTGCAGTATGCATTTTAGATTATTGTTTAGATGTTTGTTTGTGTAACCCATTGTTGTTTGGCCCAAATGTCAAAGCCCAAGTAGAAGTCCAACATGAAGAAGCCAAGGCCCATATGAGACGAAATCACCTGATTTCGTCCAAGTCCCCATGTGTTGAAATCACTTGTGGTGAAAACACTTAGAATGAAAACCAAATGGGACGAAAACACTTAGGATGAAATCCACATGTGACGAAATCACCAGATCCTTGATTTCGTCCATGTGTTTTCGTGGGCCTCATGATTTCGTCAGTCATGTTGGTATAAATACACAGACACAGAACATAACACAGTTAGGCAAATCTGAATAGATTTGAGAGCGAACACTGTAAACACACACACACACAACTGAGAGTTTATAGGTTTATCTTGTAAACATTGCTTTGTAACGGTTTCATACGAGTTAATACAATGAAGTGTTAATCGTTGAATCTTTGTGTTTGTGTTCGTAATTTGGTTTAACTTACCCGTTTGGATTCCGCACTTTCGGGTTTGTCGGAAAACAGGGAATAGAGGTTACTCGATCCTCCGGGTGGACCTACAAGATGTTTGAATAATATTATTATGGGTGCTTTTGGGTTTTATTCTTGATTTGTCTGTTTTTATGATTTCTGTATCAATTGTAAACTTGTGTATCAACTATCCACGTTATACATATAATTTTATTTTTGTATATCATCTTTGTCACAAACGAGATGTTATTCATCATTTTCTTTTGTATTTTATTTAATGCACGTTAATATATCAATGTTTTATGCATACATTTTACACAACTACATTCGATAGTCAAAATAAAGTAGACAGAAGAGATAAAAGCAATAATGACGAATCCAAGAAGCAGGTCACTAGCGGTTACTCATTAATGTTTCTGCGACGGCGCCTGTGGTTTCTTGACATCGGTGACCGGTGGTTTCTCGACATCGGGTTTCTTGACATCAGTGATTGGTGGTTTCTCGAGTTCTAGACCTGCGCCTGATTTCTCGGCTGCACGACGTTGAGCCGGGACATATAAAAAGTAGTATATGAGACCAAGAAGCACGCTCAAGAGACCCATGATACCGGCTCCAGAGAAGACCCCGGGCTTTACAGTGTAACAATAGTACACACCATTGACGTCTACCATCGCACTATTTTGAGTGCTTAACTTTGCACCCGCAATAAATAGGACAACGGCTATAGAAGACAAAATCCTGTATAAAAACAGATAATGTTAGTTGCGTTTATTATTACCAATTATAGTTATTATTATTTGATTTATCGTTTATCTTTAGGTTTGTATGTTATTCTCTTTTTGGTTTGAATATAATCAGGGGTGTAAATGAGAGCTTGAGCTCGACTCGTTTAGAACTTTATTTCTAAAGCTCGAGTTTGGATTGTGTGTATCTTTTCAAGCTCGAACTTGGTTCTTATTTATTTATTTGTTTTATTTTGTAGCTATTTTAATATTTATGTATAAGTACTACTTTTTTTTTTGTAACATAATGTATGTTATTATAATTTGTGAGAAACATTTGTAGGAAAATATCAAAAATTTTTCTATAATAGTTATTTTTTATCATAATTTTATCTATAATAGTTTTTATATAAATATATATTTAATATAATTAATAAAAATTATATAAATAAAATCCCGTTTAGCCTTGCCAGTCGGCTCGAGGTTGATATGTGATGCTAGGCTTAATTCGAGTTTTCGGCGAGCCGATCTAAAGTAGCTTACGAGTGGCCCAACTCATTTACACCTCTGCTTATTGACTTTTACAACATTATATCTAGAAACCCTGAAATTGTCAAATTGCAACAAAGAAAAGATTGAAATCGTGAGCTAGAATGAAGTTTTATGAAATAACTACATACCATGATATCACTATACAGACTCGGCCTAATTTGGGCATGCTATGGAGCGGTTTGCAGCACGAACAACAACCGCCAGTGGTTGATTGAATGATCGTACGTGCTAGCACAAGAGCTACGGTCGCTGCTATGGCTAGACCCATGGCTGGACTACTCGGATAGTGACATTCAGGTTCGAGACCATAGTATTCTACTTTGATTTGAGATCTCTGCATTGCATATGTAACAACATGAATGCTTATCAGTTTCTGTAAATACTGTATTAATTACTACCTGGTATGATATTGGTTACTGAAATTTCGGTTAAAAAACAGGTGGAGTTAAAATGGTCGAAAATTAGAGACCGCAAACAAATCAATCGTTAAAAACGTTGCAAGTGGAGTTTGCAAAAACGATGACAAATATCCAATAACAAAACTTGATGCCAGAACATTGGTCGCTAAAAGCACTCGTAAACATTTACACCATCGTAAATCTTGCAAATCCTTTGTGGCGAGAGTGTTTGTGACCGTATTTTCGGTCACAAATTCGTTTGCAATGACGTATTGTGACTGATTTACGACCAAAATGGCTTAGCAAATAAACTTCCATAATAGTGAATGAATTGTGTTTTTCATGATATGTTGATAGTGAGTGAGCTATTGCTATTGGCTATAAGGTTTACCTTAGCCTTCGTAGCTTCAGCCATGAAACCTGCAACCGTGACTGCTATTGCGAGTGTCGTTAGGAGAACGCTGACCAAAACCATTTTGCCCTCCATTTGTTCCTTCCTTAAGAGATGGTGTGATGGTGTTATTGTTATATGAAAATGATAATCTGGTTTTATAGTTGGGGACACAATAACGACATGGAATCAGCCTTGGGAGTGACGATCATGAAATGGAATCAGCCTTGGGGTGTACGTATAACTAGGTACATTAAAGCTATATATTACCAGTGGGAATAATTTGCATGATGTAGTTGGGGTGTTATAATTTGCAAGGTTAGGTTTCAATGGCTTGCATATTAAAATTCACTTAGAAGAAGAAAAAAACGTATGAAAAGCTTAAATTTTGGTTGTAACAGGATATCTATATCTATATTATATTATAAAGCATTTCTGTAGGATACCGGCAAAATTTAAGTAATTACAATATTTTATTCTTATGGTACAACAGCTTAATGGGATTAATAAATGGGCGCAATGGTCTTTTAACATGAGTTAAATGAATGTAAATTAACAATTGAAGTGTTCTTAAATACAATTAAATTGATAAAATAAATATAGACGAAATGATAATAAAAAAGAATTCGAAGAGTTGTCTACATTGTTTCCTAACGATTGAATTTAATTTCAACAAATCAGCTGAAGAGTTATGATCTTGATGCTTGCTTATATTTAAACCCTTCCCTAAGTCACGCAAACCTCACAATATGGGTTCTCATTATTTCCCATCTCTTCTCCTAAACTAATAATCCAACTCCGTACTTCCATTGTCCCTTCACCCCTCTCTCATTTTATAATGTTGAGCATCATGCTTCTGTCTCATGTCCTACATTCACTTATTCGCTCAACATCAACCAATGATGAACACCAACAGTCCTGCACCATATAACACCACGAGATCATGGTACATGTTTTGATAACTACTCAATCTCTACTGATTTATTGATTCATGATAATAACATGATATATCTTACATTACTTTAAATGGTTTTTACAATATTCTTGTTATGGTTTTTAAAATCCCAAGGTCTGTTAGCGATGATTTGCTGCGGCGGTAAGTGTTTTTTTGCAAGCAAACGCTGCATACAGGAACTGTTATCTACTTAGTAACACGGATTGGAGTGCTAATGTGAATGGAAATTATGGATGGAAAGTGTTGGCTTTTGAAGATGGTGTTGATCGAGATATCGAAACGTCATCTGGATCCGGATACTTTCATGCTTTTCGCAACCAATGGTTGTTTAAATCGGTTTCACCTGAACAGTTTATCAACGGATGGTCCACGTGGTTCTTTTTGTGTGATAAAGTCGTTTTTTCTCTTAAAAAACAGGCTATTGCAACCAATATTTGCTGCTAAACACACATTAGCGACAAATTTGCAACCAAGAATTAAATCGATTGCAAAATTAGCTAATGCTTGCGACCAAAAACGATAACTGTTCTGTTGTAAAACTAGCGAAGATGAAACCGAAATTATTGTCACTAAAAGCACTCACAAAATGTCCACTGGTCGCCAAGTAGTAGCAAGTTTGATTTACGCATGAAGGTTTTAGCGACAATTTTTTAGTTGTGAATGTCATCTTACCCTTCCCTTTATTCTTCATCTATTGTTTGGACAGCAATGGGACTCAGATTTGGTAGAAGCAAGGTACATCAAACATCTTGATGAAAACCTCAACAACATAAGATTAAGATATGGTGAGCACAGGAAGCCGTTTTTTCGTAATTAACCGCGAGTTCATCATGTACGAGAGACGAGAAACAACGGGTGTTGAACTCTGGTAAATGATCAATGAATGGATTGTACTTATTTTTTGTCATAAAAAATGTTATAATTTGATCTCAAAGTTTGAAGTGATAATGATACGAAGGTGGTACCATTGGCCTCATTGCCAAAAGAAATGACAGCAGAATATTCAACAAGAAATGGTAGTACAACCCGTAAATCACAAGCACACCTGCTACGATTCGCCGATGCATCACCATCTAGGCACTGAATCCCTATACTACCACATTGACGGGTTCAAATCTTTTAATTAGATAATCCGATTCATTTTTTATAAGAAGCATCAACAATCATATATAGATAATTTATTTAAAGTTTAATATAAATTAAATTGTATATAGTGGAACATATAATTTGATATAGTCAGCCTTACTTTACCATTATCTTTGTATTTGGTCTTTGTTTAAATTTTATTAACTATCATTTAGTAATTCTTATTTGTTTTTTTTTTTAATTTTAGTATTTAAAAACTTGGGATACGAGTGAGCCAGTTTTCATCTTGGACACCTATGAGGTTTAACCATTTGAAATTTACAACATGTTGATATAATTGTAATTCGATTGAATATATTATTATTTAAAGTCTCTTCTTGTCATTATACATGCATCTAAGATATAGTGTTATATTTTTTACATTACCTGGTCCGATTTGTCTAAGTTGATATGTGGAATAGTTATTAACTGTCATGTCCCCGCCGCATCGCGCGAGCTCCACACTAGTAAAGAAAAAAACAGTATGAAAGGGTGCCTTGAAGTAGCCTTGATGACTTAAACGTCTGTGCTTCGATAACGTGTACATTACAACTCGATCTTTGCTTAAATTTACACCGAAACGTAGATAAAATCAAAACGTCGCACCAATATTTTCAGAATTTTATAAAACTTAAATGCTATAAGTGAAAAACAAAAGAAAAGGTATGTGATTGAGCCACATGTTATAACTTGGTTTGATTAAAAAAGAATAAAAAACAAAGGCAAAACTTCAAGGTATAAAGGGTAAGTTTAGAGATTGCTAATGTGTATGGGTGTAAACGAGTCGAGCTACTTGAGCTCGACTCGAAAAAAGCTCGAAACAAACCAAGCTTAAACGAGTTTGAGCCGGCACGAGCCAAAAAACAAACTCGTTTAGTAAACGGGTCTGAGTCCGCACTTTGTTTATCGAGCTCGAGCCGGCTCGCAAGCGAAAACATGCCCACTGTTAATATAATTTAAATAATCATAAATACTATTTATAAAACTATGAAAAAATAACTAATTTATATATAAAATTGTAATTATAATTAATATAAAGTAATTAATAAATAATAAATGAGTCGGGCCCGACCTTGAAGAACTACCCACGAGTCGAGCTCGAGATTTAGAAACAAAGCTCGAATTGAGCCGAGCTCGAGCTTTTATAAGTTAAACGAGCTTGAGCCCGAACTCGATCGGCCGCTCGGCTCGTTTACAACCCTAAGTAATGTGTTCTATTCTTAACCATAAAAAACCTAGAGGCTTGATATCGATAACAATCTCCTCAACCTTGTTTAAGAATCTCTTTTCGATTCTCACCTTTCAAATACGCAAACAAGCGATGATCACTAAAAAGAGTAAAAAAAATTGGGTTTACTTTTTATTTTTTAAACCACCCCTTAAAATGAAAACCCTAATTCTAATTTTAGTTTTTAACGCCCCCCCCCCCCCCCCCCCCACACACACACACACACAACTTATACGAAAACCCTATCTCCATGATTGTGTAGTTTTGTTTTTTTAGTTTGTTCTGTATCAGCTTCTTGCTGTTTTCCTATATTTATATATAGTGAATGCTGTTCCAAAAAAAAAAAAAACAAAAAAAAAGAATGAACAGAAAGAGAAGGTAGAAGCAGACGAATCAGACAAGTTCAATCCATCTTCGTTCTTTAATCTCTGTTCTTCGGCCTCAGCTTTTGGAATGGATTCTGGATGCGATAGAATGAGAATGGATAGACTAAGTGTGTTGCCAGATGATCTGATCCTTAAAATCTTTGTTGGGTTAATCGGGTTTGGCTCACGGGTCACGGGTCGGTGCGTTATCGGGTGGCGGTTTAATCGGGTCGTTCACCGGTCATGATCCCGAGTCAGCAGTAAATTGGGTCAATAATAGGTTGCATGTTAATGGGATCATGCTGCACGTTTGAAGACAGACGTGGAGTCAGTTGCTGAAATAGAGAAAAGGTCATGAGTTGACCGAATTATGTGTTGCTGACCGAGTTTCATGCATATGAACGTGGGTTTATTATGCATGTGCTTTTTTTATTAGTTTTGTATTATAAATAGGGAGTAACAATGCTTTTATTTGTAACCCATTTTCTTCTTTCGTAACAGAAACAACCTTCCATTTTTCTTTCTTTTCTAAATCGCCTGCAATTGTTTGCTTCAAGAGTTTACATTAAATTTGTTAAGTGAGTTTGAGAGTTTAGTGTTTGGGGCCTGAACCAACAATCTTCTCCTTTGTTGGTTTAAAAGATGCTATTCAAACTAGTGTTTTGTCATCCAGATGGAGGTTTATGTGGACTTTAGTTCCCCATATCAGTTTCTCAAGTGATGATTTCTCTCCATGTGCCCCAACTTGAAGAATCTCAACTTAAACCGGTGCAATATGCTGGATTCAGGGTTTAAAACTCTTTAGGATTTTGTCATCCTGGACTTTCTAATCTCACTCTTACAACCAGAAACTTTACTGGACTTGTTGTCCATGTGATTACACATCAACTAAAATATCCAACTATTTCAGAACTGATGAGTGAAATTCAAATTTTTGCACCCGAGCTTGTTTCCTTGCGCTTTAAAGGTCCTTGTCCTCGCATGTTCACAACAGGCGATTTCCCTTCTTTGGAAAAAGCACATCTCTCTAGCTACAATGTAAATAGCTTAGCTGCTCCTCGTATTATTAGGCTGCTTCAAAAGTTCCACAATGTCAAAGTTCTTTCACTGAGCATGGATATCATTGACCGTGGAACTAATCTCACACCAGCCTTCCCCACTTGCTAACGTAAAGAGTTTGAAGATTCTTCCATTTTGGTGCTGGAAATACAAAGGTTATTATGTCTGCTGAAGTGAAAAACTATTTGCTAAATAGTTCTCCAAATGACTAAAACATTTGCTCGTTAGAATTCTTGAATATCATACTTAGTGGGGGTAAGGTTCATGCGAGAATCACCTTTATTGCGAGAATCGCGAGAACCAATGTGAACACAACCTAAAATAGCTAAAAAAACGTAAAAAAAACCTAAAAAAACCTAACCCCCCCCCCCCCCCCCAAAGCTAAATGCTAAAAACTAAACCCTCCAAAAAATCTACCCCCCCCCCCCTAAAAAGCTAAAAACTAAACCCCCAAAAAACCTAAAAAGATCAAAAAAAAATCTAAATTTTTTTTTTTACTATTTTTTAAGTTAAAATCGCTACTTTTAGAAGCAAAAAAAAAATGTTTTTTTTTGCTACTAAAAGTAGCGATTTTTTTATAAAAAAAATAAAAAAAAAATTTTGTGTGTTTTTTAGGTATTTTTTGTTGTGTTCACATTGGTTCTCGCGATTCTCGCAATAAGGGGTGGTTCCTAACGGATCTTTGTCCTATATATATATATATATATATAGGGTGGGGTTCTAGAATGAACACCAGTGTATTTGCGAACTGAGTGAACAAATCCTGGCCATTGATCTACACACGTGTATGGCCAGAATCTCATCATCAAATCGTAAAATACACTAGTGTATTTCAACATCAAATCCTGGCCACTGATCTACACACGTGTATGGTCAGGATTAGTTCACTCAGTTCACAAGCTACACTAGTGTTCACTCTTGAACCTAATCCTATATATATATATATATATATATATATATATATATGACATCAAATTAACAAAATCTATGTTTATGACATGGCAAATGAGATGTTTGAATAATATTATTATGGGTGCTTTTGGGTTTTATTCTTGATTTGCCTGTTTTTATGATTTCTGTATCAATGTTGTAAACTTGTGTATCAACTATCAACATTATACATATAATTTTATTTTTGTATATCATCTTTGTCACAAACGAGATGTTATTCATCATTTTCTTTTGTATTTGGGTAAATTACACTTTTCTTCCTTTATGTTTGTATCGGATTGCAATGGATAGTCTTTAACTTCAATAATTACAGTCACAATCCTTTATTTGAAAACCTCATTACACCCTATATCCTTTACCACTAACTTGGTTAAAATTTTCAATTAAATCCTATCACATAAGGGTAGTTTAGTCTTTTAACCAATTAAATTAAATTAAAATTTAGAACAAAACTTTAATATTTACCCTCAACCTCCTCCATCTCTCTCTCAACTCACACTCTCCCCCTCAACCCTCTTCAAATCATCTGGAAATAAAACCACCGTCTCTAACCACCTCTAATCGCCACCAAAATCTAGCTGACATATTCAAAACCGACAACCACTACCAAACACCACCAAATTTAACTCAAATCCGACAACCATCGTTTGTAACCACCACCAAACACCCCCATGATTCCAAAACTACTTTCACCTTCCTAATTACGAAATATTCACATCTGGTAACTGAAAATCCAAGGCCCAAAGTTTCTGTTATAAAACCCCCTACACCCTCATCCATCTGTAACAACCATCCAACAAACCAACCAACAACCCATCATCCAAACATAAAGGAACTTATAAGCAACGACTATCAACTCACCGGCGAGATCGGCCGAGGACGCTTCAGAATCGTCTACCGCTACTACTCCACCATCACCGGCGTTAGAGAGAGATGGGGACACAGAGGTTAGAGAGGAAGAACCAGTGCGTACGGTGGCTCACGGTAGCGGCGCCTCCGGCTACTATCCCCACCACCATCAGTTTTTTCCGGCTCCCCTTTGTTCAAATCTGATTGTGGTGTTTCTGGCCCTTTCTTCAGATCTGATTGTGGCTCACGGCAGTGGCGCCTCCGGCTACCACCCTTACCACCATCAGTTTTTCCGGCTCCCCTTTGCTTAGATCTGTGACAAAATAAAGGTTTTGGTGGTGGCGGTGATAAGGATTTGGTGGTATTGGGGAATTGATGGACGAATTTGGTGGTGGTAGTGGCTGGGATACGGTGGTGGAGGTTATTAGGAGAGGGGGAGAAACAGGGAGAGAGAGAGAGGGAGATGGCTGATATAAGAAACATGGTTTTATTATTTATGTGTGTAACACCTTGTAAAATTGTGTCCAATAATGTATTGACACGTGTCCCTATTCATATTTGTGCCTAATATTGGCTAGGAGGGACTATTTTTGCCAAATGTGAAAAGTATGAATGTGGAGGGACTAAAAGTGTCAACATGCTTAAACTATGCCTCTAAGTGACCTTTTACGGTGTCCGTATTCTCAAATGAGCCACTTGTTGGACGAGATGAACCGTTTGTGAAATTATGAGGAAGTTTGTGATTTGGAGGACTAAAGGCGTCAACATGTTAATTTATACCTCTGAGTGACCCTTTAAACGAACCGAGAGCTCAATAATGTTCGGTTATACTCTCGGGTGTGCCAAACTTTGGTTAAGAGGGGTTATTTATGCCTCTTATTGAAGTGTATGAGAGTTTATAGGCTAAGGGACTAAAACTGCCAAACTTTCAAAGTTGTTTTAGACACGTTATGGGACACTTGTATGCATATCCTAAGCTCACATAACACCTGGAATGATCACAAAGATCCTCCAATTACTATAAATAGGTGTCATGTTCTTTCTTTTGAATTTGTACTTTCTTCTTTCATTCTCCTCTCATCTCCTGGAGATTCCCAGCTATTGGGAGCTTCCATTTGAGTTCTATTTCTTCAGTGGATCACTTGTAAGTGTTCCCTTCTTTTCTATTTTCGTCTATAGGCTTTTTAAAGCCAAAAGTCAAGTGTTTTCGATAAACGCTTTGACTTTCGGTTTAGACCTTAAAGGTCCAGCCATTGTTCGAGACGAACATGACTACGTGATCGTAATTAGGTAGGTGTTAATCCCTCAAAAGGGCACCTCCTGAAAATCACATTTGCTTGGTCAATTGATGGGTCAAAGTTTTAATATTAAAAAGTCAAACATGTCAGTTTTTGAAATAATCATAATCTGAGTTTATAGGTGTTCTAAAATATGTTTTAACACTTAAAAAACCTGGTAATAATTATTAGAACATGTGTAAACATATTCGGTCGTCAATTCCAGTCTTAGGGTCGGTTCGCAACCGAAAGTCGCAAAGTTTGACTTCTGCTTTGACTTTCGATTCTGACCCGAATTAGATTAGTTTGCTACTGATTTAAGGTTCCATTATAATCGTAATTTAATGTAACATAACCCTCTGAGGTTATATTACATGATCATAATAGTGATCTGAGTTTTTATGCAAGTTCCGTTATTATGCCAAACTTTGACTAATTTGCCCTTTTTATTGAAAATAAGGTTTTAATCACTAATGAACTTTCAAATGGCTTACGTACTGATATGCTAAAATATTTAATATATTTTGATGTTATTAAACGCATCATAAACTGAGTTTTCATAAGAAATTGTAAATTATGTTTTAAGTTGACCATAATGCCATTTCGGCACCTAAAATGGTTTTAAACATAATTTATCTTATCAAACTCATTACCTACTGATGTAATATCATAATTAGAATATTTTGGGATATCAAATCAGTTTATAACCTGAGTTTATGTACAAGTTCTTGTATTATGTCCTTAAATGACGAAAATGTCCTTTTGACACTTAAAATGATTTTAAATCATAAATGTGATACAAAACCTTTACCTGATGATATGTTATATTAAGATTTAATTGCCCGGATAGTCCCTGTGGTTTACCATTTTTTCGCGTTTAGTCCCCAGCTTTTTAAAATAGCATGTCTGCTCCCAGTGGTTTGATCTTTTGTTAATCGGATAGTCCCCACACTGGATGGGTGTTAATTTATTCAGTTAAGTGTTTGTAAAATTACATAAATGTCCTTACTATTGAAAATACAAATTAAAACAATTAAAAGGAAATATAATTAAATAGGCCCCACATGTATAAGAAAAAACAAATTAAATAAATTTCTTAAACCCAACCTAGCCCCCTCGTCTTCCCCATTTCTAAAACCTGCAACACCATCACTATTCCCTCCACCCTACCTTCCAACTTTCCCCTCTTCCTCTTCCGACACCGTCAATAACACCAAAATTCTTAAACCCAACCCTACCCCTTCCCACGTCTTCCACCTTTTCAGAACCTACAAGACTGCCAGAAACCCCACAACCCTTTACTTTTCCACCGGAATCAAGATCGCCTGAATCAAGACCCGTCGGAATCAAGAGCGTCGTTGGGTTTCATCTTGTATTGCCGGAATCAATACCTGGTACCAATCACCGCCGCTAGGTTTTCATCTCATACCGCCGGAATCAAGGTCGGAGGTCGTGGTGGTGATGTTGTCGTCGGAGGTCATGGTGGTAATATTGTCGTCGGAGGTGGGGGTTAAATGTGAGGAGTAGTTGGTGATGTTTTGATGATGTGGTAGGCGGTGGTTAGTGGTTTAGATAAGGTTGGTAGTTGCAGGTTTTGCGGTGGTGTTGAGCAGGTAGTCGTGTGGCGGCAGTGAAGGTGGTCGGGTTCTGGTGATGTGCGATAATAGAACCAAGAAACAAAGTTTTGCTTTTGCACTGTAACTATTTGGCATATATTTCAAATTGTAGATGAAGAAGTCAACAAGGCAATAAATGAAGTGGTGTTTGGTGGCTGGAAAAACAATTTCGCCGGAGAAGATGACTGGCACCGGCGAAAGATAGCAGGGAAGGGAAGGGAAGGGAAGGTGTTGTGAGAGTGGGACCCACTATAAATGATTAATTATATTTCTTTTAGTTTTTTAATTATTATTTATATTAGTAAGGGTAGTTTAGTCATTTTACTTAGACTTAACTGAGAAAACTAATGTCCATCCACTTTAGGGACTATCCGAGTAACAAAAGATCAAACCACAGGGAGCAGACATGCTATTTTAAAAAGTTGGGGACTAAAGGTGAAAAAATGGAAAACCACAGGGATCATCCGAGCAATTAACTCTTGTATTAATAAACATATTTTAACAACATAAACCAGATCATAACATAGGTTTTGATAAAAGATCGCGAATATCGTCATTTAACGACTTAAACCCCCTTTTGGCGCATAGTATGGTTTTAAACCATATTTATCACCCAATACTTGTTACCTACTGTTTTTATAACTTATTTAAAATGTTTTTACTGAAGGTACATGTTATAAACTCAGATTTCCAAATAAGCTTTCAAACTATGTGTGAAATGATCAAAATGCCCCTACGGCGCATTGTAATAAGTGTTTGCATGTATCAGTTGTTAGAGTTTGTTAGTCTGTTAGATGTCCTTGTCTAGGTGACGTCAGCTTAGATGCTCAGTGGTTAGGTTTGTACTATAAATAGAATAGTACCTGTACTGTTCTATGAGCTCTTTTGCACCAATCATCTTGTACGAACAACTAGTGAGCTCAGGCTGGGGGGGGGGGAGTTTAGTGTTCATGCATGCATAGTTAAACTTTTGTAATTCTTACAATCTTTTGACTAATGAAATCATGTATGATGAAAACTATTCTTCTTTGATTGTGTGTTAAAGTTTATTTCCAATTCTCCTGCACATCATTCTCTGTTTCATCTTCCATTTCTATTAAACAACATAATCTAAAGAAACTCAGATCCTAACAATTGGTATCAGAGCATAGGACAGTCAAATTCGATCTAACAATCAATTTGACATAAAAGTTCAGCTCAAATCTATTGATACTAAAAGTTGTTCGTATCAGTTGAAAAAACAGAGCAAGAGGTAATCACGTACAAAGTTGATTATTCGAAAACTTTTGTAAAATCAACCAAGATGACATCACAATCACACGACCCTCACAACACCGGAACACTATTCAAGCCACCTATGTTTGTCAGATCCGAATACAATATCTGGTAACGTAGGATGGGCCATGTGTTAGCTCAGCAAAACACCGGCTGCTGGAAGTCAGTCATCTTTGGACCACACGTTCCAATGGTGCCTAGTACTGAAGATCCCAAAGGCTTTGTGCCTAAAAGCCCTGAAAACTACTCAGAACAAGATTTTCAGAAAATTGAATTATATGCAAAGGCTTTTAGCATAGTAGCCTCAACTCTTCCAAATAACATTTATGCTAGACTGTTACATTGTAACAGTGCCGATGAGCTGTGGGATGCTCTAAAAGAGCAGTTCGGTGGAACAGAAGAGGTTATTGAAAATAACAGGGTGGTTTTGAATCAACAGTATGAAACGTTTTGCCATGTCAAAGGAGTATCACTAATACAACAGTTTGAACGTTTAGTTGTCTCATTACTGAACTTAAACTTGTTAATGTTGAATTTGTAAAATAAACTCTAAATAGTAGGTTTCTAAGATCACTACCTGACAAATGGGACACAATTGCTTTTCTGACTAGAAATTCTGTTGGATTCAAAGAGTTAAGTCTGACCCAACTTCATGATCGACTCCTCACTTATGAGAGAGAGTTGAACCAGAAAAAGAAGTTACAAGAATCAGGGAAGGTTGCTGATGATTACACCTTTGGTAACACAGCACTTCTGGGTCAAGAAGAATCTAGTAGTAGTAAGGATCCGAGTTATGATCATTACATTGACATAACTGCTGGTGGAGCTTTTAACAACTCTGATTCTTACTCATCCAACTATGCTTTTACAACAAATGGAGAAAACCAGAATTCTGACAACTTATCCTTTGAACTCAATGATCTCCAACATTTTGATCCAACTGATCTGGAGGAAATGGACATATTGCATCAACTGGCACTGCTAAGTGTAAGAACCAGGAAGTTTTATAAGAGAACAAGAAGAAAATTTCCAGGGTTACATGGGAATCTAAAAGTGGGGTTGGATAAATCAAAATTAAAGTGCTACAAGTGTAACAGGCTAGGACATTTTGCTAGAGAATTTAGAAGCCAAAACAGCGGACCAATCATAACACATCCTAGCCCTAGACCTCAAAATACACAAAACACTGTGCACTATTCCCAATATACCCCTGCTGCTCATGTAAACACTGCTCATTATGCATACCCTGTAACACCTATTCCAGTGCCATATGTTCAAGCCTCTGTCCCACAAATTCAGTATGTCCAGGCCCCAGTCTCTCAGGTTCAAGTGCAACAACCTGCACCACAACATGCTGCACAAACATCTGCTCCAGCAGAGGCCAGCCAGCAAAGCTTCTTTACCCAAGCCTTTGTTGATTGGAGTAGCATGCCTGATGAGTTATCTGATGAGAATTTTGCTCTATTTGCTAAGAATGATGCTCTTTGTGATGAATTTTGTTTTGCAGCTTTAAAGTCAGATCCAGAAGGCCTGGAAACTGTAGAGGGAGAATCAAGTGCTGAAACAGTGGATGAAATTGCTGAAGTAGTGGATACTGCTGTTGTTGTTGAACAACTGTTTGAGAAGGAAACCAAACCACAGATAGAACCTCTTGCTGACCCATGGTGTAAAGAAGAAGTGGAAAAGAACACCAGTGCTTATGAGAATGTCTGTGACTGTGCCATGATTGCTGCAGCTAAGGTATCACCTCAGGTCTTGAAAAGCCTATGTTCAGACAAATGCATCATAGCATTTACTAATGTTAAAGAGGTGAATGAAAACATTAAGGACAAGATTTTAAAAGATGAAGTACAATTTGAAAAGTCTATTAAAAACTGAAAAACAAATTGTTTGAAAAAGATAATGAAATCTGCAGTCTTAAACATGAATACAACATAACATAGGACCAACTTCAAGCCATGATAGAGAAATATCATGCTTGCAAAAAGGAGTTGGAATCCACCCAAATCACTTGTGAGAAATGGGTGGAATCCTGCAAAGGTTATGAGCTGATGTTAGAGAAACATATCAAAAGCAATGTAAAATTTGGCATAGGTTTAAGGAAAAATGACCAAGTTGAAAACACTGCTGTAAATGAGTTTGGGTCTGTTGAGATTATTCCAACAAACAAGGATGGTCAAGAAATTAAAATAACTGACAAAAATGGTAACAAAATCATTTTGGAAACACCAGAGGGGTCATCAACCTTTGAGGAGATTGAAAAATATCAATTCAAACCCACCTGGTCAGATGAGTGTGACATCCTTGAGAATTTCAAACCCATGGATTTTTCCACAGTTGAAGGTGTGAAAGCACCTAGGCCAAGGTCATTCCTCTTAAAGACATCCCAACTGTAACAACCCTTGGTAAAACCAACACCTTCATAAATATTATGACACTTTAGTATATTGTAAAATATTCCAATATGTCTTATATTACACTCCGTATGTGAAAACCGAGCCCAAATTATGTTTTAACATATAAAATAAAGAGTTAATTACTTTTTCAGTCCCTGAGTTTGCAAAAAATAACGGTTTCAGTCCATTAGTTTAAAAATTGCCATTTCAGTCCATTAGTTTCATTTTCATAACCATTTCAGTCCACAAACTTAACTCCATCCATTTATTTTGTTAACTTTGGGGTGAAATTACCAAATTACCCCTGCTAACATAAAAAATCATATAAATTCCAAAAAAATTCAAAAAAAATCATAAAAATTCAAAAAAATAAAAAAAAATTAAAAAAAAAATTCAAAAAAATTAAAAAAAATTCTAAAAAATCAAAAAAATTTTAAAAAATTCAAAAAAATCAAAAAAATTCCAAAAAATTCAAAAAAATCTAAAAATCAAAAAATTTTTAAAAAATCATAAAAATTCTAAAAAATCCAAAAAAATTCAAAAAAATCCAAAATGTTTCGAACCCGAACCGTTTCGAACCCGAACCGTTTCGACCCGTACCGTTTCGACGCGAACCGTTTCGACGCGAACCGTTTCGAACCGTACCGTTTCGACCGTTCCGTTTCGAGCCGAACCGTTTCGACCCGTACCGTTTCGACCCGTACCGTTTCGACGCGAACCGTTTCGACGCGAACCGTTTCGACCCGTTCCGTTTCGAGCCGAACCGTTTCGAGCCGAACCGTTTCGACCCGTACCGTTTCGAGCCGTACCGGTTCGGCTCGAAACGGAACGGGTCGAAACGGTTCGCGTCGAAACGGTTCGCGTCGAAACGGTACGGGTCGAAACGGTTCGGCTCGAAACGGAACGGTCGAAACGGTACGGGTCGAAACGGTTCGCGTCGAAACGGTTCGCGTCGAAACGGTTCGCGTCGAAACGGTACGGGTCGAAACGGTTCGGGTTCGAAACGGTTCGGGTTCGAAACATTTTGGATTTTTTTGAATTTATTTGGATTTTTTAGAATTTTTATGATTTTTTAAAATTTTTTTGATTTTTAGATTTTTTTGAATTTTTTGGAATTTTTTTGATTTTTTTGAATTTTTTAAAATTTTTTTGATTTTTTAGAATTTTTTGGAATTTTTTTATTTTTTTGAATTTTTTAAAAAAAATTTTAGTTTTTGGAATTTTTTTTGAATTTTTTGGAATTTTTATGATTTTTTTGGATTTTTTATGTTAGCAGGGGTAATTTGGTAATTTCACCCCAAAGTTAACAAAATAAATGGATGGAGTTAAGTTTGTGGACTGAAATGGTTATGAAAATGAAACTAATGGACTGAAATGGCAATTTTTAAACCAATGGACTGAAACCGTTATTTTTTGCAAACCTCAGGGACTGAAAAAGTAATTAACTCTAAAATAAATTAAAAATAAGAAAAATGGAATTGAGGCGGGCCGCGTAGACGCACCCCAACATCTCACGCGGGCGGTATCAAGACTGTAATTGACTCCGTTGACTTCTTAAGTTGATACGAGCCGCGTAAGCTTAAGCTTACACTTACGCGGGCCGCTAGAGATCATGAAACGCGGAGACATCCGGTGCTGACACGTGTCGACATCGTGGCGGTCTAGAGGATGACCGGGACAGGCTATATGTTGACCAGGTGGTTGACGCGGGCCGCGTAAGGCTTAGCCTTATCTTACGCGGGCCGCCTGGAAGTCAGAATCCAGCACTATATATAGAACTCATCAGTTTATGTTTTTGGTCGCTCACATTTCAATCTCAAATCACAATTTCTGTAGGAAAGTTATAATACACGGGTATTATACCCTTAATTAGCGAGGTTCTGCTCCGTTGTAAGTATTATAACCCCAGTTTCATAATAGTTACGCTGCCCGATTGATTTAGGGTTCCGTAACAACTGTCGTGGTTCTGCCCGACGTAGTTGTTGGAATGCCGTCTCGGGGAAGGTATCATTAATAATTTCAAAGGGTTATGATACTAACCAATGTACATTTGTATAAATTATAGATTATACCCAGGAAACCTTTACAAGAAGCCTAAGATAGCAAAGTGAGTTTATCCTATTTTTGTTAACCTTTTTGTAATGTTTTACCAAACCTTAAATGTTTTACAATGTGATTAAGCGGTGATTGAGTCTTTGTAGTTCTTCAATTACTGCCGGTATGTTGGGGTTTTGTATACAAAATTTACTACACTGTGAGTAGTAAGTCAAGGTTGACAGTACGTTACCATTGGACAATGAGTTAGCCAATGTGTAATATGACCCACAAGTCAGTGGATTGATAGTACCAAATGGAGTAATTGTGTAGACATAAACATTGTAATCGTCCTCAATACTGTTTTAATCGATAAAATGTTTCTTGATTAAACTGGGATTCATTCACCAGTATTTCCGACTGACAAATGTTTTTAAAACGCGTTTCAGGTAATCCAATGTGACAGCCAATTAGTAGAAAGCCAGCTGGAGAGCACTAAAGGCTTGGAGATAATGTGGCTATAAAAGTTACCTAATAAACGATGTTTTAAATTCAATACGATAGGGTTTATCCCTATAAATGTATTGTAATAAGAAACTTGGATTTTATCCATGTGATTATTAATATAAAATATGGTGGTTTTACTCTGATAAACATTTCCTAACTACGGTCCTGATGTAAATTCCGCTGCAAGATTAAATAACCTGATACCACCACAACTGAGATCGCGTCCGCCCGTTCCCGGGAATAAGGGATCGGGGGTTGCGACAGGAGGTGGTATCAGAGCCTAGCCACTGGTCTGAGCCAAAGAAGTGTTCTGCTGACACTTAAAATTCTATATTTTGTGTTAGGAAATAAATTACGGAAATATGTGCATAACTGTAATTATTTGTTATGTGTTATTTGACTATCTGTTAGTTTTCAGTATGAGTGATCAAGGTCCATCAGACGTGAATCGTCAGTTATCTGATTCACCTAGGAGTGAAGGTACATCATCACAGCCTGCCCTTTCAGGGTATTCTACTGATCAGGATGAGGGAATATTTGCCTTTAGAGCTCAATCTGAAGAACCATTTCCTAATAAGAAACGAGGATGGTTCAGTAAAGAAGCTTTTGCTCGTAGGAAGAGAATGCGAAAATTGCAACAGCAAAGAGCGTTAGCAGCTATTAAGCGAGAGACAGATGCCCATACACAGGACATACTTAATAGAAGCCTAGCTAATTTTCATATCTTAGCTACAACTGCTGCTGACCCAGGTCTGTAACAACTTGTAGCCCCACAACCACAAAACCCAGAACAACCCATGGAAATAGAAAACCCGGAAAACCAAGTAGAGATGCACGATTTTAACCCAGAAGAAATCCCAAGGGTACCTGCACCAAACCCTCTAGATCCAAATTACGACCCCTGGTGGGATAACAATAGGGACTTTGTGCAACGTTACCCTATCCAGGAATATCCACCCATACAGAACATAGAAGCTTACCCAGGTATGGACCCTTTAGATCCCTATTACCAAAATGATTATATTAGGGAGATATTAGAGGATCCTTACCAATTTCAGGAACTGTCACCCCCATATCAGGAACCCGCACCCCATATTCCAAACCCAGTCCGAGAACCTGCACCCCCAATGAGTGCAGAAAACGTGCAAGAACTTAGGACTTTCGGGGAGGAAATTTTAGAGAGCAGTGAGAGAATGCGTCAGGTGGGAGAACGTCTCGTATGGAAATACGATGAACGTAATATGGATTTTTGGATAAATCCATATCCGTGAATGAGATGGTGAAACGATGGTAGTAATAATATTATAATAATAAAATAAAATAAAAATAAAATAAAATATGTGTGTACGTATGCATAGTACTATTAGTGTAATTTTCTTTCTGTTGGTATTGTAATCTTTATTTCTGTACTAGTGTGTAATAGACGCATAGTATATGAAAAAGAGTATAGTCGCAATGATCGACGGTTTTGGTTAAATTGCGTGTCATGTGATTAACTATATTACCTATTATTTGTGATATTAATATGGGGTAAATGTTTAAAATTCAGATGGCCGACGAAGAAAATCAAGGAAATTTGAATAACGATAATCAGAGCAACATTAACGTGGTTAATGAAAACCCAAGCATCAATAACAATGGAAATCAAGTGGATAATAGTGCTATCCAACATATAGTAGCACAGGGAATTATAGATGCAATGTCATTTATTCTTCAAACGGTTCAAGAAGCGAATAATAAAAGTAAACATAGCAGTAAGCGACCAATTGAACCAGAACATAGCGTGAACAATAGACCTATACTTCAAATGCCCATTCCCAAAAGAAGAAGAACTGTGCCTTACGGTTGTTCATACAAAGAATTCTGGTCCTGTAAACCAATAGAATTCTCGGGCAATGAAGAACCTATTGCAGCTCTACGCTGGATAGAAAAGACTGAGGCTGTTCTAAAAATAAGTAAATGTGCGGAAGAGGACAAGATAATGTTTGCTTCCAATCTATTTAAGAATGCAGCCTTAGAATGGTGGAACACTATCCTTCAGTCTAGAGGAAGTGATAGGATTTATAGTAGGGATTGGGAAGAATTTAGGAATATGGTAGAAAGGAAATTCTGCCCTCTAAATGAAAAGGAGCAGATAGCAAACAAATTCCTAAATCTTAGGATGACTGGTGTGGATAGTAAGGGGTACACGAAGTTATTCTTTGAATATGCTAGAATAGTACCAACTCTTGCTTCACCAGAACCAGTGTTAATCTCCCGTTATATTTGGGGATTAATTGGATAGATTAGATATGTAGTCAAGGCATCTAGACCTCAAACTATAGAAGAAACTGTAGAACTAGCCAATACCTTGATAGATGAATTAGTCCGTACAAGAGAAGAAGACCAGAGGAGAAACCTAACCCAAAGGCTTACTCAATAATTTCGTTCTGGAAATTTCAATCGTAGGAATATGGGTTCTACCTCTGCACCATATTGCAAGGTCTGCAAGAAAAAACACTCGGGAAAATGCTCCAATCTCTGCAATTACTGCAAGATGCCAGGACACAAGGAAGAAAATTGCAAGAGGAAATCCAGTAATGGATTATGCTACAACTGTGGAGAGAAAGGTCATATCAGGCCAAACTGTCCAAAATTGGCCCCAGCTGCAAACAACAAGAATACTAAAAATGTTAGAGCATTTGTTCTTACTGCAGATGAAGCCAAGATGATCCCAGGCGTTATAGCTGGTACGTTTTTAGTTAATGATATATTTGCTAAAGTATTATTTGACTCTGGTGCGAACCAAAGTTTTATTAATACTTCGTTTTGCAAAATTTTAACTCAGTCATTAACTAAACTACCACAAGAATGTCTAGTAGAGACAGCCAATGGAGAAACCGTTAAAATTTCTAAAATCTTGCAGGGAGCAAGTATAGAAATTTCAAATCAGAAATTTATTGCAAATCTTTATCCCATGAATCTGGCAGGATTCGATGTTGTTTTAAGAATGGATTGGTTAATAGCCAATAAAGCCAATATTTTATGTGATCAAAAGTTAATACAAGTAAATTCACTGAAAGGTAAAACGATCACAATTAAAGGAGATAAGCCGTTTAGATCCACTAAATTAATCTTTGTAATGAAAATTGCAAGTTGTATGAGAAAAGGTTCTATAATGTATTTGATTTCTATAGTCACTAACACTAAAGGAAAAGAACTAAAAGATATTCCAGTAGTATCTCAATTTTCAGATGTCTTTCCAGAAGAATTACCAGGGCTACCTCCAGACAGAGAAGTTGAATTCAGGATTCATCTACTACCCGGAACAGCACCAATTGCCAAAGCACCCTACCGTTTGGCACCCGCTGAAATGCAAGAACTAAAGAAACAATTAGATGAATTGTTGGAGAAAGGATTTATACAACCAAGTTCGTCGCCATGGGGAGCGCCGATACTGTTTGTTAAAAAGAAGGACGGATCAATGCGTATGTGTATTGATTACCGTGAATTGAACAAGGTCACGATTAAGAATCGGTACCCATTACCAAGAATCGATGATCTGTTTGATCAATTGCAATGAGCTCGATTTTTCTCTAAAATCGATTTAAGGTCAGGATATCATCAATTAAAGGTACAGGAAGAAGACATTCCTAAAACCGGTTTTAGAACAAGGTATGGTCATTATGAATTTACTGTCATGCCATTTGGTTTAACCAATGCCCCAGCTGCATTTATGGACATGATGAACCGAGTATGTAAGCCATATTTGGATAAATTCATAATTGTATTCATAGATGATATTCTAATTTATTCTAAGAATAAAGAGGATCATGCAAAGCATTTGCACGCACTTTTAAGTTTGTTAAGAAAGGAAAAGCTTTACGCTAAGTTTTCTAAGTGTGAATTTTGGTTAGAACAGGTACAATTCCTTGGACACCTAGTCAATCATGAAGGAATTCATGTAGATCCAACAAAAATCGAGGCAATTACTAAATGGAAAACCCCTGAGTCACCAACTGAGGTTAGAAGTTTCTTAGGATTAGCCGGTTATTATAGAAGATTTATTCAAGATTTCTCTAGAATAGCCATTACCTTAACTAAGTTAACCTGTAAATCTGTTAAGTTTGAATGAGGATTAAAACAAGAAGAAGCCTTTAGAATTCTTAAGCAAAGATTAACTCATACACCTATATTAGCATTACCAGAAGGAACTGAAGACTTTGTAGTCTATTGTGATGCTTCTAAATTAGGTTATGGATGTGTATTGATGCAACGACAAAAGGTTATAGCTTACGCATCTAGACAACTTAAGAATCATGAAGAGAATTATTCAACCCATGATCTAGAATTAGGAGCTATAATTTTTGCTCTTAAGATTTGGAGACATTACCTTTATGGTAGTAAGTTTTCCGTATTCACTGATCATAAGAGTTTAAGGTATATCTTCAAGCAAAAGGAGTTGAATATGAGACAAAGATGCTAGATGGAGATGCTTAGTGATTATGATTGTAATATACAGTATCATGAAGGAAAAGCAAATGTAGTGGCAGATGCTTTAAGCCGAAAGTATCATGAAAAGCAAAGAAGGGTACGTTCTCTTAAATTAAATCTGCAAGTAGATTTAAATGATCAAATAAAAGAAGCACAAGAGTCAGTAATCAAGGAATATACTGAAAAATTAAAAGGTATGTTAAAAGAATTAAAACAAGGAACAGATGGAATTTGGAGATTCCATGAAAATAGAATGTGAATACCTAAATTAGGAAATCTACGCCATCGCATATTAGAAGAAGCTCATAAGTCCAAGTATACGATGCATCCAGGAAGTGACAAAATGTACCAGGATTTAAGGAAAATTTTCTGGTGGATAGGAATGAAGAAAGACATAGCAACCTATGTTTCTAAATGTTTAACTTGTTCACAATTCAAAGCTGAACACCAGAAACCCTCAGGTTTGTTACAGCAATTAGAAATGCCAGTTTGGAAATGGGAATTAATAACCATGGATTTTGTTACTAAATTACCTAAAACTAAGAAAGGAAATGATACAATCTGGGTGATTGTAGATAGACTAACCAAATCAGCTCATTTCTTACCAATGAAGGAAACAATTAGTATGGAACAATTATCTAAATTGTATGTAAATGAAATTGTTTCTTTACATGGCATTCCTTTATCAATTGTTTCTGATAGGGATAGTCGATTTACCTCTCATTTTTGTCAAGTTTTCAAAAGGCAATGGGAACCGAGTTAAAATTAAGCACAGCTTATCATCCACAAACGGATGGACAAAGTGAAAGAAGAATTCAAACAATGGAGGACATGCTTAGAGCTTGTGTAATTGATTTTGGAGGTAATTGGGACGATCACTTACCTTTAATAGAATTTTCTTATAATAATAGTTATCACACAAGTATCAACGCTGCACCATTTGAAGCACTTTATGGAAGAAAGTGTCGAACCCCAGTCTGTTGGGCAGAAATTGGGGAAAAGCAACTATCTGGACCTGAGATAGTACAAGAAACAACTGACAAGATTATTCAAGTCAAGGAACGACTGAAAGCCGCACGTGATCGACAAAAGAGTTATGCCAATAACCGACGCAAGCCATTGGAGTTTCAGGTAGGAGATAAAGTATTGTTGAAAGTCTCTCCTTGGAAATGAGTGGTAAGATTCATCAAAAGTGGAAAGCTAAGTCCCAGGTATGTTGGACCTTTTGAGATTATTAGAAGAATAGGACCAGTAGCCTATCAGCTACAACTGCCAGAGGAAATGGCAGGAATACATGATGTGTTTCATGTATCTAATCTCAAAAAGTGTTTAGCTGATGAATCATTGATAGTACCTCTTAAAGATATAGAGGTAAATGAACAACTCAAGTTTGTAGAAAAACCTCTACAGACTGAAGACAGAAAAATCAAGAATCTCAAGCATAAAAGACTAGTTCTAGTCAAAGTGAAGTGGGACTCCAAAAGAGGACCTGAATACACATGGGAGCTTGAATCAGAAATGCAAAAGAAATACCCGCATTTATTTCAATAGATCTCGAGGACGAGCTCTAAAACAAGGTGGGGAGAATGTAACAACCCTTGGTAAAACCAACACCCTCATAAATATTATGACACTTTAGTATATTGTAAAATATTCCAATATGTCTTATATTACACCCCGTATGTGAAAACCGAGCCCAAATTATGTTTTAACATATAAAATAAATTAAAAATAAGAAAAATGGAGTTGAGGCGGGCTGCGTAGACCCACCCCAACATCTCACGCGGGCGGTATCAAGACTGGAATTGACTCCGTTGACTTCTTAAGTTGATACGGGCCGCGTAAGCTTAAGCTTACACTTACGCGGGCCGCTAGAGATCATGAAACGCGGAGACATCCGGTGCTGACACGTGTCGACATCGTGGCGGTCTAGAGGATGACCGGGACAAGCTATATGTTGACCAGGTGGTTGACGCGGGCCGCGTAAGGCTTAGCCTTATCTTACGCGAGCCGCCTGGAAGTCAGAATCCAGCACTATATATAGAACTCATCAGTTTACGTTTTTGGTCGCTTACATTTCAATCTTAATCACAATTTCTGTAGGAAAGTTATAATACACGGGTATTATACCCTTAATTAGAGAGGTTCTGCTCCGTTGTAAGTATTATAACCCCAGTTTCATAATAGTTACGCTGCCCGATTGATTTAGGGTTCTGTAACAACTGTCGTGGTTCTGCCCGACGTAGTTGTTGGAATGCCGTCTCGGGGAGGGTATCATTAATAATTTCAAAGGGTTATGATACTAACCAATGTACATTTGTATAAATTATAGATTATACCCAGGAAACCTTTACAAGAAGCCTAAGATAGCAAAGTGAGTTTATCCTTTTTTTGTGAACCTTTTTGTAATGTTTTACCAAACCTTAAATGTTTTACAATGTGATTAAGCGGTGATTGAGTGTAACACCCCGAAAAATATAAAACTTTATATTAGAATTATAAAGTATAATAAATGAGAATTTACTAACAATGAATTTTAACCTAGTTAGTTAATTCTCTAGAAATAGCTTATAATAGGGTTAAAAGCAACTAAACTATAAGTTGAACAAAGTGGAAGGGCCAAAGTTGTAAGAATTGAAACTATATTGTTAATTTTAATAAAAATCAAAAACCAAACACCCATTTGAAGGGTCTGGTCGCACAGGAGAAGATCAGGGGCGATCCCCACTCTCCAAAACCCTAAAACTTCACTAAACTAGCAAATTGAAGGCTCAATCCAAGTTGAAATCGAATTTAAAGCTTAGAATCGTGATCCTCATCGCAAGAGGATTATATGGTATGTAAAATCTGATGAAATCTCTCAACTTGAAATTCTCATGATTTTGGAAAATCTGAAATTAGATGTTGCATGTGTGTTATTTGGTTAGATTAGGGATGATATAGTGTCTAGAAGTGAAACCTAGACAACTACATGTGAAATCATGTCCAAATTCAGGAAATTCCATGAACACCTTGAAGGTGGGTTGTGGGTTTTACAAGATGAAGATGAACACTAGGGTTTAGAATGATTATTCTAGTGCAATTCGATCATAGAAAGTGATTTCAGAAAAGTATGATGTTTAAATACTATATGAAGGCTTTATTGATGTTAAGTTAGCTAATTAGCAAGCTATGAACTTGAATATGAAAGATATAAAAATTCTGCCCTTATAGTGTTTGTAGAAATGCCTCAAAGAAGGCTTAAAACTGAATTGTAAAGTTAAATACGCATAATTATGATGTATGACAAAATGTGCGTTATGTATGTGAAACAAAGAGTTCTAAACATAAGGTGATTGAACTCTATAGGAAAGGAAGCCGGGGCATCTAGCGGGTAAACCGGTGTGGACGCACGTTTGAAGGGCTTGCTTTGAAGGTATGTAACTTGACCCGTTACATTAAGTAGATTTTGATGATTATAAATTGCGTAATTGAATTTTAGAATAAGGGTTGTTTTGAATTAAAGCGGTAATGTCGCTATATTGAATAATAGGCCAAATTTGGTTGGAACTCGTTGGTAGTCGTCACAAAGGAGGATTCCTTAGACGAGCCAAACGGGTCGAATAATCAAATAAAGCATGGATATTGCTTCGTAACATGATTGATTGGTCTATTGTTAACAATTGAATATTGACATATTAAAACACGAGATTTTAATGTGTTGGTTGTTAGAATAAAGGATTCGAGAAATTGGTATGGGCAACACAAACAAAACAGTCAAAAACTTATATGTGCAGAGACTACCGTAAGTTACGGTACCACCGTAACTTACGGTAGAGGTCAGAAGGCTACGGTGGTTTACCCCTGTGTTACGATGGAACCACAGTTTTCCAGAAGCCACCGTAACTTACGGTGACTACCGTAAGTTACGGTGGAGCCCTAAAATGAATGATGAACTTTGTATATTATCTTAAATCAATTCCGTTTTTAAACGTAGTATTGATTACGTAATATTTTAAGGATCTCTAACATTAAGATTTGTTAAAATATTTAGTTTTCAGGTTTGGTAAGAATATGGACGATGATCAAGCATGTATGAAGAACCGAACACAATTTCTTTTGAAGCTTCCGCAATATCTTAACTTTTAGTAGACTTTGGTTATGAAATGTAAACAATTGTTAAACAACTTTCTGAATGTTTTAAATTAGTCGTTAGTTGACTAATGTCTTTGCTATTTTTGAACCTTGCTTATGATAGTTTGTTATAACTTAGATATCTTTTATATGTAAGCAAATGAATCATTATTAAATTCAAGTAAATATTAGACGGGTGTTACATTGAGTCTTAGTAGTTCTTCAATTACTGCCGGTATGTTGGGGTTTTGTATACAAAATTTACTACACTGTGAGTAGTAAGTCAAGGTTGACAGTACGTTACCATTGGACAATGAGTTAGCCAATGTGTAATATGACCCACAAGTCAGTGGATTGATAGTACCAAATGGAGTAATTGTGTAGACATAAACATTGTAATCGTCCTCAATACTGTTTTAATCGATAAATTGTTTCTTGATTAAACTGGGATTCACTCACCAGTATTTCCGACTGACAAATGTTTTTAAAACGCGTTTCAGGTAATCCAATGTGACAGCCAATTAGTAGAAAGCTAGCTGGAGAGCACTAAAGGCTTGGAGATAATGTGGCTATAAAAGTTACCTAATAAACGATGTTTTAAATTCAATAAGATAGGGTTTATTCCTATAAATGTATTGTAATAAGAAACTTGGATTTTATCCATGTGATTATTAATATAAAATATGGTGGTTTTACTCTGATAAACATTTCCTAACTACGGTCCTGATGTAAATTCCGCTGCAAGATTAAATAACCTGATACCACCACAACTGAGATCGCGTCCGCCCGTTCCCGGGAATAAGGGATCGGGGGTTGCGACAGGAGGTGGTATCAGAGCCTAGCCACTGGTCTGAGCCAAAGAAGTGTTCTGCTGACACTTAAAATTCTATATTTTGTGTTAGGAAATAAATTACGGAAATATGTGCATAACTGTAATTATTTGTTATGTGTTATTTAACTATCTGTTAGTTTTCAGTATGAGTGATCAAGGTCCATCAGACGTGAATCGTCAGTTATCTGATTCACCTAGGAGTGAAGGTACATCATCACAGCCTGCCCTTTCAGGGTATTCTACTGACCAGGATGAGGGAATATTTGCCTTTAGAGCTCAATCTGAAGAACCATTTCCTAATAAGAAACGAGGATGGTTCACAAATCTCAAGACAATCACTGCTTTGTCAAAACAAGGCCTTGTAAGAGGTCTTCCAAAAAAATTGTTCACTTGTTCTGAGCATTGTGTTTCTTGTTTAAAAGGTAAACAACATAAAAGCTCATACAAGTCCATTGAGGAGTCCAAATCAACCAAGTGTTTGCAAATGCTGCACATGGATTTGTTTGGCCCAGTAAAAATCATGAGCTTGAAAAAGAAAAGATACTGTTTGGTCATTGTAGATGATTTTTCTAGGTTTACATGGACTTACTTCTTACATTCTAAAGATGAGACTGTAGGCATTTTTCCAGACTTTGTCAAACAGGTTGAAAAGCAATTTGACATGCCAGTAAAAGTCTTTAGGAGTAACAATGGAACAGAGTTTAGGAACAAGGAGTTGGATGAGTTCTGTGTGTCAAAAGGGATTGTAAGGCAATACAGCATCCCAAGAATAGGGTGTTCATCGAATCGAATATTGAATTTTTGAATTATTCGAATCGAATTGTTCGAATAATTTTTATTTTTCCTTGAATTCGTATTCGATTCTAATTCGGTTAAAACCTATCGAATTCGATTCGAATTCGTATTCGAATATAAAACTCATTTCGTATTCGATTAAAAATTCGAATTCAAATCGAATTCGAATAAATTCGATTTAATTCAGATTCTTTAAAAACATGTAAAAAACATTCAAAATGAAACATAAATTTTAAAGTAGCCATAAAGCACGATATCACATTAAAAGGTTCCAAATAAAGTACCACAAGTTTAAAATTCAAAACGAGAAGTCGGGAATAACCACTCCACGTTACAAGTTAATATTTTTATGCTTAGAAATCTATTGATAGATTTGTTACTTAGGTTTTAGTTATGGGCCATGTAGTGGGTTTGGTAATGGGTAATTTTAATACTTGGAAAAAATTTGAAAATAATTTATAGTATAGCCTAATAAAAGTTA
The DNA here is from genome assembly GCA_030545235.1 of Helianthus tuberosus. Classification (NCBI taxonomy): domain Eukaryota; kingdom Viridiplantae; phylum Streptophyta; class Magnoliopsida; order Asterales; family Asteraceae; genus Helianthus; species Helianthus tuberosus. The sequence continues at coordinate 79,441,189 of CM060428.1, read as the reverse complement.
GATATATATTATATATAAAAATAATAAATAAAAGTGTGTAGTTTTTATTCGAATTTCGAATCGAATCGAATTTGAAATTATAAATTCATATTCGATTCGTATTCGATTTACTTGAGTCGAATTGAATCGAATTCGAATTCGAATTCTTATAATCGAAACGAATTCTTGATAATCGGATCGAATTTAAACGAATTTCGAATTTTTTGAATTCGAAATGAATTTCGAATTTTTCGAATTCGAAACGAATTCTGCACACCCCTAGGTGGTTGAAAGGAAAAACAGAACATTAATTGAAGCTGCCAGAACAATGCTTGCAGATTCAGGTTTACCCTTAACTTTTTGGGCTGAAGCTGTAAATACTGCATGCTATGTGCATAACAGAGTTTTGATCAACCACAGGCATCAAAAGACTGCCTATGAAACTTTTTCAAAATTAAACCACTGATCTCATACTTCAAAATCTTTGGCTGCCCATGTTTTATTTTAAACCTAAAAGATTCAATTTCAAAATTTGCAGCCAAAGTAGATTATGGTTATCACTTGGGATACTCAACCACTGCCAAGGCCAACAAAGTGTTTAACACAAGGACTAGGTGTGTGGAAGAGACTTTGAATGTAAAGTTCAATGAACTTTCATCACTGAAAATCCCAGCAAACCTTGGTGAATTGTTTTATCTTGACAAGTTTACTTTTGAAGATGTGTCTGTCAAGACTAACCCTGCAGGTACTCCACAATCTCCATCACAAGATTATGGATATGAAGTTGTAATTCCACAACACAAATTCACATCCACCACCAGAGCAGCAGATGTTCAAAACATCTGTCAAAGCTCAACCACTGCTGCATCAACAGTTGTTAATCAAAGTAGCCCTTTAACCTCTGCCACCACATCATCCACAACCACTGTTGATAAAAATCTACCAACAATGGATAAAAAACAACATTGTGCCACACCCATTCCTCTTATCCCTCCACCTCCATTTCAAACAGATGTTGGATCATCAAAGTCACCAACAAATGTTAGCTCAGATGATTCCTATCTGCAGCCTTCACCCTTTAATGCCATTGTTCCATACAAGGGAGATCTAATCTTCCTGAAGTCTCATCCACCAGATCAAATCATTGGAAACATCAATGAAGGGGTTCTTACTAGAAGTCAATCCCAAAACATTTGTCTTTTTGCTGGCTTTCTATCACTCCATCAACCAGTCAAGTACCAAGAGGCACTTAAAGACAACAGTTGGGTAGAAGCTATGCAAGAAGAGCTCTAACAGTTTAAAAGACAACAAGTATGGGAACTTGTACCACTGCCAGAGGGTGTGAGTCCTATTGGCACAAAGTGGGTCTTCAAAAACAAAACTGATGAAAGGGGCATTGTTGTCAAGAATAAAGCTAGGCTTGTGGTTCAAGGCTTTAGACAAGAAGATGGCATTGACTATGATGAAACTTTTGCCCCTGTAGCAAGATTGGAAGCTATCAGACTGTTCTTAGCCTTTGCTGTCAACCACAACATCAAGGTGTTTCAGATGGATATCAAACGTGCATTCCTCTATGGTAAGATTCAAGAAGAGGTATATGTTTGTCAACCTCCTGGTTTTGAGGATCCATTTAATCCAAATCATGTCTACAAGCAAAACAAAACTTTGTATGGCCTAAAACAAGCACCAAGAGCCTGGTATGAAACTCTTTCCACTTTTCTAATCTCTATTGGTTTCACAAGAGGAAAAATTGATAAAACATTGTTTTTAAAATGGAGAGGAAAAAATTTGATGATTGTCCAAATTTATGTGGATGACATCATTTTTGGAAGCACATGTAATAAAATGTGTGACGAGTTCAGACAACTCATGACAGCTGAGTTTGAGATGAGTGCAATGGGTGAACTACAGTGCTTTCTTGGTCTCCAAGTTAAGCAACTGCAAAATGGCACTTTCATTCATCAAAGTAAATATGCAAAAGAACTTTTAACCAAATTTGAGATGATTGATTTCAAGCCATGTAGTACACCCATGGCAACCACAAAAATAGTCATGTCTGATGAGAAGGATGATTCGGTTGATCAAACCTTATATAGAAGCATGATCGGGTCTTTATTGTACCTAACTGCATCTAGGCCACACATCATGTTTGCAACATGTGTTTGTGCAAGATCCCAATCAGCCCCTAGGAAGTCTAACCTCATTGCTGTGAAAAGGATATTCAGATACATAAAAAGTGCTCCCACACTTGGTATCTGGTACCCTGCTAATGGGAATGTTAAGCTTTCAGTTTTATCAACAGTGACTTTGCTGGATGTAACAAAACAAGGAAGTCTACATCAGGGGGTGCCAATTTCTAGGTGATTGCTTAGTATCTTGGCAAAGCAAAAAGCAAGCAGCTGTTTCCACATCCACTATTGAAGCAGAATACATTGCTACTGCAAGCTGTACAGCCCAACAGTTGTGGCTTCAAAATCAATTGCTGGATTTTGGTATAACTGCTTTAAAGACACCTCTCATGTTGGATAGTCAAGCAGCTGAAAATATCATCAAAAATCTAGTTTCTCATTCAACCACCAAACACATTGACATCAGACATCACTTTGTGAGGGATTTCTATGAAAAAAGTTTGATTTCTCTGCATCATGTTCCAACTAAGGATCAGCTGGCAGATGTGCTAACAAAAACATTAGACACATCCACCTTTGAAAGCTTGATCTCTAGAATTGGTATGCTTAACATAGAATAACAAGCAAAATCTTGTTTTTCTATGAATAAAAAACATTAAAATGTTTTCAGAAAATCAAAAATTCATCCTTAAAAATAGTTAAAATGAAATTTTTCATTAATCTTTAAAAGTCTGTCATAACCACTGATTGGTTCAAACATCTGATTGTTAAAAAGTATCCACTGTTGAAAGACAACCTCCATTTCTTCATTTTTCTTGTTGACCACTGTTGACCAAACATCAGTGTTTCAACCACTGATAGTTAAAATCAGCCATTGTTCTCATTATTCATTGTTCTCAACCACTGATATTGTCCATCAGTGGTTTCCAAACAACTGACTTCCACTTTCCATCAGAGGTTGCCATGTGGTTAGTTCTTAGCCGTCCGATCTTTGAAACCGCTGCCACGTCAGCATTCACTTTTTCACTCTCATAAAACCCTGATAAAACCCCCAAATAGAGTTTTCACTGCTGTATCGAATTCAAAAATTCTTCAAAGCGGTTTCCATCTCATAATCATCTCTTCTCTTCCATTCGCGATTTCTCAATAATCACCATGGCTCTCATCCTTAAACACCCACACAATTATCTTTGTACCCTTGAGAAAACAAGCAAAAACAAAGATTTCCATTCCATCATCGACACCCTTTCATCCTCAAAGTACAAAACTTTATTGACCTGCAATGCACCAATTTGCCCAGATGCCCTACGCGATTTCTGGAATCATTCTAAACTTGAAATTCAGGATAAAAAGCCATGGGTAATTTCTTCCGAAGTCAGTGGAATTCTGGTCTCAATCACACCACAGTCCATCTCATAAACCTTTAAGATGAACGATCAAGCAGGTAAAACTTCTTTCCCTAAGAATGAGTATCAAACTGATTTGATCGAAAGAGGGTATGCAGGACAGCTAACAAAAGCAACAATGCAAAAGAGAGAATTTCCACCTCCCATAAAATTTATGTTTCATACCCTGCTCACCTGTGTATCTAATAAAACAACTGCTTTTAATGAAATTCCTCGGAAAATACAATACTTGGGGTATGATATAATGGCTAAAACTGAATTCAATTACTCCCAAGAAATTTTCACTAATTTGGTCAAAATTGTTAAAAACTTAAAAGAGAAGAAGCCACATGTTTTCTTACTATTTCCAAGGTTTTTAAGCTATTACTTACAGTAGAAAATACCAAAAGAAAATGCACAAGTACTTGTATAAGGTGCACCTTTTCAAATAAACAGTCTGTCTGCTGAAACTTTTACTAGGCTGTCTGAGTCAAAACCTTCCAAAACACAAGCAGGGGAGTCTGAGCAAACTTTGGATGAGTCCACATCTGCTCCTCAGACTTCAGATGCTGAGCCCACTGCTCTTGGTGAACACAGCAGCACAACCACTGCTGTGCAACCCCTACCAAAACCCACCAAAAAGACCAAGAAAAAATCCACAAAGCCCACCAAACCCACCAAAAAGGGTCTTCTAGAAGATGAGATCCCAGAAGTTAACCCAGTGACAACACAAAAGTCACCAACAACCATTGTTGCTACTTCCTCACAACAGCTGGAAAGATCTCCACCTAAAGCCTTAACTCTTCCTGCTTTCTCACAAAATGAACAGGTTGTAAGCACAGGGACACATCATCATGAAGTATTATCCTCACTTGAGAATATGCTTAAAAACCCTTCTCCCTGGGCAAACTCTCTTTCAACTCTTATCCCTTCATCTCAACTTCCACCATCCATTCAACCTCTGTTTGATGCCATTGAGCTTCAGACTAAAAACAGCCCCTCTCAATCACACATTAAAGAGAGTACAACCTCAACAATGGTTGTGTCTGAATCCCCTCAATTGGTTATCCTAGAAACAACTGAGGAGGTTACACCACTGGAATTTCATGAAATTCCAGTTGGTAGTTCAAGTGGAGCAGCTACTACAGATGTTCGATCCACTGATCTACATCTGGATAGTAGTTTCATAAGTAAGACTCCCTTGAAGGCAATTTCTTCTATGGGAACCAAGGTATCCAATGGTCTGTTCAAGCTAACCACTGGTACGATTTCCAAGGTAACCACTGCCGAAGAAAGAAGTCCCCAGTACCAAGAAAAAGGGGCATCAGTGGATGAACCATTGGAGACTCCTCCTGGTTCAACAGCTGATACAACTACCACTGGTAGGAAATCAGATGATCCCATTCATTTGGGTGATGGTTTAAAATACCAAGATTTGACGGAGAGGCTCTCAACCATGGAAACCACTGTTACACAAATGAATGATTCTATTCAATTTTTGGTTCAACCTTCCAAAAGTCAACCCACTCCACAACAATACTCCCAAGAGCTCTAGAATGCTGTTCAACCAATCATCACTGCTCAAAGGGAACTTGCAGAAACTCAACACAATAATCAAATGGTACTGATTAGAAATATGGTTGATGCAAGATACAAGGATAATCAGGCTGAAATCAGGGCTATCAAAGAAGCCTTGACAAAAATGATTGGCACTACCCCTACACCTATCTACAAAGATAATGATGATCAAGATGATGCCAAAAAGGGGGGAGAAACATGACATGAAAAAGTTTGGCAGACCTACTCCAAGGAAAAAGCCAACTCAAAGCCAGTGTCTGAGAAAAAGTCTTCTGCAACCACTGATGAACATCTGCTAAAGAAAAGAAAAAGGGAATTGATGAAACCATAAACATTCAAGCAGATGAAGTGGCTACAAACAAAAAGACTGTCCAAAATCAAAATGAAACAAAGGAAAGGAAGTGGAAAAAGGAAAAAAAGGCAATGAAGGTGTGGGAAATCAAAACAAATAATATGGGAACTTCAGAAAGAAGGAAATCCTATAAGCACAACAAACCACCACTTGCCACATATTCAAAATCACCCTCACCACCAAAATCAACCACTGATGGTCCCAAAACCACTGCTGGTGTTAAAAGGCCATCCACTGCTACACCCAAACCAACACCACCACCACAAAAACAACCTGCCAAAAAGCAGAAAACAAAACCATCCTTACCAATACCAGCCAACACTGCAACAAATGTTGACACTTCAACAACAGTTGTTATGACAACAGCGATTGAAACACCAGTTGTTTCAACAGTTATTAGTCAACCATCCACCACTTTTCAATTTCCTTCCCAAGCTATCCTCATTTCTATTTCCAAATCTCCAACAAAAACCCCTTCTCCTAAAAATGTTTACACAAGAAAAAGAAAGTTTCAAGTGAATGATGATGATATCCCTGCACCTACTCCTATATCATCTTCACCTTTCATTCAAACCAACCCTGAACCATTCATTCCTCTACCATCACCATCATCAAATCCACTTGTTGACCCACAAACACTTGAATGTCATGATCCTTCAAGAACCATCCCATTGGCTGTAAATTATCCTTTGGAATTGCATGCAGTGAAAGATGAAATGAGGCAATTCTATACAGAGGATGATCCAGCTAAAAGAAAGTTTCCATCCCTTCATGGTTTCAGACCTCCAAAGAACATGGAAGAGTATCTGAAACTCAAAGTTAGGCAAGCTGAATATGCTGCTAAATATGAAGGTCAAGGGCAATGTGATAACAAAATCTCAAGTCGAATGCAGCATGGGCTTAGTAAAGTCAAGAAATTGGAAGACTATGCAAGAGACTTAAGCAAAGAGATGTCAAACTTACCACCAAATGCTGATTTACAGAAGAAGCTGAGGAAAGATCTCTTTGAGCTTATTATGAGAGATAAATTTTACCCTGCCAAAGTTGAACAATTTAAAGACTGGCCACTCATAGCTCTCAAAGCAGAAATCAACAGAATTGAAAGGGTAAAGAATGATCCTCAGATGAAGAGGTCTGCACCAGATTGGAACAAGTATAAGAAAACCATTGCAGAACTTACCCTAGAATACAAGGCGAAGAAAGCTGAGTTGGTTGCAGCTAAGTATGGATCAGCAAAGACCATCTCAAAATGGTCCAGGCAGTATACTGATATGGTTTATGATAAGCTGGAAAAACTAAGAGAGACAGATCCTACAACACCAAAGAAACCAACATACAAGAGCAAAACCACTAATGAGCCAAAGCAGCAGACCCTCTCTCTAAAAACACTGTTCACATCATCTGACTTATCTACCATTGCCTTAAATCAAAGAAAAATGCGAAAGCAGATAGATGAGGAAGATGCACAAAGAGAAGCTGAAATCATGAAAGAGGCCATCAAGAGAATGACTGAAGAGGATCCTGCTTCAAAGCAACAAGAAACTGCCAAAAGATTAATGAGCAGGCCTCCATCACCAAACTCTCATCAAATAAAATCTCACCCAAGAAATCCATTGGACTCAAAAATACTAAAGTGGAAGTCTGATAAAAAGACCCATGTATTGACTTTGCTCAAGTCCAATGGAAGAGTTGAACATATTTCAAGGGAGGATGCGTTAGGTCTGAATGCAGCTGATCTCCTAAATCTTTTAGACCTTCAACTCTGCAGGGATGAAGATGATGAAGATTCCCTCAACTTTGAGCTGCAATTCAAAGGGCAAGTTAGGGAAAAGCTGATGAGAGAATAAAGATCAAAGAATAAGGAAGTGTTTTGGCATCATCTGTTCTAGGGGGAGATTGTTGGCCCATGCAATCAAGCCAGAAGAACAGATGATATGAATAGCCCAAACTGGTTCTCAACAGTTGATCACAATAAGCAGTGCATGTCCTAGATTCTCCCTAATGACAGTGTTTATCTATCAGCTGATGATTCCTAAGTACTGATCTTCACAACAACTACTAATCAAAGAACTGCTAAGGAATAAAGACTGAAGCCCTAACAACTGCTGTCTCTCAAGTACTGATGAAGATTAAAGCACTGCTGACTCAAGGTCTGATCACCCTTTAAAGAAAGCACTGATCTCCAACATCAGTGCTTAGGCAACAATAGTGGGAAGCTGTATCAGTGTTTATTGTAATCAGTGTTTGCATGTATCAGTTGTTAGAGTTTATTAGTCTGTTAGATGTCACTATCTAGGTGACGTTAGCTTAGATGCTCAGTGGTTAGGTTTGTACTATAAATAGAACAGTACCTGTACTGTTCTATTAACTCTTTTGCACCAATCATCTTGTACGAACAACTAGTGAGCTCAGGCTGAGGGGGAGTTTAGTGTTCATGCATGCATAGTTAAACTTTTGTAATTCATACAATCTTTTAACTAATGAAATCATGTATGATGAAAACTATTCTTCTTTGACTGTGTGTTAAAGTTTATTTCCAATTCCGCTTCACATCATTCTCTGTTTCATCTTCCATTTCTATTAAACAACACAATCTAAAGAAACTCAGATCCTAACATTAATCAAGCGTATCATACCGTTTTTGATATTTTAAGTTAATCGGTCCAAGTCTATGACTTGAATAAGACCCGTTAGCATTCTAATTGGTTATTTATACCATCATTCCAGACTAGAGTCTTCCAGTAAATTGCTACCTACTCTTACTTAATTGAATACGACTGAGTTATTTATAAATCTTGTATTATAAGACGAGTGTTAGCTCAGGTAAATACTCTTAACCTATTTTCCCTATACGGGCTTGGGATACGGTATATTATTACCGCATGGTCGGGTGTGGGATCAAAGACCAATGTGTCGGGAATTCAAATAACCCGTTTTAATTCGTATTGCTTGACTTAAGCATTGGGGTTTAATGCGACCGTGTCCTGGATATCCTCGACTCATTTAATTGTAAGTGGCCACGACCTAAGCACGGGGCGTAGGCATACACCTGACATACGCTAATGATTTATTAAAATGATTTTATAACCCAATACAGGTTTTTGCCCGGGTATTCCCAATAAGGGAATAAGTGGTGTGTCGGTTAATCACGTCTCGGCTTTGTTACCGGGTCACATATGTATTGTCAAACATTGTAAAACTGATAATATGAGATATAGTTTGTCCCAAGTTATTTATGAAAATTATATGTACCATTGTGTACATGAAAACAATTTTGAAAATGTTTTCAAAATGTGTCGGTTGATTGTATTTACCAGTGAAAACTGACGTATTTTCAAAAGACTAAGTTACAGGTACAAATACGTAAATAGGCTGGAAGCTGCTTGGTAATGCTAGAAGAGGAATTTGCAGCTCCTTTGCATACGCCTATTAGTCTGTTGAACTCCTTTTGTACATTTGATCCGCCTGTGGATTATTATTACAAGCTTGTCTGTATTTATTATTTTCGAACTTTCGGACATTTGAGTTTGTAATAATATTTTATACTCTAAGATTTCCGTTGTGCTATCTGTGAATATTTACTATGACGATACCGATCTTACTTCACGATACTCCCCACCCAGGCCCACCGGGATTGTGTTGGAAATATCGGGGTGTGACAATGTGTAAAGAAATGAGTAAAATTACCAATCTACCCTTATGTGATCAGACTTAACATAAAATTTTAACTTGGTTAGTGCTAAAGGACATAGAGTGCAATGAGTTTTACAAATAAATGATTGCGACTGTAATTAATAAAGTTAAAGGGCATCCTTTGCAATCCGACACATACATAAAGGACCAAAATTGTCATTTATCCTTTTTATTTTATTTAATGCACGTTAATATATCAATGTTTTATGCATACAATTTTACACAACCACTTTCGATTTTTAGATAGTCAAAATAAAGTAGACAAAAGAGATAAAAGCAATAGTGACGAATCCAATAGCGTTTGCTCATTAATGTTTCTGCGACAGCGCCTGTGGTTTCTTGACATCGGTGACCGGTGGTTTCTGGACATTGGTGATCGGTGGTTTCTTGACATCAGTGACTGGTGGTTTCCCGAGTTCTAGATCTGCGCCCGATTTCTCGGCTGCACAATGTTGAGTCCGGACATATAAAAAGTAGTAGAGGAGACCAAGAAGCACGCTCAAGAGACCCATGATACCGGCTCCAGAGAAGATCCCGGCCTTTACAGTGTAACAATAGTACACACCATTGACGTCTACCATTGCACTATTTTGAGTGCTTAACTTTGCACCCGCAATAAATAGGACAACGGCTATAGAAGACAAAATCCTGTATAAAAACAGATAATGTTAGTTGCGTTTATTATTACCAATTATAGTTATTATTATTTGATTTATCGTTTATCTTTAGGTTTGTATGTTAAGTCTTTATTCTCTTTTTGGTTTGAATATAATCAGGGGGTAAATGAGAGCTCGAGTTCGGCTTGTTTAACTTAAGAGAGCTTGAGCTCGGCTCGTTTAGAACTTTATTTCTAAAGCTCGAGTTTGGCTTGTGTGTAACTTTTCAAGCTCGAACTTGGCTCTTATTTATTTATTTGTTTTATTTTGCAACTATTTTAATATTTATGTATAAGTACTACTTTTTTATGTAACATAATGTATGCTATTAATTTTTTTAGAGAAATGTCATTTTAGTTTCCATGGTTTGTGTCATTTTGCTAGTTTAGTTCAAAGGTTGCATTTTTCTCCTGTAGGTCCAAAAAGTTTTCACCGTTGCCATTTTAGTCCACTAGGTTAACTTTATCTATTTTTTTGTTAACTATAAGGGCAATTCGGTCATTTTATATGGTCGAATTGCCCTTCTAGTTAACAGAATTACATATAAAATGACCGAATTGCCCTGCTTGTTAACAAAAAAAATGGATGAATTCAACCCAGTGGACTAAAATGGCAAGGTTAAAATCTTTTTGGACCCATAGGCGAAAAATGAAACCCTTGGACTACACTGGCAAAATGACATAAACCACAGTGACTAGAATGACATTTAACTCATTTTTTTATCATAATTTTATCTATAATAGTTTTTATATAAATATATTTAATATAATTAATAAAAATTATATAAATAAAAGCCTGTTTAGCCTTGCCAGCCGGCTCGAGGTTAATATGTGATGCTAGGCTCGATTCGAGTTTTCGGCGAGCCGATCTAAAGTAGCTTACGAGCGGCCACAACTCATTTAGAACTCTGCTTATTGACTTTTACAACATTATATCTAGAAACCCTGAAATTGTACTCAAACTGCAACAAAGAAAAGATTGAAATCGTGAGCTAGAATAAAGTTTTATGAAATAACTACATACCATGATATCACTATACAGACTCGGCCGAATTTGGGCATGCTATGGAGCGGTTTGCAGCACGAACAACAACCGCCAGTGGTTGATGTAATGATCGTACGTGCTAGCACAAGAGCCACGGTCGCTGCTATGGCTAGACCCATGGCTGGACTACTCGGATAGTGACATTCAGGTTCGATAGGTTCGAGACCATAGTATTCTACTGTGATTTGAGATCTCTGCATTGCATGTAACAACATGAATGCTTATCAGTTTTTGTAAATATTAATTACTACTTGGTATTGGTTACTGAAATTTCGGTTAAAAAACAGTCGTGACTGGTTTTCGATGGAGTTAAAATGGTCGAAAATTAGAGACCGCAAACAAATCAATCGCTAAAAACGTTGCAAGTGGAGTTTGCAAAAACGATCACAAATATCCAATAACAAAACTTGATGCGAGAACATTGGTCGCTAAAAGCACTCATAAACATTTACACAATCGTAAATCTTGCAAATCCTTTGTGACGAGAGTGTTTGTGACCGTATTTTTGGTCACAAATTAGTCGCAATGACGTATTGTGACTGATTTGCGACCAAAATGGCTTAGCAAACAAACTTCCGTAATAGTGAATGAATTGTGTTTTTCATGATATGTTGATAGTGAGCTATTGGCTATAAGGTTTACCTTAGCCTTCGTAGCTTCAGCCACGAAACCTGCAACCGCGACTGCTATTGCGAGTGTTGCTAGGAGAACGCTGACCAAAACCGTTTTGCCCTCCATTTGTTCCTTCCTTAAGAGATGGTGTGATGGTGTTATTGTTATATGAAAATGATAATCTGGTTTTATAGTTGGGGACACAATAACGACATGGAATCAGCCTTGGAAGTGACGATCATGAAATGGAATCAGCCTTGGGGGTGTGCGTACAATTTGCATGATGTAGTTGGGGTGTTATAATTTGCAAGGTTAGGTTTCAATGGCTTGCATACTAAAATTCACTTATCAGAAGAAAAATCATGTCAAAAGGTTGATAAAAACATAATAACGGAAAAGCTTAAATTTTGGTTGTAACAGGATATAAAGAAAAAAAAAAACAGTATGAAAGGGTGCCTTAAAGTAGCCTTGATGACTTAAACGTATGTGCTTCGATAACATGTACATTACAACTCGATCTTTGTTTAAATTTACACGGAAACGTAGATAAAAATAAAAACGTCGCAACAATATTTTCAGAATTTCAGAATTTTATAAAACTTAAATGCTGTAAGTGAAAAGCAAAAGAAAAGATACGAGTGAGCCACGTGTTATAACTTGGTTTGAAAAAATAAAAATAAAAAAACAAAGGCAAAACTTCAAGGCGTAAAGGGTAAGTTTAGAGATTGCTAATGTGTATGGGTGTAAACGAGTCGACCTTCTCGAGCTCGGCTTGAAAAAAAGCTCGAAACAAGCCGTGCTTAAACGAGCTTGAGATGGCCCGAGCCCAAAAACAAGCTCGTTTAGTAAACGGGCTTGAGTCCGCACTTTGTTTATCGAGCTCGAGCCGGCTCGCAATCGAAAACATGCCCACTGTTAATATAATTTAAATAATAATAAATACTATTTATAAAACTATGAAAAAAAATAACTAATTTATATATAAAATTGTAATTATAATTAATATAAAGTAATTAATATATAATAAATGAGTCGGGCCCGACCTTGAAAAACTACCCACGAGTGGAGCTTGAGATTTAGAAACAAAGCTCGAGCCGAGCTCGAGATTTTATAAGTTAAACGAGCTTGAACCCGAGCTCAATCGGCTCAGCTCGTTTACACTCCTAAAGTAATGAGTTCTATTGCAACTTTCATCTATTCTTACCTTGATATCGATAACAATCTCCTCAACCTAGTTTAAGAATCTCTTTTCGATTCTCGCAAACAAGCGATGATCACTAAAAAGAGTAAAAAACAAGGTAAGACTTTTGTCAAATACAAAATAAATTATAACACACCTACAGCCAAAAATATTAGTTCCACCAATAAATAATTTAAGTTTTCCAAAAACACAAATGCAAGGATCAAAAGAAAGCAGACAGAAAATATTGGAGCAATTGCGAAAACTCCAACAGCTAGTGACTATTGATTTTTATTATTATTTTTGTTTAACATCAATTTATTTAATTAATGATTTAAATGCTAACATAGATATCTACCAACATAACTTAATAACCAAAAGTTTCTCTACACCTGAAAACATAAAGTAACCAAGACTACTGTTAACTAAAAACAAATTAAATGCAGAGATCATATAACAACATCTAACAAAACAACACTTTAGCCAGATAAATAAAACAATGTTACAATTTACACAACTACATTTTAGCGACCAATAAGGAATTCAATCTACATTTTAGCGACAAATCCAAGAGGCAGTCACTATTGGTTAATGTTTTTGCGACGGCACCTGTGGCTTCAAGCCATCACTGGTTGTTAGTTTCTTGATTTTGTTGGGGGATTCTCGAGTTCTAGATCTACCCCTTTCTCAGCTACACGACGTCGAGCCAAGACATATAAAAAGTAACAGACGAGACCGAGAAGCACGCTCATGAAGCCCATGATACCGGCTGCAGAGATGACCCCAGGCCTTACAGTGTAACAATAATACCAACCATCGTTGTCTATCTCCACACTATGTTGAGTGCTTAACTTTGCACCCGCAATAAATAGGATAACAGCTTTAAAAGACGTAATCATGTACAAAAATTGATAACGTTTGCTGAGTTTATTATCAATTATAGTCATAATTGTTTGATATAATACCATTTATCATTATTAAGTTTGTATGCTCGTCCTTGCTTTATATTTGGTTTGAACATAATGATATTACTAGAGCTCGAGTTCGGCTAGTTAAGAACTCTATTTTCATAGCTCGAGCTTGGCTCGTGAGTAATTTTTCAAGCTTTAGCTCGACTCATACTTATCTAATTAATTTGTTTTATATTATTATAATTATTTTAATATATATTTATAATGATAATAATTTTTATATATAGTATAATATAATATAGATTATTAAATAAATTTATCAAAATTTCATCTATAATGTTTTCATAGAAATATATATTTAATATATTAAATAAAAATTATATAAATAGAAAGGCTTGTTCTCATTTGTGCTCACGATCCGACTCGAGCTTGATATGTGAAGCACAGGCTCAAGCTCGTTTAAGCTAGGCTCAATTCAAGTTTTTAGTGAGCCGATCGCGGCTCGACTTGTTTACACCTCTATAAGTTTTATCATTATGCTAGTATCTTGTAATTCGGTTACATCATTATATCTAAATACCCTAAATTTATCAAACTGTAACAAAGAAATGATTGAAATCTTGAGTTGGAATGAAGTTTAAGTGTTTAACTAAGATACCATGATATAACAATACTGACTCCGGCGAATTCAGGCATGCTAGGGAGCGGTTGGCAACACGAACAACAACCGCCAGTGGTCGATGTGATGATGGTACCCGCTAGCACAAGAACCAGGGTCGCTGCTATGGCTAGACCCATGGCTGGGCTACTCGGGTAGTGACATTATCGTTCGAAACCATAGAGTATCATGACTGTGAGTTGAGATCTCTGCATTGCATATGTAACAACATGCATGTATCAGTATTTGTAAACATTAATCAATACACTACAACCTCTACTTAGCTTGGTTTTGGTTACTGAAAATGGTCACACAATTGCGCCATGTTAGAATTGGATACCAAAGAACGTATTGAATCAAAACTCGTTTATTGATAATTTGGTACAATTAGGGTTACAAATAAATCCTTCTATTTATAAGCCTAATAACTTGTTCAACAAGTAAACCTATTTGACTCAAACTAGGATTAAAAAAAACTATCTCAAAAAAAAACCCCAAGTTTATAACCCGGTCACTTTTACCCGAACTTTGTAAGTCGGTCACTTTTAACCCGAACTTACACATAATATGCAAGATTAGTCTAACAATCACCCCCCTAATCTTGCAATACCGAGAAGATATCTCATCTTGATAATCTTCAGTCGTGGCATGACTTTTGTGAGGAGGTCGGTCCGTTGCAAATCCCCGCTAACACGTTCCACTTTTTCTTGCTCTTGCAATAAGTTCTCGACTTTCAAACTTATCTCTTCATTTGATAAACCGAGCATCCATTTAACTATTGAAGTGCTGAAAAACTGATCTGTCACAGACTCGTCGCTAAAAGCTGTCACTGGCTGTTCAGATTCTGTCGCTGACTGGTCAGATTCTGTCGCTAACTGGTCAGTCTGGTCACTATATGTCTGATGTGTCGCTGACTGCCCAGATTGGTCACTAATTCCTGTTGCTGAGTGATCTGTTTGGTCGCTAACTTCTGTCACAATAGAGACTGGTTGGTCGCTATTCCCAGCCTTGTCATCTTTAGTCTGTACGCAAACTGGAGATACAACCTCAAGATTAATCTTGTAAATGCGATTAGGTGAACGAGGTACCTTCATTAGCAAAGTTTCGTCTTGCTCAAACATCCAAAGTATACCGTCTTGGATTGCGATCTTGTACCCTCTCTCGTCCAACTGACCAATGCTTATTATATTACTTTCAAGTGTCGGAATATAGTAAACATCACGCAACACCCTTTGTTCCCCAAATTTTCCTTCCAAGATGACCATACCTTGTCCTTTAATATCTACGCATGACCCGTCTCCAAACTTCACTTTTCCCTTGATGTTGTGATCGAGGTTAGTGAACCACTCTTTTTTACCCGTCATGTGGTTACTCGCCCCGTTGTCAAGAAACCATGTATTGAGTTCACTTGGGCTCGAAGCATACATCCTTGGAATAATCCTTTCCTCGTCAAGAAACACATCATTAGCCTCTTCAACGTGTGTTTGCAAGTAAAGAACCGGTTCAACCCTTTGAATAAGATTGTTTTCCTCGTCCTCGTCCTTTTTACGTGTAGGACAATCCGAAGAAAAATGCCCTAATTCATCACATCGAAAACACCTTATCTTAGAACAGTCCTTCTTTGGTTTTCGATCCGGCTCCTTGTCTTTATCTTGACCCTCGGTTTTTCCTCGACCGCGACCCCGACCTCTTTGACTAGACTCGGCCGTTCCTTTGCCTCGATCGTACCCTTCCTTTTTTCTAGCTTCCCACTCCTCATAAGTCAACAATAACTGATCACTTCTAACCGGTTGCTCCTTGTCTTCAAGGTTGACGCGTTCCTCATAGGCTATAAGACGACCTACGACATCATCAAATCCAACCGTCTTAAGGTCAATGGATTGCTCAAGAGACGCAACCATGTGAATAAACCTTTTCGGCAAACCATGTAGAAACCTTTTAACTAGTTTCTCTTATTTAATCACTGTTCCAAGAGAAGCAGATCTAGAAGCAATCCCTGAAATCTTTCCTGCGAACTCAGCGATCGTACTTGGTTCCTTCATCTTCAAACCCTCAAATTCCGACATTAAGGTTTGGAGCCTTGCTTCTTTCACACATTCAGCACCTTGATTGCGAGATTTCACCGCTTCCCACATCTCTTTTGCTGAATCATTGTTCCCAATCTGCAACACTAGCTCTTCGGGTAACCCTTGGAATAGCAAAGCGATTGCTATAGAATCTTTGTGAGTATCGATGGTTGTTCCTGGGTCAATCACATCTCATACCTTGTAAACCTTGAAGATTACCTTCATCTTCATAGCCCAAACGGTGTAGTTTGTATCCGCAAGCATTGGACATGGAAGACTAGGCATCGGTTCCTTCGTCGGAGGTACCCGGTTCGCGTTGTCACCCATCCTTCGGTTTTGTCTGCTGTAAGTTAGAGAAGTACCCGGACTTGAATCAATTTTCTAAACTCAAAACCGATTCCTTCGTGAAAACAACTTCCTACTCTTTCCTTTTAATCGCAGGTTGTAAAGAAAGCAACAAATCCTTATGTTGTTTTTCTTTTAATTGCTGCTTTAAAAAGAATAAAATAAAGTAAAAAAATAAATCCTTTTATAATTGTTGCTCCAAAGAACTCTTTTCCTCGGTGGCTTCAAGTAGAATCAAATCAAACCCAACATCCTTGTTTTTTTATTATTACTTTAAGAAACCAACCGCCCTTTGAGCTTTGTTCACAAAAAAAGTCAACACAGCCTCCCCAAAGAAAATTGATTTTCGGTTACAGGTCCTTATGTTCCCCTTTTTTTCTTTGATCGCTCCTGTGATAAACTAGTCTTCGTCTCTCTCGTTCTTTATCTTAGAGACACAACCTTGAGAAGACGTGGAACGTTCTGTCAACAATTCTTCAATCGATTGCAGCCCGGAATCAACCGAACCGATTTCGTTCCTGATTGCGAACCTTCTCCTCAATCGATTTTTCAAACACTTGTGCACCACTTCTCTTCGGACGCCGCCTTCTGTGATCGTCGGAACCCGTCGCAAGATACTTCAATCGCTGACCTTCGCTGATTGATCTCTTCTTGCCGGACTCGTCTCCCTCTCGATCGTTCTCCCAAGAAGCTCTGATACCAATTTGTTAGAATTGGATACCAAAGAACGTATTGAATCAAAACTCGTTTATTGATAATTTGGTACAATTAGGGTTACAAATAAATCTTCTATTTATAAGCCTAATAACTTGTTCAACAAGTAAACCTATTTGACTCAAACTAGGATTAAAAAAAACTATCTCAAAAAAAAACCCCAAGTTTATAACCCGGTCACTTTTACCCGAACTTTGTAAGTCGGTCACTTTTAACCCGAACTTACACATAATATGCAAGATTAGTCTAACACGCCACATACAAATTAATCGCTATAAACGTGGCAATGGAGTTCACAAAAACGATCACAAAAAATCCAATAGCAAAACTTGATGCCAGAGCACTGGTCGCTTAGCAAAACTTGATGCCAGAACACTGGCGTAGCAAATAAACTTCTGTAATAGTGAACGAATTCACTAGTACACAACACATTTGTTGGTGCTATGGGTTTTTATTTTTTGAAGTGGTTCCCTAAACAACCGCACCTCTATATCTAATTTCCACCAAACTAAAGTTGACCAACACCATTTTAGGAACACCCGCACCTTCAAAGATAAAAACAACCATTTAAAAAAGAAAAAAAAAACAATATGGTAAAATAAAACCTACTTCCCCAAACATAATTCACGAAAACTTGTTCCCCCAAAAATTTTCATCAACAAAACCTTCTTCCTCAGTTTCTCCAACTCTTCTCAAAACCCTAACCAACCGGCGGCAACCCTCTCCTCCCATACAAAACCCATGATAAATTTCCCTCACATACAAAACTTTGGAGCGCTTCTTCCCTCGCTAATTAGGTTGTTCTGTTTTCAATTACGAACTTGAAGAATTAAGAATTAGTTGCTAGATCCTGCCAAATATGTTCCAGGTCAGTAATCTTGAATTTAGCGAACATACGGCGTTGGATCTATGGGCATTATGTTCTAGTAAGTGGTTTTTAAACTTCTAGGGTTTATGTCTCTCTGTGTTTGATTTTATTTGTATTTAATTGATACGTTTGTTGTTAAGGAATAGCTCCAAAGATGAATGCAACACAGGGTTACGGTTTTTTTATGTGACCAAGGTTGGGGTTTTTTATGTGGAGGTAAATAACAACATTAATCTTGTTTATGGATTGTGATTTTGGGGCTTTGTTGACATGAATTTGTTTATGAAAATCTGCTTTGTTCAATCATGCACACATCATGTTTGATAATATGTGTAACTGAGATTCCATGTAGTCATGTAAATTATTTTTGTTTGCTTCTGTGTTGAAGTAATTTGTAACTCTGTTACTTAAGTATTGTTATGCATCAATTTGTCATGAAACCAATTAATTTGTTGGAGTAAATAAAAAGTAGGATTGTTATCTAATGAAGAAGCAGGTGAAATGATTATTTGTAATTCAATTGAGTTGTTATCTAATATTGCTATTGCCTGTCATCTAGATTTTTTAGGTCAACATGAAATTGGGCTACGAATGCATCATCGGCTTCAGTTATTTTTGGGTCTAGTTTTCAGGTAATTTCGGGTCAAACCGATTCTTGCTCACTCCTAGTTCAGGTTTTACATCAGATCGGATTCCGGTATATCCGGCCAGTTTATGGGGTCAGGTTCGGTTAAAAAAGAACGGCCCTAGTTATCTTATTCAGATTCAAAGTTGGTTTGATTTGAGGACTTTGTTAATTTATGACTCTGACCCACTTACCTTAGGTATTCTCGAGTAAAGTTGTTAAAACCGGACCATGTTTGAGCAAGCTGAGTATTATCAGAATTACACAAAACAGGCAGTTGTATTAGTTGTATTACTTATTTTGCTTATAGCTTCTACCTTTTGTGTTTCTTTTGTTCTTGGATTATTCTTTATTCTAACTTGTGTATTCTTTCTTAACATCTTTATTTGTTTGTGTGGTTGTACAGCAGGTTACAATCAAAGGGTTTAAGAGCTAAAAAACAAGTTGCGACCAAAGACTTCAGTCTTAAAGTTTAACTGTGCAACCAAAGACTTCAGTCTTAAAGTTAACTGTGGTTGTAGTGCAAGCAACAAGAAGGCAATTGGGAATGTGGGTGTATGGTGATCAAACATATGTCGACCATATTTAATACGGTATTGTTAAAGAGGTAAGTTTTGGTATAAATTCATATACATTGTTGGTGCGGCTTCAGCACCGCATTTTCAACTCAATTTCACCGCACCTTTTAAGCGTTTGTGTACTAGTGATTGTGTTTTTCATGATATGTTGATAGTGAGATATTGGCTATATATGTTAGCGGAAGCCGTTATCATCATCGTCATCGTATTCGTGTTCGTGTGTGTGTTTGTACAGAAACAATTGAATACAGTTTTGAGACAATGGACAATTCAAGTATGAAATTGTCTTGGTGACGGTAAATGGTTCCGGCAAGACATATATATACATAATACATAACGGTTACATGGTGGTTGATTTGGAGGGAACAACCGTCATTGAAACGGTGTCTCTCAAACCGTCATAACCGTTCGAATATTTTTCGTTACACACATATAAGTATAAGTTTAATATCCTAATACATACTTAATACAAATATAATTAAGTTTATATATTCTAATAATATATATATGCTTTACCTTATGTAGCTTCAGCCGCGAAACCTGCAACCGCCACTACTATCCCGAGTGTCGCTAGAACGGTGACCAAAACCGTTTTGCCCTCCATTCGTTCCATAAGAAATGGTGTTATTGTTAAATAAAATGGTAATCTGGTTTTATAGTTGGGGACACAAGTCACACAATAACGACAGGGAATCAGCCTTGGGGAGTTGGGGTGTACGTACAACTAGGTAAATTAAAGCTATACTAGATTACCATTTGGCAAAAACCCACATTACGTAGGGGGAGTGTTAAAGAGTATTCACATCGCCTTCACCATCTGATACCTTATAATTAAACTAAAAATTATACTTTTTAAAACTATTATCTCATTTAAAAAAAATCAAATCTCATTCACCATACCTATCTTTATATTTTTCTTATTATTTTTCTATCTTTTATATTATTTATTTCTCTCTCACTCTCTCTCTCTCTCTCTCTCTCTCTCTATATATATATATATATATGGTAGGGATCCTAAGAGAAGAATACTCTATTTGAAAAAGTTGAGAAACATTCTGTACCACACATTTTCTCTAAGTAAAAAATGCAAAAAAAAGGTAAAAAAATGCAATTTTTAAGGGATTTATACACATGTGTATATTGTTAATTTTTAAACTATACATATGTGTATAACTGTATATTGTCAATCTTATAACTATACATATGTGTATATTATGAAAAATATAAATCCTTAACCTAAGAAGTGTAGGAATCCGGGTCAAACGAATGTTGATTGAGCTCATTACAACGGCATTGGGACCGACTCTTTGAACAATAACCAAAACTCTCTAAACCCTAAACTCTAAACCCTAAGGCTAAACCTTATGTTAAAACCTAAAACCTAAACCCTAAAATTAAACCTTATTGCTAAACCCTAAAGCTAAACCATAATGCTAAACCCTAATGCAAAGCCTAAAGCTAAACCCTAAATCTAAACCCTAATGCTAAACTCCAATGCTAAACCCAAAAGCTAAACCATAATGCAAAACCCTAATGTTAAACTCTAAACCTAAACCCTAAATACTAATGCTAAACACTAATACTAAACCATAAATACTAATGCTAAATCCTAAAGCGAAAACTAAATCTTTCACCTCAATCAAAAAATTTACAACACTTATTTTTCAATTTTAAACATGTATTTACATATATGTATAGTTAAAAAATTGACAGTATACACATATGTATAGTTAAAAGATTAACAATATACACATTTGTATAAATCCCTAAAAAAACCCTAATAGAAAAAGCTCCGAGTTTTCCGAATTTTTTTTTTTTTTTTGCATTTTTTAACCTTTTTTTGCATTTTTTACTTAGGAAAATGTGTGGTCCAGAATGCTTCTCAAGTTTCTCAATTAGCCTACTACTTCTCACATAATCCTAATCCTATATATATAGGGTAAGTTTCATGCAATAACCACCTTTATTGCGAGAACCGCGAAAACCAATGTGAAAACAATAAAATAAACCCACTACACCACCAAACACCTTAAAAAAAACCTAACCCCCCACCCCCAAGCTAAATGCTAAAAACTAAACTCCCCAAAAACCTAATTTTTTTGTGTTGTTTTAGATTTTTTTTAGGAATTTTTGGTTGTGTTCACACTGGTTCTCGCGGTTCTCGCAATAAAGGGTGGTTCCTAACGGATCTTTCTCCTATATATATATATATAGGGGAATGTTCTATGCAGAACACAAAATATTACGAGAACACGTAGAACACAATGAATCACCTATTTTTTCAATCCTAAAAACCTAAAAAGTAAATGAAAATGTTGCAAATGTAAGATTTATTGTTTCTTACACTAGAATTCAAAACAAAATATGGAAATTTTTCACTTTTTCTATAACCTACACATATGTAGGTTACGTGTAGGTTGTGTGTAGGTTAAATTACCAACATTTATGTAAGCTACGTGTAGGTAAAAAATATAGTTTTTATGTATATATAATACACATATGAATGTAAGAAACATAAAATTTAAAAAAACATGAAACTTAAATCCCAAAATTTAGTATTTTAGAGTTGTTCTTTTTGTTCTCGCAATAGTTAGTGTTCTGTAATGATCCTCATCCTATATATATATAAGTGTCATGTACAATAGGGCTTATCGTATGCTCGTACGCGATTGTAAAATCCACTACTAGAAAATTAGGCAATTGTAACCAAAGTTTTGCTACCGAAAAAAAATAAGGTAGCAATCTAGCAAATTAAGCGTGTTTATAGGTTATGGTAGCTAAGTGGTTGCAAATGTTGCCACCATTTATTTCACATCACAAATTCGTGAGAAACTTATATATATTTAGCCTTAAAATTGTGTCTAACGAAATTGGTGGGCCAGATTTTCGTAATTGTGACCGGGAGAGCGGTAGCAACATTAAAATTTAATTTGAGGGTTGAATTGCCACCGTATTAGTGACCATGAAATTTGAGCGGGATTATTTTTATTTTTAGGGCGCCATATATTATCCATAATTAACTCAATTCTCCACTAATTAGGGTTGTGCATAATACTACGTACGTACCCTTGTACAGCATTCCATCAAACTCTGAATCGAAGAACTGGAACTTCTGCAGAAGGTATGATTCTTGTTCCTATGACTTATTTATATATCATATGCATTATCTAACAATTGATTATAATCATGGTCCACTCCAACAAGCTAATTTCCAATTGAGACCCTAGAACCCTAATTGAATGCAATTTCCTTTTCTCCTTGATGGAATTCTTTTCTCCAAAATAACAATTGATGTGGAATTAATAATCTACATAGTATTGGAATAACAATTATTTTAGAGTTCTGGTTTCTTCGACCTTCTGCATGTGTAATTGAGTTTTTTTTCCTTTTCAATAGATGGTTAACAATCGTTTTATTTATTTTCCAGTTGCTGCTGCAGGATTGAGGTTCTGTTTGTGCTTCTGTTTGACAGGTAACTTTTATTTCATGATTTTGAGTGTTTATTTTATGGAGTATTGAATGTTCAGATGATGATAGGGTTTGTGATTGATCAGATAGGGGTTTTGATATTGTTAAGTTGATGTGTATTCATATGTCATGTACTCATGTCATCATTATTTAAAGAGATTATACATGGATGAGAGTTACTTTTGTCTAACGAGTGATTAAGTACGTGTGAAAGTTGTTTTTTTGTAAAAGAAAAGTAGTTCCACCAGAAATAAAGAAAAAACTGTTAACATCCTCAAAAATATTCCTATCAAGAATTATCTAGGAAAAAGTAATATTATATATATGGAAAAAAATACAGATAGAAAATATTTGGGTTGGAAATTGAATACAAATATTTAGGTTGAATCTAATAAGGACCAAATCCAAATAAGGGATAAAATTCCAAATAATGGTCCTTTTTATCTTCCGATTGATTCAAATTCCGAAATGTGTGTTTTTTGGCTGCTGCTTCTAAGGGGTGTAAAAAGCTCGAACGAGCCGAGCTTAAACGAGCTCGACCCCGAACCTAAAAACAAGCTTGTTTAGTAAGCAAGCCCGAGCCCAAGCCCGAGCTTCACTTATCGAGCTCGATCCGACTCGCGAGCCTAAACGCGCCGAATGTTTATTTAATTTTTCTATAATATATTACATATATATGTAAAATAACATTTTTTTATTACCGAAACGCAGCGCGCTGCTACAGATACGCAGCAGCAGCAGCAGCGGCTGCAGAAACTATGCAGCAGTGCCGGCTGCAGAAACTAAGCCGCAGCAGCGGCTGCAGAAACTATCCAGCAACAGGGCCGTCTCCAAGACGTGTGTATGACATAAAAATTTCCATGGTAAACCCCCTTAAGTTAAATATGGTTTGTCTGTTTGTTGAGAGGTATAGAGAGAAAAAATATCTCTGTTGTTGCTGGTAAGGGGCGCCCAACTATAATGGAAACAAGTAATGACATCCTGCAGCTGCACGTGTCTTGACGTCGGATTTGAGAATAATCGGCCTTAAACCCACCAACATTCAAAGTCTTTTAAGATATAATTTTACTGTATATAAAATGAAGAACACCAGATGTGTGAAAAAATTGTTTTGGGAATAATCAGACTTGGAAGGACTGAAAACTCAACTTAAAAGCAATAATAAGTTAAAAAAACAAACATACTTTAAACTAAATATTTTTAGTTTAGTTCAATTATAATCTTTTGGTTCAGTTATAAATAAGTTTTATACATAATGGATATTTTCTTTACCGTGATGAATAGAACAAACACCAAATGAACAAGATAGATACTTGCATCCTGCTTTTCAAAAAAAGATACTTGTATCCGCTTTATGCTTTTCTCGATTTGCTACGGGTTTCTTGACGAACAAATTTGGTTCCGACCGAATAACATCGGTACCAGTAAAACCGTTGCTAGTTTTTAGTATTCATAACCGGTATAAGTTTACAAATTTGGGCCTTCGCTAAAAACAGCAGACAAACAGCATAACTGCCCAACCAATTAGTTTTGACGATCTTCATGAGACCAGCAGCATATTTTACCCTTTTACCCCTGCAGTCAGTAATCAAAAACTGCAGATTAACACAACAGAATAACCTCCTATTTTACCCTTTTACCCTTTTACCGAACAGCAGCAACAAACCTCAGCCTATTAAATCCCAGTTCTGGTTCTGCAGCTGGGTCACGCATGAAACTCAGAATTTTGAGCCAAATCTGTTTGATTTTTATCGAATTGAGCTCGTAGAACTTTACATGAAGAGAATGTTTGTTTGAGATTGTTTGGATGTAGTGGAAATGATTTTCGTTATGTGATTATTATAGAGGTGAAATAATCGGTTTAAGGGAATCACTTTGGTAGTAGCTGCAACTGATTATGATTTACGGCTGTAAACAAGTCGAGCCGGGCCAGGTGGGGCTCGGGATCCTGTTTATTTATGAATTGAGCCAAGTCGTTAGGCTCGTTTATCTTAATGAGCTGAAATGTTGAACTTTAGCTCAGCTCGTAGAAAGCTCGAGCCAACTTGTTTATTTCTAAAATTCTTTAAGTTTTTTTACCCGTATTGATGTATATAAAAACAAAACGTAATTTTTTTCTAACATACACATAATGCAGAATTTATAACTTTTATTCATATTAAAATTTGGGTTATAAATTATGTACATTAAAAGTTTTAGCTTTAGTTTAAACGAGCCACTTGAGCGAGCCAACAAGCCAGCTTACCTTGGCTCCAGCTTGGCTCGTGTACAAATGAGCCAATATGTGACGAGCTTTTTTCGAGCGCATTTTTTAATCCAATAATGGGCCTTCGCTAAAAACAGCAGACAAACAGCATAACTGCCCAACCAATTAGTTTTGACGATCTTCATGAGACCAGCAGCATATTTTACCCTTTTACCCCTGCAGTCAGTAATCAAAAACTGCAGATTAACGCTCTATCATGGGTCAAAACAGGTTCGGGTCGAAACGGGTTCGGGTCAAAATGGGTCAATTAAAAAAAGGGTTGTTTTGGTTTGGGTCGAAACGGATTCGAGTCAAAGAAGGTCGGGTTGGTTAAAAAAATGTTTTTTTTTTAAAACGTAGAACTGAAATTTTTGTTTTTATTTTTGTATGTGATAGTCTTGTTTTGACAGTTTGGACTTTACAAACTGCTGATGCTTTTTTTGCCTATCTGGGCATATCTCATGAAAATTCCTTTACTTATATGGACTAAAGTGGCCAGTTTAGAAAGAAAATAAGCTCCTCGACGATATGGTCATGGATGGGCTCGTTAATGTTGGCTTAAAATTATGTCGGAACTTACTGTAATTATTGACAGAAAGTATTGCTAATGCTTCACAAGAAGTCATGAGATACGGGTCGAAACGATTCGATTCGAAACGCTACTAGTCGAAACGGTACGGGTCGAAACGGTTCGATTATTGTTCGAGTGAATAATTACAGATTAATGACACTAACGAGTCAATAATGACAGACTAAGGTACGGGTCGAAACGGTCCGATTCAAAACGGTTCGCGTCGAAACGGTTCGATTCGAAATGGTACTGGTCGAAACGCGGTTCGATTCGAAACGGTTCGATTCGAAAAGGTATTGGTCGAAACTGAAAATATAAATAAATAAATAAATAAAATTTTAAAAATAAAAAAATTAAAAAAAAAATAAAAAGTATATATATTTCTAGTTGATTTTTTAATTCGTTGATTTTGCTAACTGAATTAGTGTCATAATGCAGGTGTTGAAGCAAGAGGGTTCATATTTGGTCCTCCTATTGCATTGGCTCTTGGCGAGAAATTTGTTCCGATCAGAAAACCCAACAAGTTAGAAAACCCAACAAGTTACCTGGTACATGATTTTCTCTTCTGTGACTTTTTTAGTTCTATCAGTTGAATGTACAGAATATATGTCTACATAAGGTTAATTAGTCAACCCAGATGAACTGCCCGGTTCAACCGTTTAAATCATTTCTGAGCCTAATCCGGTACGATTTAAGAAACGGTTTTTGAAACTCAAAAAGCCACCAACAACAATAAAAAAGGGCCCAACATGCAAAACAGTCTCTAAATGGTAACCACAACCTGCACAACCAGGAAAAACTGGACCAGTTTAAGCTATATACCTGCAGCTTTGGACCTTGTGATAGCCCACCGCCCACCGGTATGTCGTTTTCAACGATTCACAGCTGTCTCTAAATGGTAACCACAACCTGCACAAAGCCCATCCGCCATGCAAAACAGTTTACCTTTGGAACCGCTATTTAACTCCAGATAAACTCAACTCCCCCGATGTTGTAAATGTTCCAAGATTTCAGTCCTGACCACCTTGACCGAAACTACCTGACCACACATCCTTTCCAGCCTTGACTTGTTGATGAGCAGCCCCCTAAGCTCATAAATTTCCACCTCCATTGCTGGCAAAACTAATTTATATTTCTCAATACAACAAAAGGTAAACACTAGAGTCTAATTAATATGTAGATTTTAACGCATTGCTATAGTGGAGTTTAAAGTAGTGCTATAAAGTTAAGTTGGATGATTGATGAGTAAATCACAACCATTGCCATGATCAAAGCTAAAACATATTTATTTTAGAGTTAAATGCTTGGTTGGTCCCTGTGGTTTGCAAAAATTGCACACTTGGTCCCAAAACTTTACTAATTACACGCGTGGTCCCTGTGGTTTTCAAAATTGCACTCGGTTGGTCCCCAGCCCTAACATCAGTTAAATTTCTCAGTTAACTCCATGTTAAATGACCAAAATACCCTTGCTTATTAACTCTCTTTATAAACCCACCTGCATCATCTTCATCCCCAACCTAGTATTTTATACCCTTTTCAATTTGAAAACCCTAATCCCTTTTATCTCCTTCTACACTCACACTAAACCCCCGTCTACTTTCCCTCTGCTCTTCCTTCTTCAAGAGACAGAAACCCTAAATACGATCACAACACACTCAATCCCTGCTCCTTCTCTCTCGATTACACCCACACAAATCACACCAACATCAAACCCTCAACCTCTTTCCCTCCCTCTCTTCAGCCGGCAGCCGACACCACTATTGGTGGCAGCGGCGTCGGTTTAACGGCAGCCGAGACGTTTGATTTCAAGAAAGGGGTGTGAAAGTGGGCGGATCTGGTGGAAAGATGTTCGATTTCATGAAAGGGGTGGGAAAGTGGTGGTGGTGGTAGGGATGATGACGTGGGTATCTGTTTCATCATTCCGCAATGATCGATTAAATACCTGTAGAACTTTTGGGTATCTGGTGGTAATGGTGTTGGTGGTGGGTGGAGTAACTGTTCGGTGGCATCATCATTCCCGGCGGCAGCTGCTGGTGGTGAACCTGATGGTGGTGGTGGTAGGGATGATGACGTGGCAGTGACGACGGTTATGGTAATGATTCTCATGAATCCATTTTGTTGGTGTTGGAAATGTGGGTGGATTGTTTTGGTGTAATTGAGAGCTAACCAGTTGAAAATGGGATTTTGGGGTGAAGGGAATTAGGGGTTTGAAGAAGAGATCATAGGTAGGAAGGTCAGGAAGGTGGGTATTGTTGTAGATGTGTAGAGAGGGGGTGCCACCTGGTGTAGTGATCATGGTCAAATCTGCTTGCTTACACACTTCGTCGCCAGTTTTGAATCTTCTTCTTCAACTGTATCTACTCTTTAAAAAATCAATTCGAATTTTGATTCAAACAGATTCTATCTCGTTACCATTATCAAAATCAAATACTCTTCTTCGATCATGGTGGTGGTTTGGGGAAGAAGAAGGGCCCATCTTGTTTTGTTTTGTTTTTTTAATTATTCAGGGACAATTTAGTCATTTCACAGATAGTTAACAGAGAAATTTAACTTCAGTTAGGGCTGGGGACCAAGCGAGTGCACTTTTGACAAGTTCCGGGACCACGCGTGTAATTAGTAAAGTTTTGGGACCAAGTGTGCAATTTTTGCAAACCACAGGGACCAACCAAGCATTTAACTCTTTATTTTACCTCTCTAACCAGGATGCGAGCATATTAGACATGATTCAAATAAACCTTTTAACTGATGAAATGCATATGTCATCCCCCACAATAATTTCAATAACCATCAAAAGATGTTGAATTTATTCCAATACAACCTTAATCATTCCTACGGTAGGGTTTTATTGTTTCCATAATCGTATTTAACACATTAGTTATTTATAAAATACAAAGTTTGTTGGTATGACAACCCGACATGTATTGAGAAATTAGTTTTTTAACCCGTTACATAGCTGATAGCACGCTCGAACAGCCCATTTTGCCACCTCTACCCGCATGATTATAATCGTCTTCCTTTATGTTACTAAATACTTGCAACTGTCTTGTGTCTTTATGTGGGACACATTCTAAAAGTCTAAAACAATCATAAAGTTTACTCCTCAGTAACCAGAAGGTAAGAAGTGTAGTAACAAAGGCTCCTATGACACATTCTAATTAGCGAGTCGAACTCAAGGGTTAAGTTATTCTACAAAGGCCCCACCCCACCCCACCAACACCCAAAAACCTAACCCCCCCCCCCCCCCCCAAGCGCGCAAAAAAAAATTATACCTCACCAGTAATTTTTTTCCATGTTGCTCCCACGAGGCGGGGAAGCGCTTCCCAAGCCCAAGTACCTGAACCTATCAATCGCGATTGGATTTGGGTTGTAGAAGGAGAGTAAGTACACATGTATTGTTTCTTTATGTACATAAAATATGTTACTAATATGGTTTTGTATTCATTGCTTTCATTTTGTAGATTTAGTAATCAAGGGACTGCTACCCGGACTATTTCATCAAATTTAATAAGTTTGTGGTCCGGTCCATGGGACAGCTGGAGAGATGTTCCTAATGAGCACAGCACAGGACACGGTTGTTTGAGCGATTCCAGGTGTGTGTACTTAGACAATTTTTATTTAACTTGTTGGAATATTATGTATGTTTATTTATTGTTTTTTTTCTTCATAGATGTATTATCAGTGGGAGGAGAAAAACCATGCACAAATTCATAGGTGCTGGGAGAAGTGCATTGCTGGTAAATTCCCCACTTTGTTGAGTAACGTACGGAATGAGGCTAAAGCTAAGGCGAAGGAACAAGGTAAAAATGTTGGAGACGATATGACCAATCTTATTGACTTTAAACCAACATGGATAATATCTGAGATATGGAAACAAATGCTTGACCACTGGAATACACCTAAGTGGAAAGCAAAGTCTTTAAGAAACAAAGAAATTAGAAGTAGGGCAACCGGCGGCAAACATACGCTAGGATCTCAATCCTATGTGACCATGAACAGAAAAGCGGTAAAAGTTGTTAATTTCCCTCTTTTATTATATATATATAGGGTTGAGTTCATTTCAGAACTCAAAATATTATGAGAACTTACAGAACTATTTTACACCTTTAGATCATTTGATCAATGGCTTAAGTTAATAATGGCATTCATGTAATTAATAAAACTTTAAAAGACATTTTAATAAATATTAAGGGTATTTTGGTAAGATCCAAAAAATCCTCTCTCACTAACCATTCCTACAAATTCTCCTCTTTTCACTCTCTAAAAATCATGATGCGTTTTCGAATTATGTTTACTTCAACACCAGCGTTTTTTTTTTCTTTTGATTTGATGCTTGAGAGACAAGGATAAAGGAATTTCCATGCAAACAAATATTATTTGGAGATTTCTTTTTGTTTGGTTTCTGGTGAGTTAACAAAACCCACTTGTAGCACCACTTAAAAGGATACCTCACATGAAGCTTTTTCATATATGTTAATTCTCATATTACTGTTTTGTTCCTATCGATTACTATTTTATTCTCATCAAGTCAGTTTATTTTGATCTGGATAAAATAAACAAAGTAAATCTAAATATTATTCGAGGGATTTTCTTTGTATTATTTTTTTTTCCAATATTTTGTTTTATCATACCATGGATCAAGATTAAAGGTGTAACTGTATATGAAGATATGATTACATATATGTAAATAGATAACCAATTTGAAGATTCACATATATGTAAAAAAGAGAATCATTTAGGTAATGCTAAAATTTATTTTTTAAAACATGTAATATTACAAAAAAAGTTGAAATCATTAGGGTGTAATATATTTTAACAAAACACAAAATCCACAAAAAAAATAATAATAAAAAATGTATATTATAATTAGCATATGTGTTTCTTATGTTTACATGTGTAAATAACAAATGTGTTGGTTACATATGTGTAACTACATAATTGTACATGTGATTACTGTATTGTGTATATGTAAACATCAATTGCACATGTGATTACTGTATTGTGTATATGTGAACATCAATTACTAATGAGTTGGTAAAATCTTTATATATGTATTTGTAATAAATACTTGTTTTTTATTTACGTAGATCTAAAAAACCGAGAAAAAATAGGAATTGAGTCAAACACAACTATTGAAATTGAGAGAAACAAGGATATATAAAAATGTTAATTTACTTTTATACCCTTTATTAATAAAAGAAAGAAAAAATTAAACAAATTAAAATGAGTTGCTGTAAAGAGTTCTTTCTGTAAATTTTTTTGGTTCTGAAATGATCTTGATCCTATATATATATATATATATATATATATATCATGTCATTATTATCATTTTTATTAACTTCCAAATTCTACAGGAAAGGAAACTTGGGCGTGAATTGACGATTCGTGAAGCGTTTAAGCAATCACACTGCAGGAAAGGAAGTCGACCATTGGATAAAGATCTAAGTTGTAGCAATTCACTACTTTTGGACATTGATTCGTAAGGGGACGCTCAAGAAGAAAATCTTGTATGGGTTGATGCTAGGGCAGAGGAGACTTGGGTAAGTCAATTGATTAGTAAATCTGAACAAAGTATTTTGAAATTAAAAACACGAAGTTTATTACAATGAAATTTGTAAAATATAATTATGTGTTTATCCCATTAGGTTAAATATGAAGGTTTTCTTGAGGAGAAGTATGGGGAAAAACGTAATAAACATCCAAAATTTGACAAAGACTTGTGGTCACGAGCTGAGGGCAAGAATAAAGGAAAAGGGTACGGGTTAGGCAATGATAGTGACCCGTGTGTACATAGCAGAGAAGACCCTGAGGTATTTTTAATCCTTTTAGACTAATAACTTTTATGCATTTGTATCGTTTCCCACTGTTATTATGTTTGTTTGGTTTGAGATGGTTGTTTTTTATTGTTAGGTTTGATGCTCTTAAATTAGTGAGAATGTTAAGGAATTTCATAATGATTTGATTACACCTTCTTTACGGGTTGTTTCATACAAAAAAATGTTTTTAAAATTAGGTATAATTTCCTTCTTAATATGTAAACAAACTGGAACATGCTATTTAGCTTCTAACACTTGAATTGTAGCTCACAGTTGTATTTTGTTTTCTTTGCAACCTAGCTTCTAGCACTTGAATTGTAGCTCACAGTTGTATTTTGTTTTCTTTGCAACCAACTTGACCCATTATTAGTTTTTGGTAATTTTGATTTCTTGATTCTATTCATTGGTTATTTTGTAGATTGAAAAGTTGAACTTAGTTATCAAGGAGCTCGTTAAGGAAAAAGATGAAGAAAAAGAAAGGTTCAATGGAATTATTGCGGGGTTGTTAGCTGACAAAGAAAAAGATAAGGTGGATAAAGATGCGTTGCTTGATAGGATGTCACAAATTGAAGCTATGTTAACAGCTACGGTTCGAAAATAGGCTATGAACACTTGGTTTTGAATGTTTAGAACACTTGGTTTTGAATGTTTAGATGTTTCTCTTATTAGGATAATTTTAGTTAGTTTATATTTTAGTTGGTATTTTTTATATGCTTTTGAAAACAAGATGTTTTATATAATTTTGGGATTTTATTAGACTTTTTTCATATTATTTGTAGTTTTATTGATATGTAATTTTGATGAAAATAGCAAGGAGAAAAGAAATCTGAATTAAAAACCAATATATTCCAGTAATCTGTATGGTAGCAAATAAATGGTAGCAAATGGTTGCAATTGTGTAAAAAATGGTGGCTAAATGGTGAATATCAGTGGCTAAATGGTATCATAACTTGCAAATTGTGTGAAAAATGATGGCTAAATGGTGGCAATTTCAGTGCTAAATGGTGGCTAAATGGTATCAAAATGTGCAAAAACCGATGGCTAAATGGTAGCAATATTGGTGGCTAAATAGTGGCAACATTGGTGGCTAAATGGTATCAAAACATGAAAAAACTGATGGTTAAATGGTGGAAATCATGGTTAAATGGTGGCAAATCAGTGGCTAAATGGTATGAAAACGCGTCACAACTTGGTGGCAAACAAGGCGAAGCGTAGCAAACATGAAGCGGTGGCAAATAATTTTGACCAATTTTGTGGTGGTAAAATAAGGTAGCAAAATATAAAGATGGTGGCAATTTGGTGGCATTAGGGCAATTGACACGGGTGTTTTTGTCACCGTATTTTCGGTGGCAAACTGGTGATAATAAGGAAATTGCTACCATTTTGTAACAAAAAATTACATGACAAAAGCCAGGTTTTCTAGTAGTGATCGCATGTTATAAAAAAGCATGTTGGAAACCGCATGTTTGTAATTTTGATGAAATCACATGTTGGTTTTGTGTAGCAATTTCGCATGTTGGTAAATATGATGTAATCGCATGTTGGTATATAAAGCTATTTCAAATGTTGGGTTTTTCAGCAAAATCGCATGTTCAATAGTGAATTCGCACCAGATCGTATGGCTGGGATGATCGCATACATTTTGTATGATAAGAGCCATTGTACGTTAACCCCCCCCCCCCCCCCCTCTCTCCCTATATATATATATAGTGTGATGTTCATTGGGGAACACTAAAAAATTGGGGAACAGTGGGGAACTGACTCAAACGAACTCCGATTGGGCTGATTCCAGCGGCGTTGGAACCGTCTCGTCGAACCCTAACTAGGATCTCTTAACCCTAAACCCTAAATATATTAGGGTTTGGCTTTTAGGGTTTAGCTTTAGGGTTTAGCATTAGGGTTTAGCTTTAGCTTTAGGGTTTAGCTATAGGGTTTAGCTTTAGGTTTAGCTTTAGGTTTAGCCTTTAGGGTTTAGCTTTTAGGGTTTATAGTTTAAATTTTACGGTTTAGCTTAGGTTTTAGCCTTATTTTTTAGCTTTAGGGTTTAGAGTTTAGGAGTTAGGATTTAGGCTTTAGGGTTAAGAGATCTTATATAGGGTTCGACGAGCCGGTTCCAACGCCGCTGGAATGAGTCCAATCGGAGTTCGTTTGAGCCGGTTCCCCACTTTTTTTAGTATTCCCCAATGAACCTTCCCCTATATATATATATATAGGATAAGGCTAGGTAGAAAACCCTCTTTAGGTAGAAAACCCGGGAAACTCAAAGCTCCCGACATTTTTTTTTTTTGAAAAAAATAACACATGTAATATACATGTTTTTAAGAGTTTTGGGCCAAAAAAATCAAAAAAGCGCCGAAGGGTTTTTTTTTAAAAAAAAAACAAATTTCAGCAACTTTCAGCATTTGTTGTCTAACACATGTTAGTTAACGAAGTTTTTGGAACTTGTTTATTTTTTTTAAAAAAAAGTACTCGGCGCTTTTTTTATTTTTTTGGCCCAAAAGTCTTAAAAACATGTATATTACATGTGTTATTTTTTTCAAAAAAAAAAATGTCGGGAGCTTTGAGTTTCCAGAGTTTTCTAAGAAAGATAGGGTTTTTTGTCTAGCCCAACCCTATATATATATACTAGTCGTTTACCCGCGCGATGCGGCGGGAGTGGCGATTTACAATAGGATACTCGTTTACCGTTAGTTTATTAGTGTCTCGTGATATATTGTATAGTACTTAGGTTAGTTTATCGGGTTTTGAGTATTCATTGCCACCGAAGCCAAAATTACGGTTAAGGGGATTTTAACCAATTGGGTGGTGGTCCATTGGCAAAGGTGAAGCCTTTAAACACCTTAGGGGGGGGATCTTGGGTTCAAGTATCACAGATGACATGAATTAAAAAGAAATTTGTCGTTAAAAAAACGGTTAAGGGGATTTTAAAACCATTCGGTTTGGTTATTGGTGGCTCTTGTGATGCATTGTACAGTACGCTTGTTAATTTTTTATTGGTGTGGTCCATCTATGACATGAGCCTTACCGATATCTCAATTAAATTGTGTGCTTCCACACACCAATAATCGAACACACGAATAAGCAAATATCAGCGTACAAAATACCTTGAGATTATTCATGCTTTTAGGCTTTAGCTCATATTCTCAATTTTTGTTGTGTGCTTACTTTAAACTATTTATATTGTATGGCAAACTATAAGTTAATAACTAATTTGAGAATATTAGCTACTGAAATACAGTTTTTGGGGATTTATGAACCTATGTTTGTAAGTTTATTGAACCAATTGTGAGATTACCATCATGGAATCATATCTACGGTCGTTTCGCATTGATTTCACATTTCATATTAACTAGTTATTTGCCGCTCGCGCGTTGCGGCGGGACCCAATGACTACAAAAGGTGTGTCAGTAACGGCAAACATATACCGAATATCAAAACATAAATAAAATGACGTGGTAAGGATAATCACTCCGTCATAAAAAAACGATTTTAAATAACCTAATATATAATAATAGGACCCACACGTCCCACACGTTGGAAATTCGGTTGTTTTCAGTTCAGTTATTACGGTGCTAACACGTTAAAATATGGATGAGCTCGGTACCGGTAACGGCAACGAAAGTACCGATCCGGAAAATCATCGAAATTATGTACCGGCACTGAAAATGCTCGGTACAATACGGTATGGTATTTGAAGGTAAAAATAAATAAATACAGGTATGGTGCTAGACCGGTGTCGAACCGAAAGTAACGATTCTGAAAACGCCAAAATGTGGGTACCAAATTGGTAACGAAAATGATTTGGTATAGTAAATTTGGTACCGATACGATACCGATTCGTTTATAGGATTTGATACGATTTGCTCATCAATATTCTAAATATCCAAGTTAATTTTACATGCTACAAGTCATTCATTACAGAAAAAGACAAAAAAGAAAGCAAAATAAGTTGTTGTAGACCGGATTACATGCATTGCTGCGTTGCTACAGGATTTGATGAGTTCGGTACCAACCGGTACCGAAAATACCGTTACCGAAATCCCCAAAAGTGGGTACCGGTACCGAATATACATAGTATGGTACGGTTCGGTACCGGTCGGTACTGGTACGGCACCGGTATTTGAGGGTAAAAACCGGTTAATACCTGTGCAGAACCGGTAACGAAAATACACCGGTTTGGTAAATTTGAGACCGGTACCTATACCCGATACCATTTGCTCATCTCTTAATGATGTTACTATTCATTCTATTCTAATTTTAATTTAAGCAATAAATAATAAATCACATTACTGTTCATTCAGTTTCAATTTTATCATATATAGTTCTATTCTAATTTTAATTTAATCAATAAATAATAAATCACATTACTGTTCATTCAGTTTCAATTTTATCATATATAGATTTAAATTAATTAAATTTATTATATGAACACATGTTTTTTTACATCTTATCTCATCACTCTATAACTTTTTCCTTCTAAAATTCATATACATTTAGTTGATTTTCAACATTTCATATTCTAACATCAAATAATTATGAACCTACTTAAAATTACTTATGTATATTTTTTTAATCTTTTTCATCATATTATATTAACTCGTCCATTTCCACCTTTATTTATTTGATTTTAGAATGTCAAAATTTGATTTTCACTTGCTTTAGTTATTAAAAGCTTCGGTTAAAATATGTTATTATCAAACCGTCTGCTTTGTCTGATGGGTTTGTGGAAGTGCTTTGATGATTGCTTATCAAAGTGTGGTTATGTAGGGAAGCTATGAAGCTAAACTATCAAATGGAAGCAGAAGGAATTGAAACGGATTATATTATAAACTATTAAGCTATACAACTTTCATGAATTTGGATGTGTACATGTGATTCAACCACCAAGTTCCCAAAAGGGTTTCAGGTAGCTCCTCATGTGTGTTAGCCTTATCCGTACATGTCAATGAACGGTCGATTGGTCAGACCAGTTTCAGAAACGGGTTGACATCATAAATAATTTAAAACTTTAAAAAATTATGTATAACTAATAAAAACAAAATATGGAACTAATTTATCCTTTATTTTTTTGGCAATGCTACCAAAATAGAGCCTGGAATAAGCAAACCATAGAGGTTTTAGTTTAAAATGAATTAATAGATGAGATTTTACTATTTTAGAAGGGAAAAAATTAAAAAAAGGAAACTACAAAGCTTTAAAAATCTGGCCCAACCAACAATCCGGTTTTCAGTTCAACGACCGACATGATAACTGGCCTGCCCAAATGAGCAGTACAAGAGTACTCGACCATGCCGCTTGTGTAGTTGGTATCCGGTCCGAGTGACCGGTATGGTCTTGTAATGTGAACACTGCCCTATGTAGAAATGGTTATAAGTCATGCTTTGAAGGTGATGGATGATGTGATATGCACGCACCTCTATCAAGAAAGCCATTTCTATAACTAAATTGTTCAGGTAACCAAGAACAAGACCAACTACACCTCTTGCCACTGTTGATGAACCAAGAACAAGACCAATCAATGGTAAGCTGCAAAAACGCGTTAAAGACACAATGAGTCAAAGTCAAACATAGAACTTTCTAAATGCAATTTTGATTTTTATATTATATAAAAAAATATTATATACATGTTTTTTATTTATAGATCGTATTTTTTATACATCTTGATACCAGTATAAACTCCTTTACAAACTGAAACGAAGAGCTGCACAATAAGAGTATCACAATTAGTATAATTCAT
This sequence comes from Helianthus tuberosus, assembly GCA_030545235.1. Lineage (NCBI taxonomy): Eukaryota > Viridiplantae > Streptophyta > Magnoliopsida > Asterales > Asteraceae > Helianthus > Helianthus tuberosus. The sequence continues at coordinate 79,403,982 of CM060428.1, read as the reverse complement.
TGAAAATTAAAAACTGAAAACAAATTATGTGTTTAAACTTTAAACAAAGAGATAGGGTCTCACTTGACTGTCAGTGTAGCACACTACATCTCTCCATAGTCCTGTTGTTTTAAACTTCTCCTGAAATGATGTTGAAATTCCCATTTAATACACACTTCAATGATTTTTAAAACCTTTAAACGTCAAAAACAAAATCAGTTACCCGTAAACCATGTGGGGAATCAGATCGAGACGGCTAGTAGTCGAATCAGCAATTGGATCAAACCGATCCTAAAAAAACAAAGTAACAGCAAAAATACTTTTAATTAGAGAGATTAAAAATTAAATCACATACAGTGCAGCTCCAACCTACACAAAAATAAATAAATTAACCAATGTTCGACATACAGGAAAAAATATACCAGTTTGAGTTTACCTTATTATGTGCGAGTCGAATCACTTAGGCTAACTCAAAACAACTTTGTGTCATTTTTTGTAGATAATCATAGCATGAAATACGATTACAAAACCTATACTACTGTCTCCTAGCAAAAACTATCATTCAATGAAAAAAAACACGATTTGCTGATTTTAACTCGAAGAATGTTGATTTTACCCTTAATGTGTTTAACGTGCCAATTAAATTGGACAACTTGTAAGATTTCATGATTAAGGTCGTAAAGGGTATGGACGGAGAGAGTATAATATGCAAATTTGGATGTTTAAATGGTCACAACTGTAAATCTCAAAACTATTTTAGTTTAAAAAAACAGCAAGATTTCAAACTTTGGCCCTCAGGGATGAAAACGGCAAGATTTCAAACTTTTTGGACAAAAGTCGCAAAAGTGGACAAATCTCAGGGACGAAAATGGCATTTGGATCTTTTTATCTAATTAGTTTTTTTTACCTGTATGCTTACCTTCACAAAATAACGACCAGCCAACATGAAGGCCATCACGGTTACAGAAGCCAAAGTCGTTGCTTTCTTCAAGTCGGTCAACGTAGCACCAATAGCTAGCCCAGGTCCCTGTCATTTTTGTTTTTCAGTTAAAAACCCAACTTATTATATCAAACTCGCAGTTAGGACAAACGACATACCTGAGCTGCAACTATACATAGGAAGACAATAGTTAAGAAAAACGAATCGGCGGCTAATCTCAAGCCTGCCATGAAATAAACAACAAGGAGAAAAAGCATTGGGAGAAACAGATCAAGTGGAAGGTCAGTTGTTGTTCTCGCCATAAAATATGCACTTAATCTATACATATCTGCTGCTCTTTCTTTGTTTAACATTGCGCGTTCTTGTGGGAATGAAAAAATCGCTGTGAAAACCGGAAAAATGCCTAAAATACCGCAATGAAGAACAACAACCCTGCCTGCAAATGAGATTGTAGACTTAAGATTATCATTGATTCCATATATTGATATTTTTTATTTTTTTATAATATTTCTTACTTGATTATCGAGGTCTTTAGGACTGTGAACTTCTGACTGCCACCATAAAAGTCTAGCTAAAACTCTGCGGGATTCATGGAAATTAATGGAGAACATCCTATTGATGAAAAGTATACCATGGCTTCAGATGCTTTCCCGAAATAAAGCAAGCTCCATTTGCCAAGTAGGATTAGATTATCAAATTTGTGGAAAAGTCGGCTCGATGGCTGGTGAATTGTGGTGATCACGGTCTTCTCTGTCTGTAATCAATATATAAAAACAGATGTCATGTCGTTATGTATTCAGATTATGTTTTACGTGCATGGTTTAAAAAGGCGTTTTGAGGCGCGCCTCGAGGCGTACGCCTCAGGTGAGGCGGTCAAAAATCGCAATCAAGGCTTAGCCTCACAGGGGGGGAACTGAAACCTAAGCCTCAGCCATACGAGGCGGTTCGAGGCGCTGAGGCGGTGAGGCGAGGCGGTGAGGCTTAAGCCTCACCAGACTTGTGCAAATTGATCAGTTTTTTGTTTTCTGGACTTTTTTTTTCAGCCCATTTAGTTTTTTGCGCACGCTTTTAGGACTTTAAGAGCAAAATTAGTGTTGATGATGAGACTAATGAAGATAAAGATGATGGCCTGCCCATAAAAATGGAGCTGGGAGATGAAGAGTTACCTGCGAGTAGTTATGGAGGAAGACGACCTTTGCCATGGAGAGAAGATGTGACGGCTGTTTATGTTTTAGGGTTTTTTTTTTAACGGCATATGTTTTAGGGTTTTAATTGATACATCTTTATATTTCCTTAATTTCTTTTTTAAGTAAACTACATTTTCATCCCAATATTACAGTTTTGGTCAAATTTAACCCTAAACTTTCTATTGGTCAAATTTAACCTTAAACTTTCTATTTTGTTTATTTTTTTTCTTGAGTTTTATCTAGTTGTACATATAGCTTGGTTAGTTATACATTGGGTGTGTTATATAGTTTTTGTGCTTTTCTATGTTATAAATATAGGTTTTTTTGGGCACTTGATGATAGAAATTTATAAAAAAGTATTAATAAATACCGTGCGCTTCGGGTACGAAAAGCGGTGCGCTTTTGCGCTTGGCGCTTTGCGCCTCGGTTTTTGACCTTGTCGCTTTTGTGCGCTTCTCGCTTTTTAAAACCAAGGTGGGGATGAAGATGGCATTGGTGTAGTTGACGGGTCAAATGAGGAAGAAGGTGATGATGATGCGGAGTGGAACGAGTTCTATGATATTTAGATGTCATAACATTACTAGTTTAAGTTGTTTGAACTATTTTATGATGTTTGTTTTATGTTTAAACCTTGTTTGTTGAAATATTTTCTATTTATGATGTTTGTTTTATGCTAATTTGTGATTTTTATGAGACATCTATATATTTTTTTAATTTTTTTTAATAATGTTTTGAGGCTTACGCCTCGACCTGCCTCGAGGCTTACGCCTCGTGAGGCTAAGGGAAAACGCCTCGATACCCGTTTTAGCCTTTTTAAACCTTGTTTACGTGTTTTGAGTCGTCTGCTAAAGGTGACAATTTTGACCCGTATAGTTATAAATGTGTTGATTTGTGTTATGTTTCATCCCAAATGGGTCAAATAGGAAAAAAAAATTAAAAAAACTATCAGCTTTGTCTTGAAAAAGGTAATTTTTTTAACTTTTTTTAATGGATAAAAAAGTGTTTGGGGTCAACTCAACCGTGCTGACTTGTTTTAACTTGCACAAGCGTATCTCAGCTACGTCTTGCAATAGTTCAATGAACTTCAAAGCAGTTGTAGAGTCCAAGCCGGATGTCGGTTCATCAAGGAACAAGAGGGAAGAATTGATTATTATTTCGAGTCCAATACAAACTCGTTTTCTCTCCCCGCCTGAAACGCCCCGAACAAAAGTGCCTCCTATCATTGTATCTTGACATCTGTTTAAGGTGTTTAAATGGATGCAAATTTCAGTTTAAAAACACCAGTTTAAACATAATAACCAAACTATCAAACCGCTATCACCAGCCGATACCAATCTATCTATTTTAGTTTAGTTGGTCTTTACTAAAAACCCAGTTAGAAGTTCAATCCACATTTTTTTGCACAAGCCACACCAGACAATAATAACCTTCCTAAAATAAATCTTATTCTAAAGCCACCCAGGTCCCAGATTCATAAAAAGGGTAAAAGGCCAGAAGCAAAACCTCAAATTCCAAAATGAAACTAAAGAGAGCTTCCAAATTAATAAATAGCAATGCATACATCCTAGAGGCAGTCTAATCCATTACATTCATACGTTTTGATGTTATAAATATCAACTTCTAGGGTTATTCGTAGCATTTATGTTTAGATATAATAAACAATATGTGGGAAAGGAAATATGAATGCTTAACTCTGCATACCGAGCAACCTAGGGCTTCATGTCTATCTGGGGGTCTTCACTTGTAACAGCTAATGCAATCTGCAACTTAACACAGTCAGAACCACACAATAAAAATCCGAAAAAAGGGATTACTGATGTGTTCACAGTTAACTAAAACTTTAGACTTACGAATTACCGGCAACCCATAACATGATGCTAAATTTCCTCATCATACTACCAAAACTGTTAAATATTCATAAAATTAGAGCAAATTATTGTACCAGATCTGATAAAATAGTGGGAAAAACGAAAAAAAAGAGTTCAATCAAAAGAAGAACTCACCTGAACCCTAAAATCGTCGATTTTGTGTGATAGTCGTTTACAAGGGGCTTCATAGGGGACCCAATACCATTCAGATTAGATATCAAAGTCTTCAGTTTGTCAGAACCATACCTTGCTCATACGTCACTGATTGGCAGATCCAAAAACTTCACCACCTTCAAACTCAGTCGTTTGGGTGTCGTATAGAGAGAGATTCGTTGATCTGGTGTCATTGAGAAAGCCAGATCTTGCATCGCCGAGAAACCCTAGATCTCCTTTTGAATCGCCTGGAGAGAAAGCAGCTCGATGGGGGCGGATAAAATGCGACGAGAATGAGAAACCCTAAAATTGATTTGTGTACCCGTGTGTTTTTTTTTTGAGTGAAGGGCATAATTGGGATTGTAAATTATATTATGCTTTAGATGTTGTACATCATTCTTTAGGAGTGTTTTAAGACTAATGGGTATGGTTAGGATGGGCTTGAATGGGTTGAGCCTCCACGTAGGCGGCTCGTGGGGGATGAGCCTCCATCATATTTGAGGGGGATGGAGGCTCGTGGGGGATGGGGCCCCACCTCATTATTTTATAATTTTATAAGTTTTAATTTATTAACTTAATAAAAACTTTATAAAAATAAAAAAATTTCATTTCATAACATAAAAAAAGGTACATTTCCTAAAAAAAAAATTACCGAAAAATAAAAATAATAAATTAGATTTCCTAAAAAAAACTACTCGTCTTCGTCCTCGTCACTGTCCGCTACGTTAAAGTTGTTCCAAATATGTTCTACCAAATCCTGTTGAAGGTTTGCATGCGTGAAGTCGTTGGTTAGCGAGAACGAGTTTAAATCCTGTTGTTGCGGATCTACCGGGACAGTATTCCCGATAGATGCATTCTCATCATACTCACAAATTGCCCGACCTTCGTCTTCAATAATCATGTTATGGAGCAAAATGCAAGCGTACATACACAGGCGCAACCTCTTCGGTGTGAACGCACGTGCCGGTTGTTCAAGGATGGCCCATTTTTTCCGTAAGACACCAAAAGCACGTTCGATGTCTTTTCTTGCAGCTTCTTGACGCTTGGCAAATTTTTTTCTTTTTTCGTCTTCGGGATGTGGAATAGTCTTCACAATTGTAGACCAAGACGGATATATCCCGTCACCAAGATAATACCCACGTCTATACTCAACCCCAGAAACTGTAAAACGGGTGTCCGGACCGGTTCCATTAACGACATCGGTAAAGATCGCCGATTGGTATAACACATTGAGGTCGTTGAGTGAACCAGGGAGACCAAAGAAAGAATGCCAGATCCACAAATCTTGTGATGCCACGGCTTCAAGTATCACGGTTGGATAGCCGTGATCACCGCGAGTATATTGGCCGCGCCACGAAGTCGGGCATCTATTCCACGCCCAATGCATACAATCAATACTACCGAGCATTCCCGGAAACCCGTGCCGTGCTTCATGAGCTTGGTACAACTGCTGAACATCATACACGTTTGGTTTACGCAAATATTTTTTGCTATACAGTTTCACCACATTACGGCAAAACCGATACAAACATTCCCGCGTAGTTCTTGCCGACATTTGTAAGTATTCGTCCAAAGCGTCGGCCACTGTCCCGTACGCCAGTTGGCGAATGGCCGCAGTACACTTTTGTAACGTGGTGAACCCTTCATAACCGCGAGCATCGGGTCGTTGCGTGAAAAACGGGTCTAGCCCCGCCAAATCATCAGCAATCCGTCTGAATAACCGACGACTCATTCGGAATCTGCGTCTGAATATCTCGGCATTGTAAAGGGGTGCATCCGAAAAATAATCGTTCACCAATTTCTCTTGCGCTCCTGTCGTAAAAAATATATAAATACGAGGAAATAAGGATAATAAAATTTATTAATGATAAACCTTGGCGGTCTCTGTTAACCCGTATTCGTGTGGTAATAACGCTTTCTTCCTCTTCCTCCTCGATAAGAATCTCCGCCGCCTGTAGCACAACGTTCGCGATAAACATCTCCTCTTCCTCATCCGAAGACGAGGACCACCAAGAATTAGATGGCATTGTGGATGAAAAGGTAATTTTTTTTTATAAAAGTGGAGAGAAAATGGTATAAAAATAAGAGGGTTGTTGGTTGAAAGTGGGGAAAAATGGTGAAAATGGGAGTGTTTTATAGAAAAATTGATTTTTTTTTTTTTTTGGAACATAACCGTTGAATTCAACGGTAATATATTGAAAATGGTGAAACTTTGCTTCGTCTCATTCGGCGTGGGTGGGTCGTTTGGGCCGGGCCGAGGCATAGGGGGGCTCGGCGCCGGAGCTAGCCGGGGCTAGCCGACCCCCATACCCATTAGTCTAAGGGAATTCATAAAACCTTAACAAGTCCTTTGATATGCTTATTAATATAGTATATATATATATATATACTAGGTTATGGCCCCGTGTGACACACGGGTGTAACAATTAAAATTATATAAAACTTAAAAATATAAGTAATTAAAATTATATATTAACCAAACATGGAACGTAGATGAAAGCAAACCACAAGTTCAAATAAAATGTATGTAATTTAAAGTAGAGTAACTACATCTTAAATTTACGAATCAAAAGTTTTTGCTTCTGATTATCCTTCTCTTCGTCATTAGTTTTACTCTTTCTACTTTTTTTGAAGATAGAGATGAGGAATCTTCTGATTAAGTCATACACCTCAAGGTTGCGTTTAGGAGGAAAAAAAAGTCTTTCCAACACCATATTCAGTATTAGAGTTGGGGTTGCATAATCTCCTGTAAAGGATACAATTTTTTTTTATAAAAAAGTTAATAAATATTAATGAAATAAATTTAAATTATAACGAAAAAGATTAGAACATTATTTTAGAAGATATTACCTTCACACTATCTATACTCTGTGGTGCTAAATCAACCATAAGGACATTCATTGATTCATATTCCTCAACCTCTAATGTTAAAATTATGTAAATTCTTTTAAAGCAACTGTTGTGTTGATATTCCTCAACCTGTAATGTTGAAATACGGGATAAATAAACCTGTAAATCATTTTCAAGCAACTGTTGTGTTGATATTCCTAATAGTTTGACTGCCTCACGGTCAAACAAAGTAAAAGACATAATTTCTGTGCAATCTTGAACTCTAGTGATACAAAATTTCCTTTTTAAAAAAATAATATGAAAACTTTAGGTGAACATTAAGTGGTTAATGATTAAAGTTGAAAACAAAAAGAACAATTTAGATGTAGATTACGTACTTGGGAATTGCAAATACCACTTCTTGCTTGCAGTTGGATATAATCACCTCAAAGTTCTCTTTATTGGCCCAACACCACAGCGACTCATATGATCTAATCTTTTATTTTATATAGCCATTTTGTAAACCATTAAGCTTGTGCTGGAAATAAGGGGTTCAAATATATATTTTCACAAATTTATATAGTGAGATGAGTAAAAAAATAATAAAAACTATATGATGAACCAATCATAAAATACAATACCTGTGCACGTTGCTGACAAATATTAACAGCAGCATTGGTTGCATCACTTGCTGAAACTATTTGAAGACAACTTTAAGGATCATTACTATATTATTTAAAAATTCACCATCATTAGGAAGTGCAATAATAAGATTCATGAATAGAGAGAAGTTAAACTTATCAAAGTAAGTAATGATGAATGTAATACGAAACCAAACACCTTATGAATTAAAATTAGATATCAAGTTATGTAACTGAGAAGCAGAAAAGAACCTGGACAACATGCTTGTAACGACCAAATTTTCAGAGGTGTTTATTTAGCTTAAAGAAATCTCTGGTTGATCGACATATTTTCCTTCTCCAATCAAATAGGTTTCTTTTATTATATAGTTAGATTTGAAGATAATATATTATTAGAAAAAATAGAATGATTCTATCCGACATTCAAAGTAAGATAATATTTAATATTAATTGATTTAAGATAAGTATGACAAAAGCTATCCAACATTAACAATATAAGTAAATAAATAACATTAAATATTAATAATAAAGATAAAAGTCGGACTTGTTATTGTTATTTTAATTTATTTAATTTATTTAACATAGATAAAAAGAAAATAGGTGAGAAAGCATGAGAAAGTAACATGTGTCCCAAAACAGGTTTCTTTTATTATAGATATAGATATATATATATATATATATAGGATAAGGATCCGTTAGGAACCACCCTTTATTGTGAGAACTGCGAAAACCAGTGTGAACACAACAGTAATACCTAAAAAATCTAAAAAACACCCAAAAATTTTTTTACTATTTTTTTTTTGGAAAAATCGCTATATTTCGCCAATAATAAAAAAAAATTCAAAAAAAAAATCGAGTAACAGTTATCCATGCACATGTGCATATGTATCATTTCTTTGACAAATTCCGTAATTCATTACAAATATTAGACAATTGCACTTTCATTTACACTACCACGTGTAATAAACTATTTTTTTACTTTAACAATATTAGAAATGCACATGTGCATCTATATGAATCAAAATGAAATAAGATGTTTTGATACACTCCTTTGAATACACTTTCTCTTTCATCTATCATTCCATCCATAATACACAAATATGTACATATGCATTTTTGTCATTTCTTTGACAAATTCCGTAATTCATTACAAAAATTAGACAATTGTACTTTCATTTACACTACCATATATAATACACTACTTTTTACATTACCAATATTAGAAATGCATATGTGTATCTATATGTATCAACATGAAATAAGGTGTTTTGGTACACTACTTTGATTTCCCTTTCATCTATCATATCATCCATAATACACTACCATTACCTCCTACCATCCATAATACAATACCATTACCTCCTACTATCCATAATACAATACCATTACCAATATTTTCATTTTATTACATGTATATAAACACCATTTATACCATCCAATCAACATATTACATCATAAATTGGCAACTATAACCAAACCATCAACAACTAGATATAACTAACCAAAAAACATATATATGGGCCTACTTCTCCATTCAAAGTCACTAACTTTTTGTACCAAAACACGTTATATCATGGTTATACATAATGATACACATGTGCATTTTGAATATTGGTAATTCAAAAAGTAGTGTATTACGGATGGTATTGTAAATTAAAGTGCAATTGTCTATTACTGATGATGTATTACGGAATTTGTCGAAGTAATGATAAATATGCACATGTGCATGGATAACTATTACTCCAAAAAAAAGTTTTTATTTTTGGTAACGAAATATAGCGATTTTAAAAAAAATATATAAAATCTTTTTTTGAGTGCTTTTTTGATTTTTTTATATTTTATTTTGTGTTCACATTAATTCTCGCGTTCTCACAATAAAGATGGTTCTCAAATGAACCTTACCCGACACACACACACACACACATATATATATAGGGTTAGGTTCATTTGTGAACAACCCCCTTGATAGTGAAACTAGTGAACTAATCATAGCGTTTGATTATCAATACAAAAGTATAAATTAATGTTCAGGAGTTGATGATGAAAATGCACTAGTGTATTTTACGATTTGATGATGTATATCAATGGCCAGAATTTGTTCACTCAATTCACAAATACACGAATGTTCACTCTAGAACCCCACCCTATATATATATATATTAGGGTTCATTTGAGAATCACTCTTATTGCGAGAACCATGAGAACCAATGTGAACAAAAAAAAACTAAAATACATAAAAAACACACAATTTTTTATTATTTTTTATATACAAATCACTATTTTTCGTTACAAAAAAATTCGAGTAACAATTATGGATGCACATATGCATATGTATCATTTCTTTGACAAATTCCGTAATATATTACCAGTATTAGACAATTGTACTTTCATTTACATTACCATCCGTAATATACTACTTTTTACATTAGAAATGTATAAAATGCACATGTGCATCTATATGTATGAACATGATATAGCTTGTTTTGGTTAAAAAAATTTGTGATCTTGAATGATGAAGTAGGCCAATATACATGTTTTTGGTTAGTTATATCTAGTGGTTGATGGTTTGGTTATATTTTTCACTTTATGATGTAATATGTTGTTTGGTATGGTATGGTATGAAGGGTGTTGATGCACATATGCATAAAGTGAAAAATACTTTACATATTGGTAATGGTAGTGTATTATGGATAGTAGGAGGTAATGGTAGTGTATTATGGATGGTATGATAGATGAAAATAAAAGTGTATTTAAAGTAGTGTACCAAAAACACGTTATATCATGTTCCTACATATAGATGCACATGTGCATTTCTAATATTGGCAATGTAAAAAGTATTGTATTACGGATGGTAGTGTAAATGAAAGTGCAATTGTCTAATACTAGTAATATATTACGGAATTTGTCAAAGAAATGATACATATGTACATGTGCATCCATAATTGTTGCTCAATTTTTTTTGTAACGAAAAATAGCGATTTTTATATAAAAAATAATAAAAAAAATTTGTGTGTTTTTATATATTTTTAGGTATTTTTTGTTGTGTTCACATTGGTTCTCGTGGTTCTCGCAATAAAGGGTGGTTCCTAACCGATCCTTATCCTATATATGTATGTATGTATGTATACGTGGGGGGTGGATGGGTGTGCATGTGAGAGACATGGCATAGGGATGAATATTTGCTTTTTTTACAATTTAGGGGGAGTATAAGATTTTGTTAAATTTTAGGTGGTGGACATAAAGATAGTGAATGGGATGTAATGATAATTTTGTTAATTTTTTCTTTAAAAAAATTTGAAGATAGGGTGAGAGATAATGGATGGAATGTGAGTACCTTTAGAGCAGTAAGACGGTCAAAATAAGTTATATGTAATTTGGGTGGTGATCACATGATCCTTATTAAGATATCGTAGATGAATTCACAACATCCCCCACACCACAACAAACACACCCGCACACATAGATGTACCGTTAGGGTTAGGGGATCACATTAGAAATAGGTTCTGATTTAGTAATGGCTAATATTAGGGTTTCTTGTGAGTGTCTAAAAAATAAAGATCAGTTTAGATAATTGTTCCAGTGGAAGAAAAAGTAACTTAAACACAAGATTTAAAAATAAAAACAAACCTTGAACCACACTAAGGATCGATGGACTGGATCTGATGATGTTATTTGCAGTTAGGGTTTCAGAAAGATAGTGGATGGAATGTGAGTACCTTCGTTCGTCTTGGGCCTCCAAAAAGGTTGGAACGGCCCTGTTTATTTGTCACTTAACGGATGGAAGCTTAGGCATTCCTGTAATACCTAATTCGTTAAAACCTCGGGCTCTGATACCAACTGTATGAATAAGCTAGATAGAGCGTGTGTTGAATATTGTACAGTTTAGAGTGAAATACGAACACATGACTATAAATAGGGTGTCATGTGTTAGAATTGGATAAGTTTTGGAATATAGGGGAAATGCTGGAGAGATTGCATGATGCTCTCTCCAGCTTATAAAACGATGTATGCTCTTTCGGTATGAATGGAAGCCTTCTAATTATGACTAATCTTACGGAAATTCTACCAAATTAGCTTTATCCTATCCAAATTTCCGTCTAAACCCACAAGATCCGGAACTTTCAGGCACTCAAAGCATCTCTGGGTCGATGTGGGATTCAATTAACATGCCTGCTTGACCTGCTAGCTTGCTTGCTTATATATATTAATTCAGCTACTTCACTCGTTTTTGTTGTATAACTTTCAAACTATAATGTTTTATAAAACAATGAATATGCAACTGGGACGAGCTCCTTTTTTATCTACATTTAATCTAAGTTTCGTTAAAAATGGAGTAAGGTAAAAAAAATAATATATTTAATTATTAATATTAAACGGTCTCCTATAATAGCCAAGGCTCGTCAAGATATTTCACACAACCATCTTACTCGTTCAACAATATATGAAATATAAATTACATATTTCATACATTTATAACCAGTACATTAAGGTTCGGGGTATTATATCCTTCCATCCTTACAAAAATTTCGTCATTGACATTTTGTCATCACTTAAAAAGATGAGGGTACTTTTCTTTCATTATGTATTCAAATTCCCATGTAAAGTTGGGTCAGTGACGTGCGTTCCACTTGACTTTGACTAACGGGACTCTTGCGTAACTTTTTAATCTTCATGTCCTCGATCTGTAGTGGTTTTTCAATGAAGTAGAGTTTTTCGTTAACATGCACATATTCCAAGGCTAATTGTTGGATTTCATCTACCAAGCACTTCCTTAAATTTAATACATAAAAAGTATTATGTATTCCTGGATACCAACTGTAACACCTTACCCGTAACCCGAGTGATTATGTACAACTGATACACTTACAGCGGAAGCAAACTGAACTTTCATTAAAACTTATATTAGTCGAAGTACAACACTTTATTTATTTACAATAGTCGACATCTAGGAACTTCTAGATCTTTTGACCTCAGTTTTCTTCCTTCTACTCCTAAGAGTATCTAATTGATTACCTGTGACATGTATACTCAAACGACGCCAGCTATATATTGGTGAGCTCATGTTATACAGTTTATAGAAACAACACAATTGACAAGCATGCAACATGGGTTGTGATATTTTGGGCCAAGGGCAACCCTGTGCCATTCATGACCTTTTCACAACCGCCAGCAATAGGCTTGTCGAACCCCCCAGCCATCGCACAGAATGGTAGTGTCGTGATGCATATGAGGAACCCTATCCTCTTTTCAGCCAGTTCCTACACATCCCATTAAGCATATAAGGATCCAAATATACCCCTACCGATAATTGAACATTACAACATTCTTATTCTATTACCAGTTCAGACATAACGAGTATACAATCACAGTTTTATAAATAAACATGATAACTCACCCATTTAAGGGTTGCTTTGCAGTTCCTTAACGAGTATACAATCTCAGAGTCCTGACACAATTACATAATCCTAGGTTAGATAATGGTACACTTAACTAGTCAATATCATGATTGGATATTGGTTAACGCTGCCTTGTTTAAGCATGGTTGATCAGTCCATGTCTAACTAAGGCTAGGCTACCCAATAACCACACCTGACAATATCCCTATTACCTAAAAATAATACTAACACTAATACTACTAATAATATTATTACTACTCATAATAATACTAATATTAACTACTAAAAATAAATAATAAATAACTAAACATAAGCTTAAATGAGAGCATACCTTAAACTATCTATGACATGTTGATGTAGAGTTTCCCTACTCCCGCTCCAAAAACGACTACTAACAACACCCAACGGGGTATCGTACGCTCGGGAATATCTTTATACTAGAGCGTTCCCGTTAAAAACTGGTACTCTAAATAACAACTGGGACTTCTATTTAAAGGAAGCAAGCAAGCACCTCAAAACATCTCTGGGTCGATGTGGATTCAATTGACATACTTGCCTGCTTGACTTGCATGCTTATATATGTCGCATCCCTCAACCCCTTCCCCCGGAGCGGGCGGCTGCAAGATTAGATCAGTGGTATCGGTGTTTATTAATTTGGCAGCGGAATTTATACATCAGGACCGTAGTTCGGAAATATTTATCAGAGTTTAAAACACCAAATTTTTTTTAATAATAAATGGGATAAAACCCAAGTTTCATTTGCAATACATTTATAGGGGTAAACCCTAATTATTGAAAACATAAATCTCCTTTTTTAATTAGATAACTTTTATAGCCACTTCTTTAAGCCTTTAGTGCTCTCCAGCTGGCTTTTATTAGCTTCACATTAAGTTACCTGAAACGCGTTTTAAAAAGATTTTATCAGCAAGAAATACTTGCGAGTGCATCCTAGTTTAATCAAAACAGTTTTTATAACTTTACAGCATTGAGAGTAATTACAATGTTTATATCTACCCAATTACTCGGTCAGTACTTGTCACTTGATGGATCTGTGACTATGGTCATATCACACATTGGATACCCGTGCCCAATTGTGAAGGTTATCAAGTACTGTATACAAACCCCATAATACTGGCAGCAATTGTAGAATACAAAAACTCAATCACTGTAAGTATAATTTAAAACATTTGAGGTTTTCACAAAAAGGGTTTACAAAAAGAGAATGTACTCACAAAAAGAGTTTATAAAAAGGGGAATGACTCACAATGTTTATTTAGATACTACTATAGCTTCCTGATGATTCTCCGGGTTATTATCTATTAAAATTAAACAATGCACACGTGTTAGTAAGATAACCCAAATCACATTAGCCATACAACACGAGACAGAACTCCTACGAACTGAGTCAGGCAGAGCCTTGACATGCGTTACAGAGTCCTAGATCAATCAGGTAGGGTAACAAATACGTGATCGGGGGTTATAATACTTACAATGAGGCAGAGCTTCGCGTTTTAGGGGGTATATGTAACAACCCTCAGTAAAACCGACACCCTCATGATATTTCCGATACCCCAGTATATCTTAAAATATCCTTATATGTCTTTAAATACACCCCGTAGGTGAAAACCGAGCCCAAAATGTGTTATAACATATAAAATAAAATATAAAATTTAATTATTAAGTTGAGACGGGCCGCGTAGACCCACCCAAGCCATTACGCGGGCGGCATGAAGGTCTAGATCTGATTCGTCTGATTTCTTAAGTTCAAACGGGCCGCGTAAGTGTTCCCATTTAGTTTACGCGGGCCGCGAGTGCCCTGAAGCGTGGCGCAGCCCGGTGCGGTGTAACACCCCGAAAACGGGTTTGGTAATCAAACCACGTTAATACTACAGGACGGGTAAAATACAGTTAGTGATAAAACTTACCCGGTAAATTTTAGGATCTAAATAAATAAATCTAATATTTATTAAAAGAATGAGAAATACTTTGAGAAAGCAAAGTATATAAAAGGCCCGAGATTTAACGGGACTTAAAATGGAACGGGTTATAACTCCCGGGACCCGCCAAGTAACTAGGAATATTAACCTAGTTAGTTAGTATCTTGATATAATAGAACAAGTATGGTTAAAATACCCTTTAAATAACTTGTGTGAAGTAGAGGGACTAAAGTTGATAAACTAGAAACTAGTTTTAATTTAATAAAAATGCCAACACCGAAACACACACTCTAAGTGTGTGTTCTGGTCGATACAATCACAGGAGCCAAGAGCTCTCCTACTCAACCCTAAACTTCAAGAAATTCGTCAAATTGAAGGGGCAAATCAAGTCCAAAACGAAAATCGAGCATAGATTAATGATCCCCATTGCAAGGAGATCATAAGGTATGTAAAATTTGACAAAAATTCTCTACTTGAAATTCTCATGAATTTAGAGAACTTGAAATCTGATGATGCATGTATGAATTGTAGATGAAATAGGAACATTAAAATGTCTAGGAGTAAACCCTAGACAAGTACATGGTGAAATTTTGCTAGATTCTAGTGAAATCCATGGTCACCATTGTAGGTGACTAGTGGGTTATGTAGAACTTGATAAACACTAGGAAATTTGGGGTTGTTCTAGTGTAATTTGACATATGTGAAGTTATTTCAGAATTTTAAAGGCAAGTATTTGTGTTAAATAGTTTGATTTATGAAAATTCGGGTTATATGACAAGTTATGAGCTTGTTAATGAATTATATGAAATCATGCACATTAGGTGTTTGTTAAAATGCCTAAATGAGAAGTAAAGTGTTGGAATTTAGAGTGAAAACGCGTATTCGAATGATATGGCAATTACGCGTGATATGAAGTGATAAGAGTTCTAAATACTATGTTGATTTAGACTTAATATCGTAAACCATGCGATTGAAAGTAGTTAACTTTAGATAAGTTAAGTTAACTAATCATGAAGTCAAATAGTAGCTTCGGCATAGGAAATAAGTGAGGTGGAATAGTCGTGATTTTTATGACTAATTTAACCGCCTTGTAAATGATTGACAATAGTTTGACGCGTAACAAGCTAGATGCAAGCTTGGAGGAGGGAGCGGGTCAAACGGAGCAAGTACGGAAAGAAAAGCGTGGCGTGGATGCGAGGTAAGTGTAAGTTACACACTTATGTAGAATACCCGTTTATTCGATACGTTGTAAACGTGATAACGATAATATTGGAAATATGGAAATTTGTCAAGTGTCGACTAATGTAAATCAAGGTTAAAAGGATACCCATGGCGTAAGCCGAAATGGGTTGAATTTGTAAGAAAAGAATGTAAAAGAAAAAGGGGTATGGTTATAAAATCCGGGATGGGATGGATGTATGAATTGGAAATCAAAAACGATGTTTTTGATTAAATAGATAATGTTGGGCATATAGTCCAAACGGGTCGAATGGTGATGATAACACCATTTGACAATATCGACTAATGTGGTTGTCAAGTCTTACGTTAACAGGACCGATTAGCCAATCGGATAATTGCGTCACCATTGATGGTGTGATAATGAATACGAGGTATAAATCGGGTCTACTTGTTGATCCGGGTCAGGTACGCATAATTATGTTGTAGTTAAAAATGTTATTTTGGTCGAATAATTTGAGAGAGAGTCCTTCGTCATAGAAGGACTAAAATCGACCAAAACGCCCTTGTAGGCTAAATGGAACAAACGACCCTTAAAGGTTGTTTGGAAACGAGTTTTATGACTAGGTAAATACTTAGAATAAGTATAGAAGCTGAAAGAGGTATTGTATTAGTCAAATGGCACTAATTGAGTTTTTGCCGTAAAATAATGATTCGAGAGGTAAAATTTGGTTTATATAGATCACCACATTAAACCCATCATAAATACAGTTGTGGTGGGAGATTATAGGATAAGAAATGTGGTGATGTAATGCTAGAAACAATCGGAAGTGATTTTAGACTCGAAAGTGCTTAAATACCCTTAACGGGTCAAAATAAGCATACGAGCGAAAACGAGTTTAAATTGTGTAATAAACTTGTGATTAGAACCTAAAATGGTAGTTAACATTAATTTGAAGAAGTGTATGTGATATAGGAATCAAACAAATACGTTTGTTTGATAAAATGCATAAACGGGTTAAAATTCGGTAAAAAGGTAACGAGTCGAAGGCTTAGAAGTCTCAAAATTTCTTATGTTGGATGTAGGATTTTAACTCCATGAGATGGAGGATTAAATTACGGATGCGTAGGAAAAAGAATCGGGTAAAACGAACCAATAACGAAGAAGTTATGGCCGTTTCCGTGAAATCAGGTCGTGCTGGGAATGTACAGCAACAACTGAAGGCATCAGGCTGTGAAAACTGGGGCTTGGCGTGACACCTAGGCCCTTGGCGTCACGCGAAGCCCCCTAACTCCGAAAATTTTTAAAATTTTGCCATTTTAACCCCTGTACTTGTTTGAACTTAATATTTGACTATCAAAACTAACTTTTAAGTTGGTTTTGATCATAGGTGAATGCCAAGAGTGCACGGATGAAGATCAAGCGACGAGCAAGAACCGAACACGATCACGAAATAAGCTTCCGCACTATGTATCGTTATTATGTTAAACGACGAACGTACACATGATATGTTGTATACTTTTAAATTGTAAAAAGTTTTAATAAACTCGTAATTTCCAATGCATATGTAATCTTAATTACATGCTTGTTTTTCGTAAATGATACGTTAAACCTTAATTTATAAGAACGGGACCCAGCTAAGCTACGCAGTTGACCGGAGTCAACGCGGGCCGCGTAGCCCTATGTCTTCCCTTACGCGGGCCGCGTGGAGACCAGTTTCAGCAACTATATAAGCAGGCCATCGGGTTTCACTTTCCGTCGTTCACAATTCAATTCTCAATCTCAAATTCTGTAGTAGTGTTATTATACGCGGATATTATATCCCCTAATTAGCGAGGTTCTGCTCCATTGTAAGTATTATAACCCCGATTTCATAAGTAGATACTATGCCCGATTGATTTAGGGTTCCGTAACAACTGTCGTGGTTCTGCCCGACGTAGTTGTTGGAATGCCGTCTCGGGGAGGGTATCATTAATATTTTCAAAGGGTTATGATACTAACCAATGTACATTTGTATAAATTATAGATTATATCTAGGAAACCCTTACGCGAAGTCTAAGATAGCAATGTGAGTAATCTCCTTTTTGTAAACAGTTTTTACAAAACCTTAAATGTTTTACAATGCAATTTAGCAAGTGATTGAGTCTTTGTAATTCTTCAATTAATGCCGGTATTATGGGGTTTTGTATACATTACTTGATAACCTTCACAATTGGACAACGGGTTAGCCAATGTGTGATATGACCATAGCCACAGATACGGTCGAATGACAAGTACTGAATGAGTAATTGTGTAGAAATAAACAATGTGATCGCTCTCAATACTGTTCACTGTGACTTTTTATTGTTTCTTGATTAAACTGGGATTCACTCACCAGTATTTCCCACTGACAAATGTTTTTAAAACGCGTTTCAGGTAACCCAATGTGACAGCCAATTAGTAAAAAGCCAGCTGGAGAGCACTGAAGGCTTGGGAAAATGTGGCTATAAAAGTTACCTAATAAACAATGTTTTAAATTCAATAAAATAGGGTTTATCCCTATAAATTGTATTGTAATAAGAAACTTGGGTTTTACCCATGTGATTATTAATATTAAATGAGGTGGTTTTACTCTGATAAACATTTCCTAACTACGGTCCTGATGTAATTTCCGGTGCAAGATTTAAATAGCTGATACCACCAAAAATCTGAGTTCGCGTCCGCCCGTTCCCGGGACAGATAAGGGATCAGGGGTTGCGACAGAAGGTGGTATCAGAGCCTAGCCATTGGTCTAAGCCAAAGAAGTGTTCTGCTGACACTTACATTCTAAAATTTGTGTTAGGAAATAATGGAAATATATTCATAATTGTATTTGTTTGTTATGTGTTATTTGACTATCTGTTAGTTTACAGTATGAGTGATCAAGGACCCTCAGACATGAGTCGTCAGTTGTCTGATTCCCCTAAGAGTGAAGGTACCTCATCACAGCTTGCCCTTTCTGGGTATTCTGCTGATCAGGAAGAAGGAGTGTTTGCTTTTAAAGCTCAGTCAGAAGAGCCATTCCCTCATAAGAAACGAGGATGGTTCAGTAAGGAAGCCTTTGCACGTAGGAAAAGAATGCGAAAGTTGCAACAACAAAGAGTTTTAGTAGTTGCTAAGCGAAAGACTGATGCCCATACACAGGATATGCTTAATAGAAGCCTAGCCAATTTCCATATCCTAGCCACAACTGCTGCTGAGCCGAGTCTGGAACAACTAGTAGCCCTACAACCACAAAACCCAGACCAACCCATGGAGATAGAAAACCCGGAAAACCAAGTGGAGATGCATGACTTTAACCTAGAAGAAATCCCTAGGGTACTTGCACCAAACCCCCTAGACCCAAATTACGACCCCTGGTGGGACGACAATAGGGACTTTGTGCATCGTTACCCTATTCATGAAGACATACCCATAGGAGCCTATCCAGGTATGGACCCTTTAGATCCCTATTACCATGATGACTATATTAGGGAAATCTTAGAAGATCCTTACCGATTTCAGGCACTTTCACCCCTATATCAGGAACCAGCACCCCAGATTCCGAACCCAGTCTTAGAACCTGCACCCCCAATGAGTGCAGAAAACGTGCAAGAACTTAGGACTTTCGGGGAGGAAATTTTAGAAAGTAGTGAGAGAATGCGTCAGGTGGGAGAGCGTCTCGTATGGAAATACGATGAACGCAATATGGATTTTTGGATGAATCCATACCCGTGAATGTGATGGTAGAAACGGTAATAGTAATAATAATAAAATAAAATAAAAATAAAACAAAATTATGTGTGTACTGATGCATAGTACTATTAGTGTAATTTTCTTTCTGTTGGTATTGTAATCTTTATTTCAGTACTAGTGTGTAATAGACGCATAGTATATGAAAATAGAGTATCAATCGCAATGATCGACGTTTTTGGCTAGATTGCGTGTCATGTGAATTACGATATTACCTATTATCTTGTGATATTAATATGGGATAAATGTTTAAAATTCAGATGGCCGATGAAGGAAATCAAGGAAATCTGAATAATGATAACCAGAGTAACATTAACGTGGTTAATGAGAATCCAAGCATCAATAACAATGGAAACCAGATGGATAATAGTGCCGTTCAACACATAGTGGCACAAGGAATCATAGATGCAATGCCATTTATTATTCAAACTATTCAAGAAGCGAATAATAAAAGTAGACATAGCAGTAAGCGACCAATTGAACCAGAACACAGCGTGAGCAATGGACCTGTACTTCAAGTGCCCATTCCCAAAAGAAGAAGAATCATGCCTTATGGTTGTTCTTATAAGGAATTCTGGTTTTGTAAACTAATGGAATTCTCGGGCAACGAAGGGGCCATTGCAGCTTTACGCTGGATAGAGAAGACTGAGGCAGTCTTAAGAATAAGCAAGTGTGCTGAAGAAGATAAAATATTGTTTGCTTCTAATCTGTTTAAGAATTCAGCGCTAGAATGGTGGAACACTATCCTCCAATCAAAAGGAAGTGATAGAACTTACAGTATGGAATGGGAAGAATTTAAGAACAAGGTAGAAAGGAAATTCTGCCCACCCAATGAAAAAGAACAGGTAGCAAACAAATTCTTAAACATTAGAATGACTGGTGTGGATAGTAAGGGATACACTAAAATATTCTTTGAATATGCTAGAATAGTGCCAACTCTTGCTTCACCAGAACCAGTGTTAATCTCCCGTTATATCTGGGGATTAATTGGAGAGATTAGACATTTAGTCAAGGCAGCTAGACCTCAAACCATAGAAGAGGCCGTAGAATTAACCAATACCTTGACAGATGAACTAGTCCGTACTAGAGAAGAAGACCAGAGGAAAAACCTAACCCAAAGGCTTACACAAGAATTCCGTTCTGGGAATTACAACCGTAAGAATATGGGTTCTACCTCTGCACCTTTCTGCAAAGTCTGCAAGAAAAAGCATTCGGGAAAATGCTCCACTCTTTGCAATTATTGCAAGATGCCAGAGCACAAGGAAGAAAATTGTAGGAAGAAATCCAGTAATGGATTATGCTACAACTGCGGGGAAAAAGGTCATATCAGGCCAAACTGTCCAAAACTAACCCCAACAGCAAACAACAAGAATACACAAAATGCTAGAGCATTTGTTCTGACTGCAGATGAAGCTAAGATGATTCCAGATGTCATAGCTGGTACGTTTTTAGTTAATGATATTTTTGCTAAAGTATTATTTGACTCTGGTGCAAACCAAAGTTTTATTAATACATCATTTTGCAAATTTCTAAATCAGTCATTAACTAAACTACCACAAGAATGCTTAGTAGAGACAGCCAATGGAGAAACTGTTAGGATTTCTGAAATCTTGCAGGGAGCAAGAATAGAAATTTTAGATCAGAAATTTATTGCAAATCTGTATCCCATGAATCTGGCAGGATTTGATGTTGTTTTAGGAATGGATTGGTTAATAGCCAATAAAGCCAGTATTTTATGTGATCAAAAGTCAATTCAAGTAAATTCACCAAAAGGTAAAACGATCACAATTAAAGGAGATAAACCCTCTAGGTCCACTAAGTTTATCTCAGTAATGAAAAATGCAAGTTATATAAGAAAAGGTTCTATAGTGTATTTGATTTCCATAATCACTAACACTAAAGGAAAAGATTTAAAAGATATTCCAGTAATATCTCAGTTTTCAGATATA
This sequence comes from Helianthus tuberosus, assembly GCA_030545235.1. Lineage (NCBI taxonomy): Eukaryota > Viridiplantae > Streptophyta > Magnoliopsida > Asterales > Asteraceae > Helianthus > Helianthus tuberosus. The sequence goes on along the minus strand of CM060428.1, from coordinate 79,382,176 downwards.
TTTCCAGAAGAATTGCCAGGGCAACCTCCAGATAGAGAAGTTGAATTTAGAATCCATTTAATACTAGGAACATCACCGATTGCCAAAGCACCTTACCGTTTGGCACCTGCAGAAATGCAAGAATTAAAGAAACAATTAGACGAATTGTTAGAGAAAGGATTTATACAGCCAAGTTCGTCGCCATGGGGAGCGCCGATACTATTTGTTAAAAAGAAGGACGGATCGATGCGCATGTGCATTGATTACCGTGAATTAAACAAGGTCACGATTAAGAATCAGTACCCATTACCGAGAATCGATGATCTGTTTGATCAACTACAAGGAGCTCGATTTTTCTCAAAAATCGATTTAAGATCAGGATATCATCAGTTAAAGGTACAGGAAGAGGACATTCCTAAGACCGCATTCAGAACGAGGTATGGCCATTATGAATTTACTGTCATGCCATTTGGTTTAACCAATGCCCCAGCTACATTTATAGACATGATGGACCGAATATGTAAGCCATATTTGGATAAATTCATAATTGTCTTTATAGATGATATTCTAATTTACTCTAAGAGTAAAGAGGATCATGCAAAACATTTGAACGCACTTTTAAGTCTATTAAGAAAGGAAAAGCTTTATGCTAAATTTTCTAAGTGCAAATTTTGGTTAGAACAGGTTTTCTTGGACATTTAGTTAATCATGAAGGAATTCATGTAGATCCAACAAAGATCGAGGCAATTGCTAAATGGAAAACCCCTGAGTCACCAACCGAGGTTAGAAGTTTCTTAGGATTGCCGGTTATTATAGAAGATTTATTCAAGATTTTTCTAGAATAGCTATTCCTTTAACTAAGATAACCTGTAAATCTGTTAAGTTTGAATGGGGATTAAAACAAGAAGAAGATTTTAGAATCCTTAAGCAAAGATTAACCCATACACCCATATTAGCGTTACCAGAAGGAACTGAAGACGTTGTAGTCTACTGTGATGCTTCTAAATTAGGTTATGGATGTGTGTTGATGCAACGCCAAAAGGTTATAGCTTACGCATCTAGACAACTTAAGAATCATGAAGAGAAATATTCAACCCATGATTTAGAGTTAGGAGCTATAATTTTTGCTCTTAAGATTTGGAGACATTACCTTTATGGTAGTAAGTTTACCATATTCACTGATCATAAGAGTTTAAGGTATATCTTCAAGCAAAAAGAGTTGAATATGAGACAAAGACGCTGGATGGAGATGCATAGTGATTATGATTGTGATATCCAGTATCATGAAGGAAAAGCAAATGTAGTGGCAGATGCTTTAAGTCGAAAGTATCATGAAAAGCCAAAAAGGGTACGTTCTCTTAAACTAAATCTGCAAGTAGATTTAAATGACCAAATAAGAGAAGCGCAAGAATCAGTAATCAAGGATGATTCTGAAAAATTAAAGGGTATGTTAAAGGAATTAAAACAAGGAACATATGGAATTTGGAGATTCCATGAAAAGAGAATATGGATACCTAAATTAGGCAACCTACGTTATCGTATTTTAGAAGAAGCCCATAAATCTAAGTATACGATGCATCCAGGAAATGATAAAATGTACCAGGATTTAAGGAAAAATTTCTGGTGGATAGGAATGAAAAAGGACATAGCAACCTATGTTTCTAAATGTTTAACTTGTTCACAAGTTAAGGCTGAACACCAGAAGCCCTCAGGTTTATTGCAACAATTAGAAATGCCGGTGTGGAAATGGGAATTGATAACAATGGATTTTGTTACTAAATTACCCAAAACAAAGAAAGGAAATGATATAATCTGGGTGATTGTAGATAGACTAACCAAGTCAGCTCATTTCCTACCAATGAAAGAAACTTTCAGTATGGAACAATTAGCTAGATTATATGTAAATGAAATTGTTTCTTTACATGGTGTCACACCCCGATTTCCACGTGTCACCGGTGGGCCCGGTGGGAGAGTAACGTGACGTGGTTGGCAACATAATAGTCAAACAACACAATATTTAATATGCACAGCGGAAGCAAATGAAAAATATAATTCAACTTTAATAATATTGTAATATCGTGTATCACAACAGTTGAAGGTTTGTCCACAGAAGGATAAAAAATAAATAGTAGTTCAACAGACTGTAGGCATCTTAAGCTTGCGAGACTTCTATTGATGCTAAGGAGAAATCCAGCCTATTACGCTTAGTACCTGCATTTAATCTTTTTGGGAAAATACGTCAGTTTACACTGGTAAATACAATCAACTGACTCATTTTAAAAATGATTGAAAATTGATTTGGATGCACGTGGCATAAACATTTTATAACTTGGGATAATTATTTAAATATATATAATCTTGTAAAAGAATTACATGTTCCTTATGCGTTCAGTAGCCCGGAGCGTGCCGGGTTAAAGATCAATAGACACACCACATCAACTATTTATGCACTGACGAGTGTACGCCTACACTCCGCGCTTAGGTCGTGGCCATTTCGTAAAATGATGCCAAGGATATCCGGGACATGGTCATTAACCACCCAAAGGCTTTAAGTAAACAAAACAATTTAAACGGGCCGATCAAATTATTCAATTAACCACCAAACGATGGAAGATTTGATGCCCGACCAAGCGGTATTTTATATACCGTAACCCAAGCCCGTATAGGGAAAATAAGTTAAAAGTATTTACCTGAGCAAAGTAATAATCACAATAAGAAAATGCAAGTAGATTTTATTGGTCCTCCTAATCTGGAATGAAGGTTTATAATAACCTATTAGAATCCTAACGGGTCTTTAATTAAGCTTAAGCTTAGACCGGTTAGTTTCAAAGATACGGTTCGTACGCACGATTAAGCGAAGACCGGAATAGAATGTGATTTAGACCCGACAAGTTTGAAGACTTGTTTAATATGGGTATATTATACACATTCTGGATTTTGAGATAAAACCGATAAGGTTTGACCCGTTTCGGCTAATTTATGCAAACTAGTTACATAAACCGAACCGAACGCGTAATAAGCGTAACGGGTATCCGTAAGAGCCATATACAGGTTTCCTAAGTTAATATGCTTCAAATATGTTGTGACATCAGTAAGATATCATTTATTATGCCCGAAATGAATTTAAACACAAACTATGCCCCGTAGGGGTAGTTTGGTCATTTTCAAGGTTATAAAAGAGTTTAAGTATTAATCTGAGTTACAGGTCTGATGTAATCAGCAAAAATACTCAATTTAATAAGTTATAACAGTAGGGTAAAGTATATATGTGAAATTTATCAATTATAACCAAACTATGCACCGTAGGGGCATTTTGGTAATTTCACATAAGCCGTAAAGCTCAAAACTGAAGTCTGAGTTAAACAACTTTTGCTTACTGTTAAAATATTATAATTTACCCAAAATATCAGTAGGTATCAACCCTTGTATGTTTAAAATAGTTCTAGTACATACTATGCGCTAAAAACGCTTAAAAGGCGATTAGAAGCCATTTCCGGGTTATATACATAAAGATGATATTTTTATTATTCCAGAAGGCTTAAAATAATTTATTCATCATATGTAATCAGTAGCAAAAGGTTTGGAGTCAATTAGATATGTAAAACTCATTTTGTAGCCCGTAAGGGCAAAACCGACAATTACCGGATTAAGCCTACGACTATAAGTTATGCTCAGCCTAAAATTAATTAAAAATCTTCAAAAATCCCAAAATAATATATTACATCAGTTGGTAATAAGTTTGATATCAAAAAGTAGGCTTAACTAGGCTATACGCTAATTACGCCGTTTAATCGCTAAAGAAGCTTTTAATTACGCTAATGAGCATAACTCTCAACCTACACCTCAAACTGATGTCAAATTTTGGGTGAAAGTTTATATATCAGTAACTAAGGTTTCTACTCTTTTACATTTTCAAAAATCACGTTTTAAGGTGAAAAGGGCATAATGGTCAACATATGAGCAATTAACGGAATCATGCATATTAATTGGTTAACTAATGAACCAAGGTGTATAATCACAGAGGGTAATACTAGCATGTAACCTGGTCCAATTAAAGCTCTAAGGCATTTCTAAAACATACCAAGACAGGTCAGAACTGAAGTCAAAGCAAAAGTCAAAGCTTTGCGACTTTCGGTTCCGAACCGGGCCTAAACAGAAAATTGTCGGGTTGAACATGTTTAGACATGTTCTTACACTAATTACCAAGTTATATTAATGATCAAACAGGTTGTATGTGTTCTACATTGCTAATTATGCATAAATTAGAAAATAAGCATTCTGTTGACTTTTTAATAACAAGTTTGACCCGACATTTGACCTAGTTAGAGTGGAAATCAGGGGGAACCCTTTTAAGGGGTTATTACCCACATAATTACCAACTTATAACTACTTTCAATTCGACTAATCACTGAACCATCAATGATTAATCGCTAAGTCAACCGTTAATTACGACGGTTTGACTTTTAAGCTAAAACTAAGCAAAAACTTAACTAAGAAAGGTTAAGCATACTTACAAGAGTCCTATGCACGATTTGTGAAGCTTAGAGAGAAGTCTTTAGCTCTAGAAATGCTCCAAAGTGCAGATGGAAGGTGTGAAGAATTGGTTGCAACTTAGTGGCCTTTTATAGTGTTCATATCTTCATGGATTGTTGACAACAAGGTCTACCATTGATGTTTGATCACTAACAAGTGTCCCTAAATGTCTAGGGGTCGTTTAGGGGTCAAGCAAGATGAGGAAAATCGATTTAAAGTCGGTTAAAATGGCTATGGCAGACAAGAATCCAAGAAAATCAGAAATCTGATCAGATATGGCCGTCGCGTAGCGCGACGGCAAAGGGTGTAGGGCTCGCGCTACGCGAGCATGTGGTGTCCAGCCAACACAAATTTTCCATTATTTGCAGTTTTGGTCCCTGGTCCTTCTAAAGGTCGCTTTCACGTCTTGTTTTGCACAATGAGCCCTCTAAATTGACTTATAAGGGCTTTAAGACATTTACCCACTTTGTTTAGTCCTCGGTTAACTTTATTGTTACCCGAAAAGTCATAACTTTCAACGTTGACGCTTTAACTCCTTGTATACGATTTTGATCATAACTTTCTCATACGATAACGAAACTTTATGAAATTTATATCATGCATTCTAGTGAGCATAATTAACCGTTACAAAGCTTCAGGTTTGTCAAAAGGTCACTCAGAGGTATAACTTAAACATGTTGACACATTTAACCCCTGTAGTTTGTAATCTTTCACTTTCTTTCATATTTAGCTTCGTATGATCCATGATTTATTCGTTTGAAGGTATGAGCATCATGTAGGGTTAATGTACAATATATTTATTCACTGTTGACATTAAGAACTCGTATTTTCACATACTTTCCATGATTTGTCAACTTTAATCCTTCTATAACATTCTTTCACACGTTCAATCATATGACACGTGTCAACACATTACAGGACGTGAATTTTCGAGGTGTTACATCCTCACCCCCTTAAAAGAAATCTCGACCCCGAGATTTACTGAAATAAATAAGGGTACTTTTCTTTCATCATGGACTCAACCTCCCACGTATACTCGGGACCTCTACGGGCATCCCATTTGACCTTTACAATAGGCACATGCTTCCTTTGAAGCTTTTTAACCTGTCGATCTTCAATCGACAATGGTTTTTCCACAAATTTTAAGCTCTCATCTATATGCACATCTGTATGTGGTATGACCAGTGATTCGTCAGCGAAACACTTCTTCAGATTGCAGATGTGGAATACATTATGAATACCACTGAGCTCTTTAGGTAAGTTTAGCTTATAGGCAACTGATCCGACACGTTCGATAACCTCGAAAGGTCCTATGTATCTCGGACTTAACTTGCCTTTCTTACCAAATCGCATCACTCCCTTCCAGGGTTATACTTTAAGCAACACTTTGTCACCTACTTCGAAGTGAAAAGATTTACGCTTTGGATCTGCGTAGCTCTTCTGCCTATCTCGGGCAGCCTTGAGACGGTCACGAATCTGGACAATCTTGTTCGTCGTTTCAAAGACTATCTCTGGTCCTGATAATTGGACATCTCCAACTTCCGCCCAACAAACGGGCGTTCTACACTTTCTACCTTATAAAGCCTCGAAAGGCGCAACCTTGATGCTGGTATGGTAACTATTGTTATAAGAGAACTCAATCAATGGTAGGTGGTTATCCCAACTACCACCTAAATCAATTACACATGCACGTAGCATGTCTTCCAATGTTTGGATGGTACGCTCACTCTGCCGTCAATCTGAGGGTGGTAAGCCGTACTGAAATTTAAGCGCGTGCCCAAAGATTGCTGGAAACTTTTCCAAAAATGTGACGTGTATCTAGTATCTCTGTCAGGGATCATAGACACAGGTATGCCATGTAAGGCTACAATCTTATCCACGTACAACTGGGCTAACATGTCGGAGCTGTAAGTCTCCTTAATGGGTAAGAAATGTGCTGACTTAGTCAGTCTATCAACTATAACCCATATTGTATCATTTCCTTTTCTTGTCTTAGGTAACTTGGTGATAAAATCCATAGTTACCATTTCCCACTTCCATGTGGGAAGTTCAGGCTGTTGTAGCAAACCTGACGGTTTCTGATGTTCTTCTTTGACTTGCGCGCACGTCAAGCATTTAGCTACATAGGTGGCTACAGACTTCTTCAAGCCTATCCACCAATAATTTGCCTTCAGGTCCTGGTACATCTTATCAGCTCCAGGATGAACGGAATATTTAGAACTATGGGCTTCCTGGAGAATAACATCCCGGAGTCCTCCATAAATTGGAACCCATATTCGTCCATTCAATCTGAGATAGTGCAGGAAACAACTGATAAGATTATTCAAGTCAAGGAACGACTGAAAGCAGCAGGTGATCGACAAAAGAGCTATGCCGATAACCGACGCAAGCCATTGGAGTTTCAAGTAGGAGATAAAGTATTATTAAAAGTCTCTCCTTGGAAAGGAGTGGTAAGATTCATCAAAAGAGGAAAGCTAAGTCCCAAGTATATTGGACCTTTTGAGATTATTAGAAGAATAGAACCTGTAGCCTATCAGCTACAACTGTCAGAGGCAATGGCAGGAATACATGATGTGTTTCATGTATCAAATCTCAAAAAGTGTTTAGCTGATGAATCACTAATAGTACCTCTTAAGGATATAGAGGTAAATGAACAACTCAAGTTTATAGAAAGACCTCTACAGATTGAAGACAGGAAAGTCAAGAATCTCAAGCATAAGAGACTAGTTCTAGTCAAAGTGAAGTGAGACTCCAAAAGAGGACCTGAATATACATGGGAACTTGAATCTGAAATGCAAAGGAAATATCCGCACTTGTTCCAGTAGATCTCGCAGACGAGCTCTAAAACAAGGTGGGGAGAATGTAACAACCCTCGGTAAAACCGACACCCTCATGATATTTCCGATACCCCAGTATATCTTAAAATATCCTTATATGTCTTTAAATACACCCCGTAGGTGAAAACCGAGCCCAAAATGTGTTATAACATATAAAATTTAATTATTAAGTTGAGACGGGCCGCGTAGACCCACCCCAAGCCATTACGCGGGTGGTATGAAGGTCTAGATCTGATTCGTCTGATTTCTTAAGTTCAAACGGGCCGCGTAAGTGTTCCCGTTTAGTTTACGCGGGTCGCGAGTGCCCTGAAGCGTGGCGCAGCCCGGTGTGGCCACGTGGCCCAACACCCGGACAAGCTAGTTGATGACCCAGCTAAGCTACGCAATTGACTGGTGTCAACGCGGGCCGCGTAGCCCTATGTCTTCCCTTACGCGGGCCGCGTGGAGACCAGTTTCAGCAACTATATAAGCAGGCCATCGGGTTTCATTTTCCGCCGTTCACAATTCAATTCTCAATCTCAAATTCTGTAGTTGTGTTATTATACGCGGGTATTATATCCCCTAATTAGCGATGTTCTGCTCCGTTGTAAGTATTATAACCCCGGTTTCATAAGTAGATACGATGCCGATTGATTTAGGGTTCCGTAACAACTGTCGTGGTTCTGCCCGACGTAGTTGTTGGAATGCCGTCTCGGGGAGGTTATCATTAATATTTTCAAAGGGTTATGATACTAACCAATGTACATTTGTATAAATTATAGATTATATCCAGGAAACCCTTTCGCGAAGTCTAAGATAGCAATGTGAGTAATCTCCTTTTTGTAAACAGTTTTTACAAAACCTTAAATGTTTTACAATGCAATTTAGCAGTGATTGAGTCTTTGTAATTCTTCAATTACTGCCGGTATTATGGGGTTTTGTATACATTACTTGACAACCTTCACAATTGGACAACGGGTTAGCCAATGTGTGATATGACCATAGCCACAAATACGGTCGAGTGGCAAGTACTGAATGAGTAATTGTGTAGAAATAAACAATGTGATCGCTCTCAATACTGTTCACTGTGACTTTTTATTGTTTCTTGATTATTCTGGGATTCACTCACCAGTGTTTCCCACTGACAAATGTTTTTAAAACGCGTTTTAGGTAAGCCAATGTGACAACCAATTAGTAAAAAGTCAGCTGGAGAGCACTGAAGGCTTGGGAAAATGTGGCTATAAAAGTTACCTAATAAACAATGTTTTAAATTCAATAAAATAGGGTTTATCCCTATAAATTGTATTGTAATAAGAAACTTGGGTTTTACCCATGTGATTATTAATATTAAATGAGGTGGTTTTACACTGATAAACATTTCCTAACTACGGTCCTGATGTAATTTCCGCTGCAAGATTTAAATAGCTGATACCACCAAAAATCTGAGTTCGCGTCCGCCCGTTCCCAGGACAGATAAGGGATCAGGGGTTGCGACAATATAATACCCGAGTATTATAGCATACTAGAGATTTGAGAGAGAAAAGAATTTGAATGAATGTAAATTATGTTATTGATGCTTTATTTATAGTTGTTTTCGAAGTTGGTCACGCCCCGCGACACACCCAGGCCCTGCTCGTCGCGGGCCGCCACACCCTCCTAGCTAGGGTTAGGCTTGGCATATCATAGAGTAGACTTGACACGCTTCGGGACACGTGTCAAGACGGGTGTTTGGCAAGTAATGGTTCGTCGCGCCCTGCGAGACACCTAGGTCTCCCCCGTCGCGGGCCGCGAGCCACATAAAATAATGATTTAGGGCGTGTAGGTGTGTTTTAGGAGGGTTGTTGATATACGTTAAATTATACATGTTTTTATACCCCAAAACACTTCCGTTTTAAGCCTTTTTGACCGAAACCGCGACGTTTAGGTACCAAAATCGGTACTTTTATATTTTCAGGTCTTCAACGAAGAACAAAAGAAAATTCTGATAAAAACGGATAAATTCTGATGCATTTCTGATGAAACGAGCAAAATTCTGATGACTGCCAGGTGTGGCACGGCCGTGCCATCCATCGGCACTACCGTGCCGATCGTTCGATCTCGGAAGCACTACCAGTGCAACAGCCAGTTCCGATCTGTTCCCGGGCCGCATGACCATGCCACCTGCCGCATGACCGTACCAATGCCAAATCAAGCTTTCTGATCAACATTCTGATGACCTCGCACTACCGTGCGACCAACGGCATGACCGTGCCGATCTGATGACTCAGGCATTTGTCCACTAGTCCACTTGGCTGACCCGGGATCGCTGAAACTGACGTCACCCGACAAGGCCTGACCGCACGGCCGTGCGACCCGATGGCATGGCCGTGCCAAACTGAAAATTACCTATAAATAGCAGCATTCGCTACTGATCAAAATGTTGGGTTTTTCTCCATGTTTATGGGCGATTTCTGGGTTCCGAAGCAGTCCTGATCAGACCCATTTGAAGCACCAAGATCGAGTGGAAGCATAACCGATCCAACCCGTCAATTCCTTGCTTGTTTATGGTTCGATTCCTTGTTCTTGAACATGTATTCTGATCATTTTGCAAGTTATGAGCTGATGTTAGTTTATGTTTAATGTAGTATTATCTAATAGTAGTTATAAACTTGTTTCTTGAATAATCTTTATGTTGTAATCTTGTTTGTATGAAACTTTAGTACTTTTTCATGTTTGAATCTTCATGATTATATAACGAACGTTTCATTGATGTTGAGTTCTTGATTATGTTTGATTGACTTGGATAATGAATGTGTATTTAGTGGGATGGTAACTATTTCTTGATTAATCACCTATTTGTAAACTTGTTTACACCATGAGACTCGAGAGGGGTATAGTTTTATATAAGGTATATCTTATTTTGATTAGGAATACTTTCTTACACGTAAGGGTTCTAACGAATTATATGGTGTTGATTACATGTTCTTGCATACAGTTTATGATCCTTGTTTAGTAGTTTTGGTCTGAAATTGCTGACATGGTAGATTTGTGTTCAAGACTTGTAAAGGTGAAATATGTTGTTATATGATCTACTTAAATGCTTATCCTCGTGGCCGTATTGTGACCATCGGTATTGCTTTCTTTGATAAGTGAGGTTAGAAAACTCCTAGGGGATGACTAATCTATCTTTAAAGGTTCACATGAATGAATATCAATAGCTCGCTAAAGAATGAGTTTAGGTGGTTAACGTGTGTTTATCGCGTTAACTTTCCGAAGAATCATCATGTTAGAAAACTCCTAACGGATGACTAACTGTCTCGAAATTGGAAAATTGATTAAGTGCTTTTGTGATATTTGATAGATAACATGTTTAGGTTGTTTGTGAAACAAGATAATAGTATATTTATGTTTTAGATGTAATTTAGATAACTTAGTTAAACACCCATTCACCTATCTTTTTATCTGGTAAATTAATGATAAAGATTTAATACATTATAACGCCCGTGTTCCATGGATCGATATCTGGCTCTTACCAATACTTTACTGCATATATGACGGGATACACTTATCCTTTGTTGTGTGTGTTTTAATGTTAAGGTATAAACCATTTTTATAAATTTAAAAAAAAAAGTTCGTGTGGAAATTCACTGTATAAATATGCATATATAGACACGCACCAAGTTTTTGGCGCCGTTGCCGGGGAACACGGCGAAATTAATGGAACAATCCGAGTTATTATTTTACTGGTGTACAAACTGTGAATACTTGTACATTTTTGTATTTATTTGTTTTCTTTTATTTTCTAACTTGTGAATACCTAGCTTGGCACGCCCACTAGGACTAACTTCTGATTAACTTTTCTTTTTTGTTTTACTAACCAACTAACTGACTAACTTTACTAACTACTAACCGCTAACCTTACTAACATACTAACTTTTTATTTATTGTTCGACTAACATTTTTCATTTATTTATTTAATTCAGTTAAGTGTTCGGGATGAACCATTCATTCATTTATTTCAATTATTTATTCCATTTAAGTATTTTTAATTCAATAATTCATTTACATTTATTTATTTATTTCATTCCAGTACAGTTATTTCAGTATTTCATTTCTTTATTTCAATTCAGTTATTTCATTTCTGTTTATATTTACATTTATGCCCGTGTTCGGAATCGAACCATTTTTTTCATTTATTTATTTATTTCATTTATGCATTTATTTACATTTATTTATTCACATTCATTTATTTATTCCTTTCTGTTTATATTTATTTATTTATACTTGTTTATATTGTTTATTTATTTACTCCACAAAAATAAAATAAAACTTTCTGATAAAATCATCAGATTTTCTGATAGGTTTTCTGATGGATTCTGATAAACCCATTAGACTTTCTGGTACAATAATTTACATTTCTGTTGGAAATAAAATTTTCATCAGATTTTATCAGATCTTATCAGATTTTCTGATATATATATATATATATATATATAAAACAACAAAATCAGATTTCTGATAAAATCATCAGAATTCTGATGAGGTTATCATAAATTCTTGTTAAAAAAAAACAAAAACAAAAACAAAAAAGGGTTCCCTCAGATTTCTGATGATTGTCATCAGAATCTCTGGTAAACAACAAAAAATAGTTTTCGGATATAAATGAGTAAATAAACAGGTAAATAGTTATATAGTTATGTATAATAAATTGTATATATATGTGTATAATATAATGGTATTATTATTTATTTTTATATTACTTATATTATTATTATGTTATTTTTTCCGTATAATGCATTCCTTTTTACTTGCAGGTTAATGTCCACAACCCCTGTACCCGCTATTGCTGAGCTAGCCAACGAACCAGAAAATAACCTAAGAAGAAGTAGGCGGCTTCGTGAAAGATAACTTGTTATTGCACAAAGGATTGCGGCCGCAATCGATGAACCAGTGATACTTTCTAACAGCGAGAGTTCAGAGGACGACAAAGGAAGCATTATGGCAGAGGACAACCAGCCTTTGAATGAAACCGGCCGTCCAGGAGGAGAGGGCTTGCTACCCAGCATCGCCCGACCTATGATAGCAGCACCGAGTTTTGAAATTAAATCTAGTATAATTAACATGTTACAAAATTCTGTGCAGTTTGATGGATAGGATCACGAAGATCCAGGTCGGCACATCTCTTCATTTCTCGAGGTGTGTTCGACTTTCAAAATACGAGACGTTTCTGAAGACGCAATCTGTTTGCGTTTCTTTCCATTCTCTTTGCGAGACAAATTTCGATCTTGGATTTTGTCACTTCCAGCAGGGTCCACCACGACTTGGAACGAGATGGCAGATCTTTTTATGCAAAAATACTTCCCTCCGGAAAAGACAGCTAAGCTAAAGAACCGTATCATGACATTCAAACAGGACGAAGGAGAATCCCTACACGCAGCTTGGGAGAGGTTCAAAGATCTTTTAATCGATGTACCATATCATGGGTTGTCCAAAAGACAACTTGTGTTGAACTTCTACCAAGGACTTAACTACGACTCGCAAGAACGCATAGATGTATATGCAGGAGGCGATCTTGGAACAAAAACACCAACGGAAGCCTATGCAATTATAGAGAAAGCTACCTTAAAGTCGAGTTCTCATCACAGTGGAGTACGAAGTAAAGCATTATCTATTCCTGGAGTTCATCAAGTGGATACATATACGGCTCTTGCAGTACAGATCGGAGCTTTGGCTGCAAGGTTTGATCAAGCTCAGAATGTTTCGAAGGTACAATCATCATGTGAGCAGTGTGGAGTGTCACACGAGCCAGGTACTTGTGAGCAGGGTGTTATGTTTACAGGCCACGAAGATGTGGATTATCAGGGCAATCAAATAAGGCCCCAAAATAACCGCTACAGCAACACGTACAATCCGGGGTGGAAAAATCATCCAAACTTTGGGTGGAAATCCGGTTATGGGAACCAAAACCCACTCGGATATGCTCAACGGGCTCCCGCGCCACAGTAGCCCCAGGGACAACCTTACCAGTCTCAAGGTCAGTCCTTCCAGCCACAATACCATCATCAAAGCTCCGGGAACAGTTCCTAGCCGCACGCCTCTCAAAGTAACTCTAAACTAGAGGAGATGATGGCACAGCTGTTAGGAAATTTCAGTTGTGCTAATCAGATAGCCGAGGACCGCTACCAGCAACATGAGGAGCGTTGCTTGGTCCAAGAAGGGGAGATGAGAAATCAGAAAGCTTCCATCTAGACCATTGAGAATCAGGTTGGACAATTGGCTAAAATGTTGTCTGAAAGACCCCAGGGTGGTCTTCCAGGTAACACGGAGCCAAATCCGAGAGGGCATGTTAATGCCCCACACACGTAACAAGTGTGGGGGAGAAGGAGTCTAGCTATCGACTCGTTGACAAATTTAGCGAGCGTGTTTTCACACGCTAAGAGTATTTTTGTAAATATTAAATTTTTCGCATTTATTTCCTTATTCGTTAACTTTTCCTGTTTTCAGTAGGATTGAACAAGATTGATTCATGTCTTAGGAAGTTTTGAAGTTAGTTTAAAGTTAAAACATGTAAAACCTTGCAAAAATGGTAAAATCTATTGAGAAAAAGGAGTTGAAGAGCATTTCGTTACTGCTGTTTACAGAATGAACAGATGATACACGGTCTTGCACCTGATCCACATGACTGCGCACTTCATAATCACATCTGACCAAGAACAACGTGCATAAGGTGGTCGTCGGACACGCAATACCGTGTGAACCGATTGCACTACCGTGCACAGCGGCACAACGTTACGAACCACTGTACACAAGTTGATGCGCACGTCTGTGTACGACTTTTTAGCAACAATAATTTTCAGGGTATAAAAATGACTTTTCTGCAAAAAACCCTTCAAAATTACTAACTCTGGGAACACAGCCGTTCTTGGCTCTCCCACTCCTAAAAACAACCAATTTTTGCAAGGATTTATCTCAAATCTTCAATCAAGGTATGATCCCTTACTTGTTTTTAGTGTGTGTTTATTTTTGTTTAATAATGGATTTGGTTTTACTCATCTAACGGTTTGATCAATAGTAGTGTTTGCTGTTTTAGTAGTGACGTACTTGGCAGGTTTGTAAGAAATGCACACAGAGTTGAGAAGGCTTCAATTCACCAGGTCTATTCATACGAATCTACTTCAACTCTGAGGGAGTACCTCTATCCTTTTTCACATTATTAGTTTAGCTCTTCATAATCGCTTAACTAATACGTGTTTGACATTGGGGACAATGTGAAGTTCAAGTGTGGGGAGGGGTTAAGGTTAACTTTGTTTGTCCTTTCATTTTTGTAAAAAAAAAAGAAACAAAAACAAAATACAAAAACGGTCAGTTGTGTTCTTGTGTTCTTTAGAAAGCATCATACTTGATCAAAAACAACAAGCCAAATCGATTTATTTATTTTTTTGGAAAAGATAACTAAAAGCGTGACGAAACAAAAGAAAGACTAGCATGTTTACCTTTATGTTTATGCCCATTCCTTCCGTTTACGTGAGCATATTTTTTGAGCCTTTATTGCTTTCTTGTCAAATGTTTCTTTGTTTTTGCAGAAAATGAGTGAGCCGGATGTTTCATGTAATTTAGAACTTGTCAATTGTATACTTTTCAAGATCATGAATATGTGAAATTGCATGAAAATGATGGAGACACTTAGGATACCCTTTTGTGTTAGCCTTTTTCTTTTTTTATTTCCCGCACCCAACATTATCCATTAGTTCGCCATGTTGAGCCTATTTTCCGTATTTTTTCTAATTTTACCCCACTACTTAGCCTACTTAACCAAATTTAGCCTTTTTATTTTTAAACCTTTGTGTTAAAACTCGGCCAAAGTTATTATCCAACTAGCTTGTTTGTAATTTTTCCCTGTTAAAAAAAAACTCCAGAAAATAGTGATCGAAAAACAGATCAAAAGACGATCAAATTAGAGCAATTTTAAGCACTGAATAGTACAAATATGTTGTATAGCTCGAAAAGTGTAAAATCGTCTTTAAGCGTTATTTATGTATAGTTGTTAATTCATTTACACTAGTTACAAATAACCGCCGAGTTTTAACCATTTAGCCACTTTTAAATATCCATTCCATACCCTTAACCCTAGCCTATCATTACAACCCATCAAAGACCACTTGATTTATGTTTTTCACATGTTAATTGGTGGAGATTAGATCTTTTGACAAGCTTATAATATTGTATGATTCATTGACTAGGCATCGAGTGTTTAATATACACATTATATGTATAATTCAGAAATTTAACCGAGTGTGTGAACATTGTGAGAAATATAGAGATTTGCATGCTAAGTCAATCGAACGTAGAATCATTGCTTTATAATTATCCTTTCATACATCTAACAAAGCTTGTTTGTTTTAAAATCTTTGATGATGACTTTTTGAAAACCAATTTGACCACCAAACAAATTAGTAACTTTGTAAATATTTAGATTTGTTTCCTTGTTTTTACTTTAAGTTTGCTTGAGGACAAGCAAAGTTCAAGTGTGGGGATGTTTGATATACGTTAAATTATACATGTTTTTATACCCCAAAACACTTCCGTTTTAAGCGTTTTTGACCGAAACCGCGACGTTTAGGTACCAAAATCGGTACTTTTATATTTTCAGGTCTTAAACAAAGAACAAAAGAAAATTCTGATAAAAACGGACAAATTATGATGCATTTCTGATGACACGAGCAAAATTCTGATGACTGCTAGGTGTGGCACGGCCGTGCCATCCATCGGCACTACCGTGCTGATCGTTCGATCTTGGAAGCACTACCAGTGCAACAGTCAGTGCCGATCTGTTCCTGGACCGCATGACCGTGCCAATGCCAAATCAAGCTTTCTGATCAACATTCTGATGACCTCGCACTACCGTACGACCAACGGCATGACCGTGCCGATCTGATGACTCAGGCAACTTGTCCACTAGTCCACTTGGCTGACCCGGGATCGCTAAAACTGACGTCACCCGACAAGGCCTGACCGCACGGCCGTGTGACCCGATGGCATGGCCGTGCCAAACTGAAAATTGCCTATAAATAGCAGCATTCGCTACTGATCAAAATGTTGGGTTTTTCTCCATGTTTATGGGCAATTTCTGGGTTCCGAAGCAGTCCTGATCAGACCAATTTGAAGCACCAAGATCGAGTAGAAGCATAACCGATCCAACCCGTCAATTCCTTGCTTGTTTATGGTTCGATTCCTTGTTCCTGAACATGTATTATGATCATTTTGCAAGTTATAAGCTGATGTTAGTTTATGTTTAATGTAGTATTATGTAATAGTAGTTATAAACTTGTTTCTTGAATAATCTTTATGATGTAATCTTGTTTGTATGAAACTTTAGTAGTTTTTCATGTTTGAATCTTCATGATTATATAACTAACGTTTCATTGATGTTGAGTTCTTGATTATGTTTGATTGTCTTGGATAATGAATCTGTGGTTAGTGGGATGGTAACTATTTCTTGATTAATCACTTATTTGTAAACTTGTTTACACCATGAGACTCGAGAGGGGTATTGGTTTTATCTAAGGTATATCTTATTTTGATTAGGAATACTTTCTTACACGTAAGGGTTCTAATGAATTATATGGTGTTGATTACATGTTCTTGCATGCAGTTTATGATCCTTATTTAGTAGTTTTGGTCTGAAATTGCTGACATGGTAGATTTGTGTTCAAGACTTGTAAAGGTGAAATATGTTGTTATATGATCTACTTAAATGCTTATCCTCGTGGCTGTATTGTGACCATCGCTATTGCTTTCTTTGATAAGTGAGGTTAGAAAACTCCTAGCGGATGACTAATCTATCTTTAAAGGTTCACATGAATGAATATCAATAGCTCGCTAAAGAATGAGTTTAGGTGGTTAACGTGTGTTTATCGCGTTAACTTTCTGAAGAATCATTATGTTAGAAAATTCCTAGCGGATGACTAACTGTCTCGAAATTGGAAAATTGATTAAGTGCTTTTGTGACATATCTGATAGATAACATGTTTAGGTTGTTTGTGAAACAAGATAATAATATATTTATGTTTTAGATGTAATTTAGATAACTTAGTTAAACACCCATTCACCTATCTTTTTATCTGGTAAATTAATGACAAAGATTTAGTACATTATAACGCCCGTGTTCCATGGATCGATATCTGGCTCTTACCAATACTTTACTGCATATATGACGGGATACACTTGTCCTTTGTTGTGTGTGTTTTAATGTTAAGGTATAAACCATTTTTATAAATTTAAAACAAAAGTTCCTGTGGAAATTCACTGTATAAATATGCATATATAGACACGCACCAGTTGTTATATCCTCCCCAACTTATTTTAAATCTCGTCCTCGAGATCTACTGGAAAAGGTGTGGATATTTCCTTTGCATCTCTGACTCGAGCTCCCAAGTGTATTCTGGTCCTCTCTTGGAGTGCCATTTCACTTTGACCAGAACTAGTCTCTTGTGTTTAAGATTCTTGATCTTTCTATCTTCAATCTGTAGTGGTTTCTCTATAAACTTAAGTTTCTCATTTACCTCTATGTCCTAAAGAGGTATCACTAATGATTCGTCTGCTAAGCACTTCTTGAGATTACATACATGAAACACATCATGTATTCCTGCCATTTCCTATGGCAGTTGTAGCTGATAAGCTACTGATCCTATTCTTTTGATAATCTCAAAAGGTCCAACATACCTGGGGCTTAGTTTTCCTATTTTAATGAATCTGACTACTCCTTTCCATGGAGAAACTTTTAACAATACCTTATCTCCCACTTGAAATTCTAATGGTTTTCGCCTGTTATCTGCATAACTCTTTTGACGATCT
The DNA here is from genome assembly GCA_030545235.1 of Helianthus tuberosus. Classification (NCBI taxonomy): domain Eukaryota; kingdom Viridiplantae; phylum Streptophyta; class Magnoliopsida; order Asterales; family Asteraceae; genus Helianthus; species Helianthus tuberosus. The sequence continues at coordinate 79,364,015 of CM060428.1, read as the reverse complement.
CGTGCTGCTTTTAGTCTTTCCTTGACTTGAATAATCTTGTCTGTTGTTTCCTGCACTATCTCTGGTACAGGTAGTTGATTTTCACTAATTTCTGCCCAACAGACTGGAGTGCGACACTTTCGTCCATAAAGTGCTTCAAACGGTGCAGCATTAATGCTGGTATGATAGCTGTTATTGTAGAAAAATTTTATTAATGGTAAATGATAATCCCAATTTCCTCCGAAATCAATTACACAGGCTCTAAGCATATCTTCCATTGTCTGAATTGTCCTTTCGCTTTGTCCCTCCGTTTGCGGATGATAAGCTGTGCTTAGATTTAACCTGCTTCCCATTGCTTTTTGGAAACTTGTCCAAAAATGAGATGTAAAACAGCTATCTCTATCAGATACAATAGATAAAGGAATTCCATGTAATGAAACTATTTCATTTACATATAACTTGGCTAATTGGTAAGAAATGAGCAGATTTGGTTAATCTGTCTACAATCACACAGATTGTATCATTACCTTTTCATGTCTTGGGTAATTTGGTAACAAAGTCCATTGTTATCAATTCCCATTTCCATATTGGCATTTCTAGTTGCTGTAATAACCCTGAGGGTTTCTGATGTTTAGCTTTAACTTGTGAACAGGTTAGACATTTAGCAACATAGTTTGCTATATCCTTTTTCATTCCTATCCACCAGAATTTTTTCCTTAAATCTTGATACATCTTATCACTACCGGGATGTATCGTATACTTAGAGTTATGGGCTTCTTCCAAAATGCGATTTCTTAGGTTTCCTTGAGAAGGTATCCAGATCCTATTCTTATGGAATCTCCAAATTCCATCTGTTCCTTGTTCTAATTCCTTAATCATTCCTTTCAAACCTTCAGTAGCGTCTTTGATTGTTGTTTCCTGTACCTCTCTAATTTGCTCATTTAAATCTATTTGTAGATTTAATCTAAGAGAGCGTACTTGTTTCGACTTTTCATGATACTTTCGACTTAAAGCATCAGCTACTACATTAGCTTTTCCTGCATGATACCGAATATCACAATCATAATCACTAAGAATTTCCATCTAGCGTCTCTGTCTCATATTTAATTCCTTTTGCCCAAAAACATATCTTAAACTCCTATGATCTGTGAAGACAACAAACTTACTACCATAAAGATAGTGTCTCCAAATCTTAAGGGCAAAAATTATAGCTCCTAACTCTAGATCATGGGTTGTATAATTCTCTTCATGTTTCTTAAGTTGTCTAGAGGCATAAGCTATAACCTTTTGACGTTGCATCAACACACATCCATATAACAACCATCCAAAATAATTTTTCGACACCCTAAAAATAATTAGAATGTCCCAATATGTCCTAAAATACACCTCGTATACAAAAATAGGCCCCGAATACCTTTATTTTTATTAAAATTAATTAAAATCAATTTTTATTAGTTGTTGGCGGGCCGCGAAAACCACCCCTTGGTCTTACACGGGCCGCGACAGATAGGCCACCAGGATAAACCCGGTGCTGCCATGTGTCTACCACTTGTTGAACCTAGATTGTTGACCGGACAAGGCTATGCCGTAGACACCCTAGGTCGCGGGCCGCGTAACCCTTGGCTACCTCTTACGCGGGCCGCGAGGGAAGGCGAAGGGTCACTATAAATAGAGACCTTCAGCCTCAGTTTCAACTCGCTCATTTCTCTCGATCTCTCTCAAAATTCTACGTAGTATACTTTATACTTGGGCAAAATACCCCACTAAATAACGAAGTTCTGCCTCGTTGTAAGTATCATAACTCCGATTACGTATTAGATACGCTGCCCGATTGATCCAGGGTTCCGTAACGGCTGTCGAGGTTCTGCCCGACGTAGTCGTTGGAATGCCGTCTCGGGGAGGGTATTGCTAATGTAAATATTGGGTTATTATACTAACGCGTGTGCATTTGTGTAAATTATAGATAATCACCAGGAAATCCTTAAAGGAAACCCTAAGACAGCAATGTGAGTAATCTCCTTTTTGCAAACTGTTTTTACAAAACCTCACATAATTAACATTATATTAAACAGTGATTGAGTATTTGTATTCTACAATTATCGTCGGTATGTTGGGGTTTTGTATACAAAATTTGTTACTACCTTGCGAGGAGTAATATGACCACAAGTCGGGTTGACAGTACCGTGGGTGGTAATTAAGTAGATGGAAACAAATATAATTGCGCGACCGCCCTCAATACTGTACAATGGTTTTTCTCAACTTAATTAAACTGAGATTTACTCACCAGTATTTCCCACTGACAAAATGTTTTTAAACGCATTTCAGGTAACAAAATGTGAAAGCCAAATAGAAGCCAGCTGGACAGCACTGAAGGTTTGGAAAAGTGGCTATAAAGTTAGCTAAAATAAAGAGAGGTTTTTATTAAATAAAATAGGGTTTATCCCTATGAAAATGTGTGTACTTAAAACTTGGGATTATTCCCACGTGTTTAATGTTATGAAAGTATGGTATTTTACTCTGATAAAATATTTCATAACTACGGTCCTGATGTAATTTCCGCTGCCAAAAGGATAAAACACAGATACTACCAAAACTGGCTGCGGCCGCCCGTTCCCGGGTTGTTAGGGGACGGAGGTTGCGACAGAAGATGGTATCAGAGCTAAGCCACTGATTCAGCCACAGAAGTGTTCTGCTTACACCAAGATATTATTCAAAATGTTAGGAAATTTTTTACAAAACTACGTGCATATTTGTATTTTATTGTTGTGTGTTATTTGACTATTTGTTAGTTTACAGTATGAGCGACCAAGGACCTTCCGACGCCTACCGTCAGTTGTCCAGCTCACTTAGAAGCGAAGGCATCTCTTAACAGCCTGCCCTCTCTGGGTATTCAGCTGACAATGAAGATGGGTTATTCGTGTTTAAGGCTCAGTATGAAGAGCCATTCCCTCCTAAAAAGAGAGGATGGTTCAGTAGAGGAGCGCGTGAATGTAGGAAAAGAATGAAAAAGTTACAACAACAGCGAGCCCTAGCAGCCGCTAAAAGATAAACAGATGCCCACACATAGGATATGCTTAATAGGAGTTTAGCAAATTTCCATATCCTAACAACCACAGCTGCCGACCCTAACCTGGAGCAACTGATAGCAAATTTCCACTGTTTCCCACACAGCCAATGGAAATTGAGAACAGCCCAGAAATCAAATTCAAATGCATGATTTTAACCCAGAAGAGATACCTAGGATACCAGCACCCAATCACTTAGACCCAGACTACGACCCGTGGTTAGACTAACATAGGGATTACCAGCAACGCTACCCAATACAAGAAGATGAACCCATGCCAAATCTAGCAGCCTACCCAGGTTTGTACCCTCTAGATCCCTTCTATGATAGCGATCAATACATCAGGGAAATTTTAGAGAATCCATATCCTTACCAAGAACCCATGCCCCAGTTCCCAAACCCAGTCCCAGCACCCGCACCCCCGATGAGTGCAGAAAATGTGCAAGAGCTCCGAACTTTCGGAGGGGAGATTTTAGAAAGTAGCGAGAGAATGAGGCAGGTCGGAGAACGACTCGTCTGAAAGTATGACGAGCGCAATATGGAGTTCTGGATGAACCCATATCAGTGAAGGTGATGGTAGTAGTAATAATAACAATAATATATATATATATATATATATATAGGGAGGAGTTAATGCGAGAACCACCCTTATTGCGAGAACCAATGTGAACACAACCTAAAATAGCTAAAAAAACCTAACCCCCCCCAAAAAAAAAACCCTAACCCCCCCCCCCTAAAAAAAAACCTAAACTCCCCACCCCGCCCCCCCCCAAAAAAAATCTAAACCCCCCACCCCCCCCCCCCCAAAACCTAAACCACCCCCTCCCCCCCCCCCAAGCTAAAATGCTAAAAACTAAACCCTCAAAAAACCTAAAAAAATCTAAAATTTTTTTTTTAATAATTTTTATACTCAAATCTCTACTTTTAGTGGCAAATTTTTTTTTAAAAAAAAAAACATTTTTTTTTGGATTCGAAAAGTAGCGATTTTTATATAAAAAATATTAAAAATTTTTTTTTGTGTGATTTTTAGCTATTTTTAGGCATTTTTGGTTGTGTTCACATTGGTTATCACGGTTCTCGCAATAAGAGGTGGTTCTCGCATGATCTTCTCCCTATATATATATATATATATAATATGTGTGTATGTTTGAAAAAAAAATCTAGACAATAGTTATGGATGCATAATAGTATTGTAATTTTAAATTTCAGTATCGGTTTGTATTAGATGCATATTATATATAAGAAAGAGTAAGTCGCAATGTTCGACGTTTTTGATCAACATGCGTGTTGTGTGATTGGTTGTATTAAATATTATCTTGTAATATTAATACGTGGTAAATGTTTAAAATTCAGATGGACAACGAAGTGAACCAGGAAAACCAGAATGATAATAACCAGAATGATAATAACCTGAATAATGATAATCCGAACAATGATAACAATGGAAACCCAGTGGATAACAGTGCCATCCAACACATAGTGGCACAAGGGATAATAGATGCAATGCCATATATTATCAAAACAGTTAGGGAAGCGGATAATAAAAGTAAACATAGTAGTAAACGACCCACTGAACCTGAACATAGCGTAAACAATGGACCCATACTTCAAATGCCCATTCCCAAAAGAAGAAGAACCATATCTTATGGTTGTTCTTATAAAGAATTTTGGTCTTGTAAACCAATGGAATTCTCGGGCAATGAAGGGGCCATTGCAGCCTTACGCTGGATAGAAAAGACTAAGGCAGTGTTGAAAATAAGCAAGTGCGCAAAAGAAGATAAAATAATGTTTGCCTCAAATCTGTTTAAAAACTCAGCATTCGAATGGTGGAACACTATCCTCCAGTCTAGGGGAAGTGACAGGGTTTACAATATGGAATAGGAGGAATTTAAAAACATGGTGGAAAGGAAATTCTGCCCTCCCAATGAAAAAGAATAGATAGCAAATAAATTCCTAAACCTTAGGATGACTGGAGTGGATAGTAAGGGATACACTACGTTATTATTTGAATATGCTAGAATAGTGCCAACCCTTGCATCACCAGAACCAGTATTAATCTTCCATTACATCTGGGGATTAATCAGTGAGATTAGGCATGTAGTCAAGGCAGCTAGACCTCAAACAATAGAAGAAGCTGTAGAACTAGCAAATACCTCGACTGATGAATTAGTTCGTACACGAAAAGAAGACCAGAGGAGAAACCTAGCTCAAAGGCTTACCCAAGAATTTCGTTATGGAAATTCCAACCGTGGGAAAAATATAGGTTCTACCTTTGCACCCTACTGCAAGGCTTGCAAGAAGAAGCATTCGGGAAAATGCTCTACTTACTGTAATTTCTGCAAGATACCAGGGCACAAGGAAGAAGATTGTAGGAGGAAATCTAATAATGGAATGTGCTTCAATTGTGGAGAAAAAGGCCACATCAAACCAAACTGTCCGAAACTAGTTCCAGCCATGGGCAATAAGACTACCAAAAATGCTAGAGCATTTGTTCTGACTGCGGAAGAAGCAAATATGATCCCGGACGTGATAGCTGGTACGTTTTTAGTTAACGATGTTTTTGCTAAAGTATTATTTGACTCTGGTGCGAACCAAAGTTTTATTAATGCTTCATTTTGCAAACTTCTCAATCGATCATTAACTAAACTCCCACAAAAATGCCTAGTAGAGACAACAAATGGGGAAACCTTTAAGATTACCGAAATCTTGCAGGGAGCAAGAATAAAATTTTTAAATCAAAAGTTTATTGCAAATCTTTATCCAATGAATATGACAGGATTCGATGTTATATTAGGAATGAATTGGTTAATACCCAATAAAGCAAGTATTTTATGTGATCAAAAGTCAATCCAAGTAAATTCACCAAGGGGTAAAAAGATCACAATTAAAGGAGATAAGCCCTCTAGATCCACAAAATTCATCTCTGTGATGAAAACAACAAGTTATATAAGAAAAAAGTCATTAGTGTATTTAATTTCTATAATCACTAACACTAAAGGAAAAGAACTAAAAGATATTCCAGTAGTATCTCAGTTTTCAGATATATTTCCAGAAGAATTACCAGGACTACCTCCAGACAGGGAAGTCGAATTCAGAATTCATCTACTACCAGGAACAGCGCCAATTGCCAAAGCACCTTACCGTTTGACACACGCAGAAATGCAGGAATTGAAGAAACAATTAGACGAATTGTTGGAGAAAGGATTCATACAGCCAAGTTCCACGCCATGGGGAGCACCAATCTTATTCGTTAAGAAAAAAGACGGATCTATGCGTATGTGCATTGATTACCGTGAATTGAACAAGGTCACGATTAAAAATCGGTATCCATTACCAAGAATCGATGATCTGTTTGATCAATTGCAAGGAGCTCAATTTTTCTCTAAAATCGATTTACGGTCAGGATATCATCAATTAAAGGTACAGAAAGAGGACATTCCTAAAACCGCATTTAGAACAAGGTATGGCCATTATGAATTTACTGTCATGCCATTTGGTTTAACCAATGCCCCAGCTGCATTTATGGACATGATGAACCGAATATGTAAGCCGTATTTGGATAAATTCATAATTGTCTTCATAGATGATATTCTCATTTACTCCAGGAGTAAAGAGGAACATGCAAAGCATTTGCACGCACTTCTAAGTTTACTGAGAAAAGAAAAGCTTTATGCAAAGTTTTCAAAGTGCGAGTTTTGGTTAGAACAGGTACAGTTTCTTAGACATTTAGTCAATTATGAAGGAATTCATGTGGATCCCACCAAGATCAAGGCAATTACCAAATGGAAAACCCCTGAGTCACCAACCGAGGTTAGAAGTTTCTTAGGATTGGCCGGTTACTATAGAAGATTTATTCGAGATTTTTCTAGAATAGCCATTCCCTTAACTAAGCTAACCTGTAAATCTGTTAAGTTTGAATGGGGACCAAAACAGGAAGAAGCCTTTAGAATTCTTAAGCAAAGACTAACCAATGCACACATACTAGCGTTACCAGAAGGAACTAAAGACTTTGTAGTCTATTGTGACGCTTCTAAGTTAGGTTATGGATGTGTATTGATGCAACGCCAAAAGGATATAACAACTTATGTTTCTAAGTGTTTAACATGTTCACAAGTTAAAGCTGAACATCAGAAACCCTCAGGATTGTTGCAACAGTTAGAAATGCCCGTATGGAAATGAGAATTGATAACAATGGATTTATCAATTGTTTATCAATTGTTTCTGATAGAGATAGTCGTTTTACCTCTCATTTTTGGGCAAGTTTCCAAAAGGCAATGAGAACCAAGTTGAATCTAAGCACCTCTTATCATCCTCAAACAGACAGACAAAGCGAAATGACAATTCAGAAAATGGAGGACATGCTTAGAGCTTGTGTAACTGATTTCGGAGGTAATTGAGATGATCACTTACCATTAATAGAATTTTCTTATAATAACAGTTATCACACAAGTATCAATGCTGCACCATTTGAAGAACTTTATGGACGAAAGTGCCGAACTCCAGTCTTTTGGGCAGAAATTGGAGAAAAGCAACTATCTGGACCTGAGATAGTGCAAGAAACCACCGACAAGATTGTTCAAGTCAAGGAAAGACTAAAGGCGCAATATGGAGTTCTGGATGAACCCATATCAGTGAAGGTGATGGTAGTAGTAATAATAACAATAATATATATATATATATATATATAGGGAGGAGTTAATGCGAGAACCACCCTTATTGCGAGAACCAATGTGAACACAACCTAAAATAGCTAAAAAAACCTAACCCCCCCCCCCAAAAAAAAACCCTAACCCCCCCCCCCCCTAAAAAAAAACCTAAACCCCCCACCCCGCCCCCCCCCAAAAAAAATCTAAACCCCCCACCCCCCCCCCCCCAAAACCTAAACCACCCCCTCCCCCCCCCCCCCAAGCTAAAATGCTAAAAACTAAACCCTCAAAAAACCTAAAAAAATCTAAAATTTTTTTTTTAATAATTTTTATACTCAAATCTCTACTTTTAGTGGCAAATTTTTTTTTAAAAAAAAAAACATTTTTTTTTGGATTCGAAAAGTAGCGATTTTTATATAAAAAATATTAAAAAAAATTTTTTGTGTGATTTTTAGCTATTTTTAGGCATTTTTGGTTGTGTTCACATTGGTTATCACGGTTCTCGCAATAAGAGGTGGTTCTCGCATGATCTTCTCCCTATATATATATATATATATAATATGTGTGTATGTTTGAAAAAAAAATCTAGACAATAGTTATGGATGCATAATAGTATTGTAATTTTAAATTTCAGTATCGGTTTGTATTAGATGCATATTATATATAAGAAAGAGTAAGTCGCAATGTTCGACGTTTTTGATCAACATGCGTGTTGTGTGATTGGTTGTATTAAATATTATCTTGTAATATTAATACGTGGTAAATGTTTAAAATTCAGATGGACAACGAAGTGAACCAGGAAAACCAGAATGATAATAACCAGAATGATAATAACCTGAATAATGATAATCCGAACAATGATAACAATGGAAACCCAGTGGATAACAGTGCCATCCAACACATAGTGGCACAAGGGATAATAGATGCAATGCCATATATTATCAAAACAGTTAGGGAAGCGGATAATAAAAGTAAACATAGTAGTAAACGACCCACTGAACCTGAACATAGCGTAAACAATGGACCCATACTTCAAATGCCCATTCCCAAAAGAAGAAGAACCATATCTTATGGTTGTTCTTATAAAGAATTTTGGTCTTGTAAACCAATGGAATTCTCGGGCAATGAAGGGGCCATTGCAGCCTTACGCTGGATAGAAAAGACTAAGGCAGTGTTGAAAATAAGCAAGTGCGCAAAAGAAGATAAAATAATGTTTGCCTCAAATCTGTTTAAAAACTCAGCATTCGAATGGTGGAACACTATCCTCCAGTCTAGGGGAAGTGACAGGGTTTACAATATGGAATAGGAGGAATTTAAAAACATGGTGGAAAGGAAATTCTGCCCTCCCAATGAAAAAGAATAGATAGCAAATAAATTCCTAAACCTTAGGATGACTGGAGTGGATAGTAAGGGATACACTACGTTATTATTTGAATATGCTAGAATAGTGCCAACCCTTGCATCACCAGAACCAGTATTAATCTTCCATTACATCTGGGGATTAATCAGTGAGATTAGGCATGTAGTCAAGGCAGCTAGACCTCAAACAATAGAAGAAGCTGTAGAACTAGCAAATACCTCGACTGATGAATTAGTTCGTACACGAAAAGAAGACCAGAGGAGAAACCTAGCTCAAAGGCTTACCCAAGAATTTCGTTATGGAAATTCCAACCGTGGGAAAAATATAGGTTCTACCTTTGCACCCTACTGCAAGGCTTGCAAGAAGAAGCATTCGGGAAAATGCTCTACTTACTGTAATTTCTGCAAGATACCAGGGCACAAGGAAGAAGATTGTAGGAGGAAATCTAATAATGGAATGTGCTTCAATTGTGGAGAAAAAGGCCACATCAAACCAAACTGTCCGAAACTAGTTCCAGCCATGGGCAATAAGACTACCAAAAATGCTAGAGCATTTGTTCTGACTGCGGAAGAAGCAAATATGATCCCGGACGTGATAGCTGGTACGTTTTTAGTTAACGATGTTTTTGCTAAAGTATTATTTGACTCTGGTGCGAACCAAAGTTTTATTAATGCTTCATTTTGCAAACTTCTCAATCGATCATTAACTAAACTCCCACAAAAATGCCTAGTAGAGACAACAAATGGGGAAACCTTTAAGATTACCGAAATCTTGCAGGGAGCAAGAATAAAATTTTTAAATCAAAAGTTTATTGCAAATCTTTATCCAATGAATATGACAGGATTCGATGTTATATTAGGAATGAATTGGTTAATACCCAATAAAGCAAGTATTTTATGTGATCAAAAGTCAATCCAAGTAAATTCACCAAGGGGTAAAAAGATCACAATTAAAGGAGATAAGCCCTCTAGATCCACAAAATTCATCTCTGTGATGAAAACAACAAGTTATATAAGAAAAAAGTCATTAGTGTATTTAATTTCTATAATCACTAACACTAAAGGAAAAGAACTAAAAGATATTCCAGTAGTATCTCAGTTTTCAGATATATTTCCAGAAGAATTACCAGGACTACCTCCAGACAGGGAAGTCGAATTCAGAATTCATCTACTACCAGGAACAGCGCCAATTGCCAAAGCACCTTACCGTTTGACACACGCAGAAATGCAGGAATTGAAGAAACAATTAGACGAATTGTTGGAGAAAGGATTCATACAGCCAAGTTCCACGCCATGGGGAGCACCAATCTTATTCGTTAAGAAAAAAGACGGATCTATGCGTATGTGCATTGATTACCGTGAATTGAACAAGGTCACGATTAAAAATCGGTATCCATTACCAAGAATCGATGATCTGTTTGATCAATTGCAAGGAGCTCAATTTTTCTCTAAAATCGATTTACGGTCAGGATATCATCAATTAAAGGTACAGAAAGAGGACATTCCTAAAACCGCATTTAGAACAAGGTATGGCCATTATGAATTTACTGTCATGCCATTTGGTTTAACCAATGCCCCAGCTGCATTTATGGACATGATGAACCGAATATGTAAGCCGTATTTGGATAAATTCATAATTGTCTTCATAGATGATATTCTCATTTACTCCAGGAGTAAAGAGGAACATGCAAAGCATTTGCACGCACTTCTAAGTTTACTGAGAAAAGAAAAGCTTTATGCAAAGTTTTCAAAGTGCGAGTTTTGGTTAGAACAGGTACAGTTTCTTAGACATTTAGTCAATTATGAAGGAATTCATGTGGATCCCACCAAGATCAAGGCAATTACCAAATGGAAAACCCCTGAGTCACCAACCGAGGTTAGAAGTTTCTTAGGATTGGCCGGTTACTATAGAAGATTTATTCGAGATTTTTCTAGAATAGCCATTCCCTTAACTAAGCTAACCTGTAAATCTGTTAAGTTTGAATGGGGACCAAAACAGGAAGAAGCCTTTAGAATTCTTAAGCAAAGACTAACCAATGCACACATACTAGCGTTACCAGAAGGAACTAAAGACTTTGTAGTCTATTGTGACGCTTCTAAGTTAGGTTATGGATGTGTATTGATGCAACGCCAAAAGGATATAACAACTTATGTTTCTAAGTGTTTAACATGTTCACAAGTTAAAGCTGAACATCAGAAACCCTCAGGATTGTTGCAACAGTTAGAAATGCCCGTATGGAAATGAGAATTGATAACAATGGATTTATCAATTGTTTATCAATTGTTTCTGATAGAGATAGTCGTTTTACCTCTCATTTTTGGGCAAGTTTCCAAAAGGCAATGAGAACCAAGTTGAATCTAAGCACCTCTTATCATCCTCAAACAGACAGACAAAGCGAAATGACAATTCAGAAAATGGAGGACATGCTTAGAGCTTGTGTAACTGATTTCGGAGGTAATTGAGATGATCACTTACCATTAATAGAATTTTCTTATAATAACAGTTATCACACAAGTATCAATGCTGCACCATTTGAAGAACTTTATGGACGAAAGTGCCGAACTCCAGTCTTTTGGGCAGAAATTGGAGAAAAGCAACTATCTGGACCTGAGATAGTGCAAGAAACCACCGACAAGATTGTTCAAGTCAAGGAAAGACTAAAGGCAGCACGTGACCGACAAAAGAGTTATGCTGATAATAGGCGAAAGCCGTTGGAATTTCAGGTAGGAGATAAAGTGTTACTGAAAGTCTCTCCTTGGAAAGGAGTGGTAAGATTCATCAAAAGGGGAAAGCTAAGCCCCAGGTATGTTGGACCTTTTGAGATTATTAGAAGAATAGGACCTATAGCCTATCAGTTACAACTGCCAGAGGAAATGGCAGGAATACATGATGTATTTCATGTATCTAATCTCAAGAAATGCTTAGCTGATGAATCACTGGTGGTACCTCTTAAGGATATAGAGGTAAATGAACAGTTAAAATTTGTAGAAAAGCCTCTACAAATTGAAGACAGGAAAATTAAGAACCTCAAACATAAGAGATTAGTTCTTGTCAAAGTGAAATGATACTCCAAAAGAGGACCAGAGTACACTTGGGAGCTTGAATCAGAAATGCAAAAGAAATATCCACACTTTTTCCAGTAGATCTCGAGGACGAGCTCTAAAACAAGGTGGGGAGGATATAACAACCCTCCAAAATAATTTTTCGACACCCTAAAAATAATTAGAATGTCCCAATATGTCCTAAAATACACCCCGTATACGAAAACAGGCCCTGAATACCTTTATTTTTATTAAAATCAATTAAAATCAATTTTTATTAGTTCTTGGCGGGCCACGAAGACCACCCCTTGGTCTTACGCGGGCCGTGACAGATAGGCCACCAGGATAAACCCGGTGCTGCCACGTGTCCACCACTTGTCGAACCTAGATTGTTGACCGGACAAGGCTACGCCCTAGACCCCCTAGGTCGCGGGCCGCGTAGCCCTTGGCTACCTCTTACGCGGGCCGCGAGGGAAGGCGAAGGGTCACTATATATAGAGACCTTCAGCCTCAGTTTCTACTAGCTCATTTCTCTCGATCTCTCTCAAAATTCTACGTAGTATACTTTATACTCGGGCAAAATACCCCGCTAAATAACGAAGTTCTGCCTCGTTGTAGTATCATAACCCCGATTACGTATTAGATACACTGCCCGATTGATCCAGGGTTCCGTAACGGCTGTCGAGGTTCTGCCCGACGTAGTCGTTGGAATGCCGTCTCGGGGAGGGTATTGATAATGTAAATATTATAGATAATCACCAGGAAATCCTTAAAGGAAACCCTAAGACAGCAATGTGAGTAATCTCCTTTTTGCAAACTGTTTTTACAAAACCTCACATAATTAACATTATATTAAATAGTGATTGAGTATTTGTATTCTACAATTATCGTCGGTATGTTGGGGTTTTGTATACAAAATTTGTTACTACCTTGCGAGGAGTAACATGACCACAAGTCGGGTTGACAGTACCGTGGGTGGTAATTAAGTAGATGGAAACAAATATAATTGCGCGACCGCCCTCAATACTGTACAATGGTTTTTCTCAACTTAATTAAACTGAGATTTACTCACCAGTATTTCCCACTGACAAAATGTTTTTAAACGCGTTTCGGGTAACAAAATGTGAAAGCCAAATAGAAGCCAGCTGGACAGCACTGAAGGCTTGGAAAAGTGGCTATAAAGTTACCTAAAATAAATAGATGTTTTTATTAAATAAAATAGGGTTTATCCCTATGAAAATGTGTGTACTTAAAACTTGGGATTATTCCCACATGTTTAATGTTATAAAAGTGTGGTATTTTACTCTGATAAAATATTTCCTAACTACGGTCCTGATGTAATTTCCGCTGCCAAAAGGATAAAACACAGATACCACCAAAACTGGCCGCGGCCGCCCGTTCCCGGGTTGTTAGGGGACGGGGGTTGCGACAATCCATATCCTAACTTAGACGCATCATAATAGACTATAAAGTTCCCAGTTCCTTCTGGTAATGCGAGTATAGGTGCGTTGGTTAACATTCGCTTAAGAATCCTAAAGGCTTCTTCCTATTTTGTTCACCATTCAAACTTACCTCATTTGCAGGTCAGTTTGGTTAATGGAATGGCTATCCTAGAGAAATCTTGAATAAAACGTCTATAATATCCTGCCAGTCCTAGAAAACTTCTTACTTCCGTTGGCGATTCGGGGACTTTCCATTAATTAATCGCCTCGATCTTTGTGGGATCCACATGAATTCCTTCATGATTAACCAGATGTCCAAGGAATTGCACTTCTTGTAACCAGAATTCGCATTTTGAGAATTTAGCTTAAAGTTTTTCTTTTCTCAGTAATGTCAGAAGTATATGCAGATGCTCTGCATGTTCCTCTTTACTCTTGGAGTAAATTAGAATATCATCTATAAAGACAATATGAATTTATCCAGGTATGGCTTACATGTAACAACCCTCAATAAACCGACACTCTCGAATACTCCCAACACCCTAGTATATTTCAAAATGTCCCAATGTGTTTTTAAATACACCCCGTATGTAAAAACCGAGCCCGAAATACAATATAACAATTAAAAATAAAATTTAAATCGGAAATATAAGCTGAGGCGGGCCGCGTAGACCCACCCCAAGCCTTTACGCGGGCGGTATAGAGGTTGGAACCTGATTTCGTTAGTTTTCTTAAGTTTAGGCGGGCCGCGTAAGACCCCGTTTAAGTTAACGCGGGCCGCGAGAGATAAAAAACGTAGCAACACCCCAGGCCGACACGTGTCACCATCGTGGCGGACCTACCTGATAAGCCGGACAAGCTAGTCCATTGACTAGCGTTGACGCTGGCCGCGTAGACCTTCGTCTACTCTTACGCGGGCCGCGTGAGAATCGGATTCAGCACCTATATAAGCAGGCATCGAGTTTCAGTATTCCTCGTTCAATTCTTTTCTTTCTTAAGCAAATTTCTGAGTAGTAGAAGTAATACGCGGGTATTATATCCCCCTAATTAGCGAAGTTCTGCTCCGTTGTAAGTATTATAACCCCGGTTTCGTACTAGATACGCTGCCCGATTGATTTAGGGTTCCGTAACAACTGTCGTGGTTCTGCCCGACGTAGTTGTTGGAATGCCGTCTCGGGGAGGGTATCATTAATATTTTCAAAGGGTTATAATACTAACCAATGTACATTTGTGTAAATTATAAATTATTCCCAGGAAACCCTTACGCGAAGTCTAAGATAGCAATGCGAGTTCATCCTCTTTTTGTTAACCTTTTTGTAATATTTTACAAAACCTTAAATGTTTTACAATGCGATTAAGTGGTTGTTGAGTCTTTGTAGTTCTTCAATTACTGCCGGTATATTGGGGTTTTGTATACAAAATTTATTACACTGTGAGTAGTAAGTCAGGGATGGCAGTACGTTACCATTGGACGACGAGTTAACCAATGTGTAATATGACCCACAAGTCAGGATTGACAGTACTGAATAGTAATTGTGTAGAAATAAACAATGTGATCGCTCACAATACTGTTTTAATTGATAAAATGTTTCTTGATTAAACTGGGATTCACTCACTAGTATTTCCTGCTGACAAATGTTTTTAAAACACGTTTCAGGTAACACAATGTGACAGCTAATTAGTAAAAAGCCAGCTGGAGAGCACTGAAGGCTTGGAAAAAATGTGGCTATAAAAGTTACCTAAAAGACGATGTTTTAAATTCAATAAAATAGGGTTTATCCCTATAAACGTATTGTAATAAGAAACTTGGGTTTTGCCCATGTGATTATTAATAATAAATATGGTGGTTTTACTCTGATAAATATTTCCTAACTACGGCCCTGATGTAATTTCCGCTGCCAAATTAACAAGCTGATACCACCAAACTCTGAGTTCGCGTGTCGCCACACCCTATCCCTGAGTCCCAGGAACGGGCGACTGCGAGCCAGTTTCGGTGGTATCGCGTAGTGTCTAATTTGGCAGCGGAATTTTTCATCAGAACCGTAGTTAGGAAATGTTTATCAGAGTAAAACCACCATATTTGATATTAATAATAACATGGGCAAAACCCAAGTTTCTTATTACAATACATTTATAGAGATAAACCCTATTTTATTGAATTTAAAACATCGTTTATTAGGTAAAATTTTTAGCCACATTTTTCCCAAGCCTTCAGTGCTCTCCAGCTGGCTTTTTACTAATTGGCTATCACATTGGGTTACCTGAAACGCGTTTTAAAAAAATTTGTCAGTCGGAAATACTGGTGAGTGAATACAAGTTTAATCAAGAAACATTTTATCAATTAAAACAGTATTAAGAGCGATCACATTGTTTATGTCTACACAATTACTCCATTTGGTACTATCAATCCACTGACTTGTGGGTCATATTACACATTGGCTAACTCATTGTCCAATGGTAACGTACTGTCAACCTTGACTTACTACTCACAGTGTAGTAAATTTTGTATACAAAAACCCAACATATCGGCAGTAATTGAAGAACTACAAAGACTCAATCACTGCTAAATTGTATTGTAAAATAGTTAAGGTTTTGTAAAAACTGTTAACAAAAAGGAGATTACTCACATTGCTATCTTAGGCTTCGCGTAAGGGTTTCCTGGATATAATCTATAATTTATACAAATGTACATTGGTTAGTATCATAACCCTTTGAAAATATTAATGATATCCTCCCCGAGACGGCATTCCAACAACTACGTCGGGCAGAACCACGACAGTTGTTACGGAACCCAAAATCAATCGGGCAACGTATCTATTATGAAACTGGGGTTATAATACTTACAACGGAGCAGAACTTTGCTAATTAGGGGGATATAATACCCGACTATAATGTTTCTTCTATAGAATTTCGAGATTGAGAATGAATTGTGAGCGACGGAAAACGAAAACTGATGCGTTCTATTTATAGTTGCTGAAATCGACTCTCAGGAGGCCCGCATAAGAGTAGCCATAAGGCTACGCGGCCCGCGTCAACATGTGGTCAACGTGTAGCTTGTCTCGGTCACCAAGTAGGCCCGCCACGATGTCGACACGTGTCGGCCTAGGATGTCTCCGCGTCTCTAGCAGCCCGCGTAAGAGTAAGCTAAAGCTTACGCGGCCCGTATCAACTTAAGAAATCAGTGAAGTCCGGTCTCAACCTTGATACCGCTCGCGTGTAATGTTGGGGTGGGTCTACGCGGCCCGCCTTAACTTAACTTTTTCAGATTTTTATTTATTTTATATGCTATAATATATTTCGGGCTCGGTTTTCACATACGGGGTGTATTATAAGACATAATGGGACATTTTACAGTATACTAAGGTGTCAGAATATTATGAGGGTGTTGGTTTTACCGAGGGTTGTTACATTCTCCCCACCTTGTTTTAGAGCTCGTCCTCGAGATCTATTGAAACAAATGCGGGTATTTCTTTTAGGGGTGTTCAGAAAAAACCGTAACCAAATAAAAACCGTAAACCGAACCGTAACCGTAACCAAATAAACCGATCCGAATAACGAATTCGGTTTTTGGTTTGGTTTCTAACCGAAACCGAATTGTGAATATGGTTTTTGGTTCGGTTTTGGATCCACATTTTATTTTTATTTGGTTTATTCGGTTTATTTGGATAACCGAATAAACCATTTAACTTAATTAATTATTAAATAAAAATAATAATATTTATAAATCTTATACAATTTATTAGCCCCAAATAATTATTTTTTATGCAGCCCAACCCAAAATACCCAAAGCCCAACTCAAACCCTCTTGTTCATGAATCTCAAACTCAAACCCTCCAAGTTTATTTTTTTTAGGGCTTAGGTTTTCTTCATTTATCTTCAGCCGATTCATATATTGTGGATGTCTTTGCTTTATTTCACAATGAGACTTTCTTGTATTCATATATTGTTAGGTGTAAAATAGTTGTGATGTTCGAAAGTTGGAACACAAATATAAATATAAATTAGGAAAAAAATTACTTACGTACAATTTGGTTAGATTTGGTTTATTTGGTTTCTATCCGAAACCAAACCGAATTGAATTTGGTTTGGTTTGGATCGGTTTGCATATTCCTTATTTGGTTTGGTTTGGTTTTGGTTTGGGGTACAAAATTTTGAAAACCGAATAAACCGAACCGAATAAACCAAATAAACCATAAACCGAACCGATGAACACCCCTAATTTCTTTTGCATTTCTGATTCAAGCTCCCATGTGTACTCTGGTCCTCTTTTGGAGTCCCACTTCACTTTGACTAGAACTAGTCTCTTGCGTTTGAGATTCTTGACTTTCCTGTCTTCAATTTGTAGAGGTCTTTCTACAAACTTGAGTTGTTCATTTACCTCTATATCCTTAAGAGGTACTATCAATGATTTATCAGCTAAACACTTTTTGAGATTAGATACATGAAAAACATCATGTATTCCTGCCATTTCCTCTGGCAGTTGTAGCTGATAGGCTACAGGTCCTATTCTTCTAATAATCTCAAAAGGTCCAATATACCTGGGACTTAGATTTCCTCTTTTGATGAATCTTACCACTCCTTTCCAAGGAGAGACCTTCAACAATACTTTATCTCCTACTTGAAACTCAAATGGCTTGCGTCGGTTATCGGCATAACTCTTTTGTCGATCACGTGCTGTTTTCAGTCGTTCCTTGACTTGAATAATCTTGTCAGTTGTTTCTTGCACTATCTCAGGTCCAGATAATTGCTTTTCCCCAATTTCTGCCCAACAGACTGGGGTTCGACACTTTCTTCCATAAAGTGCTTCGAATGGTGCAGCACTGATACTTGTGTGATAATTATTATTATAAGAAAATTCTATTAAAGGTAAGTGATCGTCCCAATTACCTCCAAAATCAATTACACAAGATCTAAGCATATCTTCCATTGTCTGAATTGTCCTTTCGCCTTGTCCGTCCGTTTGAGGATGATAAGCTGTGCTTAGTTTTAGCTTGGTTCCCATTGCCTATTGGAAACTAGACCAAAAATGAGAGGTAAATCGGCTATCCCTATCAGAAACAATTGATAAAGGAATGACATGTAAAGAAACAATTTCATTTACATACAATTTAGCTAATTGTTCCATACTAAAAGTTTCTTTCATTGGTAGGAAATGAGCTGACTTAGTTAGCCTATCTACAATCACCCAGATTGTATCATTTCCTTTCTTTGTTTTCGGTAATTTAGTAACAAAATCCATTGTTTCCTTTATTTGTTTTGGGTAATTTAGTAACAAAATCCATTGTTATCAATTCCCATTTCCACACTGGTATTTCTAATTGCTGTAACAAACCTGAGGGTTTCTGGTGTTCAGCTTTGACTTGTGAACAGGTTAGACATTTAGAAACATAGGCTGCTATGTCTTTCTTCATTCCTATCCACCAGAAATTTTTCCTTAAATCCTGGTACATTTTATAACTCCCTGGATGCATCGTATATTTAGATTTATGGGCTTCTTCTAGTATACGATGACGTAGGTTTCCTAATTTTGGTATCCACATTTTCTTTTCATGGAATCTCCAAATTCCAGCTGTTCTTTGTTTTAATTCCTTTAACATACCTTTTAATTTTTCAGAATCATCCTTGATTACTGATTCTTGTGCTTCTCTTATTTGCTCATTTAAATCTACTTGTAGATTTAATTTAAGAGAACGTACCCTTCTTGGCTTTTCATGATACTTTCGGCTTAAAGCATCTGCCACTACATTTGCTTTTCCTTCATGATACTGGATATCACAATCATAGTCACTAAGCATCTCCATCCAGCGTCTTTGTCTCATATTCAACTACTTTTTCTTGAAGATATACCGTAAACTCTTATGATCAGTGAATATGGTAAACTTACTACCATAAAGGTAATGTCTCCAAATATTAAGAGCAAAAATTATAGCTCCTAATTCTAAATCATGAGTTTAATAATTCTCTTCATGATTCTTAAGTTGTCTAGATGCGTAAGCTATAACCTTTTGGCGTTGCATCAACACACATCCATAACCTAATTTAGAAGCATTGCAATAGACTACAAAGTCTTCAGCTCCTTCTGGTAATGCTAATATGGGTGTATGAGTTACTCTTTGCTTAAGAATTCTAAATGCTTTTTCTTGTTTTAATCCCCATTCAAACTTAACAGATTTACAGGTTAACTTAGTTAAGGGAATGACTATTCTAGAGAAATCTCGAATAAATCTTCTATAATAACCGGCCAATCCTAAGAAACTTCTAACCTCGGTTGGTGACTCAGGGGTTTTCCATTTAGTAACTGCATCAATCTTTGTTGGATCTACATGAATTCCTTCATGATTGACTAGGTGTCCAAGGAATTGTAGCTGTTCTAACCAAAATTCGCACTTAGAAAATTTAGCATAAAACTTTTCCTTTCTTAATAGACTTAAAAGTGCGTGCAAATGTTTTGCATGATCCTCTTTATTCTTAGAGTAAATTAGAATATCATCTATGAAGACAATTATGAATTTATCCAAATATGGCTTACATATTCGGTTCATCATGTCCATAAATGCAGCTGGGGCATTGGTTAAACCAAATGGCATGACAGTAAATTCATAATGGCCATACCTTGTTCTGAAAGCGGTTTTAGCAATGTCCTCTTCCTGTACCTTTAACTGATGATATCCTGACCTTAAATCGATTTTAGAGAAAAATCGAGCTCCTTGTAGTTGATCAAACAGATCATCGATTCTCGGTAATGGGTACCGATTCTTAATCGTGACTTTGTTCAATTCACGGTAGTCAATGCACATACGCATTGATCCGTCTTTCTTTTTAACAAACAGTACGGCGCTCCCCATGGCGACGAACTTGGCTGTATAAATCCTTTCTCTAACAATTCATCTAATTGTTTCTTCAATTCTTGCATTTCTACAGGTGCCAAACGGTAAGGTGCTTTGGCAATTGGTGATGTTCCTGGTAGCAGGTGAATTCTGAATTCAACTTCTCTGTCTGGAGGTAGTCCTGGTAATTCTTCTGGAAAGATATCTGAAAACTGTGACACTACTGGAATGTCTTTTAGTTCTTTTCCTTTAGTGTTAGTGATTATAGAAATCAAATACACTATAGAACCTTTTCTTATATAGCTTGCAGTTTTCATCACAGAGATGAATTTTGTGGATCTAGAGCGCTTATCTCCTTTAATTGTGATCGTTTTACCTTTTGGTGAATTTACTTGTATTAACTTTTGATCACATACAATATTGGCTTTTTTGGCTATTAACCAATCCATTCCTAAAACAACATCGAATCCTGCCAGATTCATGGGATAAAGATTTGCAATAAATTTCTGATTTAAAATTTCTATTCTTGCTACCTGCAAGATTTCAGAAATCCTAACGATTTCTCCATTAGCGGTCTCTACTAGGCATTCTAGTGGTAGTTTAGTTAATGACTGATTTAGAATTTTGCAAAATGATGTATTAATAAAACTTTGGTTTGCACCAGAGTCAAATAATACTTTAGCAAAGATATCATTAACTAAAAACGTACAAGCTATGACATCTGGAATCATCTTGGCTTCATCTGCAGTCAGAACAAATGCTCTAGCATTTTTAGTACTCTTGTTGTTTGTAGCTGGAGCTAATTTCGGACAGTTTGGCCTGATATGACTTTTTTCTCCACAGTTGTAGCATAATCCATTACTGGATTTCCTCTTGCAATTTTCTTCCTTGTGTCCTGGCATCTTGCAATAATTGCAGAGAGTGGAGCATTTTCCCGAATGCTTTTTCTTGCAGACCTTGCAGTATGGTGCAGAGGTAGAACCCATATTCCTACGATTAAAATTTCCAGAACGAAATTCTTGAGTAAGCCTTTGGGTTAGGTTTCTCCTCTGGTCTTCTTCTCTAGTACGGATTAACTCATCTGTCAAGGTATTTGCTAGTTCTACAGCTTCTTCTATAGTTTGAGGTCTAGCTTCCTTGACTACATGTCTAATCTCTCCAATTAATCCCCAAATATAACGGGAGATTAACACCGGTTCTGGTGAAGCAAGGGTTGGTACTATTCTAGCATATTCAAAGAATAACTTTGTGTACCCCTTAATATCCACTCCATTCATCCTAAGATTTAGGAATTTGTTTGCTATCTGTTCCTTTTCATTAGGAGGGCAAAATTTTCTTTCTACCATATTCCTAAATTTTTCCCAATCCATACTATAAACCCTATCACTTCCTCTAGACTGAAGGATAGTGTTCCACCATTCTAAGGCTGCATTCTTAAATAGATTGGAAGCAAACATTATCTTGTCCTCTTCCGCACATTTACTTATTTTCTGAACAGCCTCAGTCTTTTCTATCCGGCATAGAGCTGCAATAGGTTCTTCATTGCCCGAGAATTCTATTGGTTTACAGGACCAGAATTCTTTGTATGAACAACCGTAAGGCACGGTTCTTCTTCTTTTGGGAATGGGCAATTGAAGTATTGGTCCATTGTTCACGTTGTGTTCTGGTTCAATTGGTCGCTTACTACTATGTTTACTTTTATTATTCGCTTCTTGAACCGTTTGAAGAATAAATGGCATTGCATCTATAATTCCTTGTGCCACTATATGTTGGATAGCACTATTATCCATCTGGTTTCCATTGTTATTGATGCTTGGATTTTCATTAACCACGTTAATGTTACTCTGGTTATCGTTATTCAGATTTCCTTGATTTTCTTCGTCAGCCATCTGAATTTTAAACATTTACCCCATATTAATACCACATGATAATAAGTAATATCATAATTCACATGACACGCAATCTAGCAAAAAACGTCGATCATTGCGACCTGTACTCTATTTTCATATACTATGCGTCTATTACATACTAGTACTGAAATAAAGATTACAATACCAACAGAAAGAAAATTACACTAATAGTACTATGCATCCGTACACACATATTTTATTTTATTTTTATTTTATTTTATTATTATTATTATTATTATTACTACTATTTCCTCCATTCTCACATTCAAGGATATGGATTTATCCAAAAATCCATATTGCGTTCATCGTATTTCCATATGAGACGCTCTCCCACCTGACGCATTCTCTCACTGCTTTCTAAAATCTCCTCCCCAAAATTTCTAAGTTCTTGCACGTTTTCTGCACTCATTGGGGGTGCAGGTTCTTGGACTGGGTTTGGAATTTGAGGTGCGGGTTCCTGATATGGGGGTGAAAGTTCCTGAAATTGGTAAGGATCCTCTAAGATCTCCCTAATGTAGTTATTATGGTAATAGGGATCTAACGGATCCATACCTGGGTAGGCTTCTATGTTCTGTATGGGTGGGTATTCCTGGATAGGGTAACGTTGCACAAAGTCCCTATTATCATCCCACCAGGGGTTGTAATTTGGGTCTAGGGGGTTTGGTGCAGGTACCATAGGGATTTCTTCTGGGTTAAAGTCATGCATCTCCACTTGGTTGTCAAAATTTTCTATCTCCATGGGTTGTTCTGGGTTTTGTGGTTGTGGGGCTTCTAGTTGTTCCAGACTTGGGTTAGCAGCAGTTGTAGCTAGGATATGGAAATTAGCTAGGCTTCTATTAAGCATATCCTGTTTATGGCCATCTGTCTCTCGCTTAGCAGCCGCTAAAACTCTTTGCTGTTGCAACTTTCGCATTCTCTTCCTACGAGCAAAGGCTTCCTTACTGAACCATCCTCGTTTCTTATGAGGGAATGGCTCTTCTGACTGTGCTTTAAAAACAAACATTCCTTCTTCCTGATTAGCAGTATACCCAGAGATGGCAGGCTGTGAAGAGGTACCTTCACTCCTAGGTGAATCAGACAACTGATGATTTATGTCTGAGGGTCCTTGATCACTCATACTGTAAACTAACAGATAGTCAAATAACACATAACATTAAATACAGTTATGCACGTATTTTCCTTATTTCCTAACACAAAATTTAGAATTTAAGTGTCAGCAGAACACTTCTTTGGCTCAGACCAGTGGCTAGGCTCTGATACCACCTTCTGTCGCCACCCCCGATCCCTGAGTCCCGGGAACGGGCGGCCGCGAGCCAGTTTCGGTGGTATCGCGTAGTGTCTAATTTGGCACTGGAATTTTTCATCAGAACCGTAGTTAGGAAATGTTTATCAGAGTAAAACCACCATATTTGATACTAATAATAACATGGGCAAAACCCAAGTTTCTTATTACAATACATTTATAGAGATAAACCCTATTTTATTGAATTTAAAACATCGTTTATTAGGTAACTTTTATAGCCACATTTTTCCCAAGCCTTCAGTGCTCACCAGCTGGCTTTTTACTAATTGGCTATCACATTGGGTTACCTGAAACGCGTTTTAAAAACATTTGTCAGGCGGAAATACTGGTGAGTGAATCCAAGTTTAATCAAGAAACATTTTATCAATTAAAACAGTATTGAGAGCGATCACATTGTTTATGTCTACACAATTACTCCATTTGGTACTATCAATCCACTGACTTGTGGGTCATATTACACATTGGCTAACTCATTGTCCAATGGTAACGTACTGTCATCCTTGACTTACTACTCACAGTGTAGTAAATTTTGTATACAAAACCCCAACATACCGGCAGTAATTGAAGAACTGCAAAGACTCAATCACTGCTAAATTGCATTGTAAAATAGTTAAGGTTTTGTAAAAACCGTTAACAAAAAGGAGATTACTCACATTGCTATCTTAGGCTTCTCGTAAGGGTTTCCTGGATATAATCTATAATTTATACAAATGTACATTGGTTAGTATCATAACCCTTTGAAAATATTAATGATATCCTCCCCGAGACGGCATTCCAACAACTACGTCGGGCAGAACCACGACAGTTGTTACGGAACCCTAAATCAATCGGGCAACGTATCTATTATGAAACTAGGGTTATAATACTTACAACGGAGCAGAACTTTGCTAATTAGGGGGATATAATACCCGACTATAATGTTTCTTCTACAGAATTTCGAGATTCAGAATGAATTGTGAGCGACGGAAAACGAAAACTGATGCGTTCTATTTATAGTTGCTGAAATCGACTCTCAGGCGGCCCGCGTAAGAGTAGCCATAAGGCTACGCGGCCCGTGTCAACATGTGGTCAACGTGTAGCTTGTCCCGGTCACCAAGTAGGCCCGCCACGATGTCGACACGTGTCGGCCTAGGATGTCTCCGCGTTTAATGATCTCTAGCGGCCCGCGTAAGAGTAAGCTAAAGCTTACGCGGCCCGTATCAACTTAAGAAATCAGTGAAGTCCGGTCTGAACCTTGATACCGTCCGCGTGAAATATTGGGGTGTGTCTACGCGGCCCGCCTTAACTTAACATTTTCAGATTTTTATTTATTTTATATGCTATAATATATTTCGGGCTCGGTTTTCACATACGGGGTGTATTATAAGACATAATGGGACATTTTATAGTATACTAAGGTGTCGGAATATTATGAGGGTGTTGGTTTTACCGAGGGTTGTTACATCGCGTCCGCCCGTTCCCGGGATAGATAGGGGATCGGGGGTTGCGACAGAAGGTGGTATCAGAGCCTAGCCATTGGTCTAAGCCAAAGAAGTGTTCTGCTGACACTTAAATTCTAAACTTTGTGTTAGTAAATAAATTACGAAAATACGTGCATAACTGTATTTATTTGTTATGTGTTATTTGACTATTTGTTAGTTTACAGTATAAGTGATCAAGGACCCTCAGACATGTGTCGTCAGTTGTCTGATTCACCTTGGAGTGAAAGTACCTCATCATAGCCTGCCCTTTCTGGGTATTCTGCTGATCAGGAAGAAGGGATGTTTGCTTTTAAAGCTCAGTCAGAAGAGCCATTCCCGCATAAGAAACGAGGATGGTTCAGTAAGGAAGCCTTTGCACGTAGGAAAAGAATGCGAAAGTTGCAACAACAAAGAGTTCTAGCAGCTGCTAAGCGAAAGACAGATGCCCATACACAGGATATGCTTAATAGAAGCCTAGCCAATTTCCATATCCTAGCCACTACTGCTGCTGACCCTAATCTGGAGCAAACAATAGCACCCCAACCACAATTGCAAATCCCTGACCAACCAATGGAGATAGAAAACCCTGAAAACCAAGTGGAAATGCATGACTTCAACCCAGAAGAAATCCCTAGGGTACTAGCACCGAATCCCCTAGACCCAAATTACGATCCCTGGTGGGTTGACGTTAGGGACTATGTGCAACGTTACCCGATTCAGGAAGACACACCTATACAGAACATAGGAGCCTATCCAGGTATGAACCCTTTAGATCCCTATTACCACGATGAATATATTAGGGAAATCTTAGAAGATCCTTACCGATTTCAGGCACTTTCACCCCCATATCAGGAACCCGCACCCCAGATTCCGAACCCAGTCCTAGAACCTACACCCCCAATGAGTGCAGAAAACGTGCAAGAAATTAGGACTTTTGGGGAGGAAATTTTAGAAAGTAGTGAGAGAATGAGACAGGTGGGAGAGCGTCTCGTATGGAAATACGATGAGTGCAATATGGATTTTTGGATAAATCCATATCCGTGATGTGATAGAGGAGATGGTAATAGTAATAATAATATAATAATAAAATAAAATAAAATATGTGTGTACGAATGCCTATTACTATTAGTGTGATTCTATTTCTGTTGGTATTGTAATTTTTATTTCAGTACTGGTTTGTAATAGATGCAATGCCATTTATTATTCAAACTATTCAAGAAGCGAATAATAAAAGTAAGCATAGCAGTAAGCGACCCATCGAACCCGAAAACAGTGTAAACAATGGACCTGTACTTCAATTGCCCATTCCCAAAAGAAGAAGAACCGTGTCTTACGGTTGTTCTTATAAAGAATTCTGGTCTTGTAAACCAATGGAATTCTCGGGCAATGAAGGGGCCATTGCAACCCTACGCTGGATAGAGAAAACTGAGGTAGTCTTAAGAATAAGCAAGTGTGCTGAAGAAGATAAGATACTGTTTGCCTCTAATCTGTTTAAGAATTCAGCACTAGAATGGTGGAACACTATCCTCCAATCAAGAGGAAGTGATAGAACTTACAATATCGAATGGGAAGAATTTAAGAACAAGGTAGAAATGAAATTCTGCCCACCCAATGAAAATGAACAGATAGCAAACAAATTCCTAAACCTTAGAATGACTGGTGTAGATAGTAAGGGATACACTAAATTATTCTTCGAATATGCTAGAATAGTGCCAACTCTTGCTTCACCAGAACCAGTGTTAATCTCCCGTTATATCTGGGGATTAATTGGGGAGATAAGACACGTAGTTAAGGCAGCTAGACCTCAAACCATAGAAGAAGCTGTAGAACTAGCAAATACCTTGACAGACGAATTAGTCCGTACCCAAGAAGAAGACCAAAGGAGGAACCTAACCCAGAAGCTCACACAAGAATTTCGTTTTGGAAATTTTAATCGTGGAAAAAATATAGGTTCTACCTCTGCACCTTACTGTAAGAATTGCAAAAGAAAGCATTCAGGAAGATGCTCCACATACTGTAACTTTTGCAAAATATTGGGACACAAGGAGGAAAATTGCAGGAAGAAAGCTAATAACAGGATAAGTTACAACTGCGGAGAACAAGATCATATCAAGCTTAATTGCCCAAAATTAGATCCAGCTACAAACAACAAGAACACTAAAAATGCTAGAGCATTTGTTCTAACTGCAGATGAAGCCAAAATGATTCTAGATGTCATAGCTGGTACGTTTTTAGTTAATGATGTTTTTGCTAAAGTATTATTTGACTCTGGTGCAAACCAAAGTTTTATTAATACATCATTTTGCAAATTTCTCAATCAATCATTAACTAAACTACCACAAGAATGTTTAGTAGAGACAGTTAATCGAGAAACCGTTAGGATTTCTGAAATATTGCAGGGAGGAAGCATAGAAATTTTAAATCAGAAATTTATTGCAAATCTTTATCCCATGAATCTGGCAGGATTTGATGTTGTCTTAGGAATGGATTGGTTGATAGCCAACAAAGCCAGTATTTTATGTGATCAAAAGTTAATTCAAGTAAATTCACCAAAAGGTAAAATGATCACAATAAAAGGAGATAAACCATCTAGATCCACAAAATTCATCTCTGTGATGAAAACTGCAAGTTATATAAGAAAAGGTTCTATAGTGTATTTGATTTCCATAATCACTAACACTAAAGGAAAAGAACTAAAAGACATTCCAGTAGTGTCACAGTTTTCAGATGTATTTCCAGAAGAATTGCCAGGGCAACCTCCAGATAGAGAAGTTGAATTCAGAATCCATTTAATACCAGGAACAGCACCGATTGCCAAAGCACCTTACCGTTTGGCACCTGCAGAAATGCAAGAATTGAAGAAGCAATTAGACGAATTGTTAGAGAAAGGATTTATACAACCAAGTTCGTCGCCATGGGGAGCGCCGATACTGTTTGTTAAAAAGAAGGACGGATCAATGCGTATGTGCATTGATTACCGTGAATTAAACAAAGTCACGATTAAGAATCAGTACCCATTACCGAGAATCGATGAATAGTTCGATCAACCGCAAGGAGCTCGATTTTTCTCTAAAGTCGATTTAAGGTCAGGATATCATCAATTAAAGGTACAGGAAGAGGACATTCCTAAAACCGCATTTAGAACAAGGTATGGACATTATGAATTTACTGTCATGCCATTCGGTCTAACTAATGCCCTAGCCGCATTTATGGACATGATGAACCGAATATGTAAGCCATATTTGGATAAATTCATAATTGTTTTTATAGATGATATTCTCATTTACTCTAAGAATAAGGAGGATCATGCAAAGCATTTGCATGCACTTTTAAGTTTATTAAGAAAGGAAAAACTTTACGCTAAATTTTCAAAGTGCGAGTTTTGGTTAGAACAGGTACAATTTCTTGGACACCTAGTCAATCATGAAGGAATTCATGTGGATCACACAAAGATCGGGGCAATTATCAAATGGAAAACCCCTGAGTCACCAACCGAGGTTAGAAGTTTCTTAGGATTGGCCAGTTATTATAGAAGATTTATTCAAGATTTTTCTAGAATAGCCATTCCTTTAATTAAGTTAACATGTAAATCTGTTAAGTTCGAATGAGGATTAAAACAAGAAGAAGCATTTAGAACCCTTAAGCATAAATTAACCCATACACCCATATTAGCGTTACCAGAAGGAACTGAAGATTTTGTAGTATATTGTGATGCTTCAAAATTAGGTTATGGATGTGTATTGATGCAACGACAAAAGGTTATAGCTTAAGAATCTAGACAACTTAAGAATCATGAAGAGAATTATTCAACCCATGATCTAGAACTAGGAGCTATAATTTTTGCTCTTAAGATTTGGAGACATTACCTTTATGGTAGTAAGTTTACCATATTCACTAGTTTAAGGTATATTTTCAAGCAAAAAGAGTTGAATATGAGACAAAGACGTTGGATGGAGATGCTTAATGATTATGATTGTGATATCCAGTATCATGAAGGAAAAACAAATGTAGTGGCAGATGCCTTAAGTCGAAAGTATCATGAAATGTAAAACCCGATAGGACCTTTCAATGATATCACCTTGAACTTGTGTAAGTGCGGAATCCAAACACAAGCTAATTCAAGAAAAGCAATAAACAACAAGTAAATAAGAACGATAATGAAACCAAAAGTTAATCTTGCATTCACCTTCAAATAGATGACTGATACAAGACTCAAACCGATCTCTAGTGACCTTCCAATCTCTAACCAAGCGATCAACCTATTAAAGGTTACAAAGGATTACTTATATACTAACTAATGTGGGTCGAAACCACCTAGGCCCACTCGAGATCTCTACAAAACCCAAAATACATAATTGACCCAAAACAACTAAGTCAAACATTACAAGATCAACTCATTAACTATATAATCCTCTATGCATAAACCTTCAGGTTCCAACAATCTCCCCCTAGGTTTATGCATGGAGATTCTTGAGACTTCAACGATTTTGATCACCACCCATACGATCTTTATAACCACCAAATCCCTTTTTACTGATGTGCAAAACAGAAGCAACAGCACTGGTCCATGCTTTTGCAACCTCTTCATACTTTTCAGTAGCTCTAATTTGATGACGAGCTAATACCTCCAGATCTTCACGAGCAAGATTCAACAAATCAACTTGATCCACCAAGCGAAAATCCACATTATCATCACAAACGATTATTGCTTGCCCTAGACGCTCATCATAAGTCCAAAACTGCAAGGACTTCAAAGCACCTTGTGGAATTTTTCTCACCAAAGGAATCACCTTTTCCTTATCAGTTACTGGCCAATGCACAATCTTCATTCGCTTGCGTGTATATGAATCTCTAACTCCTTTAGCTGGTTTAACAATGGACTCTGCTGTATGCATTGAAGGAAATCCCTTAAGAACCTCCCTCTTCAATCTCTCGAAAAACAAATATCCAGGACCTCCAGGCTTATCATCTACATAGGGTGCTTTAGACAGATCAATCAAATCAATCTTAGTAAATGACTGAAACTGGCCTGGATGTTTGTACCATTCAACAGGTCCAACCTTCCTTTTTATCCACCACCTTTTACGATCATGATCAAATCCCCAGCTAACTACACCAGATCTATTTCCAACTTGATCATAGAGAGTTTCACCAACATCCATTAAATGATGTGTTGCTTGAGCATCATCATCATCTGGATTAAGATTCCTGTTCTTCAAAATCACAAACTCCCTTTTCTTCTTGATTCTTTCAGCCTTCTCTTTATCTGCAACAGGATCAACCACTCTTTTAAAGTATTGCTCCATAGCAGCACTTCTCTCAGCATCATCCTTTTCAAAGGCTTTTCTTCGATTCTCCACATTAGTAGGATCAGAGAATTCATTACCAAATTTCTTCTCAAGCTTTCCACGTAAATCATACACCATATTGAACAGTAAAGTAACATCTCCTTGAAGCTGTTCAATTTGTTGATTCTTTTGCACTAAAGTATCTTCAAGTTGAATGATCTTGGCATCTTTATGAATAGAATCTTGCTCAACCACAATTAATCTTTTCTTCATTTCTCTCATGCTAATAAAATCGTCATCATCACTTGTATCATCATCAAAAGGCATTCTAAACGGCTCTTCAGGTCTCTTACCACTTGAACTGCTAGGCATATCAAGAACTTCTCTAGAAGGACCTGTAGATTCAGAAACACCAAGTGGCATTGTCTCAATAACAGTAACAGCATCAACATTGGTAACCTGAACCTCTGCAGTGGTGGACTCTAAAACATTCCTTTGAGTATCAGTGTTGAACTCAAAGATATCTTCAGTTGTGGTGATGGTATCAGTGACATTCTTCTCAAAATCAAAATCATACAATCCTTCATCATCTTCAGCAATGTTTATAGATTGATCTTTATTTTGCTCAACATACATTCCGAGTCGAGGATCCTGCCTTTTTCGCTTCAACGGCAGTGAATCAGGATCCTTTGGGTTTTCACTAGGCTCTTCAGTAGATACTGTAAGATTGGAAGGAGGATTTCCCATCTTATCAGTTACAGACTTTAATAACGAAGCCAGATTTTCAGCAGTAATAATTGAAGGAACAGTTGAAACAGCAACATCAGCTTCCTTTTCAGGAGGAAGTTCTTCATCATCTCCTGAATCACACATAATCTCGATACCCTCATCGTCAGAGTTAATAGTTAAAATCTCTGTCTCAGGCTCATTGTCACACCCCGACCGCGTAAAACAACAAATCGCGGCGGAAACATCGGGGCGTGTTGCAACAGAATTAATTGTTTCATAACCATGGCATACAAAGTTGTATTTTATTTATAAACAAAGGTGTTACATTGTTTCAAACAGTAAATTAAGGAGTTCAGAACATAATTAAACATAGTCTATCTTCTTTTAAAGTCTCTAAGGCACAGGTCCGCCCTAGTATTAAGATCAACATCCTATGGAAAAACTCCTGAAAACACATGTGAAAATAGGTACGTCAGCATAAAAATGCCTGTGAGATACATAGGTTTGTAAAAATAGGATTCATGACTTATGTTTAAGAAAATGTTTAGTCATGAACCTTGTAATTTGCTTTGTCTTGTAAATCATTTGAAAATAATAAAATCAGATGATATGTATAAGTAAATGTCAGGTTAAATAAATAACCATGTAAAAATGTGTTTGTATAAGATAAGTTGCTTGTAAATCAATGTCTTGTGAAAAGTATGTTATTTGTATAAAATGTTCTATGTCTCAAACTGAAATGATTCAAATAACGTTACGACATATAATACCATACAAACACTTATATATAGGAAGTACCAGCGGCGTATCCACCATGCTTGTATCATATTACACACGTATCGTTACTTAATCACTTAATCAAACCAAACCAACCAATGTAAGAAGTCTATGTTTAATTCAATTGTCAAATGTATTAAATAATATGTCAAAGTGTTCATGTCAAAATGTAAATCATGTAGTATGTAAAACCAATGTCAAAAGTGTTTGTGTCAAAATGTAAATCATGTCAAAATGTCTATGTCAAATATCCATGTCAAATGTCTATGTCAAATATCCATGTCAAATGTCTATGTCAAATATCCATGTCAAATGTCTATGTCAAATATCCATGTCAAATGTCTATGTCAAATATCAATGTCAAATGTCTATGTCAAAATGTCATGTATGGCAAGTGAAATGTCTCAACTAAACCATATGCACAAAAACAAAGTATTGAAGTAAAACTTGGTTTAAATCAAAGCTATGTTTTGTGTAAATGCATGCAACTATTTAATATGAACATCTATGCGGTATTGTAAAAATGCATACATCCAAGCCTTGTGACTGTGGTGATAAACCCTTTAAACAAATTAAAGGTCTATCTGTCTTATATCATCGAATTCGGTCATTCCTTTCTGTCCCCTTTCCCTGGGATGTCCGGAACGGGAGTTGTCAATTCCTATGGTACCACTAACTACTAACGAACGGCGTAGCTAATGTTAATGAATGTATTGTCCCATGTAAACAAACCAAATGTCATACCAAAAATGTAAGCATGTGAAAACAATGCACTAAGTATGTAATCAAATGAACATACATAGCGTGAAATGTCATGTAAAACGATGTACTAAGTAATGCACATAATGGGCACACCTAGCATGAAATGTCATGTAAAACAATGTACTAAGTAATGCACATAATAGGCACACCTAGCATGAAATGTCATAAAATCATGTACTATAATGTACTAACGAACATAGCAGTATATGATGTGAAAACAGGAAAGCATGAAACTAACAAGTAGGCACATGTGTTCCACCCCAAAACAGTTTGGAAAACAGTAAAAGAGGGGTCTATGTACTCACTTGAGATTGCTCAGTTGTATAAAGATAACCACCAAGTAATGCTATAGATCTCGGAATCAAACGGCACCTAATATAGGTAACTATGTTAATAAACCGGACCTATATCGGAAGACTGGGTAGCATTAGGGTTTGTAAACCAAATGAGTGTAGGATCTCATGTGATATTGTTTAACAAAGCCTACATGCTAAATGAAACTTAACCTAAGTCTTATCGACCCATTATGACCCGTTTAGGAAGCTTATGCTACTTTAACGTGTCGTGCGCGTGAAACGCGTTCGGACCGCCTAACTAGTCCTATGACAAGTATTATATGCCTAAACATGTTACATAATCAGTTACGTGACAAAAGTTTAGGTTACATATGCTAAATTACCAATTATGTATGAAAAGGGTATTCTGGTAATTTACCTAAGGCATATAAACTACCTATCATACAACTACTTAAACGTCGTGACCATAAGGTATAACCTCGGAAGGTTATTCCCTACACTATGGTCACCTAATGTATTTGGTCGGATCCTAATGATCGACCAAACTGGGTCGGGTTCGAAGGTATAGGCGATTTATTAGATCGCCTACCCTACGACCCTAGACAACGTGGTAATCAGTAGGCATAGTCCCAAGGGACTATAACCATCGTGATTACAATCACGTTGCGAAGTTCTAACGAACTTCGCATTGACCATTACTGGTCAACACTGAAAGTCAAACAAAGTTTGACTTTCTGACTCGAAAAGCAGTAAAAATAAGGAAAAGAACGAAAGAATACTTACGAAGGGTCCCCGAATGCTAAACTCGATTCGAAAATCTCAGGTATGAAACTAATGTTTCAACTTAGAGTTTCTCAAATCAAATTTCTAGTGATTATGAACAATGGGGGGTGGGGTATTTATAGTTTTCGGGTAACCGTTAGGATCGTTTCTTGGAAAAGGGGAAAAGATCTAGTCCGTACACTTGTCACAATGTTGTGGAAGCTAAATATGATCCTTATCTAGTGACTAAGCAAGTTTAGAACATGTGGTGGAGGATCAAATGGCTGCAACTTGTGATTAAAAACATTTAATCTGGTCTGATAGTGGGAAGCGGCCCGCTTCAGGATCAGCCAAAGACAATGCGGGCCACATGGCCCTTCTGATCTGCACATATGTTTGAAAAATGACAGTTTCAGTCCCTGCACGTGTTTAAGGCCATTTCCGACACTTCTAAGGCCCGTAAAGCCAACTTTAAGGCCCTAAAATGTTGCCTAAACATTTTGGACATGAAACATGCTCAAAAATATGCCGGGTGTTGGTTCGTTTGGTCGTACGAACGCGATGTTCGCTTAATTACGACGGAATGCGCATAAGCGCGAAAAACGATCCAAATGATGCGACGAATGGATTTTTCTTATGGCGAACACTAAAATATAATATAGTCATGCTCACATAAATTTTTGGATGTCCGGATGTATTCAGAACGTAAGTTATGCGCGAAAATGCAAACTTGTGCACTTTTTAACACTTTTAGTCCCTGAATGACCCAAAAGTTTATTTTAGCACACCGAACCCCTCAAAGCCTATTTCTAAGCTATGTAAAGGATATTTAAGGTGTGTTTAACTTATGGTCATGTTCCGGAATGTTCGTTACAGTTCAAATTGACATACTTTCGCAGTTTGTCATATTTAGTCCCTGTAATCGAATTAACTTGTTTTTGCCATACCAAAGCCTTCAAAACTTATTTCTAAGTTATGTAAAGGTTATTTAAGGTATGTTGAGTATATGTTGATGTTCCGGAGTATTTCTCGCATTAAACTGAGTACGTTTACGCACTAGTTTGCGTATAACTCTCCAGAAAGTGATGTAGAGTTTGAAATTACATAAAAGTCAAAACATGAAAAATGTAAAACATAACAAAACAAACATTGGGATCAAATAACATTGTTTTATTGATAATAGAACTGTTCATAGTGATTACAAGCACAGTTGTTACAGTCTCCCCTACTTGTGGAAATTTCGTCCCGAAATTTATTTAGAGGAAACTCGTGGAAAAAGATGTGGATATTTCGCCTTCATTTGATCTTCGCGTTCCCAAGTAAACTCAGGTCCACGTTTAGCTTCCCAGCGAACTTTGACCAAAGGAATGCGCTTGCGTTTAAGCCACTTGACTTCACGTTCCATGATTTCCACTGGTTTCTCAACAAATTTCAGTGTTTTGCCAACACGAATTTCGTCAAGCGGTATGGAGAAGTTCTCATCAGCTGAACACTTCTTGAGATTGGACACGTGAAAAGTTGGATGAACATTTCCCAGTTCAGGAGGTAACTCAAGTCTGTAGGCTACCTTTCCGATTCTTTCGACGATCTTGAATGGTCCAACATACCTAGGTGCAAGTTTTCCTTTCTTTCCAAATATGATCACACCTTTCCAAGGTGAGACCTTAAGTAATACTCGATCACCGACTTGAAATTCCAAGGCTTTGCGTTTTGGGTCCGCGTAAATCTTCTGACGGCTTCTAGCTGCCTGAAGGTTATCACGAACTTTCTTGACCTTGTCAGTTGTCTCTAAAATGAGGGCAGGTCCAGTAAGTTGAGCCTCGCCAATCTCATTCCAGCAGACTGGTGAACGACATTTTCGACCATAGAGAGCCTCGAAAGGAGCCATTTTGATGCTAGTGTGATAACTGTTGTTGTAGGAGAATTCAATCAATTTAAGATGTGAATCCCAGCTACCACCAAAATCGATCACACAAGCTCTTAGCATATCCTCCAGAGTCTGGATTGTTCTCTCAGATTGACCATCCGTTTGCGGATGATAAGCTGTGCTCAGATTAAGTTGGGTCCCCATGGCAGATTGCATGGTTCTCCAAAAATGAGAAGTGAAACGAGCATCTCTGTCAGAAATGATGTTCAAAGGAACACCATGTCGAGCCACAATTTCATCTACATAGATTTGAGCAAGTCTGTCAGTAGGAAAATCCTCGCGGATTGGCAAGAAATGTGCTGACTTTGTAAGACGATCAACGACTACCCAGATGGCATCATGACCTTTCTTAGTGCGTGGAAGTTTGGTAACAAGATCCATAGTAATGTTTTCCCATTTCCAAACTGGGATCTCTGGTTGCTCCAATAAACCCGAAGGACGTTGATGTTCAGCCTTAACCTTAAGACAAGTAAGGCATTTTGACACGTATAAGGCAATGTCTTTCTTCATACCAGGCCACCAATAATGAATACGAAGATCCTTATACATCTTATCTGAGTCCGGATGAATAGAATAACGAGACTTATGGGCTTCATCCATAAGCAAGGTACGAAGATCATCCTGGCTTGGGACCCACAAACGGTCCATGAAGTAATATGATCCATTGTCCTTCAGTTCCAGAGCAGGTGTTATGTGATAGGGAAATTCCTTATCCATCAATCCTTGTGAAACACAAGATTGTTGAGCTTGAGCAATGCGTGCTTGAATATCGGTTCGAGCTTGAATAACAGACTGAACACGTACACAATGAAGTTTAGTACGTTCCTTACGACTCAATGCGTCAGCTACGACATTCGCCTTACCAGGATGGTAGCGAATTTCGCAGTCATAGTCGTTTAAAAGCTCAACCCAACGTCGCTGTCTCATGTTGAGTTCTTTCTGGTTGAAGATATGCTGAAGACTTTTGTGGTCAGTGAAAACCACACATTTTGTACCGTACAAATAGTGTCTCCAGATCTTGAGAGCAAAGACAACTGCACCCAACTCAAGATCATGAGTGGTGTAGTTCTTCTCATGTATCTTCAATTGTCTCGATGCATAAGCTATGACTTTGTTCCTTTGCATAAGAACACAGCCAAGACCCAATTTAGATGCATCACAATACACTACAAAATCATCATCACCCTCAGGCAATGATAGAACAGGCGCATCGCAAAGCTTCTGCTTCAGGTGTTGAAAAGCTTCCTCTTGCTTGAATCCCCAGTAAAAGGGCATTTTCTTCTGAGTTAGAGCAGTTAGAGGAACTGCAATCTTAGAGAAGTTTTCAATGAAGTGGCGATAATAACCCGCTAGACCAAGAAAAGAACGAACTTCAGTAGGAGTAGTAGGCGTATCCCAATCCTTAATCGCACTGATCTTGGAGGGATCTACATGAATACCTCGTTCATTGATAACATGCCCCAAAAATTGAACTTCTTTAAGCCAAAATTCGCATTTGGAAAATTTGGCGAAAAGTTGCTCTTTCTTTAGGAGTTCTAGAGTAAGACGAAGATGCTGCTCGTGATCAGCTCGCGTCTTAGATTAAATCAAGATGTCGTCAATGAAAACAATGACGAACTGATCCAAATAAGGTTTGCAGACCCTATTCATTAAGTCCATGAAAACAGCAGGAGCATTAGTCAAACCGAATGGCATGACTGTGAATTCATAATGCCCATAACGAGTACGGAACGCTGTCTTCGGAATATCTTCTTCTTGCACCCGAAGTTGATGATATCCAGATCGCAGATCAATCTTCGAAAAATAAGAAGCACCCTGTAGCTGATCAAAGAGGTCGTCTATGCGAGGCAGAGGATATCGATTCTTGATGGTAAGCTTGTTAAGCTCACGATAATCGATACACATTCTAAAGGATCCATCCTTCTTCTTGACAAAGAGAACGGGAGCACCCCAAGGTGAAAAACTAGGACGTATAAAACCTTTGTCAGAGAGCTCCTGAAGCTGTTTAGACAACTCTTGCATCTCAGATGGTGCAAGACGATATGGAGCTCTGGCTATGGGATTTGCACCAGGTACGAGATCAATGCGGAACTCGACTTGGCGTGCTGGAGGTAGACCAGGTAAATCTTCAGGGAATACTTCAGAATAATCCCGAACGACAGGAATATCTGAAATAGCCTTACCCTTGCCTTTATCTTCTGTAACATGTGCTAAGAAAGCCACATAGTTCTTCTGCAGATACTTCCGAGCTTTAAAACAAGACATGAGTCTGAGACCACCGATAGGCTTCTCACCTTGAACCTGCAGGATCTCGCCTGTCGAAAGCGGCACACGAACAATCTTCTTAGAACAAACTATCTCTGCGTGATGCTTGGATAACCAATCCATTCCCACAATAACGTCGAAGCTTCCAAGTTGCATAGGCGCGAGGTCAATAGGAAAAAGATGGTCGTTAAGATTCAACTGGCAGTTGCGAAGAACAGAATCAAGAATAATGGGTTCACCACTAGCAACCTCTACTGTCAAAGATTTGCCTAGTTTCGTTCTAGACACGCGAAGCATTTGCTCAAAGGACAAAGACACGAAACTCTTATCGGCACCAGAATCGAAAAGAACAGATGCAGGCTGATTATTAATAAAGAACGTACCGTTCACCACATTATCGTTAGCCTGTGCCTCTTGGGCATTCATGTTAAAGACTCGGCCTCTAGCCGGAGCCGGAGCCTGATTCTGGTTCTGGTTCGCCAGTCTTGGGCACCGATTCCTGTAGTGGGTCAGATCCCCACAATTGTAACAAGCACCCGGTGGGTATTGTGGTCTTGCAGCTTGACCCTGTTGCTGAGCAACTTGTTGAGCCGGGTTCTGAACCGCGGGATTCTGAGCAGACCGACAAAAATTGGCAAGATGGCCTGACTTCCCACAGTTAGTACAGAAACGGCATGGAAGTTGCGGCTGGTGGTGACTGTTGCATCTATTGCACAAAGGTGCAATCCCTGAATAGGGTTTCTTCGCTGGAGGCTGTGCAGGTTGGTTGGGAGCTGCCTGGTTAGCTTGGGCAGTGATAGCAAAATTTTGGGAAGCCTTACGCTTCTTTGCCCTCTTTGAAGAACCAGAGTTCTTTCCACTCCCGTTTTGACTTTTCTTGCTATCCACCTTGTCTGCCGACTGTTTCTTGCCCTTGTCACCCTTCCGGTGTAACTTGTTCTTCCGGATCTGCGACTCAGTCAATGTCGCAGATAACTCGATCGCCTGACGAAGTGTGGCAGGGTTACTACCAGTAAGAATGTCTTGTACCGAATCAGGTAGACCATCGATGTATCTCTCGATAGCCTTGTCGAGTGGGGTGACCATTGTTGGGCAAAGCAGACTCAATTCTTCAAACCGATCAGTATAAGCCCTATGCTCACCACTATCTTGCTTCAGCTCATCAAACTCCTTCTCCAACGCTCGTTGCTCATGACGAGGACAGAATTCCCTCATCATAAGGGCTCTAAGTTCAGCCCATGTCTGTGCGAGAGCAACTTCTGCACCTTGATCCCTCATAACCCCGTTCCACCATGTCAAAGCCCTCTTCTGAAATACGCTCGAAGCAAAATCGACTTTGCGATTTTCGAGACACTGCACGTGGCGAAAAGTATTCTCTATGCTCTCAAACCACTGAAGAAGCCCAGTCGCTCCCTCAGAACCACTAAACTTGAGTGGTTTAGCCTGGTTAAAATCCTTGTATTTGCACGGACCATTGTTGTTATTGTTGGCTTGTTGCCATTGAGCAAAGAGATTTGGAAATTGAGCAGCCATCTGCTGCGCAATGATTTCTACCAGCTCGGCAGTTGCTATCTGGTTCTCGCGTCGAGGAGGCATTCTAAAAGAGGAAAACATGAAAGGAAACGAGTGAGATGATTGGATGAAAAGAATGAGATGAAACAAAATCAACAAGAGCAAAGATGGTGGTCATTCGTCCGTATCACAAAGCAAACAAACGACACACAGTGACTAATCAAAGTAAATGGGTCAAAATAATGTATTAGCGAAGACATGCTCGCCTATAAGTGAACACTCACTCCAAGAATTCCCAGGTAAGCACAACTGGTCTCGCGTCTGGTTGAGATGTATACGAAGTGCTTGCCTAGACAGAAAACCCAGAATACAGGCATTCACCCTTCCAGTTTGCACATGTTCACATTATTTAAAACCCAAAACGTTTGACGGGATTTTGAAAATTTGAAGGCACAAGGCCAAAAACCAATACTGAAAAGGGTTCAAAACCATATAACAGAGGGTTCAAAACCTTACAATTGAGGGTTCAAAACCTTGTAAAAATTTATTCAAAAACAGATGATTGTTTTTCAAAAATCGTTTTGGAAAAAAATTTTGGTTCCTTGTTTTGTTAATCACCTAAGGATAGGTGATGTACATGTTTTAAGATCTAAACACAAGATAACTTGTGTTAGGTTCCTAGAAAAGTTATAGTCTAGGTCAAAGCATTACTAATAACCTAATTCCCTATAACCATTGGCTCTGATACCAACTCTTCTATCACACCCCGACCGCGTAAAACAACAAATCGCGGCGGAAACATCGGGGCGTGTTGCAACAGAATTAATTGTTTCATAACCATGGCATACAAAGTTGTATTTTATTTATAAACAAAGGTGTTACATTGTTTCAAACAGTAAATTAAGGAGTTCAGAACATAATTAAACATAGTCTATCTTCTTTTAAAGTCTCTAAGGCACAGGTCCGCCCTAGTATTAAGATCAACATCCTATGGAAAAACTCCTGAAAACACATGTGAAAATAGGTACGTCAGCATAAAAATGCCTGTGAGATACATAGGTTTGTAAAAATAGGATTCATGACTTATGTTTAAGAAAATGTTTAGTCATGAACCTTGTAATTTGCTTTGTCTTGTAAATCATTTGAAAATAATAAAATCAGATGATATGTATAAGTAAATGTCAGGTTAAATAAATAACCATGTAAAAATGTGTTTGTATAAGATAAGTTGCTTGTAAATCAATGTCTTGTGAAAAGTATGTTATTTGTATAAAATGTTCTATGTCTCAAACTGAAATGATTCAAATAACGTTACGACATATAATACCATACAAACACTTATATATAGGAAGTACCAGCGGCGTATCCACCATGCTTGTATCATATTACACACGTATCGTTACTTAATCACTTAATCAAACCAAACCAACCAATGTAAGAAGTCTATGTTTAATTCAATTGTCAAATGTATTAAATAATATGTCAAAGTGTTCATGTCAAAATGTAAATCATGTAGTATGTAAAACCAATGTCAAAAGTGTTTGTGTCAAAATGTAAATCATGTCAAAATGTCTATGTCAAATATCCATGTCAAATGTCTATGTCAAATATCCATGTCAAATGTCTATGTCAAATATCCATGTCAAATGTCTATGTCAAATATCCATGTTAAATGTCTATGTCAAATATCAGTGTCAAATGTCTATGTCAAAATGTCATGTATGGCAAGTGAAATGTCTCAACTAAACCATATGCACAAAAACAAAGTATTGAAGTAAAACTTGGTTTAAATCAAAGCTATGTTTTGTGTAAATGCATGCAACTATTTAATATGAACATCTATGCGGTATTGTAAAAATGCATACATCCAAGCCTTGTGACTGTGGTGATAAACCCTTTAAACAAATTAAAGGTCTATCTGTCTTATATCATCGAATTCGGTCATTCCTTTCTGTCCCCTTTCCCTGGGATGTCCGGAACGGGAGTTGTCAATTCCTATGGTACCACTAACTACTAACGAACGGCGTAGCTAATGTTAATGAATGTATTGTCCCATGTAAACAAACCAAATGTCATACCAAAAATGTAAGCATGTGAAAACAATGCACTAAGTATGTAATCAAATGAACATACATAGCGTGAAATGTCATGTAAAACGATGTACTAAGTAATGCACATAATGGGCACACCTAGCATGAAATGTCATGTAAAACAATGTACTAAGTAATGCACATAATAGGCACACCTAGCATGAAATGTCATAAAATCATGTACTATAATGTACTAACGAACATAGCAGTATATGATGTGAAAACAGGAAAGCATGAAAGTAACAAGTAGGCACATGTGTTCCACCCCAAAACAGTTTGGAAAACAGTAAAAGAGGGGTCTATGTACTCACTTGAGATTGCTCAGTTGTATAAAGATAACCACCAAGTAATGCTATAGATCTCGGAATCAAACGGCACCTAATATAGGTAACTATGTTAATAAACCGGACCTATATCGGAAGACTGGGTAGCATTAGGGTTTGTAAACCAAATGAGTGTAGGATCTCATGTGATATTGTTTAACAAAGCCTACATGCTAAATGAAACTTAACCTAAGTCTTATCGACCCATTACGACCCGTTTAGGAAGCTTATGCTACTTTAACGTGTCGTGCGCGTGAAACGCGTTCGGACCGCCTAACTAGTCCTATGACAAGTATTATATGCCTAAACATGTTACATAATCAGTTACGTGACAAAAGTTTAGGTTACATATGCTAAATTACCAATTATGTATGAAAAGGGTATTCTGGTAATTTACCTAAGGCATATAAACTACCTATCATACAACTACTTAAACGTCGTGACCATAAGGTATAACCTCGGAAGGTTATTCCCTACACTATGGTCACCTAATGTATTTGGTCGGATCCTAATGATCGACCAAACTGGGTCGGGTTCGAAGGTATAGGCGATTTATTAGATCGCCTACCCTACGACCCTAGACAACGTGGTAATCAGTAGGCATAGTCCCAAGGGACTATAACCATCGTGATTACAATCACGTTGCGAAGTTCTAACGAACTTCGCATTGACCATTACTGGTCAACACTGAAAGTCAAACAAAGTTTGACTTTCTGACTCGAAAAGCAGTAAAAATAAGGAAAAGAACGAAAGAATACTTACGAAGGGTCCCCGAATGCTAAACTCGATTCGAAAATCTCAGGTATGAAACTAATGTTTCAACTTAGAGTTTCTCAAATCAAATTTCTAGTGATTATGAACAATGGGGGGTGGGGTATTTATAGTTTTCGGGTAACCGTTAGGATCGTTTCTTGGAAAAGGGGAAAAGATCTAGTCCGTACACTTGTCACAATGTTGTGGAAGCTAAATATGATCCTTATCTAGTGACTAAGCAAGTTTAGAACATGTGGTGGAGGATCAAATGGCTGCAACTTGTGATTAAAAACATTTAATCTGGTCTGATAGTGGGAAGCGGCCCGCTTCAGGATCAGCCAAAGACAATGCGGGCCGCATGGCCCTTCTGATCTGCACATATGTTTGAAAAATGACAGTTTCAGTCCCTGCACGTGTTTAAGGCCATTTCCGACACTTCTAAGGCCCGTAAAGCCAACTTTAAGGCCCTAAAATGTTGCCTAAACATTTTGGACATGAAACATGCTCAAAAATATGCCGGGTGTTGGTTCGTTTGGTCGTACGAACGCGATGTTCGCTTAATTACGACGGAATGCGCATAAGCGCGAAAAACGATCCAAATGATGCGACGAATGGATTTTTCTTATGGCGAACACTAAAATATAATATAGTCATGCTCACATAAATTTTTGGATGTCCGGATGTATTCAGAACGTAAGTTATGCGCGAAAATGCAAACTTGTGCACTTTTTGACACTTTTAGTCCCTGAATGACCCAAAAGTTTATTTTAGCACACCGAACCCCT
Source organism: Helianthus tuberosus (assembly GCA_030545235.1). Classification (NCBI taxonomy): domain Eukaryota; kingdom Viridiplantae; phylum Streptophyta; class Magnoliopsida; order Asterales; family Asteraceae; genus Helianthus; species Helianthus tuberosus. The sequence continues at coordinate 79,320,717 of CM060428.1, read as the reverse complement.
CAAAGCCTATTTCTAAGCTATGTAAAGGATATTTAAGGTGTGTTTAACTTATGGTCATGTTCCGGAATGTTCGTTACAGTTCAAATTGACATACTTTTGCAGTTTGTCATATTTAGTCCCTGTAATCGAATTAACTTGTTTTTGCCATACCAAAGCCTTCAAAACTTATTTCTAAGTTATGTAAAGGTTATTTAAGGTATGTTGAGTATATGTTGATGTTACGGAGTATTTCTCGCATTAAACTGAGTACGTTTACGCACTAGTTTGCGTATAACTCTCCAGAAAGTGATGTAGAGTTTGAAATTACATAAAAGTCAAAACATGAAAAATGTAAAACATAACAAAACAAACATTGGGATCAAATAACATTGTTTTATTGATAATAGAACTGTTCATAGTGATTACAAGCACAGTTGTTACAGTCTCCCCTACTTGTGGAAATTTCGTCCCGAAATTTATTTAGAGGAAACTCGTGGAAAAAGATGTGGATATTTCGCCTTCATTTGATCTTCGCGTTCCCAAGTAAACTCAGGTCCACGTTTAGCTTCCCAGCGAACTTTGACCAAAGGAATGCGCTTGCGTTTAAGCCACTTGACTTCACGTTCCATGATTTCCACTGGTTTCTCAACAAATTTCAGTGTTTTGCCAACACGAATTTCGTCAAGCGGTATGGAGAAGTTCTCATCAGCTGAACACTTCTTGAGATTGGACACGTGAAAAGTTGGATGAACATTTCCCAGTTCAGGAGGTAACTCAAGTCTGTAGGCTACCTTTCCGATTCTTTCGACGATCTTGAATGGTCCAACATACCTAGGTGCAAGTTTTCCTTTCTTTCCAAATATGATCACACCTTTCCAAGGTGAGACCTTAAGTAATACTCGATCACCGACTTGAAATTCCAAGGCTTTGCGTTTTGGGTCCGCGTAAATCTTCTGACGGCTTCTAGCTGCCTGAAGGTTATCACGAACTTTCTTGACCTTGTCAGTTGTCTCTAAAATGAGGGCAGGTCCAGTAAGTTGAGCCTCGCCAATCTCATTCCAGCAGACTGGTGAACGACATTTTCGACCATAGAGAGCCTCGAAAGGAGCCATTTTGATGCTAGTGTGATAACTGTTGTTGTAGGAGAATTCAATCAATTTAAGATGTGAATCCCAGCTACCACCAAAATCGATCACACAAGCTCTTAGCATATCCTCCAGAGTCTGGATTGTTCTCTCAGATTGACCATCCGTTTGCGGATGATAAGCTGTGCTCAGATTAAGTTGGGTCCCCATGGCAGATTGCATGGTTCTCCAAAAATGAGAAGTGAAACGAGCATCTCTGTCAGAAATGATGTTCAAAGGAACACCATGTCGAGCCACAATTTCATCTACATAGATTTGAGCAAGTCTGTCAGTAGGAAAATCCTCGCGGATTGGCAAGAAATGTGCTGACTTTGTAAGACGATCAACGACTACCCAGATGGCATCATGACCTTTCTTAGTGCGTGGAAGTTTGGTAACAAGATCCATAGTAATGTTTTCCCATTTCCAAACTGGGATCTCTGGTTGCTCCAATAAACCCGAAGGACGTTGATGTTCAGCCTTAACCTTAAGACAAGTAAGGCATTTTGACACGTATAAGGCAATGTCTTTCTTCATACCAGGCCACCAATAATGAATACGAAGATCCTTATACATCTTATCTGAGCCCGGATGAATAGAATAACGAGACTTATGGGCTTCATCCATAAGCAAGGTACGAAGATCATCCTGGCTTGGGACCCACAAACGGTCCATGAAGTAATATGATCCATTGTCCTTCAGTTCCAGAGCAGGTGTTATGTGATAGGGAAATTCCTTATCCATCAATCCTTGTGAAACACAAGATTGTTGAGCTTGAGCAATGCGTGCTTGAATATCGGTTCGAGCTTGAATAACAGACTGAACACGTACACAATGAAGTTTAGTACGTTCCTTACGACTCAATGCGTCAGCTACGACATTCGCCTTACCAGGATGGTAGCGAATTTCACAGTCATAGTCGTTTAAAAGCTCAACCCAACGTCGCTGTCTCATGTTGAGTTCTTTCTGGTTGAAGATATGCTGAAGACTTTTGTGGTCAGTGAAAACCACACATTTTGTACCGTACAAATAGTGTCTCCAGATCTTGAGAGCAAAGACAACTACACCCAACTCAAGATCATGAGTGGTGTAGTTCTTCTCATGTATCTTCAATTGTCTCGATGCATAAGCTATGACTTTGTTCCTTTGCATAAGAACACAGCCAAGACCCAATTTAGATGCATCACAATACACTACAAAATCATCATCACCCTCAGGCAATGATAGAACAGGCGCATCGCAAAGCTTCTGCTTCAGGTGTTGAAAAGCTTCCTCTTGCTTGAATCCCCAGTAAAAGGGCATTTTCTTCTGAGTTAGAGCAGTTAGAGGAACTGCAATCTTAGAGAAGTTTTCAATGAAGCGGCGATAATAACCCGCTAGACCAAGAAAAGAACGAACTTCAGTAGGAGTAGTAGGCGTATCCCAATCCTTAATCGCACTGATCTTGGAGGGATCTACATGAATACCTCGTTCATTGATAACATGCCCCAAAAATTGAACTTCTTTAAGCCAAAATTCGCATTTGGAAAATTTGGCGAAAAGTTGCTCTTTCTTTAGGAGTTCTAGAGTAAGACGAAGATGCTGCTCGTGATCAGCTCGCGTCTTAGAGTAAATCAAGATGTCGTCAATGAAAACAATGACGAACTGATCCAAATAAGGTTTGCAGACCCTATTCATTAAGTCCATGAAAACAGCAGGAGCATTAGTCAAACCGAATGGCATGACTGTGAATTCATAATGCCCATAACGAGTACGGAACGCTGTCTTCGGAATATCTTCTTCTTGCACCCGAAGTTGATGATATCCAGATCGCAGATCAATCTTCGAAAAATAAGAAGCACCCTGTAGCTGATCAAAGAGGTCGTCTATGCGAGGCAGAGGATATCGATTCTTGATGGTAAGCTTGTTAAGCTCACGATAATCGATACACATTCTAAAGGATCCATCCTTCTTCTTGACAAAGAGAACGGGAGCACCCCAAGGTGAAAAACTAGGACGTATAAAACCTTTGTCAGAGAGCTCCTGAAGCTGTTTAGACAACTCTTGCATCTCAGATGGTGCAAGACGATATGGAGCTCTGGCTATGGGATTTGCACCAGGTACGAGATCAATGCGGAACTCGACTTGGCGTGCTGGAGGTAGACCAGGTAAATCTTCAGGGAATACTTCAGAATAATCCCGAACGACAGGAATATCTGAAATAGCCTTACCCTTGCCTTTATCTTCTGTAACATGTGCTAAGAAAGCCACATAGTTCTTCTGCAGATACTTCCGAGCTTTAAAACAAGACATGAGTCTGAGACCACCGATAGGCTTCTCACCTTGAACCTGCAGGATCTCGCCTGTCGAAAGCGGCACACGAACAATCTTCTTAGAACAAACTATCTCTGCGTGATGCTTGGATAACCAATCCATTCCCACAATAACGTCGAAGCTTCCAAGTTGCATAGGCGCGAGGTCAATAGGAAAAAGATGGTCGTTAAGATTCAACTGGCAGTTGCGAAGAACAGAATCAAGAATAATGGGTTCACCACTAGCAACCTCTACTGTCAAAGATTTGCCTAGTTTCGTTCTAGACACGCGAAGCATTTGCTCAAAGGACAAAGACACGAAACTCTTATCGGCACCAGAATCGAAAAGAACAGATGCAGGCTGATTATTAATAAAGAACGTACCGTTCACCACATTATCGTTAGCCTGTGCCTCTTGGGCATTCATGTTAAAGACTCGGCCTCTAGCCGGAGCCGGAGCCTGATTCTGGTTCTGGTTCGCCAGTCTTGGGCACCGATTCCTGTAGTGGGTCAGATCCCCACAATTGTAACAAGCACCCGGTGGGTATTGTGGTCTTGCAGCTTGACCCTGTTGCTGAGCAACTTGTTGAGCCGGGTTCTGAACCGCGGGATTCTGAGCAGACCGACAAAAATTGGCAAGATGGCCTGACTTCCCACAGTTAGTACAGAAACGGCATGGAAGTTGCGGCTGGTGGTGACTGTTGCATCTATTGCACAAAGGTGCAATCCCTGAATAGGGTTTCTTCGCTGGAGGCTGTGCAGGTTGGTTGGGAGCTGCCTGGTTAGCTTGGGCAGTGATAGCAAAATTTTGGGAAGCCTTACGCTTCTTTGCCCTCTTTGAAGAACCAGAGTTCTTTCCACTCCCGTTTTGACTTTTCTTGCTATCCACCTTGTCTGCCGACTGTTTCTTGCCCTTGTCACCCTTCCGGTGTAACTTGTTCTTCCGGATCTGCGACTCAGTCAATGTCGCAGATAACTCGATCGCCTGACGAAGTGTGGCAGGGTTACTACCAGTAAGAATGTCTTGTACCGAATCAGGTAGACCATCGATGTATCTCTCGATAGCCTTGTCGAGTGGGGTGACCATTGTTGGGCAAAGCAGACTCAATTCTTCAAACCGATCAGTATAAGCCCTATGCTCACCACTATCTTGCTTCAGCTCATCAAACTCCTTCTCCAACGCTCGTTGCTCATGACGAGGACAGAATTCCCTCATCATAAGGGCTCTAAGTTCAGCCCATGTCTGTGCGAGAGCAACTTCTGCACCTTGATCCCTCATAACCCCGTTCCACCATGTCAAAGCCCTCTTCTGAAATACGCTCGAAGCAAACTCGACTTTGCGATTTTCGAGACACTGCACGTGGCGAAAAGTATTCTCTATGCTCTCAAACCACTGAAGAAGCCCAGTCGCTCCCTCAGAACCACTAAACTTGAGTGGTTTAGCCTGGTTAAAATCCTTGTATTTGCACGGACCATTGTTGTTATTGTTGGCTTGTTGCCATTGAGCAAAGAGATTTGGAAATTGAGCAGCCATCTGCTGCGCAATGATTTCTGCCAGCTCGGCAGTTGCTATCTGGTTCTCGCGTCGAGGAGGCATTCTAAAAGAGGAAAACATGAAAGGAAACGAGTGAGATGATTGGATGAAAAGAATGAGATGAAACAAAATCAACAAGAGCAAAGATGGTGGTCATTCGTCCGTATCACAAAGCAAACAAACGACACACAGTGACTAATCAAAGTAAATGGGTCAAAATAATGTATTAGCGAAGACATGCTCGCCTATAAGTGAACACTCACTCCAAGAATTCCCAGGTAAGCACAACTGGTCTCGCGTCTGGTTGAGATGTATACGAACTGCTTGCCTAGACAGAAAACCCAGAATACAGGCATTCACCCTTCCAGTTTGCACATGTTCACATTATTTAAAACCCAAAACGTTTGACGGGATTTTGAAAATTTGAAGGCACAAGGCCAAAAACCAATACTGAAAAGGGTTTAAAACCATATAACAGAGGGTTCAAAACCTTACAATTGAGGGTTCAAAACCTTGTAAAAATTTATTCAAAAACAGATGATTGTTTTTCAAAAATCGTTTTGGAAAAAAATTTTGGTTCCTTGTTTTGTTAATCACCTAAGGATAGGTGATGTACATGTTTTAAGATCTAAACACAAGATAACTTGTGTTAGGTTCCTAGAAAAGTTATAGTCTAGGTCAAAGCATTACTAATAACCTAATTCCCTATAACCATTGGCTCTGATACCAACTCTTCTATCACACCCCGACCGCGTAAAACAACAAATCACGGCGGAAACATCGGGGCGTGTTGCAACAGAATTAATTGTTTCATAACCATGGCATACAAAGTTGTATTTTATTTATAAACAAAGGTGTTACATTGTTTCAAACAGTAAATTAAGGAGTTCAGAACATAATTAAACATAGTCTATCTTCTTTTAAAGTCTCTAAGGCACAGGTCCGCCCTAGTATTAAGATCAACATCCTATGGAAAAACTCCTGAAAACACATGTGAAAATAGGTACGTCAGCATAAAAATGCCTGTGAGATACATAGGTTTGTAAAAATAGGATTCATGACTTATGTTTAAGAAAATGTTTAGTCATGAACCTTGTAATTTGCTTTGTCTTGTAAATCATTTGAAAATAATAAAATCAGATGATATGTATAAGTAAATGTCAGGTTAAATAAATAACCATGTAAAAATGTGTTTGTATAAGATAAGTTGCTTGTAAATCAATGTCTTGTGAAAAGTATGTTATTTGTATAAAATGTTCTATGTCTCAAACTGAAATGATTCAAATAACGTTACGACATATAATACCATACAAACACTTATATATAGGAAGTACCAGCGGCGTATCCACCATGCTTGTATCATATTACACACGTATCGTTACTTAATCACTTAATCAAACCAAACCAACCAATGTAAGAAGTCTATGTTTAATTCAATTGTCAAATGTATTAAATAATATGTCAAAGTGTTCATGTCAAAATGTAAATCATGTAGTATGTAAAACCAATGTCAAAAGTGTTTGTGTCAAAATGTAAATCATGTCAAAATGTCTATGTCAAATATCCATGTCAAATGTCTATGTCAAATATCCATGTCAAATGTCTATGTCAAATATCAATGTCAAATGTCTATGTCAAAATGTCATGTATGGCAAGTGAAATGTCTCAACTAAACCATATGCACAAAAACAAAGTATTGAAGTAAAACTTGGTTTAAATCAAAGCTATGTTTTGTGTAAATGCATGCAACTATTTAATATGAACATCTATGCGGTATTGTAAAAATGCATACATCCAAGCCTTGTGACTGTGGTGATAAACCCTTTAAACAAATTAAAGGTCTATCTGTCTTATATCATCGAATTCGGTCATTCCTTTCTGTCCCCTTTCCCTGGGATGTCCGGAACGGGAGTTGTCAATTCCTATGGTACCACTACCTACTAACGAACGGCGTAGCTAATGTTAATGAATGTATTGTCCCATGTAAACAAACCAAATGTCATACCAAAAATGTAAGCATGTGAAAACAATGCACTAAGTATGTAATCAAATGAACATACATAGCGTGAAATGTCATGTAAAACGATGTACTAAGTAATGCACATAATGGGCACACCTAGCATGAAATGTCATGTAAAACAATGTACTAAGTAATGCACATAATAGGCACACCTAGCATGAAATGTCATAAAATCATGTACTATAATGTACTAACGAACATAGCAGTATATGATGTGAAAACAGGAAAGCATGAAAGTAACAAGTAGGCACATGTGTTCCACCCCAAAACAGTTTGGAAAACAGTAAAAGAGGGGTCTATGTACTCACTTGAGATTGCTCAGTTGTATAAAGATAACCACCAAGTAATGCTATAGATCTCGGAATCAAACGGCACCTAATATAGGTAACTATGTTAATAAACCGGACCTATATCGGAAGACTGGGTAGCATTAGGGTTTGTAAACCAAATGAGTGTAGGATCTCATGTGATATTGTTTAACAAAGCCTACATGCTAAATGAAACTTAACCTAAGTCTTATCGACCCATTACGACCCGTTTAGGAAGCTTATGCTACTTTAACGTGTCGTGCGCGTGAAACGCGTTCGGACCGCCTAACTAGTCCTATGACAAGTATTATATGCCTAAACATGTTACATAATCAGTTACGTGACAAAAGTTTAGGTTACATATGCTAAATTACCAATTATGTATGAAAAGGGTATTCTGGTAATTTACCTAAGGCATATAAACTACCTATCATACAACTACTTAAACGTCGTGACCATAAGGTATAACCTCGGAAGGTTATTCCCTACACTATGGTCACCTAATGTATTTGGTCGGATCCTAATGATCGACCAAACTGGGTCGGGTTCGAAGGTATAGGCGATTTATTAGATCGCCTACCCTACGACCCTAGACAACGTGGTAATCAGTAGGCATAGTCCCAAGGGACTATAACCATCGTGATTACAATCACGTTGCGAAGTTCTAACGAACTTCGCATTGACCATTACTGGTCAACGCTGAAAGTCAAACAAAGTTTGACTTTCTGACTCGAAAAGCAGTAAAAATAAGGAAAAGAACGAAAGAATACTTACGAAGGGTCCCCGAATGCTAAACTCGATTCGAAAATCTCAGGTATGAAACTAATGTTTCAACTTAGAGTTTCTCAAATCAAATTTCTAGTGATTATGAACAATGGGGGGTGGGGTATTTATAGTTTTCGGGTAACCGTTAGGATCGTTTCTTGGAAAAGGGGAAAAGATCTAGTCCGTACACTTGTCACAATGTTGTGGAAGCTAAATATGATCCTTATCTAGTGACTAAGCAAGTTTAGAACATGTGGTGGAGGATCAAATGGCTGCAACTTGTGATTAAAAACATTTAATCTGGTCTGATAGTGGGAAGCGGCCCGCTTCAGGATCAGCCAAAGACAATGCGGGCCGCATGGCCCTTCTGATCTGCACATATGTTTGAAAAATGACAGTTTCAGTCCCTGCACGTGTTTAAGGCCATTTCCGACACTTCTAAGGCCCGTAAAGCCAACTTTAAGGCCCTAAAATGTTGCCTAAACATTGTGGACATGAAACATGCTCAAAAATATGCCGGGTGTTGGTTCGTTTGGTCGTACGAACTCGATGTTCGCTTAATTACGACGGAATGCGCATAAGCGCGAAAAACGATCCAAATGATGCGACGAATGGATTTTTCTTATGGAGAACACTAAAATATAATATAGTCATGCTCACATAAATTTTTGGATGTCCGGATGTATTCAGAACGTAAGTTATGCACGAAAATGCAAACTTGTGCACTTTTTGACACTTTTAGTCCCTGAATGACCCAAAAGTTTATTTTAGCACACCGAACCCCTCAAAGCCTATTTCTAAGCTATGTAAAGGATATTTAAGGTGTGTTTAACTTATGGTCATGTTCCGGAATGTTCGTTACAGTTCAAATTGACATACTTTCGCAGTTTGTCATATTTAGTCCCTGTAATCGAATTAACTTGTTTTTGCCATACCAAAGCCTTCAAAACTTATTTCTAAGTTATGTAAAGGTTATTTAAGGTATGTTGAGTATATTTTGATGTTCCAGAGTATTTCTCGCTTTAAACTGAGTACGTTTACGCACTAGTTTGCGTATAACTCTCCAGAAAGTGATGTAGAGTTTGAAATTACATAAAAGTCAAAACATGAAAAATGTAAAACATAACAAAACAAACATTGGGATCAAATAACATTGTTTTATTGATAATAGAACTGTTCATAGTGATTACAAGCACAGTTGTTACACTCATCATCAACAATATTCTGAATATCATGCTCCTCAGCAACCATAGCATTCACTTGAACATTTTGTACTATCACTGGATCAGCAGCTACAACTTCAGTCTCTCCAAATCGACCAAACTTCTCCATATAGGTCCCCTATTCGTATGGATCTTTCACAGAATTGTCTTTCCAATCAAGAGTGCGAAATCCTCTTGATCAGAATATACCAGAAACAAGTAGAAGAACAACAATCACTTTCAACCCGGGTTTCTATTGATTATCGATTACAAGAATTACAATCAATCAAACCCTAACCAACTATCAATTTCGTCCAAGCTATATCACTCTCTCGAAATTGCTCTCACAAACTATTTTGGCTGATTAACCTAAACCCTAAAGCCTAACCTTGTTTATATAACACAAGGTTTGCTACTTGGGCTTAGTTAAACATCATGGACTGCGAATTGGACAAGCCCAATTCGCCCCCACACACCCAACTCGTTGGGTTTAGTTAGCCCGAACATTACAACTAACTATTACAAAGCTAAACCCGCTAACTGTTTATCTTTTAACTAATTACAAGATATCCAAAGACCAAATCTAAGCTGTTGTCACAAACATGCACCAACAAACTCCCCCTTGACAATAGCTTCATAAAATAACTTTGTCTTCAGTCATCTTGCAATCTTCATGTATTCTTGCACTGTCTTTGGTCTTTGGATAGCTTCAGCTTCAATAGCTCTGTCAGCAACAGACTCCCCCTAAGCTGATGCATCCAATCACCAAATCTTCAAAAACTTTAGCGTTTGAGTAAACTCCAGTTCAGCATTTGAATAGCAATCTTAAAACTCTTCAACTTTGTCTGCAATGTAGAAAGGAGGTTCTACCATGCATCCAAACAAACTCTCATCTTCACAGCAACTTCTCAGCAACACAGCAACTTCTCAGCAACACACTGCTTCAATCTGTTTACTATAAAACAAACTTCTCGAGAAACCATAAGAATTTTTCAACAAAGTTAAATAAATTATTATTTTTCAAGAGATTATATCACAGATTAAGCATTCTCAATTCATTACCAACACACAAACCTTTTTTTTTTCATCACACACCCTATAACCCGCATGATTTAAAATTTTGAACTCACTTTCCAACACCGTCTCCCCTATCAGTAACAATTCCTCCAAGAATAACAGTTTTTCGTACCTTAAGAATTTTAAACAGAAAAAGACATTATTTTTGTATTTTTGTATTTTCTGAAAGCAAGTAAATAACAAAAGCAATAAACACTCTATTTTTGTGAGAATCACTTGTAAGAAGATCATATCAGCATAATCAAACTGTTTCACACAATTAGATAATTCTTTATGTAATTTTTCGTGAAAAGCAGTCCAAGACGATTACCAGTATGTTTGTCCACTTAAACAAAATGCATGAACATTTCAAGTACCATTACCGTATGATACGTTAAGGTAATATTATTTCTGATATATTAGCGTGTCCCACTTCAGGATATACCCCCGCGATCAAGGTATGCACAAAGATTCATCGTAGTAGGTGAGTATACTGATGTCATCCTTTAAGATATCCTGACAATGTCTAGGTCTGCATATAATCTGTTTTATCATGTTTTAATTGCTTAACTATGAACACCCAAATAAATACTAATCAAATCCTGGAAATATAAACAACACACTCTATCATGCAAGTATCTTCCCTACCACATATTTCACAAGTCCAATCCAGATTTCTGAAATCTTAACTGAGAATAGGTTGAGAAGAGAACAGAATAGATCTTTAGGAGATATGGTATAATATACAGATCAAATGAGTTTTCTCAGTTTGATATAGGTTTATTGGGTTTCTTTTGGGCACTAGAGGGCCTCTTTCGGGTGTATTAGATCTATAGCATGACAACGTACAGCTAGGTCAGCATGTATCTGGATGCAGTAGAAGCTGTCGTTGCCTAGCACCTCCAGGTCAGCATATATCTGGATGCAGCAGAGGAGGTACACGACTTTTTTCAGAGAAGATTTCAGAATCAGATCAAAATTGTGTGTATCGGGACAACATACAGACATTCAAATAGAAATGTGCTAATTCCAAGTGACTTTCTTTCCTGGGGTCATGTACAATTTTAGTTCTGAACAGAAAGACAGTCAAGATATCCCCAGATGAAATAACAGTATAAAGACCCAAAACTTCAGATTTTGGCAATCTATCAACGCAAGATTTAAGGTCATTAAACCATACACCACTGATGTGTTCCCCACTCATACACAGTTCATTTAGATTTATATCACATTGGTAAGTTGATTATTTCATGCTTTTTGCCTACTGGTACATCATATAATGAAGCTGCTATCACACTTAAGCAATTTAATTTCAGTTTCAGTGTGACAGTCTAACTTGCTGATGTACTATCATTTCTTCTTTTTCACACAGTGATAACTCATTTTTGATTTTCTATTTTTTTATGTTTTTGATTTTTAATGTTTTTGTATTTTTGATTTTTAAGAAAAGCAATAAACTATTTACAAAAATTCTTATGAAAAACCAGTTATTCAGGATTCCTCATCCCGTTGAGTTCGACTAAGTGTTCAAAGCGAGCCCTGTCAAAAGCTTTAGTATAAAGATCTGCCAGGTTATCTAGTGTGTCGAATCAGCACTTTGAACTTCAATTTAAATCAATCAAAATATAAATATCAACAATCTCACATCCCCCTTCATGTGCCTAGAGCAGCCATTATCAACATAAGTTGATAATCCTCCTTAGCAGCTCCTGCACACACCAACTAAGAAATTAGTTAGATTGGGGGACCCAAGCCTTAATGGTCTTGGGTCGTCCAAATTCACCAACCACTGGAACATCCATCCAATATCCATTACTCCTAACTGGAGTCTTGGATCTCAGACCTGTTGATGGAATTTGATTTTGATTTCCACTAGGTCTTTGGTCCTGAGGGTTCCTATACGTATTTGGACTATTTGACCTTTGAAAATTCTGATTTTGAAACCTTGAATTTTGATTCCAAGAAGCATTATTGTTGTAATTTCTAAAGCCATTGTTATACAAAGTTCGACCACCATTATTTTGGTATCGATTTTGATATTGACCTTGACTTCTGAAATTATTTGCATTATAATTGTTCACTCTAGGTGAACTGCTTCTAGGTCTCTCGTATCTGCCTGGTGGAGATCTAGGCTGAAATCTTGGTTGATTTCTTTGAAAACGAGGAACTTGTGGAGTTCCTTTCTCAGCCTTATCTACACCAACAGCAACATTTTCTGGTTGCTTAGGAGCAGATTTCTTTGGAGAATTTGAGCCTTTCTCCTCACTATCACCTTTCTTCTCTGGTAATTTCCCTTTCTGTTTTTCACTAAGTTGTGCTTCACTCTTTTTATTAGGACAGCAGCTAGCTACATGTCCCTTGATGTGACATTTGAAGCACGATCTCTTTTTCAAAGACTTCTTAGCTGGAGTCTCTGAGGTAGATCCCTTATCAGATGGTGATGATCCCTTGGATGAACCTTGTTCAGTTTGCTTTATTTCAGATTTTTCTATGCTCTTATTTTTAGCAAACTCGACATTCGATTCATTTTCAATAACAACAGTTTCGTTTTTCATATCACTACCTTGAACAAAATTAATCTTTTTGACAAAAGCTTGATTTTTATTCTTAGGCGGTGAATTTTTCCTTTTCAAAGGTTCCCTGTTATTGTTCTTTTTAGCATCATCACTCTCAGATCCATCACCTTGACTTGATGTGGATCCGAAACTACTAGGTGCAGATGCCATAAAGTTTGCTAGCTCATCTTCACTAGGCAGGAATGAATAGTCATGACTAAGAGGAGGTGGAACTTCATTAAATCCCTGGAAGCCCACACTGGTCTTGTCATTACTCTTCTTTAACCCACCCATCATGTGTTTCATTACAAAAGACGAATCTCTGAATTGACTCAATTTCTTTTCAAGTTCAACAATTTTGAGTTGTGCAACTGACAACTCGTTGCATTTTTCAGAAATCTCTTTTGTTTTCTCAGCCATCATGTCATGAGCTAAGTCTACGACTTGAAGTTTTTCATTCAATTTGCAAGTTAAAGCTTCAATTTCAGCTTCATAACCTCTTATCTTCTTCAAGTATGTAGATTCATTTCTTTTAGCAAAAAAGTTTGACTCTTTTACGTTTGATATCTCACTTACCAGACTTTGATTTTGTGTTCTCAACCTGTCAATCTCACCCTGTAGTTCACGACATCTTAAACACACAGAATTAGATTGTACCTTTTCCTCATGAACTTCTGAGGTTTCATCAGCAACAACCTGTTCAGCTTCACTCTCTCTCTCTACTTCAACAACAACATGTTCAGCTTCACTCTCTTTCTCTACCTCAGCATCCACTTTAGCTTCAGCATTCTCCAATTGAGCTTCAGCATTCTCCACTTGAGCTTCAGCATTTTTCACTTCAGATTCAGCATCACTCACAGTAGTTTCAGCCTCATCAACTTGAACTATCTCTGCCATGAATGCCTGAGTGGCACTCTCATTCCCCTGATTTCGCTTTTGTAATGCATCCCACATATCCTTTGAATTAGTGTACTTTGTGAAGGTATGCTTGATGCTATCAGGTAAGGACATTTTAATTGCAGCCAATGCTCTCTTTTCAGCTTCATACTTCCTTTTATCATCCTCTTGCATGTTCACATAGTCTGTTCGACGTGGTCTGCCCTCATAATCATGTGTAGGGTTTATGTACCCATCTTCAATACATATCCACATACGTGCATCCTGAGATTCAATGAAGGATTTGAAGTTGTCCTTCCATGTAAGATAATTCTCCACCTTCATCATCTTAGGTGCATTCAATTTTGTCATGTTCGACATTTTAACGCAAACAGACTGGTAAAACCGTACAAAATATCTCCGAAAACAGTGCTTACTAACTTACACCGTTAGAATCGTCTCGAAAAGACAAATCCAATGATATGCAATGTCGAAAACCAAATTCGGGAATTTCCAGAGTCTTTTTTTTACCCTAAAAATACGAGGAATTTAACGGTCCAAACGGTTCTGTCAAACGAGCTAAGGATCAATTTCTATTTGCAAAACACTGAAATTTTATCGACGTTTGCCAACTGAAATTCCACCCTATTAATTATGCTAATAATTTCGCTGGTTATGCTGCTTAATTCGCTGGTAACTTAAATTCGCTGTCGAAGTTAATTTTGCTGGTCTATTTCGCTGATCAAGTTCGCTATTACGATGACCTGTAAAGTCTCCGAAAACCGTGATAATTTCGCTGTGGAAAATTATACGGTTACCAAAGTCGCCTTTGGATTTAACTTCGCCGGTCACCGAGTAATTTAGTCACAAATTCGCTGGTGTGTTAATTTCGCTGGTCAGTCAGCAAAATAAATCAAATTCACCAGTTAAGTTTGGAAACTTGATCTGATTGAAATTTTGAAGATTTTTCTGATTCTCTAACACGAATCTGCAAAATCAAAACAAGCAAATCAGCAACGTAAAACCGAAAATTATGAAGAACTGATTGAATAAACACGAAGAACAGTCTTCGAATCTTCAAGTCTATCAGCCAAAAACTTTTCCAGAATCAACCGAATCTTTCCAGAAATCCTGCAAACCACCAAACAAACAAACCAGAAGATCAAACAGCCAAAAAATTCGAAAATTTTATCAAATCAGCCAAAAATTTATAAACCCTAATTTTTCAGGTTTCAAGATTTCGAAAATTCTTCCTGTTTACACAGCAACAATTCTGAACCGAGCCTTCAAGAGCCTAATGCTCTGATACCAATTGTAGGTCCCCTATTCGTATGGATCTTTCACAGAATTGTCTTTCCAATCAAGAGTGCGGAATCCTCTTGATCAGAATATACCAGAAACAAGTAGAAGAACAGCAATCACTTTCAACCCGGGTTTCTATTGATTATCGATTACAAGAATTACAATCAATCAAACCCTAACCAACTATCAATTTCGTCCAAGCTATATCACTCTCTCGAAATTGCTCTCACAAACTATTTTGGCTGATTAACCTAAACCCTAAAGCCTAACCTTGTTTATATAACACAAGGTTTGCTACTTGGGCTTAGTTAAACATCATGGACTGCGAATTGGACAAGCCCAATTCACCCCCACACACCCAACTCGTTGGGTTTAGTTAGCCCGAACATTACAACTAACTATTACAAAGCTAAACCCGCTAACTGTTTATCTTTTAACTAATTACAAGATATCCAAAGACCAAATCTAAGCTGTTGTCACAAACATGCACCAACACTCCAAAGGAATACGTCCCTCAAACTTCTTTTCTGTACCCTTCTTTGTTGTGAGAGCACCAAAACAAGAAGGACCCATAGGTTTTAACTCCAAGGTATCACCGGACCGCGTCAAATCAGAATAACGAGCATTGAAAATCATCTGCAAAAACCTTGGATACATAATAAATTTATCCTTTCGAACTCCAGTAACATTTCTCTTCATCCCTTCAAAAACATATTTCGAGTAGTTGAACGACTCATTTGTAATAAGTGCAACAAAAGCAGCCGTTTGCGTAATGTTCAGTTGATCTGTTCCCCCTCGATTTTCTGCCATACACAAGATAAACATGTGTGCCAACAAGCGCCAATATGGATGCAAAAACTTCTTAACGAGTGATGGATACTTTCCTTCATAACTCAAACGAGGTAAAACAGCCTCTATAGTATCACTTGGAAGCTCAATCGGATCAGATTCAGTATCACCAAACTGTAAAACTTCTCTTATCATTTGCTCAGTAATAACGATCTTCTTCTTCTGAATTTCAGCTTCTATCATTTCCTTTCCATTAGCTCCTTGTGCTTCAAATCTAGCTGTCTTCCAAAAGTCTTGAACGAGATCTTGATAAACAACTGGATTATCTCTCAGTGCATGAACAAGTCGGCAGCTATTTAATCCTTTGATCAGCGATGTGTATAGTCTCTTGTGTTTCTCTGGTGGGGCAGCTAAGTATCCTGCCTGATTGTGAGTTGGAATGAATTTTAGATCCATAATCTGCACAAAACAGACACATTTAGTAAAGAATCATATTCAAAACTGAACAACTGGTTACCTTCATGAGATGAAATAGCCATTAAAACAGTTAACATTTAACAAAGTGGTTAGTCAACAGTCAACAGTTCTTCATCATGGTCAACAACTCAGATTGAGGGTCAACATATGAGTTGATTCGAGATCATGAGATATTGAGTCGAGACCATGAGGTTTCGAGTCGAGACCATGAGGTTTCGAGTCGAGACCTCAGTCGAGACATTGTTCTGACACGAGACCAAAATATCCTTGACTCGAGACCTCACTCGAGACTGATGATATTGCGACTCGTTAAACACAGATCTCGAGTCCCAAAAGCATATTTTTCAATCTGAGTCGAGACCACCAAAAACACCTTTTGATCTGCTTTAATTTGGATCAAACCTCCAAACATCATAAAAATCATTTGAAGACCAAGATATATTCAAATTAGGGTTCATGAACATTCTTCAAACATTCATAGAATGTTCAAGCTATCTTCATCGAATCTTCAAAAATCCTGCAAATCTTCAACAAAAACATCATTAAATATATCAAACTACCTTCAATGTAATCAAAACCTGAAGTCGAGAACGGAGAGTTGCCGGAAAAGCAGATAGTATCGCCGGAGAATGAGAGAGAATTTGAAAGTGACAGTTGAGTTGTTTCGAGTGCACAGTGGGGTCTCGAGTCGAGATCCCTTTAAATGTTTTAACCTTGTGGGCCGGGCCTTTAATAACATGGGCCGAGACCACAGTCTCGAATCGAGACCACTCAACAATTAGAAAATTGGATTAATTAAATAAAAATCTCACTTATTTACAGCAAACCAATTTTGAAACATTTTCCTTTTTAACCCTTCAACTTCCTGAGCATGTTTTATTAAACCAAAACCTATAAACACAAAAATAAATAATATCGAAATATTACTTACAAAATAAATAAAATACGGAAATATCATAATTTGCTCAGGGATCAAATCACGGGTTTCGGGCTTGACCACACTTATCAACACTGATCTACTACTGAATGATCTAGACGATTGCCAGTATATTTGTCCACCTAAACTCATCTCCCTAGACCTTTTTCATAGAACTGCCTGTAACAAATTTATCATGTTTTAATTTCTTAACAATGAACACTCAAACAAGTACTAATCAAATCTCGGAATTATAGACAACACACCCTATCATGTAAGTAGCTTCCCTACCACATATTTCACAAGTCCAATCCAGATCTCTGAAATCTTAACTGGGAATAGATTGAGAAGAGAACAGAATAGATCTTAAGCAAAGATGGTATAATATACAAAATCAAATGAGTTTTTCTCAATTTGATATAGGTTTCTAGGGTTTCTTTTGGGCACTTGAGGGCCTCTTTCGGGTGTTTAATTGATCTACAGAGCGACAACGTACAACTAGGTCAGCATGTATCTGGATGCAGCAGAAGCTGACGTTGCCTAGCACCTCCAGGTCAGCATATATCTGGATGCAGCAAAGGAGATACATGACTTTTTCAGAGAAGATTTCAGAGTCAGACCAAAATTGTGTGTATCGGGACAACATACAGACATTCAAATCGAAATGAGCTAATTCCAAGTGATTTTCTTTCCTGAGGTCATGTACAATTTTAGTTTTGAACAGAAACAGCCAATGTTTCCAGCCTAAAGGATAGAGCCTACCAACACATCATACTAGAGTCAAACTATTTCGATACTGGTCTTACATGAGTCAGCCCTCGACCATAATGTGAAAATTCATTTCATTTCCCAGTCATGCAACACCTCTTTTTGTATTTTTCAAGTTTTTAATGTTTTTGTATTTTTCAATTTTTAATGTTTTTGTATTTTTCAAAAATTTCTCCCCCTAAATTTGAGCATAAATAAAAACTACCTAAGAATAGAAAACTTTATGAACAAATTTACCTACGAAAAACAAAAACATGCTCAGTCAGTAAAGCAGATCATTTTCAGAAAATCCACAAGCACTTTGAATTTTGAGCTGCTGACAGGTTTGGTGAACAAATCGGCAGCATTTACATCTGTGTCGATTTTATCAAGTGTAATAAGACCTCTGTCGAAGCAATCTCGAATAAAGTGAACTTTTATGTCTATGTGCTTGGTTTTGGAGTGAAAAACAGGATTTCTAACAATTTGTATTGCAGCATCATTATCACAGTAAATAGTAGTGTTGAGATAAGTCAAACTGTAGTCCTGCAATTGATGTTGCATCCACACCACTTGAGAGCAAGATGCAGAAGCAGCAACATACTCAGCTTCAGCTGTAGAAATCGCCACCGTTTCTTGTTTCTTGCATTGCCAAGAAATGAGCCTGTCACCCAGAAATTGACATCCAGCTGATGTAGATTTCCTGTCACTATCAGTACCTCCAAAGTTGCTGTCAGAAAAAGCAAACAAGTCAAAATTTGAATCCCTCGGATACCACAGACCAAACCGAGGTCGGCCTTTAAGGTACCGAAAGATTCGTTTAACAGCAGTAAGGTGAGAAGTTTTAGGGTTAGCCTGATATCTTGCACAGTTGCAGACAGCAAACATAATATCCGGTCGGCTAGCTGTCAGATACATCAATGACCCGATCATAGACCTATACTGACGTTGATCCACAGGAGATCCTTCTTCATCTTCAGTCAATAATGGTCTCTCTGCCATTGGTGTTTCAGCTGATTTTGCGTCTGAAAATTTGAATTTTGCTAGCACGTCATCCACATACTTCCCTTGATGGATAAGAATCCCTTGAGAATTCTGCTTGACTTGTAAACCCAAAAACAATGTCATTTCCCCAAGAGCACTCATTTCAAATTTCTTCTTCATAACTCTCTCAAACTCCTTGCAAAGTTCCTCACTTGTAGACCCGAAAATAATATCATCGACATAGATTTGAACTAAGATCTGAACCTTGCCCACTTTCTTGATAAACAGAGTCTGGTCTATCGTGCCACGTGTGTACCCATGAGCCAAAAGATGTTCAGTTAGTGTGTCATACCAAGCTCGTGGTGCTTGGTGTAATCCATACAATGCCTTATCTAGCTTGTAGGCATATTCTGGATGATCTGGATGCACGAAACCTGGTGGCTGCTCAACAAAGATTTCTTCCTTCACATCTCCATATAGAAACGCTGTCTTGGCGTCCATCTAATATACAGTGAACCCCATATGTGACGCGTAAGCTAAGAAGATCCGGATAGCTTCAAGTCGAGCAACCGGAGCATATACTTCATCATAATCCAGACCTTCTATTTGTCGAAATCCCTGAACCACCAGCCTTGCTTTATTTCGAACAATAACCCCTGCAGAATCTTGCTTGTTTCTGAACACCCATCTAGTTCCAAATTTGTGCTTTCCCTTTGGTAACTCAACAAGTTTCCATACTCCAAGTTTCTCAAACTGGTTCAGCTCTTCATGCATAGCATCTACCCAGCCCGGTTCCTGCAAAGCTATATCAACAGTTTTAGGTTCGATTTGTGAGATGTAGCAAGAATATAAACATGTATTGATGATTCCTGATTGGCTCCTGGTTAAAACTCCTGCATCTACAGGACCAATCACATTCTCTATAGGGTGATTTCGTTGGACACTTGTAGGTATTGCCATGTCAGGTACAGTCTCGTCTTCAGTGGTGTTGCTAGACTCCCCCTCATTAGATGCTGCAGTATGATGAACTACTGGAGTTGTAACAATGCAATCTTCAGGAATAGATTCAGGAAATAGTGCAGATCCTGAACCACCAGATACAGTACCACTTGATAAAACACCTTCAGGGGATGAATGGGACATTTGCTGAGACGTAGGATGCTGAGTGAAAACCATTCCTGGTGGGTCAATGGTATGGTTTCTTGATCTTCCTTCAGCTTGTTCTTCCTCTTCAGTATCACCAAAGGACAGTGGTTGTTTTGGTGTAGACACACCTGCAACAGTAGGGACACTTGACAAAATGTTAAATGATTTAAATAATTCAGCATAATCATATAACCAATCTGGTCCAACTCTAGCGTCCGTAGTATTTTCTTCAAGCCATTCAACGTTGCACGACTCGACGACCTTTTTAGTTACCTTGTTGTATACTCTATAGGCTGAACCTTTAGCATATCCAACAAAGTAACACTCGTCCCCTTTGACCTCAAACTTTCCATTAGCGTCCATTAGTAATAACACACATGGACAACCAAAAATGCGAAAGTGTGAAACCGAAGGTTTACGTCCTTCCAGAATCTCATAAGGAGTTTTCATATGTCGTTTGTTTACTAAAGCATGATTCTGGACGTAATAAGCCGTGCTAACAGCTTCGGCCCAAAAGAAACTAGGAAGCTTCGAATCGGCCAGCATAGTACGCGTAGCCTCTATAAGAGTGCGATTTCGTCTTTCTGCTACTCCATTTTGTTGTGGAGTTCGAGGTGCACTGTACTGTTGCTCAATTCCCTTTGCAGCACAAAATGTGTCCATGGTGACATTTTTGAATTCCGTCCCATTGTCTGATCGAATAGCCTTGACATTTGTACTGGCTTGATTTTCCACCAAAGTAACGAATTGTTTGATCAACCCCGCAACCTCATTCTTGTGACTTAGAAAGTACACCCAGGTGTAGCGCGAGAAATCATCGACTATCACGAGACAATAAGCCTTCTTGCCAATACTTAACACATTCACTGGACCAAAGAGATCCATATGAAGTAATTCAAGTACAGCTTTGGTTGAGGGGGTAGACTTAGATTTATGAGGCTTTCGATGAGCTTTTCCCTTTGCACAAGCAACACACTTTTCTACCAACATAAAGTCTTTGATTGGTAGATCACGGACCAGCTGACCTTTGGCAAGACGATTCAAGTTTTTCATATTCACATGTCCAAGACGACGATGCCACAATAAACCATCATGTTCTGATATCTTCAAAAATAGACAAGTAATTTCTTCACACGGTTTTTTGTTCATATCAATGACATACGCATTTCCCTTTCTCTCAGCTGTCATAAAAAAACAATCTTCAGGAATGCCAATCCCTGGTTTCAAAACATAGCATCCTTTCTTTGTAAAGTGAACAGAATTTCCTCGATCACAAATTTGAGAAATACTCAGCAGATTGTGTTTCAGTTCTGGGACATAATTCACATTTTTGAAGCTTAACACACCATTTTTCACTGTTCCCTTCAATGTGATTCTTCCAGATTCTCCTCCCGCAAAAGAGACATATCCACCGTCAAATTCTTTTACATTGACCAGTTGAGACAAGTCTCCCGTCATATGCCTGGAACAGCCACTATCCATGTACCAGAGGCGCACGGTAGTCCTCCACAGCTGTTCCTGCACGATTAGCGGGATCAGTTAGATTTAGGAACCCAGCCCATAGTGGATCTGGGTTTCCCTTGTGCATCAAAGTAAGTCACTCTTTGCCATACCAAATTATCTTTATCTAAGAATTTTGAGGAATTTTTAACAGCAGAATTACGATGAGATGTATGAGGCGAATTGGAATGCGTGGCCTTAGTTTTAGGTTTCCAATGCTTATTTGACCATTGAGAATTGTAGTTACCAAACGCTTTACTTTGATCTTTTCGAAAATCCTTTTGTTGATTTTGATTTCTACGTTTGGCTGCATTCCAATCTTGATCAGAAGGTTTAGCCTTACGATAGTCATTTCTCATTGTCTTAGACTTTTTAGTTGTCACTGACTCTGAATAATGATATCGGTTTGGCTTGACTTTCTGATTTCGTGCAAATTTATTTTTAGACTGCACACTTGGAAGATGAACACAGTTTCTGGCGATGTGTCCGGCAATTCCACAATTGAAACATGTTTGACGTTTCAATCTGTGGAAGTTTTGATGCTTCATAGCAGGTATGTATCTGTTGGGTTTATGAGTATGAGCTTGATTTATGTTTCTTGCTTGGTTAACTTGTGCCTTTTCTGAGCATTCAGGTACCTGTTGATCAGAAGTAGAACTGGCACAAGTTTGAGATTTAGATGGATCAGATTTCTCATTATCAGTATCATTATGAAAAGATGTTTCAGACTCAGTGTTAATTTTATTTTCATAAACCTTTTCTTGCAATTTTTCATTCAAAACAGTCACTTCTTCTTGTTGAAAATCAGATTCAGTTTTAATCTCGGAAGATGTAGGAACTTCATCAACACATATTTCATCAACACGTGTATCATCTGAGTTTGACAAGGGTTCCTTTTCATCCTCGGTTTTCAATGGGGTCCCACTAGGTTCAACATTAGGGACTTCCTCTAAGACTGATTCAGAAGAAGAATCAGAACAAGGTTGATTCTCTTTAGAAGGAGTTTCAGTGGTTTCACTGAATGAATCCTGAGGGACCTCACCTGTCATGCTGTCATCAGCAGAAGAGTCAGAAACATTAGAATTAGAATCACAATTTTTATCTACTGAAAAACATCCATCGTCATGCACATTATTCAAAGTTTCATCACAAGCATTCACAGTTTTGCCCAAAACAGCAGGCCCAAAAGAAGACGAAACATAACTACGAAACGAGTTCAAAAATGATTGA
Organism: Helianthus tuberosus; assembly: GCA_030545235.1. Classification (NCBI taxonomy): domain Eukaryota; kingdom Viridiplantae; phylum Streptophyta; class Magnoliopsida; order Asterales; family Asteraceae; genus Helianthus; species Helianthus tuberosus. The sequence continues at coordinate 79,297,916 of CM060428.1, read as the reverse complement.
CCAAACACACAACCAGAATTAGTTTTATCAAAAGTAGGTTTAGAAACATCAGAATCTAAAGACGGTTCATCCCCAAACACATCACCCCATACTACTTCAGGTACGTTATCTGCACATGATGAAGAAACGTTAGGATCAAAAGTACCTTTGGAAACAAAACTAACTGGTTTAACCACCTGTTTTTCAACAGGTCTGACATTTATTGATGACTTGTAGTTTTTGGGACCATAAGTCATTGTGCTTTCGTTCAGCATCTCCTCCTCCGTCATAGGTAAATAAGTATAATTGTCATTGTAAGGAGGAGGAGCCTGATTAAAACCCAATCCCAACCCTTTTCTTTTCTGATATGCTAGCTGTTGATTACACAAATTTTCGACCAATTTGCTAGAGAAATCAAATTTTTTAATATTTAGCTCATTTATTTGATACTTATCTCTAACATCCTCCAGCTCTTTAGTTACATTGCATAATTTTTCTTTAACCATGATGAGTTGGGCTGTTGCTACACTAACATCATCCTTGAGTTGGATGATGTCTTTTCGCTGAGCTTCTATTTTCTCTTTAAAAAGTTTTTCATTATTAGCCAAAGTAAAATTTTTTCTTTTTATGTCATTGTAGTCTTCAATTAACTCAGCGTTGTGTATTCTATAGGCTTCAACTCGTTCTCTACACTCAGGAGTACAGAAAACAGAAATTACCTCTTCCTTGGTGAGACCTTTGACTGGAGCTGAAAGAATCTGAGTCATGAAAGCCAAGTTTTCAGTTGAAACCTCCTCCTCAGGTGCTGAAGTCTCATCCTCAGAAACAGAAGCTTGATCATTTGAGGCCACGAAAGCAATGTTGTTTGAGTCAGTCTGATTTTCTGGAGCTGAGATATTCAGTCGCTCAATTTCCGAGTTCCAATTGAAGTACGAATCAGGCTGAACCACCAAAGCTTGAGCTAATCCCAGAGGTTGAGGACTTCCACTGGCAGCAGCATCAGCAGACATACTCGATGTGGTTACAAGATCTCTTTCTCGATTAGGTGTAGCAGGAGCAACAGGTTTGGCTGGAGTTTGCTCACTATTGACCCTCGGTTTGGTACAGTTTCTTGCCACATGACCTGGTTCATGACAATTGTAGCAACGAAACTCAAATGGCATTTTTGTGGGTCCAGTAAAGGTAAGATTTTCCCATTTGTTTCTCCCGGTTTTATTCACAAAGTTTTTGGCTCTAAACGCTGCCATAGCCATCTGCCAAGTTATATCCATTTCTTCTACATCTTCGGGATGAATTTGATCTAAGTCATCCATGGAAAACTTAGGAGGATTGATTTTACCGGCAGTGAAGGCATTCAAGCAATTTATGACAGAAGCAACTATACTAAGATTTTCTTTTGACTGTTGTGAGAAGAAAGCAATCATCTCATTATTGGCAGTGGTAGTTGACGAAGCAGCAGCAGTAGCGTTAGCAGAAGATGGTGCAGTAGCAGCAACAGCAGGTGCTGGAGTTCCAGAGTAGTAAACATTTGATGAGGTAGGAGCAGCTTTAGCAGAAGCAGAGTTGCTGAACATTTGAAAACCAGCTTGAGACACAAAAGCAGTATTATTGCTTGAAGTTGAAGGCGTTGCAGAAAATCCAGCAGCCAACATGCTATTCTTGTGATTTGTTTCTCTTTGTTTATCATCTAGCTCGCAGGCCTTAATGTGTGAAATCATTTCAGATAAGCTGCATCTTGCTAGATCCTTGGTCTTCTTGATCATTGCGACGTGATAATCCCAACTCTTTGGTAAAGCATTAAGAAGCTGTCTATTAGATGAAGCATTTGACGTCTGCATTTCCTCCATCTGCATTTGAGTAACTAACTTAACGAATCTCTGAATTTGATTATCCACAGTCTCTCCATATATATGATTAAAATTATTGAAGCTTTGACTTAGCAGATTTCTACGACTCTCTTTCATATCTTCATTGCCTTCATAGACATCTATTAGTGATTCCCACAATTCTTTAGCAGATTTGCAAGTGCGAAAACCAATAGCAATGTCTGGTCCCAATGCCATGGTTAGGTACGAAAACGCCATATCATCTTCCTCAACAATCTTAAAATCTTCTTCAGTATATTTATCAACAGGCTTCTTTACTTTCACATTTTCATCAGTAGGACTATCCATCATAATCTCTCTCGGGCCTCTAAGAATGCTTCGCCAGATTTTAGCATCCTTAACTTTAACATGTTTTTCGAAACGCCACTTCCACTCAGGGAATTCATTTCCGTCTAACAACCGGGGAACACGAGTGGTGGTTCCAATGATGGAATCCAATTCTTGATGCTTAGACATAGCAGCCAGGTCAACACTTTGATTATTTGTAGTCATGGTTACTCAATAACTTAATTAATTTGTTGCTTAATTATTTAAGTTCAAGAGTCCAAAAATCCTAAAGTCCAAAAGTAACGTTGCAGGAGTCGTTGCGAGTCGAGACGAGAATCGAGACTGAATCAGTGAGTGTGCACAATCCTGAGTCGAGACAGTTATTGCGAGTGAAATGAATACTGAGTCGAGACCGAGATTGCGAGTCGAGATCAGAAACAATTAATCTTGAAGTCAGTCGAGACGAATGGTTTCGAGTTAAGATGCCAACTCGAGACCACAGCAGTTGCAAGTCGAGACAAGATCGCAATATCCACTCGAGACGAATGAACTTGAGTCGAGACTAAGCTGAATAAGAGTCGAGACCAAGTTGAAATTGTGTCGAGACCCTGCAAAACAGATTTGTGAGATAAAAACAACTACGATTCCTGATTTTCAGCAGCTTCCAAAATTCAAAGATTTGAGATCTTTGAATTCTTATCCTCAACAATCCTCCGATAATTCAGCTAACACCTTTATGCACAAATCACAAACCAAAATCAGTAATTTTATGTCAGAATTTGTGAAGAACAGTTTGAAGATGCAACTTCCGAAATCAGGAATACACCAACAAAACTGAAAATCTGTAGAAAACACTTAGCAAATCGATCAGTAATATATAAAGCCTTCTTGAATCCGAATGATATCAAAAACCGAACCAAGAATTGGTTTCTTGGCTCTGATACCAATTGTAAAACCCGATAGGACCTTTCAATGATATCACCTTGAACTTGTGTAAGTGCGGAATCCAAACACAAGCTAATTCAAGAAAAGCAATAAACAACAAGTAAATAAGAACGATAATCAAACCAAAAGTTAATCTTGCATTCACCTTCAAATAGATGACTGATACAAGACTCAAACCGATCTCTAGTGACCTTCCAATCTCTAACCAAGCGATCAACCTATTAAAGGTTACAAAGGATTACTTATATACTAACTAATGTGGGTCGAAACCACCTAGGCCCACTCGAGATCTCTACAAAACCCAAAATACATAATTGACCCAAAACAACTAAGTCAAACATTACAAGATCAACCCATTAACTATATAATCCTCTATGCATAAACCTTCAGGTTCCAACTTGAAAAGCCAAAAATGGTATGTTCTCTTAAATTAAATCTGCAAGTAGATTTAAATAATCAGATAAGAGAAGCACAAGAATCAGTAATCAAGGATGATACTGAAAAAATAAAAGGTATGCTAAAAGAGTTAGAACAAGGAACAGATGGAATTTGGAGATTCCATAAAAAGAGAATGTGGATACCTAAATTAGGAAACCTACGTCACCGTATATTAGAAGAAGCCCATAAGTCTAAGTATACGATGCATCCAGGAAATGATAAGATGTACCAGGATTTAAGAAACAATTTCTGGTGGATAGGAATGAAAAAGGACATAGCAACCTATGTTTCTAAATGTTTAACTTGTTCACAAGTCAAAGCTGAACACCAGAAACCCTCAGGATTTCTACAACAATTAGAAATGCCAGTATGGAAATGGGAATTAATGACAATGGATTTTGTTACTAAATTACCCAAAATAAAGAAAGGCAATGATACAATCTGGGTGATTGTAGATAGACTAACCAAGTCAGCTCATTTCTTACTGATGAAGGAAACTTTTAGTATGGAACAGCTAGCTAAATTATATGTAAATGAAATTGTTTCTTTACATGGAATACCTTTATTAATTGTTTCTGATAGAGATAGCCGATTTACCTCTCATTTTTGGTCAAGTTTCCAAAAAGCTATGGGAACTAAGTTAAATCTAAGCACAGCTTATCATCCTCAAACGGATGGACAAAGCGAAAGGACAATTTAGACAATGGAGGACATGCTTAGAGCTTGTGTAATTGATTTCGTAGGTAATTGGGACGATCACTTACCTTTAATAGAATTTTCATATAATAATAGTTATCACACAAGTATCAATGCTGCACCATTCGAAGCACTTTATGGACGAAAGTGCCGAACCCCAATCTGTTGGGAAGAAATTGGGGAAAAGCAACTGTCTGGACCTGAGATAGTGCAAGAAACAACCGACAAGATTATTCAAGTTAAGGAACGACTGAAAGCAGCACGTGATCGACAGAAGAGTTATTCTGATAACCGACGCAAGCCATTGGAATTTCAAGTAGGAGATAAAGTATTGATGAAAGTCTCTCCTTGGAAATGAGTAGTAAGAATCATAAAAAGGGGAAAGCTAATTCCCAGGTATATTGAACCTTTTGAGATTATTAGAAGAATAGGAACTGTAGCCTATCAGCTACAACTGCAAGAGGAAATGGCAGGAATACATGATGTGTTTCATGTATCTAATCTCAAAAAGTGTTTACCTGATGAATCACTGATAGTACCTCTTAAGGATATAGAGGTAAATGAACAACTCAAGTTTGTAGAAAGGCCTCTACAAATTGAAGACAGGAAAGTCAAAAACCTCAAGCATAAGAGATTAGTTCTGGTCAAAGTGAAGTGGGACTCCAAAAGAGGACCTGAGTACACATGGGAGCTTGAATCTGAAATGCAAAGGAAATATCCGCACTTGTTACAGTAGATCTCGAGGACGAGCTCTAAAACAAGGTGGGGAGGATGTAACAACCCTCAATAAACCGACACTCTCGAATACTCCCAACACCCTAGTATATTTTAAAATGTCCCAATGTGTTTTTAAATACACCCCGTATGTAAAAACCGAGCCCGAAATACAATATAACATTTAAAAATAAAATTTAAATCTGAAATATAAGCTGAGACGGGCCGCGTAGACCCACCCCAAGTCTTTACGCGGGCGGTATAGAGGTTGGAACCTGATTTCGTTAGTTTTCTTAAGTTCAGGCGGGCCGCGTAAGACCCCGTTTAAGTTAACGTGGGCCGCGAGAGATAAAAAACGTAGCAACACCCTAGGCCGACACGTGTCACCATCGTGGCGGACCTACCTGATGAGCCGGACAAGCTAGTCCGTTGACTAGCGTTGACGCGGGCCACGTAGACCTCCGTCTACTCTTACGCGGGCCGCGCGAGAATCGAATTCAGCACCTATATAAGCAGGCATCGAGTTTCAGTATTCCTCGTTCAATTCTTTTATTTCTTAAGCGAATTTCTGAGTAGTAGAAGTAATACGCGGGTATTATATCCCCCTAATTAGCGAAGTTTTGCTCCGTTGTAAGTATTATAACCCTGGTTTCATACTAGATACGCTGCCCGATTGATTTAGGGTTCCGTAACAACTGTCGTGGTTCTGCCCGACGTAGTTGTTGGAATGCCATCTCGGGGAGGGTATCATTAATATTTTCAAAGGGTTATAATACTAACCAATGTACATTTGTGTAAATTATAGATTATTCCCAGGAAACCCTTACGCGAAGTCTAAGATAGCAATGTGAGTTTATCCTCTTTTTGTTAACCTTTTTGTAATATTTTACAAAACCTTAAATGTTTTACAATGCGATTAAGCGGTGGTTGAGTCTTTGTAGTTCTTCAATTACTGCCGGTATGTTGGGGTTTTGTATACAAAATTTACTACACTGTGAGTAGTAAGTCGGGGATGACAGTACGTTACCATTGGACGACGAGTTAGCCAATGTGTAATATGACCCACAAGCCAGGATTGACAGTACTGAATGAGTAATTATGTAGAAATAAACAATGTGATCGCTCTCAATTCTGTTTTAATTGATAAAATGTTTCTTGATTAATCTGGGATTCACTCACCAGTATTTCCCGCTGACAAATGTTTTTAAAACACGTTTCAGGTAACACAATGTGACAGCCAATTAGTGAAAAGCCAGCTGGAGAGCACTGAAGGCTTGGAAAAAATGTGGCTATAAAAGTTACCTAAAAGACGATGTTTTAAATTCAATAAAATAGGGTTTATCCCTATAAACGTATTGTAATAAGAAACTTGGGTTTTGCCCATGTGATTATTAATAATAAATATGGTGGTTTTACTCTGATAAACATTTCCTAACTACGGTCCTGATGTAATTTCCGCTGCCAAATTAACAAGCTGGTACCACTAAACTCTGAGTTCGCGTCCACCCGTTCCCGGGACAGATAAGGGATCGGGGGTTGCGACATTACATATCCTGTTCATCATGTCCATAAATGCGGCTAGGGCATTGGTTAAACTAAATGGCATGACTGTAAATTCATAATGACCGTACCTTGTTCTGAAAGCAGTCTTAGGAATGTCCTCTTCCTGTACTTTCAATTGATGATATCCTCAGCGTAGGTCGATCTTAGAAAAGAATCAAGCTCATTGAAGTTGATCGATCAGGTCATCGATTCTCGGTAGTGGGTACTGATTTTTAATCGTAACCTTGTTCAATTCTCGGTAATCAATGCACATCCGCATTGAACCGTCTTTCTTTTTAACAAACTAGTGGGGAACCCGCGCGTTGCGGCGGAGTAGACATCAATACCGTGCGGGAACATAATTTAAACATTAAAATGATAAAAAATCTTATATTTGTTATTGTTAGTTTAGCAATCTTCTTCATGATATATTATACAAGAGTTATGTTTGTTTTCTTATTCACATTTGTACAATCTTTTTCTTATAGTTTTCAAGTTAGTTGGGTCGATGTGGTACACCGTACACATAATAGGAGTTACATATCTCAATTAAATAATAATGCAAGAAATAGGAATATAAGTCTTTTATAAGTTTGTTACACAACTTATGATTAGGATATTGCTAACCCAACAACTATTTTAAAACTATCAAAAACCAGTGAGCTACAAAAGATCCATAACAAACAATTGATGAGAAGTGCGTGCAGCTTATAAGGAAAAAAGAATTTGAATTAGACCAGCTTGTATTAATAAGTTTTCGTGGCCTATTCATAGTATGTGGATTAGTTTGTTTAAATGGAACTGGCTCCATTCTTTGTAGGTTGTAAGTGTTTACTATATTTATTAATTTAATAGCTTAACAGGGGGGTAGGGGTTTGTTTTTAATAGGCTAGGGTTTGCCATCCAGAAAGGGGTAGCGGCGCAGCTTGTTGCTCGCTTACCTGCGATATTGATGTAAAGTGCATTTTACATATAATTTTAAATATATCTTAGTGCGATTATATAGCTTAAGAATATATATAAAAAAACTACAAGACCGTATAAATAATTCGATCATTGACACTTCCAAACACATAAATAACATAGTCTCACCAATTGGAACGTCCTACATGACTAACTCAATAATAACTTAAATCTACACATAAGTTAAAGAAAAGGAAATAGAATCAGTTTTTTTTTTTTGAAAGGCCAACATGAATTTTATTACCAAAACCCAGCAAGTTGCTAGAAGATAAAAACATCCACCAAATGAAAATAAATAATCAGTACAAAGCACATTAACTCAATTGCCACCACCAAAACAGAACTTAACCGGTTTCAAAGACCATAAAAGATCGCCACTTGTTCCATGTGATCGAATACTCTTTGGCTCTGCATTTCAACCAAAGCATGCTCATGGCCTTTGTTTCTTCAACCGCCTTCGCTAATGACACCAGCGCCCGTTTAAACACTACATCATTGCGCATTCGCCAAACACACCAGATTGCTGTCAAAATAATGGAATGAAATGCTTTCCTCTTCTTTTTTGACCCATTGATGGAGTCATGTAATCGCAGGAGATCCCGAAAACTAAAGGCATAAATCGCTTGCACTTTGCACCATTGACCAATAACCTACCACAAGGATTGTACGAAGGGACATGAAACAAAAATATGCTCTCATGTCTCTTCAACCTCCCCACAGAAAGCACATAGATCTGAGATGCAATATATACTCCTTCTGGCTAGAACATCCATTGTCGGTAGGCGATTCTTCTCAGCTCTCCACGCCACTATCGATACCTTCTTGGGGACCAGTTATTCCAACTAAATTTGTAATCCACGACCGGTAATCTGATCCTTTGCAGCTTCCTTTTGATACTATCCACCGTGAACACGTCTGACCCGTCTAACTCCCATGACCACTTGTCTATTTGAGACGAAACCGCCACTGACATCAGCATTGAGCCTAAGTCCCATAGTTCTGTGAACTCCTCTTGCAGCCCCAACGGCCTAATCCAGACCCATGCCACTTGCCATCCACTCCCACTTGCACCCAATCTATGATTTTCCCATTTCTTCCTGTATTTCCATATTCTTTTTATGTTTTTCCCATTTTTATGATTTTCAAGAACCTCGTGAGTGTTGCAGTAGACTCGACAAAGCTCCACCTTCTCCACCGCCTCCACCTCCGCCTCGACTTCAACCCCGACCACCGCCACGACTTCCTCCACGACCGCCACCTCGACTGCCGTTTTTAAGTTTAACACAGATGATGAAATACATACTATAAAGCCATTCTAGCAATAACTATGCACACAATAGTGTGGTAAAATAGGAAACTCGGAACCGACAACGAACTTTCCATACTCTCGTCATCTCTCACAAAGGACGCCACGATGCTATGCCTTCTATTCATGCATTTGAGTGTGGTTGCCGTTTGCCGATTGCCCGTTGGCCCTTCGATTAGAGTTTATAAGCATACTTTCTAAGCATACTTGTCAGATCACCAACCTACAAGGATTGGCATCATTGTATAAGCATACTTTATAAACCAGATGTCAACAATTAATATGTCAAGCTTAATCTATTTAAGACTTGATATTAGTATATTCTAGTTTTATTAAAACCAAAATGAAAATTATTTATCAAACAAGAATACAACAACAAAAATTGCATATCAGCTTGTTCACGATCACCAGTGCATTTCAAGAAGCAAGAATTATCCAAAGTGACTTTTAACATTTTTTTAGTATCTGTTTCCAAATCAAATTTTGTCACTTGGCCCATTTAAGCCTTCAATAGAAACTACTCATTTGACCCGTTCAATGAATAGTACCAATTTTTACTATCACTTGTACCCCATTTGACCCGTCCAATAATTTGAGACTAAACGGATGTTGAACTCATGTGTTAAGAAACTTATATTTTAACTTCTTTGACGACATAATTGAGGAAAAAATGGCGCAAAAAGTGTCCATTACATTAACTGCGCCTAGAGATAGTTTGACCTTTTTTTTCTTTAACCGGTTCGGGTTTTTTTAAGAAGGATTAGAACTGGTTTTTGGCCAAAAAAATCTGAAAAACAGAAAATGTCATTGCATGTATTACAAATATGATATTAAATAAGTTCCAGCTATAAATGTTCAACTTGCTACATTAGTTTTCAATATGAAATCGAGATACCTCAAAGGCGGGCAAGCCGTACAACCTCAAACCAACTTTGATCATCGCTCGTCGATCCATCCATCCACGTCTAGTGCTCGTGGAGTCATGGACCCAAGTGAACCCTTGTGATGGTTCAACATCCTGCAGGAAACGATACATCAAGAAACACATCAATGCTTTGTTACGACAATTCCCATAAAAACATCCTTAACAAAACATTTCCTTTTCTCCTGCAGATATATCGAATCTTCCTTTAGCCATTGTATTTAAGCGATTCCGTTTATGCTATTATAATAGTTCTTGTTTAGTGTGGGTAAACTGAAAAGAAAAGTATACCAAGTAAGAACTAAAGAACAATAAGACCGAGTTAAATCACAAAAGATTAAGAAAAAATACATACCAATTTAAAGAAGAGGCTGCCAATTGCCCCCGGTAGCACAATTTTATCGCAAGAGACTAAATATTAAACAGAGATGATACGTTAAATCGAATTTTCAAACATTAGAAAAAAACACCAATACGCAGTTATAGAAATTAATAAGTAACACTCTTGAATATATGATAAATTCCAACTGATATGACTGAAATTATATAAAAAGAAACCTAGAACTATATCATAATATGACTGAAAGTAAACAAAATTTGTCACCATCTACAGAAGCAATTACATCACCAGCCATTACCGGTACGTTTGATGATGAAGGCGACAACGAAAAAATCTAAAAATTTGACAGCATGAAAGTTTCATATGAAAATTTAAGGTAACTATTTTAGGTTGAAGATAAACTGAAACCCAAAAACAATCTACCTAAGAAGAAAACCCGCGCTACTGCTGTAATGACAATCGACAAAAAAAAACATCGTATTCAACAAATTCTTGAAATATATCAAACTCTCCGGTTGGGTATAAGGAAAGATCCTAATAGATCAATTATATGATTCTTTATCTACTTTACGTAGCAATATAATTATAAAATTGAACACATATTTTGGTATCATACCTTTTTCCCAATTGCAAGTTTGATCAAGAAATCTAAATGGGTTATCACACTCGCCAGCGGCATATGTTTTCCGACTCCATTATAGAAGATTGGAAAGCCCTTAGGGTGGAGCTCCACCGTAGACGTGACGTGAACCATTGTCGTCCGACGTTGTTACGACGGCTGTTACTTGATTGATCTCTTCCACTCTGCGATGCTTCTATGCTAATGGAACCCTAATTTAATATATACCATTACGATGTTGACGATCGTTAACATCACAGAGATTCAAGTGATCATGAAATTGGTATATAAAGAAACCCTAACCTGGAAGAAGAAAAGGCAGAGACGATTGGGATTCACACGATTGATTGCCAGGGAGGAGTTTTGTACCAGAATTCTCCAAGCGTCTTGAATTCTCCAATCGTAGTTTTGTACCAGAATTCTCCCGTCGATACGTAGGCTCGCATTCAATCCCCTCAATTGATCCCATTCAATTGTAAATTGTCATTCAACTGAAACATCATTCAAGAGGGGCAATTTTGGGAGTTATGATGAAAATTGTGGAAATTAGTCATGACCTTTCATATGACGTCTTAAAATTTTGAAGAAAATGACAATTGGGTACATTGGAAATGCTTATTATAGGTTTATAGATAACACTGGTGCTCCCTATGGCGATGAACTAGGTTGTATGAAACCTTTTCCGAGCAGTTCGTCCAGCTCTTTCTTTAGCTCTTGCATCTCTGTCGGTGGTAATCGGTAAGGTGCTTTGGCAACCGGTGACGTTCCTAGTATGAGGTGAATTCTAAATTCAACTTCTCTATCTGGCGGTAATCCAGGTAACTCCTCTGGAAAAACATCTAAGAATTTAGATACTACGGGAATATATTTTAATTATTTTCCTTTAGTGTTAATGATTACCGAAATCATATACACTATTCCTCCTTTTCTTGCATAGCTTGCAGCTTTCATCACAGAGATGAATTTTGTTGATCTGTTTGGCTTATCTCCTTTAACTGTGATCTTTTCACCTTTTGGTGTACTTACTTGTACAGACTTTTGATCACATAAAATACTGGCATGATTGACTACCAACCAATCCATTCCTAATACAACATCGAATCCGGCTAGATTCATTGGGTAAATGTTAGTAGAAAAATTATGGTTTATAATTTCTATCCTTGCTCCCTGCAGGATTTCGCTTATCTTAATGGAATGTCCGTTTGTTGTCTCTACCAGACAATCTTGTTGAAGTTTAATTAATGGTTGCTTGAGAAGTTTATAGAAAGAAGTATTGATAAAACTTTGGTTTGCACCAGAGTCAAATAATTCTTTGGAAAAAATATAATTAACTAAAAACGTACTGGCAATCACATCCGGAATCATTTTGGCTTCTTCGGCTGTCAGAACGAATGCTCTAGCATTCTTCTTGGGTACTTCAGTTGCCTTAGCTTTGCTGGTTGTTGCTAGAGCTAGTTTCGGATAGTTCGGTTTAATATGACCAGCTTCTCCACAATTGAAGCATATCCCATTGCTAGTTTTCTTCCTACAGTCTTCTTCCTTATGTCCTCGGTACTTGCAAAAGTTGCAGGACACAACACACTTTCCTGAGTGCTTCTTTTATAAGACTAGTAGTAGGATGCAGAGGAAGAACCTGTATCTTTCCCACGGTTGGAATTACCATAGCGCAATTCTTGGGTAAGCCTTTGAGCTAGGTTCTTTCTCTGGTTTTCCTCTTGTGTACGTACCAATTCATCAGTCAGGGTGTTGGCTAGTTCTACTGCCTGTTTTATGGTTTGCTGCCTAGCTGCCTTGACTACGTGTCTGATCTCACTAATTAATCCCCAAATGTACCAGGAGATTAACACTGGCTCAGGTGAGGCTAAGGTTGGTAGTGTACTCCCTACAGTCTATTCCAATCATTTTATGATTTTGGAACTTATTGGCGATTTGTTCCTTTTCATGAGGAGGACAAAATTTTCTTTCAACTATCTCCTTAAAGTTGGTCCATTCCATATTATAAACTCTGTCACTTCCTCTAGATTGGAGAATAGTATTCAACCATTCTAAGGCTGCATTCTTAAAAAGATTAGAAGCAAACATAATTTTATCCTCATCTGCACATTTACTTATTTTTATGACTGCTTCTGTCTTTTCTATCCAGCGCAAGGCTGGAATTGCTCCTTCATTACCTGAGAATTCTTATTGGTTTGCAGGCCAAGAATTCTTTATAAGAACAACCATAAGAGATGATTCTTCTTCTTTTTGGAATTGGAGCTTGGATTATTGGTCCGTGATTTTCGTTCACGCTATGACTTGGTTCATTTGGTTGACGTTTACTTCCAATTACAGAATTATTATTTTATGCTTCTTTAATAGTCTTGATAATATAGGACATAACATCTATAATTCCTTGGGCGACTATATGTTCAATGGCACTCTTATTCACTTGGTTCTCGTTATTATCATTATTCTGGTTTTCCTGATTTACTTCGTTCGGCATCTGAATTGTAAACATAATATCACATAATAATATTAATACAAACAAACATTCAAACAGATTTAACCAAAAGCGTCAAACATTGCGACTTTACTCTTTTTATATATATCTATATATATGCATCGATGTTTAGTCTATCTATTTTAGTTGAGTTATATTAATATATTTTTTATAAAGGAAACAAATTACACACATATATATTATATGTTATTCTAGGTGTCGTTCATCCAATACTACATCTCTCGCTCGTCATATTTCCAGACGAGTTTCTCTCCTATCTGACAGATTCTATTTCCTTCTTCCACTAAGTTCTCACCATACTGGCGAAGTTCCTACACATATTCGCGGGTCATTGGTGGGTTTACTGGTGGGGCTGGTATTGGTTCTTTGGGAGGATATAATTCTGAATATGACCTTTTGTCATCCCAACATGGATCGTATTCTAAAGGGATTGGGGTTGGGATTCTGGTAACTCATTGGGGTCGAATGCTAGGATTGGGTATTGGTCCTGGTTGGGTTCTAACATTTGTTGGTCTGGGAATAAGGGTAATAGGGGTGGTTCAGCTATTTGGTTCAGATTAGGGTCTGCTGCGGTAGTGGCTAACAGGAAATCTGCTAACTGCCTATCAAGTTCCTCTTCCCAAAGTGGTCTATTAATTGCTTTCTGGGTTTGTGCATTCACTTCCCTATTTTCTTTCGCCAATGCTCTCTGTTGTTGTAATTTCTTCATTATTTTTCTCCTCTCATGCGCTCCTCCACTAAACCATCCTCTCTTTTTAGGAGGGAACGGTTCCTCAGACTGTGCCTTAAAGATAAAGATTCCTTCCTCAGTATCAGTTGAGTATCCTGAGGGGTTTGGCTGAGATGAGGTTCCTTCATCTTTTGGGGAATTAGCTAATTGACGATAAGCGTCGGATGTACCTTGCTCACTCATACTGTAAACTAACAAATTGTCAAATAACACAAAATAATAATATACATATTTACACAGAATCACATAAATTATTTCGTAACACAATTGATTAAAATTTAGGTATTAGCAGAACACTTCAGTGGCTTAAACCAATGGCTGTAGCTCTGATACCATTCTCTATCGTAGCCCCCGACCCCTACCCCGGGAGCGGGCAGCCGCGAGATCAGATCAGTGGTATCGGTGTTTATTAATTTGGTAGCGGAATTTATACATCAGGACCGTAGTTAGAAAATATTTATCAGAGTTTAAAACACCAATTTTTTTTTATAATAATAAATGGGATAAAACCCAAGTTTCATTTTCAATACATTTATAGGGGTAAACCCTAATTATTGAAAACATAAATCTCCTTTTTAATTAGGTAACTTTTATAGCCACTTCTTTAAGCCTTCAGTGCTCTCCAGCTGGCTTTTATTAGCTTCACATTAAGTTACTTGAAACGCGTTTTAAAAAGATTTTATCAGCAAGAAATACTGGCGAGTGCATCCCTGTTTAATCAAAACAGTTTTTTATAACTTTACAGCATTGAGAGTAATTACAATGTTTATATCTACCCAATTACTCGGTTAGTACTTGTCACTCGGCGGATCTGTGACTATGGTCATATCACACATTGGATGCACGTGCCCAATTGTGAAGGTTATCAAGTACTGTATACAAACCCCATAATACTGGCAGCAATTGTAGAATACAAAAACTCAATCAATGTATTTATAATTTAAAACATTTGAGGTTTTCACAAAAAGGGTTTACAAAAAGAGAATGTACTCACAAAAAGAGTTTATAAAAGGGGAATGACTCACATTGTTTATTTAGATACTACTATAGCTTCCTGATGATTCTCCTGGTTATTATCTATTAGAATTAAACAATGCACACGTGTTAGTAAGATAACCCAAATCACATTAGTCATACAACACGAGACAGAACTCCCACAAACTGAGTCAGGCAGAGCCTTGACATGCGTTACGGAGTCATAGATCAATCGGGTAGGGTAACAAATATGTGATCGGGGGTTATAATACTTACAACGATGCAGAGCTTCGCATTTTAGGGGGTATAATACCTGAGTATTATAGCATACTAGAGATTTGAGAGAGAAAAGAATTTGAACGAATGTAAACTGTGCCGTCGATGCTTTATTTATAGTTGTTTTCGAAGTCGGTTGTGCCCCGCGACACACCCATGCCCTGCCCGTCGCGGGCCGTCACACCCTCCTAGCTAGGGTTAGGCTTGGCAGATCATCGAGTAGACTTGACACGCTTCGAGACACCCTCCTAGCTAGGGTTCGTCGCGCCCCGCGAGACACCAAGGTCTCCCCCGTCGCGGGCCGCGAGCCACATAAAATAATGATTTTTTTTATAAAAACTAAGGTTATACGGGTCTAGTTCTTGTATACGGGGTGTATTTAGGGCGTGTAGGAGTGTTTTAGGAGGGTTGTTATAATATATATTAATTCAACTGTAAAACGATGAATATGCCACTAGGATAAGCTCATTTTTATCTACATTTTAACCTAAGTTTCGTAAATAACAGAGTAAGGTAAAAAATAATATATTTAATTATTAATATTAAACGGTCTCCTATAATAGCCAAGGCTCATCAAGATATTTCACATTTAACACAACCATCTTACTCGTTCAACAGTATATGAAATATAAATTACATTTTTCATACGTTTATACCAGTACAATAAGGTTCGGGGTATTAACCCTAGAAAGCCTCTAAGTTTAATTGGGGACCTAAACACGAAGAAGCCTTTAACACGTTAAAGCAAAAGTTATGCAGCGCTCCAATACTGTCACTTCTTGAGGGAACTAAAGACTTTTTCGTCTACTGTGATGCATGTCATTATGGTATGGGATGTGTACTCATGTAAAGAGGTATAAATTTTGCCTACGCCTCTCGACAATTGAAGATTCATGAACGGAACTACACAACCCATGATTTGGAACTTGGCGTTGTAGTGTTCGCATTGAAAATCTGGAGACACTATCTTTACAATACAAAATGCACTATCTATACTGACCATAAAAGTTTAAAACACATATTCGAGCAGAAGGAGCTAAATACGCGTCGACGATGGATGGAGTTATTAAGTGATTACGAATGTGAGATCCAATACCATCCAGGTAAGGCAAATGTAGTAGCAGATGCACTAAGCAGAAAAGAGAAACCTCAACCGAGAAGGATCCGTGCAACCAGAATAGAGGCTAAAACTAGTCTCTTAGATCAAACTAAGAATATACAACAAGAAGCTAGAACCATATTGTAAAAGAAAGAATGATTGGGAGACTAAAGCTATTGACAGTGGGAAACGATAATATCCTAAGGTTCAACAATAGGATATGGATTCCTAATTTTGGAGGACTGTAGGATACAATCTTAGAGGAAGCCCATAAGTCTAAATGTTCCATTCACCTTGGCAGTGACAAGATGTATTGGATTTAAGGAGTGATTATTGGTGGCCGGGAATGAAGCGACCTATTGCCCATTATGTGGAAAACTATCTTACATGCCTTAAGGTGAAGGCAGAACATCAAAAGCCCCCTGGATACTTGCAACAACCAGAGATTCGAGAATGGAAATGGGAGAAAATCACCATGGATTTTATCACGAAGCTCCCAAGGTCAAGTCGTGGTTATGATACTATCTGGGTAATAGTGGATAGATTGACCAAGTCTGCACACTTCGTGCCAATTCGTGAGGACTATAAGATGAACAAGCTTGCTCAAATTTACATCAAAGAAATAGTCTCACGACATGGGGTGCCAATATCGATCATAACAGACAGAGATAGTCGTTTCACATCTAAATTTTGGTAAAGTTTTCAACAGGAGTTGGGAACAAAGCTTAACCTGAGCACTGCCTATCACCCTCAGATAGATGGGCAGAGTGAACGGACTATCCAGACGTTAGAAGATATGCTTCGGGCATGTGTAATTGATTTTGGTGGTAGTTGGGATAATCATCTACCACTCACCGAATTCGCTTACAATAATAGCCATCACGCCAACATTAAAGTTGCACCATATGAAGCTTTATACGAAAGAAAGTGCCGAACTCCTGTCTGTTGGATGGAAGTAGGGGAAAGTCAACTGTCAGGACCAGAAATCAGTGTGGAGACCACTAAAAAGATTCAGCAAATCAAGGAGAGGATGAAAAGCGCTCAATATCGACAAAAGAGTTATGCAGATCAGAGGCGTAAACCCATAGAGTTCCAAATAGGGGACAAAGTAATGCTTAAGGTATCACCTTTGAAGGGAGTGATTCTGTTAGGGAAGAAGGGACAGTTGAAAGCCCATACATTGGGCCGTTTGAAATAACAACCAAAGTAGGGCCAGTAGCTTATTGACTAAAACGTCCTAAACAGCTGGCAGGAATACATAATACTTTTCATGTATCAAATTTAAGAAAGTGCCTAGTAGATGAAGCCCAACAAATACCATTAGAAGATGTACATGTTGACGAAAAACTCAACTTCATTGAAGAACCACTACAGATCGAAGATAGTAAGATTAAAAAGTTACGCAAGTGGAACGCACGTCACGGACCCAACTTTACATGGGAATTAGAAAACATAATGAAAGAAAAGTATGATGACAAATTTTGAGGACGAAATTTTTGGAAGGAGGGAAGGATGTAATACTCCAAACTTTAATGTACTAATTATAAACCTATGAAATATGTAATTTATATTTCATATTGTTTAATGAGTAAGATGGTTGTGTGAAATATGAAATATGTTGACGAGACTTGGCTATTATAGGAGACCGTTTAATATTAATAATTAAATATATTATTTTTGACCTTACTCCGTTTTTAACGAAACTTCGGTTAAAATGTAGATAAAAATGAGCTTGTCCTAGGGGCATATTCATCGTTTTATAAAACTTTACAGTTTGAAAGTTATACGAGAAAAACGAGTGAAGCAGCTGAATTAAATATATATAAGCAACCAAGTAGGTTAAGCAAGCAAGCATGTCAATTGAATCCGACATCAACCCAAGATGTTTTGAGGTGCTTGCTTGTTCCTTTAAATAGAAGTCCCGGTTGTTATTTAGAGTATCAGCTTTTAACGGGAACGTTCTAGTATAAAGAGAATCCCGAGTGTACGATACCCCGTTGGGTGTTATTAGTAATCATTTTTGGAGCACGAGTAGGAGTAGGAGTAGGAGTAGGGAAACTCTACATCAACATGCTGTAGATAGTTTTAAGGTATGCTCTCGTTTAAGTTTATGTTTAGTTATTTATTATTTAGAGTAAACTTTCGATTTTCTCCCTGTGGTTTGATCACTTTAACGGTTTTGCCCCAAACCTTTAAAAATAGCCATTTTCCTCCAATAGTTTGCTATGTTTTTTTTCCATTTTGCTCCCCGCCTCTAACTCCATCCAAATTGTCTAACTCCATCCAAAAACCATAGCAAACTATTGGAAGAAAATGGCTATTTTTAAAGGTTTGGGGCAAAATCGTTAAAGTGACCAAACCACTGGGAGCAAAACGAAAGTTTACTCTATTATTTATTTTTAGTAGTTGATATTAGTATTATTATTATTAATAATATTATTATGAGTAGTAGTAGCAGTGATAGTATTATTTTTAGGTAATAGGGTTATTGTCAGGTGTGGGTATTTGGTAGCCTAGCCTTAATTAGGTATGGATTGATCAACCATGTTTAAACAAGGCAGCGTTAACCAATATCCAACCATGATAATGACTAGTTAAGTGTACCATTGTCTAACCTAGGATTATGTAATTGTCTCATAACTCAAATAGTACCAGATTGTGTTAGCAAAGGTTAAGGAACTATAAAGTAGCCCTTAAATAGGTGAGTTATCATGTTTATTTATAAAACTATGATTGTATACTCGTTATGCCTGAACTAGTAATAATATAAGAATGTTGTAATGTGCAATTATCGGTAGGGGTATATTTGGATCCTTATATGCTTAATGGGATGTGTTGGAACTTGCTAAAAGAGGATAGAGTTCCTTGTATGCATCACAACACTACCATTCCAATGCGATGGCTGGGGGGGGGGGGGGGGGTTCAACAAGCCCATTGCTGGTGGTTGTGAAAAGTTCATGAATGGTATAGGGTTGCCCTTGGCACAAAATATCACAACCCATGTTGCATGCATGTCAATTGTGTTGTTTTTATAAACTGTATAACATGAGCTCACCAGTATATAGTATATGACGTCGTTTAAGTATACATGTCACAGGTAATCAATGAGACACTCTTAGGAATAGAGGGAAGACAATTAAGGTCTGAAGATCTAGAAGTTCCTAGATGTCGACTATTGTAAATAAATAATGTGTTGTACTACAACTAATATAAGTTTTAATGAAAGTTCAGTTTGCTTCCGCTATAAGTGTATCAATTGTACATAATCACTAGGGTTACTGGTGGGGTGTTACACACCAATAGAGAACTTAATCTCACAAATGATCATAAGAAAGAAGATAGAAGATGTAGAAGCACTAGCGATGAATCCAAGAGGTAGTCACTATCGGTTACTCATGCAATGCTTCTGCGACGACACCTGTGGCTTCATGCCATCTGATTGTTGGTTTCTTGACATCGGGGGACTGGTTGTTTCTCGAGTTCTAGATCTACCCCTGATTTCTTGGCTGCACAACGTTGATCCAAGACATATAAAATGTAGCAGAGGAGACCAAAAAACACGCTCACCAGACCCACGATACCGGCTCCAGAGAAGACCCCAGGGCTTAAAATGGAGCAATAATATCCATCATTGAAGTTTCCCTCCATAGTATTTTGAGTGCTTAACTTTATACCCATTATAAATAAAATAACAGCAATTGAAGACGTAATCCTGTATAAAAACAGATTATGTTAGTTGAGTTTATTATCTTTTATAGTTATTATTATTTAATTAATCATATATATCTAAGTTTGTTTGTTAGTCATTATTCTAATTCTAGTTTGAGTATAAAGATAGTTATTGATGTTTTATCATTGTGTCAGTATCTTGTAATTAATTTCCATCACTATATTTAAGAACCCTAATTAATTTATCATACTGTAACAAAGAATGATTGAAATCTAGAGTTAAAATGAAGTTCTATAACATAATTTCATACCATGATAAAATAATGCAGACTCGGGCGCAATATTTGGGCTCGTTAGGTGTCTGTTGGCGAAACGAACAACAACCGCCAGTGGTTGTTGTGATGATGGTACGCGCTAGCACAAGAGCCATGGTCGCTGCTATGGCTAGACCCAAGGCTGGGCTACTCGGGTATTCACAACTACGCCCGTAGCTTATGCGATATGTCTGCCATGCATATTAACAACATGCATGTTCATCGACAATTGTATATATTAATTAATACACCACAATCATTACTTGGTATCACTAATTGAAACTTACGATTAAAAACAGTCGCGAATTAGCGACGACTCAAAATCTTTACAAAATCAGCAATCGCATGATCACAACGCATGATAGCGGAATATTGGTCCCTAGAAGCCAGTTGAAAAAAAAATTCACACAATAGTTTGGTTTTTGTGACCATAATTTTTGGTCACAAACCAGGCACATGTATTTATTGCGGCTGATTTACGACCAAAATGGTAGTAGTAGTAGTAGTAGTAGTAGTAGTAGTAGTAGTAGTAGTAGTGAACAAATTGTGTTCTTCATGATTTGTTGATAGTGATGTACTCATATGCTGCCTATATGGTTTACCTTAGCTCTCGTGGCATCAGCCGCTGCAACAGCAACTGCTATTCCGAGTGTCGCTAGGAGAACGACGACCAAAATTGTTTTGCCCTCCATTTCTTCCTTAAAGAGATGGTGCTATTGTTAAAACAAAATGGTAATCTGGTTTTATAGTTTGGGAACACCATCAGCCTTGGGGGTCACGATTTTGTAGTGGAATCAACCATGGGGTTGTACAACTAGGTAAATTAATGCTATATATTAGTCATTCAGTTTTGTGGATTTAGCAAACAACTTGTATGAATTTTACTAGTTGGTTATATGTTAGTGTCAAGAAATTACTTTTTTGTTATATTAAAAAAAATTACTTATTAAGTAACAAATTTGTTATTTGTAGATCCGTATGAGTCAATTTGGTTTAATTTTGGAATAGTGTAATCTTTTAGTGGGAATCCGTTAGTGGAAAACTTACATAGAGAGGTTAAAATCTTGCAACCAACAAAAAGAACACACAGTGCTGGTTTTTCAGACGCGAATTCAGTTTACGAAATGGACCAAGCCACACAGGACGTTATTAAACGTAATGATATTTGAATAAACTTTAAGGTGGTTGGGATTGATCTCAAAGAGATGATTCGAGGAGATCTAAAAGGTCAAGTTAATTAAATTATTGTCCTGTGTTTAAGTTTGGAATAAGTATGACTTTATTAATTTATTGTTTCCAAATTATAGCCTATACATTCCATGTAGTTTACTTTTCTTTTGAACACAAGAATCAAGAATTAAATAACGTTTGTTTTGTTTTTCTTGTTTGTCTCTGTCACGGCTTTGTAAGTCAATTGTGATGATGGTTTTTGATCCGATTATCATTTGTGTAATTTACAGAGGTGACCAACGCCATTGTGCTTAGTCTTTAGCCATGGGTAGACCACTGACTAGACTCTATTAGCCATTAGACATGATGGCCAACTATCAACATTTCAAGGTTAGTCGGATTACCCGTGCTTCAGAGGCTAAGAGCATCCACATCGCAACGCCCGGATCGGTGGTCCAAAATCCGGATGAGCTCAAGCAGACGGCCCAAAGTTGGAGGCGGCTGATGTTGCCGGTCCGTAGATGTGGAGGTCCGGTGCACTGGGCCAGTGTTTAGGGTGTGATGGTGGATCCCTTGTGAACCCCATTTATTTAAAAAAAAAAAACCTTTGTTAAATAAGAAAACCTTAAAATAGTTTAAATTTATATAAATAAAAAATAGAATAACATAAATTTTAAAAACCAACTATATAAAATAAAAATAATATAAACTAATAAACAAATTTATTAAAATAAAAAATATTACACAAACCAGATAATTAAACCTAAACACACCATATAATTAAACCTAAAAAACAAGTAACTAAACCTAATCAACAACCCTTAAACAGTCAGAGTCCACATCTGGATACACAACAGGTTGTATACGGGGATGGTTTCTCAGTAAGTAACTATGAGGACAATATGTAGCAAAATCTTCTATTGTATGTATTTTCGAATTCCCAACGGGCTTGGGCAATCGCTTGTACCTCTGTTATGCCATTACCGATGTTGAAGAGTGTATGGAATTTGTTATGTCGTTAATATCCCAATATATGATATATATATCTGCTATATATCAGTTATCGGTCCCCTATCGCGATACCGGTACAAAATATTGGTACCGTTAATATCAACGATGTTGACCGATATTGGACAGATATTTGATCAATATATTATCTATTTTACCGATATCGGTACCTTTCTTATTAGTTCTACCATTCGCCTTTCTTCTTATTGTTGCTAATAGTCTTTTAAGTCATAATTGTTAGTTGTTAGTGTTAAATGTTTCAACTCTATGTGAGTTTCTACTTGCTACAATTGTTAGTATTTTTGCAAGTTGCAAAAGATAAATTTGTTAATGGTAGGAGAGTATACTAAATTGTTAGTTTTAAATATATATATATATATATATATATATAAATTTAGCATCATATTAAAATACTGATATCCCACCACGATAACCGTTATCTCAAATATCGGTCCTTCACCGATATCCGATATTTTACCGCATTAACTACTTAGGAAATTTGCCAACCTCCACGAATAGGGTATGAAACCTTGACAAAGTGGCGTTTGTAGAGCGATTGATTTCACCTACACGTTGACGGAACCTTCAAATAAGGTTGTTCTAATTGAAACGACTCCTTGTCTGTTATAAGAGATGTCCATTCATGAGTTGACCAAAGCCATGTCTTCATCTTTATTCCAAGGTCTTCATGCAATTTTTTCTATGAATCTTTGTAGAGAATTGTGAGTTGAGAAGTGCACAATTTGGTTGAAATATGAATTGAATTTATAGAAGTAAACAAGTAGTCGTTGCAAAAGTAGTCAACAAAACAATTGTTGCAAAAGTAGCTATTCGAAAAAGAGCCGTTGTAAAAATTAAATAATCTTTTTAGTATTTTATTTGAATTTATTAAAAAATAAATATACCGGATAACGAAATAATATAAAACAAATTATCTTGTTATGAATTTTATTTTTTCATATTCTTTAATATTATAATAAAAATAATTAAAATTATTAAATAAATTAAAAATAGATTATATAAATTAGATGTAGTTTAAATAAAAGGAAAACTAGGCGATTAGATGGATAATGAGGTGCAGATTTGGAATGGTGTAGTCTTGGAGGAAAAAGTGGGTTTGAAATGGTTGTGGTTTGGAATGATGTGACAAGTCTAGATTTTGGACAAATCCAGTATTTTGGATGCTCTAAGAAAGATTTTCATTAAGAGCATCGGCATCGCTATCATCCGAAACAAGGTCCAAAATCTAGACCACCCTCCTTCCAGACAAGCCCATTGTGACACATGACATGAGACAGTCCAGTTTGGTGCACCAGACCTGTTCGTTGGGTTTAGTGGGTCCTACACAATTTAATTGCTAACAATGTTTTAAAGAAAAATGTTTGTCAAAAAGTAAAAATTCCAACAACAGTTTTTTTTATATTTTTTTTTAAATATCTACCACATTAACCTAAATTTAAACCTTCACCTAATTCACACCAACCTCAAACATTGAAACTTACTCTCTTAAACTTTCACTCTCAACCATTCATTCTCAATCAACCTTCTCTTTTACACAAACTTTAACTCTCAAACATTCAAACTTTAACACTCAACCTTTGTTGAACCTGTAAAAGAACAGATGATTGAAAAGCCAAAATATGCTAATCTGATCAAGAATAAATCAAGTCATGAAGATCTACTCCTCCTAGAGAAGTGAATCATGAGCACTAATAGAAGAACTGTTTGAAGGCTAAAAGATTTGTTTGAAGGCTCAATGATCTGTTATTGAAGATAGAAAGTCTGTTGAAGGTCAAAGCTCTGTCTAAGACGAAAGCACTTATGAGAAGACCAAATATTTGTTTAGCCTGAACAGATGATTAATGAACACCAACAGAGGTTTCCTAGAACAGATGTTACCAGAGTCTGTAAACTATTGTTGAGAGTTTTAGACCAGATGTTGAAGATGATCAATTATTTTCTAATATCTGAGAATTTTTTCTATTAGGAATGTTAGATGTCACTATTAGGGTGAAATCAACCCTAATTAACTAACAGATGATTGTACTTCTTATAAATTGAACTTCTATGTTAAGATTTATTCATCACTTATCAACATTCCTTTTGTACGAACAAGAAGTTAGTGATCATGCTGAGGGGAGTCAGATTCATACTTGTAATTGTAATCATTTGATTATATTTGAAATACAGTGTGACAACTTCCCAACTTGTGTTTAATTTGTGTTGCATTCATTTAGTTCCTTTCATAACTAAATATGATCAACTACACTTCATAGCTTCATTGGTAACACACACAAATACATACTCGGATCTCAACAACCTTTCACTCTCATCACAAATTCTTCCATGGATGACCAAAAAAGTTTTCAAGAAATTTTAGGCTTAGGTTCAAACCTAAACCAATATACCAACATCTCATTCTTCCAAAGCTATGGGTTCTCTAATCAACTCGGCACCATGTCTTCCTAGATCCAACAATTCGGGTTCATGACTCAACCCACTGTCATTCATCCACAAGTTCAAAAATATGGTCTAATGCTTCCACCCGGTGCTATGCCGATACCCGGACCCGGTTACCCACTTTATGGATTACCTCCACTAAACGAGACGAGTTTCAACCCCAATGTCCAACCAGCAACTTGGTTCACTGCCCCGAACACCCAATTGTCCGGTACATCTACACCAACTTTGTATTCTAGTATAAAAATAAAGGGGGAAAAGTTGGTGGTTTGAAGAAGACGATTGTTATTAGGTTTGTAAACGTACCGAACGAACACGAACCATGCATTGGTTGTGTTCATTCGTTAAGGAAATGAACATGTTCACGAACACAACTAAAATCGCAAAAAGCGATGGAGACTGTTAGGCCCTAAAGTGTGAGACTGACGCATCAAATTAACACAACGGGCTATGGTTATGAAATGGCCCTTATCGGGTTAGTTTGTATTAGGTTTTGGACCTTTATACGTCGCTTGGGCCAAACTTTAGGCCATGTGGGCTAAGCAGGCCCAAGGGGAGCCCATGTAGAGAAGTGGGCTTGAGTAGGTATATAAACAAGTTTTCAACTTGTTTTAGGGTTTGAACCTTATTGTTACAAAATTCTAGAGAAACATAGAGAGAGAGAGAGGTGATTCGATTGTGAAGAACACTTGTAAAAGACAGTTTTGCTTATTCAAGTAATAGAATCGTGTGCAAGTGTTGAAAGGTGATTTTGGTGTTCTTCGAATTTCATATTTTTAGTTTTTTCTTGAATCTCACCAAGTTTGGATTCCGCACAAACTTGGTGATTGTTTGATATCA
Organism: Helianthus tuberosus; assembly: GCA_030545235.1. NCBI lineage: Eukaryota > Viridiplantae > Streptophyta > Magnoliopsida > Asterales > Asteraceae > Helianthus > Helianthus tuberosus. Next base: position 79,272,258 of record CM060428.1, on the reverse strand, counting down.
TTGAAAGATCCGGTTTATGGGACTTACAATTGGTATCAGAGCCATTAAAATCATTTTCTAGGCTCGATGTGATATCAAAGATTCAAGATTTTGAAATTTTTGTTGAAAATCATCAAGAACATTCATCGCGTTCTTCTGTTCTTCGTAGTGTTCATCGAATTTTTATCAAAAATCAATATATTTTGGTGTCGACTGTTTCGAGTTATCTTCACAGCAGGTCTCGAGTCGCAATGTTCAGCTTCAAAGACGTTTCCGAGTCACCGATTTCGAGTTGAGTCTTAACTCAAAAGGTTATGAGTCAATTTCATTTCGACAATTGGTTTCGATTCTGCTGTTTCGACTTAACTGACGTTCCGAGTTGAGGTCTCGAGTTATCGACTTCACGGTTTCGACTGCATTTCATCATTTCGACTCAATCTCCAAGAACAGGTCTCGACTCACCATTTCGAGTCATCACCATTTCAGCTCTATGTTTTTGAGTCGCAACTTTTTTTTTCGAGTCCAATTCCGAGTCAAGATTTCGAGTTGTGAAGATTCCATGTTTCGATTTCGAGTCAAAAATTCGTATTGAACTTTCTTTTACTGTTTCGAATCATCAAGATCACAGAGGTTTCGAGTTGGTGTCTGTTCTGGTTTCGAGTATCGACTTCGAGTTTCGAGTTTCGAGTTTTGGTGTTTCGTGTCGCAAGCCGGAACCTGCAACTCCATCTCCGGTCACCAGCACCATACCGATCATCATCTTTATCATCAGCTGCAACAGTCCACTATTTCCGTCGTTGCAACGTTCACCATATCGGTAATTGTTCGTCATTTTCATCATCATATTCACCATCTTGTTAATCGTTCATCATCAAATTCATCAGACATCATATATAACATCGGTAATCGTTCAGCACCATCTTCGTTCTCCGTCCTCATAACATTCCTCCGACTACGACTACCTCCATTCATCACCCGACATCCACGTCCTTTGTCTATCACCATAATCACCATCTACCATTTTTACATCACCTGCAACAGTAAACATGATTTGGATGTTATAAGTTGAGCGATTGAAATTAGGGTTTCGGTTTTGGTTTTGAATAGAAGAAAATGGGTGTCGTTTTGTTTAGGTTTCAGTTTTTAATTTAATAATAATAATAATAATAATAATAATAATAATAATAATAATAATTATTATTATTATTATTAGTTCAATCATTAGATAATTATTACATTATCATTATCATTAGTTTTTGGTTTTTAATTAAAAATATACATTATACTATTCATATAATAGTTTATTTTAATATTAATTAAAAAAAAAAGGTTTATAAATAAAAAAAATTGTTTGGTTGTGATAGTTTTTGACAGGTTTTTGAGGTGCAGTTCAGAAAGCGGGTTCATTCGATCGCGTGCAAAGTATTTGAGTGAGCGACTGCACAGGTTCTCGTTTTGGCTTGTGTTTTGCGGAGAAGAAAAAAAGTGTCAACCACCCACTGACATTATGGCATTCATGTTTAACACACCCTTGGCTCAGTCTCAAGGAGTTACTGCTGAAGATATAAATTCTGTTTTTTGTACTCCTGAATGTAGGGGTAGAGTAGAATATTATCGTTTACACAACGCTGATCTAATCCAAGATAATAACGATATTACAAGACGTAATTCTTCTTTAACAAAAAATGAAAGACTTTATAAAGAAAAAATCAAAGCTTAGCGAAAAGACATCATTCAGCTTAAAGAAGATCTGAGTGTAAAGACTTGCCATTACTTGGAGGTTAAAGAAAAAGTATATGTTTTGACCAAGGAACTGGAAGAGATTAAACAAAAATATCAAATTAATGAAATCAATATTAAAAATTACAAATCTTCCAGTAAATTGGTCAAAGATCTATGTGACATCCAACTAGCATACAAGAGAAAGAAAGGGTGTGGTTTGGGTTTCAATCAAGTTCCTCCTTCATATAATAACAACTACATATACTTACCCGTTATGGAGGAGGAATTGATGAATGAGGACAAGATGATTTACGGTCCAAAAACTGATAAGTCATTAATCAACAACAGACCTGTTGAAAAACGGGCGATTCCTCAAATCAATTTTGTTTCTAAAGGTACAATTGATCCTAATGCTTCGTCTTCACATGTAGATGAAGTAAATGAAGTAAAGTTTGGAGATGTTCTTGGGGATGAACTAGATTCAAATTCTGATTTTTCTAAAAACTCAATAAATGAATCTGATTCTGGTTGTGTTTTTGGACAAGCTTTTCTTAATTCGTTTCATAGTTATGTGTCGTCTTTTGGGCCTGATGTTTTGGGCGAAACTAATAATGATTGTGATGTTTCTAGTTCAACAGCTACTGAAACTGTGTCAGCAGATGTCCCTGATAATGCATTCAGTGAGACCAATGAGACACTTTCACAAGATGATCAGGAAACATCTTTGAAAAATGAAGTTACAAGTGAACCAGTTTTGAAAACATCCGAATCATGTGAATCTAAATCTGAATCTGAATTTGAAAAGGAAAAGGTGGTTACACCAGAAAAAGAGCCACAAAATGATTTTTCTGAATCAGAAGTCAAAGATGAATCTTCTTCAAAAGATAAATTACAAAATGATATAAACAAAGATGACCATCAAAAGTCAAAATCTCATACATGTGCTAGTTCTGATCAAAAGGTACAGAAGAACTCAGAAAAGGCACATGGAACACAGGCAATGCAACCTAAGAAAGCTCGGTCATCTAGACCCATCAGATCAGCTAATGCTGCTAGCTCTCAGAATCTCCATACATTGAAACGACAGACATGTTTCAACTGTGGACTTCCTGGACACATTGCTAGAAATTTTGTTTATCACCCAAACGAACAACAAAATGCTAATACTCACTCTTGTGCTGATGTTTGTGAGCAGGTTCACAACACACAAAAGGAGCCAAATCGAGTAGATTAAAATCGAGGGTATAAGAAGTCTACTCATCAAGGACAAGGCAGCAATAATCCTTATAAGGCTCGTGACAAGGTGAATGAAAGCTCCAATCAGGGAGAAAAGATGAAGAATGGTGCTCAGAGCAACAAGACTTCTGCAAACAGAAAATACAAGCACCTAAATTCGTCTTCGTCTAAGAGTAATGTGCAGGTGCATCCAACGCAAAAAGGACCGGTTTGTCCTTCAGGGCCTGCTAAAGCAAATCAAGCTGCTCAAAATGTCTTTCCTATGAAAAGACAAACTTGCTACAATTGTGGCATTGCGGGTCATATTGCTAGAAACTACACAAGGCGTCCCTATGTACCCTACTATATGCAAAATCAGAGGGTTACACCAAAAGATAACTACCATTCCAAGCCGATGAAGGTATCCTCAGCTACGGTAATGAAGAATGTGAATCCCAAGGTTAAACCATCTGATGGGGATTGGAATGCTGCTAAAAACAAACGCAAAGCTTTTCAGGAACAAAAACGTGTTTCTAAAACTAACAAGCCCAAAACAGCTAAAGTTGCTCAACCAAAGGCAACAAACGCGTTTGCTAAGCCGAAACAAATTTGGAAACCCAAATTCAAAGCAGCGACGTCTCAAATCCTTGAAACGAAAGGGGACTTGTGTTTAAAAGAAGTGTCTTATTTTGATGCTTCAGGTAAATCCCAGGACCACGATGGCCTGGGTACCCATGTCTTACTAATCTCCTTATTTTTCAGGAACAACCAAGGAGGAGTTGTTGACAATCTCTGGAATGTTGATAGCGGTTGTTCCAGAGATAAAAACGGGTAACATTTCACTGTTGCAAAAAGTTCAATTTTTTTTACAGATGATATGTTTCCTTTGTAGGAGATAACAGAAGTAAGAAATGATCAGCAAAAGATACCATTTTAATTCAGTACTTTGATTTGAATTTGATTAGTCTTCAATCTGATGACAGAACGGTTAAGCAAAAATATTTTTTTCTCTTTCTTAGTTCATTAGTTTGTACATAAAGTGTCCTTTCTCTAGTAAATGGTAAATTTACGCATAATATTTATGCACGGGGGAGAGACATATATATAGTTTAGGGGGAGAAAACTCAGAAAAATACAAAAAGAGTCTGCTGTAAATATGCATTGTTTTAGGAGGAGAAAATGAGAAAAATACAAAAACATTAGAAAAATGAAAAAACCAAAAAGAAAAATTGCATGATACGGGAAGTGAAATAAATGTTCGTGTTAAAGGTTTTGACTAACACATGTAAGGTGCCGTAGCTGAAAAGACTAGGATCTACTGCGATATGTCGATAGGCTTGACGCTAAAAATGATAAAAGATACTAAGTGATATAAACATAACGAACTATGTACCATGTGGGTAACATACCAACGGCATATGATTTTATGGTCTTAAATCTTGCGTTGATAGATAGCCAACATCTGAGGTTTCAGGTCTTTTGTAACACCTCGTAAAATCACGACCAATATAATAAAGACACGTGTCATGGACTTTAAACGTGTAAGGAGTTGTTTCTAAGGGACTAAAATTTTCAAACAAAATAAATATGTTAGTAAAAGGGATCCAACGTGTCAACAAGCCATTCTTATGCCTCTGATTGACCTCATACGACGTTCGTATTCTTTAAAGAATTATTTGTCGAACATTGGAAGTCGTTTGTGCTTAAAATAAGGATCTTACGAAACATAAGGGTTAAAAGTGTCAACATGTTAAAAGTAACCTCTGAGTGACGTTTTAGCGATCCCATAAACATTGTAATGATTGTATATTTGGTTCTCAAGAACAATGGATATTAATTTTGTGGAGTTTCAAAGAAATCAAGACTTTTCGGGTGATCGTACAACTAACCGGGAGCTTAACGGAGTTAGTTTATGACCCCAGGTCCTTAAAAGTTAACTATGGGGGTCCTAAATGCAATAAATGAAAGTTAAATAAAGTTTATATGGACCAGGGACCAAAACTGCAAACTTTGAAAGTTGGAATCCGGTAATAAGGGAGTGTCGCGGCCCGCGTAGACTCCTTAAGAGTCTTACGCGACCCGTGTGGAAGTGCCAGATGCAGAAAAACTTGACAGCTGCATGTTCAGCCAGTTCGACCACCTTTGTATGCTTGTTTTCGATTCCAGGGACTGAGCCAATAGATTTTCATGCAATAGGGACACCTGGAATCATCAGGGATCATTTGTAGGGGCATATGGATCAATCTTTGAACTCTGGAAATCCTATATAAGGGCTCTTGTTTCTTCACTTGTCATTTGCACTTGAAATTTATTCACAACTCACTCTCTGGAGCTTCCTGGAGTTCAAACAAGCTTTCCTCAGTTCTATTTTCGTGCTAAGGACCATAGTAAGTGTTCTTAGCCTCTTAAGTTCATGTTTTATTAGTTTAATGACCAAAAGTCAAAGCTATTGTAATTAAGCTTTGACTTAGTTATTAATCACTAATGGTCCAGCCATTATTCGAATTGAAAGTGGCTATGAGTTGGTAATATATGGGTAATAAACCCTTAAAAGGGCACCCACTGATTATCACTCTAACTTGGTCAATTGTCGGGTCAAACTTGTTATTAAAAAGTCAACAGAATCTATTTTTGCAAATAAAGTCATAACTGATAATGTAGAAGTTATGGAACATGTTTAAACATTAAAATAACTTGGTAAGTAATATAAGAACATGTCTAAATATGTTCAACCCGACAATTCTGAGTTTAGGCTCGGTTCCAAACCGAAAGTCGCAAAAGTAGACTTTTGCTTTGACTTTCAGTTCTGACCCGATTTAGCTTAGTTTATGTCACACCCCGACTTTCCACGTGTCACCGGTGGGCCGGGTAGGGAGTATCGTGACGTAGTTGATCTCATCATAGTCAAACAACACAATATATAAATGCACAGCGAAAGCAAAAGGTAAATATAATACAATCCGAATATAAAGTAATATCAAAGTATTACAATAGAAAGTAAAGGATCCACAGGCGGATCTTAAAACATAAACATTGTTCAACAGACTTTAGACGCCTAGAACTTACAAGATTCCTTATTAACGTCCTGAGCAGCTTCCAGCCTATTACGTACTTGTACCTGTCACTTAGACTTTTGAAAATACGTCAGTTTTCACTGGTAAATACACTCAACCGACTCATTTGAAAATGTCTGTGAAAATTGGTTTAGGTGCTCAAGGCACGAAGATGTTTTGACACTTTGATTAAAATGCACAAGGCAAAATTTAATCTTTTATACTTGGGACAAACTATATTTCATGTTATCAGTTTTACATAACTTGCTCTACATACGGGGCCCGGTTCTATGCCGGTTCATGATTAACCGACACACCACTATTCCCTTATTGGGAATCCCTTATTGGGTATAATTAATTAATAAACATATGGCATCTGTCAGGTGTATGCCTACACCCCGTGCTTAGGTCGTGGTCATTGCATTTAATGAGTCAAGGATATCCAGGACACGGTCGCATTAATCCCCAATGTTTCAGTCAAGCAATACGAATTAAAACAGGTATTTGGATTTCCCGACTTATTGGTCTTTGAATCCCATACCTGACCATGCGGTATTTATATTACCGTATCCCAAGCCCGTAATAGGGAAAATAAGTTAAGAGTATTTACCTGAGCTAGCTCCTGTCTTAAATAGCAAGAATTATAATAACTCAGTCGTATTCACTTAAGTAAGCGTAGGTACAATTTACCGGAAGGCTCTAGTCTGGAATGATGGTATAAATAACCAATTAGAATGCTAACGGGTCTTTAATTAAGCCTAAGCTTAGACCGGTTAGTCTTAAGGAAATATACGGTTCAAACGCATGATTAAGCGAAGACCGGAATAGAATGTGTTTTAGACCCGACAAGTTTGAAGACTTGTATGATATGGGAAATCTAAACACCTTCTGGATTTTGGGGTAAAACCGATAAGGTTTGACCCGTTTCGGCTAATATACGCGAACTAGTCACATAAGCCGAACCGTACGCGCAAGAGGCGTAACGGAAATCATAAGAGTCATATACAGGTTTCCTAAGTTAATATGCCTTAAACATGTTGTGATATCAGTAGGATATCTTCCATTATGCCCAAAACGAGTTTAATCTCAATATAAGCCCCGTAGGGGTAATTTGGTTATTTTAAAAGATTATAAAAGAGATTAAATGAAGTTCTGAGATTTGGGTACGAATACATCAGTAAAATAACTTATTTTAATAGGTCATATCAGTTGGTAATAAGCCTTATATGGCAAAAATGGTTTTAAACCCAAACTATGCGTTTAATACTCTTTAAAAGCCATTTAAGCGATTTCCGGGTTATACAGGAAATCTGAGTTTTCTGATCAGTTTATAAAGTTCAAAATACTTTATTTATTATATAAAATCAGTAGCAATTGGATTGGTGTCAAAATACTATGTAGAACTCATTTTATGACCGAAAGGGTATAATCGGTATTAACCGAATTAATGCCATAACCTTAGGTTATGAGCAGGTTAAAAATAATTAAAAATCTTTGAAAATCCCAAAATATTATATTACATCAGTGGGTAAAAGGTTTGGTGTCAAAATTTGGGTTTAGATAGGCTTTATGCTAATTGCGCCTTTTAATTACTAAAAGGCGTTATAATTACGCTAATGAGCATAACTCCTAATCTAGACCTCCAACTTATGTAAAACTTTAGGGACAACTTTATAAATCAGTAATAAGGATTATTGTCCTTTCACTTTTCCAAAATTCTCGTTTTATGGTCGAAAGGGCATATTGGTCAACATTTAAGCAACTAACGGAAACATGTAAACGAATAGGATAATCAATGAACCAACCACAGAGGGTTATGCTAACATGTAGCCTGGTCCTACGGAAGCTCTAAGGCATTTACAAATCATACTAAATCGGGTCAGAACTGAAGTCAAAGCAAAAGTCAAAGTTTTGCGACTTTCGGTTCCGAACCGGGTCTAAATAGAAAATTGTCGGGTTGAACATGTTTAGACATGTTCTTACACTAATTACTAAGTTATATTAATGATCAAACAGGTTGTATGTGTTCTACATTGCTAATCACGCATAAATTAGAAATTAAGTATCTTGTTGACTTTTTATTAGCAAGTTTGACCCGACATTTGACCTAGTTAGAGTGGGAATCAGGGGGAACCCTTTTAAGGGTTTATTACCCACATAATTACCAACTTATAGCTACTTTCAATTCGACTAATCACTGGACCACTAGTGATTAATCGTTAAGTCAACCGTTAATTACGACGGTTTGACTTTTAAGATAAGCTAAGCAAAAACTTAACTAAGAAATGTTAAGCAAACTTACCAAGGTCCTAAGCACGATTAGTGATCACTTGAGAGAAGTATTGAGCTCCAGTAATGATCAGGAATACAAGAGAAAGGTGTGGTTACAATGTTGCAACACAAGGCCCTTTTATAGTGATTTAATCACCTTGGATGGTTGACACACAACACTATCAATGGTTCCTGATCATCAACACATGTCCCTAAGGTTCTAGGAGGCACTTAGGGGTCGCCCATGATGAGAAAATATCTGTTTTGGGTCGGTTAAGCGCGTTTACAGGCTACTGTCTTGTTTTTCTGATACTGGGCGTCTGACGCGGCCCGCGTAAGATGTTAACATCTCTTACGCGACCCGCTTGGGCCTTGAAATCAGATTTAAACATTTTCAAGTTTTTGCATCTTGTCCCTTGGCCCTTCGAAAGGTCAACTAAGCTTATTTCTTGCAATTTGACCCCTTCTTATTTACCTACAAGGGCTTTAAGACTTGTACCCACTTTGCCAAGTCCCTGGACATTTCTGGTTAACCCGAAAAGTCATAACTTTCAACGTTAACGCTTTAACCCCTCGCATACGAATTTGATCATAACTTTCTCATACGACAACGAAACTTTATGAAATTTTTATCACTTATTCTAGTGAGCATAATTAATCGTTACAAGGATTCGGGTTTGCTAAAAGGTCACTCAGAGGTATAACTTAAACATGTTGACACATTTAATCCCTGTAGTTTGTAATCTCTCATTTTCTTTCACAATTAGCTTCGCATGATCCATGATTTATTCGTGTAAGGGTATGAGCATCATGTAGGGTTACTGTAAAGTATATTTATCCCTTGTTGACAATTTGGAATCCTTATATTCACATACTTTCCATGTTTGTCAACTTTAGTCCCTCTAGAGTATACTTCCACACGTTCAAGCTTATGACACGTGTCAATACATTATAGGACGCGAATTTTCGAGGTGTTACATCCTCACCCCCTTAAAAGAAATATCGACCTTGAGATTTGTTAAAGTAAAGGAAGTATTTTCTACCTTATATTGGGCTTAATCTTCCCCAGTACTTCTGAGTCTCTAAGGCACTACAATTGACCTTTATAATAGGCACATGTATCTTTTTGGAGCTTCTAATCCTGTCGATCCTTAATCGACACAGGTTGCTCATACTATCCTATTTCCGCATATCATTATGTGATAGCGCTTTTCGACTTATTGGTGACACGTCGCTAAATCATTAGTGTGGGTCACATTGCGCGTTCCACCAAGCCCCTTAATTAGGTCTTAGTTCGTAAGCTATTTGATCTTGATACATTCGATTTCCTTCGAATGATTCTATATACTCGGAGCTTAACTAGCCTGATAATTTTAACAAATTTAGCACACCCTTCCTGGGTGATATCTATTGTTGAACCTTATTCCTTAACAAGAATTTAGGAGGTTTGCTAACTTCATTAATCCTTGCTTTTCTGCCGAAATAATGGCAACTTATAGATAATTAGGGGTTTGTATGATCTTATTCGTTGTTTCCAATGCAACTTTCAGATCCTGATAAGTGGACTTACCAATCTATTGTCCTAACAATAGATGTTTAACATTCCATCTTTACAAGGTCTCCAAAGGAGTAGCCTTACTATTTACATATCAATTATTATAGAAAAGCTTATCTTAAGGTGGGATGGTTATCCCAACCATTTCTTAAAACTAATCTTAAGGAGTAGCTAATCCTTATAGCTAGTTGAATAACTCAACGATCCTGGGTAGTTGATGGCGATTCTTAATCGTTGTTGAAATAGGGTTGCGGTAATGAGTGCATAAGCAAAATGAACCGTCTTTCTTATCTAACAATATTAAACTCTCTGAATATCGAGTTAGGCTATATGAACCCTCTATTTTAAAGCTTAGTTAATCAGGGTTTCGATTCTTCCAATGATGGTACTAGCCGTCTTGGAGATTTCATAATAATACAACCTTAAATGGGATATAAATCTTAATTCTACCTGCCTTTCAGGGGTAAACAGGGTAATCTTAGGAGAAGATAATCAAGATACAAGGAGGTTACAGAGATTTCCATATCTCAGGCTCCAGTTCACCCATCATTGCTTGTGTCAAATAAGTGACACCTTTATGTTACTAGTCCATGAATTCCTTAATCGGAAACATTTACTTGGACAATTCCATTCTGGATATCTCTTTTGAATACCATTAGTTGACTTTAGTACCATATGACCTCTCGGAATATCTTTGTGGTCCCATGCATTAAACCTCCATACTGATCAGGCATGGAAGCAATCTATGGAACTTATTAAGATACACCAATCCTCATATGGCGCTTTTATCATACCATCTGGGATTTGGAATCGATAGAGATTAAAGAGATATCAACTATATATGCTGACGCATTTCCTCTTAGAGAGAGGACATTTCGAGAATTCTACGACTGAAGGTTTCTGATAGTAACAAAAGAAATGATTCTTCCGATTTCGTCTGTAACTTTTACCTTACACTTAATATCTGGGGTTTTTATGGGAAAATTTCTAAAAGTTTGCTAAGCTTAAGATCTTATGAGAGACTTAGCAGCATCTTAACCCAAACGTATCTCCTTGAGTGGTCAAAGGCTCACCATAAGGAGTTTTGATAACTACTTGTTTCTTATCATCCACAATATGGGCTTGGCTACCAGACGACCAACCCATTCTTATCACTATATCGAGTCCTTTATTATATAAATGGAAACGAGGACAACAGAAAAGAATGATCCCTAATGGATATAAAACATATATCTAATATTGCTGAAGCAGTCTCTGAGGTACCATCGGTCAATTTTACTTTACATTTAACGCTTAGAGTTTTAGCAGGCAGATTTAATGATTTACAAAATCTATTGTCTACGGAAGACTTATCTGAACCTGAATCAATTAATACTCTAGCATGAGCGTTATTGATAAAGAAAATACCTGTTGTGACATTGTCATCCTGAATAGCCTCTTGAGTATCCATTTGGGAGTTTCCGGTTTTGGTCTCCTTAGCCTCGCCAGACTTCTTGGTTTTATTAGGGCAATTAATTTTGATGTGCCCTATTTCATTACAACCATAGCAGGTTGCGTCTCCCAATCTCTTGCAATCCAAGGTCTTATGTTCCTTGGCCTTGCAGATTCCACAGGGTAGAGGTTGAGATTCCAATCTGCATTTTTCGAGGTGGTATTTCCTACAGGTTTTGCATTTGGTCTTTTCACCTGACCGCTGGTTGTTCTTCAGGTCCTTGCATTCGTGGGTCTTGTGATCCATCTCCTTACAGATGACGCATCCCCTGGTCTGATCATAGAAACATTTTCCAAAGTGCTTCTTCCCGCAGGTTCCACATTCGGGTTTTGCCTTCTTTAGCTTGGACTGGTTATAGCTCGAACTGGTCCTACCCTTTTTGTAACCTTTATTCGGGGTATTATCGTACTTTCGCTTATGATCCCTTAACGCTCGGTTCACGGCCTTGTTTACAGCTGTATCTAACATAGCCTGTAACTCGGCGCCCGTTAAATTCAGTCTTGTATCATCATTCTGATTAACTGGATGATTGTGAGCTTCAGAGGAGTTAACCATGGTGAAGCTTTGAAGGCTACAAACCAATTAGTAATAATTGATTTAATTATAGGGTGAATTGTCGAATTTGTTGATTAAATAACTATGGTGTAAATAAACCATATAGGCCAAAAGATAGTATTTAAGTTATTTGATTATGTTCTGCCTAGGTTTTTAAATAAACCATCCTTGGCGTGTAAACAGGATATAATCCTTCATATTTATTAGACAGGGGACATAAATCACGACTGTCAATGTCGCACTGACATTTTATATAGCACAAGAGCTTGTTCCCAAGGACTCTTGATGGCACAGGGCCTTGTCACTAGGGAAAAATCTAAAACATAATCGATGATTCCTTTGGATCGGAAAATTTCATAGTTCATTGTCTTGACAAGAATTTATGAAATAAAAACTATCTTTTCATGTATACACCTTTTCCCGTAGGTATACATCCCAATTGGATGTTTTGATGCGTACATCATGTTCGACGTTTACCAGCCATGATTCCTGTTGATCATTTACGCTAAATAAGGGATTTGGAAAATTCCTAATATAAGGATGACAAGTGTGATTTTATCGCATGACAGTTGTCGGGAGTGTTAATCACATTTTCAGATGTTAACAAGGATCTGAATCTCTTTTTAAACAGGTTTTACCATCTTAGCTAGCTCTTCAATGACATTCAAGCTAGGTCAAACCTTTTAAGATTCTCTTTTAATATTTATACTGGCAGGAAAGGAATGATATTTATTTTTATTCAGGATTTTTATTAATATTATCCTGGATTTAATTAAAATATAACTATAGCACAAAAAGTCAAGTCACAAGGACAAGTTTAATTTATAAGCCACGATTTAGAGAATCGAGGCAAATTTAGTAGTAGCACAAAAGGCCTAGTCACGTGGACAAGTTTAATTTATAAGCCATGATTTCAGAGAATCGAGGCAAATTTATAAGTCAGTAATAGCACAAAAGGCCAAGTCACGTGGACAAGTTTAATTTATAAGCCATGATTTCAGAGAATCAAGGCAAATTTAGTAGTAGCACAAAAGGCCTAGTCACGTGGACAAGTTTAATTTATAAGCCATGATTTCAGAGAATCGAGGCAAATTTATAAGTTAGTAATAGCACAAAAGGCCTAGTCACGTGGACAAGTTTATCGTTTGGGATCGAGGCATTTAGGTGTGAATCAAAGTTCATTACTTTTTCTTGACAGGGAGTTGTAGGCTACCACTGTCTTTAGTCTCAGAGGACATTAACTATAGCCCGTAGGCATTTCCCTTCTAAGGGATGTTTATAATATGATCATCTTATAGGATGACATAAGCCATGATTTCTAAATCAAATAGACTAGATAAGAAAATTGGAATAATCCAATATAAGAATGACTGTTGTGATTTTCTCGAATCACATCTGTCAAGAGTGCTAACACGTTCTTTGGTGTTAACAAGGATTTGAATCTCTTGAATAGGTCCTACCATCTTGGCCTCGTCATATAGGCTAGGTTTACCTTTAAGATTCCTTTTTAATAATAAACGCAGAACAATCCTAACTCGGGATGTTAATAAGGATCTGAACCTAAATTGAGGAACTGCCATCTTGGCCGGGTCTTAATAATGACACAAGGCTAGGTCTTGTCCCTTTTTAGATTTTGCCATTTTATTATAATGGTAGATCTTATAATATAGAAATGATATTTTAAACATAATCGTTCCTTTAAAATTTAAACAAGTATATGGTTGCCCTAAACGGGACTTCTTAAGAAAATGACTTGCCCATGCAAGGGCTAATCAGAAAAATAACAAAAGAAGCAATTTAAAAGACAATGAAATGAATTAGGATTCGTCCTATGTTCTTGTCTAGACTCAAGAATGTGCATCTGTGTAACTGAGATTAAACACTAACGGCTAGTGTTTAATTCACTCAGTGTTGGCTCTGATACCAACCTGTCACACCCCGACTTTCCACGTGTCACTGGTGGGCCCGGTAGGGAGTATCGTGACGTAGTTGATCTCATCATAGTCAAACAACACAATATATAAATGCACAGCGGAAGCAAAAGGTAAATATTTTACAATCCGAATATAAAGTAATATCAAAGTATTAAAACGGAAAGTAAAGGATCCACAGGCGGATCTTAAAACATAAACATTGTCTAACAGACTTTAGACGCCTAGAACTTGCAAGATTCCTTATTAACGTCCTGAGAAGCTTCCAGCCTATTACGTACTTGTACCTGTCACTTAGACTTTTGAAAATACGTCAGTTTTCACTGGTAAATACACTAAACCGACTCATTTGAAAATGTCTGTGAAAATTGGTTTAGGTGCTCAAGGCACGAAGATGTTTTGACACTTTGATTAAAATGCACAAGGCAAAATTTAATCTTTTATACTTGGGACAAACTATATTTCATGTTATCAGTTTTACATAACTTGCTCTACATACGGGGCCCGGTTCTATGCCGGTTCATGATTAACCGACACACCACTATTCCCTTATTGGGAATCCCTTATTGGGTATAATTAATTAATAAACATATGGCATCTTTCGGGTGTATGCCTACACCCCGTGCTTAGGTCGTGGCCATTGCATTTAATGAGTCAAGGATATCCAGGACACGGTCGCATTAATCCCCAATGTTTCAGTCAAGCAATATGAATTAAAACAGGTTATTTGGATTTCCTGACTTATTGGTCTTTGAATCCCATACCTGACCATGCGGTATTTATATTACCGTATCCCAAGCCCGTAATAGGGAAAATAAGTTAAGAGTATTTACCTGAGCTAGCTCCTGTCTTAAATAGCAAGAATTATAATAACTCAGCCGTATTCACTTAAGTAAGCGTAGGTACAATTTACCGGAAGGCTCTAGTCTGGAATGATGGTATAAATAACCAATTAGAATGCTAACGGGTCTTTAATTAAGCCTAAGCGTAGACCGGTTAGTCTTAAGGAAATATACGGTTCAAACGCATGATTAAGCGAAGACCGGAATAGAATGTGTTTTAGACCCGACAAGTTTGAAGACTTGTATGATATGGGTAATCTAAACACCTTCTGGATTTTGGGGTAAAACCGATAAGGTTTGACCCGTTTCGGCTAATATACGCGAACTAGTCACATAAGCCGAACCGTACGCGCAAGAGGCGTAACGGAAATCATAAGAGTCATATACAGGTTTCCTAAGTTAATATGCAATAAACATGTTGTGATATCAGTAGGATATCTTCCATTATGCCCAAAACGAGTTTAATCTCAATATAAGCCCCGTAGGGGTAATTTGGTCATTTTAAAAGATTGTAAAAGAGATTAAATGAAGTTCTGAGATTAGGGTCCGAATACATCAGTAAAATAACTTATTTTAATAGGTCATATCAGTTGGTAATAAGCCTTATATGGCAAAAATGGTTTTAAACCCAAACTATGCATTTAATACGCTTTAAAAGCCATTTTAAGCGATTTCCGGGTTATACAGGAAATATGAGTTTTCTGATCAGTTTATAAAATTCAAAATACTTTATTTATTATATAAAATCAGTAGCAATTGGATTGGTGTCAAAATACTATGCAGAACTCATTTTATGACCGAAAGGGTATAATCGGTATTAACCGAATTAATGCCATAACCTTAGGTTATGAGTAGGTTAAGAATAATTAAAAATCTTTAAAAATCCCAAAATATTATATTACATCAGTGGGTAAAAGGTTTGGTGTCAAAATTTGGGTTTAGATAGGCTTTATGCTAATTGCGCCTTTTAATTACTAAAAGGCGTTATAATTACGCTAATGAGCATAACTCCTAATCTAGACCTCCAACTGATGTAAAATTTTTGGGACAACTTTATAAATTAGTAATAAGGATTATTGTCCTTTTACATTTCCAAAATTCTCGTTTTATGGTCGAAAGGGCATATTGGTCAACATTTAAGCAATTAACGGAAACATGTAAACGAATCGGATAATCAATGAACCAACCACAGAGGGTTATGCTAACATGTAGCCTGGTCCTACGGAAGCTTTAAGGCATTTACAAATCATACTAAATCGGGTCAGAACTGAAGTCAAAGCAAAAGTCAAAGTTTTGCGACTTTCGGTTCCGAACCGGGTCTAAATAGAAAATTGTCGGGTTGAACATGTTTAGACATGTTCTTACACTAATTACTAAGTTATATTAATGATCAAACAGGTTGTATGTGTTCTACATTGCTAATCATGCATAAATTAGAAATTAAGTATCCTGTTGACTTTTTATTAGCAAGTTTGACCCGACATTTGACCTAGTTAGAGTGGGAATCAGGGGAACCCTTTTAAGGGTTTATTACCCACATAATTACCAACTTATAGCTACTTTCAATTCGACTAATCACTGGACCATTAGTGATTAATCGTTAAGTCAACCGTTAATTACGACGATTTGACTTTTAAGCTAAAACTAAGCAAAAACTTAACTAAGAAAGGTTAAGCAAACTTACCAAGGTCCTAAGCACGATTAGTGATCACTTGAGAGAAGTCTTGAGCTCCAGAAATGATCAGGAATGCAAGAGAAAGGTGTGGTTACAATGTTGCAACAGAAGGCCCTTTTATAGTGATTTAATCACCTTGGATGGTTGATACACAACACTATCAATGGTTCCTGATCATCAACACATGTCCCTAAGGTTCTAGGAGGCACTTAGGGGTCGCCCATGATGAGAAAATATCTGTTTTGGGTCGGTTATGCGCGTTTACAGGCTGCTGTCTTGTTTTTCTGATACTGGGTGTCTGACGCGGCCCGCGTAAGATGTTAACATCTCTTACGCGGCCCGCTTGGGCCTTGAAATCAGAATTAAACATTTTCAAGTTTTTGCATCTTGTCCCTTGGCCCTTCGAAAGGTCAACTAAGCTTATTTCTTGTAATTTGACCCCTTATTATTTACCTACAAGGGCTTTAAGACTTGTACCCACTTTGCCAAGTCCCTGGACATTTCTGGTTAACCCGAAAAGTCATAACTTTCAACGTTAACGCTTTAACCCCTCGCATACGAATTTGATCATAACTTTCTCATACGACAACGAAACTTTATGAAATTTTTATCACTTATTCTAGTGATCATAATTAATCGTTACAAGGATTCGGGTTTGCTAAAAGGTCACTCAGAGGTATAACTTAAACATATTGACACATTTAATCCCTGTAGTTTGTAATCTCTCATTTTCTTTCACAATTAGCTTCGCATGATCCATGATTTATTCGTGTAAGGGTATGAGCATCATGTAGGGTTACTGTAAAGTATATTTATCCCTTGTTGACAATTTGGAATCCTTATATTCACATACTGTCCATGTTTGTCAACTTTAGTCCCTCTAGAGTATACTTCCACACGTTCAAGCTTATGACACGTGTCAATACATTATAGGACGCGAATTTTGGAGGTGTTACAGTTTAGATATGCCTTAGGGTTCCTTTAGGAGCATATTACAGGTTAGTATAACCCTCTGAAGTTATACAACCTGGTTCCTTAGTAATCCGATTCATTGCATGTTTCCGTTATTTGCTTAAAAGTTGACCATTATGCCCTTTTTATATAAAAACTAGATTTTTAAAAATGTGAGAGGACAAAAACCTTTATTACTAATTTATAAACATGTCCGCAAAATTTGACATCAGGTCATGGTCTAAAATGAGAGTTATGCACAATATCGTAAATGAAAGCGTTTTTATTAATTAAACGGCATTTTTGACATAAATCCTATTTAAACCCAAATTTTGACACCAAACCTTTTACCCACTGATGTAATATAATATTTAGGGATTTTTGGAAATTTTTATTTAATTTTAAACTGATCATAACATAGAGTTCTTGCATAAGCTCGGTAATTGACGATAATGCCCTTTTTGCTAATAAAATGAGTTTTACACATCCTTTACACATCAAACCTTTTTATACTGATTTTATATAATAAATAAGTTATTTTAAACTATAAAGGCCGGTCAACATCTCAGATTTCTTTAATAAACCCGAATATCGTCGAATACCGACTTTTATGCGATTTAGGCCCATAGTATGGTTTAAAACCATATTAGGCACCTAAGGCTTGTTACCTACTGATGTTATTAATAAATTTTTATACTTTAATATTAAATAAAAGTTTTGAACTCAGATTTCCAAATTTGACCCTTAAAGCTTATGTGAAATGACCAAAATGCCCCTACGGTGCATAGTTTGGACATAAATGATAAATTTCACATATATGCAACATCCTACTGATATAACTCACTAAAATAAATAGTTTTACTGATCATTTTAGACCATAAACTCAGATTACTATTTAACCTCTTTTATAAGCTTTAAAATGACCAAAATACCCTTTCGGGGCTTAAATTGATTTTAAATTCGTTTTGGGCATAATAGAAGGTATCCTACTGATATCATAACACATTTTAAGCATATTAACTTAGGGAACCAGTTCATGACTCATTTGGTTACCCGTTATGCATTTTTCGCGTTCGGTACGGTTTATGTAACTAGTTTACATAAATTAACCGAAACGGGTCAAACCTTATCATTTTCACTTCAAAATCCAGAATGTGTTTAGTTTACCCATATTAAACAAGTCTTCATACTTGTCAGGTCTAAATCACATTCTAATCCGGTCTTCGCTTAATCTTGCGTTTTAAACCGTATACCTTTCTTTAAAACTAAGCGGTCTAAGTTTAAACTTAAGTAAGACCCGTTAGGAATCTAATAGGTTATTAAAACCGTCGTTCCAGATTTAGGAGACTAGTAAAAGCTACTGTACTTGCTACTTTTTTATACGGATGGGATTAAAATTTATATTTTAGCTCAGGTAAATACTTTTAACTTATTTTCCCTTATACGGGCTTGGGGTACGGTATTTAATAATACCGCTTGGTCGGGTATTGAATCTTTAATCAAATAATGGTTAAATTATTGAGATAACCCGTTTAATCTGTTTTGTTTGTTTTAAGCCTTTGGGGAAATTAATGACCATGTCCTGGATATCCTCGGCTCATTCATTGAAATGGCCACGACTTAAGCACGGGGTGTAGGCATACACCTGCGGTGCGTATGTAAAAAGATAAACCCGCTAGTTGAGTATAACTCGCCGTGGGTATATTATGTGGCGTGTCTATTAATCTTTTAACCCGGTACTTCTAACTCGGGCCACTGAACGTATGACAAACATATAAATCTTTTACAAGATTATTTTTAAATAATTATCCCAAGTTATAAAAGAACATTTGTGCCTTGTGCATTTAAATCAATTTTCTTAAATATTTTCAAAAAAGTCAGTTAATTGTATTTACCAGTGTAAACTGACGTATTTTCCAAAAATGTTAAGTGCAGGTACTAAGCGAAATGGGTTGGCTACTCCTAGTATCGAATAAAGAGTCTTGCAAGCTTTAGATGCTTAAAAATCTGTTGAACAATATTTCTTTTATTTTAGATCCGCCTGTGGATCCTCTTACAACCCATTGTAATATCAAATGTTACTTTCGAATCGGTTTGTAATATTTTTACTTTTAGCTTCCACTGTACATTGAACTGTGATTGTTTGACTATGATAATATCAACTACGTCACGATACTCCCCACCGGGCCCACCGGTAATACGTGGAAATATCGGGGTTTGACATCTTTATATTGTTGAATCATCTAGGGATATCTTGGTTGTCCTTCTGTTGCATCCAGATTATATGCAGACCTAGACACAGTCAGGATATCTTAAAAGATCCCAAGAGGATAAAAACCTTAAGGAATCAAATCTCAAAATGAGAAAATTCTCAATGCTCAAAGAGCCAAATTCATACCAAAATGGTATTTGCCTCACCCTCGTTGGACACAATCATTAGTCGCTCTACTGTACGAAAGTACTGACCTGTCACCAACGGTCTAACGTTGTAAATAAAAAAGGATGACATCAGTATACTCACCTATTACGATGAATCGTTGTGCTTACCTTGATTGCGGGGGTATGCCTTGGAATGGGACACACGGGTATAATATTACCTTAAGCATATCACGAAGTTGAAAATTGAAAGTTAAGCATTAAAGTTTAAGTGGACAAACATATTGGCAATCGCATAGACCAGTTTGATTAGGCTCGTACTGAAAAGTGTTCCTTAGTCTGCCTGAGAATGAATTTTGAACCCATTGCAATTGTAATTGTATGTTATGGATGTTGTTTATATTTTGAGTTTTTTATTTGTTTTTAGTTCTTAAAATTAAAAAAAATTAAATTAAAAATTCAACGATACAAATATAGTGTCTTGTTTTCCTATAAAATAAAAAACTCAAAAATAGAGTGTTTATTTGTTTTTCTTAAAAATAAAAAATGTAACGTTCTTGAAGATTTGAGTGATCATCAAAAGTTGAAGGAATTTAAATTGTGAAATTCGAGTATAAGTACTTGAATGTACCTAGTGTTCATGTGGTACGTTCCTCTGTTGCATACAAATGCTTGCTTATGAATTTCTGAGCATGGGCAGAACTTGATTTCAATCAAGAACAGGGGTTGTTGAAGAATTAGATGTTTTTAGCTGCTGACAAAGCATGAAGCATTACAACAACAAGATGTACCTGAGTCAGAGGAACCGGATACGAAACGTCGTCTGACATTGAAAGTACATTTGAAGAAGTACTGTGGACCTGCTTGAAAGACAAAGATTGAATAAGAAAATAGCTGCTGAGAATCCTCCTCTCACATTCTTTTTAACAAGACTTTCAAGCAAAAGCTGATCGTGATCCTGATATGAAGCTAACCACAAGTGCTGAAGAACTTCCACAACATCTGCAGCATAGCGATCACTATAGACTTCGTTGAAGACATTGTTGATTTCATGCTATGAAGACAATTTGATGACATCAGCCTAGGGGAGATTGTTAGGCCCTAAAGTGTGAGTTTGTATTAGGTTTTGGGCCTTTATAGGTCATTTGGGCCAAGCTTTAGGCCATGTGGGCCAAGCAGGCCCAAGGGGAGCCCATGTAGGGAAGTGGGCTTGAGTAGGTATATAAACAAGTATTCAACTTGTTTTAGGGTTTGAACCTCATTGTTACAAAATTCTAGAGAAACATAGAGAGAGAGGTGATTCGATTGTGAAGAACACTTGTACCAGACAGTTTTGCTTATTCAAGTAATAGAATCGCGTGCAAGTGTTGAAAGGTGATTTTGGTATTCTTCGAATTTCATATTTTCAGTTTTTTCTTGAATCTCACCAAGTTTGGATTCCACACAAACTTGGTGATTGTTTGATATCATTGAAAGATCCGGTTTACGGGACTTACAGAGACTAGAGGTGAATGTTGGAAGGGACAGTGCTGGACTTGAAACCATATTTGTGGTATAGTGGTCGTTGGTGTTCATCGATGTGAATATTAAGGAAAGGGAACAACATAAACATGATGGGAAAAGAGTTTAATATTTTAATTGTTAAGGTAATAAAATAAATAAAAATAAAAAATATAAAAAGTTAAGATAAAATAAAGAGTAAAATGCACGGATAGTCCCTGTGGTTTGGTGAAATTTCACCTTTAGTCCTCAACTTTTCAGAATTACACTCTTAGTCCCTGTGGTTCGACAAGTTATTACTCTGATAGTCCCTAAAGCGGATGGAGGTTACTCGGATAGTCCCTGTGGTTTGACAAGTTGTTACTCGGATAGTCCCTGTGGTTTGACAAGTTGTTACTCGGATAGTCCCTCGGTTAAGTGGGTGTGAAATGACAAGGACTATCCGAGTAACAACTTGTCAAACCACAGGGACTATCCGAGTAACAACTTGTCAAACCACAGGGACTAAGAGTGTAATTTTGAAAAGTTGGGGACTAAAGGTGAAATTTCACCAAACCACAGGGACTATCCGTGCATTTTACTCTAAAATAAAAGTACAAAAATATTTCATGAACAACATAAGGTAGCGAGCATGAACAAACGTTCACGAACACGATACCGAATGTTCACGAACACAATCAAACAAATGAGACCTCTGTTCATTTTTGTTCATTTAACTAATTGAACGGAATTTCTTATTCATGTTCGTTCATTTATTAAACGAACGTAAACGAACTTCCCACTGAACGGTCTACGAACAATTCGCCGAACGTTTGGTTCGTTTAGAACCCTAGTTGTTATTCATAAATGGTTGGTTGAGGAAAAAGAAGCTCTTACATGAGCTTATCTTCATGTGATAAATTAAGCCATAGTCGGAAAAATCCAAAGGAGCACCAACTACCGGAAGCGTATCCATAATTATTTTTGTGAAGAAATTTATAACAAGTATAACCGAACAAAGGCGTATACATTGTCTGCTTCCGAACGAATCCATATCCATCATTAGTCACCACTACCAATGGTGTCAAAAAGTTCAAAGGCATCCAAGTCGGGAGCGTATACATCGTCTGCTTCGAATGAAATTGACTTGGATGACAATGAAATCCTTCGGAATTTCAATTTCAATCTCAATGATAATGAAACCCCTCGAATGACTTTCAAAAGTTGCCTCATCCAATGGGTAAAATAAGGCTAAAGAGGCTCCAACGAAGTCGAGGGGGATCAAACCAAAACGAGACGTCGGTTCATGTGAGCGTGCTGGCAGGAGTCGGTTCTCTCTAAGATGAAGAACGTGGTGTGAATCGATCAATAACAATTCATGAAGAAGGTGACCACGTGTCGCATAATGCCCCATTTTCAAGCCCTTCCGCAGCGTGTGGTCTAACCAAAAGTTTCTCTACACCTGAAAACCTAAACTAACCAAAACTACTGCTAACAGAAAACAAATAAAAGGCAGAAATCATGTCACAACATTAAACAAAACAACACTTAGAAATATCCCTATTCTCATACTCAATTACACCAAATACCAAAAATGCCTAGTAAACCAGTCAATTTCAGTTATCTTACCCTAATTCAACCCATTCAATCACTCATATTAGTATTAATAACCTTTTATAGTCCTTTTCAACAGTCAATTAGCAAACGCAAAGCAATAATAACGTACACATGAAGTTCTATTGAATTGAGACTAAAACCGACGAGAGGTTTTAACTCCCGGGGAAGTAAGTGAATTGTTATTATCATGATCTTCGTGATGTTTGGAGGTGAATAGTCCTTCACTGCTGTTATGGGTCATTTTCTGAATATACGTATCCTGACTAATATCCTGCTTTTAATTGTTTGTTTGTGACCAGGATACTGGACGGGGATATTGCTTAGATCCTGGGCGATATCCTAAGTTTGAGTAAATTAAACACGTGCAGGAGAATGGCTGCAAGTTACTAACGGTCATCAGGACTTCTTCTCCTCAAGACTCGGACGTGTTTGTTGAAGGAGAGACGTTGAACCCGAAAGACCAGGTCTATAACGTTCGATTAAGGAATACTCGGTGGATCCCGGAAGTTTAGGATAGTTTGTTACATTATCTTTACTATAAATAGATGGGGGCGGATCAGTTTAAGGCACACAATGTTTCACTAACACTCTCGAACACTTTCACTCTCTAGCTCATTGCAAACACCACACTTGTATTCAAATTTCATTGTAACACATAGTCGATCCGCACCACATCCTGCACTGTATCCTGATGTTTGAAGTAATAAGAAGAACAAGGCAGCTGCGATTGTCAGCTCCCGAGGTTTTATGCCGGCGATCTAGATTGATCAAGGGCTTTCCTCGTACATCTCGTGTCGTTTACTTTCCTTTTGCTCATAGTTTAATCATAGATACAGCTCTATATCCTTAGCTGTATCCTGAATACTGATTTTCTAAATAACTTAACAAGCATATTTTTCACACATATTTCTAGCACACTACCTCACTTAACTAATTTGATCACTAAATTGCTTAGGTAATTTTTGACCAAAACAATTTGGCGCCCACCGTGGGGCAAGTGGTGCTCTCTTTACTAAATTTTTTTGTGAAATCGCTAATCGGCTTTCTATTTTCAAAACTTTTTGCCACATTGTCCATAATGGCCTCAAGATCAAACATGAGTTCCTCTACTGTGTCTGCTATGACTTCTGCTACTACTGGTTCAGTGCTTCCACCACCTCCTCCAAGGATGCCAGCCTCTTCACGACCTCAGGATATTATCCCTACTCGCAGTGTTCAGGAATCTGCTCCCGTTCTAGCTTCTCATGATGAAATTCTTACTTTATTTGGAAGTGTGCAGGAACAAATGAGGCAGCAACAGGAAACAAACCAAATGCTTTTAAGGGAAATACAACTCCTGAAGTCTGGCTCGAGCAGATCTGCTGAGGATAATGTCACTCCATTACATCCCAGAACGTTGAACTTTAGTTCAGCCGTGTATACTGAGGATAACAGGGGAAATATTGTGCCCAGCCTTCCTCAGAATCATACTCCTGAAATACCCTCTTCGGTCAGGATGTCAACCATGAGGAGCTCAGGATATGCTTCAGGATATGGGCAAAATCCTCCAACGGGTAACGTGTCAAATAATAATAATACTCGTGCTACTAACAATAGTGGATCTTTGCAGGATACAGGTGTAACATCAGCACTTACTAGGGAACTTCAGAAGTTGAAGGACATGATATCTAGTGTACCTGGGGTGGTCCAGCCGATCCCGGAAGTGTCCCAGGACAGCCACAAGATATCTCGTTTTGCATATCCTATCTGTGATGCTGAGATCCCAAAGAGATTCCAAACCCCCAACATGAAACTTTATGATGGGACTACGGATCCTGAGGAGCATATTGCTCAGTATAGGGAAAGAATGGAGATTAACCCTATCCCTCCGGAGCTCAAGGAAGCGTGCTTGTGCAAGGGATTTGGTTCTACTCTAACAGGATCAGCCTTAAAATGGCTGTTAAACGTTCCTCCTCACTCAATTACTTCGTTTGCTCATTTGGTTAATTTATTTAACAGTCAATTTTCTTGTAGTCGGAGTTTTGAGAAACTAACCAGTGATCTTTACAGGATAACTCAAGGGCCTCAGGAACCCTTGAGGGATTACGTGAACAAATTCAGTCGAGAATCCTTGGATATCCCACATCTTGATGTTGCAACAGCTGTGCAAGCTTTTAAGATGGGATTACAAAAGGATTCTCAGTTTTATCAGGATCTTGTAATGAATCCCTGCAGGAATCTCGACGAAGCTCGTAACAGGGCTTTGAGATATATCCGTCTGGAAGATGACAGGAAGATGCACGAAAGGATGAACTCATCTAACACTTATGAGTCAACTAACAGGAAGTCAAAATCCTCATTCAAGTCATATCGGCCTAAGCCATATGGTAGAAATGAAAACAAGAGAGTGAATGCTGTCGAAGATGAGGATCCTGAAGAGTATCCTGAGTTGTCTGAATATTGCTTTTCTGTTAACATTCCTGAATTGATGTATGCCATGCAGGGTCTAGGAGACAAGGCTAGGTGTGCTCGAAAGAATCAACAAAAGGCTGACTGGAAAGATAAGTCAAAATGGTGTGCTTTCCACGAAGATTTCGGACATGTAACTGAGGATTGCATTGCTCTAAGGAAAGAAATAAGCTATCTTCTAAGCAAGGGATATCTGAAAGATCTCTTAGGAAGAAAGAAGAATAAGGGTCAGGATACTGAGAAGGATCCTGAACGAGCAGCATCACCTCCCGCGGATGCCAAGATAATCAACTTCATTTCGGGAGGATCCGACATTTGTGGAACTTCGTATTCGGCAGCAAAGAGACATGCAAAGGAAGCTAAGGCCAAAAGGGGAGACAAACCTGTCAGGATGACTACCCTCACAACTGACAAAGTGATCACATTTGATGCTGATGACAGGGATACTGTCCAGGATCCTCACCATGATGCTCTGGTAATAACATTATATGTGGCTAACCATTTTGTACGCAGGATATTGGTTGATAATGGCAGCTCCGTCAACATAATCCAATTAGAGACTCTGAAGAGAATGAATGTATCTCCAATGGATATCACTTCGAAGTCTACCGTGCTTGTTGGGTTCAGTGGAGAGGCTAGAAACATAGTGGGAGAGATAAAGTTACCAGTATACGTTGAAGGAGTCAACTCGATACAACGTTTCTGTGTAATGGATTCTCTATCCTGCTATAACATCATACTGGGAAGACCGTGGATTCACGATATGAAGGCTGTGCCATCAACATATCACCAATGCATCAAGATACCTACCCCTTGGGGAGTTGTCAAAGTTGATAGTGATCAGTAGGAGGCGAAAGAATGCTACTCATCCTCGATGAAATCCTCAACCAAACCTAGTGCAGCATAGCAATTAAAGATGCGGGCCCAGGATATCGTGGAGGATCCGGAGCAGGATGTGAAGAAAATTATCCTGGACCAGGATAATCCTGATATTTCGGTGCTCGTAGGGATCAATATCCCTCAGGATATTGAAGAACAATTAATTAACTTTTTGAAATGCAGGATGTCAACGTTTGCATGGAAGCATGAGGATATGACAGGCATATCCAAAGATATTATCACTCACAAGCTTGGAATTGATAAATCATTCAAGCCTGTGCAGCAAAAAAGAAGGAAGTTTGCTCCTGAGCGGAACACGATTATCCAGGAGGAAGTTGAGAGATTATTAAAGTCCAGGATGATCAGAGAGGTTAAGTTCCCAAGGTGGCTAGCAAACGTGGTTGTAGTACAGAAGAAAAATGGGAAATGGAGAGTTTGTGTGGACTACACAGACTTGAACAAAGCCTGTCCTAAAGACCCATTTCCTCTTCCCCACATTGATGCAATGGTAGATGCCACTGCCGGGCATGAAATGCTGACCTTCATGGACGCATCCTCAGGATTTCAACAGATCCAAATGGAACCTTCTGACCAGGAGGATACTGCCTTCATGACACCAACAGGTATTTATTGTTATACAGCTATGCCTTTTGGTTTGAAAAATGCAGGTGCAACATACCAAAGATTGGTAAACATGATGTTCAAAGACAAACTGGGGGACACCATGGAGGTATATATCGATGATATGGTGGTAAAATCTAAAAAGGCTGAGGATCACCTCCAGGATATCAAGGGAGCATTTGATATCCTGGATCCATACAACATGAAGCTGAATCCTGCTAAATGTCATTTCGGAGTGGGGGCAGGAAAGTTTCTTGGATATATGGTGACAAAAAGGGGGATAGAAGCAAGCCCAGAGCAGATCAAAGCTATCCTGGATATAAAATCACCCTCAAATATGAAGGACGTACAAAGATTGACAGGCCGAGTAGCAGCTTTAAACAGTTTTATCTCGAGATCCTCAGAGAAGTGCAAAGATTTTTATGATATCCTGAAGAAGAACAAAAGATTCGAATGGGGGGAGAAGCATGAAGCAGCCTTGCAGGATTTGAAACGATATCTCTCAACCGCACCTTTATTGATGAAGCCTGAAAATGGTGAACCACTATCCCTATACCTTGCTGTATCAGGGAATGCTGTAAGTGCCGTTCTTATAAAAGACCATGAAGGTCAGCAATATCCTGTTTATTATGTTAGTAAAAGTTTGTTAGATGCTGAAACTAGGTATTCTCATTTAGAAAAATTAATATTAGCTCTAGTCATGGCATCGACAAAGCTTAGACATTATTTCGAGACACATAGGATACATGTTAAAACAAATTATCCTGTCAAAAATGTGCTTAGGAAACCAGAGATGTCAGGCAGGATGGCCAAGTGGTCAGTAAAGTTAAGTGCTTATGATTTAGTATATGAACCTAGAAATGTCATAAAGTCTCAAGCTTTAGCTGACTTTGCGGCTGATTTCAGTAGTGATATTCAGGATGAGGTAGACCTAGAAGTTCAACAGTTAGGAGAATCCTCAGAACCCTGGACATTATATACTGATGGTGCATCTAATGTAAGAGGAGTAGGATTAGGAATACTACTAAAATCGCCACAGGGGGACATATTACCCCAGGCTATTAGGTGTGAATTTCCTGCTACTAATAATGAGGCAGAATATGAAGCTTTAATTGCAGGATTATAATTGGCTAAGAGTATGAGCATCAAAAATTTGCAAGTATATGTTGACTCTTTGTTTATTACTAACCATTTTAATGGATCCTATGCAGTTAAGGGTGAGAAATTAATCGAATATCTCGATATTCTCAAAAAATTAGCAGGATATTTCGATGTTTTTATACTTGAACAGGTACCAAGGGAGGATAATGCTGAAGCGGATGCCTTAGCAAATTTGGGATCATCGATCAGGATACCCGAATGGACCCAAATACCAATATTACATGTCTTATATCCTGCAACGAATCCTCAGGATAAAGAAGTAGCGGGTATTCAGGATCCTGGAGCAGAGCATCCTGAAGAGGATCCTAAACCCTGGACAGCTCCAATCATGAGATATCTCAAAGAAGGACACATCCCTAGAAATGAAAATCCTAAGGCATTTAGGATGAAGGTATCACGATTCACTATTATAAATAATATTTTATACAATAAATCTCTTGCAGGACCGTATTTGAGGTGCTTGGAGGATCCTGAAGCCAAAGAAGTACTTCAGGATATACATGAAGGGGATTGTGGTAACCATGCTGGGGGCAGGTCGTTATTCTCAAAAGTATTAAGGACAGGATATTATTGGCCAACAATGAGAAAAGATGCCGCAGAATATGCTCGAAGATGTGACGCATGTCAAAGACATAGTAACATACTGCATCAACCTGCTGAACCATTGTATCCTATTGTTTCCCCTTGGCCATTTATGAAGTGGGGTATGGATATAGTGGGAAAGCTACCAAAAGCTCCGGGAGGAAAAGTCTTTATGCTAGCAATGACGGATTATTTCTCTAAGTGGGTTGAAGCTGAAGCATTTGTTCAAGTTAGAGACCAAGAAGTAGTATCCTTCATAAAGAGGAATATCCTGACCAGATTCGGAGTACCAGCCGAGATAATCTGTGACAATGGTTCTCAGTTTATAAGCAAGAGAACTACTGACTTTTGCAAGAGTTGGGGAATCAAAATGATAACATCTACTCCAGTACATCCTCAAGCGAATGGACAAGCAGAATCCTCAAACAAGATAATTGTCAATAACTTAAAGAAAAGGCTTGGAGCCAAAAAAGGAAGATGGGCAGAAGAATTACCCTTTGTTTTGTGGGCTGATAGGACAACGGTAAAGAATGCAACAGGCCAAACCCCATTTTCCTTGGTATTTGGAGCAGAAGCAATGATTCCAACGGAAATGACAATACCTACTGCAAGATCTACCCTAAGTGATCCTGAGCAGAATCCTGGAGCCTTGAGTCAGGATTTAGACACTATAGATGAGAAGAGAGATGCGGCAAGGCTAAGGATGGCAACATATCAACAGAGAATATCCAGGGCATATAACAAGAATATTAGGACCAGAAGATTTAAGGTTGGAGATTGGGTATTAAGAAAGGCTTTTCAGAATACTACTAATCCTGCCGATGGCAAGTTAGCTCCAAAATGGGAAGGACCATACGAAGTTGAATCAGAAGCAGGGAAAGGAGCATACAGACTCAAGAATATGGAGGGGGATATGCTACCGAGATCTTGGAATGCTATACACCTTTAGCTCTATTTCAAGTGAGTTTAGAATTTAATTTCTAACTCAGGATGGTATGAATTCTACCTTTTTTAAATATGTTTGGTTTAATTTGTTCTCTGTAATCCAATACTGACTTAAGCATCGGAGGGGTGTTAGCCAAGCTAACACCCACCTTAGTTTACAATTGTTTTGCAGGATATAGCTCCAGGATATGTACTCAAGATAACTCGAAAGATTAGAGGATTGGCCCCCTCTCTCACGTACAAGGGATCCTGATCCCTTCACAGGTTTAAAGGTATTCACCTTTCTTCCGAATTGGGTTTAAACACCCCGCCTGGAGCGCAAGTTATTCAGGGATAGTTCAAGGTGGCGGGACCAGTCCATGTAAAAGTGGCTGGCAATTTCGTTACTGTTGGCTATATCCTGAATCCTAAAGGTATATGAGGATTGATCACCCTCTCTCACGAAAGGGTATTTTCATACTCTCTAAGGTTTAAAGGTTTTCACCTTTCTAAGTCTTGGAGTTTATACACTCCCGCCTGTAGCGCATGAAAATTTGGGATTTTCCCCAGGATACAAGGGATTTATCTCCAGTACATCCTTGGGTTTTACCCTTGGGACCTAAAAAATTGCCTATACGATGGAAATTGACATACAGAAGATTTCTAAGTATTTGAAGACATTGTACACAGGGGACATTCCTACCAAGGCAGTGATGGAAAGCTCAAAGGCTAAAGCTCGGAGCTAGTATGCTAAATATCTCACATAGGGGACATCTTCATTGGAAAAGTTGCAAGGAGATTGAGGTTTGATAATAGGGTTATATACTACTCCGGGTATGATCTTTCCTTTGTAAACATCATCTAAGTTTTTAGTAACACTATGTTTTATAAAAGGTCAAGTATCCTGATATATTCTCAAAGTCCTTTTCAGGATATTTGATTAAGGTGTTTGAAACTAGTATTAGTTTGGAACTTTGATCATTTAAGTATTATCATAAACCGGTTTTGGAAAAATAGATTGTTTTTCAAAAACTTTCTACAAAGTTGAAGGAATGTTTAGAAGTCCTATCTAATAAAAAAGTTTTTCTAATATATTGCTGAGCATACTGATCAGGATATTTTCATAAGATAACAATATAAAATTTTTTGCAAGGCTAAGAATTATACTTAGGAAAAACGGAAGATAATGGCAAGAAAAATAAAAAGACGAAATTATTCTTGAAGCAATCAATACTGGTTGATAACTGAAGGTTTCATCCTGAAACCCAGGACCCATCCACCTTCGGCTATCAAATTGTTTCGATACAAAAATAAAAATTGTTCATAAAAACATAAAATTGTTCGAATAATTTAAAGGAAATAAGCTCTAGGGGGTAGTGCCTTCTTCGTCGATAGTGGTTTCAGCAACATCCGCCTTGGGATCCGCCTCAGCATCCTTCTCAGCATCGGTTTCCTTTTCAACTGCTTTGGAAGATTCTTCGACAGCTGATTTGGAAGAGGTGCCCCCGAGGTTCTTTAGCTTGGTCTCCCAAGCACCAACATCCCAAGAAGGGCATTCAAAACCTAATGTTTTGGCTTCATGGGCCATCTTCAACCTGGCTTGGAGGAGAGAAATGACGACGGAACTTTTGAGGCTTTCCCGGTAGCTGACCATATCCCGTTCGTACTGCATGTGGGCAGCTTCAAGATCGGTCTGGGCTTGAAGAGCAGCTTTGTTGAGAGCAGATTGGTGTTCTTGAGTCATGGGTTTAAATTTCTGCTCGTAATGACGAGATTTGGCGGCTGCAATCATGCCTTGATCGGAGATTGTGGTTTCAGCTTCCTTTAGCTTGGTTTCAAGCGTCTTGTTGAGCTTGCAGGATTCTTGATATAGGTTAACCAAACGCTCAAGACCCTACAAAGGTAAAAGGACAGGTATTAATATTAATAAATCTTTGAAAATAATGTAAGCCGCAGGATGTGATATGAGAAAACTAACCTGGTTGAGAAAGGAAGTCATAAACCCGCTGGCTTCAATGAACCCATGTTTCTCATAAGGAAATGTGTCAGAGATGACGGGGGAGTCAGGCTCCTTCCTTTTGCGGGAACTTGAGCTCCGGGGCTTGGTAGCCGGTGAAGGTTTAGGGATAATGATGGCTCTGGAGCTGCTGGGTTTAGATGTAGCTGTGGTCTTGGGGCTAGGTTCTTTCTTGACCTGGATCTGATCAGAATAACTGTCCAATTCGTCGAGGTCAAAGACTTCAGGGATCTTGGCCGGTGCTGCATAAAGGGAGAAGTTTTACTCTTCATTTTACTATTTTACTGTCTTGACTAATTATTTTGAAAGTAATCCTTACCAGACATTTCGGATGACGAGTATTGACTGGAACTCGGGACGTGTGTGGTGAAAGTCCTGTCTATTGCAGGTAACTGGTAAACAGTATTGATTCTCTCTTCTGATTCGGCGGTAGGGGGAGCGACTTCCTTGAAGTTCACTGCATAAAGATCGAAAAGAAGGATGTTAATAAAAGATGAGAATTAAATGGTCTATGAGAGTATTTATGACCCTACCGGTGGTTAACCACTCCACCGGAAGGTTGGCACCCTCAGCAATGGAGTCTCATTTGACGAAGAAGAATTTGCGTTGCCATCCGTCTTCGTTTTTGGTGGCTTTGAGAATTAGGGGTTTGTTGGAGGTCGAAAAGAGCAAGAACCGGCTAGAGCCATGGGATCGGAGGCGATAAGTGATAGGCAAATCCTCGATGCGGAGGTCGGAACAATGGAGGTTTTTTATTTGATTAAGTATAATTAGTACTCTCCAAACCATGGGCATGGTTTGAGCAAAAGAGATGCCGGTGGTTCGAAAGAATTGCATCATGAATTCAGGAAAAGGGTATCGAGGACCTAGCGAAAAAGGATATGCTGGAAAACAAACCCATTCAGTGGAAGAAACATCCGATCGGATTGACCGATCGAATGGTCTGAAGACCGTGTTATCAGGGAAAGTGCCGGAGGCTCTTAAAGCTGCAATGTCTGCGTTGTCAAAAGCACAAATCTCCTTTTCGGGATTTTTAAGGAGATTCTGCTGGGTGAAGGTCTCGGCATCCATTGCGAGTAAGGCGATGCAAATTGATAGAAAGTAAATCAGAAATGGAGAATTACCTGAAGGTTCTGTTGAAGATATCTGCTTTTCAAACAAGAAAAAAGAAGATATAGGGGCATTGTGGATCTCCATTGAGCAAAAAGCGCGTTGGAAGTTACGATGTGATCTTGACCGTCGTTTCGTTTTAAATGCCTTGAGTTATGGGATAAGATTTTTGAAATAAATCCGTTGGATTGGTATACCAACCGATATATTTGGGGACAATTGTTATGGGTCATTTTCTGAATATACGTATCCTGACTAATATCCTGCTTTTAATTGTTTGTTTGTGACCAGGATACTGGACGGGGATATTGCTTACATCCTGGGCGATATCCTAAGTTTGAGTAAATTAAACACGTGCAGGATAATGGCTGCAAGTTACTAACGGTCATCAGGACTTCTTCTCCTCAAGACTCGGACGTGTTTGTTGAAGGAGAGACGTTGAACCCGAAAGACCAGGTCTACAACGTTCGATTAAGGAATATTCGGTGGATCCCGGAAGTTTGGGATAGTTTGTTACATTATCTTTTCTATAAATAGATGGGGGCGGATCAGTTTAAGGCACACAATTTTTCACTAACACTCTCGAACACTTTCATTCTCTAGCTCATTGCAAACACCACACTTGTATTCAAATTTCATTGTAACACATAGTCGATCCGCACCACATCCTGCACTGTATCCTGACGTTTGAAGTAATAAGAAGAACAAGGCAGCTGTGATTGTCAGCTCCCGAGGTTTTATGCCGGCGATCTAGATTGATCAAGGGCTTTCCTCGTACATCTCGTGTCGTTTACTTTCCTTTTGCTCATAGTTTGATCATAGATACAGCTCTATATCCTGAGCTGTATCCTGAATACTGATTTTCTAAATAAGTTAACAAGCATATTTTTCACACATATTTCTAGCACACTACCTCACTTAACTAATTTGATCACTAAATTGCTTAGGTAATTTTTGACCAAAACAACTGCCACCGTGAAAGAGGAAGTCGTTCAACTGAGGAGTGAAATACTCGTTGTAGAACTCGGTGTGGGTGTCACGAGTATCGTGAGAAATCGTCATAACTACTAGTTGTAGCCCGTGGACGTAGGTTACATTGATCGAATCACATGAATTTGTATTTCGTTTTCTTTGATTTGATTTTTCTTGTGCATGATTGTTTGGTTGTGATTTGCTATCCAAATATACCTAATAACTGATATATCTAGATAGAAAAGCATGGTATCAGAGCTTAAGGCTTTCAAGCTCTTGTTTGGTTACAAATCTTCCACCTGTTTCACGAATTTGACCTCCGCAGTGAAAAAGGGGAATGAAGGTTTTAAAGATCAATTGACGCCGTTGGTAAGACTCTGAACAGGCACTACAGTAAATCACAACCAAACTAGATTTTATTCATAATTTTATTAATGTTTTATGTATATATATACACACACACTTTATGTATATACACACACACATATATATACACATCTATATCTATATATATTAATAAATGAGATGATTTGGGCCATGTGTCAATTGATGGTGAAGCAATTTTGCTTATGTGGCATCCTATGATTGAGTAAAAGGTGATTTTGGGAGGGAATTCTTCTCATTCTCTATACACAAACCAAATTTCTCAAAACACAAACCAAAACCTTGGTTGGACGCGGGATCCGAGAGAGTTTGGAGGCGGGATCCGTTTTAATTCGGGTAACCCAATTCTAAAAATGGATAGTATATATTATCTTCAACAATACTTCACAATCTCTATTTTCTAAACCCTAGCCTCCTTCCCTCCCATTCATCGTTGCTTCTACTGGATTCATCAATGTCTTGATGATTCAACAAACATGTAACAAATCTTCTTTAGATTATTAGCTATCTTCTTCGTTAATCTACTTTTTGTGTATATGTTTTTATCGATAGTATTCATTCATTCTTTTTTATTTCATCCATTTATTTTCCAGTAATTAGGGCTATGTTTTTTTGCTCTTTTTTCTTCGATCAATTTCTTCTTCATTTGATATCAACAGGTATATTGTATATTAGTTTGTTTGGTTCGATTTTCATTCATCCCTTTGTTTTCAGTCTGTTTCACCTTACGGATGACACTAATTCTCTATGTGTTTTATCCTGGTTTTCATATTTTTGATCTTTTATTATTGATTTCATTATAGAACAGTTCGTTTTTAGGGTTTAAGGTTTTCTTTTTCACCTTTTGTTGTTGATTTGATTATAAAATAATCAGATCTAAAGATGTGAACAATGGAATTTATAATTCCCCTTTTGTTTTTTGCTTTTAGGTTTTGCGAAATGGTGTTGTTTAATGATGTGGCATATGGAATGTTATTAGTTTTATGTTTCTCTGAGTTGACTGATTTTTGAGAGCTTCTGGTTATCAATCAATCTGTTTCAATGCAATATGTAAGCGATATTAGGTTTTGCGAATTGGTGTTGTTAAATGATGTGGCGTACGGAATGTGTTTAATTTATTGTTTATGCGATGTGAGTGATTTTTGAAGAGTATGTGTGGTTGTTGGTGACAGATATGCGTTGGATGTAAGAGATCATGCACAAGAGAGGAATTTTTTACGAAGTGTAAGAGAGAATCATGATCACACATTCATTTTGCGAAATTTAAGGAGGGAAGAGTATGATGGTCTTTTATTCTTACAACTAGTTTCCTCCTTGATTTTCAAACGCCTATAACTTTTTCATACATTAACATTTTATAAAAAAATTACATCGTATTAACGAGCATTTCATTCTGTTTAATTCGAGCAAGCTATTGCTATAGTGTTCTAAAAAATAAATTACAGGACTTTAAATACCTATTACGTGATTACGTGATTTTGAATACCTAGTACCCATTACGTGATTTTTAATACTCAGTATCCATTACGTGATTTTGAGTACCCGGTACATGACTACGTGATTTTTGAATACCCTTTACGTGATTACACATTCAACATAAATCATTACGCATTCAATGTAAATTCATTACATGATTACACATCTATACTATCTATAATAAGAGATTATGAGCTGATGTAAATCTGCCTATGTGTCAACTTCTAAGGTATGCCACATGTCAATGATGATGTCATAATTCCGGAAAACATTACAATTTACAACCACAGATAATCTATAAATCAGATATATATTTATTTTTATTGATTAGAATTAATTAGTGGTTTTTTTAGGCGGGCCAATTTAAAATTCAAAATTTAAACAACTGATCCATAAAAACCTCTCTCTAGAATTCAAAATTAGAGCTTCACTTTCAGAAATCAATCCATTTCTCTCTGATGGAGTTGGTTCTCCTGTTCACTCCACCCTCTCTGCTTCTCTACCGCAACCCCTCAACGCCGCCGTGATCTGCCGCTGCCGGCATCTGATTGTCGTATCTATAGCCGTAAATTTATCATCGATTCATGTCACAATGTCATCTACGCCCCGTGATTTTCAACTATTCAAAACAAAAACAACAAGATTGATTATCGTTCTCTAGGGTTTTCATTCTTCCAATCATTTTAATGGCTAAATTTTCAATATCTTTTGCATGTGTCTTCTTTATTCTTTGGTTCAACCCATGTGCACAACTCACTATCACTTATTCTTTTCATTTGTGGATTTCTGCCTTTGACATAGGTACGTAGAACTAATTTTCTTGCAATTTGATTATAATATGTTCGATAATTACATTATCTGTTTGTGGTTTCTCTTCATATGTTTGATTTAGACTTAGTTTTAAGGAGGAGCACAAGCTCAAAAACACCTAAATTTATAACTACTAAATTTAGTGAAATGGATGTTGATTTATGATTTTAATTAACCAGGTGGATACGATAAGGAAGACAAAGCAGCGAGAGCTTATGAATTAGCAGCCCTCAAGTATTGGGGTCCCACCACCACCACAAACTATCTGGTAGTAATCTTTATCTTATATGACCTGAATTAATTGAAAGTAAGGATGGGCTTGCTAAAAGCTTATACATCGACTCTGATCATATTTTTTGTATAAATTTGGATGATTTAGGTTTGCAACTATGAGAAAGAGCTTGAAGAAATGGACAACATGACTAGGCAAGAATTTGTTGCTCTACTTAGAAGGTATATATAAGTTGTGTCGGTTTCACTTTGTGAATTAAGTGCAATTGTGAGTGCATTAGGTTATATATAGATAGTGTCTAATTAATCTTTAAATTTGTAGGAAAAGCAGTGGTTTTTGTAGAGTAGCCTCAATTTATAGAGGTGTGACAAGGTAACAAATGTTAGTTATCATATAACCGGATGTTCACCGTCCAGTTCGCCAAGTTTTTGTCAAAAATATGGATTAAACTTCTAATAATGGTTTTAGATTAAGAAAACCGAACCGACCAGGTTGGTAATTGGTTGGACTGCCAGTCACTATCACAATGCAGTATAGAGCTTATGAATTAGCAGCCCTCAAGTATTGGGGTCCCACCACCACCATAAACTATCCGGTAGTAATCTTTATCTTATATGACCTGAATTAATTGAAAGTAAAGATGGGCTTGCTAAAAGCTTATACACTGACTCTGATTATATTTTGTATAAATTTGGATGATTTAGGTTTGCAACTATGAGAAAGAGCTTGAAGAAATGGACAACATGACTAGGCAAGAATTTGTTGCTTCACTTAGAAGGTATATATAAGTTGTGTCGGTTTCACTTTGTGAATTAAGTGCAATTGTGAGTGCATTAGGTTATATATAGATAGTGTCTAATTAACCTTTAAATTTGTAGGAAAAGCAGTGGTTTTTGTAGAGTAGCCTCAATTTATAGAGGTATGACAAGGTAATAAATGTTAGTTATCATATAACTGGATGTTCACCGTCCAGTTTGCCAAGTTTTTGTCAAAAATATGGATTAAACTTCTAATAATGGTTTTAGATTAAGAAAACCGAACCGACCAGGTTGGTAATTGGTTGGGTTGCCAGTCACTATCACAATGCAGTATACTCTCAATTTAATGGCTAAATTTTCAATATCTTTTGCAGGTGTCCTCTTTATTCTTTGGTTCAACCCATGTGCACAACTCACTATCACTTATTCTTTTCATTTGTGGATTTCTGCCTTTGACATAGGTACGTAGAACTAATTTTCTTGCAATTGATTATAATATTTTCGATAATTACATTATCTGTTTGTGGTTTCTCTTCATATGTTTGCTTTAGACTTAGTTTTAAGGACGAGTACAAGCTCAAAAACACCTAAATTTATAACTACTAAATTCCATAACCAAGTGTATATTTTCTACTTTATTTAATTTTTCGGAGGCTTCTATTTGTCTTGGTATACCGAATGACATTGTTGGAATTGAACCTTAACAGAGGAACAATTGATTAAGGCCAAAACCATGGTTGTAAAACAAGGTTTCCAAGGCCGAATACTCCCCGAGTAGTCGCTACAAGGTAGGCCGCCGAGGCGCCTTTCTTCGACTCCGCCTAATTACTCGGAGTTGGTCAAACGCGGTCAACCTTGGCTAGAATTGGATCTAGTAGGTCAACTAGGGCCTAGTTTGACTTAAATAATAATAAAACATAATTTCTATGCCCATCTTATTAAGGAATGAATATCATTTTCACATATTTTGTTACAAATATTTGTAAATTTACGTTATTTGACATATATTTAATCTCCAAAAAGTAATTTCTTTATAATTTAACATGTCCGAGTACTCCCCGAGTACTCTTCGCCTAGACCGAGTACTCTCAACTCCCTGATCGACCGACTAGGGAGCGCCTAACAACTTTTGCAACCATGGCCAAAACTGGTTCAGAGCAGTGGAACCAGAATATGAAGAGAAAGGCTTCAGACTTTCCCCTTGACAGTGGTTTAAACAACTGCTGATCTATAATTCTGATTTGTTTTATCCACTACTTAGCACAACAGCTGATGTGAAGACTAAAAGAATGCCAAATTCTAAGTACTGCTTTTCGAACTATTTCCTTCAGTCAAGCATTGCTGAGAAGACCAAAGCCCTGCTTGGAATAAAGCAGTGGAATAAAGAAACAGTTGTTTACTTTGTCTTATTGTAATAAGATCAGTTGTTAGATAACAATGGATGTATAGATCAGTACTTAGAGTTAGTTACTTGTTAGATGTCACGTTCATGGTGACGTCAGCCAAGATGCTTCAGTGGTTTGACATGCTCAATAAATGGACCAGTACACTCTACTGTTTCACTTGATGGACTGACCGTGTTTATCTCCTCTGATCCAATCCTTTCTTCTTGTGTGATCGACCAAGTAGCATCAGGCTGAGGGGAAGTTTTAGTTTGTAAGCATGCAATGTAATCTTTTGATTTGATTACAAATGTTTCGATTAATGAAAAACATGTGTTTATCAAAAGTATTTTCCTCCTTGATTGTGTTTACAAAGTTTGTGTTCATTTCCGCTGCATAAATCATTGAATCATATTCATTCATTGTTTATCTATTACAAAAAACACAATCACTTTAACAATCAATTTAACAATTAATTCATCTATTACAAAAAAACACAATCATGACGACATCTGAGCAGCAGATGTACAAAACAGATGTTAAAGCTCATCCACTGATATACCAACAGTTGCTGATCAAATTAAACTTCAAATCTACTAAAAGACAGAAAGTTGGGTAGTGTCATATAAGAGGAGCTTCAACAGTTCAGGGAAAACAAGTTTGATAACTTGCACATTGTAACACCACGGAAAAACGTGTCCAATTATATATAGACACGTGTCATAAACTCCAAAGGTGTGAAAGATTTCATTTGAAAGGCCAAAGTTGTTGAATAACGAAACTATGAAACCACAGGGACTAAAAATGTCAACATGCCAAACTTGTGCCTCTGAATGACCTAACACTATGAATATATTCTTGATTGAGTGCTTGATTGGATATGAAAAGCCGTTTATGGAAATAATCGGGAGATTATTATATTACAAGGGTTAAACGTGTCAACATGTCAATTCTGACCTCTGAGTGACCTTTTAACGAAACCGAGGCTTCGAAATATTCAAATATACTCTTAACAATAAGTGGTATAAATTTCAAGTGGTTTTGATATCGTTAAGCGTGATTTCAAAACTTTGGGCCAAAAGTGTAAACTTGACGAAACTTGCTTCCATAGTGATATTTAACGAACCCGAGCCTAACGGAGTTTGTTTATATATCCTTGGGCCCCAAGAAAATAGTTACAAGGGTCTCTATAGCCAAAAACAAAGTTAAAAAGGGTTAAAAACGCCAAGGGACTTATTCTGCCAACTTTAAAACTTGTTTTGCCAGTAACACGGTCCCAGGCGGCCCGCATTAGGACAAGCAGAACATGAAGCAGGCCACGTCAGGTCCCCAGTGTCAGAAAATGACCTGCAGCTACGGGTTTGCCAGTTCCACCGCCTTAATCTAGATTGTAACGACCTAGGGAGCTGTAAGTCGGTTTAAATGAGTAGCTAGGACACTTGGGTCGATCTTGGAGCTTCCTATTACACTTGGAAGTGATCAAGACTCATGAATTTGACTATATAAAGGAGCTAGTTCATGTGTTCATAACACACACTTGCAACATTTCATTGTGGGACTTGCTCTGGAGCTTCCAGCAGATTGAAGAGGATAATCAAGTGTAGAAAAGTTTGCTAGGACCTTAAGTAAGCTTCTAATTACTTGTTTAGTTGTCTAATTTAGCTTAATTACTCTTAAGTCAAACTTAGCGTAAAATTAGTTTGACTTTTGTTTTAATTACATGTGGCTTAACCACTGATCAAATTGAAAGTGGTTTTAAGACCACATTAGTGTAGGTGATTAACCCTTAAAAGGGCACCTCCAAATTATCCCGTTTGACTGGTCAATTGTCGGGTCAAAGTAGTTTGACAAAAAGTCAAACTGGGCAGAATGTGTAAATATGATTAAAATTAATAAACCAAAGGTTCTAAATTATATTTTAATATTCTAATGACTTGGTAATTAATATTAAAGCATGTTTTATCAGTCCTAACCCGACAATTAATAGTCAAAGGTCAATTATTAACCGAAAGTCACAAAAGCTTGACTTAGCTTTGACTTTCAGTTCTGACCCGTTTAAGCTTAATGCACCCATGTTTTAAGCTTCCTTTAGGACCATATTACTTAGTAGTATAATCCCCTGGAGTTATATTACATAGTACCTAATGGTTTGAATTATATGCACTTGATCGTAATTATGCTTAATAATGCCATAAACGCCCTTTTTACATACAACTGAGATTTTTAGCAATGTGATTGAACTAAAACCTTTGCTACTGATATTTAGACATGCCCTAGAAATTGACACCAATTGGAGGTCTAAAATGGGAGTTATGCTCAATAACGTAATTAAGGGACTTTTTAGTAATTAAATGGCATAATTAGTATGAGGCCTATCTAAACCCGATTTTTGACACCAAACTTCATACCTACTGATGTAAAATAATATTTTGGGAATTTTAAAGATTTTTAATTATTTTTAGGCTGAGCATAACATAGATTTATAGCTTAATTTCGGTAAATACCGGTTTTACCCTTTTTATGCATAAAATGAGTTTTACATAAATTTTTAGTGCCAAACCTTTTGCTACTGATTTTATATAATAAATAAAGTATTTTGAACTTTGTAAACTGATCAAAAACTCAGATTTACTATTTTAACCCGAATACCCCTTTAAACCGATTTTTAAGCATTTTTGGTACATAGTATAGGTCAAAACTATATTGGACATATAAAACTCATTACCCACTGATGTTTTAAGTTAATTTATATAATTATACAGTAAGTTTAAGTTGTTAAACTCAGAAGTCTATTTTTGACCTTTAATGCATATGTAAAATTACCAAAATGCCCCTACGGGACATAGTTTGGTTATATAAGATGATTTTCACATATATAAATTATCCTACTGTTATAACATATAGAAATACATATTTTTACTGATATAACCAGGTCTGAAACTCAGTTGCATAATTAAACTCTTTTATGGACAATAAAATTACCAAAATGCCCTTATGGGACTTGTTTTGGTTTAAATAAAATTATGGGCATATATGTTAATATCTTACTGATGTATTAACATATTTTGAGCATAATAATGATTAAGATCTGTATATAATTTATTTGGTTACCCGTTACGCATTTACGCGTTCGGATCGGCTTATGTGACTAGTTTACATAAAATAGCCGAAACGGGTCAAACCTTTTCATTAAATCTTCAAATTCCAGAATGTGTTTAGTTTACCCATATTATACAAGTATCCAAGCTTGTCGGGTCTAAACCTCATTCTATTCCGGTCTCCGCTTAATCTAGCGTTTAGAACCATAAGGTTTCTTTCTAGCTAGCCGGTCTAAGTCCTTGACTAAAATAAAGACCCGTTAGCATCCTAATAGGTTAATAAACCTTCTATACAGATTAAATAGCTTCCGGTAGAAGGTGCCTTCGAAAAGCTTTAAGATTTTTACTGCTAGCATCAGGTAAATACTTTTAACTTATTTTCCCTATACGGGCTTGGGATATGGTATTATAATAATACCACTTGGTCGGGTATGAAATCATTTAATCGGATTGTGATTAATAAATTACATAACCCGTTTTAATCTGTCTTGTTTGATAACATAAGCATTGGGGGTTAACGACCGTGTCCTGGATATCCTCGGCTCATTTATTTAAAAATGGCCACGACCTATGCACGGGGTGTAGGCATACACCTGACGGATGCAAATGCTAAATATAAACCCACATGTTGGGGATAACTCCTTTGTGGGTTCTAAAAGTGGTGAGTCGGTTAATCACGACCGGCTTCCAACCGGCCCCAATTGTATGACAAACATATAAATCTGTATACAAGATTATATTAAATAATTGTCCCAAGTTATAAAAGATTTATGCCATGTGCATCTAAATCAATTTTCTTAAATATTTTCAAAAGAGTCAGTTAATTGTATTTACCAGTGTAAACTGACATATTTTCTTAAAGACTGATTTGACAGGTACCTCTCGAAATAGGCTGGAGCTATAGGGTGTCTTTAGAGGATCTTGCAAGTCCATAAGATGCCTGCAGTCTGTCTTTTGTTTTCTTTTGTATTTGTTTATGATCCGCCTGTGGATCTTATTACATTCCAGTCTGTACTTTCATATACTCGAACACTCAGACAGCATGGTTTGTAATAGTTTATTCACCCAGACTTCTGTTGTGCTATTATATTGTGTATATTGACTATGATGATATCAACTACGTCACGAAACTCCCCGCCGGGCCCACCGGTAGTATGTGGAAATATCGGGGTGTGACAGGTTGGTATCAGAGCCAACATTGAGTGAATTAAACACTAGCCTTTTGTGTTTAATCTCAATGACACAATAAGCACATTCCTTAGACTCTCGAGTTTAGGCAAATGACCTAGGATTTTACTCTTAACCTTTCTTTTATTGCTTTATTATATTTACTTGCTTTGACAGGAAAATGCCTCCAAGACTAAGGGGACGAGGCAAGGGACCTATGCGTGGAGGACCCTCTAGTAGCTCCGGACCTTCTCACAGGCGTACGCCATCCGATTCACTTACCGGTTCCGACTCCAAGGATAATTGGAGCCATAACCCTGAACCAGCGAGACATTCTGTTTCATTGGGATCCTCACTGGCAGACCCTCCTTATTTTGGGATGCCCAATCTGAACGAACCTCATCATTCTCCCCTTTCGTTAGGAACCCATCAATCCAACCAATCATACCACTCTTACCAATCTCAACCTTTTCACCAATCAGATTCCACTTACTCACCTTCACAATTCAATCCTAACGCTTACATTAATGACTTTTTGGGCTATAACCCTTTAGGACCTGAGGATCATTTTTCACAAGAGATGGAGATGGATGACGACCCAGATCCGGATTTGCAAACTGGTACACCAGGGCACCCGATTAGTGTCTCTAGCGGATCTCCATTTGTGGGATCACCATATAATGGGCCTGACTCGTTCCAGGAGAAAATGGGGCAGTACGACTGGTATTTCACGCCTTCATACCATAGCTCACCTAGCCAGCCACCCTTGGATGAACCACAGCTTAGGGCTGTTACCCCACCACCCTTGCCAGTTGAGGATCCACCTCAACAACCTCCCGCGCCGCCTAGACGAGGGAGGAATGCTAGGATGTCGGTTCGTGGGGGACCAAGGTTTTCATCTCCACGTGGCTCAAGCTCGTATCCTGCTATCCCAGAAAACCCTCAGTTGGGTGAGTCGTCACGCACGGTGATGGAAGATAACCTTCCGCCAGCTTCACACGCACCACTTCAACCACCGTCAGGTTTCGATAATCCTATCCCGACCTACCCAGGATCATCTGGGTATAACCCGTCTGGATACCCATCCGACTATGGGACTCAGGATCCATTTCTTTCAGCTGCCCAATACCATCATCATTACCCTTCTTCATACCCACCACACTATCCCACGGGATACCCGGCACAGGATGCTCAATATCCGCCATACCATCAACCTCCTCCATATCAGCAGCAACAAACTCAAGAGATTCTAGAGAGGTTAGAGAGGGTTGAACATAAGGCTCACGAAAATAAGAAAAAGCACAATGGTTTTGTTAAGGGCCTTATGAACCTTCTCAAGGGTAAGAAGAAATAGGGTGATGTTGGGTTGTTTTGCTTGTTTGTAATAAAGTCCCTGCGAGGACGTTTGTTTCGTTTTCATGTATCAAGTCCCTGCGCGGACTTATTTCTGTTTCCGTACGCCCCTGCGTGGGCAATGTTTTTCAATAACCCCTGCGTGGGAAATTTGTGTTGTTTTCTCAAAGTCCCTTTTCGGGCAACGTTGTAACTGTATCATTATTTAATGCAGTTATTTTGGTTTTAATATGTAATTTATTATGCCATACTACTTTATTTAAAATTTTATTTAAATCTGTCTAAGAAACTCTTAGAGGTATAACCTAGCCAAAAATATTAATTGGCTATGATGGTATAACCTTTTTAAGATAATGACTCCCTGTTAACATCTGAAAACATGTTAACAATCTTGCATTGTGCGGTACGAGAAATCACACAATCTTCCTAAAATTTGGATTTTTCCAAGTCACTATTTTTTTTAGCCTATATGATCCATACGAATCATGGCTAGTAAACATCAATATGATGTATACACCATAACATCCGTTAGAGATGAATGCGCATAAGCAAAGGTGTAATAATGACAATGAAGGTTCTAATTATAAACTTCTTGTCAAAGAGGCGATGAACTTTGTTCGACCCTTAAATAATCACTGATCCAGAGGATCGTTGGTTATATTTAATCGTCCATGTGACAAGCTTTTCTAAGCTATTTAAATGTCCCTCAAGACGAGCTTTGTATAATATGATACTATCTATGATTATT
Organism: Helianthus tuberosus; assembly: GCA_030545235.1. NCBI lineage: Eukaryota > Viridiplantae > Streptophyta > Magnoliopsida > Asterales > Asteraceae > Helianthus > Helianthus tuberosus. Next base: position 79,227,423 of record CM060428.1, on the reverse strand, counting down.
ATTTTATATGGCCTATATGGTTTAATAATACCATGACCATCTACTCATCAATACGATAATCTGAGATGTAAATTAAATATATCATCTATGTTTGATATAGTATTCAGAAATGGCTGGCTTGGACGAAGCAAGCAGTCATCCTTCAGAAGGCGACAAAACCAGAATTAATATCACTGGTGCCGATCTGCAGGCAATGATCACCGCAGCAGTTTCTCAAGCGGTAGATGCTAAGTTTAAAGAGCCTAGTATCGTTAGGTCTCAAACTCATTCGAAATCCCATTCTCAACCCCACTCTAATAAGAAAAGTGAGTCTCAGCACTCAACTAACCAGGGTGATAAACCCAAGAAGCAGTTAGTCCTCAAGCTAACTTCTAGGTACGCCAAGGGTTGTACCTACAAGTATTTTGTCTCCTGTAAGCCTAGGGACTTTACTGGAGAAAAGGGGGCAATTGATTGTATGAAATGGTTAGACGAGATGGAAACCGTAATAGACATCAGCGGATGTGCTAAGGAGGATGTGGTTATGTTTGTATCACAATCTTTCAAAGGTGATGCCCTCACATGGTGGAAAGCCTTAGTACAGTCTACTGGGAAGGTTCACTTGTATAATCTTTCATGGGAGATGTTTGTAGATCTTGTAAAGGACACTTACTGCCCTCAACACGAAGTTGAGAGGATAGAATCAGATTTCCTCACCTTAGTAATGAAGGATTTAGATTGTAATCCTATGTGACTAGTTTCAACTCTATGTCAAGATTGGTACCATACTTAGTCACTCCTGAACCCAAACGCATCGCGCGTTTCATTGGTGGCTTGGCCCCTGAAGTAAAGGGAAATGTTAAGGCCTCAAAGCCAGCCACTTATAGATCCGCTGTGGATCTATCCTTATCCCTCACTTTAGATGTTGTGAGGAGTAGGGCGAAGAGGGCAAACGATGAAGGAAAGAGGAAACGAGAGGAAGACAAGTCTCCTCAGTCGAACAAAAAGGGCAAAGGGAACTCTAATTCCAAAAAGGGGCAGTCGAGTGACAAGCCCAGATGTAAGACTTGTAACAAAAGGCATTTCGGGAAATGCAATCAAGATCCACAAGCTAAACCTTGTGGGATCTGCAAAAAGAAAGGGCACAAGTCTGTTGAGTGCCGAAATATAAAGGATGCAACCTGCTACGGTTGTAATGAAAAAGGGCACATCAAAACCAATTGCCCCAAGAATGCAAAGAAGACCGAGGAGGCAAAGAAAAACAATGCAAGAGTTTTTCAGTTGCAAGCAAAGGAAGCAGTGAATGACGAGAATGTCATAACAGGTACCTTCCTCGTAAATAATAATTATGCTAGAGTCTTATTTGATTCCGGTGCTGATAAGTCTTTTGTAGACCATAAGTTCTGTAAGTCATTGAATCTGCCTATTAAGACACTAGACATAAAATACGAGGTAGAACTTGCTGATGGTACCTTAGAAAAAGTTTCCACTCTTCTTGATGGATATTCTATATCCATTAAGAATCATTCTATCCCGCTATCTCTCTTGCCAATGAAATTGGCTGGGTTTGATATAGTTTTAGGCATGGATTGGTTGTCGCATAACCAAGCCCAAATTGCCTGTGATAAAAAGCTAGTCATTATCAAAACCCCTTCTGGTGAATCGGTCGCCATTCAGGGAGATACGCAATATGGATTGCCTAGCAATATGTCTATTCTCAAGTTAGCACAGTGTATGAAGAGTGGGCGTGTCATTTACATGGCACAAGTGACTGTGAACGACTCTAAGCCTAAAATTGAAGACATTCCAATTATCTCTGAATATCCTGATGTCTTTCCTGACGAATTACCTGGATTACCTCCTGAGAGGCAAGTAGAGTTCAGGGTAGACATTATACCAGGATCAGCACCTATAGCACGAGCTCCTTATCGCCTAGCGCCTACGGAAATGAAAGAGCTCAGAACTCAATTGGATGAATTATTGGAGAAAGGTTTCATACAACCTAGTTCTTCCCCTTGGGGAGCTCCAATATTATTTGTGAAAAAGAAGGACGGATCAATGCGTCTATGCATTGATTACCGTGAGCTAAACAAGGTAACAATTAAGAATCGCTATCCTTTACCCAGGATCGATGATTTATTTGATCAGCTCCAAGGAGCGAGCTTCTTTTCAAAAATTACTTTGAGATCCGGGTATCATCAACTTAAGGTTAGAACTGAAGATGTATCTAAGATGGCATTCAGGACGAGGTATGGACACTTCGGATTTTTAGTGATGCCCTTTGGGCTCACTAACGCTCCAGCAGCATTCATGGACCTCATGAATAGAGTCTGCAAACCATACTTAGACAAGTTTGTCATCGTCTTCATAGATGATATACTTATCTATTCTCGTAATAAGGATGATCACGAGAAGCATCTTCGGTGCATTTTAGGGTTACTGCGACAGGAGAAGTTGTATGCTAAATTCTCCAAGTGCGAGTTTTGGCTTCGCCAAGTCCAATTTCTTGGACATGTCGTTAGTGAGAAAGGCATCCAGGTAGATCCTGCCAAAGTAGAAGCTGTTATGAATTGGGATACGCCCAAGACTCCAACCGAAATCCGTAGCTTTCTAGGGTTAGCAGGTTATTATAGGAGATTCATTGAAAACTTCTCAAGGATAGCCTCACCATTAACTTCCTTGACCCGTAAGAAAGTTAAGTTTGATTGGGGTCCAAAACAACAAGAATCCTTCGAGATTCTTAAGCAAAGGTTGAGCAATGCTCCAGTATTAACTTTACCTGATGGAATTGAAGACTTTGTCGTATACTGTGATGCTTCACACACCGGTATGGGTTGTGTGCTCATGCAGCAAGGCAAGGTGATTGCCTACGCATCACGACAACTGAAAGTGCATGAGAAAAATTACACCACCCACGATTTGGAGTTGGGTGCCGTTGTATTCGCACTTAAGTTGTGGAGACACTATTTATATGGAACTAAATGTGTTATCTATTCGGATCACAAAAGTCTCCAACATTTATTCAATCAAAATGAGCTCAATATGAGACAACGCCGTTGGATGGAAACCTTAAAAGATTATGATTGCGAGATTCGCTACCATCCTGGTAAAGCGAATGTGGTCGCGGATGCTCTAAGCCGAAAGGAAAGAGTTAAGCCAATTAGGATCAATGCCAAGAGCATTGAATTGAAGAATAGTCTGAATGAAAGACTATTAGCTGCACAGAAGAACGCCGTTTTGGAAGATAACCTTCAAAATGAAAATTTAGGTAAAATTTTCGACCAGTTAACACCTGGGAAGGATGGAATCCTTAGGATGAATGAAAGAATTTGGGTTCCTATTCATGGAGGACTTCGAGAGGCAATCCTCCAGGAAGCCCACAATTCCAAATACTCAGTTCACCGGGGTGGTGACAAGATGTATCATGATTTAAAGGCTAATTATTGGTGGATAGGTTTAAAGAAATCTATTGCTACCTATGTAGCTAAGTGTCTGACTTGTGCTCAGATTACAGCTGAACATCAAAAGCCATCTGGTTTGCTTCAACAACCAGAACTTCCCACATGGAAGTGGGAAATGGTAACTAAGGACTTCATAACCAAGTTACCTAAGACGAAGCACGGAAATGACACAATATGGGTTATTGTGGATAGACTGACTAAGTCGGCACACTTCTTACCCATTAAAGAGACTCATAGCTCAGATAAATTAGCCCAGTTGTATGTAGACAAGATTGTGGCTCTACATGGCGTACCGGTGGCTATTATCTCGAATAGAGATACTAGATACACTTCTCATTTTTGGAAAAGTTTCCAACAATCCTTGGGCACACGTTTGAACTTTAGTACCGCCTACCATCCTCAGACGGATGGACAAAGTGAGCGTACAATTCAAACATTGGAAGACATGCTGCGAGCATGCGTCATTGATTTAGGAGGTAGTTGGGATGATCATCTACCCTTAATCGAGTTCTCCTATAATAATAGCTACCATACCAGCATTCAGGCTGCACCTTTTGAGGCATTGTATGGTAGGAGATGCAGAACGCCTGTCTGTTGGGCAGAAGTAGGAGAAGCTCGGTTGTCAGGACCTGAAACAGTCCTTGAAACAACGGACAAGATTGTCCAGATTCGAGACCGTTTAAAAGCTGCCAGGGATAGGCAGAAAAGCTATGCTAATGGGAAATGAAGGTCTCTAAAATTTGAAGTAGGCGATAAAGTTCTGCTGAAAGTATCACCTTGGAAAGGTGTGATGCGTTTTGGTAAAAAGGGTAAGTTAAGCCCTAGGTATATTGGACCATTCGAGATTATCGAATGTGTCGGTAGTGTAGCTTATAAGCTGAATTTGCCGGAGGAGCTAAGTGGGATTCATAATGTGTTTCACATTTGTAATCTCAAGAAATGCCTAGCCGATGAATCTCTAACAATGTCTCATAAGGACGTGCAAATTGATGAAAGTTTGAGATTTGTTGAAAAACCTATATCGATCGAGGATCGACAGGTTAAAAGGCTCCGAAGAAAGAAAGTACCTATAGTAAAGGTCAAATGGGAAGCCCGCAGAGGTCCCGAGTATACGTGGGAAGTCGAGTCCACTATGAAGCAGAAATACCCTTACTTATTTCAGTAAATCTCGGGGTCGAGATTTCTTTTTAGGGGGTGAGGATGTAACACCACGTAAAAACGTGTCAAATTATATATAGACACGTGTCATAAACTCCAAAGGTGTGAAAGATTTCATTTGAAAGGCCAAAGTTGTCGAATAACGAAACTATGAAACCACAAGGACTAAAAGTGTCAACATGCCAAACTTGTGCCTCTGAATGACCTAACACTATGAATATATTCTTGATTGAGTGCTTGATTGGATATGAGAAGCCGTTTATGGAAATAATCGGGAGATTATTATATTACAAGGGTTAAACGTGTCAACATGTCAATTCTGACCTCTGAGTGACCTTTTAACGAAACCGAGGCTTCGAAATATTCAAATATACTCTTAAGAATAAGTGGCATAAATTTCAAGTGGTTTCGATATCGTTAAGCGTGATTTCAAAACTTTGGGCCAAAAGTGTAAACTTGACGAAACTTGCTTCCATAGTGATATTTAACGAACCCGAGCCTAACGGAGTTTGTTTATATATCCTTGGGCCCCAAGAAAATAGTTACAAGGGTCTCTATAGCCAAAAACAAAGTTAAAAAGGGTTAAAAACGCCAAGGGACTGATTCTGCCAACTTTAAAACTTGTTTTGCCAGTAACACGGTCCCAGGCGGCCCACATTAGGACAAGCAGAACATGAAGCGGGCCGCGTCAGGTCCCCAGTGTCAGAAAATGACCTGCAGCTACGGGTTTGCCAGTTCCACCGCCTTAATCTAGATTGTAACGACCTAGGGAGCTGTAAGTCGGTTTAAATGAGTAGCTAGGACACTTGGGTCGATCTTGGAGCTTCCTATTACACCTGGAAGTGATCAAGACTCTTGAATTTGACTATATAAAGGAGCTAGTTCATGTGTTCATAACACACATTTGCAACATTTCATTGTGGGACTTGCTCTGGAGCTTCCAGCAGATTGAAGAGGATAATCAAGTGTAGAAAAGTTTGCTAGGACCTTAAGTAAGCTTCTAATTACTTGTTTAGTTGTCTAATTTAGCTTAATTACTCTTAAGTCAAACTTAGCGTAAAATTAGTTTGACTTTTGTTTTAATTACATGTGGCTTAACCACTGATCAAATTGAAAGTGGTTTTAAGACCACATTAGTGTAGGTGATTAACCCTTAAAAGGGCACCTCCAAATCATCCCGTTTGACTGGTCAATTGTCGGGTCAAAGTAGTTTGACAAAAAGTCAAACTGGGCAGAATGTGTAAATATGATTAAAATTAATTAACCAAAGGTTCTAAATTATATTTTAACATTCTAATGACTTGGTATTTAATATTAAAGCATGTTTTATCAGTCCTAACCCGACAATTAATAGTCAAAGGGCAATTATTAACCGAAAGTCACAAAAGCTTGACTTTGCTTTGACTTTCAGTTCTGACCCATTTAAGCTTAATGCACCCATATTTTAAGCTTCCATTAGGACCATATTACTTAGTAGTATAATCCCCTGGAGTTATATTACATAGTACCTAATGGTTTGAATTATATGCACTTGATCGTAATTATGCTTAATAATGCCATAAACGCCCTTTTTACATACAACTGAGATTTTTAGCAATGTGATTGAACTAAAACCTTTGCTACTGATATTTAGACATGCCCTAGAAATTTGAAACCAATTGGAGGTCTAAAATGGGAGTTATGCTCAATAACGTTATTAAGGGACTTTTTAGTAATTAAATGGCATAATTAGTATGAAGTCTATCTAAACCCGATTTTTGACACCAAACTTCATACCTACTGATGTAAAATAATATTTTGGGAATTTTAAAGATTTTTAATTATTTTTAGGCTGAGCATAACATAGGTTTATAGCTTAATTTCGGTAAATACCGGTTTTACCCTTTTTATGCATAAAATGAGTTTTACATAACTTTTTAGTGCCAAACCTTTTGCTACTGATTTTATATAATAAATAAAGTATTTTGAACTTTGTAAACTGATCAAAAACTCAGATTTACTATTTTAACCCGAATACCCCTTTAAACCGATTTTTAAGCATTTTTGGTACATAGTATAGGTCAAAACTATATTAGACATATAAAACTCATTACCCACTGATGTTTTAAGTTAATTTATATAATTATACAGTAAGTTTAAGTTTTTAAACTCAGAAGTCTATTTTTGACCTTTAATGCATATGTAAAATTACCAAAATGCCCCTACGGGACATAGTTTGGTTATATAAGATGATTTTCACATATATAAATTATCCTACTGTTATAACATATAGAAATACATATTTTTACTGATATAACCAGGTCTGAAACTCAGTTGCATAATTAAACTCTTTTATGGACAATAAAATTACCAAAATGCCCTTATGGGACTTGTTTTGGTTTAAATAAAATTTTGGGCATATATGTTAATATCTTACTGATGTATTAATATATTTTAAGCATAATAATGATTAAGACCTGTATATAATTTATTTGGTTACCCGTTACGCATTTACGCGTTCGGATCGGCTTATGTGACTAGTTTACATAAAAAAGCCGAAACGGGTCAAACCTTTTCAATAAATCTTCAAATTCCAGAATGTGTTTAGTTTACCCATATTATACAAGTATCCAAGCTTGTCGGGTCTAAACCTCATTCTATTCCGGTCTCCGCTTAATCTAGCGTTTAGAACCATAAGGTTTCTTTCTAGCTAGCCGGTCTAAGTCCTCGACTAAAATAAAGACCCGTTAGCATCCTAATAGGTTAATAAACCTTCTATACAGATTAAATAGCTTCCGGTAGAAGGTGCCTTCGAAAAGCTTTAAGATTTTTACTGCTAGCATCAGGTAAATACTTTTAACTTATTTTCCCTATACGGGCTTGGGATATGGTATTATAATAATACCACTTGGTCGGGTATGAAATCATTTATTCGGATTGTGATTAATAAATTACATAACCCGTTTTAATCTGTCTTGTTTGATAACATAAGCATTGGGGGTTAACGACCGTGTCCTGGATATCCTCGGCTCATTTATTTAAAAATGGCCACGACCTATGCACGGGGTGTAGGCATACACCTGACGGATGCAAATGCTAAATATAAACCCACATGTTGGGGATAACTCCTTTGTGGGTTCTAAAAGTGGTGAGTCGGTTAATCACGACCGGCTTCCAACCGGCCCCAATTGTATGACAAACATATAAATCTGTATACAAGATTATATTAAATAATTGTCCCAAGTTATAAAAGATTTATGCCATGTGCATCTAAATCAATTTTCTTAAATATTTTCAAAAGAGTCAGTTAATTGTATTTACCAGTGTAAACTGACGTATTTTCTTAAAGACTGATTTGACAGGTACCTCTCGAAATAGACTGGAGCTATAGGGTGTCTTTAGAGGATCTTGCAAGTCCATAAGATGCATGCAGTCTGTCTTTTGTTTTCTTTTGTATTTGTTTATGATCCGCCTGTGGATCTTATTACATTCCAGTCTGTACTTTCATATACTCGAACACTCAGACAGCATGGTTTGTAATAGTTTATTCACCCAGACTTCCGCTGTGCTATTATATTGTGTATATTGACTATGATGATATCAACTACGTCACGATACTCCCCGCCGGGCCCACCGGTAATATGTGGAAATATCGGGGTGTGACATACACTTACCAAAGGATGAGAATCTTTTGGGCATACTCTTTTGACATGTGTTTCAAATAAAACAACTGCTTTTAACGAAATACCATTAAAGATCCAATGCCTAGCTTATACCATTCTACATAATGAAAATTATAACTATTCCCAGGAAATCTTTCATGATTTGGTGAAAAATCTTGATAGCAAAGCATTTCTACTTTTTCCAAGGTTTCTAAGCTACTATTTCAAAGAAAAATTTGGAAAAGAAAATGAAAATTTACTCAAACAAGGTGCTTATTTTAAAATAAGTGGTTTAACCACTGAAACATTCTCTAGAATGATGGCACCTACAAAAACAAAAGCAGAGGTGCCTCAGCAGAATTCAGCAGAAAACACTGTTCCTCAGGCATCTACTGTTGAGCCCACTGCTCCAGGTGATCATAGTAGCACAACCACTGCTATGAAACCCACACCTATAATCACCAAAAAGACCAAAAAGAAATCATACAAAAAGCCCATCAAACCCAAAGCAAAGGCAACTCTGAAAGATGAGATCCCAGAGCAACTGCCAGTGACAACACAAATGTCACCAAAAACCACTGCTGCCACTTCCTCACAGCAGATGGTAGAAAGATCCCCACCTTTACCTCAAACTCCTCCTGCATCCTCACAAAAGGATCAGGTTGTAAACACGGGGACTCCACATTATGAAGCTCTGGATCCACTCAGATACATCTTCCACAGTCCTGATCCCAAGGACATGTCTCTTTCAACACCCTTATCCTCACCCCTCACATTACCACAATCCATAATACCTTTGTTGCATGTAGTTGATATGGCTCAGACACAAACCAGTTCCTCTGAATCGCCTATCACTGAGAGCATACTCCTACAAGTGACTAGGTCTGATGATTATACCTCTGCTATCCCAGCAACAACTGAGGAGGTTATACTGCAGGAGTTACAAGTAATTCCTGTCAGTAGTTCAATTGAAGCAGCCACTACAAATGTTAAACCCACTGGTTTACATTTGGACAGTGGTTACATCTATAAGACTTCCTTGAAGGAAATTCCTTCTATAGTACCTCTGATAACCACCAGTGAGTATGTTAAAACTACTGGCAACATTGAAGGGCTATCAAGTGTTGAAGGAAGAAGACCCCAAAACCAAGAACAAGGGGCATCAATGAATGATTTCTGGGACTCAGTTCCAAAGTCACACATTGATATAGCCACTGCTGGTGGGAAATCAGATGATCCCATTAAAGTTGGTGATGATTTAAAATATCAGGAATTGATGGCAAGAGTTGAAAATATTGAAACAACAGTTGATGAAATAAAGGATATGGTGCAACACCTGTTAAAAGCACAAAAAGCACAATCCACTGCTGTTCCAGCTCAAGCACCTGCACAACCTGCACCTGCTGCAAATGAGCTATGGAGTGTTTTCCACCCCCTGCTTGAAAAACAAAAACAAATGGCTGATGCTCAGCATGCAATACATGTACAAATGCTGACAAACATGGTAGAGTCAAGGTTCAAAGATACTCAAGCAGACATCAAGGCTATAAAGGCCAGCATCCAGAACACCACTGGCAAAGCTCCTCCCACTGTACTATTCATTGATAACCCCCTTCCAGATAATACTAAACAGGGGAGAAAATCAACCAGTGGAGGAAGAAGGGAATAGAAGATGGCGTTTATGTTGAACCAGAAAAAGAAAAGCAGATTTCAAAAACTGCTAGCCAAACAGCTGTCATCTCATCAACACACACCACTATAACACACACTACAACCACTGCTCTGCCTCCACCTAAAATCACCTCACCACCAAAAGTCATCACTTCAACTACATCACCAGCCATCAAATCAACCCCTGCTCAAAAGCAGAAGACATGTACTGACACATCAGTAGTTGTAATGACAACAGAGGTTGAAACACCTGTTGTTTCGACAGCTGTTTGCCAGTCATCCACCACTGCTCTCATCAATATCACATCACCACCATCACCTCCTGTGAAAAAGCAGAAGACATCAGATGTTACAACATCTGTTGTAATGACAACAGTAGTTGAAACACCAGTTGTTTCAACAACTGTCAGTCAGCCACAATCCACCACTGCCCTCACTTCACTTCAAGCCATCCTTACTTCAATTAATAGATCAGCCAAAAGCACTCCTTCACTAGACCAAAGTTACACCAGAAAAAGAAAAATAACTCAGGCAACTGATGACAAATATGATCCTAATGCTGCAAAATATCCACTGGAACTGGAAGCTATAAAAAATGAGATGCGACAATTCTACACTGTGGATGACCCTTCGAAAAGAAGATTTCCTTCTCTCATAGGCTTCATAGTCCCTGAAAATATGGATGAATATATCGAGCTCAAAGCAAGACAGGCTAAGATAAGAGCCAAACTTGAATGCAAAGATCAAGGTGATGAAGCCATTTCTGAAAGAATGGAATTCTTCCTCACCAAAGTCAAACAGATGGAAGACTATGCACGAGATCTGATCAAAGAAATGTCAAACTTACCACTCGAAGCAGATCTACAAAAAGAAATGAGAAAAGAATATGTTGCATATATCATGAAAGAAAAATTCTATCCAGCTGAAGAAAAACAATTCGAAGAATGGCCATAGTTGCATTAAAGCATGACGCAAATAGAATTGAAAGAATTAAAAATGATCCAAGCAAGAAGAGGACAGCTCCAAACTGGAACAAATACAAAAAGCTCATAGCTGAGCTTACATCTGAGTACAAAAGAAAGAAGCAGGAACTGGTGGATGCAAAGGTGGATACTGCCAATGCCATAGCAAAATGGACTAAGCAGCAAACAGATGAGGCTTATGAAAGGCTTAAGAAAAGGAGGATGACAGTTTTTGACAATCCAAACAAGCCTGACTACAAAAAGCCAAAGCAGCAGATCAAAACTTCTGAATCATTTATCACCTCTACAGATACCTCTGTCACTGTGATTGACCAACAAAAAAGTAAACAACTGACTGTTGCAGAAGAAAAGGAAAAGGAAGCTGAGTATTTTGAAGAAGCCATCAAGAAAATGGCTTTAGATAAAGATAGATCAGCAAAGCTTCAAGACCTTGCCAAAAAGGTTTTGAAGAAACCATCATCACCAAACACATCAGCAGATATATCAGAAATTGAGCTAGATCAACAAAAGATACAAGAGCAGATTGACAAAGAAGTTGCAGAAGACATAGCTGTAGCAAATGAAGTCATAGACAAGGCTTTCAAACAAATGTCTGAAAATTCTGAGCTAGCAAAAGCTCAGGATACTGCTTTACAAATCTTTACAAGGCCAAAATCGGAAACCAACTCATCAGTAAATTAACCTCTCCCAAGAAACCCATTGGGTTCAAAAATACTAAAATGGCTCTCTGATCAAAAGACCCATGTATTGACCCTGATCAGATCCAATGGTGAAATGAAGTACATATCAAGGAAACAAGCACTGACCCTTGGTGTTGAAGATCTACAAGATCTCCTTGAACTTTCATTGTGCAGGGATGAGGATGACTCAAGTTCCAAAGATTTTGAAGCAGAATTTAAAAGACAAGCTAGGGAACTTCTGATGAGAGAATAAATCTACTGATATTAAAAGACTGCCCACTCAAAGACTGATCAACTTTGAGGAAAGCACTGTTGAAAGAAGAAAGCAGTAGTTCAGTGTTTTACTTGTATTGTATAGAATCAGTAGTTAGGATTAGCAAGGTTTGTATAAAAACAGTGTTTACAGGTTTTTAGACGTCGCTTTCATGGTGACGTCAGCTGAGATGCCTCAGTGGTTTGGTTTGTCTATTTTCCTCCTGGATTGTGTTTATAAAGTTTGTGTTCATTTCCGCTGCATAAATCATTGAATCATATTCATTAATTGTTCATATATTACAAAAAACACAATCAATTTAACAATCAATTTAGCAATCAATTCATCTATTACAAAAAAACACAATAATGACGACATCTGAGCAGAAGATGTACAAAATAGATGTTAAAGCTCATCCACTGAAATACCAACAGTTGCTGATCAAATTAAACTTCAAATCAACTAAAACACAGAAAGTTGGGTAGTGTCATATAAGAGGAGCTTCAACAGTTCAGGGAAAACAAGTGGGCAAAAAGGATGAGAAAGTTGCACACTTACCAAAGGATGAGAATCTTTTGGGTAAAAAGTGGAGCCTAAAAAACATTGTATATGTTGGAGTATAGTTGTCAAGATTTATACTCATCAAACTAAGCACAAACAACAGATGTTTCCACAACCACTGTTTTGAACAAGACTATGTTGCTGCTGCATATTGAGAAAATCAAAGTCTGTCGTAACTTCTGATTGGTTCAAACATCTGTTGGTTTGTAGCTATCCACTGTTCAAAGTCAACCTCTGTTCCATCATTTTAATTGTTTTCCACTGTTACCAAACTTCAGTGCTTTAAACCACTAACATAGTTATCCACTGATAGTTAAAGTTACCCACTGTCCTCATTTTCATTTGTAATCCACTGATATTCATCCATCAGTGGTTTCCTTAACAACTGTCTTCCATTATCCTTTATTTGATCAGAGGTTGGTATATGGGCAGTTCTTATCCGTCAGATCTTTGTAACCGTTGCCACGTCAGCAATCACCTTTTTCCCTATAAAACCCTGATCAAAAACCCCAAACAGGGGTTTTACTGTCGATTCGAATTCACAAAAAAAACTGTTCTCAAAGCAGTTTCCATCTTCTTATCTCAAATTCATTCTTCGATTTTCTTCATCAAAATGACGAAATCAAAGCCATCTGCAACATCCACTTCGAAATCATCTAAAAAGGCCTCTCAAAAGCCTACTACACCCATCGAAATCCCATACAAATCCACTCACAATTATCTGGGTATTCTTACAAAACCAGGCAGCACCGATGTTTTCGATTCCATCATTGATACCATGACTGCATCAAAGTACAAAACTTTGTTAACAGCAGATGCTCCGATTTACCATAAAACCCAGAGAGAATTTTGGGAAAATGCCACTCTTGACAAACAAGGAGAAGACATCATAGCCATTAATTCCTCCTTAATGGGTAAACCAGTCAAAATCACACCACACTCCATCTCGGAAGTCTTTGAACTCAATGATCAGCAAGGTAAAACTTCTTTTTCCAAAAATGAGTTAAAAACTGATTTCCTTGAAAGGGGGTATACTGAACAAATAAAGAGGGATACGTTAGAAAAAGGTTATTTCCCTCCTGCAACAAGATTTTTATTTCATACCCTGTTAATGTGTGTTTCAAATAAAACAACTGCCTTCAATGAGATACCATTAAAGATTCAATCGCTGGGGTTTGCAATTTTACAAAATGAAGATTTTAATTATTCCCAAGAAATCTTTGATGATTTGGCCAAAAATGTTTTAACCAAATCTTTTCTATTATTTCCAAGGTTTTTAAGTTATTACTTTACAAAGAAATTTGCAAAGGATGATGTTCATGTATACCAACAAGGTGAATATTTTCAAATTAAAAGTTTAACAGCTGCAACTTTCACTAGAATGTCAGCACCTTGCAAAACACAAGCAGAGGTGCCTGAGCAGAATTTAGCAGCTACCACTGCTCCTCAGGTATCTGCTGCTGAGCCCACTGCTCCAGGTGATCATAGTAGCACAACTACTGCAATGAAACCCACACCTGCCATTACCAAAAAGACCAAACAGAAATCATCCAAAAACCCACCCAAACCCAGTAAAACGGCAACTCTGGAAGATGAGATCCTAGAGCAATTGCCAGTGACAAAACAAAAGTCACCAATAACCACTGCTGCTACTTCCTCACAGCAGATGGTAAAAAGATCTCCACCATTGCCTCAAACTCCTCCGACATCCTCACAAAAGGATTCGGTTGTAAACACAGGGACCCAAGATTATGAAGTTCTGGATCCAATCGGCTCCATCTTCCTCAGTCCTGATCCGAAGGACATGTCTCTTTCTACACCTATTCCTTTACCCGTCACATTACCACAATCAATGTTACCTTTGTTGCATGCAGTTGCTATAGCTCAGACACAAACCAGTTCCTCTCAATCACCTATCACTGAGAGTATACTCCCACAAGTGACTGGGTCCGATGTTCATACCTCTGCTAGCCCAGCAACAACTGAGGAGGTTACACTGCAGGAATTACCAGTAATTCCTGTCAGTAGTTCAAGTGGAGCAACAACTACTAAGGTTGGACCCATTGGTCTACATTGGGTCAGTTGTTCCATAAATAAGACTCCCTTGAAGGCAATTTCTTCAGAGACAACCAAGGTAACCACTGGTGTGTTTACTTTAACAGCTGGTGAGTTGTTCAAGGTGTCCACAAATGAAGAAAGAAGTCCCCAGTACCAAGAAAAAGGGGCATCAGTAGATGACTTTTGTGACAAATTCCCTAAGTCTGCTGCTGATACAACCACTGTTGGTGGGAAATTAGATGATCCCACTAAGTTGGGTGATGGTTTAAAATACCAAAAACTGATGGACAGAATTGACATACTTGACACATCTGCTGCTGAACTAAAAAATATGATGCAACAGCTGTTGGAAATTCAAAAGGTACCACCCACTGTTGTTCCAGCTCAAGCACCTGCACAACCTACACCTGCTGCAAATGAGTTATGGAACTTATTTCAACCCCTGCTCCAACAACAAAGACAGTTGACTGATCAGCAACTTGACATAGATGTCCAAAAGCTGAGGAACATGTTGGAGTCCAGATTTAAAGACACCCAAGCTGACATCAAAGCCATAAAGGCCCATATCTTGAACACCACTGGCAAAGCACCTCCCACTGTTCTCTTCCTTGATAATCCACCACCAGATACTTCCAAAAAAGGGGAGAAGATCAACCCGTGGAAGAAGAAAGGGATTGAAGATGGTCTCTACATTGAGCCACAAAAAGATTGTATGACTAAAGACATTCCCTTGCCAGATGGGAGTAAAAAGATTGATTTTACCACAAATGCACTTGTTGAAGCAAAAGCAAGTGTAAAAGGGGATAAAGAGGCAAAGGATAAATCAAGGTGGAATGAGGAGAAGAGAGCTTACATAGAGCTGGATGCACAGGGTTGTTCTGAGCCAAAGGATGTTAAAAATCCTGACCCAAAAAGAAAAAAATCCCACTAGAAAAGTGAGGGAACCCAAATCCACACCATCCATACTCACAAAGCATACTCCAAAACCACCATCTAAAAGCCCTCAACATCAATCTTCCACCCAAACAGCTGTTGTATCAACAACTGTTGATACCTCAGTGGTTTCAGCAGTTGTTAAACCAACAACCACCACCTCAATGACAACAACTGCTACTTCAACATACACCATTCAAACACCTGATCTCACTAAATCATCCACCACCACTTCAACCACATCGTCAACCATCAAATCATCAGCTGCTACTGTGCACAAGACTTCTACTGACACATCAGTAGTTGTAATGACATCTCAATCTTCCACCCAAACAGCTGTTGTAACTCCTGTTGTATCAACAACTGTTGGTACCTCAGTGGTTTCAGCAGTTGTTAAACCAACAACCACCACCTCAATCACAACAACTGCTACTTCAACACACACCACTCAAACACCTGATTTGACTAAATCATCCACCACCACTACAACCACATCACCAACCATCAAATCACCACCTGCCACTGTACAGCAGACTTCTACTGACACATCAGCAGTTGTAATGAGGAAGATACAGATTCTGATAGTGATGTGATTCTCCTTGATCTTCAACTGTGCAGGAATGAGGAAGATACAGATTCTGTTTTGCCAATTCTACTTTTTTACTATATAGTTTTTTTTTCTTTTCGAGGTTGAATTACATGTTAAACTCACGAAAAATTATTAGTTGGTTTTCAAGTCTTTGACACTGATGGCCAGGTACATTATGTTATCATGACGATAACTGGAATAGGTTGATCAATTCTTCTTTTTTAGCTTTTTGTAAATTTTTATCATTTAGTTATGTTGTATAGAAAAGTAAAATATATTAAAGCTTCTTGGTAATAAAGTAGAGCTAAAACAAAAGTTTCATTGAAAATTAAAATTATAGATTTGATCGGTTTGCGGATATTATTAGACATAGATGATTTATTGAAAATGTGTATTACCAAGATCGGTAGGTAAAATACCAGTATTGAGATGTACCGAGTTTGTGGTTGGGACTTTTAAATGTATACTTAACTAAAATGCGAATGTGAATTCATCAAATATTTGTTCACATGATACTTTACATATTTACATAGACAAAAACTTTTATCATTATAGTTATCATAATACTAACACATACTGTCTTTAACATTATTTTATAAAGATATAGATCTAAAGACCAAAATTTAAATGATATATTATAATCTGTTTTTTAGTATTTGATTTCGATCATTACTAAACCTACCCGTGTGGTTACACGGGTACTACACCTAGTTCAATATGATTTGTTATAATGAATGTTAGTACAATTAAGCTTATTACGTGATTACACATTCAATAATAAGAACTTGCTTGTTTATGCTTTATTACGTGGTTAAATCTCTAATATACGACATTATGCTGTTATTATATATTGGTTTGGCTAATGTTTTGAATATAATTTATTCTTAATACGTGATTATACTTGAAATATTAGGTATTCCATATGAAATATTATGTATTACGTGTTTTATTTTTACGTAATCACTCAGTAGGGTTTCACATAAATAGTATAATGAAATCACTTAATCACGAAATAAGTATTTAAAATCATGTAGTCACGTAATAATACATAGTCAACTATTATTACATAATTATGTAATCACTTACTAGGGTTTCACATAAAATACTATAATGAAATCAAGTAATCATGTAATCAGTATTCAAAATCACGTAGTCACTTACTGATATTTAAAATCACGTAATCACGTAATGGGTATTCAAAATTCTGCAAATTTTTTTAAAGAAAAATATAGCTATATGCTACTCGGATTAAAGAGAATGAAATGCTCGTTCATATGGTGTAATTCTTATAAAAATATTAACGTATGAAAAAGTTATAACCTTTTGAAAATCAAGGGGAAGTGGGTTTATGGGTTAGCAATATTGGAATTTCATATTTTACCCTTTTCCCCACTTGTTTCCCTTGTTTTTAGTTATGTGAATTCTATACTTAGGGACCGCTTAATATCAACCATTAATCTTGCAAATCAAGGGCCAAACTTGTCTCCTACACTTCATACAATTGTTTCTTCTTGTATAATAACCTTTCTCTTTCTCTGTATGTATATCAATGTATTTTTGTTTAATACACATCTTCATACTATGTATATATTTTTCTTGGATGCGCGTATGGTTAGAAAATATTAGAAAGAGAGAATGGAGATCAGAGGAGATAAAATCAAAGGAACACAAAACATATAAAAACAATTAGAAAGAGAGAATGGAG
This sequence comes from Helianthus tuberosus, assembly GCA_030545235.1. Classification (NCBI taxonomy): domain Eukaryota; kingdom Viridiplantae; phylum Streptophyta; class Magnoliopsida; order Asterales; family Asteraceae; genus Helianthus; species Helianthus tuberosus. The sequence goes on along the minus strand of CM060428.1, from coordinate 79,209,751 downwards.
ATCAGAGGAGATAAAATCAAAGGAACACAAAACATATAAAAACACACATAAATAAAACAATGTTACATTTTACACAACAACATTTAAGCCAAGTATGTATTCCACCAAATAAATAATTCGATCTTCAGATGATCAAAATAAAATAGATAGAGATATACAAGCAATAGTGATGAATGAAGAGGCAGTCACTATCGGTTACTCACTGTTTCTACGACAGCACATGTGGCTTCATGCCGTTGCTGATTGTTGGTGGTTTCTTGCCATCTGCGATTGTCGGTTTCTCGAGTTCCAGATCTACACACACTTTCAAAGTTGCACGACGCAGAGTCGATACATGTAAAAAGTAATAGATGATACCGAGAAGCACGCTCATGAGACCCATGATACCGGCTGCAGAGAAGAGCCCGGGTATTACAGAGTAACAATGTAACACACCGTTGATGTCTGTCTGCACACTATTTTTAAGGCTTAACTTTGCACCCACAATAAATAAGACAAAAGCTAGAAAGTACGAAATCCTGTATAAAAACAGATAACATTAGCTAAGTTTGTTATTTATTATTTGATTTATCATTATCTTTAGGTGTGTATGTTAGTCATTATTCTATCTCTGGTTTGAATATAATAGTAATTGGAATTTGGGGTGTAAATTAACAAGAGCTTGAGTTCGGGTTGTTTAACTTAAGAGAGCTTGAGCTCGGCTCATTAAAACTCTATTTCTAAAGTTTGAGCTTGACTCGTAAGTAATTTTTCAAGCTCGAGCATGGCTCATTTATTAATTGTTTAGTTAGTTTTTTCTTTATAGTTATATATATATATATAATCACAACTTTTATATATAACATATTATATATTAAATTGTGTTTTTATCATAGTTTTATCTATAACAATTTTTATATAAATATATGTTTAATATAGATAATAAAAGATTCGTTTAGGCTCGTGAGCCAACTCGAGATGGATATGTGAAGCTTGGGCTTGAGCTCGTTTATTAAATGTGCCTCAATAAAAACTCGAGTTCGGGCTCGAGCTTGTTCATGCTCGGCTTTTCGGGTTTTTAGCAAGCTGATCTCTAGTAGCTTGCGAGCGGTTTAAGCTCCTATATATACATCTCTAGTCATTGACACTTTATTTAATGCTAGTATCACTTAATTCAGTTACACCGTTATTTTTAAAACCCTGAATTTATCAAAGTATAACAAAAAAAGATTGAAATACTGAGTTAGAATGTTGTTTTATGATATAACTACATACCATGATATAACAATACAGACTCGGCCGATTTTGGGCATGTTAGGAAGCGGTTGGCAACACGAACGACAATCACCAGTGATTGAATTGACGATGGAACGCGTTAGCATAAGAACCACGACCGCTGCTATGGCTAGACCCATGGATGGACTACTAGGGTAGTGACATTCAGGTACGAGACCATAATAAACCAATCTGATTTGAGATCTCTGCCATGCATATGTGAATACATGCATGTTATTAGTATTTGTATAAATTTATTAATGCTTGCTACAACCACTAGTCCACTAGTCCGAAAATTAGAATAAAAAACAGTCACAAGTTAGCAACAGGTTTTAGACGAAGACAAAATAGTGACCACATACAAAACAATTGCTAAAACAGATGTAAAACAAGGAGTTCGCTAAAATTTTGACAAAAGCACTCGTAAATATTCACACAGTCGTAAATCGGTCATAAATCCTTTTGCGACGAGGTTTATATAATTATAAATCACAAATCAGTTACAAATGACCTATAGCGACTGGTTTACGACCAAAATGACAGTAGCGAATAATTTTCCACAAATTATGTTTTTCATGATTTGTGGATCATGATATATTGGCTAAATGCCTTTATGGTTTACCTTAACCTTCGTGGCTTCAGCCGCAAAACCTGCAACCATGACTGCAATTCCGAGTGTCGCTAGGACAACTGTGACCAAAACCATTTTGCGCTCCATTTCTTCCTTCCTTAAAGAGATGGTGTTATTCTTAAATGAAAATGGTAATTTGGTTTTATAGTGGGGACACGATAAGGAAATGGGATCAGCCTTGGGGGTGACGATTACTAAATGGAATCATCCGTGGGGGGCGTACAACTAGATAAATTAAAACAATACCAGTCTATGAATCTCGCACGCTACGACAGAGCCATTAAAATTTGTAATGCTCACTTTTGGTAATTTGTATATTAAAATTTACCATGCGAACAAATTCGCCTCAAAAGGTTGATACAAATAAATATGTTGGCAAATTCTGAATTTTGTAAGTTATCGTATATTTTTACAAAAAAAAATAAAAAAATAATAAACAAAACCTTGAAGCAGTGTTGACGATATAAACGTCTGTGCTTCGATGACTTGTACATTGGCATGCACAACTTAGTTTTGAATTAATTTTACACCTAAACGTAGATAAAAACAAGTACTATGCAATTGTATATTCGGAATTATAAAATATTATATTTAGAGAAGTTATAATAGAAAAAAAGATATGAATATGTCAAGTTGTATAATATATTGGTGTATATGGAAGGTTTGTAGAAGGATCATATTTAGGGTGGAGGGTGTGGGATGGAGCCCCTATGGGCTTTATCAAGACACGTAAGCGCCACGTAGAATCCACGTCAGCCATGGGGCTTTATAACGCCCCCCTTTAATTTGCACGGTGTGGGATGGAGCCCTATATTAAACAAAATAAAAAAAAAAATTTTGATTGGATGAAAAGTTGAGGGCCCCACCTGATAACCCCCTTCTCCCTCGTTACCACCATGGAGCCCCCTCTATAGCGCCCCTCCTTAACATGGAGTGTGTGGGTGTATAGCGCCCGGGGTGCTATAGAGGCTGAGGTGGCGAGGGTGGCGCCCCCCACACCCTCCGGCCTTATAATTTAAGAAGAAAAAATAAAGTTAAAGCGCTTAGTAATATTTGATTTGACATTACAAATAGTATCTTTGTGAGTATGATCATGCAAATTATACCTATATATTAAATCATTGCACTTAGCTATGGCTATATAGCAATATTTGATTTGACATTAATAGAAATTGTTTTTTTAAGTGTAAAACCAATCATGCAAATTATACCTATATATTAAACAATAGAGCTTTCCATAGTGACGTATATTAATAATTTATTTTTATAATTTGTATTTTTTTTTTTACTTTCAGTTTTTCTTTTTCATATTATTATATTTTAGTTTATTTGTTATTTAATTCTTTTTTTAAATTTTTAATTAACTATTATCATATTTACCTTTAAACTATAGTCTGTTTTTTTTTGTTTATAAATTTATATGAGCGTGTCAAATATAGTTAGTTATTTTTTTCTTACGGGGAGGAACTGAAATGATGTCATTTAAACATCGATACTGGTACAAAATTTTTTTGTGTGGTTTTCTCGACGTGATAGTATAAATTTCATTGAATATAGAATTGTATTCGCAATAGAGTATGTTATACCATAAGCTATAGGAGGTGTTGGTAGGGTACATATAGCTGAATTCGTTTTGATAGTTTTCATTCTATGTAAAACACGTGTCAATATCATCTTGGGGGTATCTCTTTTGATTGTTCTTCCAAGTGCCGCCGGTATTGTATTGAATACCGGCAGCAAGCCCGCAAAGTAGCGTGGATAATCTCAAAAGTTTTAAAGATACAGTACCATTGGTGAGTGTTCATGTATTCTTTAAATAGTTTTTATTTTTCTCTTTAATTTACAAAAAGTAAAACCATCAAACCACCAAGTCATGTAGATCCGTAACGGTTTATTTTGAAATGGTGTGTTTTTTTAGGCTATAGGGTGTGGTCATAACCCTCATGACCACCATGACTTTCCACGTCAGTGTCATGTCACCCACCTTTAATCATTATCCAAAACCACTACCCTGAGGGTGTGGTCATGATGTCGCCACCCCCGATCCCTGAGTCTCGGGAACGGGCGGCCGCGAGCCAGTTTCAGTGGTATCGCGTAGTGTCTAATTTGACAGCGGAATTTTTCATCAGAACCGTAGTTAGGAAATGTTTATCAGAGTAAAACCACCATATTTGATATTAATAATAACATGGGCAAAACCCAAGTTTCTTATTACAATACATTGATAGAGATAAACCCTATTTTATTGAATTTAAAACATCGTTTATTAGGTAACTTTTATAGCCACATTTTTCCCAAGCCTTCAGTGCTCTCCAGCTGGCTTTTTACTAATTGGCTATCACATTGGGTTACCTGAAACGCGTTTTAAAAAAATTTGTCAGTCGGAAATACTGGTGAGTGAATCCCAGTTTAATCAAGAAACATTTTATCAATTAAAACAGTATTGAGAGCGATCACATTGTTTATGTCTACACAATTACTCCATTTGTTACTATCAATCCACTGACTTGTGGGTCATATTACACATTGGCTAACTCATTGTCCAATGGTAACGTACTGTCAACCTTGACTTACTACTCACAGTGTAGTAAATTTTGTATACAAAACCCCAACATACCGGCAGTAATTGAAGAACTACAAAGACTCAATCACTGCTAAATTGCATTGTAAAATAGTTAAGGTTTTGTAAAAACTATTAACAAAAAGGAGATTACTCACACTGCTATCTTAGGCTTCTCGTAAGGGTTTCCTGGATATAATCTATAATTTATACAAATGTACATTGGTTAGTATCATAACCTTTTGAAAATATTAATGATATCCTCCCCGAGACGGCATTCCAACAAGTACGTCGGGTAGAACCACGACAGTTGTTACGGAACCCTAAATCAATCGGGCAGCGTATCTATTATGAAACTGGGGTTATAATACTTACAATGGAGCAGAACTTTGCTAATTAGGGGGATATAATACCCGACTATAATGTTTCTTCTACTGAATTTCGAGATTGAGAATGAATTGTGAGCGACGGAAAACGAAAACTGATGCGTTCTATTTATAGTTGCTGAAATCGACTCTCAGGCGGCCCGCGTAAGAGTAGCCATAAGGCTACGCGGCCCGCGTCAACATGTGGTCAACGTGTAGCTTGTCCCGGTCACCAAGTAGGCCCGCCACGATGTCGACACCTGTCGGCCTAGGATGTCTCCGCGTTTAATGATCTCTAGCGGCCCGCGTAAGAGTAAGCTAAAGCTTACGCGGCCCGTATCAACTTAAGAAATCAGTGAAGTCCGGTCTCAACCTTGATACCGCCCGCGTGAAATGTTGGGGTGGGTCTACGCGGCCCGCCTTAACTTAACATTTTCATATTTTTATTTATTTTATATGCTATAATATATTTCGGGCTCGGTTTTCACATACGGGGTGTATTATAAGACATAATAGGACATTTTACAGTATACTAAGGTGTCGGAATATTATGAGGGTGTTGGTTTTACCGAGGGTTGTTACATTCTCCCCACCTTGTTTTAGAGCTCGTCCTCAAGATCTATTGAAACAAATGCGGGTATTTCTTTTGCATTTCTAATTCAAGCTCTCATGTGTACTCTGGTCCTCTTTTGGAGTCCCACTTCACTTTGACTAGAACTAGTCTCTTGCGTTTGAGATTCTTGACTTTCCTGTCTTCAATTTGTAGAGGTCTTTCTACAAACTTGAGTTGTTCATTTACCTCTATATCCTTAAGAGGTACTATCAATGATTTATAAGCTAAACACTTTTTGAGATTAGATACATGAAAAACGTCATGTATTCCTGCCATTTCCTCTAGGAATTGTAGCTGATAGGCTACAAGTCATATTCTTCTAATAATCTCAAAAGGTCCAATATACCTGGGACTTAGCTTTCCCCTTTTGATGAATCTTAACACTCCTTTCCAAGGAGAGACCTTCAACAATACTTTATCTCCTACTTGAAACTCTAATGGCTTGCGTCGGTTATCGGCATAACTCTTTTGTCGATCACGTGCTGTTTTCAGTCGTTCCTTGACTTGAATAATCTTGTCAGTTGTTTCTTGCACTATCTCAGGTCCAGATAATTGCTTTTCCCCAATTTCTGCCCAGCAGACTGGGGTTCGACACTTTCTTCCATAAAGTGCTTCGAATGGTGCAGCATTGATACTTGTGTGATAACTATTATTATAAGAAAATTCTATTAAAGGTAAGTGATCGTCCCAATTACCTCCAAAATCAATTGCACAAGATCTAAGCATATCTTCCATTGTCTGAATTGTCCTTTCGCTTTGTCTGTCCGTTTGCGGATGATAAGTTGTGCATAGTTTTAGCTTGGTTCCCATTGCCTTTTGAAAACTTGACAAAAAATGAGAGGTAAATCAGCTATCCCTATCAGAAACAATTGATAAAGGAATGCCATGTAAAGAAACAATTTCATTTACATACAACTTAGCTAATTGTTCCATACTAAAAGTTTCTTTCATTGGTAGGAAATGAGCTGACTTAGTTAGCCTATCTACAATCACCCAGATTGTATCATTTCCTTTCTTTGTTTTGGGTAATTTAGTAACAAAATCCATTGTTATCAATTCTCATTTCCACACCGGCATTTCTAATTTCTGTAACAAACCTGAGGGTTTCTGGTGTTCAGCTTTGACTTGTGAACAGGTTAGACATTTAGAAACATAGGCTGCTATGTCTTTCTTCGTTCCTATCCACCAGAAATTTTTCCTTAAATCCTGGTACATTTTATCACTCCCTGGATGCATCGTATATTTAGATTTATGGGCTTCTTCTAGTATACGATGACGTAGGTTTCCTAATTTAGGTATCCACATTTTCTTTTCATGGAATCTCCAAATTCCATATGTTCCTTGTTTTAATTCCTTTAACATACCTTTTAATTTTTCAGAATCATCCTTGATTACTGATTCTTGTGCTTCTCTTATTTGCTCATTTAAATCTACTTGTAGATTTAATTTAACAGAACGTACCCTTCTTGGCTTTTCATGATACTTTCGGCTTACAGCATCTGCCACTACATTTGCTTTTCCTTCATGATACTGGATATCACAATCATAGTCACTAAGCATCTCCATTCAGCGTCTTTGTCTCATATTCAACTCCTTTTGCTTGAAGATATACCTTAAACTCTTATGATCAGTGAATATGGTAAACTTACTACCATAAAGGTAATGTCTCCAAATCTTAAGATCAAAATTATAGCTCCTAATTCTAAATCATGAGTTGAATAATTCTCTTCATGATTCTTAAGTTGTCTAGATGCGTAAGCTATAACCTATTGGTGTTGCATCAACACACATCCATAACCTAATTTAGAAGCATCGCAATAGACTACAAAGTCTTCAGCTCCTTCTAGTAATGCTAATATGGGTGTATGAGTTAATCTTTTCTTAAGAATTCTAAATGCTTCTTCTTGTTTTAATCCCCATTCAAACTTAACAGATTTACAGGTTAACTTAGTTAAGGGAATGACTATTCTAGAGAAATCTCGAATAAATCTTCTATAATAACCGGCCAATCCTAAGAAACTTCTAACCTTGGTTGGTGACTCAGGGGTTTTCCATTTAGTAATTGCATCAATCTTTGTTGGATCTACATGAATTCCTTCATGATTGACTAGGTGTCCAAGGAATTGTACCTGTTCTAACCAAAATTCGCACTTAGAAAATTTAGCATAAAGCTTTTCCTTTCTTAATAGACTTAAAAGTGCGTGCAAATGTTTTGCATGATCCTTTTTATTCTTAGAGAAAATTAGAATATCATCTATGAAGACAATTATGAATTTATCCAAATATGGCTTACATATTCGGTTCATCATGTCCATAAAAGCAGATGGGGCATTGGTTAAACCAAATGGCACGACAGTAAATTCATAATGGCCATACCTTATTCTGAAAGCGGTTTTAGGAATGTCATCTTCCTGTACCTTTAACTGATGATATCCTGACCTTAAATCGATTTTAGAGAAAAATCGAGCTCCTTGTAGTTGATCAAACAGATCATCGATTCTCGGTAATGGGTACCGATTCTTAATCGTGACCTTGTTCAATTCACGGTAGTCAATGCACATACGCATTGATCCGTCTTTCTTTTTAACGAACAGTATCGGCGCTCCCCATGGCGACGAACTTGGCTGTATAAATCCTTTCTCTAACAATTCATCTAATTGTTTCTTCAATTCTTGCATTTCTGCAGGTGCCAAATGATAAGGTGCGTTGGCAATTGGTGATGTTTCTGGTAGCAGGTGAATTCTGAATTCAACTTCTCTGTCTGGAGATAGTCCTAGTAATTCTTCTGGAAAGATATCTAAAAACTGTGACACTACTGGAATGTCTTTTAGTTCTTTTCCTTTAGTGTTAGTGATTATAGAAATCAAATACACTATAGAACATTTTCTTATATAGCTTGCAGTTTTCATCACATAGATGAATTTTGTGGATCTAGAGGGCTTATCTCCTTTAATTGTGATCGTTTTACCTTTTGGTGAATTTACTTGTATTAACTTTTGATAACATAAAATATTGGCTTTATTGGCTATTAACCAATCCTTTCCTAAAACAACATCGAATCCTGCCAGATTCATGGGATAAAGATTTGCAATAAAATTCTGATTGAAAATTTCTATTCTTGCTCCATGCAAGATTTCAGAAATCCTAACGGTTTCTCCATTAGCGGTCTCTACTAGGCATTCTAGTGGTAGTTTAGTTAATGACTGATTTAGAATTTTGCAAAATGATGTATTAATAAAACTTTGGTTTGCACCAGAGTCAAATAATACTTTAGCAAAGATATCATTAACTAAAAACGTACCAGCTATGACATCTGGAATCATCTTGGCTTCATCTGCAATCAGAACAAATGCTCTAGCATTTTTAGTACTCTTGTTGTTTGTAGCTGGAGCTAATTTCAGACAGTTTGGCCTGATATGACCTTTTTCTCCACAGTTGTTGCATAATCCATTACTGTATTTCCTCTTGCAATTTTCTTCCTTATGTCCTGGCATCTTGCAATAATTGAAGAGAGTGGAGCATTTTCCCGAGTGCTTTTTCTTGCAGACCTTGTAGTATGGTGCAGAGGTAGAACCCATATTCCTACGATTAAAATTTCCAGAACGAAGTTCTTGAGTAAGCCTTTGGGTTAGGTTTCTCCTCTGGTCTTCTTCTCTAGTACGGATTAACTCATCTGTCAAGGTATTTGCTAGTTCTACAGCTTCTTCTATAGTTTGAGGTCTAGCTGCCTTGACTACATATCTAATCTCTCCAATTAATCCCCAGATATAATGGGAGATTAACACCGGTTCTGGTGAAGCAAGGGTTGGCACTATTCTAGCATATTCAAAGAATAACTTCGTGTACCCCTTACTATCCACTCCATTCATCCTAAGATTTAGGAATTTGTTTGCTATCTGTTCCTTTTCATTAGGAGGGCATAATTTACTTTCTACCATATTCCTAAATTCTTCCCAATCCATACTATAAACCCTATCACTTCCTCTAGACTGAAGGATAATGTTCCACCATTCTAAGGCTGCATTCTTAAATAGATTGGAAGCAAACATTATCTTGTCCTCTTCCGCACATTTACTTATTTTCAGAACAGCCTCAGTCTTTTCTATCCAGCGTAGAGCTACAATAGGTTCTTCATTGCCCGATAATTATATTGGTTTACAGGACCAGAATTCTTTGTATGAACAACCGTAAGGCACGGTTCTTAATGGGCAATTGAAGTATTGGTCCATTGTTCACGCTGTGTTCTGGTTCAATTGGTCGCTTACTACTATGTTTACTTTTATTATTCGCTTCTTGAACCGTTTGAATAATAAATGGCATTGCATCTATAATTCCTTGTGCCACTATATGTTGGATAGCACTATTATCCATATGGTTTCCATTGTTATTGATGCTTGGATTTTCATTAACCACGTTAATGTTACTCTGGTTATCGTTATTCAGATTTCCTTGATTTTCTTCGTCGGCCATCTGAATTTTAAACATTTACCCCATATTAATATCACAAGATAATAAGTAATATCATAATTCACATGACACGCAATCTAGCAAAAAACGTCGATCATTGCGACTTGTACTCTATTTTCATATACTATGCGTCTATTACACACTAGTACTGAAATAAAGATTACAATACCAACAGAAAGAAAATTACACTAATAGTATTATGCATCCGTACACACATATTTTATTTTATTATATTATTATTATTACTACTATTTCCTCCATTCTCACATTCAAGGATATGGATTTATCCAAAAATCCATATTGCGTTCATCGTATTTCCATACGAGACGCTCTCCCACCTGACGCATTCTCTCACTACTTTCTAAAATCTCCTCCCCAAAAGTCCTAAGTTCTTGCACGTTTTCTGCACTCGTTGGGGGTGCAGGTTCTCGGACTGGGTTTGGAATCTAAGGTGCGGGTTCCTGATATGGGGGTGAAAGTTCCTGAAATTGGTAAGGATCCTCTAAGATCTCCCTAATGTAGTTATTATGGTAATAGGGATCTAAAGGGTCCATACCTGGGTAGGCTTCTATGTTCTGTATGGGTGGGTATTCCTGGATAGGGTAACGTTGCACAAAGTCCCTATTATCGTCCCACCAGGGGTCGTAATTTGGGTCTAGGGGGTTTGGTGCAGGTACCCTAGGGATTTCTTCTGGGTTAAAGTCATGCATATCCACTTGGTTGTCAAAATTTTCAATCTCCATGGGTTGTTCTGGGTTTTGTGGTTGTGGGGCTACTAGTTGTTCCAGACTTGGGTCAGCAGCAGTTGTAGCTAGGATATGGAAATTAGCTAGGCTTCTATTAAGCATATCCTGTGTATGGGCATCTGCCTCTCGCTTAGCAGCCGCTAAAACTCTTTGCTATTGCAACTTTCGCATTCTCTTCCTACGAGAAAAGGCTTCCTTACTGAACCATCCTCGTTTCTTATGAGGGAATGGCTCTTCTGACTGTGCTTTAAAAGCAAACATTCCTTCTTCCTGATCAGCAGTATACCCAGAGAGGGCAGGCTGTGAAGAGGTACCTTCACTCCTAGGTGAATCAGACAACTGACGATTTATGTCTGAGGGTCCTTGATCACTCATACTGTAAACTAACATATAGTCAAATAACACATAACAATTAAATACAGTTATGCACGTATTTTCATTATTTCCTAACACAAAATTTAGAATTTAAGTGTCAGCAGAACACTTCTTTGGCTCAGACCAGTGGCTAGGCTCTGATACCACCTTCTGTCGCCACCCCCGATCCCTGAGTCCCGGGAACGGGCGGCCGCGAGCCAGTTTCGGTGGTATCGCGTAGTGTCTAATTTGGCAGGGGAATTTTTCATCAGAACCGTAGTTAGGAAATGTTTATCAGAGTAAAACCACCATATTTGATATTAATAATAACATGGGCAAAACCCAAGTTTCTTATTACAATACATTTATAGAGATAAACCCTATTTTATTGAATTTAAAACATCGTTTATTAGGTAACTTTTATAGCCACATTTTTCCCAAGCCTTCAGTGCTCTCCAGCTGGCTTTTTACAAATTGGCTATCACATTGGGTTACCTGAAACGCATTTTAAAAAAAATTGTCAGTCGGAAATACTGGTGAGTGAATCCCAGTTTAATCAAGAAACATTTTATCAATTAAAGCAATATTGAGAGCGATCACATTGTTTATGTCTACACAATTACTCCATTTGGTACTATCAATCCACTGACTTGTGGGTCATATTACACATTGGCTAACTCATTGTCCAATGGTAACGTACTGTCAACCTTGACTTACTACTCACAGTGTAGTAAATTTTGTATACAAAACCCCAACATACCGGCAGTAATTGAAGAACTACAAAGACTCAATCACTGCTAAATTGCATTGTAAAATAGTTAAGGTTTTGTAAAAACTGTTAACAAAAAGGAGATTACTCACATTGTTATCTTAGGCTTCTCGTAAGGGTTTCCTGGATATAATCTATAATTTATACAAATGTACATTGGTTAGTATCATAACCCTTTGAAAATATTAATGATATCCTCCCCGAGACTGCATTCCAATAACTACGTCGGGCAGAACCACGACAGTTGTTACGGAACCCTAAATCAATCGGGCAACGTATCTATTATGAAACTGGGGTTATAATACTTACAACGGGGCAGAACTTTGCTAATTAGGGGGATATAATACCAGACTATATTGTTTCTTCTACAGAATTTCGAGATTGAGAATGAATTGTGAGCGACGGAAAACGAAAACTGATGCGTTCTATTTATAGTTGCTGAAATCGACTCTCAGGCGGCCCGCGTAAGAGTAGCCATAAGGCTACGCGACCCGCGTCAACATGTGGTCAACGTGTAGCTTGTCCCGGTCACCAAGTAGGCCCGCCACGATGTCGACACGTGTCGGCCTAGGATGTCTCCGCGTTTAATGATCTCTAGCGGCCCGCGTAAGAGTAAGCTATAGCTTACGCGGCCCGTATCAACTTAACAAATCAGTGAAGTCCGGTCTCAACCTTGATACCGCCCGCGTGAAATGTTGGGGTGGGTCTACGAGGCCCGCCTTAACTTAACATTTTCATATTTTTATTTATTTTATATGCTATAATATATTTCGAGCTCGGTTTTCACATACGGGGTGTATTATAAGACATAATGGGACAATTTACAGTATACTAACGTGTCGGAATATTATGAGGGTGTTGATTTTACCGAGGGTTGTTACACATGACCCAAACCACTAGCCCCTTATTTATTTTCTTTTATTGTTGTCTAAAGAAAAAGGAAATGATTTCTTGAAAAAATGGAAAGGAAGACCATGGTTGCCATGGTTTATTCCATGCAAACTATAACGGATCAAGCAAGGGGGTGGTGTAGCCTTCCATTCATGTTCCTAGTTGGCAAATCATGTCCCAACCATAACCTTCACAACCTTTAGCCTTAAAAAAGTGAGAAATCATTATTGGAAAATATACGAGACTTACAAAAACCCTAGTAACGAATAAGATTAGTTGAACATAGCTTGGGCTTGACATGTGACTTTAAAGAAGGTTAAAGACATAAAACACTAAAAGGTAGATTTAAATAGAGTAAACTGCCATTTTGGTCCCTGTGGTTTAGGCACTTTTGCCATTTTAGTCCAAATCTCAAACTTTTTAAATCTGGGTCCCCGTGGTTTGCATTTTGTTGCCATTTTGGTCCAAAAACGAAATCAGGTCAGATTTTCAAAAAAGAACCTGCTATTTTGTCTTTATGCTCAGGGGTATTTTAGTCATTCTGGCTTTATTATAGAGTAATACTAATTAAAAATAATTAAACCCAAAAATCTGCCTCTCTCTCTAACACCCCTCTGCAATCTCTTTCTCTCTCTCTCTAACACCCCTCTGCCTCTCTCTCTCTTTTCTCTCTCTCTCTATCTTCTTTGAACTACCACCACCAAACCACCACCCCCACCACCGCATCATCCCCACCACCACCATCCCACTACCGCCAACACCACCATCACACTGCCATCATCTCTCTCTTCTCTCTCTCTATCCTCTCTCTCGAAGACCACCGCAGCCGAACTCCACCACCGCCGTCATCCCTATTGTAAAGGCTCCGACTGCAACCGTCGTCCCTGAGTTTCAGATATGGGTTCGTGCCGATGGATTTGAAAGAATTTTCAAGATCTGAATCGACTTGGGTTGATTTTCGATGAGTTTCGGTGTAATCGGATTGATTACGGTTCATTTTCGATGCTCTGTAAACAAGTGTGGTAGTGAAGTTGCAAGTTATCCATTGTTGTTTGTTTGCTTGAAGAGTATCAGTTGCAGAACTGATGTAATAGACATTGCAACATTCTTGTTTGACTGGGCATTAAGAAAAAGAAGAGTGGATATGAATCTGGGTTGATGTTGTTGTTAATCGGTTTATTGTTGTCAACTGGTTTAATTTGATGGACTTGTGCAGACTTGAGATAAAGAAAGAGTGGAAGAGATGAGAGAGTAAAAGGGTTTGGGTCTGGTTCTGGGTCTGGGTCGAGAGAGAGAGAGAGGGGAGAGAGACAGATGACATTATGTTTAATCATAAATAGAAAAAGGTTTAATCAATATTTAGTTATAATAATTCTAAAATGACCAAAATACCCCCTGAGGGTAAGGACAAAACAGGGGGTTTTAATTTGGGGATTCTGGTCAAATTTCATTTTTGGACCAAAATGGCAACAAAATGCAAACCACGGGGATCCAGATTTAAAAAGTTTGAGATTTGGACTAAAATGGCAAAAGTGCCTAAACCACAGGGACCAAAATGGCAGTTTACTCATTTAAATATGAGACAATTGCTAAAATGACAAGGTTTACAATTAGGTCACCACTTGAAGGTTGAAATTAGGGATGAGTGTGGTATAGGTATCGAAAATCGTCAAAATTGGGTACTGGTATCAGTACCGAAAATGTTGAGTACGGTAAGGTATTGATATTTGAAGGTAAAAACTGGTATTTTACGATACCGAACCAAAAACGCCAAAAAGTTGGTATAGAGTCGGTACTGAAAAAAAATCGGTAGGGAAAATTCAGTACCAATACTAGTACCAAATGCTCATCCTTGATTGGAATAGTGTAACTTGTAGTTGAATGGTTGGCTCTAGTCTATACTACCTTATTAAGAGAACTGTGTTTTCTACTGTTTTGGTAATTTTACCATGCGTAGTAATTTGGAAGCGTCATCTACAAGAGATAATAACCCATTTAGAGGGGAGGGGGTAAACTTGGAAATTATGAAAAAATTAAGACGTTGGAGGGTATAATTGGAATTCTGGTACGAAACTACTCTGTGGTACTCAACCGTTTGAATCCCAATCGTCCTTGCCTTTCCTTGTTCTAGGTTAGGGTTTTTTCTATATATCAATTCCCTCTACATCCCTTCACCGCCCTCATCAGTGAATGCTAATTTTATTATCATGTTGCAGTTGAAGCATCCTGCATTTACGGCGATTCATCAACCATTACACACCAATCTCCATACCCAAAACCCCCACACACATTCACTCTCCATCACATACATAATGTGCGCCCTACATTCCTAAATCTAAACATTTACATTTCACAACTTGAAGCTATTGAGTTATAAATTGAAGACTGAAATTAGTATGGCAGTTCCGACCACTATTCTGGCTACCCCCTTCGAGATGCATGCTATATTTTTTTTCGAATCTACAAAAGGTAAAACCCGATTACCTCACTTCATTCCGATTTGAATCTGTATTCTTCTTTCAAGTATCTGCACTGAAATGGAGTTTCAACAAACTTCTTGATCCGTTTATCAGGTACGAATTTGCCCAATTGAGTTATTTTCATTCGAGTTTTGTTATTTGTTTTATCGATTAATTCGTTTTGATTTATGGATTGTGATTTTAGAATGCTCACACTTAACTTTGAATCATAGTACTTTTGATTTGTAGGAATTAATTATATGAAAAAGTAAATTAATTGAGTTATATGCAGGATGTCTCTCTACTTCATGGTCTGGGAATCAATTTTGTTCTTGTTCTAGGGACACATGTATAGATTGATAAGGTTTTAGCTGAAAAGGGTTAGTTTTTTTTGGATTAATGGGTAATTTTAGGTGTAGTTTAGTAAATAATGGTGTAGTTTTGTTGAATATATGGTTAATTTGGTAACCAATTCAGGACGTGAACCGAAATACGTTGGAAGATACAGAATTACTGACCCTGATTCGCTCAAGGCTGTGATGGATTCAGCAGGAAGAATCCGGTTGATGATCGAGGCAAAGCTGTCACCAGGGCCGTCTTTATGCGGCATCTGTAGACACGGAGAAAACAAACGGTTTCATTCCAATGTCAGTGTTGCAAGTGGTAATTTTCTTGCTGCCAAGGTAATCGTCTTTCTGTTTCTTGCAAATGTGCAACAAATGAAAAAGGCTATGTCGCCCAAGTTATAGTTTTTGACAGAAAAGAGGAGTTGTCGAAGGCATTGATTATGAAGCAATGGGTGAACTAAAGAAAGTGGATGTTCATCGCCTACGTGAGCGGCCGGATAATGATTCTATTGTGATTTTAAGCAACCTTTGATATTCTAGCTCCGGAGGTGTACTAAATTGCAAGTATGCTATGTAGTTGTTAATAGGTATTTTTTGTTATTGTTAGTCGTAATCTAAACGAATATAAAAATATCGCTCCATCCCAAGTTTTTTGACCCGAGTAATAAAAATAGGTTTTCGGTGACCCACGATTTTGCCGGAGACATAGTTTTGACCCATATGGTCCATTCTACTTACTCTGGTATCCTATTGAAGAATTATATATATGTTATTAGTAAGAAAATACATGTTTAACTGTAACTATATTGCAAAATTTTTAATTATTAATTGATTTTTGTGGTAAATAATAATGCAGCACTTATGAAGTTGCAACTGCTTGTGTGTTGGCGCTTGGAGCAGAGGAACTCATCTGCATTATCGATGGTCCAATTTTGGATGAATGGGGCCGGTTAATCAGATTTTTGACACTTGAAGATGCTGACATGTTAATACGTAGGCGAGCCAAGCAAAGCGCGGATTGTGGGTTTTTACGGTCTATTGTTTGTGTAAGTAGTTGAATTTTGAGTATGGTGTGTTTGTGTTTTCTGTGGATTTTGATTATATTTGTTGCTTTTAAACCCTAAATTGATAAGGAATTTGTTTTTTTCTTATTATACTTTTACTTCAAATTCTATAGCCACAAATTTATATTCTTTGTATGTAAGAAGTTATAGCTGCCAGTATATACAAAAAAACATGATTTAGTTTCTTTTAAAACAGTTTTACCATTTTGTGTGTTTTGTGAAATCGATACCTTGGGCGGAACCGTGTAATCTGTCATCTTGATAGGGTGTGAGAGTCATGGCGGGTTGAATTGTTCAAACATCAACACTAACTTGCATATGCTTAAAATCGTGTAACCTGAGCACAATCCGTTAAACTCATTTATTTGAATGTGTCAAACGGACGGGCTGGTAGACGGTAATCAAGTTGCAAACTTGTTAATTGGGTAGGTCGGTTTAAAAAATTGTGTTAAATGGGTCACAAACGTTGACTCCCACTGCCAACAACACATTGATTGCACCTCTTGAAGAACTGCAGAATCTTGGTGGTGGGAATGACATAAAGGTGCATAGTTTCCTATTCTTTAAAATCTAACTATGTGAACATATGTTTTATATGCTATTCGATCAGTCAACGCAATAATGGTTGTCGATTTTTGTTTCACAAGGCTTGGAGGCAGCTCTCGACAAGGCTGTACAGCTTGACGATGATGGAAAGATTAGGTATATACTATACAGTTATATACTATACAGTAATATGATATAATGGTACGTTAAATTTTTTGTTACAATAATAGAAGGCTCAAACTATCCACACACCCTATCTACCTATTTAGACACCCTTTGCCTCGTGTATGCCTCGTATAGGCCTATACGAGGCATATAGGGTTACATCAAAATCAGTGTCTGACTCATGTTAGTTCTGGTTTGACTGCTCCTATATGCCTCGTATAGGCTTATACGGGGCGTATAAGAACCCTCGTATAGGTCTCATATATGACTCATGCTCCATATATGCCACGTATAGGCCTATATGGGGCGTATATAGGTTTTTTTAACAAACATTTTATACAATATTAATCGTTTTAGAAAACTTTTATACAAAAACAAGTTTTCTATTTTAAATAAATAAAAATAACAAGTACATGATATTAGTGTTATTATAATTAATATGAGTTTTTCATAATTAATATTAGCGTTATTGATATTAATATGAGTTTTTTTATAAATTAATATTAGTGTTATTATAATTAATATGAGTTTTTCATAATTAATATTAGTGTTATTGATATTAATATGAGTTTTTTTATAATTAATATGAGTGTTAGTATAATTAATATGAGTTTTTCATAATTAATATTAGTGTTATTGATATTAATATGAGTTTTTTTATAATTAATATTAGTGTTATGGATATTAAAAAGAGAAAACAAAAAAATAAAAATATATGCCCCATATAGGGCTAGACTGGGCGTATAGTGGGGTCCAAAAGACCATTATAGCCCTGTTTTGCCCCCAGTCTAGGCCTAATTCAGGGGTAAAATGGTAATTTGCATTATAGACATACGTCTCATACAGGCCTATACTAGGCATATAAGAGAGACAAAAAAGACCACATTACCCCCAGTATAGGCCTAACTCAGGGGTAAAATGGTCTTTTTCGTTTATACGCCCCATATAGGCCTATACGAGGCATATAAGACAAAATATGACATAATCAGATATTCTCTTGGAAATTGAAAAAGGTTATACGCTACGTATAGACCTATACGAGGCGTATACGAGGGTGTCTAAATAAGGACTAGGGTGTGTGAATAAGTGGGGTTGATCCGGAGAGCATGAGCATAGCAGAACGTGATGTAATGCTCGTTTTTCGCACCCTATGAAGGTTTTTGTTTCTTTTTATCTTTTTTTTTCATGATTCGTGGCTTAAATAATAATTTTTACTGTATTCTTTATTACTGCAGATGAGCATGAAAGAAGATAACGATGCAGTTACAACAAAGACACGAATCTTATCTCTTGAACTTCTAGAATTTTTTGCAAAAGTAGGTGGATTGAGCAACAAAAGAGTGCCTTTAGGTGGTCAAACTTATTGTTTTCAGATTTAGGTAAGTTGCTGTTTCATACAGCGACTTTCAAACAACTTTTCTGCCAAAATCTACAAAAGCTGCAAAAGGTACAAAACATTAAGAAGGTTGTTGTTTGATACAGCGACCTTGTGAAAGTCGCTGATTGATATCACAACCTTGTTTAAGGTCGCTGAATGATAATACAAGCTTGAAGAAAGTTGTCGTTTCATGTTACAAAGTTGCTGAAAGTTGCTGAATGGTGTCACAACCTTGTTTAAGGTCGCTGAATGGTTTTACAGAGTTGCTGAAAGTTGCTGTTTCATGTTACAAAGTTGCTGAAAGTTGCTGAATGGTGTCACAACCTTGCTGAAAGTTGCAGAATGATATAACAAATTTAATGAAGGTTGCTGATTCATAATACAATGTTATTGAAGGTTGCTGATTCATTCTACAATGTTAACGAAGGTTGCTGATTCATCCTACAATGTTAATGAAAGTTGGTGTTTGACCGTTTTGCAGGAGAATTTTACAATTGTTCTGAAATTTGAAATGTTCAGTTTTATAACCCAACTATATTACATAACAGATGCACAACAATTCGTACGTAACTTACATATTGTGTTTGTTAAAAAAAATATAATGTTGAATTTTCAATTGTGTCTGTATGATGTTCTTTATAAAAGATGTTGGTTGATATTTCTGGCGATTCGAAAATTTGCAAAATGTATCATGCCTTGTTGTTGTCGTATATGGTTCAAACAAAAAAAATTAGAACTACTTAAAACGAATAATAAAATCCGAATAACTGACTAGTTGAAACAAACGGTGTTGTATATGTATTTAAAGTTGTTTTAAAAGAACTTAGTTTTTTACTTTTTAGAACTTAGTTATCTTAAAACAACTTTAAATACATATACGGCAACGTTTGTTTCAACTAGTCGGTTATTCGGATTTTATTATTCGTTTTAAGTAGTTCTAATTTTTTTGTTTGAACCATATACGACAACAACAAGGCATGATACATTTTGCAAATTTTCGTATCACCAGAAATATCAACCAACATCTTTTATAAAGAACATCATACAGACACAATTGAAAATTCAACATTATATTTTTTTAACAAACACAATATGTAAGTTATGTACGAATTGTTGTGCATCTGTTATGTAATATAGTTGGGTTATAAAACTGAACATTTCAAATTTCAGAACAATTATAAAATTCTCCTGCAAAACGGTCAAACACCAACTTTCATTAACATTGTAGGATGAATCAGCAACCTTCGTTAACATTGTAGAATGAATCAGCAACCTTCAATAACATTGTATTATGAATCAGCAACCTTCATTAAATTTGTTATATCATTCTGCAACTTTCAGCAGCATTGTGACACCATTCAGCAAGTTTCAGCAACTTTGTAACATGAAACAGCAACTTCCAGCAACTTTGTAAAACCATTCAGCGACATTAAATAAGGTTGTGACACCATTCAGCAACTTTCAGCAACTTTGTAACATGAAACAGCAACTTTCTTCAAGCTTGTATTATCATTCAGCGACCTTAAACAAGGTTGTGATATCAATCAGCGACTTTCACAAGGTCGTTGTATCAAACAGCAACCTTCTTAATGTTTTGCACCTTTTGCAGATTTTGCCAGAATAGTTGTTTGAAAGTCGTTGTATGAAACAACAACTTACCTAAATCTGAAAACAATAAGTTTGACCACCTAAAGGCACTCTTTTCTTGCTCAATCCACCTACTTTTGCAAAAAATTCGAACTTCTACAGGTATTTTATTAAAGTTGATAACTCATCTTTTCAGCCAACTTTTTTTTTTATATAAATTGTTCAAAATATGAAATTTCCAGGGCTTGTTAGAGGGTGTTAGTCACTCGTTTACGAAAAAGTTAAATTTTATGGACCCGGTGAAAGCTTATCTAATATATGCTTTGCTACGGGAATCGGTTTCACAATCTCCAACAATATTTCAGGCATGTTTTAACTTTTAAGCTTTGATCACGGTTTTTCTTCTCTTTTTATTTTAGTTTTAAAAGTTTTAATTTGAATTTTTCAAAATAATATTTTATCATTTTTCTCACTCGAAATTTTTTTTTGTACTTTTGTTGAGATTTAGAGAAGGTCTCAAGGCAAGTTATGACTTCTACTTTAGACATGTTTTTGGAAATTTGCTGATTTTGTGTTGATAATTTTAATATCCATTTTCAGATCGAAACTGGCATCTTCTTTCCTTTGATTGTTTTGCGAACTTTAGACAATTCAGAATGTCCTGTGAACCTCAAATTAATGGTGATTTGGTACAACATCCGCTTACATTTTGGTTTACTAAATGAATTTGTTACAACTTCATATTCTCATTCTAATAAACATCACAGATGCTCGAGAAAATTTGCAAGGAGCCTCAGATTCACCAATGCTTTACCTTATAGATATCCAACAGGTATTTCTTTTGTTCATAGTTAAACTTTTAATATTCAAATATTTGATTTACTGTATAGCCTATAGATTAGAGTGTGATATCTCTGAACGGACGTTTTTTCAATCGTAACATAATTAATTTGTATAGAAGGTTTTACACTTTACAAGGCGCGTTGGGCTAGGTTGACCCAAAGCACTTTTAACCGGTGTGTCAAATATGATTACAAGAAGCACATTATGCCATATCGATTGTATTGGACATTCTAATTATTTTCTAGGTAGGATAATCACATTTCATTGTTTTTTGTTCTATGCATTGTTAGATGTTTATAAACCACACAACTTTTATGTGTTTCATAATACTTTGTTGAGCTCTGTATGTTTTCTAACTCCAAGAGTGTGCCACGACTTACAAGTTCTTAATTTGGTGCATGTATATTACGTTGACCTTGTGCTTTTTTTTTTTTTTTGCCTATTTTTGCATTGCAGTTTCTGATGAATATGCTTAACTTGTAAAACATGATCATTGGAGCCGCTCACATGGATGAACTCTGGTTGTTTTATTTCTGAATATCTATATAGCTATGCCTTAAAACAATGGAATTTTAACTTTATGCTTGGCAAGTTTTTATCATTTTCAGCTGGCTATTTAGGCGCGGATTGTGGGTTTTTACGGTCTATTGTTTATGTAAGTAGTTGAATTTTGAGTATGGTGTGTTTGTGTTATCTGTGGATTTTGATTATATTTGTTGCTTTTAAACCCTAAATTGATAAGGAATTTGTTTTTTTTCTTATTATACTTTTACTTCAAATTCTATAGCCACAAATTTATATTCTTTGTATGTAAGAAGTTATAGCTGCCAGTATATACAAAAATACATGATTTAGTTTCTTTTAAAACAGTTTTTACCATTTTGTGTGTTTTGTGAAATCGATACCTTGGGCGGAACCGTGTAATCTGTCATCTTGATAGGGTGTGAGAGTCATGGCGGGTTGAATTGTTCAAACATCAACACTAACTTGCATATGCTTAAAATCGTGTAACCTGAGCACAATCCGTTTAACTCATTTATTTGAATGTGTCAAACGGACGGGCTGGTAGACGGTAATCAAGTTGCAAACTTGTTAATTGGGTAGGTCGGTTTAAAAAATTGTGTTAAATGGGTCACAAACGTTGACTCCCACTGCCAACAACACATTGATTGCACCTCTTGAAGAACTGCAGAATCTTGGTGGTGGGAATGACATAAAGGTGCATAGTTTCCTATTCTTTAAAATCTAACTATGTGAACATATGTTTTATATGCTATTCGATCAGTCAACGCAATAATGGTTGTCGATTTTTGTTTCACAAGGCTTGGAGGCAGCTCTCGACAAGGCTGTACAGCTTGACGATGATGGAAAGATTAGGTATATACTATACAGTTATATACTATACAGTAATATGATATAATGGTACGTTAAATTTTTTGTTACAATAATAGAAGGCTCAAACTATCCACACACCCTATCTACCTATTTAGACACCCTTTGCCTCGTGTATGCCTCGTATAGGCCTATACGAGGCATATAGGGTTACATCAAAATCAGTGTCTGACTCATGTTAGTTCTGGTTTGACTGCTCCTATATGCCTCGTATAGGCTTATACGGGGCGTATAAGAACCCTCGTATAGGTCTCATATATGACTCATGCTCCATATATGCCACGTATAGGCCTATATGGGGCGTATATAGGTTTTTTTAACAAACATTTTATACAATATTAATCGTTTTAGAAAACTTTTATACAAAAACAAGTTTTCTATTTTAAATAAATAAAAATAACAAGTACATGATATTAGTGTTATTATAATTAATATGAGTTTTTCATAATTAATATTAGCGTTATTGATATTAATATGAGTTTTTTTATAAATTAATATTAGTGTTATTATAATTAATATGAGTTTTTCATAATTAATATTAGTGTTATTGATATTAATATGAGTTTTTTTATAATTAATATGAGTGTTAGTATAATTAATATGAGTTTTTCATAATTAATATTAGTGTTATTGATATTAATATGAGTTTTTTATAATTAATATTAGTGTTATGGATATTAAAAAGAGAAAACAAAAAAATAAAAATATATGCCCCATATAGGGCTAGACTGGGCGTATAGTGGGGTCCAAAAGACCATTATAGCCCTGTTTTGCCCCTAGTCTAGGCCTAATTCAGGGGTAAAATGGTAATTTGCATTATAGACATACGTCTCATACAGGCCTATACTAGGCATATAAGAGAGACAAAAAAGACCAAATTACCCCCAGTATAGGCCTAACTCAGGGGTAAAATGGTCTTTTTCATTTATACGCCCCATATAGGCCTATACGAGGCATATAAGACAAAATATGACATAATCAGATATTCTCTTGGAAATTGAAAAAGGTTATACGCTACGTATAGACCTATACGAGGCATATACGAGGGTGTCTAAATAAGGACTAGGGTGTGTGAATAAGTGGGGTTGATCCGGAGAGCATGAGCATAGCAGAACGTGATGTAATGCTCGTTTTTCGCACCCTATGAAGGTTTTTGTTTCTTTTTATCTTTTTTTTTTCATGATTCGTGGCTTAAATAATAATTTTTACTGTATTCTTTATTACTGCAGATGAGCATGAAAGAAGATAACGATGCAGTTACAACAAAGACACGAATCTTATCTCTTGAACTTCTAGAATTTTTTGCAAAAGTAGGTGGATTGAGCAAGAAAAGAGTGCCTTTAGGTGGTCAAACTTATTGTTTTCAGATTTAGGTAAGTTGCTGTTTCATACAGCGACTTTCAAACAACTTTTCTGCCAAAATCTACAAAAGCTGCAAAAGGTACAAAACATTAAGAAGGTTGTTGTTTGATACAGCGACCTTGTGAAAGTCGCTGATTGATATCACAACCTTGTTTAAGGTCGCTGAATGATAATACAAGCTTGAAGAAAGTTGCCATTTCATGTTACAAAGTTGCTGAAAGTTGCTGAATGGTGTCACAACCTTGTTTAAGGTCGCTGAATGGTTTTACAAAGTTGCTGAAAGTTGCTGTTTCATGTTACAAAGTTGCTGAAAGTTGCTGAATGGTGTCACAACCTTGCTGAAAGTTGCAGAATGATATAACAAATTTAATGAAGGTTGCTGATTCATAATACAATGTTATTGAAGGTTGCTGATTCATTCTACAATGTTAACGAAGGTTGCTGATTCATCCTACAATGTTAATGAAAGTTGGTGTTTGACCGTTTTGCAGGAGAATTTTACAATTGTTCTGAAATTTGAAATGTTCAGTTTTATAACCCAACTATATTACATAACAGATGCACAACAATTCGTACGTAACTTACATATTGTGTTTGTTAAAAAAATATAATGTTGAATTTTCAATTGTGTCTGTATGATGTTCTTTATAAAAGATGTTGGTTGATATTTCTGGCGATACGAAAATTTGCAAAATGTATCATGCCTTGTTGTTGTCGTATATGGTTCAAACAAAAAAAAATTAGAACTACTTAAAACGAATAATAAAATCCGAATAACTGACTAGTTGAAACAAACGGTGTTGTATATGTATTTAAAGTTGTTTTAAAAGAACTTAGTTTTTTACTTTTTAGAACTTAGTTCTCTTAAAACAAATTTAAATACATATACGGCAACGTTTGTTTCAACTAGTCGGTTATTCGGATTTTATTATTCGTTTTAAGTAGTTCTAATTTTTTTGTTTGAACCATATACGACAACAACAAGGCATGATACATTTTGCAAATTTTCGTATCACCAGAAATATCAACCAACATCTTTTATAAAGAACATCATACAGACAGAATTGAAAATTCAACATTATATTTTTTTAACAAACACAATATGTAAGTTACGTACGAATTGTTGTGCATCTGTTATGTAATATAGTTGGGTTATAAAACTAAACATTTCAAATTTCAGAACAATTATAAAATTCTCCTGCAAAACGGTCAAACACCAACTTTCATTAACATTGTAGGATGAATCAGCAACCTTCGTTAACATTGTAGAATGAATCAGCAACCTTCAATAACATTGTATTATGAATCAGCAACCTTCATTAAATTTGTTATATCATTCTTCAACTTTCAGCAGCATTGTGACACCATTCAGCAACTTTCAGCAACTTTGTAACATGAAACAGCAACTTCCAGCAACTTTGTAAAACCATTCAGCGACATTAAATAAGGTTGTGACACCATTCAACAACTTTCAGCAACTTTGTAACATGAAACAGCAACTTTCTTCAAGCTTGTATTATCATTCAGCGACCTTAAACAAGGTTGTGATATCAATCAGCGACTTTCACAAGGTCGTTGTATCAAACAGCAACCTTCTTAATGTTTTGCACCTTTTGCAGCTTTTGCAGATTTTGCCAGAAAAGTTGTTTGAAAGTCGTTGTATGAAACAACAACTTACCTAAATCTGAAAACAATAAGTTTGACCACCTAAAGGCACTCTTTTCTTGCTCAATCCACCTACTTTTGCAAAAAAATCGAACTTCTACAGGTATTTTATTAAAGTTGATAACTCATCTTTTCAGCCAACTTTTTTTTATATAAATTGTTCAAAATATGAAATTTCCAGGGCTTGTTAAAGGGTGTTAGTCACTCGTTTACGAAAAAGTTAAATTTTATGGACCCGGTGAAAGCTTATCTAATATATGCTTTGCTACGGGAATCGGTTTCACAATCTCCAACAATATTTCAGACATGTTTTAACTTTTAAGCTTTGATCACGGTTTTTCTTCTCTTTTTATTTTAGTTTTAAAAGTTTTAATTTGAATTTTTCAAAATAATATTTTATCATTTTTCTCACTCGAAATTTTTTTTTGTACTTTTGTTGAGATTTAGAGAAGGTCTCAAGCCAAGTTATGACTTCTACTTTAGACATGTTTTTGGAAATTTGCTGATTTTGTGTTGATAATTTTAATATCCATTTTCAGATCGAAACTGGCATCTTCTTTCCTTTGATTGTTTTGCGAACTTTAGACAATTCAGAATGTCCTGTGAACCTCAAATTAATGGTGATTTGGTACAACATCCGCTTACATTTTGGTTTACTAAATGAATTTGTTACAACTTCATATTCTCATTCTAATAAACATCACAGATGCTGGAGAAAATTTGCAAGGAGCCTCAGATTCACCAATGCTTTACCTTATAGATATCCAACAGGTATTTCTTTTGTTCATAGTTAAACTTTTAATATTCAAATATTTGATTTACTGTATAGCCTATAGATTAGAGTGTGATATCTCTGAACGGACGTTTTTTCAATCGTAACATAATTAATTTGTATAGAAGGTTTTACACTTTACAAGGCGCGTTGGGCTAGGTTGACCCAAAGCACTTTTAACCGGTGTGTCAAATATGATTACAAGAAGCACATTATGCCATATCGATTGTATTGGACATTCTAATTATTTTCTAGGTAGGATAATCACATTTCATTGTTTTTTGTTCTATGCATTGTTAGATGTTTATAAACCACACAACTTTTATGTGTTTCATAATACTTTGTTGAGCTCTGTATGTTTTCTAACTCCAAGAGTGTGCCACGACTTGCAAGTTCTTAATTTGGTGCATGTATATTACGTTGACCTTGTGCTTTTTTTTTTTGCCTATTTTTGCATTGCAGTTTCTGATGAATATGCTTAACTTGTAAAACATGATCATTGGAGCCGCTCACATGGATGAACTCTGGTTGTTTTATTTCTGAATATCTATATAGGTATGCCTTAAAACAATGGAATTTTAACTTTATGCTTGGCAAGTTTTTATCATTTTCAGCTGGCTATTTAGGCGCGGATTGTGGGTTTTTACGGTCTATTGTTTGTGTAAGTAGTTGAATTTTGAGTATGGTGTGTTTGTGTTATCTGTGGATTTTGATTATATTTGTTGCTTTTAAACCCTAAATTGATAAGGAATTTGTTTTTTTCTTATTATACTTTTACTTCAAATTCTATAGCCACAAATTTATATTCTTTGTATGTAAGAAGTTATAGCTGCCAGTATATACAAAAAACATGATTTAGTTTCTTTTAAAACAGTTTTACCATTTTGTGTGTTTTGTGAAATCGATACCTTGGGCGGAACCGTGTAATCTGTCATCTTGATAGGGTGTGAGAGTCATGGCGGGTTGAATTGTTCAAACATCAACACTAACTTGCATATGCTTAAAATCGTGTAACCTGAGCACAATCCGTTTAACTCATTTATTTGAATGTGTCAAACGGACGGGCTGGTAGACGGTAATCAAGTTGCAAACTTGTTAATTGGGTAGGTCGGTTTAAAAAATTGTGTTAAATGGGTCACAAACGTTGACTCCCACTGCCAACAACACATTGATTGCACCTCTTGAAGAACTGCAGAATCTTGGTGGTGGGAATGACATAAAGGTGCATAGTTTCCTATTCTTTAAAATCTAACTATGTGAACATATGTTTTATATGATATTCGATCAGTCAACGCAATAATGGTTGTCGATTTTTGTTTCACAAGGCTTGGAGGCAGCTCTCGACAAGGCTGTACAGCTTGACGATGATGGAAAGATTAGGTATATACTATACAGTTATATACTATACAGTAATATGATATAATGGTACGTTAAATTTTTTGTTACAATAATAGAAGGCTCAAACTATCCACACACCCTATCTACCTATTTAGACACCCTTTGCCTCGTGTATGCCTCGTATAGGCCTATACGAGGCATATAGGGTTACATCAAAATCAGTGTCTGACTCATGTTAGTTCTGGTTTGACTGCTCCTATATGCCTCGTATAGGCTTATACGGGGCGTATAAGAACCCTCGTATAGGTCTCATATATGACTCATGCTCCATATATGCCACGTATAGGCCTATATGAGGCGTATATAGGTTTTTTTAACAAACATTTTATACAATATTAATCGTTTTAGAAAACTTTTATACAAAAACAAGTTTTCTATTTTAAATAAATAAAAATAACAAGTACATGATATTAGTGTTATTATAATTAATATGAGTTTTTCATAATTAATATTAGCGTTATTGATATTAATATGAGTTTTTTTTATAAATTAATATTAGTGTTATTATAATTAATATGAATTTTTCATAATTAATATTAGTGTTATTGATATTAATATGAGTTTTTTTTATAATTAATATGAGTGTTAGTATAATTAATATGAGTTTTTCATAATTAATATTAGTGTTATTGATATTAATATGAGTTTTTTATAATTAATATTAGTGTTATGGATATTAAAAAGAGAAAACAAAAAAATAAAAATATATGCCCCATATAGGGCTAGACTGGGCGTATAGTGGGGTCCAAAAGACCATTATAGCCCTGTTTTGCCCCCAGTCTAGGCCTAATTCAGGGGTAAAATGGTAATTTGCATTATAGACATACGTCTCATACAGGCCTATACTAGGCATATAAGAGAGACAAAAAAGACCAAATTACCCCCAGTATAGGCCTAACTCAGGGGTAAAATGGTCTTTTTCGTTTATACGCCCCATATAGGCCTATACGAGGCATATAAGACAAAATATGACATAATCAGATATTCTCTTGGAAATTGAAAAAGGTTATACGCTACGTATAGACCTATACGAGGCGTATACGAGGGTGTCTAAATAAGGACTAGGGTGTGTGAATAAGTGGGGTTGATCCGGAGAGCATGAGCATAGCAGAACGTGATGTAATGCTCGTTTTTCGCACCCTATGAAGGTTTTTGTTTCTTTTTATCTTTTTTTTTTCATGATTCGTGGCTTAAATAATAATTTTTACTGTATTCTTTATTACTGCAGATGAGCATGAAAGAAGATAACGATGCAGTTACAACAAAGACACGAATCTTATCTCTTGAACTTCTAGAATTTTTTGCAAAAGTAGGTGGATTGAGCAAGAAAAGAGTGCCTTTAGGTGGTCAAACTTATTGTTTTCAGATTTAGGTAAGTTGCTGTTTCATACAGCGACTTTCAAACAACTTTTCTGCCAAAATCTACAAAAGCTGCAAAAGGTACAAAACATTAAGAAGGTTGTTGTTTGATACAGCGACCTTGTGAAAGTCGCTGATTGATATCACAACCTTGTTTAAGGTCGCTGAATGATAATACAAGCTTGAAGAAAGTTGCCGTTTCATGTTACAAAGTTGCTGAAAGTTGCTGAATGGTGTCACAACCTTGTTTAAGGTCGCTGAATGGTTTTACAAAGTTGCTGAAAGTTGCTGTTTCATGTTACAAAGTTGCTGAAAGTTGCTGAATGGTGTCACAACCTTGCTGAAAGTTGCAGAATGATATAACAAATTTAATGAAGGTTGCTGATTCATAATACAATGTTATTGAAGGTTGCTGATTCATTCTACAATGTTAACGAAGGTTGCTGATTCATCCTACAATGTTAATGAAAGTTGGTGTTTGACCGTTTTGCAGGAGAATTTTACAATTGTTCTGAAATTTGAAATGTTCAGTTTTATAACCCAACTATATTACATAACAGATGCACAACAATTCGTACGTAACTTACATATTGTGTTTGTTAAAAAAAATATAATGTTGAATTTTCAATTGTGTCTGTATGATGTTCTTTATAAAAGATGTTGGTTGATATTTCTGGCGATACGAAAATTTGCAAAATGTATCATGCCTTGTTGTTGTCGTATATGGTTCAAACAAAAAAAATTAGAACTACTTAAAACGAATAATAAAATCCGAATAACTGACTAGTTGAAACAAACGGTGCTGTATATGTATTTAAAGTTGTTTTAAAAGAACTTAGTTTTTTACTTTTTAGAACTTAGTTCTCTTAAAACAACTTTAAATACATATACGGCAACGTTTGTTTCAACTAGTCGGTTATTCGGATTTTATTATTCGTTTTAAGTAGTTCTATTTTTTTTGTTTGAACCATATACGACAACAACAAGGCATGATACATTTTGCAAATTTTCGTATCACCAGAAATATCAACCAACATCTTTTATAAAGAACATCATACAGACACAATTGAAAATTCAACATTATATTTTTTTAACAA
This sequence comes from Helianthus tuberosus, assembly GCA_030545235.1. Classification (NCBI taxonomy): domain Eukaryota; kingdom Viridiplantae; phylum Streptophyta; class Magnoliopsida; order Asterales; family Asteraceae; genus Helianthus; species Helianthus tuberosus. Next base: position 79,179,667 of record CM060428.1, on the reverse strand, counting down.
ACACAATATGTAAGTTACGTACGAATTGTTGTGCATCTGTTATGTAATATAGTTGGGTTATAAAACTGAACATTTCAAATTTCAGAACAATTATAAAATTCTCCTGCAAAACGGTCAAACACCAACTTTCATTAACATTGTAGGATGAATCAGCAACCTTCGTTAACATTGTAGAATGAATCAGCAACCTTCAATAACATTGTATTATGAATCAGCAACCTTCATTAAATTTGTTATATCATTCTGCAACTTTCAGCAGCATTGTGAAACCATTCAGCAACTTTCAGCAACTTTGCAACATGAAACAGCAACTTCCAGCAACTTTGTAAAACCATTCAGCGACATTAAATAAGGTTGTGACACCATTCAGCAACTTTCAGCAACTTTGTAACATGAAACAGCAATTTTCTTCAAGCTTGTATTATCATTCAGCGACCTTAAACAAGGTTGTGATATCAATCAGCGACTTTCACAAGGTCGTTGTATCAAACAGCAACCTTCTTAATGTTTTGCACCTTTTGCAGCTTTTGCAGATTTTGCCAGAAAAGTTGTTTGAAAGTCGTTGTATGAAACAACAACTTACCTAAATCTGAAAACAATAAGTTTGACCACCTAAAGGCACTCTTTTCTTGCTCAATCCACCTACTTTTGCAAAAAATTCGAACTTCTACAGGTATTTTATTAAAGTTGATAACTCATCTTTTCAGCCAACTTTTTTTTTATATAAATTGTTCAAAATATGAAATTTCCAGGGCTTGTTAGAGGGTGTTAGTCACTCGTTTACGAAAAAGTTAAATTTTATGGACCCGGTGAAAGCTTATCTAATATATGCTTTGCTACGAGAATCGGTTTCACAATCTCCAACAATATTTCAGGCATGTTTTAACTTTTAAGCTTTGATCACGGTTTTTCTTCTCTTTTTATTTTAGTTTTAAAAGTTTTATTTTGAATTTTTCAAAATAATATTTTATCATTTTTCTCACTCGAATTTTTTTTTGTACTTTTGTTGAGATTTAGAGAAGGTCTCAAGGCAAGTTATGACTTCTACTTTAGACATGTTTTTGGAAATTTGCTGATTTTGTGTTGATAATTTTAATATCCATTTTCAGATCGAAACTGGCATCTTCTTTCCTTTGATTGTTTTGCGAACTTTAGACAATTCAGAATGTCCTGTGAACCTCAAATTAATGGTGATTTGGTAAAACATCCGCTTACATTTTGGTTTACTAAATGAATTTGTTACAACTTCATATTCTCATTCTAATAAACATCACAGATGCTCGAGAAAATTTGCAAGGAGCCTCAGATTCACCAATGCTTTACCTTATAGATATCCAACAGGTATTTCTTTTGTTCATAGTTAAACTTTTAATATTCAAATATTTGATTTACTGTATAGCCTATAGATTAGAGTGTGATATCTCTGAACAGACGTTTTTTCAATCGTAACATAATTAATTTGTATAGAAGGTTTTACACTTTACAAGGCGCGTTGGGCTAGGTTGACCCAAAGCACTTTTAACCGGTGTGTCAAATATGATTACAAGAAGCACATTATGCCATATCGATTGTATTGGACATTCTAATTATTTTCTAGGTAGGATAATCACATTTCATTGTTTTTTGTTCTATGCATTGTTAGATGTTTATAAACCACACAACTTTTATGTGTTTCATAATACTTTGTTGAGCTCTGTATGTTTTCTAACTCCAAGAGTGTGCCACGACTTGCAAGTTCTTAATTTGGTGCATGTATATTACGTTGACCTTGTGCTTTTTTTTTTTGCCTATTTTTGCGTTGCAGTTTCTGAATATGCTTAACTTGTAAAACATGATCATTGGAGCCGCTCACATGGATGAACTCTGGTTGTTTTATTTCTGAATATCTATATAGCTATGCCTTGAAACAATGGAATTTTAACTTTATGCTTGGCAAGTTTTTATCATTTTCAGCTGGCTATTTAGGCTACTACCTCTTTATCTGAGTTAAAGCAATCACCATCAAATGAACCATCATGAGCAGCTAAGTTTTAATTCCACAAGGGTTTATTCGACACACAACACTGGGTGTACTGTTGAATATGTAGTTTTGCATTTTGTACATAATCACATTGCTCTATTGCATGTTTTTTTGGATTCTGCTGCAACGCGTGGGTAAACCCACTATTTAAAACAGTGTTATTTGGTAAGTTAGAAGGGCAATTTTTATCTTTTTTGTCTAAAAACCTAGTTAAAAAAACTACTAGTCGAACAAAGATAGGAGGTTTATTCACACTATAATTTGCACAGAGAATTGGGTGTGAGGATAATTTCTTAAGATTTTATATGTTACATTTAGCCAAAGAATTTGCCTCGTTACAAGTTCTTAAATATCATACTTTATGCATTGAAGCACCGACCATGAAACTATATATATATATATATATATATATATAGAGAGAGAGACTGGATCAGGAGAAAACGCCATAAAGTGTGAGAACGGATCCTGGCCCAACACGTGGCACATGATAGTGAAGGGCGGAGGGGCTTTTTTGTCATTTTATATTATTTTTTGGCGTCTAAGATTTTTTTTGGCGTTTAGTTAGATTCATTAACTACCTGCCGTTTTATTGTTTTTTAAGATCACATGCATAGTAAATATTTTGGCGTTTATGGCATCCCCAAATTCATTAAAATCAATTAGTAATTATAACTTCTTTTCGTCCATGGCGTTCCCAAATTCATTAGGCTTTTTGTAGATTTCAATAGTTCATATATGTTATAAAAGTAATTTTTTGGCATTCATGGCGTTTTAAAATTCATTAGTAATTTAAAAGAGTACAACTAAGACGAAATCAAACAAAAACTAATAGTCCAGATGGTATTAGTTGTAACCATCGCTTTGTTCATCACTCTCATCAGACTCATCACTCTCATCAGACTCATCATCATCATCATCATCATCTTGTTCATTAGCGTATAACGCCATAATCTCGTCTCTCCTTTGTTGCATCTTATACTTAAATGTCTTCACAACGTTGGATCTTGCATCGTTCGAAGGTGCTAAATCACAGAGTTGTTCAAGAAGATGTAGTCTATCTGTGTTCAGCACTTCGTCCATTGTCAATGAATAATCCACCCTGTGTTGATAGCTCATGTTAACCGTTCTTGATTGTTCATCCAGACTCCAACTGGTAACTTTTGGCAAATCAGTATCGTCGTCGTCATCATCATCTTCTGGAAATTTTCTCTTTAATCTTTATATTACCGTTCGAGTCCTTTCACAATCGTAGGCCACTAGAATTGTAACGCCTCGTATTTTCGTATTTCTATTTTAAAAATGTTCGTATTCGTATTCTAATTTCAGAAACCTTACATTCGTATTTTAATTTCAATCTCACAATTTGAGGCGTTAATCATCATAAAATTCATATTTTATACATATTTGTTATTCACACAATCGATCATTTAAATATGTATTTATATGCAAACCAACACTATTTATACGTATAAATACTTATACGCACCTCAATACTTGAATTATACTTTTATACTTTTTATATACTTAATTACATAATATATACCCAAAAAATACCAAGAAATATACCAATCATCCTTCCACCTCATCAACATCTTCCACCTTCTTTAACCAATCATATTTCACCCTTTTCCACCTCCATTTTCCACGAATCATCTTTCCACCTCATCAATCCTCTTCCACCTTCTTTAACCAATCATATTTCGCCCTTTTCCACCTTCTCCACCTATAAATACCAACCTCATTCTACCATTTTCTTCACACCATTCTTCTCTCCATCTCTCTAATTCTCTCAATCTCTCTAAATTAAGAATTCTAAGAATTCTAAAAGGACACTAAGTGTTCCAATCATTCTTCTCTCAACCTCTCTACTTCTCTCAAATCTTCCAAGCAAGGAAGAGAACTCTAAGAGTTCTAAAAGAAAACACCAAGTGTTTTAAAGGAAGCTTTGAAGCTCCAACCTCCAACTCTTCACGGAATCACCAAAGGAAGACTTAACAATTTTGTGAGTATACTTGACCCATTTTACCGTTTTCACACTTTTTGGGTGTAACATGTTTATTTATACAAAACACACTTATCACTCATATTCTTATGCAATTATACAAATAAACAATCCAATACATGCTTACTATTTGTTATGCTCGATTCATATTTTCTGGGTGATTCTTATGTGATAAACTTGTCGTTAACTTCGATCAAGCCTCCCTTAACATGCATGTATAGCGCTATAGGAGTAACGCACCACCTGTGAACGAGAGGTCATGTTAAGTTAATCATTCTTTATACTTGCGTTCATCTTTGGTTTGACTTGTTTGTTCACATGTCAGTTTATACGTTAATCTTGATAACTAGGTTTGCCATGTGGATTGTTCATTATCATTTTTATACTTATATGCTATTACACCAAACTTGTATACTCGCCAATACTTTTGTATTGAACTACGCTTTTAAAACATGTTGCAGGTTTAATGATGACGCTGATGATGCATGGAACATAGTAGGATGCCTAGATACTCATTTTAAAGTTTGTATACTTATTGTAATGTAATTCTCTTATTTCAAGTTGTTGTAATTGTATTTTCCTCTCCATGTTGTAATCGAATTCTTATAGCAATAAAATGAAATTCATATTTAAATACTTGTCGCAAATTTTAGTGTTACGTGTAAGGAGCAATCTATTTCGTCTCACTCCGATGTTTCCACCATCGGTTGGGGTGTGACAGAAATCACATGGGCTATAATATCCATCTGAACGGCTTCATCCATACTAAGTATGGCTTTGATTGTCTTCACTTTCACCCTTCTCCTGTCAGAGAACTTTAGGATGAAACGTCTCTATGATCTCTCAAACCTCCATGCAATAACCTGGGCCATTTTTTAAGTTGTATGGCGTTTTAGACAGTGTGTGGCGTGTTTAGTGAATATGTGGAGTGTGAAGCTTTGTTTAGATGTTGTACTTATATAATGAGTTTTTTTTTGTTCCAGGTAGATATATGTTTTTGGCGATAGAAAACATCAGTGATTTTTTTATGTGTATTTTGTGTATTAATTGTTGTGCCATGTAGGATGCAGACCTATAATGTGACAGGTAATTATGACGATTTGAAAAGATAAATAAATTCAATTACGATGGCGTGGCTTTTAATATAATAAATGTTAGTAATAAAGTTTTTCGTCGTTTCAGTTACAGTTTGCAGTTACTGTTTTGTTCCGCTTCATCTGTTAAGGCTGTAACCCTTCCCATCTTTTCGGGGTTTGGCATTTTGTTTTTAATCGCGTTTAGATAAAGATGACACGTTGTTTTATACATTGTTTTCACAGTTTTCATACTATTAGGCGTTTGGTGTTTGTAGTTTTTGTCTTTTTATAAACATTTTTTTACAGATATAATGTATTTTATTAGTGGAGAATTAGATAACAAACAACAGAAAATGGTCCCCTAAAAAAATAGAAAATGAAAAAAAATTATAAATGCTAATCTAATTTATCATCCAAATCTTCACTGTCATCAGCCTCTTCTTCTTGAATTTTTTGTGTCTTGAACCTTTGAATACCCTAGCTAGATGTCGATTTTCTGTAACACCTCGAAAATTCGTGTTCAATAAAATAACGACACGTGTCATACAAGACAAAAGTGTTAGAAACCCGGATCTAGTCAAAGATGTATGGTAGGATTTAAAGCGTCGACATGTTAATTAAACACCTCTGAACGACCTAATTATAAATCCCAAGACCCTAATATATATTATAAACATCTGGTATACTCAAATCCGGTAAATGCTAACAATGACTGATTCGAATTACACAAGAATGAGATCCTACGAGGATATGCACAACAACCTTCATTTACGGCACTTTCAAAAGGATCCAAGGAAACCTTATATCATATCTTGGTGGTGTAAACTGTTCATGACCCAAACAAGAGGCCCCATACTGAAAATAATGGCCCAAAATCGTAATACATGAGTTGCCTGTTCGGAGCTTGAAAGGGCAAGAATTTTTTCCCTGATAAAGAGCTTACGGACCGTAAGGGTCAAGCCTTACGGTCTGCCCAGATGCAGAAAATCGACAGCAGCCTGTTATAAACGTTCTAACTGACTTAAGAAGATATTTTCCCATCCATGGGCGACCCCTAACAGTTCCTGGGCCTTAGGGACACATGTTGATGATTAGGGAACAAGGGTAGCATGATTTGTCATGATCATAATGGATCAAAATCACTATAAAAAGGCCATTCATGTTGCAACTTTGTGATCATTCCTTCCATCTGCAATTTTGGAGCTTCCTGGGGCATAAGAGCAGCCCCAACTCATCTCTAATAGTGCATTAGACTTTGGTAAGTGCCCTTAACCTTCCTTAGTTGAGTTTTGCTTAGTTATTAGCTTAAAAGTCAAACCGTCGTAATTAACGTTTGACTTAGCGATTAATCATTAATGGTCCAGTGATTAGTCGAATTGAAGGTAGTTATAAGTTGGTAATTATGTGGGCAATAAACCCTTAAAAGGGCACCCTCTGATTCTGTCATACCCCGATATTTCCACGTTTGACCGGTGGGCCCGGTGGGGGAGTATCGTGACGTAGTTGATATCATCATAGTCAAACAACACAATATATAAATGCACAGCGGAAGCAAAAGATAAATATATTACAATCCGAATATAAAGTAATATTCAGTATTACAACGGAAAGTAAAGGATCCACAGGCAGATCAAAATAAAAAGGAAAACTGTTCAACAGACTTTAAAGGCATCTAAAGCTTGCGAGACTTGAGTAATGACGCCTGGAGTAGCCAGCCTATTTCGTCTAGTACCTGCACTTAGCCTTTTTGGAAAATACGTCAGTTTACACTGGTAAATACAACTTAACTGACTCATTTTGAAAAGAGTTTAAAAAATTGATTTGAATGCACTTCGGCAAAAATATTTTTATAACTTGGGACAATTATTAAAATAATCTTGTATACAGTTTTACTCATTTGTCGTCCGTTAGGGCCGGTTTGCAGGGCCGGACTTAAGTTAACTGACACACCACAGGTATAATGCCCACAAGGTTGATTCCTTTAAGTGGGATACCAGTTTTTACATAATGCATCTGTCAGGTGTACGCCTACACCCCGTGCTTAGGTCGTGGCCATTTCATGAATGATGCCAAGGATATCCGGGACATGGTCATTTAACCCCCAAAAGCCATACACCAAATAATACATATTAAACAGGTTATGTAAATACATCAATCACAGTACGATTTAAATGACTACATACACCCGACCAAGTGGTACTTTTATAGTACCGTATCCCAAGCCCGTATAGGGAAAATAAGTTAAGAGTATTTACTTGAGCAAAGTATAATTCAAATACAGCAAGTGCACGTAGCTTTTACTGGGCTCCTAATCTAGAACGAAGGTTTTATAATAGCCTATTAGAATCCTAACGGGTCTTTAATTAAGCCTTGACTTAGACCGGTTAGTTTTCAAAAGGAAGATACGATTCAAACGAATGATAAAGCGAAGACCGGATTAGAATGTGGTTTTGACCCGACAAGCTTGTATGCTTGTTTAATATGGGTAACTTAAACACATTCTGGATTTTGAGACAAAAATGATATGGTTTGACCCGTTTCGGCTAATATATGCAAACTAGTTACATAAGCTGATCCGAACGCGAAAAGTGCGTAACGAGTAACCAAATGAGTCATGAACAGGTTTCCTAAGTTAATATGCCCTAAATATGTTGTGATATCGGTAGGATACCTTCCATTATGCCCAAAACGAATTAAGGACCAATTTATGCCCCGTAGGGGTATTTTGGTCATTTTAAAGGTTATAAAAGAGATTAAATATTATTCTGAGTTACAGGTCTGATTTAATCAGTAAATATACTTAATTTAATAATTTTCAATAGTAGGGTATCATATATATGTGAAATTTATTCATTATAACCATACTATGCACCGTAGGGGCATTTTGGTAATTTCACATAGGCTTAAAAGGTCAAAACTGAAAACCTGAGTTTAAAACTTTTCCTTACTGTTAAAATATAAAAATTTACTGAATATATCAGTAGGCATCAACCCTTATATGTTTAAAATAGTTTTGATACATACTATGCGTTAAAAACGCTTAAAAAGGCGATTTGGAGCCATTTCCGGGTTTTCAAAAGAAAGCTGATGTTTTTATTATTCCAGAAGGCTCAAAATATTTTATTTATCACATTAGATCAGTAGAAAAAGGTTTGGCATCAAAAGGATTTGTAAAACTTATTTTATAGCCCAAAAGGGCAAAACCAACAATTACCGAATCGAGCTTAGAACCCTATGTTATGCTCAGCCTAAAATTAAATAAAAATCTTTAAAAATCCCAAAATATTATTTTAAATCAGTAGGTAAAAACTTTGGTTTCAAAATTTGGGTTTAGATAGGCTATACGCTAATTATGCCGTTTAATTAACAAAAAGTTTTTTAATTACGCTATTGAGCATAACTCCTAATCTAGACCTCAAACTGATGTCAAATTTTAAGGACAAGTTTATAAATCAGTAATAAAGATTATTGTTCTCTCACATTTTCAAAATTCTCGTTTTAGTGTTAAAAGGGCATAACGGTCAACATTTAGGCATATAACGGAAACACGCATGAACTAGGATTTCTATGGAACCAAGTTGTATAACCTTGGAGGGTTATACTAACTTATAATATGGTCCTAATGGAATCCTAAGTCATATCTAAACTAATCTAAATCGGGTCAGAACTGAAAGTCAAAGCAAAAGTCAACTTTTGCGACTTTCGGTTCCGAACCGAGCCTATACTTAGAATTGTCGGGTTGAATCATGCTTAGGCATGTTCAACTAATATTTACCAAGTTATTAAAGTGAGAAAACTGATTTTATGACTTTTATATTAATAGCTATGTATTTTATTTAAAACTAACCCGTTTGACTTTTATTTGGCCCGACAATTAAACTAAGTAAACGTGGTAATTAGGAGGTGCCCTTTTTAGGGTTAAACACCTACCTAATTACGGTCACGTAGCCATGTTCGTGGCGAACAATGACTCAACCGTTTAAAAGTCAAAGCGTTTATTGAAAACGCTTGACTTTTCGGCTATAAACGCTAAACGGCTTAAACTAAGCACGAAAGAATACTTACAAAAGTCCAAAGGACTGAAAGAGGTTCTCAAGAAGCTAAAGACCCTCAAAGAATTCAGAGAAATCAGAAATGAATGAATGGTGCAAGTGAAACCCAAATCAAAGGGGGTATTTATAGGATTTTGAGAACTGTTAGGATCGTTTCTCGTAAACCGTGATTCAATCTCAGCCGTACACCTAGAGCCCACTAATTTACTAAACCATGGGAGCCCAAAGATTTCCTAGAAAACCATTTGCAACACTCATAAACAGCTGGAACAGCTGGAAACAGCTGAAAACAACATTCTGCTGTCTGGTGGTTCTTTATGGACCGTAAGAGATCGTGCATACGGTCCGTAAGGACCAGGTCTGATCAGCACAACTTTCATTTGTTGACAGTTTTGGCCCCTACACCTCCAAATGTCATTTCCGACACATCTAAGGCCCGTTAAACCATTTTTAAGGCTCTACAATGATGCCTAAACATAGGGAACATGAAACATGCTCCAAAACATGTCGGATGTCGGTTCGTTTGGTCGTACGGTCACGTTGTTCGGTTAATTACGACGAAACACGGACGGACGCGAAAAACGAACCAAATTACGCGACGAATGAAATTTTATCAAGCCAGTCACTAAAATAAAATATTTTAGTGCTTACATAAATTTTTGGGTGTCCGGGGATATTCAGAATGTGAGATATGCGCGAAAGTGCAAACTTGTGCACTTTCTGACACTTTTAGTCCCTGCATGACTTAAAAGTTTATTTTTGCGCACCAAACACCTCAAAGCCTATAACTAAGCTATATAAAGGATAAATAGGGTATGATTAACTTATGTTCATATTCCGGAAGGTCCGTTACTATACGAATCGGCATACTTTTGCCGTTTGACGCAAATAGTCCTTTAATCGCGCAAAGTAGCGCGAAGTGTTGTTTAGTGATATCTAAGCCTTCCATGGCCCATATTAATCATTACCAAGCATATACTTAAATATTACTACGCTCCCGTTTGCTTAAATGGTCACCAAATGGCGTAGATTCAAAAGTTGACGCTTTAGGCCCCTCTATTGCGCAAACTTGCGCATCTCATCATTTATTAGCATTGAAGCCTCATCTAATCCATATGAGGCATCCTTGAAAGTATTATTAAACATCACAATGCTTCGGGTTCTCTAAAAGGTCATTCAGAGGTATAATTAAACATATTGACACTTTTAGTCCCTCTAACTTGCAAAGTTGCGCGTTACTTTACTTATAGGCATAAAAACCTTAGACGGCCATCATTTGGCATTCCTGAGAGTATAATTAAATATTATGAAGCTCCCGGTTTGTTAAAAGGCTACTCAGAGGTAAGAATTAACATGTTGACGCTTTTGACCCTTCATTGCGCAAACTTTCAATTAATTCCACAAACAGCTTCACTTAATCATCAAGTGGCACATATGTGAATATAAACATCGTAAGAGGTTATTTAGAAACTTGTTTTCGGTATGCTAACACTTCCAGTCCTTTCATAATCAAAGTTTTTGATTTTTCAAAAAATTAGTCCCTAAATTTCAATGTTTGACTTCATTAGGGTTCATTACACATGTCAATACTTCATTGGACGTGATTTTACGAGGTGTTACATCCTCACCCCCTTAAAAGAAATCTCAACCTCGAGATTTGCTTAAGAAATGGAAGTACTCTCTGTCGGACAGTGGATTTAACTTCCACAGCCTATTTGGGCCTCCAGAGGCATCCTAAATGACCTTCATAATAGGTTCATACTTTCTTCCTTAGATTCTAATCCTGACGATCCTTAATCGATACGGGTTTCTTATCATATCATAGATACGCATATCATTATGTGATAATGCTTCTCGACTTATTGGTGAAACACATCCTTAAATCATTAGTGTGGGTCACATTGCGAGTTCCACCACGATCCATAAATAGGTTTTAGTTTATAAGATATTGACCTTTGATGTATTCGATTTCCTCGAATGATCCTATATATAGTCAGAGCTTAACCAGCCTGTTGCATAAAAATTTTCAGTACACCCTTCTCAGAGTGATACTTTCAATTGAACCCTATTCCTTATTAAGGACTTAAGAGGGTTGCGACTTTTATCAATCCTTGATTTTCCGCCGACTACTGGCAACTTTCAGATGATTAGGGATTTGTATGATCTTATTCGTTGTTTCCAATGCAACTTTCAGATCCTGATAAGTGGACTTCCCAAAGTCTCGTCCATCCAACGGATGTTTTGATATTTCATCTATACAAGGTCTCCCAAGGAGCAGCCTTGATGCTTATATATCAACTATTATAGAAAAGCTTATCTTAAGGTGAGATGGTTATTCCAACCACTGCTTAACTAATTTTTAAGGAATAGCTAATCCTTGTCGTTAGTCGAACAAATCGACGATCCTGGGCAGCTGATGGCAATTCTTAGTTGTTGCCTACTTAGGGTTGCGGTAATCAATGCATAAGCAAAATGAACCGTCTTTCTTAATTAACTATACCGAATTCTCAGAATATTGAGTTAGGCTATATGAATCCTCTATTTTAAAACTTACTTAATCAGGGTTCTGATTCTTCCAATGATGGCACTAGCCGTCTTGGAGATTTCATAATAATACAACTCTAAATGGGATGTTAATCTTAACTCTACTTTCCTTTCAGGAGGTAAACAGGGTAATCTTAGGAGAAGGTGATCAAAACACAAGGAGGTTACAGAGATTTTTCCAAATATCGGGCTTCAGTTCATCAATCATATTCTGTGTAAGATAAGTGACACATTTATGTTACGAGTCCATGAATTCCTTAATTGAAGACATTTACTTGGACAATTCCATTCTGGATATCTTCTTTGAATACCATTAGTTGACTTTAGTACCATATGACCATTGGGATATCTTTGTGGTCCCATGCATTAAACATCCATACTGATCAGGCATGGAAGCAATCTATGGAACATATTAGGATACACCAATCCTCATACGGTGCTTTTATCATACCATCTGGTATTCGCAATCAATAGAGATTAAAGAGATATCAACTACATATGCTGACGTACTTCCTCTAGAGAGGGTACTTTTTTTTAAATTATGCCTGAAGGTTTCTGACAGGAACAGAAGAAATGGTTCTTATGATTTCGCCTGTAAGTTTTACCTTGCACTTAACATCTGGGGTTTCTACGGGACAATTTCTAAAAGTTTGCTAAGCTTATGGTTTTATGATAGACTTAGCGGTATCTGAAACCAAACGTAACTGTTAACAATAAAATCACAATAAGGGATTTATCTAGTGTCATTATTAATGTGAACTGCCTCTAATCATCCATCAGGAGGGTTATACGCCTCCATTCTTAAACCTTTTACACTTAGCTGCATAATCTTTGACAAATTTTAGGGCAGTCTTAGCTTTGACTGGTTATTTCTTAATCTATAAAACGTGAGTAGCTGAGGTAGATCCATAATGGATTTATAATAAGCAGACTTTGAAACATTTTCATGACTTTTCTCATAGCCTTTCTAACAGCCGCATCAATTGCAGTTTTGGAGATTAACTTTATTAACATTGAGGTTCACATTGGATGCACCATTAACATTTGTCGCATCTCCAGCATCGCGACTGTTGTTTGTCTCCTCTGAGTTTTCCATACTCGAATCTTTGGTATTAAATACCATATTCAACAATTGCTTAGGCAATCCATACCCAGTGCCTCCTTGAATTGTCAAAGGCTCACCATAAGGAGTCTTGATAACTACATGCTTCTTATTACCCACAATATGGGCTTGGTTACAAGATGACCAATCCATTTCTATCACTATATCGAGTCCCTCTATTTTAATGAAAACAAGGACAGCGGAAAAGAATGATTCCTAATGGATATAAACATCCATCTAATATTGCCGGAGCAGTCTCTGAGGTACTATCGGCCAATTCTACCTTATACTTAATGCTTAGAGTTTTAACAGGCAGATTTAACGATTTACAAAATCTATTGTCTATGAAAGACTTATCTGAACCTGAATAAAATAATACTCTAGCATGAGCGTTATTGATAAAGGAAGTACCTGTTGTGACAATGTCATCCTGAATAGCCTCTTGAGCATATACTTGAGAGCTTCCATCTTTGGTCTTTTTTAGTCTCCTCAGGCTTCTTGGTTTTATTAGGGCAATTAGTTTTGATGTGCCCTATTTCATTGCAACCATAGCAGGTTGCGTCCTTTATGTCTTGGCACTCCAAGGTCTTGTGCCCCTTCTCGTTACAAATCCCACAAGGCTTAGCTTGTGACTCTAGAGTGCATTTCCCTTTAGTTGCCTTCTTTGGGCAACGGGTCTTTATGTGCCCTCTTTCGCCACAACCATGGCAGGTCGCATCTTCCAACTTCATGCAATCCAAGGTCTTATGCTCCTTGGACTTGCAGATTCCACAAGGTGAAGGCTGAGATTCAAATCTGCATTTCCCGTGGTGGTATTTCCTACAGGTTTTGCATCTGGTCTTTTCACCGGTCTGCTGGTTGTCCTTCAAATCCTTGCATTCATGAGTCTTGTGATCCATTTCCTTACAGATGTCACATCCCCTGGTCTGTTCATAGAAGCATTTTCCGAAGTGCTTATTCTTGCAGGTTTTACATTCGGGTTTTGCCTCCTTTGGCTTGGACTGGTTATAGCTTGAACCGGTCTTACCCTTTTTGAATCCCATATTCAGGGTATTATCGTACTTTCGCTTATGATCCTCTAACGCTCAGTCCATGGCCTTGTTTACGGCTGTATCTAACATAGCCTGTAACTCAGCGCCCGTTAAGTTCAGTCTTGCATAATTATTCTGATCAGCTGGATGATTGTGAGCTTCAGATGAGTCGGCCATGGTGAAGCTTAGTAGGCTACAAACCAAGTAGAAATAATTGGTTTAATTATATGGTGAATTGTCGAATTTGATGATTAAATAGCCATGGTACAAATAAACCATATGGGCGAATAGATAGTATCAAATTTATTTGATTATGTTTTGCCCAGGTTTTTAAATAAACCACCTTTGGCGATTAAACGGAATATAACCCTACATATTTATTAGACAGGGGACATAAGTCACGATTGTCAATGTCGTACTGATGTTTTATATATAGCACAAGGGCTTGTTCCCAAGGACTCTCTAATGGCATAGATGCCTTGTCACTAGGGAAATTTTAAAACATAATCGATGATTCCTTTGGATCGGAAAATTTCATAGTTCATTGTTTTGACAAGAAGTTATGAAATAAAACTATCTTTTTATGTATACATCTTTGCCCGAAGGAATTCATCCCAATGGATGTTTTGATGTGTTCATCATGTTTGACGTTTATTAGCCATGATTCCTCTTGATCATTTACGCTAAATAAAGGGGTTTGGAAATTCCTAATATGAAGATGACAAGTGTGATTTCATCGCATCACTATTGTCGGGAGTGTTAACATGTTTTCAGATGTTAACAAGGATCATAATTTCTTTTAAACAGGTTCTACCATCATAGCTAGGTTTTTAATGACATCCTAGCTAGGTTATTCCTTTTAGGATTCTCTTTTAATATGTATACTGGCAGGAAAAGAAATGATATTTATTTTATTCAGGATTTTATAATTATCCTAGATTTAATAAAAATATAACTATGGCACAAAAGGCCAAGTCACAGGGGCAACTTTAAATTATAAACCAGGATTTTGTAGAATCAAGGTATTTAGGCTTGAACGTTGTTCATTGCCCTTTCTTGACAGGGAGTTGTAGGCTATGACTGTCTTTTGTCTTATATGACAATGAATATGGCCCGTAAATATTGCATCCCTGATGGATGCTTAAATTACAAAATAAGAAAGGATTTCGGGAGAATCCAGTATAAGGATGATTTATGTGATTTTATCGAACCACGTTTGCCAGGAGTGTTAACATATTACAGATGTTAACAAGGATTTGAATCTTTTGAATAGGTTTTACCATCTTGGCCATGTCTGAAATGACATCTAGGCTAGGTTTTACTTTTAAGATTCTTTTTAATATTTAACGCAGATTAATCTTAAATTGAGATGTTAATAAGGATCTGAATCTAATTGAGGAACTACCATCTTGGCCCTGTCTTGAAATGACTCATGAGCTAGGTCTTGTCCTTTTTAGATTTTGCCATTATATCATAATGGTAGATCTTATAAAAGGAATGTTATTTTAATTTATTTCATATATTATATTCACATATAATGAAATTTAGATAATCATTCCAATGATTTTAAAAGAGGTACAGAATTGCCCTGAATGGTTCTTAAAAGGAATAATGTTGTCCTTGAAGGGACTGAGAGATAAAGATGTTCGTATGTGGACTACTAAGGAAACGATCTTCAGCAAAAGGAGTTTCTTCTTTATTTTATTTCTGAATGTTTTCTCCTTGGTTGCACGTTAATCCTAGTCGCGGTACGAAGCTCGGCCTTTCCTAGGCTTCAAATGGGGAGAATTTCCATTACGACTTCTTTGCTTGGCGACTTATCAAAATATTTAGAATTGAAAGCAATAATCCTCCGAATAGAGACAAGAGTATTCCTATGTTAAGTCTAGACTCAGAAAGTTTAAGGAATGTGCTACTGTTTCATTGAGATTAAACACAAAAGGCTAGTGTTTAATTCACTCAATGTTGGCTCTGATACCAACCTGTCACACCCTGATATTTCCACGTTTGACCGGTGGGCCCGGTGGGGGAGTATCGTGACGTAGTTGATATCATCATAGTCAAACAACACAATATATAAATGCACAGCGGAAGCAAAAGATAAATATATAACAATCCGAATATAAAGTAATATCCAGTATTACAACGAAAAGTAAAGGATCCACAGGCGGATCAAAATAAAAAGGAAAACTGTTCAACAGACTTTAAAGGCATCTAAAGCTTGCGAGACTTGAGTAATGACGCCTGGAGTAGCCAGCCTATTTCGTCTAGTACCTGCACTTAGCCTTTTTGGAAAATACGTCAGTTTACACTGGTAAATACAACTTAACTGACTCATTTTGAAAAGAGTTTAAAAAATTGATTTGAATGCACTTCGGCAAAAATATTTTTATAACTTGGGACAATTATTAAAATAATCTTGTATACAGTTTTACTCATTTGTCGTCCGTTAGGGCCGGTTTGCAGGGTCGGACTTAAGTTAACTGACACACCATAGGTATAATGCCCACAAGGTTGTTTCCTTTAAGTGGGATACCAGTTTTTACATAATGCATCTGTCAGGTGTACGCCTACACCCCGTGCTTAGGTCGTGGCCATTTCATGAATGATGCCAAGGATATCCGGGACATGGTCATTTAACCCCCAAAAGCCATACACCAAATAATACATATTAAACAGGTTATGTAAATACATCAATCACAGTACGATTTAAATAAATACATACACCCGACCAAGCGGTACTTTTATAGTACCGTATCCCAAGACCGTATAGGGAAAATAAGTTAAGAGTATTTACCTGAGCAAAGTATAATTCAAATACAGCAAGTGCACGTAGCTTTTACTGGGCTCCTAATCTGGAACGAAGGTTTTATAATAACCTATTAGAATCCTAACGGGTCTTTAATTAAGCCTTGACTTAGACCGGTTAGTTTTCAAAAGGAAGATACGGTTCAAACGCATGATAAAGCGAAGACTGGATTAGAATGTGTTTTTGACCCGACAAGCTTGTATGCTTGTTTAATATGGGTAACTTAAACACATTCTGGATTTTGAGACAAAAATGATATGGTTTGACCCGTTTCGGCTAATATATGCAAACTAGTTACATAAGCCGATCCGAACGCGAAAAGTGCGTAACGAGTAACCAAATGAGTCATGAACAGGTTTCCTAAGTTAATATGCCCTAAATATGTTGTGATATCGGTAGGATACCTTCCATTATGCCCAAAACGAATTAAGGACCAATTTATGCCCCGTAGGGGTATTTTGGTCATTTTAAAGGTTATAAAAGAGATTAAATATTATTCTGAGTTAAAGGTTGTTGGATCGTTGTTTGACCCGATTGAGTCGTTCAGAAGAGTTGTAAGTCCAGTTTAAAGGCGGAATCAGTAAACCGGACACGAAAACAACTTGTTAATCTTTAATCTGTTAATTATATTGCTTTTAACACTGATTACAACCTGACAGAAAACCGGCAGCACTTCGTTACACTTTCAGAAGTCGCGTACCAAATGAAATGACAATGCCTCTATTTATACTAGTGTTAATTTCGCTTATGTGTACATGCCCTTGAAGCGAAATCACTTAATTCTGATTTCGCTTTTATGGACATTGTCCATATGAGCGAAATCAGCACTATAACTTCTAACTTTCGACTCTCGAATCTCGTGCAGCAGATATACTAACCTATCCTATTACAACACATGATACAAGACGAAGTCAATAGACGCAAGTGCACTAACAGACTCCCCCTCGGATATTGACGAAGTCTTCAGTGACTATTCTCTGTTAAGACACCTTCTTCAGTCTTGATCATTCTGTCTTTTCTTTCAAGTTGTAACATTGTAAGCATCCAACAATCTTTCTCTTCTCCTATCAGCTTCAGGCTCCCCCTTTCATCAAGCTTCCGTGCTTTGGGATCGACACCTAGCTTTCCATCTACAAGCTTTTCTTTGTTTCAAACTTGTCTTCAGACTCCCCCTTAGACTCTGCTTTTAGGATCGTAGTCTGGTACATCTGCAACACTCAAACATTCATAAATACAATGTTTTCGCATTATCAATCAAATTCTCTAACTCACTCCCCCTATCAACAAACTTTACAGATTTGGCAGTGTTAAAGAATCCAACTCCCTCACAGTTTATCATCCAAGTTCAAGTTAATGACCTTGGAGATATCACAAACTGTTTTTGAAATTTTTGATATTTTTAAATCAAGTTTCAAATTAATGAACTTGTTTTATTTTCAGAAACACAATCAGCTTACTTAGATTTTGAAACTCAGCACTCAGACATCAGTTGTCGAAAATAAAGCAGAAATCAAAATCTTTTTGTATTTTCTGAAAATATAAAGCAATAAAGAAATATGTACAAACATATTTACATACAATATTTTTGTTTGAGTATGCGTCAGAGGATCATATCAGTTTCCGACAAGTCACAAGTACCGTTGAGCTTAATTTTCACATTAAGTATTAAACAATTCACTTAGATTGTCGATATACTTATCCACTTAAATTTTCATACAAACTTCAACTGATTCAGGATACGAATTAGGTGTATTAAGAACTTAAACCTATTCATGTGTCCCACCTCTTGAATATACTCCCGTATCCAGAATCCCAATAATCAGTCTTACAGGTGAGTATACTACAATGATATCTGTACATAAATTAGGTATGCGAGGGCCGAGGGATATCTGGTCGATACTTCCGTATACGCAGAGAGATATCAGCTTCGACTTTTCGGAATGTCCCCTTTAGAGGATCTTTTTGCTTACAACAGCAGCGACTATCAATTTTATTGTTTCATCGGCATGCTGAGGGTGTAATGCTATGTTTCAAGCATTTCAGAAAGTATTATTCAAGGACTAGGTCAGAACTACCGTTCAGCAGAAGTCCCGGAATAATACCCCAGATATCATAGAGTATAAAGACCTAGTATATCAGATTATGAGACCTTTCAAACGAGATTTCAGGGGTTACCTATATATCCAAGTAGTGTTCCCCACGAAATAAGTAAGTTTGAATTTAGGTTTATATCCCGAAAAAGTTTACTAAATGTATAAAAATCTACCGACACATCCACGGTGAGATCGTTTAACACATTTAAACTTTCCATTTCTTTAGCATACTGTAACTGTCTACTGATGTACTATCATTTCCTCTTTCTACGCAAAAACTCAGTTTTTGAATTTTATCATGTTTTTGACTTTTTCAAATTTTCAAATGTTTTTGTATTTTCTAACAACATTACTCCCCCTAAAATGCAAAATCATATAAAGAAAATTTGACAACCAATACTGATAGCTTTGTCTCGCCATCCATTTTCTGCTTCAAGTGTACTGATTTGCAGAAAATATAACGTACCCCCATGATTTACAACCCATTGATCTTAACAGTTTGAAAACCGTTTTTCTGATGAAACTAATCATGTTTGTTCAGCCGTGAGGGTTTCGGCATATTCAATCAACACATATTTTTGTATTTTTGAATATTTGACAAAAATTAAAAACAAACATATTTTTGGTTTTTCAAATTTTTCAATTTTTAGGGTTTTTGAAAATATTGTTTATTTATTTACAGAAAACATATAAACTTCCTGTTTCAACCAACACAGGATCTAGCAGCCTCCTCTCCTCGTTGTTGTGCCAGGCTGCTCCAAGTTCCATTCTTACAATCTTCAGATTTGTTGAGCACCTGCACATTCAGACTACTTGATTACTTGAACAATTTAGCCCAGGTCTGTTGAACCTTAGGCATTTCAACACAATAATTTTCATTCAATGCTGGAAATTCTTTGTCATTTTTCACAAAAACTTTCTCAATTTTAACTTCAACTTTCTCATCTTTTACCAAATCAACATGTTTCTTAACACTCCATGTTTGATCTTTTGGTGTTCCTCGTTTGTAAAAATGTGAAACTTTTTGAACATTTTGATTTTGAACACCAACTCTTGGTTTCCAAAACTCTTGAGGTTTTGTCATATCAACTGTGGTTTTCCAACTCTGTGTTGTTCTGAATCTGGGTGTGTGAGAATTCCAGGTCTGTTTTGAATCGAACCTATTCTGGTTTGATTTCCAATTTTGATTTGAAGCAAACTTATTTGTATTGAACCTCCAAGTTTGTTTCGAATCAAATTTGGTTGACCTTTGTCTCACAGTCTCAGATTTTTGTTTCTCAGCATCAAACTTCTTTTTGTCAACATCTACAGGTTTTAGATTAGGACACTTGCGTGCAAGATGTCCTTTTTGATCACATTTGAAACATGTTCTCATGGACACATCTTTGACCTGTGGTTGTTGCTTTTTCTTTTTAGCAAAGAACTCATCATTAGACTGTCTCATTTTGAGTTCTTTTTCTTTTTCTAAACTGCCTCCTTGAACAAAACTCATTTTTGCTTGAAAATTCGGCGTCTCATTTTTGTTCCAATGTTGTTTCTTCTTATAACCCAACCCAGCCTTCATGTTCTTCTTTTTGAAACCAGGTTTGGTATACAAACCTCTATGACTCTTACCAACAAATTTTGAAATCTCAGACTTCTCAATCTCAACCATTTTGAAAACTTTGTCGACTTTTTCTGAAATCACATTCTGAATCGGGAATACAACATCTAAGAACAATTTGTCCGATCCAATCATGGTATAAACCAATCCTTTAGAATCATCATTCAAATTTTCCTTGGATTTTGTGTTTTTCAGATAACCATCATGAAGATTTCCTTCATCTTCATCCTGTGATTCAGATTTACCTGTAACAACTGACTCTTCTTTCAACACACTTTCAACGACTTTACCTACCACCTCTGAATCATGAGAATCATCAGATTTGGAATAGATTATGTCAATGTTGTCTGGCAATTGATCTACCATGTTGAAAGCTTTTTCGACCTTTTCCTCATCATAAAATGCAAATTTTCCCGGTGGTGGAACTTGATGAAACTCTAAGCCAATGCCTTTCTTATTCTGCTCAGACTCACCATCACCCTGTTTTATATTAAAAATTCGTTCAAGCACATATGACGACACGTGGTAACTCTTTAACTTGTTGTTATCCTGTTCTAAATCAGCAATTTGTCGCTTCAACTTAGCAACATCCTCAATATAGGAATTAACAACATCTTGTTTTATCGCATACATTCGTTTAAGCTCTTTAGTTGTTTCAGACATATAATTCATTCTAGATTGAGCATATTTCATTTCATCTTTCACTTTGTCGTATGACTCTTTCATAATATCATATGCTAATTTCATTGAGCCATAATCTTTCTTCATTTCTTGACAAGCAATTTCTTTTTGTTCATATTCATTTGTCATTTTCAAAACATTTTCTTTCAAAACTTCATTTTCTTTCTCTAATTTGTTACATTTTTCTGAAAGTTTTTCATCATTTTCTTTAAAAACCTTTTCTTTTTCTAACATCTCTTTGCATTTTTCTTTGAAAATGTTTTCAATTTTTGTGAACTCAAAATCTCTTGTTCTAAATTGCTCATCTTTTTCAGTACAAGCTCTGCACGGTTCCATGCATTTCTTGCACTTATCAATCAGTTTTAAGTTTTCAGAATCAGAATTTACCTCAGTGATTGACACTTCGGTGTTTTCAGCAACCTCTGTTTGCTCAGCAACATTCTGCTTTTCTTCAACACCAACTTCATCATCAACATTATCAGCTTCCTCATTCTCATTCTTTTCCTCTTTTTCTTCTTTCTTCACCTCTTCTTCAATCTGCTATTCTTCAGTCACAACTTCCTCTTTAACCTCTTCAGCAGTTTTCTTCAAATTGTTCACCATTTCTTCAACATTCTTCTTCATTCTCTCTTCGTCCCTTTTTCTTAGACATGATAACATGGCATATCTGATATCCTTTTCATATCTCTTAGCGTATGTGTCATCTTTCAATACTCTTCTATAGTATTCAGCTCTTAACGGGACTGCAAGAAGAACATCATCGAAGATTATGTCTTTCTTGGGAACAACCGGTTCTCCTTCTCTGTTATAGTAGCATTCTCTCTTTTTATCCCATCTTTTGCTACCGACAGCCATCTCATACTCCTCCTGCATATCATCCATTCTGTTGTAGACCACATTTCTTTCTCTGTAAGTCTTCTCACTCAAGATCTCTTCTCGAGTTTTCTCTTTGATCTCAACTTTTTCTTCGCGGATTTTAGCAGTGTCTTTGTCTTTTTCTTCATCTTGAATCTTAGCAACAAAAACATAATGTTTATTTAATTCTTCCTGTTTGGCTTTAGCTTTGAACTGTTCATCAACAATGTCATCTATTGGAAGAACCTCACTCCAATCATATCCTTCATCCTCGTAAATTACAGCATAAGCTCTTGATTTTTCTTTCGGTTTATCTTCAATCAACTTTGGCTCTTCTCTGCTTCTATGGTAGATCGCCTTTCAATAATATTCATCGTTGAACGGATGTTCATTTCCACCAACTGCAGAATTAGTGCATTCTCTCTTGAAATGACCTTTCTGCTTGCATTTGAAGCAGGTCACTTTGGATTTGTCGAATCCAAGCTTTGTTGAAGCACCTCCAAGCGATTGTTTTCCAGTAATCTCCATATACCTCTGAGCTCTTCGAATACAACTAGCTAAACACCAACGGATGTCAATGAGCTCCATCTCTTCCGGATCAATCTGGTCATAGTCTTCTTTGGTCAATTCGGAGTTTCCAATTTTGCCAGCTACTAGACCTTCATATGACTCCAGAACAGATGCAAGGAAACTCATTTGCTGCTTAGCTGCATTTATGCTCATTGCAGGAGAATTCTTCAGTTTAAGAGCAATGTTGCACAGAATTTCTTCAGATTCATCAGAATTTGTCTTTGAAGATGAATGATATCCAGAATGATGACTTGTTGACGTTATTGGTGGTTCTTTCATCTTCTCACCACTAAATGCTGTTTTTGGTGAACCAACGCCTTTATCAGAATGTACACTGCCTTTGTAATACAAGCCAACGTTCTGTTGATGTGAAGAATCAATCATCTTGTTTTGTTTTTGTAGCTCCAGATCATGACTTTCAATCTTTTCAAACAAAACATCAAGAGTAATGTTATCATATGAAGCATCATTTTTTAAGATAAAAACAAACGTTTGCCACTGATCAGCTCGTGGTAACGCTTCAATCACTTTATCAATAAGTTCCTCTTTTGTTTTCTCAATTTTAAAACGTTCAAGTTCGATTTTAAGATGACAGAATCTATCAATCATTTGCCTCACCGACTCTCCTTTTATGTTATCAAACAGATCAAATTCTTTCTTTAATAAAGCTATTTTGTTTTTTCTAATCTGTTTTCCCCCCTCAGCTTTAAGTCGTAAAGCTTCCCAGACAGACTTAGATGACCCATTATGATTTAGCAGTGCAAAGATGTCATTTCTGATTGCTGACTGGATCAATGCTATCATTCTCTGTTCAGCTCCAAATTCAGCTTTATCTTCTCTAGTAAACTTCTTGAATACAAGATCTTCGCCTTTATCATCTTTTGGTTTTTCATATCCATACTCCAGGCAGAACCAGCTTTCATGAGCATATGCTTTAGCCCAGTTAATAAACCGTTCCTTCCACCAAGTATAATCCTCAATGCTATCAAGAGTTGGTGGCTTTGAGTGAGTTCCATAAAAGTTATCATGCTTGATGTTTTCATTGAGCGCCTTCGTGATGGTTTTTGGTGTAACATTTGTAGCCTCAGACGATTCGGTTGCGAACGCGTTGTAAAACGTGTTGAAGAATTCCTCAGCCATTATGAAAACCTGACAAACAATCAAACAAATACAATCAGTACAATCAATATCAAATAAATTGTAACAAACTGACACTTGATCGACTTGAAATAATCTCGACACGACAAAGTTCACTTTCAATCCAAATAGGACACTCGAGTGAAATCAAACTTTGGTCCACTGAAGCGAAATTAGGTTGATCCCTATAAGCGAAATCACATGTATGCCATTTAAGCGAAATCAGGACTATAGATGTCCTTAAAAGCGAAATCACTTGTATCAGGTTGACATTGAAGCGAAATCAACTATAAGACCCTTGGAGTGAAATCAGGTGTATTGGATGGTCCTTGGAGCGAAATCAAGTGTATTGGTCCTTTGGAGCGAAATTAGGTCTAAGATGGTCTTATGAGCGAAATCAGCAAATGTCCTAGGAGCGGAATTAGATGAAAATATGGCCTTTGGAGCGAAATTAACTATGACATAAAAGCGGAATCACCAATTGTCCGTAAAAGAGAAATCAACTTCGAAGCCAATTTAGTCCATTTTTAGTTCGAATTTTGATGTGAAACTTTCCAGGCTTTATCTATGTTCAATTTTACACACACTGTGAAATTATGATCCGATTTTGACCGATAAAATTCTCTGAAATGATAAAAGAAGGTGTAGAAGTCAGAATATAATCGAAATCAAGCTAAACTCTTCTTCACTAGCTCTGATACCACTTGTTGGATCGTTGTTTGACCCGTAGGGGTATTTTGGTCATTTTAAAGGTTATAAAAGAGATTAAATATTATTCTGAGTTAAAGGTTGTTGGATCGTTGTTTGACCCGATTGAGTCGTTCAGAAGAGTTGTAAGTCCAGTTTAAAGGCGGAATCAGTAAACCGGACACGAAAACAACTTGTTAATCTTTAATCTGTCAATTATATTGCTTTTAACACTGATTACAACCTGACAGAAAACCGGCAGCACTTCGTTACACTTTCAGAAGTCGCGTACCAAATGAAATGACAATGCCTCTATTTATACTAGTGTTAATTTCGCTAATGTGTACATGCCCTTGAAGCGAAATCACTTAATTCTGATTTCTCTTTTATGGACATTGTCCATATGAGCGAAATCAGCAATATAACTTCTAACTTTCGACTCTCGAATCTCGTGCACCAGATATACTAACCTATCCTATTACAACACATGATACAAGACGAAGTCAATAGACGCAAGTACACTAACAAAGGTCTGATTTAATCAGTAAATATACTTAATTTAATAATTTATAATAGTAGGGTATCATATATATGTGAAATTTATTAATTATAACTATACTATGCACCGTAGGGGCATTTTGGTAATTTCACATAGGCTTAAAAGGTCAAAACTGAAAACCTGAGTTTAAAACTTTTCCTTACTGTTAAAATATAAAAATTTAATGAATATATCAGTAGGCATCAACCCTTATATGTTTAAAATAGTTTTGATACATACTATGCGTTAAAAACGCTAAAAAAGGCGATTTGGAGCCATTTCCGGGTTTTAAAAGGAAAGCTGATGTTTTTATTATTCCAGAAGGCTCAAAATATTTTATTTATCATATTAGATCAGTAGAAAAAGGTTTGGCATCAAAAGGATTTGTAAAACTTATTTTATAGCCCAAAAGGGCAAAACCGACAATTACCGAATCGAGCTTAGAACCCTATGTTATGCTCAGCCTAAAATTAAATAAAAATCTTTAAAAATCCCAAAATATTATTTTATATCAGTAGGTAAAAAGTTTGGTTTCAAAATTTGGGTTTAGATAGGCTATACGCTAATTATGCCGTTTAATTAACAAAAAGCTTTTTAATTACGCTATTGAGCATAACTCCTAATCTAGACCTCAAACTGATGTCAAATTTTAAGGACAAGTTTATACATCAGTAATAAAGATTATTGTTCTCTCACATTTTCAAAATTCTCATTTTAGTGTTAAAAGGGCATAACGGTCAACATTTAGGCATATAACGGAAACACGCATGAACTAGGATTTCTATGGAACCAAGTTGTATAACCTTGGAGGGTTATAGTAACTTATAATATGGTCCTAATGGAATCCTAAGGCATATCTAAACTAATCTAAATCGGGTCAGAACTGAAAGTCAAAGCAAAAGTCAACTTTTGCGACTTTCGGTTCCGAATCGAGCCTATACTTAGAATTGTCGGGTTGAATCATGCTTAGGCATGTTCAACTAATATTTACCAAGTTATTAAAGTGAGAAAACTGATTTTATGACTTTTATATTAATAGCTATGTATTTTATTTAAAACTAACCCGTTTGACTTTTATTTGACCCGACAATTAAACTAAGTAAACGTGGTAATTAGGAGGTGCCCTTTTTAGGGTTAAACACCTACCTAATTACGGTCACGTAGCCATGTTCGTTGCGAACAATGACTCAACCGTTTAAAAGTCAAAGCGTTTATTGAAAACGCTTGACTTTTCGGCTATGAACGCTAAACGGCTTAAACTAAGCACGAAAGAATACTTACAAAAGTCCAAAGGACTGAAAGAGGTTCTCAAGAAGCTCAAGACCCTCAAAGAATTCAGAGAAATCAGAAATGAATGAATGGTGCAAGTGAAACCCAAATCAAAGGGGGTATTTATAGGATTTTGAGAACCGTTAGGATCGTTTCTCATAAACCGTGATTCAATCTCAGCCGTACACGTAGAGCCCACTGATTTACTAAACCATGGGAGCACATAGATTTCCTAGAAAACCATTTACAACTCTCACAAACAGCTGGAACAGCTGGAAACAACTGAAAACAACATTCTGCTGTCTGGTGGTTCTTTATGGACCGTAAGAGGTCATGCATACGGTCCGTAAGGACCAGGTCTGATCAGCACAACTTTCATTTGTTGACAGTTTTGGCCCTTGCACCTCCAAATGTCATTTCCGACACATCTAAGGCCCGTTAAACCATTTTTAAGGCTCTACAATGATGCCTACACATAGGGAACATGAAACATGCTCAAAAACATGTCGGATGTCGGTTCGTTTGGTCGTACGGTCACGTTGTTCGGTTAATTACGACGAAACACGAACGGACGCGAAAAACGAACCAAATTACGCGACGAATAAAATTTTATCAAGCCAGTCACTAAAATAAAATATTTTAGTGCTTACATAAATTTTTGGGTGTCCGGGGATATTCAGAATGTGAGATATGCGCGAAAGTGCAAATTTGTGCACTTTCTGACACTTTTAGTCCCTGCATGACTTAAAAGTTTATTTTTGTGCACCAAATACCTCAAAGCCTATAACTAAGCTATATAAAGGATAAATAGGGTATGATTAACTTACGGTCATATTCCGGAAGGTCCGTTACTATACGAATCGGCATACTTTTTCCGTTTGACGCAAATAGTCCTTTAATCGCGCAAAGTAGCGCGAAGTGTTGTTTAATGATATCTAGGGCTGTAAATGAACCGAACGAACACGAACAAGGCCTTGTTCATGTTCGTTCGTTAAGGAAATAAATGTGTTCACGAACGGTTATGAACAGTTACCGAACGGGATTTTTATGTTCTTGTTCGTTCATTAAGGAAATGAGCGTGTTCACGAACGGTTCACGAACACAAATAAATTCGACGAATGAGACGAAGGATAAAGGTGGATGGCCAAGAGAGTAGCACTAGAACTTGAATTCCTTATTGTGGAACGGAGTTCGATCGTATTCGTCGATGTAAATAATAAGAAATGAAAGGGAAATGGTGCATAAACAAGGTGAAACAGAGTTTTCCAAGTTTAATTCTTAGGGTACTAAAATAAATATAAGTTTAATAATATAAAAAGTATAGATAAAATATATGAAAATACAAAAATATTTAATTAAAACACAAACATGCGAATATAAACGAACGCAAATGAACGAATGTTCACGAACGACTTACCGAACGTTCACGAACAGAACTAAATGAACGAGACATTTGTTCATGTTCGTTCATTTAACTAATCGAACGAAATTCCTTGTTCGTGTTTGTTCATTTATTAAACGAACGAACATAAACGAACTTCCCGCCGAACGGTTCACGAACTGTTCGCTGAACGTTCAGTTCGTTTACAGCCGATATCTAAGCCTTCCATGGCCCATATTAATCATTCCCAAGCATATACTTAAATATTACTACGCTCCCGTTTGCTTAAATGCTCACCGAATGGCATAGATTTAAAAGTTGACGCTTTAGGCCCCTCTGTTGCGCAAACTTGCGAATCTCATCATTTATTAGCATTGAAGCCTCATCAAATCCATATTAGGCATCCTTGAAAGTATTATTAAACATCACGATGCTTCGGGTTCTCTAAAAGGTCATTCAGAGGTATAATTAAACATATTGACACTTTTAGTCCCTCTAACTTGCAAAGTTGATCGTAACTTTACTTATAGGCATAAAAACCTTAGACGGCCATCATTTGGCATTCCTGAGAGTATAATTAAATATTATGAAGCTCCCGGTTTGTTAAAAGGCCACTCAGAGGTAAGAATTAACATGTTGACGCTTTTGACCCTTCATTGCACAAACTTTCAATTAATTCCACAAACGGCTACACTTAATCATCAAGTGGCACATTTGTGAATATAAACATCGTAAGAGGTTATTTAGAAACTTGTTTTAGGTATGCTAACACTTCCAGTCCTTTCATAATCAAAGTTTTTGATTTTTCAAAAAAATAGTCCCTAAATTTCAATGTTTGACTTCATTAGGGTTCATTACACGTGTCAATACTTCATTGGACGTGATTTTACGAGGTGTTACAGATTCCCACTCTAACTAGACCATTTGTCGGGTCAAAGTTGACTAGAAAAAGTCAACAGAATGCTAATCTTCGAATTAACGCATAATTAACAATGTAGAAGGAATGTAACCTATTTTATCACTCATATAACTTGATAATAAGTGTAAGAACATGTCTAAGCATGTTCGATCCAACAATTTTCTGTTTAGACCCGGTTCGGAACCGAAAGTCGCAAAACTTTGACTTTTGCTTTGACTTCAGTTCTGACCCGATTTAGTATGTTTTGGAAATGCCTTAGAGCTTCCTTAGGACCAGGTTACATGTGGGTATAACCCTCTGTGGTTGGTTCATTTGTCACCCATTCGTTTACACGTTTCCGTTAATTGCCTAATGTTGACCAATATGCCCTTTTGACCATAAAACGAGAATTTTGGATATGTGAAAGGACAATAATCTTTGTTACTGATTTATAAACATGTCCCTGAATTTTCACATCAGTTGGAGGTCTAGATTAGGAGTTAAGCTCATTAGCGTAATTAGAACACCTTTTAGTAATTAAACGACGTCATTAGCATAAAGCCTATCTAAACCCAATTTTTGACACCAAACCTTTTACCCACTGATGTAATATAATATTTTGGGATTTTTGATGATTTTTAATTATTTTTAACCTGCTCATAGCCTACGGTTATGACCTTGATTCGGTAAATACCGATTATACCCTTTTTGTGTATAAAATGAGTTTTACATAGTATTTTGGCACCAATCCAATTGCTACTGATTTTATATAATAAAAGAAGTATTTTGAACTTTATAATCTGATTAGAAAACTCAGATTTCCTGTATAACCCGGAAATCGCTTAAAATGGCTTTTTAAGCGTATTAAACACATAGTTTAGGTTTAAAACCATTTTGTCATATAAGACTTATCACCAACTGATATAGCCTATTAAATTAAGTTGTTCTACTGATTATTTCAGACCCGAGTCTCAGAGTTAAAATTGAATTTAAACTCGTTTTGGGCATAATGGAAGGTATCCTACTGATATCACAACATATTTAAGGCATATTAACTTAGGAAACCTGTATATGATTCATTTGGTTACTCGTTACGCACTTTTTACGTTCGGATCAGCTTATGTAACTAGTTTGCATATATTAGCCGAAACGGGTCAAACCATATCATTTTTGTCTCAAAATCCAGAATGTGTTTAGTTTACCCATATTATACAAGTCTCCAAACTTGTCGGGTCTAAATCACATTCTAAACCGGTCTTCGCTTTATCATGCGTTTGAACCGTGTCTTCCTTTTGAAAACTAACCGGTCTAAGTTTAAGCTTAATTAAAGACCCGTTAGGATTCTAATAGGTTAATAAAACCTTCGTTCCAGATTAAGAGCCCCAGTAGAAGTACTTGTGCTTGCTGATTAGAATATACGGCTGAGTATAAATTGCATTTGCTAGCTCAGGTAAATACTTTTAACTTATTTTCCCTATACTGGCTTGGGATACGGTATTATAATAATACCGCTTGGTCGGGTATTGAATGTTTAATCGTATTGTGGTTAAATTATTGAGGTAACCCGCTTTAATCTGTATTGTTTGAAATAAAAGCCTTTAGGAGTTAATGACCATGTCCCGGATATCCTTGACACCATTGTATTATAAAATGGCCACGCCTTATGCACGAGGTGTAGGCATACACCTGACCATGCATAAGGGAAATGGTATCTCACTCTCTTGTGGGCCTATACTTGTGGCGTGTCTGTTAATCTTGACTCGATTTCTACATCGGGCCCTGAACGTACAACGAACATGTAAATCTGTATACACGATTATTTTTATATAATTGTCCCAAGTTATAAAAGATATTTTTGTGCCTGGTGCATCTAAATCAATTTTCTTAAACTCTTTTTAAAATGAGTCGGTTAATTGTATTTACCAGTGTAAACTGACGTATTTTCCAAAAAAGGTTAAGTGACAGGTACTGAACGTAATTGGCTGGAAGCTCAGGGCGTTAATAAGGAATCTTGCAAGTTCTAGGCGTCTAAAGTCTGTTGAACAATGTTTATGTTTTAAGATCCGCCTATGGATCCTTTACTTTCCGTTGTAATACTTTGATATTACTTTATATTCGGATTATAATATATTTATCTTTTTCTTCCGATGTGCATTTATATATTGTGTTGTTTGACTATGACGATATCAACTACGTCACGATACTTCCCCACCGGGCCCACCGGTCATACGTGGAAATATCGGGGTGTGACAGGTTGGTATCAGAGCCAACACTGAGTGAATTAAATGCTAGCCTTTTGTGTTTAATCTCAGTTACACAATTGCACATTCTTGAGTCTAGACAAGAACATAGGACTAATCCTAATTCGTTTTTTTTTTTTGCCCTTATTTGGTTCCTTTGTTATTTTTCTGATTCGCCCTTGCTTCAGCAAGTCATTTGCTATTAGAAGTCCCGTTTAGGGCAACCATATACTTGTTTAAATTTTAATGGAACGATTATATTTAAAATATCATTCCTATATTTTAAGATCTACCATTATAATAAAATGGAAAAAATCTAAAAAGGACAAGACCTAGCCATATGTCACATTAAGACAGGGCCAAGATAGTAGTTCCACAATTAGATTCAGATCCTTGTTAACATTTCAATTTAGGATTGTTCTGCGTTAAATATTAAAAAGAGTTTAAAGGGTAAAACCTAGCCTAAATGTCATTGCAGACATGGCCAAGATGGTAAAACTTATTCAAAAGATTCAAATCCTTGTTAAATATCTAAAAGCATATTAACATGCTTGACAAAATGTGGTACGATAAAATCACATAAGTCATTCTTAAATGGGTTAATCTAAATTCCCTTATTTGAAATAATCACCCCTTAAGGATGAAGTGCCTACGGGCTATAATTAACGTCCTCTGAGACTAAAGACAGTAGTAGTCTTTGACTCTCTGTCAAGAAAAGGTAATGAAATATGTTCAAACCTTAATGCCTCGATTCTCTGAAATCATGGCTTGTAAAATTTAAAAACTGTCCTTGTGACTAGGCCTTTGCGCCACCTTAATATCCTTAATGTTTTATAACTAGGATAAATTATAATGAAAATGCTAATTAAATATAACTAACAAATTAACCAATATGGTTTATATTACCATGGTTGATGAATCGTCAAAAGTGATGAATCCATCATAACCTCTGAATGAATCATCGTCAATATTTATGTAGCAATCAAGCTACATGGCTGGATCGGATGAGGTCAACAGCCACCCGAGGGAAAATAATGATGCTCCCAGAGTTAATATAACTGGTGCGGAACTGCAGGCATTAATAGATAATGCCGTTACACGAGCTCTCGACAGACAGTAAGATGAATCAAGTGATACACACTCTAAGACTCTATATGTGGCTCGTAGTAAGCCCCTTTCTAAATCACATGAGTCAAGGGAAGACGATGTTCATAACTCGTCAAATCATAGGAGTGTTCCGTCTAGACAGGTGGTGCTTCATCAAGAGGCACCAGTTAAGACCTGCTCATATAAATATTTTGTCTCCTGCAAGCCTAGAGACTTTACAGGAGAAAAAAGAGCCATCGATTGCATGACGTGGCTCGATGAGATGGACACCGTTGTAGATATTAGTGGATGTGCAGAGCAAGACATTGTGAAGTTTGTTTCACAATCTTTTAAAGGAGAAGCCCTAGCTTGGTGGAGGTCACTGATCCAAGCTACAGGGAAGGTCCCTTTGTACAACTTGACTTGGGATCAGTTCGCTGCTCTTATCAAAGAAAATTACTGTCCTCAACATGAAGTTGAGAAAATTGAGACTGAATTCTTGACGTTAGTCATAGAGAACTTAGATTGTCAAGCATACCTTACAAGTTTCAATACTATGTCTCGATTAGTTCCTTACTTGATCACACCGGAACCAAAGCGAATAGCTCGCTTTATTGGGGGTCTAGCCCCAGAAATAAAGGCAAGTGTGAAAGCATCGAGACCTACTACATTTAGGTCAGCGACAGATCTGTCGCTATCTCTCACACTCGATGTGGTCAGAAACAAGGCTGCCAAAACCTCTGAAGATGGAAAGCATAAAAGGGAGGATGAGAATTCTCATCGCTCCGATAGGAAGAAAAAGAGGAACTCTGAGGATAAGAAGAGTTCCGGGTTTGAGAAAGACAACCAGCAGTCGGGTGAGAAGACCAGGTGCAAAACCTGTAGGAAATACCACCTCGGGAAATGCAGATTTGAATCTCAGCCTCTACCTTGTGGGAGTTGCAAGTCTAAGGAACATAAAACCTTGGATTGCAAGAAGTTGAAGGACGCAACCTGTTATGGTTGCAACGAGAAAGGGCATATTAAGACCAACTGCCCTAGGAATCAGAAGAAGCCCGAAGAGGCCAAGAAAATAAACGCATGAGTCTTCTAGATGAACGCCCAGGAGATGGTGCAGAATGATAACTATATAGCAGGTACCTTTCTATATCAAGCAGTTTATGCAGAAATTTATTTGATACTGACACATATGATTCTATAATGAACGATAAATGTTGAGAACTGTTGTCTCCGCCTGATTAGGACTCCGGTCATTTAATGCGAGGTAGAAATTGGCCGATGATACTTTAGAAAATGCTCCAACAAATCTTAGACTGATATTTTATATCTATTAGGAATCACTCTTCTCCAATATCCTTGTGGCAAGCTTTCAAGCTATCAAAAAAATAATCAATATAATAAAGACAGATGTGACATTCTGATTCCCTGTAAAAAAGATGATGGATTAGGTCCAAACCTTAAATGCCATTAATGGTCTTCTGTGACCTAGGCTAAATATAATGGATATATATTAAATAACATTCATTAAAAATTTCAGTACTATATTAGCCTGTATGGTCTATTGATACCATGGTTAGTATATGTTAAGGCCATCAGGATGATGAATGGCAGTTGTTGAATTGCAACTAAGAAATTGTTTTATTGGTGTTAGGAACCAATATTGAGTATGGCAAACTCAGATAAGACAGTCGTTGATCGTGTTATGGATGATGCGACACATGCCAATGATGCTACAATTGTGAACCTTAAAATTTCCAAAGATATTCTTCAAACTATGATAGACGCAGCTGTTGGAAAAGCTGTGAAGAAGGCTATGAAAAAGTTCAAGGAGCCCAATACTACTCGCTCCAAATTTTATCTGGGACCACATTTCCTTACTCATAAGGAGGATCTTGTTCATGCCTCAAATGCAAAGGATGAGCTAAAAAGGAAACGGAAGGGAGATAACTCCCAGAGTTCTAAGAAAAAGAACAAACAAAAGCCCAACGAGAAACCTATATGCAAGACATGCAAGAAGCGCCATTTTGGGTAATGCAGATTCGAATCAAAATTCCAATCACAACCTAGAGCTTGTGGGATCTGCAAATCTAGTGAGCATAAAACATTGGAATGCCAGAAGATAGGAGATGCGACTTGTTACAACTGTAGCAAGAAAGGGTATATCAAATACAATTGCCCAAAGTATGCTAAAAAGCTTGAAGGAGATAAGAAGACTGACGCTAAGGCCTCCCCGATGGATGCAAGAGAGGCCATACAAGATGACAATGTTATAACCGGTACGTCCTTATCCCTGATGTATATGCAAGGGTATTGTTTGATTCAGGTGCAGATAAGTCGTTTGTGGAATAAATTTTGTAAGATATTAAATCTGCCTTTTTGAACCTTAAGCATAAAATATGGAGTAGAATAAATGCTAAGAGTTCTGCTTTGATTAGGATACCAATCCATTCTTCATAGATGGTAAGTATATCAAACTTTTAAAAATCTATCATAAGAATTCTAGACATTAAGTGTAAGGTAAACTTACAGATAGAAAATTCATAGGAACCATTTCTTCTATTCCTGTCAGAAATCTTCAATCATAAAGTCCTAATGTACCCTCTCTCCAGATAAAGTACATCATCATATGAAATTGATATCTTTGATCTCTATTGATTTCGAATACCAAATGGTATAACAAGAGCGCCATATGAGGATTGGTGTATCTTAATATGTTCCATAGATTGCTTCCATGCCTGATCAGTATGGAGGTTTAATGCATGGAACCACAAAGATATCCCAATGATCATATGGTACTAAGGTCAGCTAATGGCATTCAAAGAAGATATCTAGAAAATAGAATTTTTCCAGATAAATGTTTCCTGGTAAATGAATCTGTGGACGCATAACATAAATGTGTCACTCATTTGGCACAAGCAAGGATGGATGAATTGGAGCCTGAGATTTGGAAAATCTCAGTAACTTCCTTGTATCTTGGTTATCTTCTCCTAAGACTACCCTGTTTACCTCCCGAGAGGCAAGTAGAGTTAAGATTTATATCCCATTTAAGGCTGTATTATTATGAAATATCCAAGACGGCTAGTACCATCATTGGAAGAATCGAAACCCTGATTAAGTAAGTTTTAAAATAGAGGGTTCATATAGCCTAACTCAATATCCTGAGAATTCGGTATAGTTAAATAAGAAAGACGGTTCATTTTGCTTATGCATTATTACCGCAACCCTAACTAGGCAACGATTAAGAATTTCCATCAGCTGCCCAGGATCGTCGATCTGTTCGACTAACAACAAGGATTAGCTATTCCTTAAGATTAGTTTTGAGCAATGGTTGGAATAACCATCTCACCTTAAGATAAGCTTTTCTATAATAGTTGTTATATAAGTATCAAGGTGGCTCTTTTGGAGACCTTGTATAGATGAAATATCCAAACATCCGTTGGATGGACGAGACTTTGGGAAGTCCACTTATCAGGATCTGAAAATTTCTTTGGAAACAACGAATAAGATCATACAAATCCCTAGTCATCTGTAAGTTGCCAGTATTCGGCAGAAAATCACGAATTAGTGAAAGTAACAACCCTCCTAAATTCTTGTTAAGGAATAAGGTTCAACAAAAGATATCACCCAGGAAGGGTGTACCAAATTTGTTAAATTATCAGGCTAGTTAAGCTCTGAAAATAAAGAATCATTCGAAGGAAATCGAATGTATCAAGATCAAGTAGCTTATAAGCTAAAACCTATTTAAAGAGCTTAGCAGAGCTCGCAATACATTGCACACTAGTGACTGGAGGATGTGTTTCGCCAATAAGTCAAGAAACACTATCACATAATGATATGTAGATTTATGATGTGATGAGCGTCCTGTACCGACCGAGGATCGACAGGTTAAGAAGCTCCAAAAGGATACATGTACCTATTATAGGAGTCACTTTGGGAGCTTGGAAAGACTCCAGATATGTTATAGAAGTTAAGTCCATTATGCGACAAAAAGTACTTCCAGCATTTTTACAAATCTCGAGGTCGAGATTTCTTTTAAGGGGTGAGGATGTAACACCTCGAAAATTCGTGTTCAATAAAATAACGACACGTGTCATACAAGACAAAAGTGTTAGAAACCCGGATCTAGTCAAAGATGTATGGTAGGATTTAAAGCGTCGACATGTTAATTAAACACCTCTGAACGACCTAATTATAAATCCCAAGACCCTAATATATATTATAAACATCTGGTATACTCAAATCCGGTAAATGCTAACAATGACTGATTTGAATTACACAAGAATGAGATCCTACGAGGATATGCACAACAACCTTCATTTACGACACTTTCAAAAGGATCCAAGGAAACCTTATATCATATCTAGGTGGTGTAAACTGTTCATGACCCAAACAAGAGGCCCCATACTGAAAATAATGGCCCAAAATCGTAATACATGAGTTGCCTATTCGGAGCTTGAAAGGGCAAGAATTTTTGCCTTGATAAAGAGCTTACGGACCGTAAGGGTCAAGCCTTACGGTCTGCCCAGATGCAGAAAATCGACAGCAGCCTGTTATAAATGTTCTAACCGACTTAAGAAGATATTTTCCCATCCATGGGTGACCCCTAACAGTTCCTGGGCCTTAGGGACACATGTTGATGATCAGGGAACAAGGGTAGCATGATTTGTCATGATCATAATGGATCAAAATCACTATAAAAAGGCCATTCATGTTGCAACTTTGTGATCATTCCTTCCATTTGCAATTGTGGAGCTTCCTGGAGCATAAGAGCAGACCCAAGTCATATCTAATAGTGCATTAGACTTTGGTAAGTGCCCTTAACCTTCCTTAGTTGAGTTTTGCTTAGTTATTAGCTTAAAAGTCAAACCGTCGTAATTAACGTTTGACTTAGCGATTAATCATTAATGGTCCAGTGATTAGTCGAATTGAAGGTAGTTATAAGTTGGTAATTATGTGGGCAATAAACCCTTAAAAGGGCACCCTCTGATTCCCACTCTAACTAGACCATTTGTCGGGTCAAAGTTGACTAGAAAAAGTCAACAAAATGCTAATCTTCGAATTAACGCATAATTAACAATGTAGAAGGCATGTAACCTATTTTATCACTCATATAACTTGATAATAAGTGTAAGAACATGTCTAAGCATGTTCGATCCGACAATTTTCTGTTTAGACCCGGTTCGGAACCGAAAGTCGCAAAACTTTGACTTTTGCTTTGACTTCAGTTCTGACCCAATTTAGTATGTTTTGGAAATGCCTTAGAGCTTCCTTAGGACCAGGTTACATGTGGGTATAACCCTCCGTGGTTGGTTCATTGGTTACCCATTCGTTTACACGTTTCCGTTAATTGCCTAATGTTGACCAATATGCCCTTTTGACCATAAAACGAGAATTTTGGATATGTGAAAGGACAATAATCTTTGTTACTGATTTATAAACATGTCCCTAAATTTTCACATCAGTTGGAGGTCTAGATTAGGAGTTATGCTCATTAGCGTAATTAGAACGCCTTTTAGTAATTAGCATAAAGCCTATCTAAACCCAATTTTTGACACCAAACCTTTTACCCACTGATGTAATATAATATTTTGGGATTTTTGAAGATTTTTAATTATTTTTAACCTGCTCATAACCTACGGTTATGACATTGATTCGGTAAATACCGATTATACCCTTTTTGTGTATAAAAAGAGTTTTACAGAGTATTTTGACACCAATCCAATTGCTACTGATTTTATATAATAAATGAAGTATTTTGAACTTTATAATCTGATTAGAAAACTCAGATTTCCTGTATAACCCGGAAATCGCTTAAAATGGATTTTTAAGCGTATTAAACACATAGTTTAGGTTTAAAACCATTTTGTCAAATAAGACTTATCACCAACTGATATAGCCTATTAAATTAAGTTGTTCTACTAATTATTTCAGACCCGAGTCTCAGAGTTAAAATTTATCTCTTTTATAATCTTTAAAATGACCAAAATACCCCTACGCGGCTTAAATTGAATTTAAACTCGTTTTGGGCATAATGAAAGGTATCCTACTGATATCACAACATATTTAAGGAATATTAACTTAGGAAACCTGTATATGATTCATTTGGTTACTCGTTATGCACTTTTCGCGTTCGGGTCGACATCTGTAACTAGTTTGCATATATTAGCCGAAACGGGTCAAACCATATCATTTTTGTCTCAAAATCCAGAATGGGTTTAGTTTACCCATATTATACAAGTCTCCAAACTTTTCGGGTTTAAATCACATTCTAAACCGGTCTTCGCTTTATCATGCGTTTGAACCGTGTCTTCCTTTTGAAAACTAACCGGTCTAAGTTTAAGCTTAATTAAAGACCCGTTAGGATTCTAATAGGTTAATAAAACCTTCGTTCCAGATTAAGAGCCCCAGTAGAAGTACTTGTGCTTGCTGATTAGAATATACGGCTGAGTATAAATTGCATTTGCTAGCTCAGGTAAATACTTTTAACTTATTTTCCCTATACGGGCTTGGTATACGGTATTATAATAATACCGCTTGGTCGGGTATTGAATGTTTTATCGTATTGTGGTTAAATTATTGAGGTAACCCGCTTTAATCTGTATTGTTTGAAATAAAAGGCTTTAGGAGTTAATGACCATGTCCCGGATATCCTTGACATCATTGTATTATAAAATGGCCACGCCTTATGCACCAGGTGTAGGCATACACCTGACCGTGCATAAGGGAAACGGTATCTCACTCTCTTGTGGGCCTATACTTGTGGCGTGTCTGTTAATCTTGACTCGGTTTCTACATCGGGCCCTGAACGTACAACGAACATGTAAATCTGTATACAAGATTATTTTTATATAATTGTCCCAAGTTATAAAAGATATTTTTGTGCCTGGTGCATCTAAATCAATTTTCTTAAACTCTTTTTAAAATGAGTCGGTTAATTGTATTTACCAGTGTAAACTGACGTATTTTCCAAAAAGGTTAAGTGACAGGTACTGAATGTAATTGGCTGGAAGCTCAGGGCGTTAATAAGGAATCTTGCAAGTTCTAGGTGTCTAAAGTCTGTTGAACAATGTTTATGTTTTAAGAACCGCTTGTGGATCCTTTACTTTCCGTTGTAATACTTTGATATTACTTTATATTCGGATTGTAATATATTTATCTTTTGCTTCCGATGTGCATTTATATATTGTGTTGTTTGACTATGACGATATCAACTACGTCACGATACTTCCCCACCGGGCCCACCGGTCATACGTGGAAATATCGGGGTGTGACATTTTCCTACATAACGCCCGTCTTTAGACGAAGTTGATTAGTGGCATCCTATATTTTGGTGTGATATATTATTGTTTGGTTACATGTGGTTGAAGATCAACGCCTATGTGGATGTTATTATGATCATGGAGTCGAAAATAGCATTTACAGTGGCAACGATCCATTCATGCCATCAATATATCCATCAAGAACAAAGCTCACATAATGACATATCACTGTCATCAGTCTCTTTTTCTTGAATATTTGTTCATCTCATTCAGCAAAAGCTTATAGAGATACCCGCCTCAGGCAAGAATCCATTCAGTGAAACTTCATGCAGAACAATGCTGAATATCCAAGAAACGAGGTTTGCCATCTGGGGTTTTTTAACTATTTTGTTGGCGTATTAAAGTGAGTGGTTTCTAGTAAACATGGTGTTGTTTTTGGGTTTGATCAATTGATTGTGCAGAGACGATTCTCTATATAGGATGTTTTTGGCGTTTAGTTTAGGCGGGATTTTATTATAATAAATGCTAGTAATAAAGTAACCATCCTTTTCAGTTACTGTGTGTATCTACTCTCATGTTCAGCTTTATCTGTTAAGGGTGTAAGACGCTCGATCTTCCAAGTTTGGCGTTTTAATATTTAATGGCGTTTTGTAGACCAAGATGACAAAATACACTAACAGAGAAAAAATTACACAGGAAAAATAGTTTTTGTTCTTTGGCGTTTTGTATTCAATGGCTTCTCTGGTATTTTTTGGCGTTTCGTAACTAAAGAGAGACATATAGCGTTTTATTATCTGAAAAAAATTACACAAAAGAAAACAAAAATAAAAATTAAACTCCTCGTCAGAAGGGACTATGTCTGAGAAGTATCCGTAACTTCCTTTGTCTTCTTCTTCTGAGTCTTCTTCTAGTCTTTCATCCAAGTCATCACTTTCACTTTGATTGGCTTCTTGTTCTTGAAGATTTTGAAGCCTCCATTTGAACATGTCCTGCATCAACGCCATTTTTATGTCCATGTCTGTGTTCAAACATGTGGCATTGTGTAACTCTTCCATGAACCCAACCCCCTGCTTGGTCATGATGTCTTCAAGCATGTACTCTTCCTGCACTCCGTTGTCACATATAACGGTCACCATGTCTGTTTCTTCATAAAAACGCTATGATGTGATGACTGGGTCCATTTTTGCATTTGCGTTGGTTGGTCCAAATTTCCTTGTTAATCTTCTCATAAGCTTATGTGTTTCATCACATTTGTTATCAAGAGAGATGCCAAGCGATAGAATACCCCTCTGTACCTCTTCTTCCATTTTCAAAATTGCTCTAATTGTCTTAACAAACACCATTTTTCTGTTGTCAAAATGCATGACGAATCTTCTGATTCTCAGGGTGTATCTCCATGAAGCGATGGTTGCCATTTTTGGCGTTTTGGTAAAAGATGTTTTTAGAATGATGGATGGAAGTGATTATGGAAGCGATATTAACGTTGTTTATATAATGATGTTTTTGGCATGTAATTTAGGAGGGAATTTCTTCTAATAAATGTTAATAATTGAATTTCAGTTACTGTTTGCTTCTGCTACCTGTAAGTCTGCAACGCGTTTTATCACTAAGCTTTGGCGTTTTGTATTAATGGCGTTTATTCGTTTTGAATGGCGTGTTCTCATATTAGTTTGGCGTTTTGAATTTGAGCGGTAAAAGACATTTTTACCCTTAATGAAGCACATCCACGTAATAAAATTGATGTTATTTACGAAAACGCCACCGCGCCAATCTAGTTCATAGATTGTTTTGATCGGACGATCCACAAGCGTTCTCACTATTCTCACACTTTTCAGCGTTTTCCCTAAATCCTGACGCTATATATATATATGGTAAGGTTCATTTGAGAACCACCCTTATTGCGAGAACCGCGAGAACCAATGTGAACACAAAAAATACCTAAAAATCCAAAAAACACACAATTTTTTTTTATATTTTTCTACTAAAAATCGTTGTATTTCGTTACCCCAAAAAAACTTTTTTTCAAGTAACAGTTATGGATGCACATGTATCATTTCTTGGACAAATTCCTCAATATATTACCAGTAGTAGAAAAATGCAGTTTCATTTACATTACAATCCGCAATACACTAATTTTTACATTACCAATATTAAGAATGCACATGTGCATCATTATGTATAACCATCATATAACGTGTTTTGGTACAAAAAGTTTGTGAATTTAAATGATGAAGTAGGCCCATATTCATGTGTTTTGGTTAGTTATATCTTGTAGTTGTTGGTTTGATTATATTTGTCACTTTATGATGTAATATGTTGTTTGGATGGTATAAAGGGTGTTGATGTACATGTAATAAAGTGAAATATTGGTAATAGTATTGTATTATGGATGGTAGGAGGCAGTGGTATTGTATTACAGATGGTAGGAGGTAATGGTAGTGTATTATGGATGGTATGATAGATGAAAGGGAATGCGTATTCAAAGTGGTGTACCAAAACACGTTATAACATGTTCATACATATAGATGTACATGTGCATTTCTATTATTGTTAATGTTATAACAAGTTCATACATATAAATGCGCATTTGCATTTCTAATATTGTTAATGTAAAAAGTAGTGTATTATGAATGGTAGTGTAAATGAAAATGTAATTGTCTGATATTAGTAATGTATTATGGAATTTGTCAAAGGAATGATACATATGCACATTTGCATGGATAATTGTTACTCAATTTTTTTTTGACGAAATATAGCGTTTTTTTATAAATTAGTAAAAAAATTGTGTTTTTTTTTTATTTTCTTTAGGTATTTTTTGGTTGTGTTCACACTTGGTTCTCGCGGTTCTCGCAATAAAGGGTGGTTCCTGACGGATCCTTCTCATATATATATATATATATATATATAGAGAGAGAGAGAGAGGCCGGTTAGCATACAATATGCCTAATCGTACATTATGTACGCTATAACCACAATCGTCAGATCATCTCAATTAATCCCCGCGCTTAACTATTAAATTACTCAAATTAAAATATATATATGAAACCGCCAAGGTTAAAATCGTCCATTACGAAATCAAAAACCCCTGATAATTAGCAAACAAAAACTCATAATCATACCGTAAGATTCTTATTCAAAATCGTATTCGAAAATCCAACAAGTAATCAAAAGTCGATCGATTGTTATTCACCAACTCCTTATGCGATTTCAATTTCTACTGAATTTGGAAGTTCAGAACTGAAACAAATCTATAGACAGACTATCGAAGAAGATGATGCAGAATGAAAATCAAATAAAATATGTGAAATACATATCAAACGTGCGAAAAAACATTGCAGACAAAAAGAAAGGTTGTGTTTTTTTGGTAAAGTTTACGAAATCATATAATATAACATGCGATTAAAAAAAAGGTAATAATGTTTAAGATGTCTTATGATGTGTGAATTCATGATTTAGACACATGCGAATTCAAAAGAAGTTAATAATCTTTGAGATCTATTATAGTTTGCGAATTCATGATTTTACACATGCGAATTCAAAAAAGTTAATAATATTTGAGATTTCTTATAGTTTGCGAATTCGTTTTCGAATCATATGCGATTTTGAATAAAATGCTTCTAACACTTTCATGTAACTTTGTCCTAAAAATGCAAAAAAAAAAAAATTACGAATTAATAACTAAAATAAATAAAAATTATCTATTTTATATAAAAAATGAATTTATTACCGATATGACTGTAATTTGACATGTACTGATCAATTTTACCATAAATACTACTGAACTTACCACCCTACCTACATAATATATTTACTATTTTAATATAAAATACCCTAGGATAACTACCTTCCATATTAAGACATAGAACACAAAAACACACACAACACACCCACAAAAAATGGCATCAGAAGATTCAGAAAAAATAAAAAACATTGCAATAAAGGAACTATTGTCAACTCGCATGTTGACAAAAATAAGCACCGATGTCACCTCTTCTCATTTGATTCTTGATGTGCAGGGGAAGATTCTTGAAGAAATCAAGAAAAATCAAGAGATGTGGGAGAGACTACTTGAAGAATCACCATCAAACTTCAGAGACGCAGCTTTGAATCACATAAAGGAACAGTCTAGAGCTGATGACTTAGCCTTCTCTTTCCTGAAAGATGCTCTAAACACTGTGAAGGAGCAAATGGAGTTTAGCTCGGCTGAACGTGACAAAATCTTTGGTTCAAGTAACTAAATTTTTGTTTAATCATTTTATGGTTTTAGCTGTGATATACAATAACAACTACTTTATATTTATGTTTTAGGTA
This sequence comes from Helianthus tuberosus, assembly GCA_030545235.1. Lineage (NCBI taxonomy): Eukaryota > Viridiplantae > Streptophyta > Magnoliopsida > Asterales > Asteraceae > Helianthus > Helianthus tuberosus. The sequence goes on along the minus strand of CM060428.1, from coordinate 79,136,423 downwards.
CATGTTTTGAATACATCTTATGCTTCGTTATAATAAAAAATAGCATGAATGATTTAGTCATCTTTGTCACAAAAAAAAAACAAGATAACTCAAAATCGCATGTACTAAATTGAAAACAAAATGAAAATCGCATGTAACCTACGTATATGATTTTGAATATGAAATCGCATTTTTACAAACCAAATCGCATAGTTGTATGAACTAAACTCATATCTATGAAATCGCATGTTTTCCTGTAAAATCGCATGTACATTAAAAAAAATTAATCTTCCTCATCTGAAACCTCCTCCCACTGATCTTCTTCTTCAGAGCCATCATCACTACTTCCACTGTAATCTTCAAACTCATCTTCCTCTTCATCGTCTTTCTCTCTGGGATCTTTTTCAATCTGGACTCCCTTCATCTTCTTTTGTTGTTTGCCTTGTTGTTTGCCTTTTAGTATCTCGCAAGTTCGAATATCATGACCTTTTCATTGCATACACTACATGTCCTTGACCTTTTTCCTTTGCGGCTGCATTTGTTCCTTCTTGGATTTAATCCTTTTATGCGAGCCATGACCTTTGTTTCTTATACCAGCCGGCACACGGACAGTAGGAGGTGCATTAGTTACTGGTTTTTGGTAACCAATCAACTTTGAAAATCGGTCAAAATTTGGATCAAGCTGCTTGGTTATACGACTCTGGTCAACTCTCTCTTTAAGCTGCCTCATTTGATCCCTCACTAAAACAAGTTGATCAATGTCGGAAATCAAATTGCTAACCAAATACTCCCCTGTGTGGATGATTTCACGAGCAATCTGTTTAGCCTTGTGTTGCACATCCTTGTCACCCACCTTTATATCGAACTTCACGTTTAATTCATTCGGCACCACATCCTTTGTCCATCTCTTCAAAACATATTTGTTTGGTATTTATTTAACACCAAACATCTTGAAAAGAAAATAGATATGTTTACATAGCAGCCCATACTGCTCAAAACGCAAACAGCTACACTGTGCAGTTACATCATTTTCAAGATTCTTGAACCACACCTAAGAAAACCAAAAAAAATATTAAAAATTAAAATCGCATGTGTAAATTAACAATTTCGCATGTCTAAAAAATCATTTAATTGTATTAATTTAAAATCGCATGCCTATGTCAAAATCGCATATTGCAAAATCATGTTCTGAAATGAAATTCACATGTAGGTTTTCAAAATCGCATGTTTTAAAAATATGTGCTATAATACCTCTAATAAACCATCTCCATGAGCTTTAAAGTCTTTCAACGATATCCTGATCTGTGGACCCTCGATTTTGGTGTCCACTGGCAGACAATCGGTAATAGTTCCATATATCTCTATTTGCTGATCAAAGAATATAGACCTGGTGTATATCTTAGCAGCATCGTTTTCCAAAGTAGTTTGGCTCTAATAAATAGGCTCAGTATATCTCGAAATATGAGCATTCTTTCTGTGATTGAACCTTTGGACATCCATGCACCGTCAAAATGATTCATAAACTCTACAAGAGTGAGTTGTGAAATTGCAACCTGGCAAAAAAAATGATTCTCGCTCTCTGATCTAGAAGTTGTTCGCATGAGTCCAGACATGGGCTCATGCCGGTAAAAAGCCGGAATCCACATGTATCTCATTGAAAACATATCATCAATCCATTTGTTTTTAGTGAGACCGTACTCAATCATCACCAACTTCCACTGTCTCTCGAATTCTTCTGGCTCAATGGAATCAGTCCATACAATGTCGCACATCCTCCTTTTAAACACATCATTATTGCACAACTGGTCTCCAACCTATACCGATAAATGCTTTTTATATCAGCCTATAACAAAATATATATTATAAAAAAAAATGCTAACGAAAAACAATATAGCACGCTATACCTTATCTGCCACTTTTTTCATTATGTGCAACATGCACAATCTGTGTCTGCTGGTAGAAAAAACCTCCTCAATAGCCTGTTTCATAGCAGGATCTTGGTCCGTCACTACAACCTTTGGCTGCCGACCAAATGACTTTACGAATGAATTCAGAAGCCATTTATAGGATTCAATGCTCTCCGATGCCAACAACCCAGCTCCAAGGGTTACATTTCGACAGTGGTTGTCAATGCCAGTGAACGGAACAAACACCATCTTGTACCTGAACAAACACATGTGAAGTACACATTGAAAACATGCGAAATAGACATATATCACATGCGAAAATAACTGTTCAAAATATAATAACATGCGATATTGCAAGTTTAGGAACTCATATAACATGCGAAAAATAAATAAAAAGCATTTTATGTAACACTTACCTGTCTGTCTTGAAAGTTGCATCGAACGATATCACATCCCCGAACTCCATAAAGTTATGCTTGCATAACCCATCAGCCCAAAACAAACCAGTTAACCGTTTGTCATCATCAACAGAATATTCAAACGAATAATCAACTAACTACTGTTTTTTGTCGGTCATCCTATTAATCACCATGTCAACATCATATTCTCCTATATAGCTGTTAATTTGATTCCTAAAATTTTTGCAATCATCAACCGTGGCGCCAACGTTCTCAAAACCACCGTAACGTTTCCTCATTACATGGAAAGCTTTGACAGGACCAAGGTTTAAAGAGCCTAGTTCCCATATCATCTCCTCCTGGACATCTGACAATTGTCTGTATGCTGGCAGCATATGAATATCATGGGGAGATACAAACTTATGATTATGGCCATCAACAAATCTCTTTACTGTATATAATCTACCATCCACCGTACAAATCATAAGTTGAGCTTTGCATCCAGTTCTAATGGTCCCCCTGTTCCTTGATTTTAATTGCTTTTTTGACTTAGAATAACGATCTTCAATACACAATGGCTTATGACCCTCTTTAGAACAAACAAAATACTTAGTTTTGATTATACCACCACTATGTACTTCACCACCCTTCCGAGTAGAAAAACCAGCAAACTTAGCATATGATTTGTAAAACGCATATGCTTGATCAATAGAGGTAAATTACATTCCAACCACATGTGTAGCTGATGCTTCAACCTCCGGAGTGTAAACCCTTTCATCTACATAAATCAAATCAAAAGAAAAAAAACATGCGAATTATCGTACTCCCTACATGCTATATATTAATAACTGCATAATTTCATCGTAAGAACAACAACACGTGCGAATTGTATGAACCATAACATGCGAAAATGATGATTCTGATGAATATGTTTTACACATGCGATTTATTATACCATAACATGCGAAAATCCGTATTTAGAATAAACAACACATGCGAATTGAAAGACTCATAACATGCGAACTTAGACATGTTGCTTTCATACCAAAATATACTCAACATTCAAACTTCAAAAACAGATACAACAATGCAAAATCATTGCTACGATTAAACAAAACAAGTCTACGAACAATTTAAATATCTGAATTAACATAATTACCATTAGAACACTCGTTTACACCACTTGTACTTGCATTTGGATTTGCAGATTGCGGATTTAAAACATCCTCAATCGAAACTCTCTGATACGCAGATAATTAAGCATGATCACCGATCGGTCGAGCTTCTTCAAAATCAACATCTGTGTTTTGTCCGGTGCTGCTTTGTGGATCCATCGAAAAAAAACAATTGAATCAAACCCTAACACAAAAAACGAAAACTGCAATTTGAGAATTATGAAAAATTTGAAACTTATTTGAATAATAATTACCGGGATATTAGTGTAACGAACTTCTCGTTGATTGAATAAAGAGATGAATTTGCCCTCAGATGATTGAATTAATAGTCTGATTTAACCTTCTCACATAAATCGAATCAGGACACGTGTACGGCTACTACATTCGCGTATGTAATGTACGATTAGGGGATTTGTATCTTAAACTTTGCCTATATATATATAGGCTAGGGTTTTTTAAGAACCACTCTTATTGCGAGAAGCATGAGAACCAATGTGAACACATAAAAACCTAAAAATACCTAAAAAACACACATTTTTTTATTATTTTTTAATTAAAGATCCCTATTTTTCGTTACCAAAAAAAATTCCAGTAAGAATTATCAATACACATGTGCATATGTATCATTTCTTTAACAAATTCCGTAATACATTAGTAGTATTAGACAATTGCACTTTCATTTACACTACCATCCGTAATACGCTACTTTTTATATTAGCAATATATAAAATGCACATTTGCATCTATATGAATGAACGTGATATAACGTGTTTTGGTACAAAAAGTTTGTGATTTTGAATGATGAAGTAGGTCAATATACATGTTTTTGGTTAGTTATATATAGTTGTTAATGGTTTGGTTATATTTGTCACATTATGATGTAATATGTTGTTTGGTATGGTATGAAGGGTGTTGATTGTAAGGACCTGCAAAAATGTCCCAAAACACTTCGCAAGTGAAAACCGGACCCCTAAAACCCTAAATCTCATGAAAAATCAAGAAAATCAAATTTTATTAGTTGGTCGCGGGCCACGTAAGAGTTAAGCAGAGCTTACGCGGGGCGCGATAGCCCTGGAATCTCCGGATAAGTATGTGGGACACGTGTGGTTACACTTGTCAAGACTATCGATGACTCAGCCGACCTAGACTCCCTCGCGGGCCATGAAGGCGAAGCTGATGAGCTTCGCGGGCCGCGATGCGCCCCATTTCCAGCCCTATAAATGAGGTGTTCGAGCTTCAGTTGAAATCGTTCAATTCTTTTCTTTCTCTTAGCTTCTATTATAGCAAAATAGTAGCTCGGTATTATATTCTAAACCCCGAAACTCTGCCTGTTATTAGGTTAATAACTCTAATCACTGCTACGATACTTTGTCCGATCGATTGAAACTGATCCAATGAATCTTCAAGTACTGCCGACACGTGGCTATACTTTGTCATTCGTTGTGGGTTATGATCTCGTGATTATCGTTAAAGTTGAAATGAGTTAATACGCTAATACGAGTTCCATTGCCTCTAGAAATTAGAACTCGTAACCAGGGAGCTGCTAGAATACTTAGCAACTAAGTAAACTTAATAGTTAAGTAAACTTAGTAGTTAAATAAACTTAGTAAACTTACTGATTACGTACACTTAGCTGTTCAGAAAACTTAGCAGTTAAGCAAGCTGAGTAGGTTTGTTGGTGCATACGTCTGTCGACTTCGTCTTGTATCGAGTCTTGCATTGTATTAGATAATTTATTGCACGCAAAACGAGAAAATAAGATTTCAGGGAAGTTCAAACAAAATTACAAGATGTAATTTCGCCTGAATTGGTTCAGGGATTTCAAACGGAATTAGCATGTTAATTCCGCTTGAAACCGTAATCTCGTTTGAACTGCTGATTCCGCATGAGAAATGATTCCGCTTGAGCCTGTTCAAGCGGAATTAGAAAGTCTATAAATAGGTGATAGGGCTTGTCATTTGAAACGGAATTAGCAAGGGTGTTTCCGACGGCGAAGCTCTGTCGAAGTGTCTACAGACTTGTAATTGTTACCAGATCAACAGAAAGACAGTTAAAAGTGATACTCTAGCTGAATCACACACAATATGTCTGTTTCCTCCTTTCATATTGTGTAGAACGCCTCTGATCGACTCGTTTCGGGTCCGCACACGATCCTACATGTGGTATCAGAGCACAGGAGGAGGAGTTCTGCAGATTTCAACTTGATTTCTTTGTGTTTTCTTACTTCTGCATCTTCTTTTCTCAATTGAACAAGTTTTAACGGTTAAAATGGCCTGAATTTTTCACAACATAAGAGAAACAGTGTTTTAACAAACCCTTGAGAATATCAGATCAAAATTCAAAGTAAAAATGACAAAAATGGGTCAAACAGTTAATTCTGTTTGAACGAGTAACCTAATTCCGCTTGAAACTTTGAAACGGAATCAGTGATTCCACTTGAAAATCTATTTCCATTTGGTGATTCCGCTTCAAATTGGTAATTCCACTTGAAAGTTTCAAGCGAAATTAGTTATTTCGTTTCAAGTTTGTGATTCCGTTTGAAAGAATAGTGTTTTCAAGAGAAATTAGATATTCCGCTTGAAAGGATATTTCGCTTGAAGTTGGAATTCCGTTTGAAACTGTTTGAGTCTTAATTCCGTTTGAAGTTGTTGTTTCAGGTTAATCTCGCTTGAAGGTAATTTCTCTTGGGGAGTAATTTCGTTTGAATAAGTAATCTCGTTTGAAAGTTACTGTTTTGTGAAAAAGTTTATCGGATCATGGAAGAGGAATTTTATAACGCGTTTGCTTCAACCCCGATTACTCCGGCTGCCATTGCTCAAAACCTGAACGCAGAAAACAAAACTGGAACGATGCAAAAACCTCCGAAACTTATGGGAATTGAAGAGTACCATGGTTGGAAAAATCGTTTTGAGAATTGGGTTCAGGCAAACCATCTGAGAGCTTGGGAAAGCATTGAAACAAAATATGTTAGACCACAGACCGCTTTGAATGTTGATAAAATTATCTCAGAATTTTCAGACAAAGAGAGAGATAGTTATAAAGGAGAAAAAAATGATGATTAGTCTTCTGCAACAAGCTGTCAAAGAGGATATATTTGTGTTGCTTCAGCATGATGGTAGTGCTTATTCAATATGGGAGGCACTTAAGATGAAATTCGAAGGAAGTACGGAAATGATCAATAGCAAAAAAACATTGTTGAAGAAAGAATTTGAGTTGTTTACAAGTATGCCAGGTGAAACTACAAAGACTCTCATTGAGAGATATTGTCATCTTGTGCGTACCATGTCTTAGTTTAAAATCACTAAAACTCCAGCAGAATGGGTTGAGAAGTTAGCTGATGCTTTACCTCGGAAAGAATGGGGTACATATCTCATGATTTTAAAGAATACATGAGAGTTTACTAGATTATCAATTGCACAATTCATTGAGAAGCTTGAGGGACAAGATCTTGAACAGCAGAAAATTGCAAGAATGAATAATTCAAATGTTCAACAAGACATCAAGCTATATTACAAAGGAAATGTTGAGAAGTTTGAAGAAAGTCCAAAGATCCAAACTGCTTTTAGTGTAGGAAATTCATCTGGATCAGTCAGTCAAAGTTCAATCAACACTAGTGGATTTTCAAATGTTAATCCTCCAAGGTTTCAAAATGCAAATGTTGGTAATGGACATATGATTCAGTGCAATGTTGCATTGCATCTTCAAAATGGTCAGAATTTTTCTGAAGAAGTTGTTAAAAGTCATATGGCATTACTGGTTACTGCTTTGGAATCGTATAAAGGATTGATTGCTGGAAGAATTGGTAATCCTATGCTAACCAAGGAAGATTATAACCAGATTGATGCAGAGGAATTGGAGCTTATGGATATCAAATGGTGCTTAGCTAGTGTCTTGAGAAGAACTGAAAAGTTCAAAATGATTACAGGAAGAAATGATTTCTTGGATGCACATGTTTCTACTTTGGGCTTTGATAAATCTAAAGTTACTTGTTTTCGATGCAGGGAGAAAGGTCATTTCAAAAGAGAATGAAAAAATCAAGAAGCAAATGGAGCAAAGAATCCGTTTGGTGGTCATGATTACTATCGAAAAGCCATATATCAACAAGTTGCTCATCAACCGCATCAACAAAAAGATTCACAAACTGCTCATGGGAAAATGATCGAAGATGCAAACAAGAAAGCTTATTATGGTATCATTGATCAAGATGATGAGAAAATGGCTCCAGGATTCAGCTGGGATAAGTTTGTGGATGAGAATGGGGAGTTTAAAGCTTTCATTGCTCAAATTGTTCAAAAGCCAGAATTGATGAAAGAATGGATAGCAGTGTTATCTGATGAAGAGAAAAATCAAGATGAAGAATCTGTTTCTTCTGAAAACAGTTCAACAGATACTAGTGATGATGATGAAGAAATTGAACAGATAAACATTGGAAAAACTAATTTATCTTCTGACAGTTTTGAATTTTATTTTGCAGATAAATTGAAGAAACTTAAAGAGAGAAAAGCTGCAAAAGAAATGGAAGAAGTTAAAGTTGTTGAGAAGATAGTTGAAGTTGAAAAAGTAGTTGAAGTCGAGAAGATTGTGGAGATTGAAAAGATTGTTGAAGTCACAAAACCTTGTCTTACATGTTTGGAACCTTGCAAACAGTGTGAAGATAAAGATGAAAGGTTTGGTGAGCTTGAAAAGTTGAAAGAGAAGTTGCTATTTGATGTCAAGAATGTTAAAGAGTCGTATGATGTATTGAACAAAACTGTGAATAGTTTGCAGAAGACAAACTCTGAAAGAGAAGATGCTTTGACAATGATGAATGCAACAATGATGTCCAAACAAAAAGAGATCAATTACTACATTGAAGAGTGTGCTAAATTGAAGCAGGAGTTGGAAATTGAAAAAGTTGAAAATGAAAGAATCAGACGATTACTGAAAAGTTATTCAAGTTCTGATTACTTAATTGACATAATTTATCTAACTATTGTAGGTTTTGAAGCGTTTGACGACAAGAAGCCGAAGAAAAAGGATACTGGTAAGAAACAGAGTGTCAGTTATAACAAGTGTCCGCCTCCAATTTGGGAAGGGTATTCGTCTAGAAAACCAAATGAGGAACAAGTAAAAAAGGCAGTCAATATAAAGTTGGAGTCCGAGATAACCGATGTATTACCAGACAATATTGACATTACATTCACAGCGTCCGACATAGATAATGAGTCTGAGTTAATAAAAAGGATGGTCGATCAGGTGTTAGATAAGGATGAGGAGTCCGAGTCAATGTCCGAGTCTAGGAGTTCGAGTTCGTCTCTCAGGAGTTCAAAGTCGTCTGGAAAACGGGTGTATAGTAAAGAATTTTTGTTGTCAAAATCTAATTTGAATGACGAAACATTTGAAGTTGCATATACTTTGAATGGTTCTGACAAATTATATTTTGATAAAGAATTTCCAATAAGAGGTGTGAAAACTGAAATGATAAACAAGGTTTTCAAACTGACAGAAATTAATATTTCTAAAATAAAAGATGAAACTTTTTCTACAAAACCTAGACCTTACACCTCAAGAATAAAACAAAAACTAAACAAGAAAATGGGTTACAGTTCTGGTTCAGGTTATCGAAAGAAACAAAACCATAACGGTAATTTCAAAAAGAAAGGACTTGGATTTATTCCACCAGAAAATTATAAACATAAAAAAACTTCTAAAACAAATACAAAATTTGTTTCAGGGACAAGCTGTGAAGAAGAATCAAAAGGCTCATTCTGGAGACAGTCAAATCAGGAATTTCTTGCTGAAAAGAAGAAAACTGAAGCTCATCAGAGAAAAGAGACTAGAACCTGTTACAGATGTCAAGAAGTTGGTCACATTGCCTAGAACTGTCCTAAGGCAACCAACACAAAACAGGGAGTTTCAGAAAAACTCAAAGAAATAGTTGTTGATAAAACCGAACCACCAATTGAAAATTTTAAAGTGTTTAAAAACTCTACATATGAAGTTGGTGAGTGTTCAAAAAGATTTTACAAGAAAAGGGGAAATCTTGACAACCAAGCTTGGGTTGTTAAGAAATCAGATGTAAAATCTGGCGATGAATTTGATTCCACAAAATCAGAGGAGTCATATGTTGTTAAAAATGATGAAAACTCAGTGCCTCCAATGGATAATGAGAACTTTCCACCATTGAGGGCTGAAAATTTTAAACAAAAGGTTGAGATCTCGAATAAATTCTATTCTGAGAAGAAAGAATTTGATGTCGAGAAAGCATTTAATGGGAATGTTAAAAAGATTTTTGGGAAAATGGTCGAGGGAAAGGCCAAAGGGGTAAAAGAATTTTACGAATCAAAGAAGGCAACTTACAGCCCAACCCCTAGTGAAGTTGAAGAGGAAACATCCAAGTTTGGTCAGGCTTGGATGGCAGTCGTTCATAAGTAAAAATCCTGACTTGCCGGAGCTCCCAAGTATGTAATCGTGGAGCAGGAATCGGCATCATTCTCGATAAAGTTTGTTTTTGATAATAAATCTTAAAATTGTTAAATGTTACAGGTTGTGGACAGTGCCAGAACTCCCAGGTTGGTAAGTGAGGAGTTGGTATCGGCATATTTCTTGAGAATTTTATTCATGAGATATTTGGATTTTCAAGGTTAATCAGGGACATTAAATTGTACTTGATTTAACTTTCTTTCAATTGGTTGAGAAAAACAATGTGATGAACCCCTAACCTACAAGTGTTAAAATAAACAAAACTTATTTTTCGGAAAAATCATTTTGGTTAAAACAAACTTAAGTGTTTTGAAATCATAATGAGAAAATAGTTTGTTGTAAGGGGGAGTTCTGATTGTTTATGCCAAGTGGATGGCGATTTGAAGCGTTTCGATATCGGTTGTCAATTTACTTGTACAGTTTGTTTTCAAATTTCCTTAAATGTGTTTGAATTTTAGGGGGAGTTAGAATTTCAGAAAATCCAAAAACATTAGAAAATTTGAAAATTTGAAAAAGACAAAAACATGATAAAATCAAAAATGAGTTTTGGTGTGAAAAAGAGGAAATGATAGTACATCAGTAGACAGTTACAGTATGCTAAAGAAATGTAATGATTAAATAGCATTAAACGGTCTCACTGATGATATGCCGATAGGTTTTTACACATTTAGTAAGCTTTTTCAGGATATAAATTTAAATTCAAACTTGCTTATTTCGTGGGGAACACTACTTGGATATATAGGTAACCCCTGAAATTTCGTTTGAAAGGTCCCTCTTTCTAAGATACTAGGTCTTTATGCTCAGTGATATCTGGGGTATTATCCCGGGACTTCTGATTTTGCGGAAGCAATGGCCTAGTCCCCGGAGAATACTTTACGCTTGCTTGAAATAAAAGCCTGCCCTCAGCATAAAAAAATGATAAAACATTGCAAAATGCAAATCATGTGCTGTTGTAAAAAAGATCCTCTAAAGGGGGCCCACCAAAAGTCGAAGCCATCATCCCTCTGCTGAACGGAAGTTCTGACCTGAGCTCTCACGGCCTTCGCATCTAACCCCTTACAGATATCATCTTTGGTATACTCACCTGTAAGACTGAATATTGGGATCTGGATACGGGAGTATATTCAAGAGGTGGGACACATGAATGAGTTTAAGTTCTTAATTCACCTAACTCATATCCTGGATCAGTTGAAATTTGTGTGAGAATTTAAGTGGATCAGTATATCGGCAATCTAAGTGAATTTTTTAATTCTTAATGTGTAACTAAGCTCAACGGTACTTGTGACTTGTCAAAAACTGATATGATCCTCTTACACAAACTCACAAAAATATTGTCTGTATATATTTCTTTACTGCTTTTCATTTCATTCAAAAATCCAAAAAGATTTTTAGTGTGTTTTAGCATAAATTTTGAAAAATCCAAAAAGATTTTCGACAATTGATGTTGGAGAGCTGTTTTTCAAAGTTCCGAGTGCTAAACATGATGAGCATGTGGTGAAGAGGGAGTTTGTATTTAAATGTTTAAATGAAAAATGTTGTGTTTGTGTCCACAAGTGGTTCATCAGAGTTTAAAACTGTTATAATCATATCTACCTCACAATAAATGTGGTGTTGTTAAAAGAATTCTGTTAAAATTGAAAATTTACTTTTGGGTAGAGGATGTGCAGGATAGCCTGGATTCTGAAGTCTGAGTATAGAGCCAGGACACGATCCTGATCCTGTGAAAGACAAAGTGTGATCAACATCCGAGGGTAGATTGTTTGTTCGAGGGGAGTTTGTTGATGCTGAAGAGAAAGAGATAAAGATTGAGGATGTTTACATTGTCAAGATACTTCAGAGAGTAGTCAGACTGATAAAGACTGAAGACGTTGAAGACTCGACACTTAAGATTCGTCAACATCCGAGGGGGAGTCTGTTGGTGCATACGTCTGTCGACTTCGTCTTGTATCGAGTCTTGCATTGTATTAGATAATTTAGTGCAAGCAAAACGAGAAAATAAGATTTCAGGCAAGTTCAAACGAAATTAAAAGATGTAATTTCGCTTGAATTGGTTCAGGGATTTCAAACGGAATTAGCATGTTAATTCCGCTTGAAACCGCAATCTCGTTTGAACTGCTGATTCCGCATGAGAAGTGATTCCGCTTGAGCCTGTTCAAGCGGAATTAGAAAGTCTATAAATAGGTGATAGGGCTTGTCATTTGAAACGGAATTAGCAAGGGTGTTTCCGACGGCGAAGCTATGTCGAAGTGTCTACAGACTTGTAATTGTTACCAGATCAATAGAAAGACAGTTAAAAGTGATATTCTAGCTGAATTACACACAATATGTCTGTTTCCGCCTTTCATATTGTGTAGAACGCCTCTGATCGACTCGTTTCGGGTCCGCACACGATCCTACAAGGTTAATTAATCTGCTAATTAATTAAGTTAAGTAATCGACTAAGAAAATTATAAGAGTTAAGATAAATTAATCAGTTAAGTAGTTAAATTAAGTTAAGTAAGATTAATTAATCAGTTAAGTAAGATTAATTAAGTTAAGTAAGATTAATTAATTAGTTAAGCAAGATTAATTAAGCTAAGTAAGATTAATTAACTAAGTTAATTAAACACCTAAATAGATATACATGAAAATAGATATATATGAGGAAGGTGCCAGGAAGGTGTAAGAAGATATATATATATATGGGTAGGAAGCTTCCTAGAAATTGTATAGGTAACTTCCTAGAAAAGTATATAGGAAACTTCCTAGAAATTTCATATTTCCTACCTATAAATAGGAAGCTTAGGATTCATTTTTCTTTACTCATTTCTTTTCTTCTTCTCTCTATACGTTGGTGTTCTAACAAATAATCACCGATGCGATATTCTGTCCGATCGATTCAGGAACCAACTAACGAATGCCAAAGTGTTGTCTAAACAAGACTATACTTTGTGAATTTCGTTAAGGTTCTGAAACGAATGCCAAAGTGCTGTCTAAACAAGACTATACTTTGTGAATTTCGTTAAGGTTCTGATCTCGTGACCATCGTTAGGTTTGATTTGGTATAACACTAATACGTATTCCACTCTGTTAAACTAAATCTTTAACTACCAGAAAACTCTGCACTATACACTTACAATCAAAATAAATGCTTAGTTATCAGAAGACTTAGAATTAAGAGGCCTGTTAAATCAAGACTATATGCTAACAAGGTGAGTCATTCTCTTTTTTATCAAATTGCTTTGCAAAACCCTAAATGATTTCCATTTATACTTTGCAGTGATTAAGTCTTTGCTAATCTTTAATTACTGGCAGTATGTGGGGGTTTTGTGCACATTACTACTAATGATTTATCACGTTAGGTCGGCGAACCTAATTTAGTGATATGTCCACAGTCGTAGATACGGTCGAGTGACAACTGAACCAGCTAATTATAAGATAAGGGGGAAAATGTAAAAACTCTTAATGTTGTGAATTGCAGTGATTAAGTCTTTGCCAAACTTGAAAGGGCAAATGTAATAACTCTTAAGGCTGTGAATTATAACAAATGTGTTTTTGTACAAAATGAATGAACTCACCAGTATTTCCTGCTGACCAAATCTTTTTAAAACGCGTTTCAGGTGATTACAGTAGATTGGAATAAGAGTGATGATACGACACCGAAAGGCTTAAAGAAAGTGGCTTATTTTATCAATTAAATTAAATTAAAAAACATTGTTTCATATATATTCGGGTTTATCCCATATTAAAGCTACCTTTGTAAAACATGGGTTTATTCCCATCTGTTTAATAAATAAAATCCGGTGTTTCAAAACTCTGATATTTTTCCTAACTCACGGTCCTGATGAAATTTTCCGCTGCAATATTTTCACAATAACCACCGGTACCACTTGACTGCTCGCGGCTCCCGTCCAGGGTGTGGTCGGGGGTCGTGACAGAAGGTGGTATTATAGCCAATGGTTTAAGCAATTAGGTGTTGTAATAATAACTAAGCTTGAACGATTGAGTTAGGAAATTGTTATTTTCTGGTAGCACCCAGGATAGTATTTTGACTTGAACCTAAGAAAAATGTCTTACTATAAGCTTCGAGATAAGCTAATTACTTGCATAGCCTGGATTCTGAAGTCTGAGTATAGAGCCAGGACACGATCCTGATCCTGTGAAAGACAAATTGTGATCAACATCCGAGGGTAGATTGTTTGTTCGAGGGGAGTTTGTTGATGCTGAAGAGAAAGAGATAAAGATTGAGGATGCTTACATTGTCAAGATACTTCAGAGAGTAGTCAGACTGATAAAGACTGAAGACGTTGAAGACTCGACACTTAAGATTCGTCAACATCCGAGGGGGAGTCTGTTGGTGCATACGTCTGTCGACTTCGTCTTGTATCGAGTCTTGCATTGTATTAGATAATTTAGTGCACGCAAAACGAGAAAATAAGATTTCAGGCAAGTTCAAACGAAATTACAAGATGTAATTTCGCTTGAATTGGTTCAGGGATTTCAAACGGAATTAGCATGTTAATTCCGCTTGAAACCGTAATCTCGTTTGAACTGCTGATTCCGCATGAGAAGTGATTCCGCTTGAGCCAGTTCAAGCGGAACTAGAAAGTCTATAAATAGGTGATAGGGCTTGTCATTTGAAACGGAATTAGCAAGGGTGTTTCCGACGGCGAAGCTCTGTCGAAGTGTCTACAGACTTGTAATTGTTACCAGATCAATAGAAAGACAGTTAAAAGTGATATTCTAGCTGAATCACACACAATATGTATGTTTCCGCCTTTCATATTGTGTAGAACGCCACTGATCGACTCGTTTCGGGTCAGCACACGATCCTACAAGGTTAATTAATCTGCTAATTAATTAAGTTAAGTAATCGACTAAGCAAATTATAAGAGTTAAGATAAATTAATCAGTTAAGTAGTTAAATTAAGTTAAGTAAGATTAATTAATCAGTTAAGTAAGATTAATTAAGTTAAGTAAGATTAATTAATTAGTTAAGCAAGATTAATTAAGCTAAGTAAGATTAATTAACTAAGTAAATTAAACACCTAAATAGATATACATGAAAATAGATATATATGAGGAAGGTGCCAGGAAGGTGTAAGAAGATATATATATATATGGGTAGGAAGCTTCCTAGAAATTGTATAGGTAACTTCCTAGAAAAGTATATAGGAAACTTCCTAGAAATTTCATATTTCCTACCTATAAATAGGAAGCTTAGGATTCATTTTTCTTTACTCATTTCTTTTCTTCTTCTCTCTATACGTTGGTGTTCTAACAAATAATCACCGATGCGATATTCTGTCCGATCGATTCAGGAACCAACTAACGAATGCCAAAGTGTTGTCTAAACAAGACTATACTTTGTGAATTTCGTTAAGGTTCTGAAACGAATGCCAAAGTGCTGTCTAAACAAGACTATACTTTGTGAATTTCGTTAAGGTTCTGATCTCGTGACCATCGTTAGGTTTGATTTGGTATAACACTAATACGTATTCCACTCTGTTAAACTAAATGTTTAACTACCAGAAAACTCTGCAGTATACACTTACAATCAAAATAAATGCTTAGTTATCAGAAGACTTAGAATCAAGAGGCCTGTTAAATCAAGACTATATGCTAACAAGGTGAGTCATTCTCCTTTTTATCAAATTGCTTTGCAAAACCCTAAATGATTTCCATTTATACTTTGCAGTGATTAAGTCTTTGCTAATCTTTAATTACTGGCAGTATGTGGGGGTTTTGTGCACATTACTACTAATGATTTATCACGTTAGGTGGGCGAACCTAATTTAGTGATAAGTCCACAGTCGTAGATACGGTCGAGTGACAACTGAACCAGCTAATTATAAGATAAGGGGAAAATGTAAAAACTCTTAATGCTGTTAATTGCAGTGATTAAGTCTTTGCCAAACTTGAAAAGGCAAATGTAAAAACTCTTAATGCTGTGAATTATAACAAATGTGTTTTTGTACAAAATGAATGAACTCACCAGTATTTCCTGCTGACCAAATCTTTTTAAAACGCGTTTCAGGTGATTACAGTAGATTGGAATAAGAGTGATGATACGACACCGAAAGGCTTAAAGAAAGTGGCTTATTTTATCAATTAAATTAAATTTAAAAACATTGTTTCATATATATTCTGGTTTATCCCATATTAAAGCTACCTTTGTAAAACATGGGTTTATTCCCATCTGTTTAATAAATAAAATCCGGTGTTTCAAAACTCTGATATTTTTCCTAACTCACGGTCCTGATGAAATTTTCCGCTGCAATATTTTCACAATAACCACCGGTACCACTTGACTGCTCGCGGCTCCCGTCCAGGGTGTGGTCGGGGGTCGTGACAGAAGGTGGTATCAGAGACACTGGTTTAAGCAATTAGGTGTTGTAATAATACCTAAGCTTGAACGATTGAGTTAGGAAATTGTTATTTTCTGGTAGCACCCAGGATAGTATTTAGACTTGAACCTAAAAAAAATGTGTTACTATAAGCTTCGAGATAAGCTAATTACTTGCATGGATAAAGTGTGATGGATGTTGGTATGCCATAAGGATGATAACTAGAACGTTGCAAGTATGGTAAATAAGCGATAACACTTGGCCACTGTTATTTCTTATTTATTGCTACTACTGGGTTCTAGAATATGATCCACCATGTGAATACTAATTTCCTTGTTCTTTGATGAAAACCTTAAAAAAATTCATTTTTAAATCGTGAAATTGAGAAAATTCTATTTATGGGAAATACAATGATAATTACCTCTCCGGCGAGAACCGGGTAAGATGAGGTTACCTCTCCGGCGAGAACCGAGTAAGATGAGGTGTATAATATGTCAAAGAATTCCCTAAATAGTATCATGACATGATGTCCGACTTATTTGGGAATATGAATCTGTTAAATACATTGACCTTATGAATGGTATGTATATTACAGTATGTCTATCTATAAGGAAATCCAAAAACCATAAGGATTAACAATTTAGAATAAAACACGAGCATGTGTGTCAATGATAATTCTAGATTTCTTTATTAGGAATCTCTTGTATACATCTATAATTCCGATATCGAACATTATTTCCTTTGATCATCTGTCTCGTAACTCGTGCGACAAGATGAACGATGTGAACCCTTTATGTTGGGGTGCCATCGAAAGTATAATAATTCCCTTTTCGTTACCTTAGATTATTAACGCATTAGGAAACCTGTAGTTAAAATTGTGTTAGGCACAAAACGTCTAAAAACCTACTCTAATAAGGATAACTCTACTTTCTTTAAGAACTCTTGCAAAAATAAGAGTAACCACTAGATACACTTACAAAGACTCTCCTCACTTATAATCCTATTAAGATTACCAGTAATAAGGAAGCTGTTACGATAATATATGGGCTTAAAGGACTGAAATGTCATAACCATTAGCATATATGTTAAGAAGAATGAAGTAATGTATGTTTCAAAATTTAGATAGTGAGACCCGATCTTCAAAACATATGATCACGACGTATGCCATGAGATGGAGAGAACTGACAGAAAGGAAATCATGTCTGCTTCATAAAAAGGAATAAAATGGAAGCAATGATTCATGAGATGATTGTTGACTTAGGTTTAGATTTGCAAGCCAATCGGAGAAGTGACCACAAGGAGGCAAGACAGACCAACTGACAAAGTTCGTCTCTGTGATGAAAGCTGCGAGTTATACACGAAAGTAAGACATAGTGTATATGGTCTCGGAGTTCATTAACACTAGAGGCATGGAACTGAAAGAAATTCTAACTGACGTTTTCCCAGAGGATCTACTTGGACTATCACCCGATCGTGAGGAGAAACTCGGAATTCATCTGAGACTAGGAACAACACCAATTGTTATATCATAAAGTTAAGACAAATGTAGTAGTTGATGCTTTAATTCATAAGTTTCATAAGAAGTCGAAACAAGTACGTGCTCTTAAATTAAATTTACGGATAAATTTAATAGAACAATTAAAGAGTACCCAAGAAACTGCAATCAAGGATGATGCTGAAGGGTTATAAAGGAAAATGAAGGAATCAGAAAAAGGAACTGATGGAATTTGGAAATTCCATAAAGAATTTGGATACCTATCTAAGGAAACATACATAATTCTTAGGAAAGCTCATAAAACTTAGTGTATGATAAGGAGTATCAAAGTTTGAATAAGAATTGAGGATAAATAGGAATGAAGAATGATGTAGCCAGTTACAAGTATTTAGTTTATTTGCAAAACTAAACACTAGAACCCTTTAGGTTTACCTCAACGATAGAGATATCAGTATGGAAATGAGATTGATAACAATGGATATTGTTACCAAATTACCCAAAACAAGGAACGACGCAATCTGGTGATTGTGGATCGACTAACCAAGTCTGCTCAATCCCTACCAATAAAGGAAACCCTTTAGTATAAGACCCTTAGTTAAGTTGTGTGGAGACGAAATAGTCTCTTTACATAGAACCCTGTTATCTATCAAGATAGTCATTTCACTTCTCATTTCTAGGAAAAATTTAACCCGACTTATTTTAATGTAGTGTGAAGGAACACTATAAAACATAAAAAGATGTGCTTAGTACATGTGCAATAAAAATTGGTGAAAGTGGGATTATCACCCATAAGATTTTTTCAAATAATTAACCTACAAGTATTAGTGTTGCCCATTTGAAACACTTTATGGAATGAAGACACCATCCATTCTGTCAAGCAAAAATATGAGAAAAGCAACTATCAGACCATTAGACTCGAAAATCATTAGAATTAGAATAAGAATATATTAAAAACCTCTTAGTGAAAAAAAAAGGAATAGTCAGATTCAGTAAGAAAGAAAAGCTAAGCCCGAGATTTGTTGGATCATTTGAAATTATTAAAGATTGGGCCAGTAGCTTATCAGTTAAAATTTCCAAAGGAAATGGCAGGTATACATGATTTATTTCATGTATAAAACTTAAGGAAATACTTAACTGATAAATCTTTAAGTTGTACCTCTTCAGGATATAAAGGTAAACAAAAAGTCAATTGAAAGATCTTACAAGTCAAAGATAAGAATCTCAAAGCATGGAAAATGGTTCTGATCAAAGTAAAGTGGAATTCAATGTAAGGACCAGAGTATACCTGGAAACTAGGATTAGTGTCGAATTAAGAATATTTCTCCAAATTTCTGTAAATCTCGAGGACGAGATTTTAAATAAGGTAGGGAGGATGTAAGGACCTGCAAAAATGTCCCAAAACACTCCGTAAGTGAAAACCCGGACCCCTAAAACCCTAAATCTCATGAAAAATCCAGAAAATCAAATTTTATTAGTTGGTCGCGGGCCGGGTAAGAGTTAAGCAGAGCTTACGCGGGGCACGACTGCCCTGGAATCTCCGGATAAGTATGTGGGACACGTGTCGTTACACGTCTCAAGACTATTAATGACTCAGCCGACCTAGACTCCCTCGCGGGCCGCGAAGGCGAAGCTGATAAGCTTCGCGGGCCGCGACGCGCCCCATTTCCAGCCCTATAAATGAGGTGTTCGAGCTTCGGTTGAAATCGTTCAATTCTTTTCTTTCTCTTAGCTCCTATTATAGCAAAATAGTAGCTCGGTATTATATTCTAAACCCCGAAACTCTGCCCGTTATTAGGGTAATAACTCTAATCACTGGTATGATACTTTATCCGATCGATTGAAACCGATCCAATGAATGTTTAAGTACTGCCGATACGTGGCTATAATTTGTCATTCGTTGTGGGTTATGATCTCGTGATTATCGTTAAAGTTGAATTGAGTTAATACACTAATACGTGTTCCACTCTAGAAATTAGAACTCGTAACCAGGGAGCTGCTAGAATACTTAGCAACTAAGTAAACTTAATAGTTAAGTAAACTTAGTAGTTAAATAAACTTAGTAAACTTACTGATTATGTACACTTAGCTGTTAAGAAAACTTAGCAGTTAAGCAAGCTGAGTAGGTTAATTAATCTGCTAATTAATTAAGTTAAATAATCGACTAAGCAAATTATAAGAGTTAAGATAGATTAATCAGTTAAGTAGTTAAATTAAGTTAAGTAAGATTAATTAATCAGTTAAGTAAGATTAATTAATCAGTTAAACAAGATTAATTAAGCTAAGTAAGATTAATTAACTAAGTAAATTAAACACCTAAATAGATATACATGAAAATAGATATATATGAGGAATGTGTCAGGAATGTGTAAGAAGATATATATATGGGTAGGAACCTTCCTAGAAATTGTATAGGTAACTTCCTAGAAAAGTATATAGGAAACTTCCTAGAAATTTCATATTTCCTACCTATAAATAGGAAGCTTAGGATTCATTTTTCTTTGCTCATTTCTTCTCTTATTCTCTCTATACATTGGTGTTCTAACCAATAATCACCGATGCGATATTCTGTCCGATCGATTCAGGAACCAACTAACGAATGCCAAAGTGCTATCAAAACAAGGCTATACTTTGTGAATTTCGTTAAGGTTCTGAAACGAATGCCAAAGTGCTGTCTAAACAAGACTATACTTTGTGAATTTCGTTAAGGTTCTAATCTCGTGACCATCGTTAGGTTTGATTTGGTATAACACTAATACGTATTCCACTCTGTTAAACTAAATATTTAACTACCTGAAAACTCTGCACTATACACTTACAATCAAAACAAATGCTTAGTTATCAGAAGACTTAGAATCAAGAGGCCTGTTAAATCAAGACTACATGCTAACAAGGTGAGTCATTCTCCTTTTTATCAAATTGCTTTGCAAAACCCTAAATGATTTCCAATTATACTTTGCAGTGATTAAGTCTTTGCTAATCTTTAATTACTGGCAATATGTGGGGGTTTTGTGCACATTACTACTTATGAATTATCACGTTAGGTGGGCGAGCCTAATTTAGTGATATGTCCACAGTCATAGATATGGTCGAGTGACAACTGAACCAGCTATTTATAAGATAAGGGGGCAAATGTAAAAACTCTTAATGCTGTGAATTGCGGTGATTAAGTCTTTGCCAAACTTGAAAGGGCAAATGTAAAAAATCTTAATGCTGTGATTTATAACAAATGTGTTTTTGTACAAAATGAATGAACTCACCAGTATTTCCTGCTGACCAAATCTTTTTAAAACGCGTTTCAGGTGATTACAGTAGATTGGAATAAGAGTAATGATACGGCACCGAAAGGCTTAAAGAAAGTGGCTTATTTTATCAATTAAATTAAATTAAAAAAACATTGTTTCATATATTCGGGTTTATCCCATATTAAAGCTACTTTTTGTAAAACATGGGTTTATTCCCATCTGTTTAATAAATAAAATCCGGTGTTTCAAAACTCTGATATTTTTCCTAACTCACGGTCCTGATGAAATTTTCCGTTGCAATATTTTCACAATAACCACCGGTACCACTTGACTGCTCGCGACTCCCGTCTAGGGTGTGGTCGGGGGTCTTGACATTGATGCACATGTGCATAAAGTGAAAAAGACTCTACATATTGGTAATGGTAGTGTATTATGGATAGTAGGAGGTAATGGTAGTGTATTATGGATAGTATAGGTAATGGTAGTGTATTATGGATGTTATGATAGATGAAAAGTAAAGTGTATTCAAAGTAATGTACCAAAAACACGTTATATCTTGTTCATACATATAGATGCACATGTGCATTTCTAATAATTGTAATGTAAAAAGTATTGTATTACTGATGATAGTATAAATGAAAGTGTGATTGTCTAATACTGGTAATGTATTAGGGAATTTGTCAAAGAAATGATACATATGCACATGTGCATCCATAATTGTTACTCGAAAAAAAAAATTAAGAAACTAAAAGTAGCGATTTTTCTATAAAAAAAAATTGTGTGTTTTTTAGGTATTTTTGATTGTATTCACATTTGTTCTCGCGGTTCTCGCAATAAGGGGTGGTTCCTAACCGATCATTATCATATATATATATATATAGGGGAAGGTTCAAATGAAAACCACTAGTTAACGCGAAAACTCGAAAACTAACTAAAAAAAGCCTAAAAAACACACAAATTTTTTTTTTTTTTTTTTTTGCAAAACCAAATTTCGCAGGTTTTTTTATATAAAAAAAAAATTTCAAAAAAATAAAAATAAAAATTTTTTGTGTAGTGCACATGTGTAATAATACACATGTGTATACACATGTGTAGTTAGGGCTGTAAACGAACCGAACGAACACGAACAAGGCCTTGTTCGTGTTCGTTCGTTAAGGAAATAAATGTGTTCACGAACGGTTCATGAACACTTACCGAACGATATTTTATGTCCGTGTTCGTTCATTAAGGAAATGAGCGTGTTCGCGAACGGTTCACGAACACAAACGAATACAAATAAATTTGGCGAACGCGACGAAGGATAAAGATAGATGGCCCAGAGAGTAGCACTCGAACTTGAGTCCCTTATTGTGGAACGGAGATCGATTGTATTCGTGGATGTAAATAATGAGAAATAAAAGGGAAATGGTGCATAAACAAGGTGAAAATGAGTTTTCTAGTTTAATCGTTAGGGAAATAAAATAAATAAAATTTAATAATATAAAAAGTGCAAATAAAATATAAGAAAGTACAAAGATCTTCAATTAAAACACAAACATATAAACATAAACGAACGCAAATAAACGAATGTTCATGAACACCTTACCGAACGTTCACGAACACAATCGAACGAACGAGACATCTGTTCATGTTCGTTCATTTAACTAATCGAACGAAATTTCTTGTTCATGTTCGTTCGTTTATTAAACGAACGAACATAAACGAACTTCCCGCCGAACGGTTCACGAACTGTTCGCTGAACGTTCGGTTCGTTTACAGCCCTATGTGTAGTATTACACATGTGCACAAAACAAAATTTTTTTTTTTTTTTTTTTTGAAATTTTTTTTATATATAAAAACCAGCGATTTTTATTAAAAAAATTGAAAAAAAAAAATTTGTGTGTTTTTTAGGCTTTTTTTAGTTAGTTTTCGAGTTTTCGCGTTAAAAGTGGTTTTCATTTGAACCATCCCCTATATATATATATATGGGAGGGTTTAAATGAGAACGCTAAATATTGTGAGAACCGTGAGAACAAATGAAAAACCGAAAAAACTTGGTAAAAGACGAATCAAATTCAAAAAAAAATTCTACACTTATCATTATTATTCGAATACAATGTTAGAAATTTAATTTACACCGTTAAATTTATGTGAATTCGTAAATAAAGAAAATTTACACATGTGTAAGTTTGCCATTTACACATGTGTAGATCTGTTATATTTACACATATGTAAAAAATCTAAAAATAGTGATTTTGAAAGGAGAAATGAATTATTTGATCTTATAAATTCTTTTTCTGATGTTGTATCTTAATTACAATGAGGTTTGTATTAAAAAAAATTGGTTTTGATTGGTGTTCTCATTCGTTCTCACAATATTTAGCGTTCTCAAGATAACCCTCCCCTATATATATATCTATATATAGTGTGGGGTTCAATATGGAACACAAAAAAAAGGTGGGGAAGCACGGAACACTCTTAAAAATTCAACTTAACATGTTAAAAATCAATTTTAGATGTAAGAAGACAAAAAACGAAAGATTCAACAACCCAAATACTCTATTGCATCGATTAAGTCAAACGAAAGCATGTTCCTATTGAGATTTGTGGAGGCTTTGATCTAGGAGGAACCGACCCTAATACTCTAAATCGGTTATTTGTTGTTCCCAAAACTCTAAAACCTAATGTATTTAGTATATACAGATATGTTGGGCCTTTGTAATTTCTTGAACACCTAAATAATAATATACTGCTAGTTGCAGCCTATGGACGTATGTCACATTGACTGAATCACATAAGTTTTTTGGTTCGTTTATTTTTTTTATTTGTCTTGTGTGTGATTGTTTAGTTGTGATTTGTTATCCAAAGATACCAAACAAGTGATATCTTTGGATGACACACCATATGGTATCAGAGTTTTTGACTCTTGTTCGGTTAAAATCTTTCAATTGTTTCGTGGCTCTGCGGTGACAAAAATGAACGGAGTTTTCAAAGATCTATTGTCGCTGCTAGTAAGACTTGAACAGCCTCCACCGTAAATGACAACCAAACTAGACGTTATTGGTCATTTTCTTTTGTATTTTTTTAAATGCGGGTAATTAATTAATGTTTAACGTACTTTTGGGTACTTATGGGTTTTATTGTTGATTTGCCTATTTTTACGATTTATGTAAAAATGTTGTAAACTCGTGTATCAATGTGACAACGTTATACATATAAAAAAAATTTTGTATACTCTCTTCGTAACGAGCTAGACGTTATTGTTTTATGCATATCGATGTATTTTTGTTTAATACACATCTTCATACGATGGCGTGACTTTTAATATAATAAATGTTAGTAATAAAGTTTTATGTCGTTTCAGTTATAGTTTGAAGTTACTGTTTTGTTCAGCTTCATTTGTTAAGGCTGTAACCCTTCCCATCTTTTCAGGGTTTGGCATTTTGTTTTTAATCGCGTTTAGATAAAGATGACACGTTGTTTTGTACATTGTTTTCACAGTTTTCATACTATTAGGCTTTGGTGTTTGGTGTTTGTAGTTTTTGTCTTTTTATAAACATTTTTTACATATATAACGTATTTTATTAGTGGAGAATTAGATAACAAACAATAGAAAATGATCCCCTAAAAAATAGAAAATGAAAATAAATTATACATGCTAATCTAATTTCTCATCCAAATCTTCACTATCATCAGCCTCTTCTTCTTGATTTTTTTGTGACTTGAACCTTTGAATACCCTAGCTAGATGTCGATTTTCCTACATAACGCTCGTCTTTAGACTAAGCTGATTAGTGGCATCCTGTATTTTGGTGTGATATATTATTGTTTGGTGACATGTGGTTGAAGATCAACGCCTGTGTGGATGCTATTATGATCATGGAGTCGAAAATAGCATTTACACTGGTAACGATCCATTCATGCCATCAATATATCCATCAAGAACAAAGCTCACATAATGACATATCACTGTCATCAGTCTCTTTTTTTTTGAATATTTGTCCATCTCATTCAACAAAAGCTTATAGAGATACCTGCCTCAGGCAGTAATCCATTCAGTGAAACTTCATGCTGAACAATACTGAATATCCAAGAATCGAGGTTTGCCATATGTCGTTTTTTAACTATTTTGTTGGCATTTTAAAGTGAGTGGTTTCTAGGAAACATGGTGTTGTTTTTGGGTGTGATCAATTGATTGTGCAGAGACGATTCTCTATATAGGATGTTTTTGGCGTTTAGTTTAGGCGGGATTTTATTATAATAAATGCTAGTAATAAAGTAACCGTCCTTTTCAGTTACTGTGTGTATTTACTCTCCTGTTCATCTTTATCTGTTAAGGGTGTAAGACGCTCGATCTTCCAAGTTTGGCGTTTTTATATTTAATGGCGTTTTGTAGACCAAGATGACAAAATACACTAACAGGGAAAAAATTACACAGGAAAAATAGTTTTTGTTATTTGGCGTTTTGTATTCAATGGCTTCTCTGGTATTTTTTTGGCATTTTGTAACTAAGGAGAGAAATATAGCATTTTATTATCTGAAAAAAAATTACACAAAAGAAAACAAAAATAAAAATTAAACTCCTCGTCAGAAGGGACTATCTCTGAGAAGTATCCATAACTTCCTTTGTCTTCTTCTTCAGAGTCTTCTTCTAGTCTTTCATCCAAGTCATCACTTTCACTTTGATTGGCTTCTTGTTCTTGAAGATTTTGAAGCCTCCATTTGAACATGTCCTGCATCAATGCCATTTTTATGTCCATGTCTATGTTCAAACATGCAGCATCATGTAACACTTCCATGAACCCAACCCCCTGTTTGGTCATGATGTCTTCAAGCATGTACTCTTCCTGCGCTCCGTTGTCACATATAACGATCACCATGTCTGTTTCTTCATCAAAACGCTATGATGTGATGACAGGGTGCATTTTTGCATTTGCGTTGGTTGGTCCAAATTTCCTGGTTAATCTTCTCATAAGCTTATGTGTTTCATCACATTTGTTATCAAGAGAGATGCCAAACGATAGGATACCCCTCTGTAGCTCTTCTTCCATTTTCAAAATTGCTCTGATTGTCTTAACAAACACCCTTTTTCTGTTGTCAAAACGCATGACGAATCTTTTGATTCTCAGGGTGTATCTCCATGAAGCGATGGTTGCCATTTTTGGCGTTTTGGTTAAACTTGGCGTTTTAGTAAAATATGTTTTTAGATGTGAGATTAAATATATAAATGTAATATTTAATCTTGTAGCCTATATAATCATTTATATTATATTAGATCAAAATATATTATTAACCTATTAATAATTAGTTGGTAATTGTTGATGGATCATATTACCCTTATTAACTAATTAGGTTTCCTCTTGGGTGTATAAATAAGGGACTTATTAGAGAGTTAAAGGGTTAGACACTTTACACAATTACAAACCCTCACTAACATCAAATTCGTGACTCTCTCTCCCATAACCGATTCTGCCCTAGTCTCGGTTCATCACCATCATCACTTTACACCCTAAGGAGGAACCGGATCATCCTGACAAAGATGTCGAACTCTATGGCTGGATCTCTGACTGGATTCTCCACTGCTTTGAATACTATAACAGGTATGTGTTTCATGTTTTCCATTATGTTTAAATAGAACTGATCAACATGTGGTATCAGAGCATATGTTGATAAATCGGTTCTGTTTTCGTATCCATTATTTTGGGATCATAATCTGGAAAACGGAAGTATTTTAAAGCCTTAAAATCAAAAACTGTTTTCGAGTTGTTTGGGACCGAAATCCCTGTTTTCGGAAACTGTTAATTGATAAATCGACTCGAAATTATAAAGGATTAAACTTATTGTCACGAAATCCATTACAAAACCATTAAAATCAGGTTTCGGATTTCCAGATTATGTTTTTATTTTTTTAGGGTTCATCATTATGTTCTAAGCAAAACTCGAAAATTCCCTAATATTTGGAATATGATTTGGATTAGTGGATGTTTTCCAATGTTTGATCTAAATTTTATCTATTATAATTTTCGAAAAACTGTTAATGTTTTTTAGTTATTAATTTCGAAATATTTGATAAGTTTAGATCAAAAAAATAGGAAACATTATCCCAAATATCCCTTAAATTTCGAGTTTCAGTTATCACAATAAACAGCCTTAAGTGGGTTTCGAAATCATAAATCGTACAAGTCCCTTTTGTCGCACAAGATCAGATCAGTTAAGGTCTGATCGCACAAGACATTAGCACAAGTCAGATCAAGAAAAAAAAAAGGTCTGATCGCACAAGGGAAAATCGCACAAGATTTGTGGATCGCACAAGACTTGTGGGTCGCACAAGGCATTACTGATCACACAAGTTTTGGGCCTGACTAATCGCATAAATTTTTGGGCCTCACTGATCGCACAAGTCCTTTATGATCGCACAAGACTTGGGCTTTATGTACATCGCACAAGTTTTGGGCCTTATCGATCGCACAAGGCATTACTGATCGCACAAGACTTGAAACGTCACTATTTTTTAAGCTGTTTAATGTGACCGCGCTAACAGGTGGTTTGCTATTAAATACTTGGTTTTGTTTATACTTACTTAACTAATCAGAATCAGATAATTTTTACAAAACCAAAATAGCTTAACTTGAATGAGCTTCTAATGTATTAATTCTGGCCAAAGCTGATTTGATACATCTATTTATTGTTCAAGTATTATAAAAGCTATGTTAAGTATGCCTTACAAACGTGAAATGTCTTAATTCTGGCCAAAGCTGATTTAATTCATTTATGTTTAGCATGACTTGACAAGTGCATAACTAAAGTGATTGTCTCATTTCTGGCCAAAGCTGATTTGTCACAATTACTTTGCACACATATTTAAATGATTACACTTCTGCCCAAAGCTGATTTGTTTTCATTTAAATAGAATTTTACTAACTCTATTATTTTGATGTTAGTAATAGACATTATCACAGATTCATAATTAAAATGGTCATTACTTATGCCTGCCTTAGTATAACATGCCCTTAGATCACATTAAGACTTCTTTCTTAGTATCATAACTTGCTCATCTTATTTCCACTATCAGCACCCAATCAAGGGATTCCACCTTTGACTGGTGATAACTTTGCTGCATGGAAGGATGCCCTCATGCTTACACTTGGAGTGCTGGACTTTGATTATGCTCTAAGAGAGGATAAGCCAGCGGACCTTACTCCACAGAGTACTGCTCCTCAACAGTTACTTCATGATAAGTGGACTAGAAGTAACCGCATGTCTCTCATGTTCATGAAGCAGTCCATTCATTACTCAATTAGAGGAGCCATTCCAGATTCTGACGATGCTAAAACCTATTTGGCTTCTGTGGAGGATCAATTCAAGGGAACATCAAAAGCACACGCTAGCACTCTTATCCTCAAGCTGGTGACGACTAAGTATGATGGGAGGAGCGGCATTCGCGAACACATCATGATGATGCATGACATGGCCAATAAGCTGAAGGGCCTAGAGATGGAGATCAGTGATGGTTTTCTTGTTCACTTCATCATCACTTCGCTTCCTTCGTCCTATGAAGCATTCAAGATCAATTACAACACTCAGAAGGACAAATGGACGATGAGTGAGCTGATCGCTATGTGCGTGTAGGAGGAAGAGCGTATGAAGATGGATCGCCATACTGATGTTGCTAACTTCACCACCTCCAGCTCTAAGAAGAGGAAGAACAATTATCAAAGAAAGGATGCTTCTAAGGTTCAAAAGGAAAATCCAACTCCTAATACAAGTGCACCTTCCAGCTCTAAGAACTCCTTAGGCAAACCCTACTCCAAGTTCTGTAAGAAAACAGGACATAAGCAAAAGGAATGCCCTGACTTCAAGGAGTGGCTGGCTAAGAAAGGTAACGATTTTTTCATGATACTTGAGTCCTTTAATTTAAATGTTCCTGCTAATTCTTGGTGGTTTGACTCTGGTTCTATGGTACATGTTACCAATTCACTTCAGGGATTCCTTACAATCCGGAAGCTGGGAAGAAACCAAAGAACACTTAAAGTTGGAGATGATCGAGAATTAGAAGTGAAGGCCATAGGAACATTACAATTATTTTTGAAAACTGGTTTATGTATTAAACTTTATGATACCTTATATGTTCCTGAGGTAACTCGGAACCTTGTATCAGGACCAAAGTTAGACATGGACGGTTTTGTCGTTTCTCATGGTCATCGCAAACTCTCTATTCTCTATGATTCCGTTGTTTATGGTACTGGCATTCTGGAAGGTGGTCTCTATAGATTAGAACTAGATGATAATTTTTCCAAATCTTTGTTGTCATATAATATTAATGAATCACTCACAAAGATGGAAAAGAAACAAATTCGAGACTTAGAGACTTCATCTATGTTGTGGCATCAACGTTTAGGCCACATCTCAAGAGAACGATTAAATCGTCTCGTAAAGGATGAAGTCTTACCTCCTCTCGATTTCACCGATTTTGGAACATCTGTCAAATGTCTTAAAGGAAAAATGACATTAGCGAATAAGAAAGGTGCCACTAGGAGCTCTAATTTATTAGAACTCATTCACACTGACATTAGTGGTCCTTATCAAATTGCTGGTATAACAGGACATACTTCATTTATCACTTTCATTGATGATTATTCTCGTTACATGTACTTGTATCTTATAAAGGAAAAGTCTGAATCTCTTACAACTTTTAAAGATTATAAAGCTGAAGTTGAAAAGCAATTAGATCGTCAAATTAAAGTTGTGAGATCAGATAGAGGCGGTGAATATTATGGAAGACATACTGATGTGGGTCAAGCTCCCGGTCCATTTTATGAGTTTTGTAAGGGCCAGGGGATTGTGAACCAATACACCATGCCTGTTACACCTCAGCAGAATGGTGTCGCTGAACGAAGAAATCGTACCCTTATGAACATGGTGCGCAGTATGTTAGCCAACACTAATTTACCATTATTCCTCTGGACTGAAGCGTTAAAAGCAGCTGTTCATATACTCAATAGAGTTCCTTCTAAGTCTGTCCCTAAAACTCCTTATGAACTTTGGACAGGAAGGAAACCGAGTCTTAAATATATGAAAGTATGGGGCTGCATTGCTGAAGCAAAACTTTACAATCCTTTCCTAAGGAAACTTGACCCTAAAACAGTTACCTGCTTCTTTATTGGGTATCCTGATCATTCGAAGGGTTATCGTTTCTATTGTCCTTCCCATGTCACCCGTATTGTTGAAACCAAGTGTGCTGCGTTCCTAGAGGATTTCAAGGTCAGTGGGAGCAGTACCAACCCTTACGAAGAATTGCAAGAAGTACAAGACGCGGGGGGGGGGGGGAGAGACTCGTCGCTTACCATTACTCCGTTTACTCCTCTTGTACCCCATGCAACTGTACCTGAAGCCACTGCACAATTTCCACCTCCACAACCAGAACCCATTATACCTCATAACGAAGGCACATCAAACGCTCAAAACCAAGACAACGCTGAACCCGATAATCAACTCAGGAGGTCATCTAGGCAAAGAAGGCCTACTAATTGGGATGATTATGTTACCTACCTGACTGAAATGGATGCTGGAAAGCTCAATGATCCTATCTCTTATAATGAAGCCATTAGCAGTGATCAGTCTTCTGAATGGAACAAAGCAATGATTAATGAGCTTGAATCCATGAAGAAAAATGACGTTTGGGATTTAGTCGAATTACCCAATGGTGCCAAACCTGTAGGTTGTAAATGGGTGTTCAAAACAAAACTGGATCCGAATGGGAACATTGAACGCTACAAAGCGAGATTGGTTGCAAAGGGCTACACTCAGAAAGAGGGAATTGATTATCAAGAGACGTTTTCACCTGTCTCTCGTAAAGATTCATTAAGGATCGTCATGGCCCTAGTAGCTCATTTTGATTTAGAGCTGCATCAGATGGATGTCAAAACTGTTTTCCTTAACGGAGACTTAGACGAAGATGTTTACATGAAACAACCTGAAGGCTTTAAACCTGAAGGTCAGGAGCATCTAGTCTGTAAGTTGAAGAAATCCATTTATGGGTTAAAACAAGCATCACGTCAATGGTACCTAAAGTTTGATGAAGTCATGAAGAGGCAAGGTTTTATGAAGAATCAAGTGGATCAATGCACCTACCTCAAGATGAGTGGGAGTAACTTTACTATACTTGTCCTTTACGTAGATGATATTCTATTGGCAAGTAATAGTTTAGACATGTTGCATGAGTCGAAGCGGTTACTCTCGCATAACTTCGACATGAAGGATCTCGGAGATGCTTCTTATGTCATTGGCATCGAAATTCACCGAGATAGACACAAAGGGATCTTAGGATTGTCTCAAAAGACTTACATAGATCGTGTCCTTACACGTTACAACATGCAACAATGCAAACCCTCCGTCGCTCCAGTAGTTAAGGGAGATGTTTTCGGTTCATTCCAGTGTCCGACAACAGAGGTTGAAAAGGAGCAAATGAGCCAGATACCTTACGCGTCAGTAGTCAGGAGCCTGATGTATGCTCAAGTCTGTACTCGCCCAGATATCGCTTACATTACTGGAATGCTAGGTCGTTATCAGACTAATCCTGGCCTAGATCACTGGAAAGCAGCTAAGAAGGTCCTTAGATATCTGCAAGGGACGAAAGACTATAAACTGACTTATAGAAGAAGTGATCATTTAGAAGTGGTAGGTTATTCTGATTCTGACTTTGCAAAATGCAAAGATGACAAGAAATCCACTTCGGGCTACATCTTTATGTTAGCAGGCGGACCCATCTCATGGAAGAGTGATAAATAACAGTTAACTACAACTTCCACTATGATGGCAGAATACATTGCTGTTTACAACGCAACCTGTCATGGAATGTTGCTTAGAAATCTGATCACTGGACTCAAAATCGTTAATTCCATTTCTAGACCATTGAAGCTTTACTGTGATAACTCAGCTGCCGTTAGTTTCTCGAACAGTAACAGTTCGACTGGAGCTGGTTTATATCTTGATACGAAGTACTTGTTCATACGTGAACGAGTTGAGGAAAATAATCTTTGTATTGAGTATATTAAGACTAAAGATATGCTTGCGGATCCGATGACTAAAGGTCTCCCACCTAAAGTTTTCGAAGAACATGTATCGAATATGGGACTTACTAAAGACCTTATTTAATGGCATATTGTACTAGCTTATGTTTTAATTAATAAAATTTCCTCAGTTTGATTTTGTATGTCTCTAACATATGTTCTGCCGGTGTAATGACATATAGACGAATATAAATACAAATCAGACGCTAAAGGGCTTATACATATTTTGATCGTAACTGTTAGGTTTTAAATTGAGGCTATAGTATGATTAATGGGGGTCCTGAGTCGAATGATGATTCAACGGCTGTATTTCTCTGCTATAGTTCTTGGTTTAAGGCTAAAATGAGTGTTAACTCCTAGCCAGGCTTACCTAATACTCATGATAAATGATTACTTGGCTAAGTGGGAGAATGTGAGATTAAATATATAAATGTAATATTTAATCTTGTAGCCTATATAATCATTTATATTATATTAGATCAAAATATATTATTAACCTATTAAGAATTAGTTGGTAATTGTTGATGGACCATATTACCCTTATTAACTAATTAGGTTTCCTCTTGGGTGTATAAATAAGGGACTTATTAGAGAGCTAAAGGGTTAGACACTTTACACAATTACAAACCCTCACTAACATCAAATTCGTGACTCTCTCTCCCATAACCGATTCTGCCCTAGTCTCGGTTCATCACCATCATCACTTTACACCCTAAGGAGGAACCGGATCATCCTGACAAAGATGTCGAACTCTATGGCTGGATCTCTGACTGGATTCTCCACTGCTTTGAATACTATAACAGGTATGTGTTTCATGTTTTCCATTATGTTTAAACAGAACTGATCAACATTAGAATGTTGGATGGAAGTGATTATGGAAGCGATGTTAACGTTGTTTATATAATGATGTTTTTGGCGTGTAATTTAGGAGGGAATGATCTTCTAATAAAAGTTAATAATTGAATTTCAGTTACTGTTTGCTTCTGCTACCTGTAAGTCTGCAACGCGTTTTATCACTAAGCTTTGGCGTTTTGTATTAATGGCGTTTATTCGTTTTGAATGGCGTGTTCTCATATTAGTTTGGCGTTTTGAATTTGAGCAGTAAAAGACCTTTTTACCTTAATGAAGCGCGTCCACGTAATAAAATTGATGTTATTTACGAAAATGCCACCGCGCCAATCTAGTCCATAGATTGTTTTGATCGGACGATCCATAAGCGTTCTCACTGTTCCCACACTTTTCAGTGTTTTCCCTAAATCCTGACGCTATATATATAGGGGAAGGTTCATTTGAGAACCACCCTTATTGCAAGAACCGCGAGAACCAATGTGAACACAACAAAATACCTAAAAAAATAAAAAAAACACACATTTTTTTAATATTTTTCTAATAAAAATCGTTGTATTTCATTACCCAAAAAAACTTTTTTTTTCAAGTAACAGTTATGGATGTACATGTGCATATGTATCGTTTCTTGGACAAATTCCGTAATATATTACATGTAGTAGAAAAATGCACTTTCATTTACATTACAATCCGCAATACACTAATTTTTACATTACCAATATTAAGAATGCACATGTGCATCTTTATATCTAACCATCATATAACGTGTTTTGGTACAAAAAGTTTGTGATTTTAAATGATGAAGTAGGCCCATATTCATGTGTTTTGGTTAGTTATATCTAGTGGTTGATGGTTTGATTATATTTGTCACTTTATGATGTAATATGTTGTTTGGATGGTATAAAGGGTGTTGATGTACACGTAATAAAGTGAAATATTGGTAATAGTATTGTATTATGGATGGTAGGAGGCAGTGGTATTGTATTATAGATTGTAGGAGGTAATGGTAGTGTATTATGGATGGTATGATAGATGAAAGGGAATGCGTATTCAAAGTGGTGTACCAAAACACTTTATAACATGTTCATACATATAGATGCACATGTGCATTTCTAGTATTGTTAATGTTATAACAAGTTCATACATATAAATGCGCATGTGCATTTCTAATATTGTTAATGTAAAAAGTAGTGTATTATGAATGGTAGTGTAAATGAAAGTGTAATTGTCTGATATTAGTAATGTATTATGGAATTTGTCAAAGAAATGATACATATGCACATGCGCATAGATAATTGTTACTCGAATTTTTTTTTTTTGACGAAATATAGCGGTTTTTTTTAATAAAAATAGTAAAAAAAAAATTGTGTGTTTTTTTAGGTATTTTTTTGGTTGTGTACACACTTGGTTCTCGCAATAAAGGGTGGTTCCCAACGGATCCTTCACCTATATATATATATATATATATAGGCTAGGGTTTTTTAAGAACCACTCTTATTGCGAGAACCATGAGAATTAATGTGAATACATAAAAACCTAAAAATACCTAAAAAACACACAATTTTTTATTATTTTTTAATTAAAAATCGCTATTTTTTTGTTACCAAAAAAAATTCCAGTAAGAATTATCAATAAACAAGTGCATATGTATCATTTCTTTAACAAATTCCGTTATACATTAGTAGTATTAGACAATTGCACTTTCATTTGCACTACCATCCGTAATACGCTACTTTTTATATTAGCAATATATAAAATGCACATGTGCATCTATATGAATGAACGTGATATAACGTGTTTTGGTACAAAAAGTTTGTGATTTTGATTTTGAATGATGAAGTAGATCAATATACATGTTTTTGGTTAGTTATATATAGTTGTTGATGGTTTGGTTATATTTGTCACTTTATGATGTAATATGTTGTTTGGTATGGTATGAAGGGTGTTGATGCACATGTGCATAAAGTGAAAAATACTCTACATATTGGTAATTGTAATGTATTAGGGATAGTAGGAGGTAATGGTAGTGTATTATGGATAGTATAGGTAATGGTAGTGTATTATGGATGTTATGATAGATGAAAAGTAAAGTGTATTCAAAGTAATGTACCAAAAACACGTTATATCTTGTTCATACATATAGATGCACATGTGCATTTCTAATATTTGTAATGTAAAAAGTATTGTATTGCTGATGATAGTGTAAATGAAAATGTGATTGTCTAATACTGGTAATGTATTACGGATTTTGTCGAAGAAATGATACATATGCACATGTGCATCCATAATTGTTACTCGAAAAAAAATTAAGAAACTAAAAGTAGCGATTTTTTCTAAAAAAAATGTGTGTTTTTTAGGTATTTTTTTGATTGTATTCACATTGGTTCTCGCGGTTCTCGCAATAAATGTTGATTCCTAACCGATCATTATCATATATATATATATATATATATATATATATATATATATATATATATATATATATATATATATATATATATAGTGTTGGGTTCAATATGGAACACAAAAAAAGGTGGGGAAGCATGGAACACTTTTAAAAATTCAACCTAACATGTTAAAAATCAATTTTAGATGTAAGAAGACAAAAAACGAAAGATTTAACAACTCAAATACTCTATTGCATCGATTAAGTCAAACGAAACCATGTTTCTATTGAGATTTGTGGAGGCTTTGATCTAGGAGCAGCCGACCCTAATACTCTAAATCAGTTATTTGTTGTTCCCAAAACTCTAAAACCTAATGTATTTAGTTTTTTTTTTTTTTTTTAAAGTAAACTTCATTAAAAAACACCTCCGACCCAAACGGGCAAAAGGCCAAACAACACACACACCCCCGACCCAAACGGACAAAGGGCAAAAATTACATCATATACAGAGGGTATTTACACCAATCACCCCAACTAATATACTTACAGGACGTTCTATTTTTAAACCAAGCGTAACCTCTAGATTTAATATCCCCAACAATCTCCCGAGGACTTCGCCTAATTTGATTGAAAACCAACTCGTTCCTTCCATTCCATATGCACCAGCACGAAATTATCACCAAGCCTTGAATGATTTTTTTTACTTTATTTCCAACTTGATAATAATTATGGATATCCAGAATGTCTTTGAAATCGAAAATAAATATCGGGGGGATTTATGTCACATTGACTGAATCACCTAAATAATAATATACTGCTAGTTGCAGCCTATGGATGTATGTCACATTGACTGAATCACATAAGTTTTTTGGTTCGTTTATTTTTTTTATTTGTCTTGTGTGTGATTGTTTGGTTGTGATTTGCTATCCAAAGATACCAAACAAGTGTTATCTTTGGATGACACATCATGGTATCAGAGTTTTTGACTCTTGTTCGGTTAAAATCTTTCAATTGTTTCGTGGCTCTGCGGTGACAAAAATGAACGGAGTTTTCAAAGATCTATTGTCGCTGCTAGTAAGACTTGAACAGCCGCCACCGTAAATGACAACCAAACTAGACGTTATTTGTCATTTTCTTTTGTATTTTTTTAAATGCAGGTAATTAATTAATGTTTAACGTACTTTTGAGTACTTGTGGGTTTTATTGTTGATTTGCCTATTTTTACGATTTATGTAAAAATGTTGTAAACTCGTGTATCAATGTGACAACGTTATACATATAAATTTGTTTTTGTATATTCTCTTCGTAACGAGCTAGACGTTATTGTTTAATGCATATCGATGTATTTTTGTTTAATACACATCTTCATACTATGTATATACTTGCTTGGATGCGCATATGGTTGGAAAAAATTAGAAAGAGAGAGTGGAGATCAGAGGAGAGAAAATCAAAGGAACACAAAACAAATAAAAACATAGATAAATAAAACAGTGTTACATGTTACACAAGCAATAGCGACGAATCCAAGAGGCAGTCTATCGGTTAATGTTTCTGCGATGACACTTGTGGCTTCATGCCAACACTGATTGTTGGTGGTTTCTTGCCATCTGCGATTGTAAGTTTCTTGAGTTCTAGATCTACACACAGTTTCTCGGCTGCTGCACGACGTTGAGCCAAAGTATATAAAAAGTAATAGATGAGACCGAGAAGCACGCTCATGAGACCCATGATACCGGCTGCAGAGAAGAGCCCGGACATTGCATAGTAACAATATAACGCACCATTGATATCTGTCTGGACACTATTTATAAGGCTTAACCGTGCACCCACAAAAAATAAGACTACAGCAATAAAATAGGTAATCCTGTATAAAAATAAATAATGTTAGCTAAGTTTATTATTTATTGAAGTATTTTATTTCATTTATCATTTATCTTTAGGTTTGTATGTTAGTCACTATTCTATATTTGGTTTGAATATAATATAATGATAGTTATTGGACATAGGGGTGTAAACGAGAGCTCGAGTTCGGGTTGTTTAACTTAAGAGAGCTAGAACTCGGCTCGTTTAAAAATCTATTTTAAAGCTTGACCTTGGCTTATGCGTTAATTTTCAAGCTTGAACCCGGCTCATTTATTGTTTATTTAATAATTTTATTTTTATAATTAGTTAACTTTCTATCTCTCTCTCTCTCTCTATATATATATATATATAATTGCAACTTTTAGATATGACATAATATATGTCAATAAATTAGTTTTTATCATAATTTTATGCATGACGATTTTACGTAAATATATATTTAATATATTAAATAAAAGACTCGTTTAAGCTCGTGAGCAGACACGAGCTTTGATATGTGAAGCTTGAGCTTGAGCTCGTTTATGAAATGTGCCTCGATAAAAACTCAAGATCGGGCTCGAGCTTGCTCAAGCTCGGCTTGAT
The DNA here is from genome assembly GCA_030545235.1 of Helianthus tuberosus. Taxonomy (NCBI): domain Eukaryota; kingdom Viridiplantae; phylum Streptophyta; class Magnoliopsida; order Asterales; family Asteraceae; genus Helianthus; species Helianthus tuberosus. The sequence continues at coordinate 79,098,715 of CM060428.1, read as the reverse complement.
TCGGGTTTTTAGCGAGCCGATTTGGAGTAGCTTACAAGCGATTAACCTCATTTACACCTCTAGTCATTGACTTTTTATTAGTATGCTAGTATCCTGTAATTCAATTACACCGCTATATTTTAATACCCTGAATTTATCAAACTGTAACAAAAAAAATTGAAATCTTGAGTTAGAATGTTCCGTTTTATGAGATAACTACATACCATGTAATAACCATACAGACTAGGCCGATTTTGGGCATCTTAGGGAGTGGTTGGCAACACAAACAACAATCTGCAGTGGTTGAATTGACTATGGTACGCGCTAGCACAAGAGCTATGGCCCCTGCTATGGCTAGACCAACGGCTGGACTACTTGGGTAGTGACATTCAGGTACGTGACCATAGTAAACCAATCTAACTTGAGATCTCTGCCAAGCATGAGTCAATAAATGCATGTTATTATAGATTATTTAATACTTACTACAACCACTACTTGCTATCGGTTACCGAAAGATAGGATAAAAAACAGTCGCAAGTTAGCGACAGGTTTTTGACGAATGTAAGATTGCGACCACATACAAAACAATTGCTAAAAACAGTCGCGCAAACGTCGCTATCGGAGTCCTCAGAAACAATCCACAAAATATCCAATCACAAAACTTGATACCCAAACATTGGTCACCAAAAGCCCTCGCAAATATTCACACTCAGTTTCGGGACTAGGTTTGTGACTAATTTTTGGTCACAAAAAAGTCACAATGATCTATAGCGACTGATTTACGACCAAGATGGCAGTAGCAAATAATGTTCCACAAATTATGTTTTTTATGATTTAGTGATTGTGTTGGCTATATGGTTTACCTTAGCCTTCGTGGCTTCAGCCGCGAAACCGGCAACCACAACTACTATTCCCAGTGTCGCCTGGAGAACTGTGACCGTAACAATTTTGCGCTCCATTTCTTCCTTCCTCAAAGAGATGGTCTTATTGTTAAATGAAAATGGTAATATGGTTTTATAGTTGGGGGACACGATAACGAAATGGAATCAGCCTTGGGGGTGACGATTATGAAACGGAATCATCCTTGGGGGCGTACAACTAGATAAATTAAAGCTATCCTAGTTGACAAATTTTAAAAGATATAGTAACATTCGGTGGCGAAACTTGAGATTTCCGATTGGGGGTCGAAAACGTGTATACCCAAAAATTTCTATAGAACCGTGGGGCCGAAAACGTATATACCAAAAAATTTCTATATGAAAAGCGAAAAGTTCGGGAGTGCCTTTAAACTATTTATAAAAACAAAATTTGTTAACTAACAAATTTGTTAGTAGACGCTAGAGTATATGTCTTTAAACTATTTATAAAAACAATAAGTAAAACCAGCGAACCACAAAATCATGTAGATCCGTAAATTACTTTTAAATAATAAACAAAAAACTGTTAACTTACTAGAAAAACTGTTAACTAACAAATTTGCTATTTGGCTCCAGAGAGTATGTCTTTAAATTATTTATAAAAACAAAAAGTAAAACCATCGAACCACCAAATTATGTAGATCCATATTGGTTTTCTTTGAAATTGTGTATGTTTTTAAATGAGAACCATCACTGGAAAATTTACTGGAGTTACCAATTTCCTGTAAGCTAATAAGATCAGTTGAACATAGCTTGGGCTTGATGTGTGATCTTAAAGAAGGTTAAAGACACAAAACAATGATAGGTTTATTTAAATATGAGACCTATAAAAGGACTCAAAAGGTTTACTTACCATTAGGTCGCTACTCGAAGGTTGGAATAGTGTAATTTGGTAGTTGAAGGGTTGGTTCCATGTTAGAATAGTGTTATTTGGTAGCTAGAAGGACAGTTTTTATCCTGGTGAAAGTTGAAATTAATATATCTAAAAACGTAGTTAGAAAAAAAGAAAAAGAAAAAGAAAAAAAATAATAGTTGAACAGAGTGGATGTTTAAGGACCAGAATTTGAATAGAGAAATTGCTAGTTATTGGAATCCACTAGGGTCGTTTTATTGGCACATTTGTAATTCTTAAACCACACCACTAATACGGGCCGTATAGGTCTATACAACATGTATTGAGCAAAAATCAATTCCAAAGGCCAGTTAAAGGTTGACAATGTCATCACGTGCAAATGCTATACGGGTCGTATAGACCTATATCAAGTACGAGGTTGTCATTATGTCACTCAACACTTAAGAAAGTGATGAGGGTGATATTACGACAGCCCGATAAGGGTCTTATAGGGCTATACAACCCGTATTGATCTGTTAAAAACGAGGGCAGCTTCTGCCTTTGTAATTGACGACAAGAGGAGGAAAATTTCATTCTTTCTTGTTCTCTTCTTCCTTTCTTTCTTTCGACAAACAATTTTAAACAATCCGCCATGTCTTGGTTGGACCTCAATTACTATTTTGGTGAGTCGTCCAGCAACAACACGAGTATGTTTATTCCGGAAAGCAGTGTAGTATAGCATTTTTTAACTTGTTTTGTTTATGATATATTTACGACGTCGTTGCTTTAGAAGAGGTCCGATGTTTACGATGGAAGACTAAATGATGATCACGCGGAGGAGGTCGTGCCCGACTTTCGTTCTTATCATAAGGAATCGTTGTTTCTAGACCTGAATGAGGTTAACATTTATTTACTTATTTTGTATTCGGTGGTAAGTTTACCTTTATCTTTTACCCATTGTTTTTTTAATTTGTTGTGCCTTGCAAACCGATGTTACCAGACCTGAACAAAGTAAACATTAATTTACTTATTTTAATTAGGCATTAGATTTACTGTCATCTTTTAACCACTGGTTTTTTCCAATTGTTGTGCCTAGCGGTGATTATGATTATGGGTGTCCGGGTTATCAAAACGGTTATGGTGCCTTGTTTGGACAAGAAAACTATGGCAATAACTTTTTCATCAGTGAGCCTTCTTACGCCCAAGAGTCATTGGTTGACGAGCAACCCGCTTACCCGGAAGTTTCGTACCAAACTGATCAGGTATCAATGATATATATTGTGTTAAAAATATTACTATAAAAGTTATATATTTTTTAAAATGTATTATAAATGTTATATATTTTTGCTAAAAATTATTGTAAATGTTATATGTATTTTCCGTTTATGATGTTTAGGATTTTATATCCCGCAATGAGTTGGAACTTCGGGTAAACAAAGGGGTTTAGACAACGGATACGTTTTTGTTAATAAACGGTCTATGGCTCCATTGCTGCCATAGCGGCGAACATGAAAGTAAGGTCACGGTTAGGAAAACCGACAACAAAAAATGTCGATGCCGTTTTATGGTGATAGGTCGTCTCGATCAAAGTCGTCGCGTTTGGCGGATAGATTATCTGCACAAGAATTGTACCACGAAACATAACCACGGCCCTGCTGAACATTTGGAGGGTTATGTGTATGCTAGGATACTCACTCGTAATGAGTTTAGATTGGCGCAAGAGCTGATGAATCAAGACATAGAGCCCCATACAATATGGAAAGCTATACATGAACGGAATCCGGAAAACAAGTGTGTCTCGAATGACATACACAACGCTCGCCAAAAGATTAGGGCCTCAAAGGTCAATAAAAAACGTCTCCCATGCAGAGACTGAACAAATCCTCAGGAGAAAAATATGACCTATTACATACAGGAGGATCCTTCCACCAACGCCGTTGAAAATATATTTTTTTTGTTAAGAAATTCCTTTGGATTGTGGTAGGCATTCCGGCGTGTGCTTGTAATCGAAGCGACCTACATAACTAACATGTACAATCTTCCATTTTTGCAAGTCATGGGTATGCGTCGATAAACCACACATTTTGTGTTGCGAATGCATTTCTTTCCAACAAGCAGAAAGTAATGTACCTCTGGGTCCTGGAAAGGATCAGGTCTATGCGAAAACGATACAAACTAAATAGGAAAGCCTAGTTCTAGTGGGAAACGTGACTGAAAGCATAGTACTTAGTCTTGTCCTTCGTGACTGTGTACCTACTCGGTAATCGCTGAATGCTGCAAAGCATAAAAACAGCTCAGTTTGTGAACTTTCACAACTTACTGAAAAATCAATGTGATTGTGTTTTCATTTTCAAAAGATTTAAATTTGTTTTATTTCTTTATTGTGTTTAAGCATTGGACATCCTCTGCGTATACAAAAGTATCGAACTGGATGTTAGTGCGTAAACATTTTTGCTTTATTTTACATGGTGTTTCATTTAAATCTTGGATCACCTCTGCGTATATGAGAATATTGAACTGGTGGTTAAGATCTAAACAATTTCAAATTGTTTTTATTTCTAGTTTTGTTTAAACATTGGACTTTCTATGCGTATCGAAAGATCGACCTCATTGTTAATGTTTAAACATTCTGTGTTATTTTTGCACAAATCACAGTTGATGAAAGTTTAAAGGCATTACTTGAGTCTGTGTATTACACGATGAGGGGATATGCTGAGATCGTGGGGACCATAAGAACTTAGTACAATTAAATGTACCTTAACGTGTCAGTAAGCATTACGAAAGTTTTTAGATTGAGTTTATGTGGACAACAATACCGACAATCCATGTGAATTATTTAAACTAAATGTTTCATAAAGATCAAAGGTGCAACTGATATGTCTCAATAAAACTGCTATGATCCTCTAGCATGTTATTTTCATAAAAACATTGACTGTAAATATTTCATTTGAGTATGTTTACATTTTTGCATTTTATATTCAAAATCCAAGAAGATTTTCTTTCAAAATCTTCCATTAAAACCTAATAATGTTGAATGTGAACCGGACAAATGAGACTGTTGAGAAATTGTTTGTGTGTGGGTATCTAAAACTCAAATCTGAGAGACTGGGAATATCGTTCAAGGGGGAGACTGTGTTTTCACTTGAAGATGTTGATCAAGAGTGCAGATCAAGACTGCGGCAACATCCAAGGGGGAGACTATTGATGCATATGTTTGTTGCTTACGTCTTGTTGTAATAGGGCTAGATACTGTCAAATATGAATTGTGTTTGTAAACCAAGCTCATCCTTACGGATGTAGTACTTCCGCATGGATGTAGCTCATTCGCACGGATGTAGCTCATCTGCAAGGATGAGCAGGTTGGTCCGCACGAAGATACACGTTTGTACGAATGTAAACCAAGACTGCAGCAATTCCAAAATTGATGAATGATGATCTGAAATCCCTTGCAGTATCCGGAACAATAGCAGACTATCAATATTAAATACGCAGAAACTCTAAACAACCTTTTCTCCTTCCTATTTTCAGCCTCCAAACAGCCAAAATCTCCCGTTTTCTGCAACAAACAATTATGAACCAAGTCAATCAAGAGCCTAATGCTTTGATAACAATTGTAGGTCCCTTAATCCTGATCTTTCACAGAATTGTAATCTAATCTAGAGTGCGGAATCCTCTAGATCAGATTGTCAAAGAAAGGTATAGAAGCAGAAATCACCACAAACTGATCTTTACTGGTTATCTATCAAACTGATTACAATCAATCAAGATCACAAACAAACACAAATTCATCCAAGCCTTTTGCTATTACGAATTCTATCTCTAATCTCTATGTAAACTCTGTCTCTAGTGATTATGGTGATTAACCTAAACCCTAATGCAAACCTTGTTTATATAACACAAGTTTGCAACATGGGCTGGGGTTAAAGCACATGGGCTGCGAAGTGGACAAGCCCAATTCGCCTACCATTCCCCTAATCCGGGTTTGGTTTGGCCCAGTCACTACTAACTAAGTAATACAAAGCTAAACTCACTAACCATTTATCATTTCACTAATTACTAGATATCCAAAGACCCAAATCTAAAAGTTGTTGTCACATACATGCACCAAGAGTTCATTTATGTTTATTTATATTCATTAGACTATACTTGTTTGTTCATGTTCGATTATGTATTCATTTAATTTTTAAGGCCCATTACAGTTTAAATTTATTTTATAAAATTAAAATACCATTATTAAATTGTTAGGCCCAACTAACTGATGTTCACGTTTAGTTTTAACTAGGATTTCCCTACTGCGCGTTGCAGTGGGGAATTCGCATATGAGCCAAACGGTAACGACCAGTATGGAGCTTTAAAATATAAATATCCAAAACAACCAAAAATGAAATAAAATATAACAAATAGAAGAAAAGTTGATGGCGTAATACATATGACGTGTTGTTGCTACCCGACATGCTGGAGATTACAAACCCGCAATAGCCACCATTGTCGCTACTCGCTGTTGTGGTGACACACCCCAACCGATGGCAGAACATCGGAGTGAGACGAAAACGAGATTGTTCGAGACCTCATAACTTGCTAATTGTGACAATAATTTAAATAATCCAAATTTCATTTCATGCTAAACGGAGATACATTGTTTTGGAATGAAAAGTATGACATATTACAAGTAAAACACATAAAAACATAAACCCAAATACATAAACTAAAGTTTAGGTGTGTTTCTATTCCACCCTAAATAGCATTCTTCATACATCACCACTGGTTTCTGCAATATGTATTGAAGTAAAAGTCAACATAAAGTTGGCGAGTATACAAGTTTTGTTACATAGTATACGTGCGAATAAAGTTGTCTCATATCCAAGAGGGTAGTTTGCATACATTGTTTCATAACATATTAGCATGTGTAAACTATAATTCAAACCCAAGTATATACGTAAATCGTGCGTATCATTGTCGCCGAAACGACAAGGTCGTAAAATATATTACTTAACAATACCACAAGTACGGACAGTGCTTTAATCCTATAGCGTTATAACTGTTAAGGTAGGCTTGCAAAGTTAATGAGCATGTAGTACACAAGAATGAGTATAGCATGTATAAACAAGAATATAACAAGTATCATGTTTCAGGGGGTAGAGTGTTTATATGAACAAGTTTAATCGTGGTATGTGATTTGTAGTATAGTGTACATGTTACACCCAAAGTGTGTAAAAAGGAAAATGGGATCGAGTATACTTAAGATTTGCGTAGAGATTTCTGCATACGTGAGTTGATGCGATGAGTGTTTAGGGGAACCGCCGAGTTATCCTACAAGGATAAACGAGGCACATGAGTTCGACGGATTGGAGATTAGGAATGAGTATGAGGATGCTTAGTTTTAGTATGAAAAATACATAAAAGATTATCTTGACAAACACCCAAATTGGGACATCATAATTATGTGTTCTTCAAAGGCACAAGGTTGCCTATTGGAAGTCTAAATATGAGATGTTTCAATCTAAGATACTATAACCGTAGCTCTTAACAACAATCCATGAATTGGTTAGTGTTTAGGGTTCGGTTATTAGTATTATAGTATAGATATTTATATATTAAGTTCTACTGTCAAGTATTATCAAGTATGCAAGCAAGGAGGTAGGATGATTTCCATCCATTAAACCTCATTATATGATCCACCAAAGCACAAAATCATCGACTTAGTCGATGATTTCGGTTGGTCATGAAGAGAACTTAGAATAAAAAATACACATCACTTCACCAAGTAACCAAGTGAGCTCAAACTACACTAGTGCATTCCAATCATGGCAAATGTTTAGAGACTTGGTGTAATTTGGTCACTTTGTTACTTGTAAGTTTACTTGGTAAGTTATATGAAAGATGAACTAATAAATTAAGCAAGTGAAGTAGTGGAACATAGTTGGTGAGCCAAGGCTTCCACGGTTCACACATTACCAAAACACAAGTCTATCTAGATTGAAGGTGGTGAGCTTGGTTGGTTTTAACACTTGTCCGGGTTATTTAGAACCTTTATAACATAAATTTTAGGAGGTATTTGGACCTCTAATGTTATGGAAATCAACCATACTCAAGTCCCACAACCATGAGTTTGATTGGGAAAAAGATAGGCGCAAGATTTCTCAAGATTAATAAATTTATATAAAGTTTATGTAAAAGTTTAACGAAAACAAAAAGTTTGGACCTCGAAATGGTGATATTCCACCTTAGTTTACCATGATAAGCTTGAGGAAACACGTCTAGAGGTGTTCCAAACGAGTTTGAAGCAAGAATTCATGAAGAAGAGAAAGAAAAGTGAGTTTGAAACTCGCTTATAAACTTGCAAGTAATCTTCCCTCTTGAGGTAATTTCAGTATTTAGGAGAGTGTTTTGAGTTTGTGGGAAGGAAAAATGTGTTAAGGGGGCATGTATTGATAATAGAGGTTTAGGGTTAGTGTTTTAATGTTGAAATAAGGTGATTTGGGAAGAAATGAGGTGAAAAAGGTGACTATCCCATGGAGGGGAAACAACTAGCTATGGATTAAGCATCCTCGCGTCACGCGGCGGAGGAAGCCAAGGGGAACACGCGACGGGACGTGCCATTTTCCGAGCGGAAGTTTGGTTTTTGTCCACTTTGGCCCCTGCACTTGTTTGTTGGTGTTGTTTTATGCTAAAACTTTGTGTTTTAGCTTGTTTTCGAGTATGGAACGTGTTTGTAAGTATGTGATGAGTATCGTGTACATAAGATTGATAATTCACGCGTATAATTAGCCTCGGTTTTGCATGTAAATGTGATTTCAAAGATTGATTGCGTATAATACAAGTATGAATGTAACACATATAAGTATAAAAGTGAATTTCCATTATGATCAAAGTCTCGGATTACTAGATTAGAATTGAAATACGAATACAAGTTTCTAAAAATAGAAATGTGAATACAACTTTCTAAATATGGAAAGTACAGAAATACAAAGAGTTACATGTGGTCGGCAACGTAATTAGTTTTTGTAAAAAAAAAAGATTTAATAATTTTTCGGTGAGTACCAGGTCGGTCCGTTAAAAAAATATATAGGTCGCATATATAGTTTTTGGTAAAAAAAAATTAGAACAGTAGTTACACACAACACACAAACAGTTGTGATGCAGGACCAAGTACCTCAAGATCACGAAGTTCATCATCAAGCTCTTACAGTTATGATACTATGAGGTTTGTTGAGCAGAGATCATGCTTTGAATGCTGTGAGTATGGACACATTGTTAAGAATTGCCCATATCTCACCAAGGGAAAGTCAAAGGTTGAACCCACTCGTGGTAACAAATACCATAAAAGATCTGTTTCACCAAAACAGGACCCTCGTCTTGTTAAACAACAAGAAGTGAAACAGATAAAGAAACAACGGAAAAATGTTGAAAAGGTTTTAAAACCGGAGGTTGTCCAAACAAAATCTGTTAAATCAAATGTTAAACATGAAAAACAAAAACAGATTTGGAAACCAAAATCGATACCAGTTTCAGGGGGAGACACATTACAATTTCCAAAACATCGAGAAGTTGAAGTAACTTATCTCGATGAAAATGGAAGACCCAAGACCACGAAGGCTTCCCCTTCTCCAACTAATCTCTGAATGAGTGTGCAGGATGTTCCAGGAGGAACTATTGATAGTCTTAGGATTGTTGATAGTGGAGCATCCATGCACAAGATCGGCGACATAAGGCTCCGAAATACTGTTACATCTAGGAGAATATTGTTGCCATTGATGGAGAGAAAGAAAAAGAAAAGAAGACAAAATTCCGATGAAGGAATGATGATGAAAGAATGTGGTTGAATGTAGTTGAAAAATTCGACAAGATGAAATATGTTCCAAAATTTTGGTTGTTATGGTTTCTGATCGGGTCCTCAGGAAAGATTCCAATGAAATGTATGCACCTGCAGCACGTCTGATGTTCAAAATCAACAAAATGAACGTGCAGTGTACATTTCTTCGCGGTGTGATTGAAGAAAATGTGTTTGTTGAACAAACCAACCGGGTGTGCGGATGCCTTGGCATGGATTGAACAACCGCACACTACTTCTCAAAAGAGAAAGACAAAGACCTTCGCTGGTGCAATGTGGAAGACCAGCCGGACCCAAAGGTTTATAATCTTGTTGCTGTGAAGAGATTTCTCAGAAAATTGAAGTAGCTACAAAATCGACTTTGAAGTCCACACCGGGTGGATATCCAGTTTGGGAGAGCGCTCAGATTCCTTGCAATGCACGAAGCAGTTGCAGGATACGGTTTTGAATTTCTAATCTCTCCTATACTTGTCGATATTTAAGCTACTTTTTGAATTATTATCATCTCGTACAACACTCTTTGACCTGACACGTTGAACTCGAATATCACCTCACACGTGATTGTTTCACTATGAAACTCATCAATGTTGTCATGGTCCGCACCGATTACCGACGTGCCAACTGATTTTTCAAAAATTCGATAAATCAATTCTGATTAAAATTAATTTTGGTAAACGGCATTGAGGTAAAGCAAGAGTAATCCGCATCGGAAAATCGTTTTTGTAAATACCTTTATGTTTTTAAAATTATTGTAAGTTTGTTGATTTTAGGGGGAGTAATTCCAAAATTTTGAAAAATTCAAAAACATCGAAAAATTTCAAAACCCAAAAACAAAAATGAGTTTCCTGGCGAGCAAAAGAGAAAATGATAGTACATCAGTGGTCTGTCCAAACCTCTTTAAAATGAAATGCAAAATGCAAAATGAAAAATGTTAAGCAGCTCTATATAAGATGTATCGGTAGGCTCACAATCATCTTAAAGTGTGCAGGGTGATATAAACTTAAATCGACTGAAGACCAGGTGGGAACCACTCATTGGCATATGGTCTTAGTACCGAAATTTCGTTTGAGAGATTGCCGAGGTTCTGAGAAATGTGGTCTTTATGCTGTTTATCATCTGGGTATCATGGTTGTTTCTTTTACCGAAACGAACGGAGACGAAGTCTAGATCTTCCATGATATCATACATACGTATACATACTGCATACGACCTCAATAAGTGATTAACAATCACATGTCCAACAAAACAAGTGATAATATATCACATTTATCCGGGAGTCAAGTTCGTCTCTTTGCTGTACGAAAGTACTGACCTGTTCACGGACTTGCTCTTGTGCCCTTCATGCATCTGAAAATCAAGTTCCTCATCAATAAGTGATTCTATCACATAGGGCTTGTTTTCATCAAAATAAGTGAGTTTCTCACATTTTCATATACGTCAAAACAGATGATAAATGGTATACTCACCAGTAAGATGAACTCTCGTGCATACCTTGATACGGGAATGTGTCGTGATGTGGATGAACACCGGTCGGTAAGTATAAATCATACCTTAACATATCCCCTCGCCATGATTACATCTGATAAGTTGAGCTTATGTGGATAACAATACCGATAATTGTTATAGGATGCTTATCTAAATGTTAACTAACTAAACAACAAGAGCGTTTTGGCGTGACCGTACACTGATATGATTCTCTTACCCTCGAAACTCGCAAAAATAATGTTTGTATATATTTACTTTTCTTAGTTTCTGCAACTCTGTATATATTTATTTACTGCTTTTAGTCTTTAAGTTTAAAATATTCAAAATGCCAAAAAGATTTTAGGTGTGTTTTAATATAAACTTTATAAAAGTCAAAAAGATTTTATTTCTGCTTTAGTTTTGATTAACCGATGTTGGAACTCAAGTCTTCGTTACCTGAAATCTGATTGAAAACCAAAACGACTGAATCTTCATAAACAGTCAGAGTTTGCAAGTTTTGAAAGTTAATAATCAAAATTGAAAAATCTGTTAACTTTTCAAACTAACTGTCGGACGGTAGTTGAATGAGAATTGATCTCATTTGTGTCATTTGTTTAAATGTTAACTATATTCCAAGCAGTTGTTCTCATTACGTGATTAGCTTTCTTGCATGTGCAGATGCTAAAGGCGAAGAGAACGTGTTCGATGACAAGCTTCGGAATGAAGACACGACGTGAAAGCACTCAAATGATAAAGATGATCGAGTTGCCGCTGATCACTCATCAACACCACAAGGATCTAAAGTATTGAAGATCAAAAGATTCACAAGCATAATCAAAGGGGGAGTTTATTTATACACTTCCTAGATAAAAGCAGGAGTTTGTTAATACACTTTCTACTTACAACACGTGAAGTCTATGAAGATCCTTTCCGAGAATGAAGATTCATCAAGAGATGGAGAACGAGATTACGAACCTCGTGAGCAACATCCAAGGGGAAGTTTGTTGATACATATTGTGTGGATATGGCTCGGCTCGGTTCGACTCGACTACGAAGTAAAGGTCGTAGTCAAGACAACCTCCTGTCTTGACTCGGTATGCTATTACTTTGTATCGAACGATGTAAATGCAAACTACGTGTGTGCAGTTTGCATATTGTTTATGTTTACGTATTGTCCATTTGTTTGAAGCCCAACATGAGAGCCCAACAGGAAACAAAGTCCTCCATGATGAAGATGAAGCCCAAGTCCCTTTAGCCCAACATCATGTGACGAAGACTCTTCTATTTGGCGAAATCCCTTTTGGGGAAAACCCTTTTGTGGTGAAAACCAAATGGGACGAAAACACATGGGACGAAATCCCCTTGTATGGCGAAATCACCATATGGGACGAAATCAGGAGTGATTTCGTCTGGTCCTTGGATTTCGTCAATGGGTTTTCGTCAAGAACTGGTTTTCGTCGATCATCTACTATATAAGCACAGACGTTAGACAGAAAAACTAACGGAAGTCTGAATAGATTTCGGAGCGAACACTGTAAACACACACACACTGAGAGTTTATGAGAGCATCTTGTAAACATTGTATTGTAACTGTTTTCTAGATTAATACAATGGAGTGTTAATCGGTGAATCTTGTGTTTTACGTGTTCGTGACTTGGTTTAACTTACCCGTTTGGATTCCACACTTTCGGGTTTGTCAGAAAACAGGGAATAGAGGTTACTCGATCCTCCGGGTGGACCTACAATTGGTATCAGAGCATTGGCTCGATTCCTTGTTAAAACCAAGTGTTTTTATTGTGATTTGAAAGATTTTAAAGTGTTTTTCTTGTATTTTAGAGTTTAAAATCATACATTTTCTGGAAAAACAATTGTTTGAAAATTGTGTCATTCAAATGATGATTTTATGTTGAAAAAGAAGCTTTGGTATGGCAGAAAGTAAGGTGAGTTTGAAAAAGATGGTTTTTGTTGTCAGAAGATAAGGATAAGGTTTGAAAAATATCAACATGTCTGTACCAAATTGTCAACGAAATCAACTGGGTGAAAACACTATACTGGGCGAAAACAATAAGCAGGGCGAAATCACCTCTTTGCTGGACGAAATCACATTTGTCAACATTACCTTCTGGACGAAATCCAATTATAATCAGCTCCTGGACGAAAACACTTCAAGATGGGCGAAAACACTTCATGCTGGACGAAAACCAACTCTAATTTCGTCAAAAACACATCAGCGACGAAAACAACACCTGATTTCGTCATAAAAGGCACATCAGCAACGAAAACAACCCCTGATTTCGTCATAAAAGGCACATCATCGACGAAATCACCCTTTCAGCGATGAAATCACCCTTTCAGCGACGAAATCACCCTTTCAGCAACGAAATCACAATTTAAGCGATGAAATCAAACATATCAGCAACGAAAACCCCTATTTTCGTCACAAATCTTTTCATATTATTAACAGAAGCTTTTTAAAACATTCTTAACTGTTTGATTTGAGTATTTTGAGCAGGTATTCGTCATTATACATTCAAAATGAATCCGGCTTGGTCTGGTACTCCGTCAAATGCAGAGAGCAAATATAGAAGCACGGGATTATCGCCATCATGGGCCGAATCTCCCACACCACCTCGAATTACGGCAGAACAATGGGCATCGGTTACTAAACAAAATCAAAGTGAACCGAAAATGGCTAGAAATATGTATGGTGATCTAGTACCAATTGATCAGTTACCAGCAATCCGTGTCCTAACCACCGATTTGTATGGAAATCCATTACCACCAGTTGCTTCACAGCGCCATCGTTCTACTGTAGCACCATCATCTCTTGATCCAAGGAACTGTAGTCAAACAAAAACGGCGTTTTATGCTAAAATTGTCAAAGATGCCAGCAATGGTGAATCATCGCGAAACGATGACACTTCTGAACATGACAGTAGTTCAGTTGAAGACGTTTCAACTTCAGTTGAAGATGTTACAACTTCAAGTTCAAGGTCAAGCGATGATGGATCTGAATGTAAATCATCAAGGGAGGTTGTTGATTCTGATGCAGATAGGTCAACATCTGAGGGTGATTCCAGTCAGGTACGTGTCGATGAATCAAAATCTGATAGTTGTGATAGGTGTGATATGTGTGTTGGATTAAATGTTAAATAGTCTTATTTGCAAAGCAAATATGACGATTTGCAAAGCAAATATGATGTGACATTTATCCACAATCAACATTTGATGGTGGATCTTTCGAAATGCACAGAGGCCAACATGTTTCGTGAAAATTATGAAAAGGAATTTAAAAAGATACTTGAAACATTAAAAGAAGATAAGACCGAGCTAACGAAAATGGTTTCAAGAAAACAAACTGAAATAAACCTTTACATCAATAGGCTCGAGTTAATGCAAAAAGAGTTGGCTTGTGCTAAGTGTGAAAGTGAGGCGATCCAGCTTAAGCTGAATAGTTATTCAAACTCTAGGTATGTGCTGGATCACATCATTGACATACAGAAAAAGAAAAATGATGTCACGTGCATAGGTTATAAGAAATGTCCACCACCTATTAAACACGATTATTCTTCGATGCCTGATGAGGAAAATAAACCTCATTTTGAGCCCTCAGTTTCATTGAACCTTGAGGAATTCACATTTGGGCTAGGTTACAAAAAGGAAGTATCCTCAGATTCGGATGAATCAGTAGATGCGAAAGTGTCAACAGCTGAACGAAATCAGGATCCTCTAGTCATTGTTGAGGATGCTGATTCGTCAGATGATGAATCCGAGGATACTAACTCTGAATAGTCAGAAACGGTAACAAAAGAGGAAAACATACCTCTCGAAAATCACATTCTTTGTAATCCACCTGCAAAACCATTTATGACTGCTACAGCCAAGTCTGTTGAATCCTCATCTGGAAGTTGTGAAAACGTGAACTTGCTTTACACGTTGATTGGATCTGATAAAATATACTCAGACAATGATTTTCCAATCAAGAATGTCAATCAATCTTTGATTGATAAAGTTTTCGAAGATTCTACCAGTAAGTTTTTGGGAAAGTCGAGCCCAGGAGTTGTAGTAACTCAATGTGCTCCTATCCCAAAATCCAAAGTTAGAAAGAAATATAGGAATAAAAAATTGCAATCACAACACAATCAACGAAAGCAAGGTCACGTTCACCAAGGAAAGGGAAAAGGCAAACAAAGCCAAAACAAGAAGACGATTCGGAAGATAAACTTTGTGAAATCCAGAGGGACTGATAAAATTGAAACTTTCGAAAACAAATCCAACACGGATTTTGTTAAACAAACTAAAAATTTTAAAAGAAACAGTCAAAACAATAACACACAATACACAAACGGTTGTGATGTAGGACCAAGTACCTCAAGATCACGAAATTCATCATCAAGTTCTTACAGTTATGATTCTCCGAAGTTTGTTGAGCGGAGATCATGCTTTGAATGTTGTGAGTATGGACACATTGTTAAGAATTGTCCATATCTCACCAAGGGAAAGTCAAAGGTTGAACCCCCCGTGGTAACAATTACCATAAAAGATTTGTTTCACCAAAACAGGACCCTCGTCTTGTTAAACAACGGGAAATGAAACAGAAAAAGAAACAACGAAAAGAAGTTGAAAAGGTTTTAAAACCAGAGGTTATCCAAACACAGTCTGTTAAGTCAGAAGTTAAAAATGAAAAACAAAAACAGATTTGGAAACCAAAATCAGAAATTGTTTCAGGGGGAGCTACATCAATTCCGAATCATCGGGAAATGGATGTCATAATTCTCGATGATGACGGACGACCCAAGTCTGTGAAGGCTTGGGTCCCCCTCTCCAACTAATCTCTGAATGAGTGTGCAGGATGTTCCAGGAGGAACTATTGATAGTCTTAGGATTGTTGATAGTGGAGCGTCCAGGCACAAGATCAGCGACACCAGACTCCGAAACATCATTATATCTAGGAGTTGTTGCCATTGATGGAGAGAAAAGAAAAAAAAAGAAGACAAAAATTCCGATGAAGGAATGATGATGAAAGAATTTGACCACTTCGACAAAATGAAGATCATTCCAAAATTTGGTTGTTATGGTTTTTGATCGGGTCAACATGATAGATTCCAATGAAAAGTACACACCAGCAGCACGTCTGAAGTTCAAAATTAACAAGATGAATGTGCAGTGTACATTTATCTACGGTGTGATTGAAGAAAATGTGTTGGTTGATCAAACTACACCGGGTGTGCGGAAGTAGCTGCAAAATCGACCTTGAAATCCACACCGCGTGGATATCCAGTTTGGGAGAGCACTCAGATTCCTGGCAATGCATGAAGCAGTTGCAGGATTACGGTTTTAAATTTCTAATCTCTCCTATTCTTGTCGATATTTAAGCTGCTTTATGATTTAGTAACATCTCGTATCAGCACTCCTTGACTAGACACGTTGATCTCGAATATCACCTCACACGTGATTGTTTCACTATGAAACTCATCAATGTTGTCATGGTCCGCACCGATTACCGACGTGCCAACTGATTTTTCAAAAATTCGATAAATCAATTCTGATTAAAATTAATTTTGGTAAACGGCATTGAGGTAAAGCAAGAGTAATCCGCATCGGAAAATCGTTTTTGTAAATACCTTTGTGTTTTTAAAATTATTGTAAGTTTGTTTATTTTAGGGGGAGTAATTCCAAAATTTTGAAAATTTCAAAAACATCGAAAAATTTCAAAACCCAAAAACAATAGAAAAACAAAAATGAGTTTCCTGGCGAGCAAAAGAGAAAATGATAGTACATCAGTGGTCTGTCCAAACCTTTTTAAATTGAAATGAAAAATGAAAAATGTTAAGCAGCTCTATATAAGATGTATCGGTAGGCTCACAATCATCTTAAAGTGTGCAGGGTGATATAAACTTAAATCGACTGAAGACCAGGTGGGAACCACTCATTGGCATATGATCTTAGTACCGAAATTTCGTTTGAGAGATTGCCGAGGTTCTGAGATATGTGGTCTTTATGCTGTTTATCATCTGGGTATCATGGTTGTTTCTTTTACCGAAACGAACGGAGACGAAGTCTAGATCTTCCATAATATCATACATACTTGTACATACTGCATACGACCTTAATAAGTGATCAATAATCACATGTCCAACAAAACAAGTGATAATATATCACATTTATCCGGAAGTCAAGTTCGTCTCTTTGCTGTACGAAAGTTCTGACCTGTTCACGGACTTGCTCTTGTGCCCTTCATGCATCTGAAAATCAAGTTCCTCATCAATAAGTGATTGATGTGCGTGATTGTTATTAGTTTTTAATGTATATATTAAGCCCTTTTTAACACTTTTTAGCCAAGTTTTAAATTTATAAAACACGATATTTACTAACACTAAACACACATATGGGCAAGTGCACCCATCGTGAGCGTAGTATGGTGTTGGCAAGATACCGATGTCGTCCAAGGACACAAGAGCTTTTAGTACCGGTTTATCCTCAACGTCTAATCAAATCAAAAGTTTAGAAAAAAAGTTTTAAACTAAGAAAATAAAAACTATCTAAAATGCTGAAAAATAAAAATAAAAGAAAAACAGATAGACAAGATGAATCACTTGGCTCCGACTCGTGTTTAGTGTAACCTTTGATTATTTCCGCAGTTTTGCACTATTTAAGAGATTATCTTAGTTATTGTAGAAGGCCCCTCTTTTGGAGGTGACGTTACCCTCAACCCAGTAGTTTGAGTCAGCAAGGATACAATCCTAAAGGGTCGGATTATTGAAAGATAATTAATTAAGTTATTAATGCATAATGTGGTAGGCCCCTCTTTTGAAGGCGACGTTACCCTCGGCTAAGTAGTCTGAGTCAGCAGGGATACAGTCCTAAGTAGCCGGGTTAAAATATTAATAGTAGTTTAACTTATGAGGGGATCAAAGAGTTTGGACCCCCGCCATCCAATACCGTTAAGTATTGAAGGAGGTCCTACTAAATTTGACCCAGGTCCTTTGCAGGATCTATACACTGAACAATGGCAAGACTCTTACCAAACCGTTCCCTTAACCCCCTACCAGGTAGCCAACATACCTCCATATAGACGGTGGAGATATGAATGGTGAAAATCTTATATTTTATATAGACAGTAAAATAATGCCAAGACATCACGGACAAATGATAAGGAAGAATCACCTTCAACATAAGAAACTAGTTATTAAAGTCATTAATACATAACCAATTAAAAAGTGCGAAAAGATTAAAAATAAAAAGTATTACACTAGACACTTTGTCTTCACCAAGTGATGTAAGAGACTTAGGCAAACATGGCCTTGATTATCAAGAACTCTTACGATCAATCTTGGATCCCGAGACGACTCTCACACTCTATGATGGACAATGGATGATGGTGTTATGGTGGTGGTGGGTGGTGGGTGAAGTGTGAGAGAGGTGGTGTGCCAAGGGATGGTTTGAGCTTGAACCAAGCACTCCTATTTATAGGCTGAACAGAAGCTCGGGCACGGCCCCGTGTCCACATCTTTCTCTGTCTTCATTAATTGCTCTTGTCTTTATTAGTTGACCACGGCCCTGTGTCCGCTGGGCACGACCCCGTGTGCAGAAGCATATCTGTACTATCAAGATTTGCCTGGATTCTGCGAATCTTATAGTTGAACATGGCCCCGTGTCCGCTGAGCACGGCCCCGTGGTGGGCGATGGAAGCTTCTACAACTTTGTCTTTTATGCTGACACTTGGGCACGCCCCCGTGCTCACTGAGCACGGGGCGTGTTCAGCCTTCTGCTCTCTTGTTTTGCTTGGGAAGATGCTTTCAGGGAGGTCGGGCATGCCACGTTTATTCCTTTTCTTGTATTTATGTTAGATTTAGCTGCCTTTTTGCTTCTTTTGTTAATTTGGGCTCATTTAATCCTGAAAATACAAAAGGAAGACAAAAACACACTTTTTCCAACATTAGTACTAAAAAATGGTTAGTTTTATGCCACAATTGATGTAATTTATATGTTGCATTTTGCACACATCAAATACCCCCACACTTGAATCTTTGCTTGTCCTCAAGCAAAACTCTTTATAATATGGCTTTACACTCCCAAATGGAATGGGTAGAAGAGAAGGTTTTTGGGCTTGTCATAGAGTGTCGGGATTTCCAAGATTCTTTACTAAGTTTTATTTTTATTTATTTACAATCCTATTCGTCATGATTTATTTAAAACTTTTCATAAGATAAATTACATGTTAGGGCATAACATGCCTCTTTAAAATTTTATTTATATACAAGTTCACATACCTCACGGGGGATCACTCAACACTCGGCCGAAGATGTATTTTAGTGAATCACTCGAGAGCGGCATGGAACTTACTCCTACCATAGGCTTGCCAAGTAATCAATCCTCCTCCTTTTTAACTATATACCTTTGTAAATATCAAGAGGACTTTTGGGTGAAGGGTTAGGCTTGGGTTAAAGGTAGGTGGTTGGGTTAGTGGTTAGTAGAAAAGGGCGAAAAAACGTAAAAAAGCGTCGGTTTTCGAGAGACTTTTTATTTTTGCAATTTTTTTATTTTGATGAAGCTATTATTCAAACAAAGTTATTTTTGATGAACTTATTTGTTTATTTCTTTTGCTTCATAATTTTTTTTATTTTTTTATTTATTTTTTTTCAAAGTCATATGAAAAACCGAGCTTGTTACTAAAACAAAGGGTTAAAAATAAAAAGGTTTTGGTGGGTGAAAGGGTGTTTGGTTTAGGTTAAGAAATGAAAAGGTTTAGGCTCAAAGGGGTTAACTAGGGGGATTTTGGGTAGGTGGTAAAAAAAAATAATGGTGTAGAAATAAAAAGGGTTAGTCCTAATGCCTCCATCATTTACTTACTCGGGTTTAAGTTGGTAAGGATCGGGAATGTATCGTCGTGACAAGTTCTAGAGTTGTAAGAACCAAGCGGCTATTCACAAAAAAAACGAAAAATGAGCATTTAATTTAAAGATTTGTATTTGTATGCTCAATAAAGGCTCAAAACTCACTTTTGTGGGAATGGGTTTTTATGTGATCAAGTATATATAATTAAATTTTAACTAAGCTTGTCATGCCTTTTCATAATTTTCTTATGTTGGTTCTGTAACAACTCTCATCAAAAGTTATATTTATTTAATTAAATTGTCCAATAGAAAACCCTAATTGAGAAACCCAAGTGATTCTGAACAAACCCTAAAATTTTTAGAACATTTGGAATGGATTAGGGCCCCTAAAACTAAGGGGGGGGGGGGGTAAACCCTAGTTATAATTATCTACAGAAAACGCTGTCAAAAATGAGAATTCACGAAACGTCGACTCAGCAGATCTATACCAGTGACAAGCCTACTCTACTCTACCTTGACACCTCAGGCGAGTCGCGACAGGAACAGGGTCACCCTTTGCGACACGCGGGGGAAACCAATTTCAAGTATAAATAGAACAGTCTGTTTCATGCAACTGAGTGTTCGTTCGACGTTCAAATTCGAATCATACGTTGAGTTATAGCATAAACAGTCCCAAAACACACACTGATCACGAAGTGCTGCCACAATTCAGGGTAATAACTCGATCGCTGCTACGATTCAATGTCCGATCGATTAAACTATCCAATGGATGTTTAAGTGCTGCCCACATTAGGGTTTATGCTTTGTCATTCATCATTAAATCGATGGATGTTTAAGTATCGCACTTTTTCATTCGTTGTGAAGGTTTTAATCTCGTGAGTTATCGTAAATGCTGTATTAAGTTACTAACCTAATTTGTGTGCCTGATTATTTAAACTAGGTTATCAAGGCTAATCAGTAGGCTAAGCTCTGTTCATAATTAAATCTGCAATGTGAGTCATTCTCTTTTATTCAAAGTGTTTTATAAATTCTTAAATATTTTCAAAGTTATAATTACATTGATTAAGTTTATGTAATCACCAAGTTACAGCCGGTATGTGGGGTTTTGTATACATTACTTGATAATCGTCACTATTGGACAACGAGTTAGCCAATGAGTGATATGACCATAGTCACAGACACCATCGGGCAAAGAGGCTACCGATGGATGTTCGAGTGACAAGTACTGTGGGTATTTGGTTTGATATCTGAAACATTATAATCTCTCTTAATACTGTAAATTATAAAAAAAAGGGGTCATTTTCATAAATAGAATGCTTCACTTAGTATTTCCCGCTGACAAAACCTTTTTCAAACATGTTTCAGGTGATCTGTTGTGATTCAGGAAAAGTGCCGCGAAGCACTATCAGCTTAAGGAAGTGGCTCAGTATAAAATAAAGAAACATGTTTTGTAAAATAAATGATTTCTGTGTGAAATCTCAAGATTGTAAATTACCGGGTTTTATTCCGAATTGTGAAATAAAATAATCGGGAAATATTTCAGTTTTTAAAAGATCCTGAATAAACTTCCGCTGTTAATTAAATACAACGGGATTTCTGTCCCGCGGCTCTTGAAACGGGTCAAACCGGGCCGGGGGCCGTGACAGAAAAAGGTAGTATCAGAGCCACTGATTTAAGCCTATTAAGTATTTAGAAATACTTAATTTTTTTTATTGTCAATTATGTGATTATGTGTTTTATTAACTAATTCTTTGTTAATTACAGTATGGGTAAACAAAAGTTGTCAAATATCTATCTTAAACTAGATAGGTCATCTAACGAGAAGGGAAGTTCATCCCAAACAAAACCTTATGAAATTCCTGAAGAAGGAATATTTGTGAGAAAGGCACATTACGAGAAACTACTTTCTCCTAATAAAAGAAGTTTGATTATTAGGAAAAGTCAGGAGGAAATAAGGAAAAACCGAGAGAAGAAGATTAAACAGGAAACCCAGGAATTGACCAGTAAAACACCTTGGGAGGATAAATTAGATGAGAAATTGGCAGATCTTTATATGCTAGCCACAGTAGCAGAAAATGCCAATCTCTAAATATTCAAAAGTTTTAGCACCTTTATTTTCCAGAAACCTTATTCAGTAAATAAATAAGTTCACAGTAAATCGTACTTGTCAGTTGTTTTATGTATGCAATAATATTTACGGGTTATCTATGAAATTTTGTTATGTTATTTTAACATTTGGTATGTATTTTGCATATATGCTAAACAGCATGAATGAGATATCTGAAGCTTTAGAAAATCTTAACCTCTATCCCGTTAAGATAGAAGTTTCCAATGAATTCACCGGTTACTTTGCTGATAAAGAAGAACCCATTGAATTTCAATCCAAACCACTGGCAAAACCTAAACCCAAGAAAAGAAGCAGATTTGTGGGTTGGAGGCGTGTACGTAGGAAAAAGCCAGCAACAAGAAAAGTTATTAAAACTGAAGAACCAAAAGACAAAGGAAAAGGAGTAGAAATTGAGGAAAATGTTAATCAAGTAGAGATAGAAGCAGAGAAGAGTTTTAAGCAAACACAAAGAGAAGTCGGAGAAAGTTCTAGACAGAAACAGAAAATGACTCCCTGGGAAGTTTTAGATCATAAACTAGTAATGAGTGACCTCATCGGACCTGCCGATGGAAACCTTGAACCAGCTAATCCAAACCTTATATTTACTGAAGAAGATCTTTTCAGCTACCCACTAGAAGCTCCAATTCCAATCAATCTGGAACCTGCTATTCCAGATCCTATTGTCCAACCTCAACCACTACCAGTAGAATTAGATGAATGGTGGACAACTGATTGGTAATACCAAAATCTTTTAAACAACCCTGATACATTTTTCCCACAAGTTGACCCAGAACCTCCACTATACCCAACTATGAGCCCGGAGAATCTGACTGAACTTCGTCTCTGGGGCGAAGAGTTAATTAATGCAGGAAATAGGATTAGGGATGTTGGAGAAAGAGTTACTTGGAAGTACGACGAAAGGGAGCGTCGTTTTTAAGAAATTAGCTGACCAGATAATGGGAGTTTGCAGGAATATTTGTTAATAAATAATCATAAGAACCAGTATGTGTAATAACTTAACAATAAAACGATGTATGATAATCGTGTGTACGAGGCATAATATAATATAT
Source organism: Helianthus tuberosus (assembly GCA_030545235.1). Classification (NCBI taxonomy): domain Eukaryota; kingdom Viridiplantae; phylum Streptophyta; class Magnoliopsida; order Asterales; family Asteraceae; genus Helianthus; species Helianthus tuberosus. Next base: position 79,075,678 of record CM060428.1, on the reverse strand, counting down.
AGAAATGAAACTTGGGAAACCAATAACTTTTGGTTATACATGTTAATGTGATTATGTGCAAACTGTTTTATTATAATTGTATCTATACTAATTATTTATATAAAATTTATTTACCAGATGGCAAATGTTGGTAATGAACCAGTTAACGAAGTCAATCAATCTGAACAAAATCAGGAGGATCGATTTATGACTAGACAAGATATAGAAAATATTGTGGCTTAAGGAATAGCTAATGCTATTCCAGCAATAGCCGCTGCTGTTCAGAAACCTGTTGAACCGCAACAAATCATTCCTAGCAAACGTATTTCTGAAGATAACTTCAGTAATAGCGTAAACGGAGGCAATGATCATATTAATCATGATAATGAACCAAGACAAGCTCCGCTCCCTAAGAAAATGAAAACTGCAACGTCTGGTTGCACTTTCAAAGAATTCCTTGCTTGTAAACCCACTGAATTTGCAGGCAATGAAGGAGCAACTGCATCACTGCGTTGGTTAGAGAAAACCGAAGCAGTAATTGCAATAAGTAAATGTGCTAAAGATGATCAGGTCATGTACGCATCAAATCTCTTCAAGGAAGGAGCACTCGAATGGTGGAACACTGTGTTACAATCAAAAGGAAGAATAATAGCTTATGCCATGAATTGGGAAGAATTTAAGGGTTTTGTAGAAAGAAAATTCTGTCCCGAATATGAAAAGGAACAAATGACAAATAAGTTCCTAAATCATAGGATGATGGGTGTAGATTGTCGCGGTTATACTTCGACATTCTTTGAATATGCTAGAGTGGTACCAACGCTGGCTTCGCCAGAGCCGGTACTCATTTCTCGCTACATTTGGGGACTGATTAGTGAAATCCGTAATATCGTTAAAGCTGCGAGACCTCGCACTATTGACGATGCTGTGGAATTAGCTAACACCCTAACTGACGAACTGGTACGTACACAAGATGAAAACAAGAAGAAAGAATTGGCTTAGAAAATTTCCCAAGGATTTCGTATGGGTAATAATAACAGCTTCAAGAAAAGAGGAACAGGGCAATCTTCAAATCCGCCGTTTTGCAGGAATTGCAGAAAGAAACATTTTGGAAGATGTAATGTAACCTGCAATTTTTGTAAAATGTTAGGACATCGTGAAGAGGAATGCAGAAAGAAAACAAGAGTCTGCTATAATTGCGGAGAAACAGGACATTTTAAGCCAGAATGCCCTAAATTAATCAAACCAGCAGACAACAAAGCCAAGGCGATCGACGGAGCTACTAAGAAGAATGTCAGAGCATTCCAACTGACTACTCAAGAAGCAGAACTCATCCCAGATGTGATAGCGGGTACGTTCTTAGTTCACAACGTATACGCAAAAGTATTATTTGACTCTGGTGCAAACCAAAGTTTTATAAATACTTCATTCTGTCAAGCTCTTAATTTACCTTTAACCAATATTAGGCAGATTTTTACAGTTGAAACGGCATACGGAAATTCAGTTAAAATAGATAAAGTTTTGCAGGAAAGAAATATAGAACTTTTAGGACATAAATTCTCTGCAAACCTATTGCCAATGAATTTAGCTGAATTTGATGTTGTATTAGGAATGGATTGGTTAGTAACCAACCATGCTCGAATTTTTTGTGATCAGAATTCCATAGAAATTCAATCACCCACCGGAGAAGTAATTAGGATTACAGGAGATAAACCACGTAAGCCCATGAAGTTTATATCAGTAATGAAAGTTGCTAATTATGAACGAAAACAAGGAATAGTATATATGATTTCAGTGATCATTAGTACTAAGGGTAAAGAACTTAAGGAAATTCCTGTAGTCTCAGAATATCCGGATGTATTTCCAGAAGAATTACCGGGATTACCCCCAGATAGGGAAGTAGAATTCAGGATTCATCTGATTCCAGGAATTACACCGATAGCCAAGGCACCTTATCGGTTAGCACCCACAGAAATGTTAGAACTGAAAAAGCAATTAGATGAATTACTAAGTAAAGGATTCATACAACCTAGTTCATCCCCGTGGGGAGCACCAGTACTATTTGTTAAGAAAAAGGATGGTTCAATGAGAATGTGTATCGATTATAGAGAATTGAATAAGGTTACAATTAAGAATCGATACCCATTACCTAGGATTGATGATCTGTTCGATCAACTTCAAGGAGCTAGATATTTTTCTAAGATAGACTTACGCTCTGGATATCATCAATTGAAAGTACAAGAAGAAGACATACCTAAAACTGCTTTCAGAACTAGGTATGGTCATTACGAGTTTACAGTTATGCCCTTTGGGTTAACGAATGCACCTGCTGCATTCATGGACATGATGAATAGGATCTGTAAACCATATTTGGATAAATTTGTAGTTGTTTTTATAGACGATATACTTATTTATTCCAAAAGTCAGACAGAGCATTGTGAACACCTTCATGCACTCTTAACTTTGTTAAGAAAAGAAAAGCTTTATGCCAAATTCTCGAAGTGTGAATTTTGGTTGCAAGAAGTGCAATTCTTAGGACACATGGTGAATCACGAAGGTATTCACGTAGATCCTGCTAAGATAGAAGCAATTACCAATTGGAAGGTTCCACAAACAGCAATGGAAATTAGAAGTTTTATAGGTTTAGCTGGATATTATCGACGGTTTATTAAAGATTTTTCCAAGATAGCTGTACCATTAACTAAGTTAACCTGTAAAGCCGTTAAATTTGAATGGGGACCTAAACAAGAAGAAGCCTTTAGGATTTTGAAATAGAAATTAACAAATGCACCAATCTTAGCCTTACCAGAAGGAACTGAAGATTTTGAGGTATATTGTGATGCTTCAAAATTAGGATTTGGATGTGTGCTTATGCAACGCAAGAAGGTAATTGCGTATGCTTCAAGACAGTTGAAAAAGCACGAAGAGAACTATATGACTCATGACTTAGAATTAGGAGCTGTAATTTTTGCCCTTAAAATATGGAGACATTATCTGTATGGAAGTAGGTTTACTGTCTATACGGATCATAAAAGTCTAAGATATATATTCGGGCAAAAAGAGTTAAACATGAGGCAAAGAAGATGGATGGAAATCCTAAGTGACTACGACTGTGATATTCAGTATCACGAAGGAAAGGCAAATGTAGTTGCAGATGCCTTAAGTCGTAAGTAGTATGAGAAACAACGACGGGTTCGTGCTCTCAGATTAAATCTACAAATAGATTTAATGGAACAATTGAAGAATGTTCAAGCTACAGCAATCAAGGATGATGCTGAAGGAATGAAAGTATGAATAAAGGAATTAGAACAAGGAGCCGATGGAATTTGGAGATTCCACAAAAGTAGAATTTGGGTACCTAAGCAAGGAGACTTAAGACCTAAGATTCTAGAAGAAGCCCATAAATCTAGGTATACTATGCACCCAGGAAACAATAAGATGTACCAAGATTTAAGAAAGAACTTCTGGTGGATAGGAATGAAAAATGATATAGCTCGATATGTTTCTAAATGTCTCACTTGTTCACAAGTTAAAGCAGAACATCAGAAACCCTCAGGTCTACTACAATAATTAGAAATGCCTGTATGGAAATGGGAACTTATAACAATGGATTTTGTTACTAAGTTACCCAAAACAAGAAAAGGTAATGATGCGATTTGGGTAATTGTGGATCGATTAACTAAATCAGCTCACTTTCTACCAATGAAAAAAACCTTTAATATGGAAAGGTTGGCAAAATTGTATGTAGATGATGTCGTATCCTTACATGGAGTTCCACTCTCCATTGTATCAGATAGGGATAGTCGTTTTACTTCTCATTTCTGGAAAAGTTTCCAGCAAGCTTTGGGAACTCGACTAAATTTGAGTACTGCATATCATCCACAAACAGACGGACAAAGTGAAAGGACGATCCAAACTCTAGAAGATATGCTCCGAGCATGTGTAATAGATTTTGGTGGAAATTGGGACGATCACTTACCATTAATTGAATTCTCCTATAACAATAGCTATCATTCAAGTATTGAAACTGCCTCATTTGAAGCACTGTACGGAAGAAAGTGCAGAACTCCAGTTTGTTGGGCAGAAATAGGAGAAAGTCAATTGTCAGGTCCTGAAATAGTGCAAGAGACGACTGATAAGATTGCTCAAATCAAGGAAAGATTGAAGACTGCTCGAGATCGCCAGAAAAGTTATGCAGACAATAGATGCAAGCCGTTAGAATTCCAAGTTGGAGACAGAGTATTGTTGAAAGTTTCTCCTTGGAAAGGAGTAGTTAGATTCGGAAAGCTAAGTCCAAGGTACGTAGGACCATTTTCAGTAATCCAACGTATAGGACCAGTTGCTTATCGTTTACAACTAACAGAAGAATTAGCTGGAGTACATGATGTATTTCATGTATCCAATCTCAAGAAATGCTTATCAGATGAATCACTGGTAGTACCTCTTCGAGATATAGAGGTAAACGAAAAGCTGAAATTTGTTGAGAAACCTCTTCAAATTGAGGATCGAAAGATCAAGTTTCTCAAACATAAACGACTAGTTTTAGTCAAAGTCAGATGGGATTCAAAGAGAGGAGCTGAATACACTTGGGAGCTGGAATCAGAAATGAAGCGAAAGTATCCTCACTTATTCCAGTAAATCTCGAGGACGAGATTTTTATTAAGGTGGGAAGAATGTAAAAACTCTCATCAAAAGTTATATTTATTTAATTAAATTGTCCAATAGAAAACCCTAATTGAGAAACCCAAGTGATTCTGAACAAACCCTAAAATTTTTAGAACATTTGGAATCAGGATTAGGGCCCCTAAAACTAAGGGGGGTAAACCCTAGTTATAATTATCTACAGAAAACGCTGTCAAAAATGAGAATTCACGAAACGTCGACTCAGCAGACCTATACCAGTGACAAGCCTACTCTACTCTACCTTGACACCTCAGGCGAGTCGCGACAGGAACAGGGTCACCCTTCGCGACACGCGGGGGAAACCAATTTCAAGTATAAATAGAACAGTCTGTTTCATGCAACTGAGTGTTCGTTCGACGTTCAAATTCGAATCATACGTTGAGTTATAGCATAAACAGTCCCAAAACACACACTGATCACGAAGTGCTGCCACAATTCAGGGTAATAACTCGATCGCTGCTACGATTCAATGTCCGATCGATTAAACTATCCAATGGATGTTTAAGTGCTGCCCACATTAGGGTTTATGCTTTGTCATTCGTCGTTAAATCGATGGATGTTTAAGTATCGCACTTTGTCAATCGTTGTGAAGGTTTTAATCTCGTGAGTTATCGTAAATGCTGTATTAAGTTACTAACCTAATTTGTGTGCCTGATTATTTAAACTAGGTTATCAAGGCTAATCAGTAGGCTAAGCTCTGTTCCTAATTAAATCTGCAATGTGAGTCATTCTCTTTTATTCAAAGTGTTTTATAAATTCTTAAATATTTTCAAAGTTATAATTACAGTGATTAAGTTTATATAATCACCAAGTTACAGCCGGTATGTGAGGTTTTGTATACATTACTTGATAACCGTCACTATTAGACAACGAGTTAGCCAATGAGTGATATGACCATAGTCACAGACACCATCGGGCAAAGAGGCTACCGATGGATGTTCGAGTGACAAGTACTGTGGGTATTTGGTTTGATATCTGAAACATTGTAATCTCTCTTAATAATGTAAATTATAAAAAAGGGGTCATTTTCATAAATAGAATGATTCACTCAGTATTTCCCGCTGACAAAAGCTTTTTCAAACATGTTTCAGGTGATCTGTTGTGATTCAGGAAAAGTGTCGCGAAGCACTATCAGCTTAAGGAAGTGACTCAGTATAAAATAAAGAAACATGTTTTGTAAAATAAATGATTTCTGTGTGAAATCTCAAGATTGTAAATTACCGGGTTTTATTCCGAATTGTGAAATAAAATAATTGGGAAATATTTCAGTTTTTAAAAGATCCTGAATAAACTTCCGCTGTTAATTAAATACCACGGGATTTCTGTCTCGCGGCTCCTGAAACGGGTCAAACCGGGTCGGGGCCGTGACAGGTTCTATTTATCACAACGCTATTGGTTGTAAATTTGTAAAAATATAACCTTTTTAGAATTTTGAAATTTCCAAGTTAAACCTAGACAAGTAAAAAAATGAAAATTTTTGAAAAAATTTGGGGTGATTAGCGGTTCCAATAGATTTTTGTATAAGGCTTGTTATTAGGACTTGCAAGATTCAAGGTTTTAGCATCCCCCCCCCCACACTTAAATTACACATTGTCCTCAATGTGTCTAAAAATAAATTTTTAGGTTGATTTAATGTGTAAAAAGGTGTGAAAAAAGCAAAAATTTGTGTTACTTGACGTCTGGACACGGCCCCGTGTTCGTTGGACACGGCCCCGTGTTCAGGTGCCAGTAACGAAAACTTACAGAAGGTGATGTAGGCTGGACACGACCCCGTGTCTGTCAAAAAGTCTGCATATTTAGACAAACAGCAGGTCTGGGGTAGTGGGCACGGGGGCGTGTCGGCTAGACACGACCCCGTGTAGACAGTCTGCAAGGTTGAGAAACAGGTTTCTGGTTCTGGTTTTCCTGTCCCGGCTTTAGTAGCACTAAGGTTTAGTGCTCTAAGCCTCGTATGTACCTGTTTTATCAATAAACACTACGCCAAAACATAGCAAACATCCTAGATTACCATTGTTCAACATCCCATCCATCACAAAGTTAGAAAGAAAAAGAAATGCAGAAAATAAAAGAGTTAAAGGAAAATATATTGTTTGACACACGGCACGCAGGCCGAAAATTGTTCAAGATAAAAAGGTTAACCTGGGGAATCACCAACCAACCACTTCTGCCTCCGCTCCTCCCGCCTAGTCCATGTCCTCGTCCTCATCATCATCAACTCCACCGAGCCCCGCAATGTACTCCCGGATATTTCCAATATCGTCTCGGATATCGGATATGTTTCTCTCGATTGCTCCAACCCGGTTGTATGTATTGCTTGCCATATTGTAAGTGTTCCTGGTGCACATGAGGTTTTCCTGCAACAAATCATGTAAACTTTGGAAATTAGGAAAACCGCCTCCTGAGGAGGATTGGCCCGGATCACTTGGGGCTGGTACTGGTACTGATGATGTTGTTGAGCGTGAAGGACAAGTGCCTCTTGTGGGTTCCATGCATGCCCTTGCATCCTTTGGAAGCTAATCGTCCCGTCTTCAGCCTCATAGATTAGGTTCATTGAGCGGCATATGTGTATATCTACCCTACCCGACCATGGGCTCCTTCCGAATGACCTAGGTATGTTGGTGAAGTGCTTGAAGAGATGGTACACCCATCCCCCAAAGAAGATAGGGGTTGGTGCAGTAGCAAGGCGGTTTAGATGCATATTTCGAAGCAGGAGAAAAGGAACATCAAGGTGTCTGCGGTTATGGATGCAGTGGAGGACAACCAAATCTCTTAACCCAACAACGCCACCGCTATCATGCCTTTGGCTAAGAGAGTAGCCGAGGAGCCTATGGATGTATCGGTAGAGCGGATCCCTCAACTTCGTGCTCTTAGTGCTGCTCGGATTGTAATGCCCTTCACCAATCTGAGCCCACGTGGCTTGGCGATCGTTCTCATCTATCTCTCGCATCCCTCCAGTATTTTCCTCGTTACCTGCATCTTCCTCCGCATACAACCCGACAATCGACCCAAATTATGCCATAGAGATTGAATACTTAGTTCCACCACATCGGAATACTACCCCATCATTGTCGAATGGGTCGCACCTTGAATTGAATGTGAAGGTGCTATAGAATTCCAAAGTACATTCGTGGACGGAACGAAGTTGAGTTGTTAAAGCGACTCTTAGTGGGCCTGTGACAATGTTGTTGAATCAGTCGAGTTGGTTCACCAATGCTAACAAATCCGTGCATGCTTGCCTTGGGTATTCTTCCGGTCTTGTCTGAAGTACTTCGTATCTAGCCCTAGCATCGAGCTCATTTGCATTGAACCTTGTGAACTTCCTTGACATCTGAAAGAATACACCAAAAGTTAGCACGAAAAATTAGAATTTTCAGACAAAACTGCAAACAGCGTGCTGGACACGACCCCGTGTTCAGCGGACACGGCCCTGTGTCCAGGCGTCTGTTACTCAAAACATCATTTTTCGACCCGGTTTCGAAAACTTGAAAATTTTTGGTCTAGTAGGTGCGGTTTCCCCCGAAAATGAAACCCCAAGTGCCGTTTTCCCAAAACAACCCGTTTACCGATTCAATTTTATCTTTTTCGGTTCAAAAACAATGGTTTGGGGTTTTTGTGAGAAATCGGGCGAATCTATGAACAATACAAGTGGATTTACTTCTTTTAACACTAATCTAACAAAATGCTAACAGATTAAAGCAAAAATTTGAGGTTCGATCCGGGTGTAGTTCAAGAACCCTATATTTTTCCCCAAATTTTTGAAGTTTTAACTACATGCAAATGCTAAATCTAACCACTATTGGTGATAGAATCATACCTTGATGTTGTTAGAATGATAGGAGACGTCAAAAATCTGTGGAAAATCGCCTGGAACCAGAGCGTTTTCGGGGAAACGGGGCGTGTGGAATGAAGTAACTGTTAGGAAAAGGGGAATATATCCCGACAGTAGCGCGGACACGGCCCCGTGTCCAGCAGACACGGCCTCGTGCCAAGAAAATTATATATATATATATATATATATATATATATATATATATATATATATTTAGTGCTCGTGTGAGTGCCCTTGTTTCCCAAAAACTTTGGTTAGAAAACTTACCGATTTAGATGTCGTCCCAATCGTTTGTAACTTACCAGGTATGATGTTGATGCTTTCATTCTTCGACCGTTTGAAGCGAGATCTCCTCCTCTTCATCCTCAATGAATCCTTGATAGAGTTTCAGCCGTTGGCCATTGACTTTGAATGGAGGTCCATTCCGAGATTTAATTTCTACTGCACCGTGTGGGAAAATATGGGTGATGGAAAAAGGTCCTGACCACCTAGACTTTAGTTTACCAGGAAACAATCGAAGTCCTGAATTAAACAAAAGAACTAGATCTCCCACTCGAAATTCATTAGGTTTAATATGTTTGTCATGCAAGTTTTTCATTCTTTCCTTATAAATTTCTGAGTTTGAGTATGCATAATTCCTAAGCTCGTCTAATCCATTCAATTGACAAAATCGATTTTTACCAGCAAATTCCAAATCTAAGTTTACATTTTTAATTGCCCAGTAGGCTTTGTGTGCAATTTCTACTGGTAAGTGACAACTTTTTCCATAGACTAGCTTATATGGGGTTGTACCTATTGTTGTTTTATAAGCAGTTCGAAAAGCCCATAAAGCATCATCTAATTTATCTGCCCATTCCTTTTTATTTAACCCTACGGTTTTTTCAAGTATTCGTTTTAAACCTCTATTAGTCACTTCGGCTTGTCCGTTAGTTTGAGGGTGATATGCTGTTGAGACCCGGTGATAGACCCCATATCTTGTTAAAAAAATTTCAAGTTGATGGTTGCAAAAATGGGTACCTCTATCACTTATCAATGCTTTAGGTGTGCCAAAATGAGAGAATAATTTCTTCAGAAATCTTACCACTACTCTTCCATCATTTGATGGAAGTGCCTCGGCCTCGGCCCATTTAGACAAGTAGTCTACTGCCACAAGTATATATTTGTTTCCTTTCGATGGTGGGAAAGGTCCCTTAAAGTCGAGTCCCCACACATTAAAAATTTCACAAACAAGAATGCCATTTTGTGGCATTTTGTTTTTGGAAGAAATATTACCTGTTCTTTGGCACGTATCACAAGTCTTGACAAGACTTTGGGCGTCTTTGTAAATGGTTGGCCAATAAAATCCTGAATCAAATACCTTTCGTGCGGTACTCGCGGCACCATGATGTCCTCCATATGGACCTTCGTGACATTGGCGGAGAATTCTTCGTGCTTCACTACCATGTATGCATCGTCTGATGAGTTGGTCGGCACACATTTTGAAAAGATATGGAACTTCCCAAAAATAGTGTTTCACATTGGCAAAGAATTTTTTTCTTTGATGATAAGGCCAACCCTTAGCGACTATACCGCTAGCTAGGTAGTTAGCATAGTCGGCGTACCATGGTTCTTCCTTGTATTCCACCATTTCTAGGGACTCCGTTGGAAATTTTTCATTGATTTTCTCGTCCCTGGTTGCCTCCAAAGCTGGGTCTTCTAAGCGTGAAAGATGATCTGCTGCGGTGTTTTATGCTCCTCTTTTATTTTTGATTTCAATATCAAATTCTTGGAGGAGTAGAATCCACCGAATCAAACGTGGTTTTGCGTCCTGCTTTTTGAAGAGATATCGAATGGCTGCATGATCTGTATAGACTATAGTTTTAGAAAGAACAAGATAAGAACGAAATTTATCAAAAGCAAATACCACAACTAGTAATTCTTTTTCAGTTGTTGTGTAATTTTCTTGTGCTTCGTTAAGTGTTTTACTAGCATAATAAATTGGGTGAAAATGCTTTTCTTTTCTTTGTCCCAAGACAGCTCCAACTGCAAAGTCACTGGCATCACACATGATTTCGAAAGGAAATTTCCAATCATGCGCTATCATGATAGGTGCATTGACTAGCATTTCCTTTAAGGTTAGAAATGCTTGATTTGCAATCCTTGTCAAAGATGAAAGGGGTATCTTTTTCAATTAATTTTGTTAGAGGCCTTGAGATTTTAGAAAAGTCTTTGATAAACCGCCTATAAAATCCGGCATGCCCTAGGAAACTTCTGATAGCTCTAACAGAGGATGGGGCGGTAGTTGAGAAATGGTATCTATTTTGGCTCGATCCACCTCCATTCCTTCACTTGAGATTTTGTGACCGAGTACTATTCCCTCTGTTACCATGAAATGGCATTTTTCCCAGTCAAGGGCGTGGTTAGTTTCCTCACATCGGGATAGCATTCTGTCACGACCCCCGACCCACCCTGAACGGAATCGGAAGCCGTGAACAGTCCAGCGGTACCGGTGATTATTTTAAAAACGTTGCAGCGGAAATTTCATCAGGACCGTGAGTTAGGAAAAATATCAGAGTTTAGAAACACCGGATTTTATTTATTAAATAGATGGGATAAACCCATGTTTTATAAGATAAATTTGTTTACATAAAACAATATTTCTTAATTTGATTTAATTAATAAAATAAACCACTTCTTGAAGCCTTTCAGTGTCGTATCCAGCTCTTATTCCAATCTACTGTAATTACCTGAAAAATGTTTGAAAAAGGTTTTGTCAGCGAAAATACTGAGTGAATTCATTCCATTTTTATAAAATATATTGTTATACCTTACAGTATTAAGGTTTTATATCTATTAATATTTATCTAACTCAATCAGTATTTGTCACATAGCGGCAGTTCCAATATGACATTAATCATATCACCCATTGGCTCACGTTTGTCCAATAGTGAATTTATCAAGTAATTATATTTTACTATTATTCAATTTATCTGTCACTAGGCGATTCCTGTGACTATAATCATATCATTGTTGATCATTCTTTCAACTAATGATTCTGGTCATATCACTGTTGATCATTCTTTCAACTAGTGATTCTATAACACTGTTGATCATTCTCTCAACTAGTGCTTTTGGTCATGTCACTGTTGATCATTCTTTCAACTAGTGACTCAGATCATATTACTGTTGATCATTCTCTCAACTAGTAATTTCTATTCATAACACTGTTGATCATTCTCTCAACTAGTGTCTTTGGACATGTCACTGTTGATTATTCTCTCAACTAGTGACTCCGGACTTAATTGTGTCCCGTGACATTTCTTTGTCAAATATATTACTTATGGCATAAAACCATTTAATCCAGAAAATGACATACATTATTTTATGTCAAATTACTATAATTTATCAAATATAATATGTTAATTAAATAATTGTAATATCATTATTTAATATTTTAACGTGACTAAGACTAAAATATAATCTTAGTAGAATGCATAATTTCCACTGTTATTGTAGTCATGCTAATATTGACTAACTCTCTGGCAATTAATAACGAGAATCAAATAATGTATAAAACATTTCATACCGGAGGTTAATATAAAAACTTAATCACTGTAAGTATAACTGGTAACGGTTTAGGATTCTGTAAAGCCTTTGTAAATATAGTTGTATCACAAAAAGGTGATAAAACTGTGAGAAAATAGAGTGGACTCACAAACTGTGAGAAAAGAGAAATGAACTCACATTGCAGATTTCTACGGGCAAAGCTTAGTCTACAGATAATCCTTGATATATTGCAGATTTAATTTGAGCAGAGCTTAGCCTATTTCTTAGCCTGGTAACCTAGTGCACACGAACTAGGTAGTAACTAATACAGCATTTACGATAACTCACGAGATAAAACCCTCACAACGAATGACAAAGTGCAATACTTAACAATTCAGCGGATTCACAACGAATGACAGAGTATAGTCCAAGTTCGAACAGCACTCAAACATTCAAGTCGAAATCACGATGAATAACAAAGTATAACCCAAGTTGAGCAGCACTTAAACATCCATTGGATAGTTTAATCGATCGGACATTGAATCGTAGCAGCGATCGAGTTAATACCCTGTGCAGCAGCACCCCGCTATACTAATTAGTGATTTCGTGTGTGTTAATTGAAGTAAACAGAGCATAACTCCGTGTATTTTCCGACTTTGTTCATCGTTCAAGCGCCCAGAAGCAAGTGCCAATGTCTGCTATTTATACCCGAATTTTGCCCCCCCCCCCTTACGGACCGTAACAATTAACCCTTACGGTCCGTAAGTGACACCTTTTCTCCATAGGGTCGCCACGTGTGGGTGTAGGCTTGCTGAGTCGACGATTTAATTAAATTCGATTTTTATAATAATTTATAAGGATAATCATCGAGTAGGGAATGCCCCCCCTGAGTTTTAGGGGCCCTGATCCTGATTCTGATTGTTCTGAAATTTGTAGGGTTCGTGTAGAATCACTTGGGTTTCTTAATTAGGGTTTCCTATTGAATAAAATAATAATATAAATAGGACTTTTAATGAGGGTTGTTACATTCTCTCCACCTTAATAAAAATCTCGTCCTCGAGATTTGGGTTACGATATTTCTTTTAGACTTATGTCATATTCTAGTCAATAAAAACAATATTAAGGTAGATGACACAGAATTGAAATATCAAATTTTTTGTGAATATAAGTTGTACAATAGGTAGGATTCAAAGGTTCAACTGAATTAATTCAAGGAATCGATGTCAAACGGATGAAATGAAATGATATAATTTCCAATGTGACTATTTTCAAGCCTAAAGATATATGATCAATAGATATTTAGAATGAATGTGACGAACTTTTAGAATCAATAAAAATTCTTTGTCAAAAGAAAGCTTACTTTGATTGGCAACTGAAGAAGACTCAGAATCAACAAGTTCAAAATGAAATAGAAGCACGAAAATAATTTGTCAACTATCAAACTATAACAAGAGAAAAATCAGGGTGTTGACAGTGAGTTGCAAGGATACACCGAAATACAATAGAGTTTAGTGTATCATTGTCTTAATACATAATTGCATCAAGACTACTTTCAAATGATGAGTCAAACGAAATACATACGTGGTTTTGAATGATTCGTATGCTTTTGATTAGCCCAAGCTACAAATTTATAACGACGCCGCAAGGTGTCGAAATGATTGAAATAATTTAATAATTACGGTGACCGAATAATTTCACCGTGTAATCAACGAAAATTAAATGAAGTAAATTTGGATATTCATTTCGAATAGGATTTTCAATTGATAGTGAAAAGACCAAATGAATATTATAGAATTTTCGATAAATGATGAAAGAAACGTTAAGAGGTACACCGGAATATGATATGAATTTGTGTACTCTTATCTTAACACATAATTGTATTAAGACTGTTTAAGATAATGAACTGACAAAAACTAAAATTCGTTCATTAGGAGTGAAAATGAGAATAGCTCAAGCTACAATTTAAAGAAAATGTCACCACAAGGTGTCATAGTAATTGGAAATAGTAGCGGTGAATGAAACGAGTTTCACCATGCTTTAAATCAAATGAAGTAAGTCCGAATGTTTCAAATAAATCTAGTAGGATTGAAATCGAAATAATTGAATAATGTTTTTCGATCAAAGATGATAAAACAATAAGGATTACGAAACGCTCGATTGCTGATATAAAAATCATTAAGAGATACACTGAATATATGAAATGAATTTGTGTATCATTATCTTAGCACATGATTGTGTTAAGATTGATTTCAACAAAGCGGATTCAATATAAATAAATAATTAAACCCGTATGCAACGAGATTAGCACAAGCTTCAAATTTTGTGAAAACGTCACCACAAGGTGATCGTGACCAAATGAATGATTCAGTGAAAGTGAAAACCAAACAATTCTGTTATGGTTTTGAATAGACGAAGTACTTGACATAATGTATTTATTTATAAACTTTTATTTGTACTAGGGTTAAATAATAACTTAACTTAGATATTATATATCAGCGATTACGTCTGGAATCATTTCTGCTTCTTGCGTAGTAAGTACGAATGCTCGCGCGTTCTTCTTAGCTCCGTCTGTTGTTCTGGCCTTGTTGTCAAATGCTTTGGTTAGTTTCGGGCAATATGGTTTGATGTGTCCTGTTTCTCCGCAATTGAAACAAACATTATTTTTCCTTCTACACTCTTCCTCTATATGTCCAGTCATCTTGCAGAAGTCACAGTAGGATGTTTTCCTAAAACGGCATCTTCCTGAATGCTTTTTGTTACAGCTTCTGCAGATAGGTTGCTCCAGTGACGATTCAGTTCCTGTCTTCTTGTAGAATTCTTGGGAAATTTTCTGAGCTAACTCTTTCTTCTTGTTTTCTTCTCTTGTGCGGATTAGTCCATCTGTCAGCATGTTAGCTAGTTCGACTGCTTCTTCAATAGTCTGTGGTCTAGTGGCCTTGACTATGTCTCGGATTTCGCTAACTAATCCCCAAATATAACGAGAAATTAGTACAGGTTCTGGCGAAGCCAGAGTTGGTACCATTCTTGCATATTCGAAGAACGTTGTCGTATATTCACGACAATTCACATCTATCATTTTATGATTTAGGAACTTGTTAGCCATTCGTTCCTTTTCATAAGGAGGACAAAATTTCCTTTCTACCATTTCCTTGAATTTTTCCCAGTTCATGGCATAAGCCATGCCACTTCCTTTTGCCTGAAGAATTGTATTCCACCATTCTAAGGCTTCTTCCTTAAAGAGATTAGATGCATACATCACCTTATCTTCTTCGGTACATTTGCTGATTGTAAGAACAGCTTCCGTCTTTTCCAACCATCGCAGAGCAGCCGTGGCTCCTTCACTGCCGGCGAACTCAGTTGGTTTACAGGCTAGAAATTCTTTGTAGGTACACCCGAGAGTTATCGCCTTCTTTTTCTTGGGAAATGGGGTTTTGATAATATCATCATTACCTCCATTGACACTATGGCTAAAACCATCGTCACGAGTATGCTTGCTACTCACAACTTTGGCAGGTTCTACGTGATTTTTAACAGCTTTAATTATTAAAGGTAAAGCATTAGCTATTCCTTGAGCTATTAGATTTTCTATAGCATTTTTATCCAAAGGATTTTCATTATTAGCATGAACTTCTGGATTATGTGGTACTTCATTCGACATTTGAAATGCAAACATTTTTACTTATTAATATCACAGAATAATTAGAACAAAACAATACTTCCAGGATATTATCTGTGCATATTAACATATATATATTTATATATAACACATATGTTAATTTGTATCAGTTTCCTAACTTTATTGTTTAAGTTTAGGTATTAAAAGAACACCTAAATAGCTTAAACAAGTGGCTCTGATACCACCTTCTGTCACGACCCCCGACCCACCCTGAACGGAATCGGAAGCCGTGAACAGTCCAGCGGTACCGGTGATTATTTTAAAAACGTTGCAGCGGAAATTTCATCAGGACCGTGAGTTAGGAAAAATATCAGAGTTTAGAAACACCGGATTTTATTTATTAAATAGATGGGATAAACCCATGTTTTATGAGATAAATTTGTTTACATAAAACAATATTTCTTAATTTGATTTAATTAATAAAATAAGCCACTTCTTGAAGCCTTTCAGTGTCGTATCCAGCTCTTATTCCAATCTACTGTAATTACCTGAAAAATGTTTGAAAAAGGTTTTGTCAGCGAAAATACTGAGTGAATTCATTCCATTTTTATAAAATATATTGTTATACCTTACAGTATTAAGGTTTTATATCTATTTATATTTATCTAACTCAATCAGTATTTGTCACATAGCGGCAGTTCCAATATGACATTAATCATATCACCCATTGGCTCACGTTTGTCCAATAGTGAATTTATCAAGTAATTATATTTTACTATTATTCAATTTATCTGTCACTAGGCGATTCCTGTGACTATAATCATATCATTGTTGATCATTCTTTCAACTAATGATTCTGGTCATATCACTGTTGATCATTCTTTCAACTAGTGATTCTATAACACTGTTGATCATTCTCTCAACTAGTGCTTTTGGTCATGTCACTGTTGATCATTCTTTCAACTAGTGACTCATATCATATTACTGTTGATCATTCTCTCAACTAGTAATTTCTATTCATAACACTGTTGATCATTCTCTCAACTAGTGTCTTTGGACATGTCACTGTTGATTATTCTCTCAACTAGTGACTCCGGACTTAATTGTGTCCCGTGACATTTCTTTGTCAAATATATTACTTATGGCATAAAACCATTTAATCCAGAAAATGACATATATTATTTTATGTCAAATTACTATAATTTATCAAATATAATATGTTAATTAAATAATTGTATTATCATTATTTAATATTTTAACGTGACTAAGACTAAAATATAATCTTAGTAGAATGCATAATTTCCACTGTTATTGTAGTCATGCTAATATTGACTAACTCTCTGGCAATTAATAACGAGAATCAAATAATGTATAAAACATTTCATACCGGCAGTTAATATAAAAACTTAATCACTGTAAGTATAACTGGTAACGGTTTAGGATTCTGTAAAGCCTTTGTAAATATAATTGTATCACAAAAGGGTGATAAAACTGTGAGAAAATAGAGTGGACTCACAAACTGTGAGAAATGAGAAATGAACTCACATTGTAGATTTCTACGGGCAAAGCTTAGTCTACAGATAATCCTTGATATATTGCAGATTTAATTTGAGCAGAGCTTAGCCTATTTCTTAGCCTGGTAACCTAGTGCACACGAACTAGGTAGTAACTAATACAACATTTACGATAACTCACGAGATAAAACCCTCACAACGAATGACAAAGTGCAATACTTAACAATTCAGCGGATTCACAACGAATGACAGAGTATAGTCCGAGTTCGAACAGCACTCAAACATTCAAGTCGAAATCACGATGAATAACAAAGTATAACCCAAGTTGAGCAGCACTTAAACATCCATTGATAGTTTAATCGATCGGACATTGAATCGTAGCAGCGATCGAGTTAATACCCTGTGCAGCAGCACCCCGCTATACTAATTAGTGATTTCGTGTGTGTTAATTGAAGTAAACAGAGCATAACTCCGTGTATTTTCCGACTTTGTTCGTCCTTCAAGCGCCCAGAAGCAAGTGCCAATGTCTGCTATTTATACCCGAATTTTGCCCCCCCCCCCTTACGGACCGTAACAATTAACCCTTACGGTCCGTAAGGGACACCTTTTCTCCATAGGGTCGCCACGTGTGGGTGTAGGCTTGCTGAGTCGACGATTTAATTAAATTCGATTTTTATAATAATTTATAAGGATAATCATCGAGTAGGGAATGCCCCCCCTGAGTTTTAGGGGCCCTGATCCTGATTCTGATTGTTCTGAAATTTGTAGGGTTCGCGTAGAATCACTTGGGTTTCTTAATTAGGGTTTCCTATTGAATAAAATAATAATATAAATAGGACTTTTAATGAGGGTTGTTACACATTCGTTCAAGGTTATCGAGGCATTGGTCGTATGAATCCCCAAATATAGAAAAGTCGTCCATGAAGACTTCCATTGTCTTTTCTATCATGTCGTGGAAGATGGCTACCATGCAACGTTGGAATGTTGCAGGGGCATTACATAGACCAAACGGCATGCGTCGATAAGCAAAAGTTCCATAGGGGCATGTGAAGGTTGTCTTTTCTTGGTCTTCGGGTGCTATCGGGGTTTGAAAGTAACCTGAAAAACCATCTAAGAAACAATAAAATTTATGACCGGATAATCTTTCTAACATTTGATCAATGAAGGGTAAAGGAAAGTGATATTTTCTTATCGCTTCATTTAATCGTCTATAATCTATACATACTCTCCATCCTGTGACGGTTCTCGTTGGTATTAGTTCATTCTTTTCATTAGTTATTACCGTCATACCTCCTTTCTTTGGAACTACTTAGACAGGACTTACCCAAGGACTATCGGAAATAGGATAAATAAGTCCGGCGTCAAGTAGTTTGATGACTTCGTTTTTAACCACTTCTTGAACATTTGGATTTACTCGACGTTGTGGTTGTATTACCGATTTGTAATCGTCATTCATTAAAATTTTGTGCGTGCACATGGAAGGATTTATTCCTTTTATGTCTACAAGTTTCCAAGCGATCGCATTTTTATGTTTTTTCAAAAGACTAATTAATTTTTCTTTTTCTAAACTATCTAATTTAGATGAAATAATTACAGGTAATTTAGCATCTTTGTCTAGAAAAGCATATTCCAAACCCTTTGGGAGTTCTTTGAGCTCAAGAGGTGGGTCTTTAGGAGACTCCTTATTTGGTTACTCATTTTGATCAAGAACCTTAAAAGTTTGTTCTATGGCGACCTCTTCTTCAACAAAGTGGTCAAACTTTTCACTTGTATCGGGTGGTTCATCTTCATCTTCAATTAGGGGGTCATTATTGCCGAATGGATATTTCATTGACCACTCAAGATCGACACTCTTTTTAAATGCCCCTAATTGAAGAGGTAGATTGTTGAACTTCCGGTTTTTCAAGGCTTCGTGAGTTTTTACAAATGGTCGTCCCAACACTAGAGGAGCGTCATCGAGGATGACAAAGTCGGTCGGGGTTACCATTTGATTTGTTTGAACCAAGACATCCTCAACTACACCGATTGATTTTATTACTTTCCGATTGGATAGAAAAATGGGTATTTGAAGTGGAGAAAAATCACTAATACTTAATTTTTCGAAAATGTAGTTAGGCATTATGTTAACACAAAGATCTTTATCGATTGTGACATTACTAATAAATGAATTTTGAAAGAAACATGGAACCGGTGTAATGTTAATTTCAAATGGGTCTTCTTTTATTAGTGAGGTTTGATCATTAGTTAACTTAACACTTACCGTTTCGTCAATTTTAGTGTTAGTGTTTAACTCTTTTAAAAACTTAGCATGAGTTGGAACTAAACAATGATTTTCAAAAGAAGGTGACAAGAGATTAATTTCTTCAAAATTAGACTCTTCTTGAATTTTTACGTTGTCGGACTCACCTTTTTCGTTGTTTAACTCATGTGTCGGTTTTTCACTTATTTGTTCTTCCATTTTTACACTTTCAGTTATCTCTTCTTTATTTAATTGTTCTCTTGCGCGGGACTCCTCTTCCCTTGCGTGAGATTCTTTTATATAGCGATCGATAACTCTAAGGTGTTCTAATATCCTATCGGTCACTTCGGTTATAGAAAAAGGATCGGGATTTTCAGCTCTTGAATCCGGTTGTTCGATCCTTTGTTCCTCATAATACCCATATGAAGTAGATGGTTCACACCATTGTTCTTCATTGTGAGCATATGATGGATAAGGGTCATAATTTTATTCTTCATAGTACTCATATGAGGTGGGTTGTTCATGCCATGGTTCCTCATAATAAGCATACGAAGGTGGTGGCTCATATCTTGGTTCCTCAAAGTATGAGTAAGAAGGCTCATACCTTGGTTCATTAAAATATGAGTATGAGGGAGGAGGTTCATACCTTTGGTCTTCATAGGATGTGTATGAAGTCGATGGCTCGTACCTGGCTTCCTCATAGTAGGTGTATGAAGTGGACGGTTGATATGAGTGACAATATTGAACCGAGTGCGGATTACTACAATTAGTGCAATAGTTACTCCTATAATCATCCTCCACATAGATGTAGTTGTAACCTCCTGAGTATTGATCCATAAGAATCACTCAGCAGATCACAACCAAGTCTCTAGATCAGAAAGCAAAAATAAAAACGGAAACAGAGGCTGGACACAGCCCCGTGTTCAGTGGACACGGCCCCTGTGACAACCCTCACTAAACCAGGTATCCGTACAACTTAATTAATAATTAATTACTGCTTAATTACTGTGCTTGCTTGAACTTGTGGATAAACGGCTACTTGAATACTGATACATGTACTTACTTGCATCATACTTTACTTGCTGTCACCCCATGTTTTGCTTACAGCACCTTTGTGACAACCTTGATGCACCAAAAGCACAGTAGCACAATGAACGGATAACCTATTAAACGTGCTGTCATAACTAGCACCAGGCAGATACTGCCTCTAAGGCCTGTAAGAGCCTGAGAAAGTTTGCTACACTAGTGGTGAGTGTAGGGATATGAGAGTTGTAGAACTGCGTCAATGGGAATGAGATTACAGTGACCGGATGTGCCTAAAACGTACCCTAAGTACAAAATTCAGCACTTTAACATTAAAATTCAGCATTAAGCTAACTAATAAAGTGCCAAAACATGAGAAAAATATTACTAGACACTTTCCAAAGTGTCAGGAATAAACTGTGTCACTAAAAATAATTATAACGACACTTTAAAGCTTTGTTAAGCACTTTAACGGATCTCTATCCAACCGAACAACCGGACTTTGCCCGGAACATAAAAATATTTCCATTTACATTGTTTATCTTTTTTTTCTGATCCAGTTAGGGTCCCCGAGTACCCTAACACCCGTTACAACTTACTACATGATAATAGCTAAGTTAACTAACTAATTATCTAACTATAACCTAATTACATAGTTGGAAACCAACCAAGAACCCCCCCCCCCCCTTTACGAATTCGGTCCCCAAGGGGACACCTCTTATACCATGTTGATTTACTTAATCTTCTATGTCCAATATCTAGAGGACACTTAATCCAACGGTTAATGCACATGCTAATTGTCTATAAGTAATCTCTTTAACCCACCATAACTTTTCCATCACATAACTCAACACAAACACTCCCTCTCTCTCTCTCAAAGGCTTCGGCCGAACACCCCCTTGAGCATCCATCCGATTTTGAGCTTTGATCTTGCCATTCCAATCATCTACAAGTGTTAAGGATCGCGTATAAGGAAGCTTGGTGCAATCGGGAGGCGAAGGACCTCTTTACATTGCTTTTATCCACGCATTTTGCGTCTAGATTCTTCCCTAGCCTCGAGCTAGTAGTAAGTTGCTTGAATCACCTTCCCGAACTATTTTAAGGTGGTTAATATGATTTGTAACGGTTAAAAGTCATGAACATACAAGTTGAAGCTTAAAAGTCTACTAAAAATGCTAAAAGTAACGGTTAAAAGCTCATATGTTGTGTAAAACATGTAGTATTTGATTTGTGTAGTTATTTGGACCCGATCTATGTTGTGGTAGCTCGGATCATCATTTAACCCGGGTTGGTCATGATCATGGATCATGACATAAGGTTGTTTTGGAAGTAACAAGGGTTAAAGGATGAAACTCTACCACACACGAATCATGAACTTGTGTAAAATCAATATTACTTACGAAATAGTGTTTAAAACTAGTAGATCTACGGATCTACAAGCGGTATTTTCAAAGGACCAAGTGTCAAGAGAAAACATATTTTTAAAGACGGATCTTTCATAAGCGAGAATGATTTTAGCAAACACACAAGTGTGCGAAAACTTGTGTAACACTAAATTTCGACAAAGAACTAGTTTTGTCAAATTTTACTAGAAGTTGTAAAGATGGAATTTCGTTAAAAACGAGACTTTTACGAAACCGGATTGATTTATACAAAAGATCCACTAAAAGTAATGGGATTTACTTCATATTGTAGATAAACCACAAGTTTATGCATTTTTGCGATTTACAACTATTTTGACTAGTTTGATGGTTTGAATATGGTTTATTGTTGATTGAGAAAATTGTTGGTTTGAATTATAAAAGAAAATGATACGCTTGAAAGCGTGGCCACCTCCAGTTACAGAGGAAACTCTGGCGAAATTTTTCTAAAAACCTAACACTTAGAATTATTTTCACTATAAGTGTTAGAAATACTTTTCGACTTGTTTTCAAATTATAGATTTCGCCACGACTTTATTTTCAAAACATCGAAGGTGTGATTTCACAAAATAAAACTTGGTAAATATATATTTAGTATATATTTTTCATAAAGTCACTTGATATGTGTTTATGATTATTTTGTGAAAATACTAGTATTATTTTTAGGGTAAAAATAATACTATCGAATGTTAATGGATCCAAAATAATACGAACGTCTCTACGATAAATATATAAGTTACACCGGTAATTATTATTACCACTCGATCATTAAAACGTAACTTACGCATTTTAAGAAAATATGACTTAACGCGTATTTTTTTTGTCAAGGTATTATTTTGGGAAAATTTATGTAATAGAAAATATAATATTTTTGAGAAAAATATTTATATTTTGGAGTTAGAAATAAAATATATTCTAAGTGAGACTTAATAATATATTACGATCACACATGTATTAAATCCCCCATCCTTGGGAAGGAAAATGATTACCAAGTATACAGAATGTAAACACGAAATAGTTGTCTAACTATTTCCCAAAAACCTAAACCATAAAGCTAAGGCACGGCAGTCCGTCTAATAGAATTAGTACGTGTAGGTCGTCACACAGCTGCTTGATCAGGAGACATACTTGGTAGAGACGCACCACTGTGAGTTCATGTCCCCCTTTTCTCTTAACTGTTTTCAGTTTTTAACTGCGGGGGTGAAATACATGTTACATACTGCTACGGACAATTACGAATGGTATGGTCAGCTAAGGAAGGAACTGTTAGGTTATGTGATTGGGTAGGTGAAATCTTAAGAACATTAGTCCTCGTAGTACGATCGAGGGATACAAGTGGTAGGCCTATTTGAGCATAACAAACCCCACCCATGTGCCCTAAGATTGGACCATGTGGTGACCTTGTCTTAACACCACCCATGCGCCCTAAGGTTGGACCATGTGGTGACCTCGTCTTAACACCACCCATGCGCCCTCAGGTTGGACCATGTGGTGACCCTGTCGTAACACCACCCATGCGCCCTCAGGTTGGACCATGTGGTGACCTTGTCCTATCCCCTCCCATGCGCCCGCAGGTTGGACCATGTGGTTACACATTAACTAATATGTTTCCTTATTTGCTTTCATACCAGTGTTTACAAAACATTCATACTTACAATGATTATAAAGGTTTATTCGCGCGCACATACTAAACACATGAACTCGCTCAACAATTTTTGTTGATTTTTCCAACTTACATGTATTTCAGGGAATTAAAGGATCTGGCACGGTATGGCACGTTTTCCCGCTGCACTAGTTACGAGGTCATCCGGGTTTAGGGAATGTGACTCTTTCCTGGACAAGTCACAGTCCTTAAACTGTGTTTATGTCATGTTGATGTTTGTGTTGTTGAACAATGTCGTTAGGATGTGTTTCCGTTGAGACAATGTTGTTGTATTTGGTTTTTAAAACTCAATCGAATGGATGATCTGCATGGTTTTATTTTTCATATAGCTTTGTTGTGATTAAGCTATGGTATTAAGAAGTCACACCAAATTAACCCACGCTTCCGCAAAGCCAGGGTGTGACAGCTTGGTATCAGAGCTCTGATCATAGCGAACTAGGATTCCTTCTCGAGTCTAGACTATGATCACTAGGGCTCTCACGAAAACATTTTTACTGCATACCACTTAAGTCCAGATCCAAAACGTTTTTACAAACAAATGTTGAGCGCATTTTATTTATTGTTTTTAGGCTCAGTCTTGAAGGCTGAGGCTCGGCCTCAGTGGCCGAGGCTCGATCTGAGAGATCGAGGTAGTTGGCTAGTGGGACTAGGAGAATTGGCTAGTGGGACTAGGAAGAGCAGTCTGAGAGGCTGGGAGGCTAGTGGGACTAGGAGAATTAATTGATTGCTTACTTGGTGACTAATATGTTAATATGATTATATGATTGATTGTTATACGTATGTGTGTTTGTGTTACAAACGTCATGCCTTCATCATGTAATTGAAAGATGGACACTACGAATCCCATGGCCATAGTATCAGACGACATAGTTTCATCGGAGCACGAGGTGTACATTTCCGATACTACCGGCACAGACGATGACGACTTTCAGCCCTTTGCACTGCCTGATGACGTAGCAGAGCCTGCTGATGGCCATCTTGTTGGGAATTTGCCACTCGCGGTGGTCCCTGCTCCTGTGCCCTTGCCGCTTATCCCGTTGTTGATACACCCCCCCGACGTTGTCTCTGACAAAGATAACGATCTATTAGAGGAGGACCCAATGGAGGGCAAGGCCCTATTGCTGCTGGTGATAGCCTACCACTTGCTGACGTTCCTGCAAGAAGAGGCTCATGCCCATGCACCCGTCCCAGACCCATTTGAGTCTGTGGCATCTGCTCCATCACTCGCGCAGGGAGCGCAGCACTATTCGCATGACACACACCCTGTTAGAGCATCGTCCGCTGCACCTGCCCCTGCCCCGAGTTTCGCGATCGAACATGATATTGATGATGATTTCGACCCTATGTTTGTTGATCCAGCTGATTTTGAGATGGAGTTTGTTGATCCGGAGCCGGTTGTGGCCCCTGAGCCAGGCATTGCTCCTGATCCTGCATTGGAGCATGACCCTGTTCATGCCAATGCACCTGCTGTTGCTCCTTGATTGATCATCTGCTTGGACGAGAGAAAATTGGGGTAACTGTGCAAGACAATTTATTATTACGGGGGCCCACGTAATAACTACTTGTAGTGCACAGAAATCCTGATGGACTCTACGAGTCAAGCTAATGAAAACCAATGTAGCAGGAAATAACTAAAACTCGAATGACCAAGGCGATGTGGCCTCGAGTTCATTCTATTGCAAGCAACAAGCCAAATTGGCAAGCCTATGTGAAGGCTCAGAAATTATTTCCTCGCTCATACACCGAGTATATTTACGTGTAAAATTGGGTGAGTACACGATGGCTTATGGTGCCATATATCTCATAGACAATTGAAACGTTGTCTAACCCGCTTCATACCACTTCGACAGAAGAGATTGTCACCCAGACGTGACACAAACACCAGTACATTGCCACGGACAGAAGCCGAGCTGCAAAAGCGCATCTCACAGGCAACTGCACGACGTAAAGCCCTCCACTCTAAGCACAGCAATGGCACCACTGGGAACAACCCCCCCCCCAACTGGCTGCACCTATAAGCAGTCCCTGAACTGCAAGTCTTTGAACCTTGACGAAACAGGAGGCGTCGTGGCATTTGTTCGTTGGTCCGAAAAGACCGACTCCATTCTAAGAATGAGTAACTGTTCGCCCCAACAGAGTGTTACCTATATCTCGGGGTTATTTCTAGATGGCACACTCTCATAATGGAACCTCCAGGTTCAGACCCTTGGTACAAGATACTGCTAATGCACTGAGCTGGGACGAGCTCAAAGGAATGATGGAGAAGAAATACAATTCTAGGGCTGGAAACCAGAAGCGTGAGGTAGAGTTCCGGAATTGAAAATGGACGGACCAGAGATTCCTGAATACATCCAGCAATCTCACGACTTGTCTAGGGTCGTCCCCTACTTAGTCAAACCGGAGTTCAAAAGGATGGAACGATTCATTTGGGGACTTGCACCCCAGATCAGGGGCATGGTTACTACCTCGAAGCCCTCAACCATTGCAGAGACTATCAATATGGGTGATTGATTTATAACATGAGATGTTATGTGATTGAGTTATTTATAACATGAGATGTTATGTGTTGATATTGTTGTATACTTACGTACACTTTACTTACTATGACCTGACCCATACGATCATCATTTAGAAGATGCCTCCAAGACGGGATGTACGCATACCCACCAACGAGGCGGAACTTCAGGGAATCATTGCTGCAGTCATCGCACAATACGAGGCCCATCGCTCCGAGCGCAATGGAGGTACCTCAGGAAATAACCCACCCAACGGCTGCACCTACAAGCAGTTCTTAGGCTGCCAGCCCCTACATTTCGACGGCACTGGGGGTGCCGAAGCCTTCGTACGCTGGATTGAGAAGACAGACACTGTTTTGCGTGCGAGCAAATGCGCCCTAAGAGATCAGGTCACGTACATTTCCGGGCTGTTCCGAGATGGGGCTCTGTCATGGTGGAAACTTCAGGTTCAGACAATGGGCGAGGCTGCTGCGAATGCTCTATCATGGGACGAGCTGAAAGAGCTAATGCATAAAAAGTACTGTTCGAGAACGGAAAGCCAGAAGGTAGAAACTGAGTTCTGGAACTTGAAGATGGAAGGTCCAAAAATAGCTGAGTATGTGGAGAAGTTCCAAGTTCTATCGCGTATCGTTCCTTACATGGTAGATCCGGAGTTTAAGAGGATTGAGCGTTTCATTTGGGGATTGGCACCCCAAATCATGAGCATGGTAACGACATCAAAGCCTGCAACAATCACTGAGGCCATCAATCTAAGTGTAGCCCTGACGGAAGAGGCAATCAGGATGAACAAATTTTCAACCTTTGAGGAGAAGAAGGAGACTCATGTAGAGTCATCTGGGGACAACAAGAGGAAGTTGGCGAATTTCAAACAGGGTACCCAGTCGAGTAGCAACGACAAGGCCAAAAAGAGAAAAGAGTACACGGGTATCCTACCAAAGTGCGACAACTGTCGACGTCACCATAACGGGCGGTGTAGATATGGAAAATGTGGTAACTGTGGCAAGGTGGGACATGTCAAGGAAACGTGTCGGCAAGGTACTAAACATGGAAATAGAGGTCAAGATGGTAGCGGAAGTCGCGGAGGAAATAACAATGACAACAACTATCAAGGCAGGGATGGTGACGATCAAGGCTGTGGCCAAGCATGTTTTAATTGCGGTGATGTGGGGCATTTCAGGAAGTATTGCCCTAAGAACACTCAGGCACGTGGATGAAAGCTCAACAGCGGGGATAGAATCCAAGCGTGGATATCGGTACGTCTCATAATAGTCAATGTTATGCTCTATCTGACAGTATTGTCAAATTTTAGCTTCAGAAAATATAGTTGTTTTAGTAGTAAGTAACCTAGATACCCAGTTCTCGATAGAACAAGCCTAACGGAAGCTTCGATGTGATAATTGGGATGGACTGGTTGTCGAACAACCCGGCGGAGATTGGCATCCGCGCCCCGACGACGAACGGAGAAATGATTGTGATTCATGGAGCAGGATACGCTCCTACGGATTATCAGGCAAAGAAGACACAAAAATTTTCGCACAAAGGATGTGTTGCATTCTTGGCTCATGTCGTGGAAAAAGAAGCCGAAGAACCAAAACTCGAAGATATCCCTGTGATTGGAGAATACCCCGAAGTCTTCCTCGAAGACTTGCCGGAATCGTCTCCTCAACGATTAGTCGAATCCCGCGTCGATTTAATTCCAGGCACTGCACCCGTAGTCGATGCATCGTAGCGACTTACATTTTCGGAGATGCAAGGATTGACAGAGAAGTTTTAGCAATGGATAGAGAAGGAAGATAACAGACCAAAATTCCCTTTTGGGGTAACCCCATTCCTACTCGTCAAAAAGAAGGATGATGATTTTCAAATAAACATCAACTACCGGGAGCTGAACAAGCTGACGATCAAGAATAGATACCCTCTGCCAAGAATTGATGATCTGTTTGACCAACTGCAAGGCTCAAGCTTTTACTCAAAGATCGATTTGCGATCTGGATACCATCAGTTAAGGATACAAGAGGAGAGTATCCAGAAGACAGCCTTCAGAACTCGTTATGGACACTACGAGTTCCTTGTTATGCCGTTTGGTTTGACAAACGCACCTGCAGTCTTTATGGACTTAATGAATAGAGTTTGCAAGCCGTACTTGGACAAGTTCGTGATTGTGTTTATCGACAACATCTTGATTTATTCAAGAACAAAGGCTGAGCACGAACAGCATCTAAGAGCTATTTTGGAGCTGCTAAAGAAGGAACAGTTGTATGCCAAGTTCGCTAAGTGCGAGTTTTGGCTACGTGAAGTACAATTTCTTGGACACGTGGTGAATGGAGATGGAATCCACGTGGATCCAACCAAGATCGAAGCGATCAAGAATTGGGAAACGCCAAAGACGCCAACCGAGATTCGACAATTCTTGGGTTTGGCTAGCTACTATCGAAGGTTCATTGAGGATTTTTCATAAATCGCTCAACCTTTGACACTCCTCACGCAGAAAGATAAGAAGTTTGATTGGGGAATCAAACAGGAAGAAGCGTTCCAGATATTGAAGGATAAGCTTTGCAATGCGCCAATCTTAGCACTACCAGAAGGTACAGATGATTTTGTGGTATACTGCGACGCTTCGCGTCAAGGATTGGGTTGCGTGTTGATGCAACGCCAGAAGGTTATTGCTTACGCATCACGTCAATTGAAAGTACATGAAAAGAACTATACCACACATGATTTGGAACTTGGCGTAGTGGTATTTGCATTAAAGATCTGGAGACACTACCTTTATGGTACAAAGTGTACAATCTTCACAGATCACAAGAGCCTACAGCACATATTCAATCAGAAGGAGCTGAATATGAGGCAGAGACGATGGGTTGAGTTGCTGAACGATTACGACTGCGAGATAAAGTACCACCCAGGGAAGGCGAATGTGGTCGCCGATGCCCTAAGTCGAAAGGAGAGGATCAAGCCCATAAGGGTTAGGGCTTTAGAAATGATTATCCGAACCGATCTTTCCTTGCGCATTCGTGCCGCGCAGAAAGAAGCTCTCAAGGAAGGAAACCTTGAAGAAGAATATCTACGTGGGATGGAGAAGCTACTGGTACCAAACGAGGAAGGAACGTTATGTTTTGAGAAAAGGATTTGGGTTCCTTGGTTTGGAGGTTTAAGGAAAGTTATTTTTGATGAAGCTCACAAGTCGCGGTACTCTATCCACCCAGGAGCGGATAAGATGTACCAAGATCTCAAAGATTACTATTGGTGGCCTAGGATGAAAGGCGATGTTGCTGTTTATGTCAGCAAATGTTTAACATGCGCTAAGGTTAAAGCGGAATACCAGAAGCCTTCAGGACTTCTGCAACAACCTGAGATTCCCAAGTGGAAATGGGAACAAATCTCAATGGATTTTATTACAAAATTGCCAAGAACGCCGAGAGGCCATGACACTATCTGGGTGATAGTGGACCGATTAACAAAGTCAGCACACTTCTTACCTATCAGAGAGAAGGATAATACGAGCAAGTTGGCCGAAATTTACATGAGAGAGATCGTTACGCGCCATGGAGTACCTCTCTCAATCATCTCTGATAGAGACGGAAGGTTTGTGTCAAGGATATGGCAATCCTTCCAAGAAGCTTTTGGCTCACAATTAAATCTGAGCACTGCGTTTCATCCGCAAACTGACGGTCAAAGCGAGCGAACGATACAGACCTTGGAAGACATGCTGAGAGCGTGTGTTATGGATTTGGGCGGTAGCTGGGATAAGCATTTGCCTTTGGTCGAATTTTCATACAACAACAGCTACCACACCAGTATTGGCGTCGCGCCATTCGAAGCCCTTTTACGGACGCAAGTGCCGATCACCCCTATGTTGGGCTGACACAGGTGATAGGCAACTTGCTGGTCCCGAAATCGTCCAAGAGACGACAGACAAGATTGCGCAGATTCGAAAACGCATCGAAGCAGCTCGCCACAGACAGAAAGCCTATGCAGATCCAAACCGGAAACACTTGGAATTCCAAGTTGGAGATATGGTTTTATTGAAAGTTTCACCCTGGAAGGGTGTGGCACGCTTCGGAAAGCGTGGGAAGTTAAATCCGCGCTACATTGGTCCTTTCAGAGTTTTGGAAAGAATAGGACTAGTAGCATATAAGCTGGACTTACCTGCTGAACTCCATTCAGTTCACGATACATTTCATGTATCCAACCTGAAGAAAAGTCCAACTCAAGATACCATTGCCATTCCCACCGACGAGATTCATGTTGACGACACGCTCCATTTCGTTGAAGAACCGGTTGAGGTTACGGATCGGAAAGTGAACAAGACCCGCCGGAGCAGTGTCAAGCTCGTCAAAGTTCGTTGGAATGCCAGACATGGTCCTGAATACACTTGGGAGTGTGAGGACCGAATGAAAGAGAAATACCCCCACTTATTTCCTAAGAGCCCTGCATCTACAAGCAGAACTTAAAATTTCGGGACAAAATTTTTCTAACGGGGGGAGAATGTGACAACCCTCACTAAACCAGGTATCCGTACAACTTAATTAATAATTAATTACTGCTTAATTAATGTGCTTGCTTGAACTTGTGGATAAACAGCTACTTGAATACTGATACATGTACTTACTTGCATCATACTTTACTTGCTGTCACCCCATGTTTTGCTTACAGCACCTTTGTGACAACCTTGATGCACCAAAAGCACAGTAGCACAATGAACGGATAACCTATTAAACGTGCTGTCATAACTAGCACCAGGCAGATACTGCCTCTAAGGCCTGTAAGAGCCTGAGAAAGTTTGCTACACTAGTGGTGAGTGTAGGGATATGAGAGTTGTAGAATTGCGTCACTAGGAATGAGATTACAGTGACCGGATGTGCCTAAAACGTACTCTAAGTACAAAATTCAGCACTTTAACATTAAAATTCAGCATTAAGCTAACTAATAAAGTGCCAAAACATGAGAAAAATATTACTAGACACTTTCCAAAGTGTCAGGAATAAACTGTGTCACTAAAAATAATTATAACGACACTTTAAAGCTTTGTTAAGCACTTTAACGGATCTCTATCCAACCGAACAACCGGACTTTGCCCGGAACATAAAAATATTGCCATTTACATTGTTTATCTTTTTTTTTCTGATCCAGTTAGGGTTCCCGAGTACCCTAACACCCGTTACAACTTACTACATGATAATAGCTAAGTTAACTAACTAATTATCTAACTATAACCTAATTACATAGTTGGAAACCAACCAAGAACCCCCCCCCCCCTTTACGAATTCGGTCCCCAAGGGGACACCTCTTGTACCATGTTGATTTACTTAATCTTCTATGTCCAATATCTAGAGGACACTTAATCCAATGGTTAATGCACATGCTAATTGTCTATAAGTAATCTCTTTAACCCACCATAACTTTTCCATCACATAACTCAACACAAACACTCCCTCTCTCTCTCTCAAAGGCTTCGGCCGAACACCCCCTTGAGCATCCATCGGATTTCGAGCTTTGATCTTGCCATTCCAATCATCTACAAGTGTTAAGGATCGCGTATAAGGAAGCTTGGTGCAATCGGGAGGCGAAGGACCTCTTTACATTGCTTTTATCCACGCATTTTGCGTCTAGATTCTTCCCTAGCCTCGAGCTAGTAGTAAGTTGCTTGAATCACCTTCCCGGACTATTTTAAGGTGGTTAATATGATTTGTAACGGTTAAAAGTCATGAACATACAAGTTGAAGCTTAAAAGTCTACTAAAAATGCTAAAAGTAACGGTTAAAAGCTCATATGTTGTGTAAAACATGTAGTATTTGATTTGTGTAGTTATTTGGACCCGATCTATGTTGTGGTAGCTCGGATCATCATTTAACCCAGGTTGGTCATGATCATGGATCATGACATAAGGTTGTATTGGAAGTAACAAGGGTTAATGGATGAAACTCTACCACACACGAATCATGAACTTGTGTAAAATCAATATTACTTACGAAATAGTGTTTAAAACTAGTAGATCTACGGATCTACAAGCGGTATTTTCAAAGGACCAAGTGTCAAGAGAAAACATATTTTTAAAGACGGATCTTTCATAAGCGAGAATGATTTTAGCAAACACACAAGTGTGCGAACACTTGTGTAACACTAAATTTCGACAAAGAACTAGTTTTGTCAAATTTTACTAGAAGTTGTAAAGATGGAATTTCGTTAAAAACGAGACTTTTACGAAACCGGATTGATTTATACAAAAGATCCACTAAAAGTAATGGGATTTACTTCATATTGTAGATAGACCACAAGTTTATGCATTTTTGCGATTTACAACTATTTTGACTAGTTTGATGGTTTGAATATGGTTTATTGTTGATTGAGAAAATTGTTGGTTTGAATTATAAAAGAAAATGATACGCTTGAAAGCGTGGCCACCTCCAGTTACAGAGGAAACTCTGGCGAAATTTTTCTAAAAACCTAACACTTAGAATTATTTTCACTATAAGTGTTAGAAATACTTTTCGACTTGTTTTCAAATTATAGATTTCGCCACGACTTTATTTACAAAACATTGGAGGTGGGATTTCACAAAATAAAACTTGGTAAATATATATTTAGTATATATTTTTCATAAAGTCACTTGATATGTGTTTATGATTATTTTGTGAAAATACTAGTATTATTTTTAGGGTAAAAATAATACTATCGAATGTTAATGGATCCAAAATAATACGAACGTCTCTACGATAAATATATAAGTTACACCGGTAATTATTATTACCACTCGATCATTAAAACGTAACTTACGCATTTTAAGAAAATATGACTTAACGCGTATTTTTTTTGTCAAGGTATTATTTTGGGAAAATTTATGTAATAGAAAATATAATATTTTTGAGAAAAATATTTATATTTTGGAGTTAGAAATAAAATATATTCTAAGTGAGACTTAATAATATATTACGATCACACATGTATTAAATCCCCCATCCTTGGGAAGGAAAATGATTACCAAGTATACAGAATGTAAACACGAAATAGTTGTCTAACTATTTCCCAAAAACCTAAACCATAAAGCTAAGGCACGGCAGTCCGTCTAATAGAATTAGTACGTGTAGGTCGTCACACAGCTGCTTGATCAGGAGACATACTTGGTAGAGACGCACCACTGTGAGTTCATGTCCCCCTTTTCTCTTAACTGTTTTCAGTTTTTAACTGCGGGGGTGAAATACATGTTACATACTGCTACGGACAATTACGAATGGTATGGTCAGCTAAGGAAGGAACTGTTAGGTTATGTGATTGGGTAGGTGAAATCTTAAGAACATTAGTCCTCGTAGTACGATCGAGGGATACAAGTGGTAGGCCTATTTGAGCATAACAAACCCCACCCATGTGCCCTAAGATTGGACCATGTGGTGACCTTGTCTTAACACCACCCATGCGCCCTAAGGTTGGACCATGTGGTGACCTCGTCTTAACACCACCCATGCGCCCTCAGGTTGGACCATGTGGTGACCCTGTCGTAACACCACCCATGCGCCCTCAGGTTGGACCATGTGGTGACCTTGTCCTATCCCCTCCCATGCGCCCGCAGGTTGGACCATGTGGTTACACATTAACTAATATGTTTCCTTATTTGCTTTCATACCAGTGTTTACAAAACATTCATACTTACAATGATTATAAAGGTTTATTCGCGCGCACATACTAAACACATGAACTCGCTCAACAATTTTTGTTGATTTTTCCAACTTACATGTATTTCGGGGAATTAAAGGATCTGGCACGGTATGGCACGTTTTCCCGCTGCACTAGTTACGAGGTCATCCGGGTTTAGGGAATGTGACTCTTTCCTGGACAAGTCACAGTCCTTAAACTGTGTTTATGTCATGTTGATGTTTGTGTTGTTGAACAATGTCGTTAGGATGTGTTTCCGTTGAGACAATGTTGTTGTATTTGGTTTTTAAAACTCAATCGAATGGATGATCTGCATGGTTTTATTTTTCATATAGCTTTGTTGTGATTAAGCTATGGTATTAAGAAGTCACACCAAATTAACCCACGCTTCCGCAAAGCCAGGGTGTGACAGCCCCGTGTACAGAATCTGTATCTGGGCGTTTTAATTAAAGTTACTAATTTTGTTGAGCACGGGGGCGTGTTTAGTGAGCACGGCCCCGTGTTCAGCTTCTGTTACTGGGTGTTTTATGAAAAATGTGCAGCACGGCCCCGTGTTCAGTGAGCACGGCCCGTGTTCAGGTCACTGTAAATGTAAAACTAAACTAAAATGCAGAAAAATGTGCGCGCTTTTTGAAAAAGTTTTGGAAAACTGATTAGGCCGTCGATTTTAAGCTTTCTTAAAATCCTTGTGTCCCCGGCAGCGGCGCCAAAAACTTGATGTGTGTGAGTGTTTTTAGTTTTTAATGTATATATTAAGCCCTTTTTAACACTTTTTAGCCAAGTTTTAAATTTATAAAACACGATATTTACTAACACTAAACACACATATGGGCAAGTGCACCCATCATGAGCGTAGTATAGTGTTGGCAAGATACCGAGGTCGTCCAAGGACACAAGCGCTTTTAGTACCGGTTTATCCTCAACGTCTAATCAAATCAAAAGTTTAGAAAAAAGTTTTAAACTAAGAAAATAAAAACTATCTAAAATGCTGAAAAATAAAAGAAAAACAGATAGACAAGATGAATCACTTGGCTCCGATTCGTGTTTAGTGTAACCTTTGATTATTTCCGCACTTTTGCACTATTTAAGAGATTATCTTAGTTATTGTAGTAGGCCCCTCTTTTGGAGGTGACGTTACCCTCAACCCAGTAGTTTGAGTCGGCAAGGATACAATCCTAAAGGGTCGGATTATTGAAAGATAATTAATTAAGTTATTAATGCATAATGTGGTAGGCCCCTCTTTTGAAGGCGATGTTACCCTCGGCTAAGTAGTCTGAGTCAGCAGGGATACAGTCCTAAGTAGCCGGGTTAAAATATTAATAGTAGTTTAACTTATGAGGGGATCAAAGAGTTTGGACCCCCGCCATCCAATACCGTTAAGTATTGAAGGAGGTCCTACTAAATCTGACCCAGGTCCTTTGCAGGATCTATACACTGAACAATGGCAAGACTCTTACCAAACCGTTCCCTTAACCCCCGACCAGGTAGCCAACATACCTCCATATAGACCGTGGAGATATGAATGGTGAAAATCTTATATTTTATATAGACAGTAAAATAATGCCAAGACACCACGGACATACGATAAGGAAGAATCACCTTCAACATAAGAAACTAGTTATTAAAGTCATTAATACATAACCAATTAAAAAGTGCGAAAAGATTAAAAATAAAAAGTATTACACTAGACACTTTGTCTTCACCAAGTGATGTAAGAGACTTAGGCAAACATGGCCTTGATTGTCAAGAACTCTTACGATCAATCTTGGATCCCGAGATGACTCACACACTCTATGATGGACAATGGATGATGGTGGTGGATGATGGTGTTATGGTGGTGGTGGGTGGTGGGTGAAGTGTGAGAGAGGTGGTGTGCCAAGGGATGGTTTGAGCTTGAACCAAGCACTCCTATTTATAGGCTGAACAGAAGCTCGGGCACGGCCCCGTGTCCACATCTTTCTCTGTCTTCATTAATTTCTCTTGTCTTTATTAGTTGACCACGACCCCGTGTCCGCTGGGCACGACCCCGTGTGCAGAAGCATATCTCTACTATCAAGATTTGCCTGGATTCTACGAATCTTATAGTTGACCACGGCCCCGTGTCCGCTGAGCACGGTCCCGTGGTGGGCGATGGAAGCTTCTACAACTTTGTCTTTTATGCTGACACTTGGGCATGCCCCCGTGCTCACTGAGCACGGGGCGTGTTCAGCCTTCTGCTCTCTTGTTTTGCTTGGGAAGATGCTTTCGGGGAGGTCGGGCATGCCACGTTTATTCCTTTTCTTGTATTTATGTTAGATTTAGCTGCCTTTTTGTTTCTTTTGTTAATTTGAGCTCATTTAATCCTGAAAATATAAAAGGAAGACAAAAACACACTTTTTCCAACATTAGTACTAAAAAAGGGTTAGTTTTATGCCACAATTGATGTAATTTATATGTTTCATTTTGCACACATCAGTGATTCTATCACATAGGGCTTGTTTTCATCAAAATAAGTGAGTTTCTCACATTTTCATATACGTCAAAACAGATGATAAATGGTATACTCACCAGTAAGATGAACTGTCGTGCATACCTTGATACGGGAATGTGTCGTGATGTGGATGAACACCGGTCGGTAAGTATAAATCATACCTTAACGTATCTCCTCGCCATGATTACATATGATAAGTTGAGCTTATGTGGATAACAATACCGATAATTGTTATAGGATGCTTATCTAAATGTTAACTAACTGAACAACAAGAGCGTTTTGGCGTGACCGTACACTGATATGATTCTCTTACCCTCGAAACTCGCAAAAAGAATGTTTGTATATATTTACTTTTCTTAGTTTCTGCAACTCTGTATATATTTATTTACTGCTTTCAGTCTTTAAGATAATAAAAGTTAAAAAGATTTTATTTACTGCTTTCAGTCTTTAAGTTTGAAATATTCAAAATGCCAAAAAGATTTTAGGTGTGTTTTAATATAAACTTTATAAAAGTCAAAAAGATTTTATTTCTGCTTTAGTTTTGATTAACCGATGTTGGAACTCAAGTCTTCGTTACCTGAAATCTGATTGAAAACCAAAACGACTGAATCTTCATAAACGGTCAGAGTTTGCAAGTTTTGAAAGTTAATAATCAAAATTGAAAAATCTGTTAACTTTTCAAACTAAATGTCGAACGGTAGTTGAATGAGAATTGATCTCATTTGTGTCATTTGTTTAAATGTTAACTATATTCCAAGCAGTTGTTCTCATTACGTGTTTAGCTTTCTTGCATGTGCAGATGCTAAAGGCGAAGAGAACGTGTTCGATGACAAGCTTCGGAATGAAGACACGACGTGAAGGCACTCAAATGATAAAGATGATCGAGTTGCCGCTGATCACTCATCAACACCACAAGGATCTAAAGTATTGAAGATCAAAAGATTCACAAGCATAATCAAAGGGGGGGTTTATTGATACACTTCCTAGATAAAAGCAGGAGTTTGTTAATACACTTTCTACTTACAACACATGAAGTCTTTGAAGATCCTTTCCGAGAATGAAGATCCATCAAGAGATGGAGAACGAGATTACGAACCTCGCGAGCAGCATCCAAGGGGGAGTTTGTTGATACATATTGTGTGGATACGGCTCGGCTCAGTTCGACTCGACTACGAAGTAAAGGCCGTAGTCAAGACAACCTCCTGTCTTGACTCGGTATGCTATTACTTTGTATCGAACGATGTAAATGCAAACTGCGTGTGTGCAGTTTGCATATTGTTTATGTTTATATATTGTCCATTTGTTTGAAGCCCAACATGAGAGCCCAACAGGAGACAAAGTCCTCCATGATGAAGATGAAGTCCAAGCCCAAGCCCAAGTCCCTTTGGCCCAACATCATGTGACGAAGACTCTTCTGTTTGGCGAAATCCCTTTTGGGGAAAACCCTTTTGTGGTGAAAACCAAATGGGACGAAAACACATGGGACGAAATCCCTTGTATGGCGAAATCACCATATGGGACGAAATCAGGAGTGATTTCGTCTGGTCCTTGGATTTCGTCAATGGGTTTTCGTCAAGACCTGGTTTTCGTCGATCATCTACTATATAAGCACAGACATTAGACAGAAAAACTAACGGAAGTCTGAAGAGATTTCGGAGCGAACACTGTAAACACACACACATTGGGCTGTTCATGAGCCGAGCCGAGCCGAGCCAGGCCAAGCTCGGGCTCGGCTCGATTATAAACCGAGCTGGCTCGGCTCGGCTCGGATTTGAAACCGAGCTGAAAATCTAAGCTCGGGCTCGGCTTGGTTTTAAACCGAGCTAGCTCAGCTCGGCTTGGTTTGGCTCGATTTTATAAAAAAAACTAATATATACCTCTTAAAATTTAATAGCCTAAAATATTATTCAATAATTTAAAAGAATATATTCAAAATAAGTTCAACCTAATACAATTCAAACCAAAATCAAGTTTAACAACGCAAAATAAGTTTTAATTTCAATAAAATACAATATTAGTTCATTAGTATGGTAATCAATCTTCAAATATGCCATAAATATCAAATTACAAACCTATATACATGTAAATAATAATCAGATTTTTTGTAATATATTATAATGTATATAAAATTAAAACTTATTATAAGTAAAATAATTCGAGCTAAACCGAGCCGAGCTACAAAGCGAGCCAAACCGAGCCAAGCTAGGCTCACTTTCTAACCGAGCCGAGCCGGCTCGGCTCACTTTTAAACCGAGCCAAATCGAGCGAGCTTTTTCCGAGCTAAATCCGAGCGAGCTCCGAGCCGCGAGCTTTTTGAACAGCCCTACACACACTGAGAGTTTATGAGAGCATCTTGTAAACATTGTAATGTAACCGTTTTCTAGATTAATACAATGGAGTGTTAATCGGTGAATCTTGTGTTTTACGTGTTCGTGACTTGGTTTAACTTACCCGTTTGGATTCCGCACTTTCGGGTTTTGTCGGAAAACAGGGAATAGAGGTTACTCGATCCTCCTGGTGGACCTACAACATATATTATTTATAGGGGGTAAGACCATACGGAGTCGACGTTATTTTTTGGGTTGGAAGCCATTCCACGTCGGGCACACCAGCGCTTGTGGTGGCATGGGGGTGTCGTGCTGGTGTGGACGGGGTTTTCCATCGGCGTGGAGGGCTTTTGGTCGGTGGTGTGGAGGCTCTTGATTGGTGGGTGTAGTTTGGGTTGGTTTTGATTGATTGATGTTTATTTTATATATATTTTTTTAATAACGCCACTTTGATTCCCCTTTCACTCCGTGTTTTTTTTATCACGCCCCTCTGCTGACGTGGCTGTCACATGACGCCTCATGCCCCTCCACTCAGTGTGTTTTATGAGGTTAATTTGAAGCTTCAAAGGCTTAAAAAAACCATTGTAGCCAATGGTTTTTCTGATGTATTTCAAAATTCGTTTGTTAAAATTTGTTCACCTTTGTTCAGTTACATATGTTCGTTTATGATCGTATGACTTTGTTTGCCATTGCCTATTGTGGCAATGTTTATTTATACTATTAACGAACAAACACAAACAAACACAAATACTTTTGTCTTTTTAACAAATGAACACGCATTAGAAAACACCGTTTGTTTAATTGTCCGTATTAGATCATATGTTTGGTTAAGTTAAATGAACAAATACAAAAATACATTCTTCGTGTTCTTTATGTTCATTTACAGCCATAATTATCTAAAAACTTCAATATGTGACCCTACCCGAAAATTTGGACGTTGATTAATAGAATAAAATGAGGAAAAAGACGACATAGAGAATAAAACATGGTTAATATTTATTCCACCAATAACGAATTCAATTTTCCAAATAAACAGATGCATGATCAACAGGAAGTAGACAAAGAAGATACATGAT
Organism: Helianthus tuberosus; assembly: GCA_030545235.1. Classification (NCBI taxonomy): domain Eukaryota; kingdom Viridiplantae; phylum Streptophyta; class Magnoliopsida; order Asterales; family Asteraceae; genus Helianthus; species Helianthus tuberosus. The sequence goes on along the minus strand of CM060428.1, from coordinate 79,036,150 downwards.
CAAAAGCGACTATTCCAACCAAGAGCTAGTGCTAATATTGGTTACTCAATTTTTTGGTTTCTTGACATCGGTGACACGCGGTTTCTCGAGTTCTAGATCTACCCCTGATTTCCCGGCTGCCTGACTTCGAGCCAGCAAATATAAAAAGTAATAGACGAGACCAAGAAGCACGCTCAGAAGGCCTATAATACCGGCTGCACCGAAGACCCCGGGCCTTAGAGTGTAACAATAGAACACATCATTGACATCTATCTCCACACCTTTTTCACCACTTAATATTGCCCCCACAATAAATAGAATGACAGCTACTATAGACATAATCCTGTATAAAACATATAAATATTAGCTGACTTTATTATCTGTTGTACTTATTATTTGTATCATTAGTCTGTTAGTCATTCATTCATCTCTAGCTTCTTCTTCATCATCATACTCAGTAAATCCCACCAATAGCAAAGCTAAGTTAGGGTTTCAAGAGGGTAAGATGTAGACAACCTTACCTCTACCCCGTAGGAATAGAAATGTTGCCTCCAGTGAGACCCCCGGCTCCGTAGTAGTTTTGCGTCAAGCCTTGGACATAAGGCACATAACACTTAGTAATTGAGACAACTGCCGATTAGTGTTTGTACCCCTTGTCTTTCGGCTATCAACGCCACCACATGATGCACGATTAACCATCCCCCTCTTTTAACGTTATTTTCACGAAATTAGTAAAATAACGTTAACATTAGTGCATTTTCACTTTTGTCCCCCGAACGCCCACACATATGTACATTATATGCGCATACCGCAAGCAGGGCATCATCTGTAGCTTAAATATCAGAATAATTACATACCATGATATAAGAATACAGAGTCGGGCGAATTTGGATGCGCTAGGGATAGGTCGACAACCTGAACAACAACCACCAGTGGTTGCTGTGATGATGGTGCGGGCTATAACAAGAGCCACGACTGATGCTATGGCTATACGCATGACTGGACTACTCGGGTAGTCGCATTCAGGATCGAGACCATTGTAAACCACTTTTAGTTGAGATTTCTGCCATGCATATGTACATTACAACATGCATATTTATTAGTATTTGTAAAGATTAATGCATATACAACAGCTTGCATTTGTTTTCATTTTTTGTTGATGGTTTACCTTAGGCTTCAATGCTTCAGCAGCGAAACCCGCAAGGGCAACTGCGATCCCGAGTGCCGCCAAGACAAGGCTGACCAAAACTGTTTTGATCTCCATTTCCTACCCCCTTTAAAAACGGGTTTATTATTGTTATTGATAAAAATGGTATCTGGTTTATAGTTGGGGGACTGTGCCTTGGTGGTCACGAAATGGAATCAGCATTGGGGGAGTTTACAACCATGGAGAAACTATATATTAGTCATTTAAGTTTTGTGGATTTCATAAACTACAGTATATGTCTTTGTAACGCTTTAGGTAAATCTCACATATGTCTATCGTGAACAGAAAAGATGTTGGATGGGCGATCTGTTCGTAAGTACCATTATAGGCAACTACACACAAATAAGCGAGCTACTTGTGAGAAAAACTTACCTTTTTTACTACCGCGTTAAACATTATTTTTAAGAATTACTTTCAACATTATCTTTTTTGGTTTTTAATTTCAAATACATATTTGTTACACCAACAAACTTAGATTTGTTCTTTTAACTACTTTCTTGACGTTTTTGCAAGGCATACCTGAAACCATGTGCTGTCGAGATGTATTTAACGTTGTCAAGAAATGACCGACTCATGGTAGGTTATGTTAGTGAGGAATGGGATCGTCATCTGAAGTTACAAAGCAGTGATCTAACAGACATTAGGCATGCAAATTTGTTATCTTTGGACCTACAGACCGAAGCAACAATGTGTTATGTGTGAACATCATTAATGAAATGCGATAAGTGATGCCAGAAGAATCTGAAAGAAAACAAGCCATAGAACCATGAATGAGCTCATGAGCACCATCACACTGAAGATGTTTGATGGTACAAGAGAAGAGGTTCTCTACTAGCGGTTTGAAATGCCGAAAGCAATCAACCGCTTGAGAACGAAAAGTCAAAGGATACATCCATGTAAATCGACTAAAATCATCAATGAAAGTAATGAAATATCGGTATCCATCTCTAGACATAACAGGCGAGGCAACCCAAATGTCACAATGTATAATATGTAAAGGTAAAGTAGAATGGGATACAAGTCATGTAAAAGGCAATCTAGTCGATTTCGAAACACTACAAGCAGTGCAATGTATGTGTCGGGTTTTGTTTGTCAGACGTAAAAATAAACATGTAGACAAAACATCATCAGACGGATGACCCATCCGAGAATGCGAAGTCTCACGAGAAACAGAAGTGAAAGCTGCAAGAGAATATAGCTGATGTGGACAACCACGCGTGTGATGGAGGATCTGTCCATCAAAAGTCTGAATGGACGACCTAGATATGAGAAAATGACAGCTACAGGATGATCAATCACTAACTGCGTGATCGATAAAAGGTTCTTGGCTAACCCAGGAACCACAAGAACATGTCTAAGAGTAAGATCAGATAAATGAAGTAATTCAGTGCCAATGTGAGAAATAGTAAGAGCCATACCATTGCCTACAATGACTCGCTCAGAGCCGGTATAGGGAGCAGCATCAAATACAATAGAAGAGTCTCGGCGGTCATATGTGCAGTGGCACCGGAATCGGGTATCCAAGAATCAACAAGCTCACATATACTCGACAAATCAGCCATCAATCCAAAATGTGAAGTCGCATTACCAACCGAAATAGAAAATTGTGTAGGCCTAAATCCATGAGAATCAAAAGACCCAATAGAAACATTAGATGATGGATTGCCATTAGGTGTTGGACAAGGGCCTAAATTTGAAGATTGGGCCCAATTAGAATAATATGGTTCATTATGTTGAGCCCAATGAATAGATTCACTGAATACATCACTTGTGGCATTTCCCTGTTGACTTGAACAACCATTTCCATACACGATTTCATAACCATTGTTCCCAAACAAGTTTTCCCCAAATTGTGACCCAAAAATTCTATCATTAAGACTATGGGGTATGGGGCTTGGGTTGGGGGAAAACGCCCAAGCCACCACCCCGGGTGGGCTTGGGTTGGGGCGTGGCCCAAGGGGCGGGAGTTTGAAGCCGGGCGTGGGGCGGGTCTAGCAAGGTGACATGGCGGGCTCTCAATGGCCAAACCAAACTAGCCGTTGGCCAACGACTATGTTAAAAAAAATTGTTTTTTCACTATAAATATCACACTTCAATTCCTATTTTTACCACATTCAACCACAATACACTCCACAACTTCTATAATCATCTTCAATTCTCCTTCTACAAAATGAAAAAAATGCATCCTCATAATCGTGGTTATGACCCGAACAACCCGTTTGCACTCCAAGAAAATAATCCTAGCCCACCACCCAAATTCCAATGCCTCGTCCATTTTTCATACACTCCCCTATGCCCCTTGAAGCGAGTTATGCATTGTATATCGGGAATCGTGTGTTTACTAACTTCCCACACACCGACGATTCGATACCTAGCCCGTTTCAACAAACGCCCATCAACCTTTCACCAACCTCCATCAACCTTTCCCAAACCGAAACCTTCCCCTAAACTCAACCACCCAACGATGGTCCCTCCGCCTCAATAGTTCCCAAAAAGAGAAGTCATAAGAAAAAATCCGACACGGAGAAAGCACTTGAAACCGTCAAACGAAAACAACAAAAATGGGTTGTTAATGAAGAACTTGCATTGGCGAGGGCTTAATTTCAACAATCTCTACATCCAACTTTAGGTATTCTTAAATATTTTGTAGCCCTTATTTTAATATTTATCGTTATTTTTTATATAACTTTGTAATATATTAAATTTTGTTTTTATGAAAATAGGAAATTCTCAACATCGAACCCATTTGTGGGAAGCGGTTAGTAAAGCATTCCATGAAGAAATGGGAAGGGATGCTTATCGTGAAAACGACAGCTTATCCTCGAAGTGGAGTGAGATAAGCGGCCAACTTACAAAATTTAGTGTTTTTTTAAATAAAGCAAAGCAAAACCCAAGAAGCGGTGAAACCGAAGCCGACATTGTGACAAATGCATTGGTTACATTCAAAACAAATGTGGGGAGCGACTTTCGTTTCATGCATTGTTGGGAGATTTGTAAGTTCCATCCAAAGTGGGCGAATATCCCGAGTGGTAGCGAAACGAACACGTCTTCCAAAAGGTCAAGGGCCTCGTCCCAAGCCCAATCTGATGCACAAGATCAAGAGTTTGAATTGCAACATAGGCTTATTTTAGTAACCTGGTTAGTGCATATTTAACGAAGGGGTGCCATGACAATCGAAGTGTTAAGTTGGGAGTGGTCTGAGCCAAAGTGAAAGTTGAGAGTGCCATCGGCCAAATGGCCATAGTTGAGGGTGTTTAAATCCATTAACCCATAGATAATTAATCGGTTATTAACTTTTAATGTAAAAAACAAAACAAAACTTTTTGTTTGCTAATGTGTACTGCTATTACATCAATATCGCATGTAAGCGAGCAACAAGCTGCGCCGCTACCCCTTTCTGGATAGCAAACCCTAGCCTATTAAAAACAAACCCATGCCCCCCTGTTGAGGAGCCACTGCTGTGGACAACCTGTTGGACCCTAGTCAGCAAACGGATAGCTTCTGGAGCCAGGGATCCAAAGGTGTCGAAGGCGAAGGGGACAAATGCATGTTGGTTATCAGCACATGCTTTAGCGTGTTTGTCCACCTTTTTAGATTCTTCTTTCTTTACCGCTTGTCCTGTTACAAACCCATTTTCCCTTAACCCAGCTAAGGGAGAGACTCCTGTGAGATCTACACAAGCATGTTTCCCTCCCGCCCAGCCAAAGACGAGCAGGTCCGCTGGTCTCAATGTAGATCTCCCTTCCATGGGGTCTGTAAGGAAATTCACAGAGGCCTCCTTCTTGGCAGAAATCCCCGCTCTCCTCAAGATGTCCCCCAAAACATCCCTCACCCAGTCATGCCGGTATTTGAAACCAGGGAGCTCCTTGCAATGAACAGCATGCTCCCCGTATTTATCCATGCAGGCTTTACGGCAGATTGGGCAGGTTTCGTCTTCTGGATACATAGGGATCATCAGCCGGTATTTGAGGATAACCCTGTACTCAACAGCCGACATGCATTGCCCCAGCCCCTCGATCGGGATAACAGTCAAAAAGTCTTGTGCATGGGGGCCTTTCAAGCACTCAATCACCGCCTTCTGGCGGGGAGACAGATCAAGTGTTTCTCCCAGATTCCGAGCGATTTTCTCAAATAGAGCATTCGCCCAGCAAGGAGAAAATTTAGAAGAGGGCACAATTTGCAAGAACAAAAACAAAAGGTTTCTTTTTTTATATAGTATAGATATAGATTATTTTTATTGTATTTTTTAGGTATTTCAGGGGGTGTTAAAATTTACATATTTTAATTTATACTTTGCTAATCCTTTTGTTTTTGTTCTTGCAAATTGTGCCCTCTTCTAAATTTTCTCCTTGCTGGGCTTTAATGTTGCGTTATGTTTGGCCTAATCATCTCAAAAACCTTAATATGTGACCCTACCCGAAAATGTGGACGTTGGTAATTAAGAGAATAAAATTTAGATAAAAGAGACAACATAGAAAAAATGGACATTGGTAATTAAGAGAATAAAATTTAGAAAAAGAGACAACATAGAAAAAAAAAGACAAGGTTATTTATTGCACAAATAACGAATTCAATTTTCCAAATTAAAGAAAGTATACAAATTAAAAGATTCAGGAGCAAAAGCACGGTTCCAAGAGCTGGTGACCAGTATTGGTTGTTCAATTTTTTTGCAACGGCACCTGTGGCTCATGCCATCACAAATTTGTTGGTTCCTTGAAATCGGTAACAGGTGGTTTCTCGAGTTCTAGATCTACCCCTGATTTCTCTGCTGCACGACTTCGAGCCAACACATATAATAAATAATAGACGAGACCAAGAAGCACGCTCACGAGGCCTATAATACCGGCTGCACGGAAGACCCCAGGCCTTAGAGTGTAACAATTGTACACACCATTGACATCTATCTCCCCACCTTTTTCACCACTTACTTTTGCGCCCACAATAAATAGGATAACAGCTATAGAAGACGTAATCCTGTATTAAACATATAACTATTAGCTGACTTTATTATTATTAGTCATGCATTTATCTAGCTTGAATATCAGAATAATTACATACCATGATATAACAATACAGACTCGGGCAAATGTGGATATGTTAGGGGTACGGCAACACATACAACAACCACCAGTTGTTGCTGTGATGATGGTGCGCGCTATTACAAGAGCCACGATTGCTGCTATGGCTATACCGACGACTGGGCTACTCGAGTAGTCGTTGCATTCTGAGCTATAGTAAACCATTGTGGGTAGAGAATTCTGTCATGTATATGTAGAGAACAACATGCATGTTTATTAGTATTTGTAAAAATTAATGAATACGCAACAACTATGAAACCCGGGTTGTATTTGTTTCCATGTTTTGTTGATAGTTTACCTTAGGATTCTTGGCTTCAGCAGCGAAACCCGCAACGGCAACTGCGATCCCGAGTGTGGTCACGAGAAGGCTGACCAAAATAGTTTTAATCTCCATTTGTTACTTCGTTTAAAGATGGGTTTATTATTGTTAGATAAAAATGGTAATCTGGTTTTATAGTTGAGGGACTCCGCCTCGGTGGTCACGATCTCCAAATGGAATCAACATTGAGGGGTTTACAACCATGGAAAAGCTATATATTAGCCATTTTGGTTTTGTGGATTCAATAAACAACGTATATGTTTTTGAAGAGGATTGTTTGGTAATAGGATCCATGATCCTCTCAGTTCTATTCATCTCAATATGTACTCATAATACATGTATCCATTTAGGGGAGACTTACAACAGAATAGGAGTCTTATAAGGGGGTAGGGGTGCCCATCATTCATCACTCACAACTTCCAATCAAGTTCTGCGATGTCATCAAGCATTACTCTATCACTAGTGATGGATTTTAGTGGAAATGTCCATCACTTGTGATTGAATTCCATCACTCACAACCTCTTTTTTGTTTTTAAATTATAAATTAACAATAAATTATAAATTTCATTAAAATTAAAAACAATATTTCTAGAAATAAGAAGGAAAAAATCATAATTTGAAAATACGTATACAATTTAATTTAATTCATGAAAGAAATTCAATAGTGAAATCACATAAGACTGTGGGTTATGGGGCTTGGGTTGGGGTGTGGGTTTGCTGGAAACGCCCAAGCCACCACCCCGGTGGGCTTGGTTTGGGGCGTGGCCCAAGGGGCGGGAGTTTAAAGCCGGGCGTGGGGCGGGCTAGCGATCCTATGTGGCGGGCTCATATTCGCTTTGTTGGCCATGTCATAGCGGGGTAATTTAAAATTTAAATTGTAACCGTTTGGCCAAGCCACGCGGTGCACCCACGCCCCACCATACCCCACGGACACGTCACTCACCGGTGGGGGGGCTCGAACTCCACGTGTCAACTCATGCCCCCAACCCAAACCCCACCATACCCCACGGTCTAAAAAAGTAAAACACTATACACTTGCTTTGATGGCATTGACAAGCAAGTGAAAGGGAATATATTAATAAAAAATATATAAAGAATGTGACAACTTCATCTTCTTCTTTGAATCGAATTCATCTTCTTCTTTTAAAACACGGTGACCATTCAAAAATTCATCTTTTTTATTTTAAAACACAGTGACCAGCTCCAAGTTCAAATTTTCAAGTTTTCAACGCGTGAAATATACAACGCGTTTAAAAGTTCACGTGTTAAACTTAGGGGTGGCGACGGTGTGCGTGATGCTTCCACGCGTGATGGAGTGGTGAAACGGGGAACCCCGTCCCCCCTAAGGGTCAAAGTTAACTTCCTAATGTACGTTCTATTACACCCCGTAGTCAAAGAGAGAGGTCTGGAATGGAAGTCATCAAAGAGAACTTGCGGTAGCCCTTTCGTAAAGATGTCAGCGATCTAGTATCGCGATGGAACATGTAGAACTCGAACCTGGCCACGTTGAACTTGCTCATGAACACAGTAAATGTTGAGTTCAGTGTGCTAATTTGTGCGTCGATGTTGCACGGGATTGCCGGATAGGTAGATGGTGCTAACATTGTCACAATATATAAGAGTTGCACGAGTTAGGGGGTGATGAAGTTCCAATAATAGATTGCGTAGCCAACATATTTCTGCAACAACATTGGTGTTTTGGTCAAAAATTTGTTTAAGGATAGTGTAACAAAATTTGTTTGTGAGGTAGAGTGCTTGATTGAATGAAACAAATAATGAACGAGAAATGTAGCTAATGCATGATGATTTATACGAGGAAAACCCTTGATCGCTAATAGATCACCGGCACAAAAACCTCGGGTGGTGAAAACTATCAACCACCAACTATAATATCCAATGAATATGAGTACAACTTCAAATGTTGATCGAGTGTGGTACAAAAGAAATCGCTAAAAGTGTTTGAGTGTAAGCTTTGTGCTTGTTGTGTGTGTATGTGAATGTGAGTTGTTGGCCTATATCACTCGAACAACCCCTTTTGAATAACAATAACAACTAAGTCCTACATAAATATGACATATCTGCATATCGATGAATATCTATTTTCTATTATTGCAGATCAATAAATGGATAAAAAAAAGTGAAGAAGGTAACTTTTGTTCTAAAATTGATGAATAAAGGATACAAAAAAAATAATGCATGCTATGGAGGATGATGACATAATGATTCTATGGAGGATGATAATGTAAAGGTTAATCTAAGACTTAAAAAAGGTTGTTTGTTATTTAATAACACAATTGGGAAGATATGCACATGTGCATCACTTTATAAAATGATGTTGTCATTTGTATGCACATATGCATTTTGGTTAATTTTATCTGGTGGTTGATAGTTTGGTTATATTTGTTTGTTTCTGATGTAATATATTGTTTGATATGGTATGAAGGTTGGTGATACGCATGTTAGGAAACTTTATTTGTAAGTATTGAAGAAAATCACAATCAACTGGATCTATGAAGAGATAACAGTCCTGAAGATCACAACAAGAAGAAGAAGATCGGATAGGACAACTGAAATGAATAGCATCTACTTCAAAGAATCACAGGTTGATCAAGAGCTGAAGAGGATTATCAGAGAAGGTCGTTTCTGATGGATCTGATCATCAGTTTCTGACGATTCTGATCATCAGATTTTCTGATGATTTGTTCACCAGAATTTCTGATGAAGTGGTTTATCAGAACTTCTGATGAATACCCTACTTGTCTAAAAATCAGCTCTATCCTGCCACAATGACCGAAGCAACTTGACATTATTGGATATCATGATTACAAATGCAACTTGAACGTTGGATTCAATGAATATGTCAAATTGCTACTTTTTGCAGGACTTATTGCATGAATAAACTATTGTTTATTCATGTACCCAGCCTTCTATAAATAGAAGGCTCACCAAGCAGAGGATAGTTGAGTTTGAAGCTTAGCATTCATACATACCACACAAACTCCATTGCCCTCTCACCCACAGAATTTAAGATTCATTTGTATTAGATAATAATCTTACAATCACCTTGTAAACTATTTTGTTTCAAAGTGATATAAACTTTATAATTCTGTAGGTCTTGTTTCTGAAAGTTTGATTTCCATTTTCGCACATCTTTTTCACATCTACTGAAATCACTTGCCATATTATGTGAAAAGAAGTTGTTAAGGCCAAACTAGGTCCAACAATTGGTATTAGAGCAGATTGAATAAACTATTTTCAAACGATCAATCGCTCATCTTCTTTTCTCAAAATATGTTTCAATCCTGGAATAATGCTTTTAATATTGGTTCTATGTCTAAACCTCCGACTCTGGTCAGAGAGGAATACCCCCAATGGAAAATCAGGATGGTCAATTTCCTCAATGGTCATGACCGAGCTCTGTTTCAATCCATTGAAAGGGGTCCACATATACCAATGACTGAAATACCAGCTATTCCAGCAACTGACCAATCACTAGCAATCCCTGCCTCCCGTGCTCCCAAAAGTGAAATAAACTGGAGTGCGGAAGACAAGGATCTAGTGGCTGGGGATGAAAGGGCGAAGTCACTTTTAATAATGGCCATCCCCAATGACATATTTTCACAAGTTGGTGCATGTGCATCAGCTAAGAAAATATGGGATCAGTTGGAAAATCTTTGTGAAGGAGGAGAAAGGATGAGAAGAAACAAGAGAACAAACAATGTTTCCTCATATGAGAGGTTTAAAAGTTTACCCAATGAAAGATTAAATGATACATATCAAAGATTTACAAAACTTTTAAACGAGCTAAAGAAATTTGGTATAACAAAGTCAAATGATGAAAGAAACATAAAATTTCTTGATGCTTTACCTAGAGAATGGAGAAGTCTAACCATGACTTTGTCTTCAACCTTAGAACTAGGAAACATGAGTCTTCATGACTTATACAGCATCTTGATCCCCAGAGAGGAAGAAATATTTGAAGAAACCATTCAAAGAGGGGGATCTTTAGCTCTTATCTCAAACTCACAAAGAACAACACCTACCAATGATCCACAACCATCAAACAGCCAAAATTTTGAAATTTCTGATACTTCATCAGATTTTTCAGCTTTTGCTGAAGCAATAGCACTGCTCACCAAAACATTTGAGCAGAGGTTGAGGGGAGGAAGCCAGAGATACCAGAGAAGTGACAGAGGGAGGATGGATGGAAGATCTAAGGAAGAAGGTAGATCTAAGGATAAAGGGAAGGGTGAAGTTGTGTGCTACAAGTGCAAGCAAAGAGGTCACTATGCATCAGAATGCAAGACCAAAAAGCTGAAAGATGTTGCTTATTATGAGAAGAAGCTAAAAAGCAGCAGCAACAAATCAGCTTAATTGTTGGGACAGATACATGGCTATCTGATGACTCTTCTGATGAAGAAGAAGAAGAAATGGCTAACTTCTGCCTCATGGCACTTTCTGATGACATACCAGAAACTTCAGGACAACAGGTAAATTTTGTGACAACTCGAGTTTCCAAGGTCTTTCCTCCATACGTTACTTGTTTCATACTTTGTTTTGTGGTTCGTTGCATTGAAACTTGTGCACTATGATTGGTTAATGTTTGATTTATGTTTGATATATGACTTATGGTTGATTAAATTATGAACTGGTGAACTGTCTGAGTGTCTATGTAAATAAACTAAATTTATGAATGCTGAAATATGGAATTGTGTCATGAACCCCTCGATGAAACATCTAGAGTTTCACCACACCTCCACTCGACGAAACCTGAGGTTTCACCACCACCATATGCTCGACGAAACACGATGTTTCGTCATCACCATGCACTACGAAACCTTAAGGTTTCGTGGAGGACTGTTTCGCCGTTTGGGCTTTAGGCCCAAGTAAGGCCCGATCATGATTTGTTATATTTACGTTTTACACGTCGGGTTTTCATTTAGCGAAACCCTAATCCTCTCCTCTTGCTTCTCTGCACTCGACGGCAATCACTAACTCCCCGAAACCCTTGCTAGAACACCTTGTAACCGGTAAGCATTTGATTACCCGACTGGATCTGTTTGTTGTGTCACTTGACTATCTTGTGTGATGTTAGGATCTGTGCTATCATATGCCATTAACTAGGGTTTGATGTTTTGTTAGACTAGGCCTGATGCTTGTGATAGTTCTTGTTATGTCATATGCTCAGTGTTAATAGTTATGTTTGATGTTGACAATGTATGACACCTGCTGTATTTGAATTATCATTGGATGCAACATGTTGTAATCTAAATCGTTATGGCTGCTTGTTAAGTTAGGGTTCAGACTGGGTGATTAATGAATATTGTAACTGCATGATCGATGGTTAAGATGAAACGGGTGTAGACGATTAGGAATCATATATTGATCTATGATTTCATGAGAAGTATTGAAGATTGATGTTGATGTAATATGGATTTGATTGATATTAATCATAAACTGTTAGGGTTTCTGTGTATAGAGCTGTTCATATCCCGACGAAACTGCTGCATGTTGACGAAACTCGCAAGTTGACGAAACCTGGGAGTTTCGTCAGTGGAGGATGATGGCGAAACCTGAGAGTTTCGTCCAAGGAAAGTCAAGACGAAACTTGGGGGTTTCGTGAATAGGGATCATGGCGAAATAGGGGGTTTCGCCAAGGGTGTAAACAAGCACAGCAAACTAAGTTGATTCGGTTGCTGGATAACTGTGTTAATAATTTCATGGCTAGGACATGTTGGTGTTAATTAATAACGAGTACAAGGCATGGTTTTGTTGTTGTGATTAGCACCTGAATTGTTGAGTACTGTTCTGAATCATACAAGTGAGCTGTGGACTTATGTATGTTAAGTGTTATGTGGAAACTGTTGCTTGAATACACTATATGCTCATAACTTATACTCGAACTATGTGTATGTACACTGATTTCCGTACACGTGAATATCTTAGGCTTTGACTGAATTCTTGTGAACGAGTAGTTAGTCATACCGAGCAAACCAAGGTGAGTTCACACTTTCTATAAGGCATGGGATTCCCGGTGGTTTGGGAATGGGTTAAAGAACTAAAACGGAACCTACATATTCTCCTTGGGTAGGATATGTACCTCCATCCTCCATGGGTAGGATGCCAATATTAATCCTGCGTATTCTCCTTGGGTAGAATACGTACGTTTGTCCTCCTTGGGTAGGACAACAACCTTAACTTACTAGACAAAACTCTATCATGAAGTCCCTCATTTTTATATCAACTTAATCGCCGGGCCAATGGCGAGCGGGTCATTAGTTAATAGCACTATTAGGGTTGACAAGCCTCACACCGTGCCGTTCGGACGGGCGTGTACTAATGGATCTGGGCACTTAGTCAATGATGATATACATTGACGTAGGGCACAACTATTGTTCGTCAGTTGTCGATATGGTAATGGTCTAGTGGTTCACATGGGGAAGCCCCCACTAATTATGGATATGGATTGGGAAATAACGATACTGGTTAACTCGTGGTTTACGAAACAACTTATGGTTTTCAAAACAAACTTGTAAAAACTAAACAACCAACTGTGAACTTGCTCAACTTTGTTGTTGACTCATTGTTACATGTCGTGCAGGTCGTTAGGTATTTATGGAGCTTGCACGAGGAGGCGTGGTCGTTGTGGGACATGCATAGTCATATGCCATGTTAAACATTTGATATATTTGAACTTATACTTTGGTTTTACACATTATGCTTCCGCTTACAACTTAAACTATGTTTTATTCGGACACCAATTATATTGTGTTGGGTTTTATATTTATTTACATGCTTTGTTCAATATGATTGGTGGCTTGATCCTGGTCAGTCACGCCTCCAAGCGGTAATACTCCGCATGTGGATTTTGGGGGTGTGACAGATTGGTATCAGAGCCATTGGTTATAGTGAACTTGGTTTTTAAAAGGGAAAAGCTTTTTGACAAAACCAGACTATAACTTGTACAGTGCTCAACGATCCACAACGACGCTTCGCTCCACGTGCAAGACTCAGCATTCTAGGTGATATGGTTTATGTTTATATTACCTACCTGTTAGTTACGTAGTAGATTGTTCATGGTATGCTTAGATAAATATAGCAACTATTGTTTGAAACACATATGTGCTTACTCTCACCTGTCATCGCACTTTCGCGACACCTTCCTCACACATGTTTCCTTTGATATGAAGATCATGAGTGGACGTATCAACCTAACTCAAGCCCAGCTGATGGCTTTAATCAATGAACAAGTTACTGCAGCACTCGCAGCCGCTCAGGAAGGAGGTAAAACCTGCCATAGCAACTTACTCTAGGACCTTTAGATCCTACTCTCGTGAACCAACACTTGTGCTGAACTTTATCTCTTCTTACTCGCACGACAGGTCAACCTGCTCAGCCTCCTGTGTGTACCTTTAAAACCTTCATGGACTGCCGACCTACCACTTTCAACGGCACTGAGGGAGCTGTAGGCCTCCTCCACTGGTTTGAGAAGCTTGAGTCTGTCTTCGAGATGTGTGAATGCCCTGAGGCTCGTAGGGTAAAGTATGCTACTGGTATTCTTGAAGGTGTAGCGCTCACGTGGTGGAACGCTCAGGTCCAAATACTGGGGTTGGTTGCTGCTAATGCCACCCCATGGAACGATTTCAAGGAATTAATCAAGGAAGATTACTGTAATCGTGATGACATCCACAAGCTGGAGGTAGAGTTCTTCAACTTAAAGATGGCGGGGTCGGAAATTGAAGCGTACACGAAAAGATCTAACGAGCTGGCTATCATGTGTCCTACTATGGTAGATCCTCCTATCAAGCGTATCGAGCTGTACCTTAAAGGTCTAGTGCCAGAGATCCAGAGCCATGTGACTGCAGCAAACCTCGCCACAATTCAGCATGTTATTCGTTTGGCTCATCGTCTCACTGATCAGGCAGTCGAGCAGAACAGGCTGCCCAAGCGTATTGGTTCTACCACTACTGCTACTACTTCTGATGCCCCCAGAGACAACAAGCGCAAATGGGATGGAATCTCAAGCAAGGGTTCAACATCAGCTCAGTCTCAGTCTCAGCAGCGAAAGACTGATGACTACCAGAGTCCTGGTCAACAATCTTCTGGTAGTCAAGGGCAGGGTGGATACAGGGGAAACCACCCCAAGTGCAACCGATGCAACAAGCATCATAGTGGGCAGTGCAACAAGGGTCGTTGTCTGAGGTGTAACAAGTTTGGTCATGAAGCAAAGGATTGCAGGGGCGCACAACCGGCAAATCAGAATCGTCAACAACAGCCACCAACTCCACAGAATCAGCAGCAGGAACAGCAGGGTAACAGAGGATGCTATCAGTGTGGTGCTGAAGGTCACTTCAAGAGGAATTGCCCGCAGTTGAACCAGAATCAGAATAACAACAACAACAAAGAGGGGAACGGAAACAATAATGGGGAAAACAATGGTGGCAACGGTGCCAAGGGTCGAGCTTTTGTGATTGGTCAGGGTGATGCAAGGAACGATCTCAACGTTGTGATGGGTAAGTTTCTTCTGGATGACTTCTTTGTTACTGTTTTATTTGATTCGGGTGTCGATACTAGTTATGTGTCCTTAAAAGTTAGTCAAATGCTTAAGCGCACTCCAACACTTTTGAACACCAAACACATGGTAGAACTAGCAAACGGTAAAAATCTTAAAGCCACACACATAGTTAAGGGTTGTAGCCTCGTCTTAGCTGGTCAAAGTTTCTCTATCGATCTTATCCCCATCATTCTTGGTAGTTTCGACATCGTTATTGGTATGGATTGGTTATCACAACATCGAGCAGAGATCCTTTGCAAGGAGAAGATCGGCCGTATTCCTCGTTTTGGTGAAGAACCTCTCGTGATTCATGGCGACAAGAGTGGTGCGGTTGTGGGCATCATCTCTTTCCTTAAGGCCCATAAGTGTTTGCGAAAGGGCCACACTGCTATTTTAGCCGTCGTTTCGGATGCATCCTCGAGAGAAAAGAAGATAAAAGATATTCCTATTGTGCGCGACTTTCCTGAGGAATTACCTGGCCTTCCGCCTCATCGTCAGGTTGAATTTTAAATCGAGCTAGCTCCTGGAGCAGCGCCCATAGCTCGTGCACCTTATCGTCTAGCCCCATCTGAACTAGAAGAACTATCCGCACAGTTACAAGAACTCTTGGAAAAGGGTTTCATACGTCCTAGCTCTTCGCCTTGGGGAGCTCCAGTGTTATTTGTGAAGAAGAAAGACGGTACCTTCAGAATGTGTATTGACTACCAAGAACTCAACAAGGTAACCATGAAGAATCGTTATCCTCTCCCACGCATTGATGAGTTATTCGACCAGTTACAAGGGTCGAGTTTCTACTCAAAGATTGACCTGAGGTAAGGCTACCATCAACTGAGAGTCCGAGACGAGGATATCTCTAAGACAGCGTTCAGAACTCGTTATGGGCATTACGAGTTTCTGGTTATGCCTTTTGGATTGACAAATGCACCTGCGGTCTTCATGGATCTTATGAACAGGGTGTGCAAGCCTTACCTGGATAAGTTCGTTATTGTATTCATCGAAGACATCCTGATCTATTCGAAGAGTCAGGAGGAGCATGAGCATCACCTAAGACTTATTTTGGAACTCCTTCGAACAGAGCAGTTGTATGCCAAATTTTTGAAATGTGACTTCTGGCTTCGCGAAGTCCACTTTCTAGGCCACGTAGTAAACAAGGATGGGATTCATGTTGATCCATCCAAGGTTGATTCGATCAAGAACTGGCCTGCACCCCGTACACCAACAGGAATTCGCCAATTCTTGGGTTTGGCGGGCTACTACAGGAGATTCATCAAGGATTTCTCCAAGATTGCGCAACCTCTCACCTTACTAACCCAGAAGGGTGTCACCTATCGTTGGGGTGATGCACAGGAATCTGCATTTCAGCACTTAAAAGATAGACTTTGTAGCGCGCCTATTCTCGCATTGCCTGAAGGCACAGATGATTTTGTGGTTTATTACGACGCCTCCATCCAAGGACTTGATTGCGTGTTGATGCAACGTGACAAGGTCATTACCTATGCATCGCGGAAACTTAAGGTTCACGAAAAGAATTACACTACACACGATCTGGAGCTGGGAGCAGTTGTTTTTGTGCTTAAGATATGGAGACATTACCTGTACGGTACCAAGTGCACCATTTACACCGATCACAGGAGTCTCGAGCATATCTTCAAGCAAAAGGAGTTAAACATGCGACAACGTCAATGGGTCGAGCTCTTGAATGATTATGAATGCGCGACCAAGTACCATCCGGGCAAAGCCAACGTTGTGGCTGACGCCCTCAGTCGAAAGGAGACCCCACCTAAGCGCGTGCGAGCGTTACAATTTACCATCCAATCTAGTCTTCCTACTCAGATACGAGATGCTCAGATTGAAGCGTTGAAAGCAGAGAACGTCAGGGCTGAGTCCTTACGAGGATCGAGGAAACGGTTAGAACTAAAGGAAGACGGCGCCTACTATGTAAACTGGCGTATCTGGGTCCCACTTTATGGAAACTTACGCGAGCTTGTAATGGATGAAGCGCATAAGTCTCAATACTCAGTACATCCTGGTTTGGATAAGAAGTACCACGACTTAAAGACTACATACTGGTGGCCTTGCCTGAAAGCCAACATAGCAACCTATGTCAGCAAATGTTTGACTTGTGCGATGTCACACCCCCAAAATCCATAAGCGGAGTATCACCGCAGGAGGCGTGACATGACCAGGATCAAGCCACCAATCATATTGAACAATATAGTAAATTAATTAAAAGTTCAATCACAGAATATAATTGGTGTCTAAAATAAATGGTTTAACAAGTCAAAGTTATCAGCGGAAGAAAATAGTTCAAACCCCAAATCATAAATTAAAAGTGTTTAAGTTCATCATGAACACTCAATGTTCATGCTCCACAATGTCCCTTCCCCATGCAAGTTCCTGCTAAACCTAGTGACCTGCAAAGCATGTAGCAACGAGTCAACAACAAAGTTGAGCGAGTTCACAGTTGGTTGTTCGTTTTAGAGTTGTTCCAAAAACATAGTTTGATCTTAACCGGCTATCCTGCCGTGGGGGTTACCCCATAGTTCAAAAACATTTATTAGTTAACCCATTTTTACTTCGGCTATTCCAGCCCGGCTCTCCGGCCGTGGGGGCTACCCCATGTTTAAACTACCAGACTCGTTACCATATCGACTACTAACGTTCGTCATGGTTATGTGCCCTCGTCAATGTCTATCATCATTGACGTGCCTAGTCCATTAGTCCACGCCCGTCCTCTGTGGCACGGTGTGAGGTTTGTTAAACCTAATAGCGCTATTTAACTAATGACCTGTTCGCCATTGGCCTCGGCGATTAAGTCGATATAAAAGGAGGGACTTCGTTGATAGAGTTCTAGTCTAGTTAATCTAAATCCGTCTCAACAGGACGAGGAATTTACATTCCTGAACACGTCCCGACAGGACGAGGAATCCCTATTCCTTAACCCATTCCCTACCACCGGGAAACCCATGCCTTGTAGAAAGTGTGAACTCACCTTAGGTTAGCTCGGAAGATAAGTAGGGGTCGATTGAGCTCCTAGTGGTCAACCACGTCCTAACATGGTTACCATACAAGTCAGGTCTAGGTTCAAGTAGTGCACGTAAGTTTTTTTTTACACATAACTAATAGGTTACTAGCACATAACGATCATGGCAAACACGTAAATCATCTAAAACAGTCAAGTCCACATAATGTTTTCTTGTGCGACATAGATGAGTGGGCTGTTATGGTTATGCAGGCCCAGCCATCTTGTGCGATCCAAAGAGTGAAGCCCAGTAACAATCGGCCCAACCTGTTGTGCGTCCAGCACATCCTTGTGCGACTCACAACGGGTTGTGCGATCCCATGCAAACCCGGCCCAAACATGCAGTCCAAACCTATACGGCCCAAGCAATTAAACAGGTAATTAACTTGTGCGGTCCAGTTCAGCTTGTGCGACTGAACAAAGCTTGTGCGATTGAGCTTGGGCTTTGAGGCCCAACAGTAATGCAGTTCAAGTAGTTTGTGTGTGGCCCAAGCCTTGTGCGATCGGCACTGTCTTGTGCGATCCACAAGTCTTGTGCGATCATGCATATCCTAGTTGTACCGTGAGCTTTAATCAGTTGCACCAGCTTGTGCGACTGCCTTGTGCGACCAATCCCTTGTGTGATCCGATTTGGTCTTGTGCGATCAAGGGTGGCCTTGTGCGATTAGTTGTCTAGTCCCCTAATTTCATGCAATCGGTTTAAATCATTCAACAGTTTCCTATTTTGCATTGAAGATAACAGTTTCCAATCGTACAATTAATCGATCAAACAAGGGTTTTTATCATCAAATCCCTATGAACCCTAATCATATTCAAAACATAATCAACAACCATAATCATTTACACACATTAACACGGCTTATGTTATCGATTTCTAGCATGCACACTAACAATTTTAACATAGCCAATCATCCGAATATGAACACATCACAGCCGATAAACATACATTCGGTTTTATATCATCATTCAAATCTTAGCATCATCAAACTCTATATTGATCCATATGTACTACACATGTGTGCCGATTATATGAACACAAAACCCTAACAGTTTATATCACAATCAATCGCCTATCATCCCTAAACCATCATGTAAAACATATAGATCACAACATCATGCAACATACAATCAGTAGTTAAACACTAACCGGTTAGAGAAGAGAGCAAGGATTGATCCGAACACAAAAGCTTCGGTGGAGAGGGGTGTGTTGCCGTCGGCTTCGAGAGGAGAGAAAGAGAGAGTAGGGCTTTGATATGTATTGTGTGATTTGCAAATAATGACAAACAAACTCCCACAAGAGTGTTTGTATGCGTGTAAGAGGAGTGGGCCGACCCCATACATGGGCTGCCCTTGGTTCGGATACAAAGAGTGTGGCCCAAATGGGCTTGTGCGATTGGCCAAGTGTTGTGTGATCGGGCTCGTTTTGTGTGATCATATTACATACATACATGCATTACACATAATCACATAACATAACAACATAACATTCCATTAATCATCAAAGTCCACATAATCACACAACGTTCACACCGGTTACATCAACGTACAAAGAGATGTTTGAAATACGAGTTGTCACATTATCCCCAAGTTTAAAGAAATTTCATCCCGAAATTTAGCACGTACTCACTGAGGAAGCTAGTTAGGTTGCATGTTTTTCTTGGTTTTCCTGGGGTGTCACATCCTTCCCCCGTTGGTTTGGAATTTCGTCCCGAAATTCCGCAGTAGCTTCGACCTCAGTAGTGGTTTCATTCTGCTCGAACAACTGGGGATACTTGTGTTTCATTTGGTCTTCTCGTTCCCAGGTAAACTCTGGGCCACGACGGGAATTCCAACGAACTCGACCAAGAGGAATTCTAGTACGCTTGAGAATCTTCACATCTCGGTCAGTAATCTCTACTGGTTCTTCAACGAATCACAACTGATCTTCGATTGTGAGCTCCTTCAAATGAACTATGAGGGTCTCATCTGACAGACACTTCTTCAGATTTGACACGTGAAAGACGTTGTGAACTCCACTGAGTTCTGTAGGTAGGTTTAGTTTGTAGGCCACTTTGCCTATTTTCTCAACGATGTCGAAAGGTCCAACGTATCGCGGGTTGAGTTTGCCTCGTTTACCAAAACGAACAACACCTTTCCAAGGTGAGACTTTGAGTAGCACTCGATCCCCAACCTGGAACTCGAGTGGTTTCCTGCGCTTATCAGCGTAGCTTTTCTGACGGTCACGAGCTGCCGCCATTCGTTGTCGTATCAGGGCAATCTTCTCAGTTGTGTCTACCACAAGTTCTGGGCCAGTGATTTGGCTGTCACCCACTTCTGCCCAGCAAAGAGGTGATCGGCATTTACGTCCGTACAATGCCTCAAACGGAGCAGCCTGGATCCTGGTGTGGTAGCTGTTATTATACGAAAACTCCACCAATGGGAGGTGCTTTTCCCATCCATTGCCAAAATCGATTACACATGCTCGAAGCATGTCTTCAAGGGTTTGGATGGTGCGTTCAGACTGCCCATCCGTTTGCGGGTGATAGGCTGTGCTCATGTCTAATCGAGAGCCAAAAGACTTGTGCATTGCTTGCCACAGTTCAGAAGTAAAACGCGTGTCACGATCAGAGATAATGGAGGTTGGCACCCCGTGCCTCAAAACCACTTCCTTCAAGTAAACGTCTGCTAAAGTAGAGAACTTGTCAGTTTCTTTGATAGCTAAGAAGTGTGCAGACTTAATTAATCGATCCACTATCACCCAAATAGTGTCATTTCCACGTTGTGATCTAGGCAGACCAGTAACGAAATCCATGGAAATTTGCTCCCATTTCCACTTTGGTATCTCTGGTTGTTGAAGTAGGCCTGATGGTTTCTGTTATTCGACTTTGACTCTCGCACAAGTCAAACATTTACTGACGTAAGTTGCTATATGGGCTTTCATGCTAGGCCACCAATACGTGGTCTTTAAATCATGGTACATCTTATCCGAACCAGGATGTACTGAGTAACGAGACTTATGTGCTTCATCCATCACAAGCTCACGTAAGTTTCCATAAAGTGGAACCCAGATGCGCCCTGTTACGTAGTATGCACCGTCTTCCTTTTGTTCTAACTGTTTCCTTGATCCTCCCAGGGACTCCGCCCTGACGTTCTCTGCCTTCAATGCTTCAACCTGAGCATCTCGTATTTGAGTAGGAATACTAGATTGGATGGTAAGTTGTAACGCGCGCACCCGCTTAGGTATAGTATCCTTTCGGCTGAGGGCGTCGGCCACAACATTGGCTTTGCCTGGATGGTACTTGATCACGCATTCGTAATCATTCAAGAGCTCAACCCATCAACGTTGTCGCATGTTTAACTCCTTTTGCTTGAAGATATGCTCGAGACTCCTGTGATCGGTGTAAATGGTGCACTTGGTACCGTACAGGTAATGTCTCCATATCTTAAGTGCGAAAACAACAGCTCCCAGCTCCAGATCGTGGGTAGTGTAGTTCCTTTTGTGAACTTTAAGTTGGCGTGATGCGTAAGAAATGACCTTATCACGTTGCATCAACACACAACCAAGTCCTTGGATGGACGCGTCGCAATAGACCACAAAATCGTCTGTGCCTTCAGGCAATGAGAGGATTGGTGCGCTACAAAGCCTATCCTTCAAGTGCTGAAATACAGATTCCTGTGCATCACCCCAACGATAGGTGACACCCTTCTGAGTTAGAGAAGTGAGAGGTTGCGCAATCTTGGAGAAATCTTTGATGAACCTTCTATAGTAACCCGCCAAACCTAAGAATTGGCGGATTTCTGTTGGTGTACGGGGCGCAGGCCAGTTCTTGATCGAGTCTACCTTGGATGGATCAACATGAATCCCATCCTCATTCACCACATGTCCTAGAAAATGGACTTCACGAAGCCAGAAGTCGCATTTCGAGAACTTTGCATACAGCTGTTCTGTTTGAAGGAGTTCCAAAATAAGCTTCAGGTGTTGCTCGTGTTCCTCCTGACTCTTAGAATAGATCAGAATGTCATCGATGAATACAATAACAAACTTATCCAGATAAGGTTTGCACACTCTGTTCATAAGGTCCATGGAGACCGCTGGTGCGTTCGTCAATCCAAAAGGCATAACCAGGAACTCGTAATGCCCATAACGAGTCCTGAACGTTGTCTTGGAGATATCCTCGTCTCGGACTCTCAGTTGAAGGTAGCCTGACCTCAAGTCAATCTTCGAGTAGTAGCTCGACCCTTGCAGCTGATCGAATAAGTCATCAATGCGTGGAAGGGGATAACGATTCTTCACGGTCACCTTGTTGAGTTCGCGGTAGTCAATACACATACGGAAGGTACCGTCCTTCTTCTTCACAAACAAGACTGGAGCTGCTCCCCAGGGCGAAGAGCTAGGATGAATGAAACCCTTGTCCAAAAGCTCTTGTAGTTGCGTAGACAGCTCTTCTAGTTCTGATGGAGCTAAACGATAAGGTGCACGAGCTATTGGCGCTGCTCCAGGAGCTAGCTCGATTTGAAACTCGACCTGGCAATGAGGCGGAAGACCAGGTAGTTCCTCAGGAAATACCTCAGGATAGTCACGTGTGATAGGAATATCTTCTATCTTCTTCTCCTTTGTCGAGGTATTAGTAACGAGAGCCAGTATAGCAGTGTGGCCCTTTTGCAAACACTTTTGAGCCTTAAGAAAGGAGATGATGCCCACGACAGCACCACTCTTGTCACCACGAATAATGAGAAGTTCCTCACCAGAACGAGGAATACAGACGATTTTCTCCTGGCAAAGAATCTCTGCTTGATGTTGAGATAACCAATCCATCCCAATAACAATGTCAAAACTACCCAGAACGATAGGAATGAGGTCAATAGGGAATATCTGGTCTGCAAGAACAATATTACAACCCTTAACTATGTGTGTGGCCTCAAGGCTTTTACCATTCGCTAGTTCTACAATGTGCTTGGTGTTTAAGAGTGTTGGGGTACGCTTAAGCATCTGACTAACTTTTAAGGACACGTAACTAGTATCGGCACCCGAATCGAATAAAACAGAAACATAGAAGTCATCCAGTAGAAACTTACCCGTTACGACGTTGGGATCGTTCCTTGCATCTCCTTGACCAATCACGAAGACACGACCCCTGGCACCATTGCCATCGTTGTTACCCCCGTTGTTTCCATTCCCCTGATTGTTATTATTGTTGTTGTTCTGATTCTGGTTCTGCTGCGGACAGTCTCTCTTGAAGTGGCCTTCAGCACCACACTGAAAGCACCCTTTGTTGTTACCTTGTTGTTGTTGCTGCTGCTGGCATTGGTTTGGTGGGGCTCGCTGTTGTTACCGATCCTGATTCGCGGGAAGTTGACTCCTACATTCCCTTGCAATGTGACCAGGCTTGTTGCACCGATGACAGCTGCCTCTACTACATGGTCCGCTATGGTGCAAGTTACAGCGATTACATTTGGGGTAATTCCCCTTGTATCCACCCTGCCCTTGACTTTCAGAAGACTGCCGACCGGGGCTCCTATAGTCCTTAGTCCTTCGCTGCTGTGACTAAGATTGAACAGAAGTTGAACCCTTGCTTGAATTTCCATCCCACTTGCGCTTGTTGTCGCTAGGAGCCTCTGAAGTAGCTGTAGCACCGATACGCTTGGGTAGCTTGTTTTGCTCAACTGCCTGATCCGTCAGACGATGAGCTAGTCGTATGACTTGCTGAATAGTACCAAGGTTAGCTGCAGTCACATGGCTTTGAATTTCTGGCACTAAAGCCTTGAGATACAGTTCAATATGCTTGATGGGAGGATCCACCATAGTAGGACACAAGATAGCTAATTCGTTCGATCTCTTCGTGCATGCCTCGATTTCGAACCCTGTCTTGAAAAACTCCACCTCTAGCTTGTGGATGTCGTCACGACTACAGTACTCCTCTTTGATCAGCTCCTTGAAGTCGTTCCATGGGGTGGCATTAGCAACCGCCAGCCCTAACAGCTGAACCTGTGCCTTCCACCAGGTTAACGCAGCACCTTCGAGTGTTCCAGTAGCAAACCTTACCCTACGAGCCTCAGGTCATTCACACATCTCGAAGATAGATTTGGGCTTCTCGAACTAGTGGAGGAGACCTACAGCTCCTTTTGTACCACTGAAGGTACTAGGTCTACAGTCCATAAAGGTCTTGAACGTACACGCAGGAGGCTGAGCAAGCTGACCTCCTGCAGGGACAGCTGCGAGTGCCTCAGCAAATCGTTCATTGATTAGAGTCATCAGCTGGGCTTGAGTCAAGTTCAGGCGTCCACTCATGATCATCACATCGAAGGAAACACAAGTAAGAAAGGTGTCGCGAAAATGCGTAAGTGTGGAGTGACAGAAAAGAGCAAGCACGCAAGGTTCAAGCAATCATTGTTACACTAACGAAGTATCTCATGACTAATGCACTACTTAAACTAACAGGCAAGCAATATCATTACAAACCATATCACCTATTGTGTTGAGTCTTGCACGTGGAGCGAAGTGTCGTTGTGGATCATCGAGCACTGTACAGGTTCTAGTCTGGTTTTGTCAAAAAGCTTTTCCCCTTTTTAAAACCGAGTTCACTATAACCAATGGCTCTGATACCAATCTGTCACACCCCCAAAATCCACAAGCGGAGTATCACCGCAGGAGGCGTGACATGACCAGGATCAAGCCACCAATCATATTGAACAATATAGTAAATTAATTAAAAGTTCAATCACACAATATAATTGGTGTCTAAAATAAATGGTTTAACAAGTCAAAGTTATCAGCGGAAGCAAATAGTTCAAAACCCAAATCATAAATTAAAAGTGTTTAAGTTCATCATGAACACTCAATGTTCATGCTCCACAACGGCTCTTCCCCATGCAAGCTCCTGCTAAACCTAGTAACCTGCAAAGCATGTAGCAACGAGTCAACAACAAAGTTGAGCGACTTCACAGTTGGTTGTCCGTTTTAGAGTTGTTCCAAAAACATAGTTTGATCTTAACCGGCTATCCTGCCATGGGGGTTACCCCATAGTTCGAAAACGTTTATTAGTTAACCCATTTTTACTTCGGCTATTCCAGCTCGGCTCTCCGGCCGTGGGGGCTACCCCATGTTTAAACTACCAGACTCGTTACCATGTCGACTACTAACGTTCGTCATGTTTATGTGCCCTCGTCAATGTCTATCATCATTGACGTGCCTAGTCCATTAGTCCACGCCCGTCCTCTGCGGCACGGTGTGAGGTTTGTTAAACCTAATAGCGCTATTTAACTAATGACCCGTTCGCCATTGGCCTCGGAGATTAAGTCGATATAAAAGGAGGGACTTCGTTGATAGAGTTCTAGTCTAGTAAATCTAAATCCGTCTCAACAGGATGAGGAATTTACATTCCTGAACACGTCCCGACAGGACGAGGAATCCCTATTCCTTAACCCATTCCCTACCACCGGGAATCCCATGCCTTGTAGAAAGTGTGAACTCACCTTAGGTTAGCTCGGCAGATAAGTAGAGGTCGATTGAGCTCCTAGTAACAATCGGCCCAACCTGTTGTGCGTCCAGCACATCCTTGTGCGACTCACAACGGGTTGTGCGATCCCATGCAAACCCGTCCCAAACATGCAGTCCAAACCTATACGGCCCAAGCAATTAAACAGGTAATTAACTTGTGCGGTCCAGTTCAGCTTGTGCGACTGAACAAAGCTTGTGCGATTGAGCTTAGGCTTTGAGGCCCAACAGTAATGCAGTTCAAGTAATTTGTGTGTGGCCCAAGCCTTGTGCGATCGGCACTGTCTTGTGTGATCCACAAGTCTTGTGCGATCATGCATATCCTAGTTGTACCGTGAGCTTTAATCAGTTGCACCAGCTTGTGCGACTGCCTTGTGCGACCAATCCCTTGTGTGATCCAATTTGGTCTTGTGCGATCAAGGGTGGCCTTGTGCGATTAGTTGTCTAGTCCCCTAATTTCATGCAATCGATTTAAATCATTCAACAGTTTCCTATTTTGCATTGAAGATAACAGTTTCCAATCGTATAATTAATCGATCAAACAAGGGTTTTTATCATCAAATCCCTATGAACCCTAATCATATTCAAAACATAATCAACAACCATAATCATTTACACACATTAACACGGCTTATGTTATCGATTTCTAGCATGCACCCTAACAAGTTTAACACAACCAATCATCTGAATATGAACACCTCACAGCCGATAAACATACATTCGGTTTTATATCATCACTTAAATCTTAGCATCATCAAACTCTATATTGATCCATATGTACTACACATGTGTGCCGATTATATGAACACAAAACCCTAACAGTTTATATCACAATCAATCGCCTATCATCCCTAAACCATCATGTAAAACATATAGATCACAACATCATGCAACATACAATCAGTAGTTAAACACTAACCGGTTAGAGAAGAGAGCAAGGATTGATCCGAACACAAAAGCTTCGGTGGAGAGGGGTGTGTTGCCGTCGGCTTCGAGAGGAGAGAAAGAGAGAGTAGGGCTTTGATGTGTATTGTGTGATTTGCAAATAATGACAAACAAACTCCCACAAGAGTGTTTGTATGCGTGTAAGAGGAGTGGGCCGACCCCAAACATGGGCTGCCCTTGGTTCGGATACAAAGAGTGTGGCCCGAATGGGCTTGTGCGATTGGCCAAGTGTTATGTGATCGGGCTCGTTTTGTGTAATCATATTACATACATACATGCATTACACATAATTACATAACATAACAACATAACATTCCATTAATCATCAAAGTCCACATAATCACATAACGTTCACACCGGTTACATCAAAGTACAAAGAGATGTTTGAAATACGAGTTGTCACATGCGATAGTTAAAATCGAGTACCAGAAACAATCAGGCCTACTTCAACAACCAGAGATACCGAAATGGAAATGGGTGCAAATTTCCATGGACTTCGTTACTGGCCTGCCTAGATCTCAACACGGAAATGATACCATTTGGGTGATCGTGGATCGACTCACAAAGTCTTTACACTTCTTGGCTATCAAGGAAACGGATAAGTTCTCCACTCTAGCAGACGTTTATCTTAAGGAAGTTGTTTCGAGGTACGGAGTGCCAACCTCCATCATATCTGATCGTGATGTGCGTTTTACCTCTGAACTGTGGCAAGCGATGCACAAATCCATTGGCTGACCTTTAGACATGAGCACAGCATATCACCCGCAAACGGATGGGCAGTCTGAACGCACCATCCAAACCCTTGAAGACATGCTTAGGGCATTTGTGATTGATTTTGGTAACGGCTGGGAATGACATCTACCTTTAGTGGAATTTTCGTATAATAACAGCTACCACACCAGTATCCAGGTCGCTCCGTTTGAGGCATTGTACGGACGTAAATGCCGATCACCTCTTTGTTGGGCAGAAGTTGGTGACAGCCAAATCACTGGCCCAGAACTTGTGGTAGACACAACTAAGAAGATTGCTCAGATACGACAACGAATGGCGGCAGCTCGCGACCGTCAGAAAAGCTACGCTGATAAGTACAGGAAACCACTCGAGTTCCAGGTTGGGGATCGAGTGCTACTTAAAGTCTCACCTTGGAAAGGTGTAGTTCGTTGTGGCAAACGAGGCAAACTCAATCCGCGTTATGTCGGACCATTCGAAATCATTGAGAAAGTTGGCAAAGTCGCTTACAAGTTGAATCTACCTGAAGAACTCAGTGGAGTTCACGACGTATTTCAAGTGTCAAATCTGAAGAAGTGTCTGTCAGATGAGACCCTCATAGTTCCTTTGAAGGAGCTCACTATCGACGATCAGTTGCGATTTGTCGAGGAACCAGTTAAAATCACAGACCGAGACGTTAAGATTCTCAAGCGCACCAGAATACCTCTTGTTCAAGTTCGTTGAAACTCCTGTCATGGCCAAGAGTTTACCTGGGAACGAGAAGACCAAATGAAATACAAGTATCCCCAGTTGTTCGAGAAAAGTACAACCACTACTGAGGCTGAAGCTACTGCGGAATTTCGGAACAAAATTCCAAACCAACGCGGGGATGATGTGACACCCCAGGAAAACCAGGAAACAACGCAACACAACTAGCTTCCTCAGTAACCACGTGCTAAATTTCGGGACGAAATTTCTTTCAAGTTGGGGATAATGTGACAACTCGAGTTTCCAAGGTCTTTCCTCCATACGTTACTTGTTTCATACTGTGTTTTGTGGTTCGTTGCATTGAAACTTGTGCACTATGATTGGTTAATGTTTGATTTATGTTTGATATATGACTTATGGTTGATTAAATTATGAACTGGTGAACTGTCTGAGTGTCTATGTAAATAAACTAAATTTATGAATGCTGAAATATGGAATTGTGTCATGAACCCCTCGATGAAACATCTAGAGTTTCACCACACCTCCACTCGACGAAACCTAAGGTTTCACCACCACCATATGCTTGACGAAACACGATGTTTCGTCATCACCATGCACGACGAAACCTTAAGGTTTCGTGGAGGACTGTTTCGCCGTTTGGGCTTTAGGCCCAAGTAAGGCCCGATCATGATTTGTTATATTTATGTTTTACACGCCGGGTTTTCATTTAGCGAAACCCTAATCCTCTCCTCTTGCTTCTCTGTACTCGACGGCAATCACCAACTCCCCGAAACCCTTACTAGAACACCTTGTAACCGGTAAGCATTTGATTACCCGACTGGATCTGTTTGTTGTGTCACTTGACTATCTTGTGTAAAGTTAGGATCTGTGCTATCATATGCCATCAACTAGGGTTTGATGTTTTGTTAGACTAGGCCTGATGCTTGTGATAGTTCTTGTTATGTCCTATGCTCAGTGTTAATAGTTATGTTTGATGTTGACAATGTATGACACCTGCTGTATTTGAATTATCATTGGATGCATACATGTTGTAATCTAAATCGTTATGGCTGCTTGTTAAGTTAGGGTTCAGACTGGGTGATTAATGAATATTGTAACTGCATGATCGATGGTTAAGATGAAACGGGTGTAGACGATTAGGAATCATATATTGATCTATGATTTCATGAGAAGTATTGATGATTGATGTTGATGTAATATGGATTTGATTGATATTAATCATAAACTGTTAGGGTTTCTGTGTATAGAGCTGTTCATATCTCGACGAAACTGCTGCATGTTGACGAAACTCGCAAGTTGACGAAACCTGGGAGTTTCGTCAGTGGAGGATGACGGCGAAACCTGAGAGTTTCGTCCAAGGAAAGTCACGACGAAACTTGGGGGTTTCGTTAATAGGGATCATGGCGAAACAGGCGGTTTCGCCAAGGGTGTAAACAACCACGGTAAACTAAGTTGATTCGGTTGCTGGATAACTGTGTTAATAATTTCATGGCTAGGACATGTTGGTGTTAATTAATTACGAGTACAAGGCAAGGTTTAGTTGTTGTGATTAGCACCTGAATTGTTGAGTACTGTTCTGAATCATACATGTGAGTTGTGCACTTACGTCTGTTAAGTGTTATGTGGAAATTGTTGCTTGAATACACTATATGCTCATAACTTATACTCGAACTATGTGTATGTACACTGATTTCCGTATACATGAATATCTTAGGCTTTGACTGAATTCTTGTGAACGAGTAGTTTGTGACAACTCGAAATTTAGAACCTTTCGTGTATCTTAGTGTAACCTACTTGAAACATTATGTGACTAGTTGACATATTGGTGTAATGATATATGTGAACATCCTATGTGATTACGTGTTACGTTTATGTGGTAATTGTATGTATGCGTGTATGTATGTGAACCGAGACAACAAGGACCCGACTCGAGACCATGCGGTCTCGAGTGAACAGTAACACTTGGGCCGGATGGGCCACGCACCCCATTTAACCCAACCGAAACCCATTAGGGTGCACCATGTGGACAAGTATATAAACCTTAGTGATAGCCATGTTTGCCATTTCT
The DNA here is from genome assembly GCA_030545235.1 of Helianthus tuberosus. Classification (NCBI taxonomy): domain Eukaryota; kingdom Viridiplantae; phylum Streptophyta; class Magnoliopsida; order Asterales; family Asteraceae; genus Helianthus; species Helianthus tuberosus. The sequence continues at coordinate 79,006,067 of CM060428.1, read as the reverse complement.
TTGGACAACATACTCACTCTCACACACACCCTCTCCTACAAACCTTAAACCCTAGAGAATCAAGCACCACCTTCCTCTTCTTTACTCTCGGATCAAATCGGCAACCACAAGGACTCTCGGATCAACTCGTACACACCCACTTGGAAGCTTCATTCACAACTTTGAACCCATACTTAAACCGGTTAGTGATTTCTTTGCAAACACATGTATTTTCATGATTAAAGGTGTTGATGTGTGATGATATAGGTTAATGATGCATGTTATGCGTTTATTTCGGATGATGATGATGATTGTATGATAATGTATTGATTATGTTAGGATAAATAATGTATGCTTGACTATGAATGAGTGTTATCGGCTCTATATGGGTTTTGATGTTGATACTAGTTGGATTGATTAATGAATGGTTCTGGTTATGTTTAGGAGGGTTATGTTCAATGAAATCGGATTAACACATGTTGGTGATAGATCCCATATAAGTATGCTATTGTATTGATCGAACATGATAGATGTATGAGCCGATGATGTTACTAACTTGAGTTCATGCCATAATAGATTTTCTTGATGAAGCATGTTGATTTTAATATGATGAACTACTTGAATATTTGAAGAACATGATGAATATGACATGAATGTAGCTTGAATATTTGAAAACTTGTTGTTTGATCCGTTTTTGGTAAGTAATAGACAAGGAAACATGTTTGTAAATTGTGGTTGGATAGTACATAGCTTCATGAAATCGGAATGTTATTGGATAGTACAACTATGCAGAATCAGCAATTGTTGGGGGTCAAGACCCCTGGTCTCGACTCGAGACCATCACATGACAAGTCGAGATCCCCGGTTGCGACACGGGTTGCGAGTCGAAAACCTATAGTCTCGACTCGAGACCGGGGGCATGATAACTCGAGACTGCGGTTGCGAGTCCAGTTGCGACTCGAGACCACTACATGCATGACCCGAGATCACCTTAGTTGCGACTCGAAACCTTGTGGACTACAACTCGAGACCGCACAGTCTCGAGTAGAGACCGTACAGTCTCGACTCGAGACCACACACTTGTGCACGCTGAATTGGACTTGCATGATTACGGGCTTAGGTGATTGGGCCGGACTTTTGGGCCTAATGCATGGACCTTATGTGTTACTGTGGAATGTGAATGTTGACGGACTGCCATGAATGATACTTGAATGCAATGTGCTAGAAACATCCGTGTACTACTTGGTTACGAACCTGATTTGTATGATACAACTATGATAGGAAGTGAGTGACCACAATATTGCTTGTTTGACCTTTCTGTGTATCTGCCGAGCAAACCAAGGTGAGTTCACACCCTCTACAAAGCATGGGATTCCCAGGGGTCGGGAATTGGGGTTAAGGAACACGGGTTCCTCGTCCTCCTTGGGTAGGACAGCAATGGTTCAGGAATGTAATTCCTCGTCCTCACGGACAGATAACTCGTACTAGACCAAAACTCTATCACGAAGTCCCTCCTTTTTATATCGACTTAATCGCCGGGCCAATGGCGAGCGGGTCATTAGTTAGATAGCGCTATTTAGGTCTGACAAACCTCACACCATGCCGCAGAGGACGGGCGTGAACTAATGGATCTGGGGCACGTCAATGATGATAGACATTGACAGTTTCAGGGCACATAAACATGACTACAGTCAGCAGTCGATATGGTAACGAGTCTAGTAGATACATGGGGTAGCCCCCACGGCCGAAATGCCAGATAACTAACACGGGGTAGCCCCCACGGCTGGATTGCCAGAGTAACCGGGAATAAACAAGTCACGTTTTTAACTATGGGGTAACCCCCACGGCAGGATGCCAGATAAAGGAAACTGTTTTCAGAACAACTTAAAACAAACACCCAACCGTGAACTCACTCAACTTGTTGTTGACTCGTTACTACATGCTTTGCAGGTCAATAGGTACTTAGCTGGAGCTTGCATGGAAGAGAGTCGTTGTGGGACATGGACGGCTGCGTGCCATGTTAAACTTTGAAACAATTAAACTTATGTTTTGATTTAAGACTTATGCTTCCGCTTGCAACTTAAATTATGTTTTGTTTGAACACCAATTGTATTGGTTGGATTTTTATAACTACTTATATGCTTGTTCAATATGATTGGTGGCTGGATCCTGGTCAGTCACGCCTCCAAGCGGTAGTACTCCGCAGGTGGATTTTGGGGGTGTGACAGATTGGTATCAGAGCCATTGGTTATAGTGAACTTGGTTTTAATAAGGGAAAGGTTTTATTAAAATCAGACTATAACCCGTACAGTGCTCTACGGTCCACAACGACGCTTCACTCCACATGCAAGGCTCGACGTTCTAGGTGGTATGATCTGTGCATATATTGCCTACTTGTTAGTTACATAGTACGTTGCTCATGGTATGCTTGGCTAGTATAACTACTGTTGCTTGAACACGTGTGTATTTGCTCACTTCTGTCATCGCATTTTCGCGAACCCCTCTCACTCACGTTCTTCTTGATATGAAGATCATGTCCGGACGCGTTAACCTGACACAAGCCCAGTTGACGGCTCTGATCAACGAATGAGTTGCCGCAGCACTTGCAGCTGCACACGCAGGAGGTATATCCTGCAGTCCGAACTCATCCTAGGGTCTTTAGAATCCTACTCTCGTGAACCAACCTTTGTGTTAAACTCTGTCTTTTCTTTCACCCACAATAGGTCAACATGCTCAGCCACCCGTGTGCACTTTTAAGACTTTCATGGACTGCCGACCAACTACTTTTAGCGGCACTGAAGGAGCAGTAGGTCTCCTTCACTGGTTTGAGAAACTAGAATCTGTGTTCGAAATGTGTGAATGCCCTGAGGCACGCAGGGTGAAGTATGCTACCGGTACTCTCGAGGGTTTAGCCCTCACATGGTGGAACGCTCAGGTTCAAATGCTGGGGTTGGTTGCTGCCAACGCCACCCCATGGGAGACTTTTAAGGAGATGATCAAGGAGGAATACTGCAGTCGGGATGACATTCATAAGCTGGAAGTCGAGTTCTTCAACCTCAAGATGACGGGGTCAGAAATTGAGGCGTACACTAAGAGATCGAATGAGCTTGCCTTACTGTGTCCTACTATGGTGGACCCTCCCTTTAAGCGTATTGAACTCTTTCTCAAGGGCTTGGTGCCAGAGATCCAAAGCCATGTGACTTCAGCAAACCTCGCTACTATCCAGCAGGTTGTTCAGTTGGCTCACCGTCTTACTGATCAGGCGGTGGAGCAGAACAAGTTACCAAAGCGCATAGGTGCTGCAACTACTTCTGGTACCTCTAGTGACAACAAACGGAAATGGGATGGAACTTCGAGTAAGGGGTCGACTTCTGTCCAGTCCCAGTCTCAGCAGAGAAAGACTGATGACTACAAGAGCCCTAGTCAGCAATCGTCTGGTGGTCAAAGTCATGGTGGGTACAAAGGAAATCACCCCAAATGCAATCGCTGCAGCCTGCACCACAGCGGGCCATGCCCCAGGGGTAACTGTCATCGATGCAACAAGCCAGGTCACACAGCAAAGGATTGCAGGAGCTTGTATCCCGCCAATCAGAACCGTCAGCAAGCCCAACAGAATCAACGCCAGCAGCCGCAACAGGGTGATAACAAAGGATGCTTTCAGTGTGGAGCTGAGGGCCACTTCAAGAGAGATTGTCCCCAACTGAACAGGAACCAGAACAACAACAACAATCAAGGGAATGGTAACAATGGGAACAACAACAACAATGGCGCCAGGGGGCGGGCGTTCGTGATTGGCCAAGGTGAAGCAAGGAATGACCCCAATGTTGTGGCGGGTAAGTTCCTTCTCGACGACTTTTATGTTTCAGTATTATTTGATTCGGGTGCCGATACTAGCTACATGTCACTAGAAGTTAGTCGAATGCTTAAGCGTATTCCAACACCTTTGAACAACAAGCACACCGTAGAGCTAGCAAACGGTAAGAGTTTAGAAGCCACACACGTAGTCAAGGGTTGTAAACTTATTTTCGCTGACCAGACCTCCTCTATCGACCTCATTCCTATTGTCTTGGGTAGTTTCGACGTTGTCATTGGGATGGACTGGTTATCCCAACACCGAGCAGAGATCCTTTGCAACGAGAAGGTTGTCCGTATTCCAGGTTCCGGTGGTGAACCTCTCATGATTCATGGCGACAAGAGGAGTGCTGTTGAGAACGTCATTTCTCTCCTTAAGGCCCAAAAGTGCTTGCGAAAGGGCCACACTGCCATTTTGGCTCTCGTTACTGACACCTCAGAAAAAGAGAAGAAGATAGAAGATTTTCCGGTTGTACGCGATTATCCAGAGGTATTTCCTGAGGAATTACCTGGTCTTCCGCCTCATCGCCAAGTCGAGTTTCAGATCGAACTAGCCCCTGGAGCGGCGCCCATAGCTCGTGCACCTTATCGTTTAGCCCCATCAGAGTTGAAAGAACTCTCTACGCAACTACAAGAACTCCTGGATAAGGGTTTTATTCGTCCAAGCTCATCGCCCTGGGGAGCTCCAGTATTATTTGTAAAGAAGAAGGACGGTACCTTCAGAATGTGCATCGACTACCGGGAACTCAACAAGGTGACGGTGAAGAATCGTTATCCTCTACCGCGTATTGACGACTTGTTCGACCAGCTGCAAGGGTCGAGCTACTACTCGAAGATCGATTTGAGATCGGGTTATCACCAGCTGAGAGTCCGAGAGGAGGACGTCTCCAAAACAGCTTTTAGAACTCGCTATGGGCACTATGAGTTTTTGGTCATGCCTTTTGGGCTGACAAACGCACCTGCGGTTTTCATGGACTTAATGAATCGAGTGTGCAAGCCTTATCTGGACAAGTTCGTTATAGTCTTCATCGACGACATCCTGATCTATTCTAAGAGTCAGGAGGAACACGAGCAGCATCTACGACTTATTCTCGAACTCCTTCGAACAGAACAGCTTTACGCAAAGTTCTTGAAATGCGACTTCTGGCTTCGAGAAGTCCATTTCCTAGGCCACGTGGTAAACAAGGATGGGATTCATGTTGATCCATCCAAGGTAGACTCGATTAAGAACTGGCCTGCACCTCGTACACCAAAGGAAATTCGCCAATTCTTGGGATTGGCAGGTTACTACAGGAGGTTCATTAAGGATTTTTCTAAGATCGCACAGCCCCTCACCTCGCTAACGCAGAAAGGCGTTGTTTATCGTTGGGGAAATGCACAGGAGTTAGCATTTCAGCACTTAAAGGATAGACTCTGCAGTGCACCTATCCTTTCCTTGCCAGAGGGCACAGACGACTTTGTGGTTTACTGCGACGCATCAATTCAAGGTCTTGGTTGTGTATTGATACAACGAGATAAAGTTATAGCCTACGCCTCACGCCAACTCAAAGTTCATGAGAAGAACTACACTACACACGACCTAGAGCTGGGAGCTGTTGTCTTTGCACTTAAGTTATGGCGGCATTACCTGTACGGTACCAAGTGCGCCATCTACACCGACCACAGGAGCCTCGAGCATATCTTCAAGCAGAAGGAACTGAATATGCGGCAACGACGATGGGTAGAGCTACTGAATGACTACGAGTGCTCGATCAGATATCACCCGGGCAAGGCCAATGTTGTGGCTGACGCCCTCAGTCGGAAGGACACTGCGCCTAAGCGCGTGCGAGCTTTACAACTCACGATCCACTCTAGTCTCCCTTCCCAAATACGAGCTGCTCAGATAGAAGCACTGAAAACAGAAAACGTCAGGGCTGAAGCCCTACGCGGGTCGAGGCAACGCTTAGAACAGAAGGAAGACGGTGCTTACTATGTAACGGGACGCGTTTGGGTCCCACTCTACGGCAACCTACGAGAGCTTGTGATGGATGAAGCACACAAGTCTCGCTACTCAGTACACCCTGGATCAGACAAGATGTATCACGATATCAAAACTACGTATTGGTGGCCTAGCATGAAGGCCCACATAGCAACCTACGTCAGCAAGTGTTTGACTTGTGCGAGAGTCAAGTCTGAATACCAGAAACCCTCAGGCCTACTCCAACAACCAGAGATACCTCAATGGAAATGGGAGCAAATTTCCATGGATTTTGTCACTGGCCTGCCTAGATCCCAACGCGGAAACGATACTATTTGGGTGATCGTGGATCGACTTACAAAATCGACACACTTCTTGGCTATCAAGGAGATGGATAAGTTCTCCACTCTTGCAGAAATATACCTCAAGGAAGTTGTTTCGAGGCACGGGGTGCCCACCTCCATTATCTCCGATCGAGATGCACGATTTACTTCAGAGCTGTGGCAAGCAATGCACAAATCCTTTGGCTCACGATTAGACATGAGCACAGCGTATCACCCTCAGACGGACGGGCAGTCCGAGCGCACTATTCAAACCTTAGAAGACATACTTCGTGCATGTGTAATCGACTTTGGCAACAGCTGGGAAAAGCATCTGCCACTTGTGGAATTCTCATATAATAACAGCTACCACACCATCATTAAAGCTGCTCCGTTTGAGGCATTGTATGGACGTAAATGCCGGTCACCTCTTTGTTGGGCAGAGGTGGGAGATAGTCAGATCACTGGTCCAGAACACGTGGTAGACACGACCGAACAAATTGCTCAAATACGAAAATGCATGGCGGCAGCTCGTGACCGTCAGAAAGTTTACGCCGACATGGGCAGGAAACCGCTTGAGCTCCAGGTTGGGGAGCGGGTACTACTCAAAGTTTCACCCTGAAAGGGTGTGGTTCGTTTTGGAAAACGCGGTAAACTTAACCCACGATACGTTGGACCTTTCGAAATCATCGAGAAAATAGGCAGGGTGGCCTACAGACTGAACTTACCAGCAGAACTTGGTGCAGTTCACAACGTTTTTCATGTGTCGAATCTGAAGAAGTGTCTGTCAGATGAGACCCACGTAGTTCCTCTGAAGGAACTCACTATCGACGAGCAGTTACGATTCGTCGAGGAACCAGTTGAAATCACGGACCGGGATGTTAAGGTCCTCAAGAGCACTAGAATACCTCTCGTTCGAGTTCGTTGGAACTCGCGTCGCGGCCCAGAGTTCACCTAGGAGCGCGAACATCAGATGAAACAAAAGTATCCCCAACTGTTCGCAAACAGTACACCCACTACTGAGGCCGAAGCTACGGAATTTCGGGACGAAATTCCAGATCAACGGGGGGTGGATGTGACACCCCAGGAAAACCGGGAAAACCATACAACTTAACTAGCTTCCTCAGTGAGTGCCTACCAAATTTCGGGACGAAATTTCTTTCAACTTGGGGATGATGTGACAACTCGAAATTTAGAACCTTTCGTGTATCTTAGTGTAACCTACTTGAAACATTATGTGACTAGTTGACATATTGGTGTAATGATATATGTGAACATCCTATGTTATTACGTGTTACGTTTATGTGGTAATTGTATGTATGCGTGTATGTATATGAACCGAGACAACAAGGACCCGACTCGAGACCATGCGGTCTCGAGTGAACAGTAACACTTGGGCCGGATGGGCCACGCACCCCATTTAACCCAACTGAAACCCATTAGGGTGCACCATGTGGACAAGTATATAAACCTTAGTGATAGCCATGTTTGCCATTTCTTTGGACAACATACTCACTCTCACACACACCCTCTCCTACAAACCTTAAACCCTAGAGAATCAAGCACCACCTTCCTCTTCTTTACTCTCGGATCAAACCGGCAACCACAAGGACTCTCGGATCAACTCGTACACACCCACTTGGAAGCTTCATTCACACCTTTGAACCCATACTTAAACCGGTTAGTGATTTCTTTGCAAACACATGTATTTTCATGATTAAAGGTGTTGATGTGTGATGATATAGGTTAATGATGCATGTTATGCGTTTATTTCGGATGATGATGATGATTGTATGATAATGTATTGATTATGTTAGGATAAATAATGTATGCTTGACTATGAATGAGTGTTATCGGCTCTATATGGGTTTTGATGTTGATACAAGTTGGATTGATTAATGAATGGTTTTGGTTATGTTTAGGAGGGTTATGTTCAATGAAATCGGATTAACACATGTTGGTGATAGATCCCATATAAGTATGCTATTGTATTGATCGAATATGATAGATGTATGAGCCGATGATGTTACTAACTTGAGTTCATGCCATAATAGATTTTCTTGATGAAGCATGTTGATTTTAATATGATGAACTACTTGAATATTTGAAGAACATGATGAATATGACATGAATGTAGCTTGAATATTTGAAAACTTGTTGTTTGATCCGTTTTTGGTAAGTAATAGACAAGGAAACATGTTTGTAAATTGTGGTTGGATAGTACATAGCTTCATGAAATCGGAATGTTATTGGATAGTACAACTGTGCAGAATCAGCAATTGTTGGGGGTCGAGACCCCTGGTCTCGACTCGAGACCATCACATGACAAGTCGAGATCCCCGGTTGCGACACGGGTTGCGAGTCGAAAACCTATAGTCTCGACTCGAGACCGGGGGCATGATAACTCGAGACTGCGGTTGCGAGTCCAGTTGCGACTCGAGACCACTACATGCATGACCCGAGATCACCTTAGTTGCGACTCGAAACCTTGTGGACTACAACTCGAGACCGCACAGTCTCGAGTAGAGACCGTACAGTCTCGACTCGAGACCACACACTTGTGCACGCTGAATTGGACTTGCATGATTACGGGCTTAGGTGATTGGGCCGGACTTTTGGGCCTAATGCATGGACCTTATGTGTTACTGTGGAATGTGAATGTTGACGGACTGCCATGAATGATACTTGAATGCAATGTGCTAGAAACATCCGTGTACTACTTGGTTACGAACCTGATTTGTATGATACAACTATGATAGGAAGTGAGTGACCACAATATTGCTTGTTTGACCTTTCTGTGTATCTGCCGAGCAAACCAAGGTGAGTTCACACTCTCTACAAAGCATGGGATTCCCAGGGGTCGGGAATTGGGGTTAAGGAACACGGGTTCCTCGTCCTCCTTGGGTAGGACAGCAATGGTTCAGGAATGTAATTCCTCGTCCTCACGGACAGATAACTCGTACTAGACCAAAACTCTATCACGAAGTCCCTCCTTTTTATATCGACTTAATCGCCGGGCCAATGGCGAGCGGGTCATTAGTTAGATAGCGCTATTTAGGTCTGACAAACCTCACACCGTGCCGCAGAGGACGGGCGTGAACTAATGGATCTGGGGCACGTCAATGATGATAGACATTGACAGTTTCAGGGCACATAAACATGACTACAGTCAGCAGTCGATATGGTAACGAGTCTAGTAGATACATGGGGTAGCCCCCACGGCCGAAATGCCAGATAACTAACACGGGGTAGCCCCCACGGCTGGATTGCCAGAGTAACCGGGAATAAACAAGTCACGTTTTTAACTATGGGGTAACCCCCACGGCAGGATGCCAGATAAAGGAAACTGTTTTCAGAACAACTTAAAACAAACACCCAACCGTGAACTCACTCAACTTGTTGTTGACTCGTTACTACATGCTTTGCAGGTCAATAGGTACTTAGCTGGAGCTTGCATGGAAGAGAGTCGTTGTGGGACATGGACGGCTGCGTGCCATGTTAAACTTTGAAACAATTAAACTTATGTTTTGATTTAAGACTTATGCTTCCGCTTGCAACTTAAATTATGTTTTGTTTGAACACCAATTGTATTGGTTGGATTTTTATAACTACTTATATGCTTGTTCAATATGATTGGTGGCTGGATCCTGGTCAGTCACGCCTCCAAGCGGTAGTACTCCGCAGGTGGATTTTGGGGGTGTGATAGATTGGTATCAGAGCCATTGGTTATAGTGAACTTGGTTTTAATAAGGGAAAGGTTTTATTAAAATCAGACTATAACCCGTACAGTGCTCTACGGTCCACAACGACGCTTCACTCCACATGCAAGGCTCGACGTTCTAGGTGGTATGATCTGTGCATATATTGCCTACTTGTTAGTTACATAGTACGTTGCTCATGGTATGCTTGGCTAGTATAACTACTGTTGCTTTAACACGTGTGTATTTGCTCACTTCTGTCATTGCATTTTCGCGAACCCCTCTCACTCACGTTCTTCTTGATATGAAGATCATGTCCGGACGCGTTAACCTGACACAAGCCCAGTTGACGGCTCTGATCAACGAACGAGTTGCCGCAGCACTTGCACCTGCACACGCAGGAGGTATATCCTGCAGTCCGAACTCATCCTAGGGTCTTTAGAATCCTACTCTCGTGAACCAACCTTTGTGTTAAACTCTGTCTTTTCTTTCACCCACAATAGGTCAACATGCTCAGCCACCCGTGTGCACTTTTAAGACTTTCATGGACTGCCGACCAACTACTTTTAGCGGCACTGAATGAGCAGTAGGTCTCCTTCACTGGTTTGAGAAACTAGAATCTGTGTTCGAAATGTGTGAATGCCCTGAGGCGCGCAGGGTGAAGTATGCTACCGGTACTCTCGAGGGTTTAGCCCTCACATGGTGGAACGCTCAGGTTCAAATGCTGGGGTTGGTTGCTGCCAACGCCACCCCATGGGAGACTTTTAAGGAGATGATCAAGGAGGAATACTGCAGTCGGGATGACATTCATAAGCTGGAAGTCGAGTTCTTCAACCTCAAGATGACGGGGTCAGAAATTGAGGCGTACACTAAGAGATCGAATGAGCTTGCCTTACTGTGTCCTACTATGGTGGACCCTCCCTTTAAGCGTATTGAACTCTTTCTCAAGGGCTTGGTGCCAGAGATCCAAAGCCATGTGATTTCAGCAAACCTCGCTACTATCCAGCAGGTTGTTCAGTTGGCTCACCGTCTTACTGATCAGGCGGTGGAGCAGAACAAGTTACCAAAGCGCATAGGTGCTGCAACAACTTCTGGTACCTCTAGTGACAACAAACGGAAATGGGATGGAACTTCGAGTAAGGGGTCGACTTCTGTCCAGTCCCAGTCTCAGCAGAGAAAGACTGATGACTACAAGAGCCCTAGTCAGCAATCGTCTGGTGGTCAAAGTCATGGTGGGTACAAAGGAAATCACCCCAAATGCAATCGCTGCAGCCTGCACCACAGCGGACCATGCACCAGGGGTAACTGTCATCGATGCAACAAGCCAGGTCACGCAGCAAAGGATTGCAGGAGCTTGTATCCCACCAATCAGAACCGTCAGCAAGCCCAACAGAATCAACGCCAGCAGCCGCAACAGGGTGATAACAAAGGATGCTTTCAGTGTGGAGCTGAGGGCCACTTCAAGAGAGATTGTCCCCAACTGAACAGGAACCAGAACAACAACAACAATCAAGGGAATGGTAACAATGGGAACAACAACAACAATGGCGCCAGGGGGCGGGCGTTCGTGATTGGCCAAGGTGAAGCAAGGAATGACCCCAATGTTGTGGCGGGTAAGTTCCTTCTCGACGACTTTTATGTTTCAGTATTATTTGATTCGGGTGCCGATACTAGCTACATGTCACTAGAAGTTAGTCGAATGCTTAAGCGTATTCCAACACCTTTGAACAACAAGCACACCATAGAGCTAGCAAACGGTAAGAGTTTAGAAGCCACACACGTAGTCAAGGGTTGTAAACTTATTTTCGCTGACCAGACCTCCTCTATCGACCTCATTCCTATTGTCTTGGGTAGTTTCGACGTTGTCATTGGGAAGGACTGGTTATCCCAACACCGAGCAGAGATCCTTTGCAACGAGAAGGTTGTCCGTATTCCAGGTTCCGGTGGTGAACCTCTCATGATTCATGGCGACAAGAGGAGTGCTGTTGAGAACGTCATTTCTCTCCTTAAGGCCCAAAAGTGCTTGCGAAAGGGCCACACTGCCATTTTGGCTCTCGTTACTGACACCTCAGAAAAAGAGAAGAAGATAGAAGATTTTCCAGTTGTACGCGATTATCCAGAGGTATTTCCTGAGGAATTACCTGGTCTTCCGCCTCATCGCCAAGTCGAGTTTCAGATCGAACTAGCCCCTGGAGCGGCGCCCATAGCTCGTGCACCTTATCGTTTAGCCCCATCAGAGTTGAAAGAACTCTCTACGCAACTACAAGAACTCCTGGATAAGGGTTTTATTCGTCCAAGCTCATCGCCCTAGGGAGCTCCAGTATTATTTGTAAAGAAGAAGGACGGTACCTTCAGAATGTGCATCGACTACCGGGAACTCAACAAGGTGACGGTGAAGAATCGTTATCCTCTACCGCGTATTGACGACTTGTTCGACCAGCTGCAAGGGTCGAGCTACTACTCGAAGATCGATTTGAGATCGGGTTATCACCAGCTGAGAGTCCGAGAGGAGGACGTCTCCAAAACAGCTTTTAGAACTCGCTATAGGCACTATGAGTTTTTGGTCATGCCTTTTGGGCTGACAAACGCACCTGCGGTTTTCATGGACTTAATGAATCGAGTGTGCAAGCCTTATCTGGACAAGTTCGTTATAGTCTTCATCGACGACATCCTGATCTATTCTAAGAGTCAGGAGGAACACGAGCAGCATCTACGACTTATTCTCGAACTCCTTTAAACAGAACAGCTTTACGCAAAGTTCTCGAAATGCGACTTCTGGCTTCGAGAAGTCCATTTCCTAGGCCACGTGGTAAACAAGGATGGGATTCATGTTGATCCATCCAAGGTAGACTCGATTAAGAACTGGCCTGCACCTCGTACACCAAAGGAAATTCGCCAATTCTTGGGATTGGCAGGTTACTACAGGAGGTTCATTAAGGATTTTTCTAAGATCGCACAGCCCCTCACCTCGCTAACGCAGAAAGGCGTTGTTTATCGCTGGGGAAATGCACAGGAGTTTGCATTTCAGCACTTAAAGGATAGACTCTGCAGTGCACCTATCCTTTCCTTGCCAGAGGGCACAGACGACTTTGTGGTTTACTGCGACGCATCAATTCAAGGTCTTGGTTGTGTATTGATGCAAGGAGATAAAGTTATAGCCTACGCCTCACGCCAACTCAAAGTTCACGAGAAGAACTATACTACACACGACCTAGAGCTGGGAGCTGTTGTCTTTGCACTTAAGTTATGGCGGCATTACCTGTACGGTACCAAGTGCGCCATCTACACCGACCACAGGAGCCTCGAGCATATCTTCAAGCAGAAGGAACTGAATATGCGGCAACGACGATGGGTCGAGCTACTGAATGACTACGAGTGCTCGATCAGATATCACCCGGGCAAGGCCAATGTTGTGGCTGACGCCCTCAGTCGGAAGGACACTGCGCCTAAGTGCGTGCGAGCTTTACAACTCACGATCCACTCTAGTCTCCCTTCCCAAATACGAGCTGCTCAGATAGAAGCACTGAAACCAGAAAACGTCAGGGCTGAAGCCCTACGCGGGTCGAGGCAACGCTTAGAACAGAAGGAAGACGGTGCTTACTACGTAACGGGACGCGTTTGGGTCCCACTCTACGGCAACCTACGAGAGCTTGTGATGGATGAAGCACACAAGTCTCGCTACTCAGTACACCCTGGATCAGACAAGATGTATCACGATATCAAAACTACGTATTGGTGGCCTAGCATGAAGGCCCACATAGCAACCTACGTCAGCAAGTGTTTGACTTGTGCGAGAGTCAAGTCTGAATACCAGAAACCCTCAGGCCTACTCCAACAACCAGAGATACCTCAATGGAAATGGGAGCAAATTTCCATGGATTTTGTCACTGGCCTGCCTAGATCCCAACGCGGAAACGATACTATTTGGGTGATCGTGGATCGACTTACAAAATCGGCACACTTCTTGGCTATCAAGAAGACGGATAAGTTCTCCACTCTTGCAGAAATATACCTCAAGGAAGTTGTTTCGAGGCACGGGGTGCCCACCTCCATTATCTCCGATCGAGATGCACGATTTACTTCAGAGCTGTGGCAAGCAATGCACAAATCCTTTGGCTCACGATTAGACATGAGCACAGCGTATCACCCTCAGACGGACGGGCAGTCCGAGCGCACTATTCAAACCTTAGAAGACATGCTTCGTGCATGTGTAATCGACTTTGGCAACAGCTGGGAAAAGCATCTGCCACTTGTGGAATTCTCATATAATAACAGCTACCACACCAGCATTAAAGCTGCTCCGTTTGAGGCATTGTACGGACGTAAATGCCGGTCACCTCTTTGTTGGTCAGAGGTGGGAGATAGTCAGATCACTGGTCCAGAACACGTGGTAGACACGACCGAACAAATTGCTCAAATACGAAAACGCATGGCGGCAGCTCGTGACCGTCAGAAAGTTTACACCGACATGGGCAGGAAACCGCTTGAGCTCCAGGTTGGGGAGCGGGTACTACTCAAAGTTTCACCCTGGAAGGGTGTGGTTCGTTTTGGTAAACTCGGTAAACTTAACCCACGATACGTTGGACCTTTCGAAATCATCGAGAAAATAGGCAGGGTGGCCTACAGACTGAACTTACCAGCAGAACTTGGTGCAGTTCACAACGTTTTTCATGTGTCGAATCTGAAGAAGTGTCTGTCAGATGAGACCCACGTAGTTCCTCTGAAGGAACTCACTATCGACGAGCAGTTACGATTCGTCGAGGAACCAGTTGAAATCACGGACCGGGATGTTAAGGTCCTCAAGAGCACTAGAATACCTCTCGTTCGAGTTCGTTGGAACTCGCGTCGCAGCCCAGAGTTCACCTAGGAGCGCGAACATCAGATGAAACAAAAGTATCCCCAACTGTTCGCAAACAGTACACCCACTACTGAGGCCGAAGCTACGGAATTTCGGGACGAAATTCCAGATCAACGGGGGGTGGATGTGACACCCCCAGGAAAACCGGGAAAACCATACAACTTAACTAGCTTCCTCAGTGAGTGCCTACCAAATTTCGGGACGAAATTTCTTTCAACTTGGGGATGATGTGACAACTCGAAATTTAGAACCTTTCGTGTATCTTAGTGTAACCTACTTGAAACATTATGTGACTAGTTGACATATTGGTGTAATGATATATGTGAACATCCTATGTGATTACGTGTTACGTTTATGTGGTAATTGTATGTATGCGTGTATGTATATGAACCGAGACAACAAGGACCCGACTCGAGACCATGCGGTCTCGAGTGAACAGTAACACTTGGGCCGGATGGGCCACGCACCCCATTTAACCCAACCGAAACCCATTAGGGTGCACCATGTGGACAAGTATATAAACCTTAGTGATAGCCATGTTTGCCATTTCTTTGGACAACATACTCACTCTCACACACACCCTCTCCTACAAACCTTAAACCCTAGAGAATCAAGCACCACCTTCCTCTTCTTTACTCTCGGATCAAACCGGCAACCACAAGGACTCTCGGATCAACTCGTACACACCCACTTGGAAGCTTCATTCACACCTTTGAACCCATACTTAAACCGGTTAGTGATTTCTTTGCAAACACATGTATTTTCATGATTAAAGGTGTTGATGTGTGATGATATAGGTTAATGATGCATGTTATGCGTTTATTTCGGATGATGATGATGATTGTATGATAATGTATTGATTATGTTAGGATAAATAATGTATGCTTGACTATGAATGAGTGTTATCGGCTCTATATGGGTTTTGATGTTGATACAAGTTGGATTGATTAATGAATGGTTCTGGTTATGTTTAGGAGGGTTATGTTCAATGAAATCGGATTAACACATGTTGGTGATAGATCCCATATAAGTATGCTATTGTATTGATCGAACATGATAGATGTATGAGCCGATGATGTTACTAACTTGAGTTCATGCCATAATAGATTTTCTTGATGAAGCATGTTGATTTTAATATGATGAACTACTTGAATATTTGAAGAACATGATGAATATGACATGAATGTAGCTTGAATATTTGAAAACTTGTTGTTTGATCCGTTTTTGGTAAGTAATAGACAAGGAAACATGTTTGTAAATTGTGGTTGGATAGTACATAGCTTCATGAAATCGGAATGTTATTGGATAGTACAACTGTGCAGAATCAGCAATTGTTGGGGGTCGAGACCCCTGGTCTCGACTCGAGACCATCACATGACAAGTCGAGATCCCTGGTTGCGACACGGGTTGCGAGTCGAAAACCTATAGTCTCGACTCGAGACCGGGGGCATGATAACTCGAGACTGCGGTTGCGAGTCCAGTTGCGACTCGAGACCACTACATGCATGACCCGAGATCACCTTAGTTGCGACTCGAAACCTTGTGGACTACAACTCGAGACCGCACAGTCTCGAGTAGAGACCGTACAGTCTCGACTCGAGACCACACACTTGTGCACACTGAATTGGACTTGCATGATTACGGGCTTAGGTGATTGGGCCGGACTTTTGGGCCTAATGCATGGACCTTATGTGTTACTGTGGAATGTGAATGTTGACGGACTGCCATGAATGATACTTGAATGCAATGTGCTAGAAACATCCGTGTACTACTTGGTTACGAACCTGATTTGTATGATACAACTATGATAGGAAGTGAGTGACCACAATATTGCTTGTTTGACCTTTCTGTGTATCTGCCGAGCAAACCAAGGTGAGTTCACACTCTCTACAAAGCATGGGATTCCCAGGGGTCGGGAATTGGGGTTAAGGAACACGGGTTCCTCGTCCTCCTTGGGTAGGACAGCAATGGTTCAGGAATGTAATTCCTCGTCCTCACGGACAGATAACTCGTACTAGACCAAAACTCTATCACGAAGTCCCTCCTTTTTATATCGACTTAATCGCCGGGCCAATGGCGAGCGGGTCATTAGTTAGATAGCGCTATTTAGGTCTGACAAACCTCACACCGTGCCGCAGAGGACGGGCGTGAACTAATGGATCTAGGGCACGTCAATGATGATAGACATTGACAGTTTCAGGGCACATAAACATGACTACAGTCAGCAGTCGATATGGTAACGAGTCTAGTAGATACATGGGGTAGCCCCCACGGCCGAAATGCCAGATAACTAACACGGGGTAGCCCCCACGGCTGGATTGCCAGAGTAACCGGGAATAAACAAGTCACGTTTTTAACTATGGGGTAACCCCCACGGCAGGATGCCAGATAAAGGAAACTGTTTTCAGAACAACTTAAAACAAACACCCAACCGTGAACTCACTCAACTTGTTGTTGACTCGTTACTACATGCTTTGCAGGTCAATAGGTACTTAGCTGGAGCTTGCATGGAAGAGAGTCGTTGTGGGACATGGACGGCTGCGTGCCATGTTAAACTTTGAAACAATTAAACTTATGTTTTGATTTAAGACTTATGCTTCCGCTTGCAACTTAAATTATGTTTTGTTTGAACACCAATTATATTGGTTGGATTTTTATAACTACTTATATGCTTGTTCAATATGATTGGTGGCTGGATCCTGGTCAGTCACGCCTCCAAGCGATAGTACTCCGCAGGTGGATTTTGGGGGTGTGACAGATTGGTATCAGAGCCATTGGTTATAGTGAACTTGGTTTTAATAAGGGAAAGGTTTTATTAAAATCAGACTATAACCCGTACAGTGCTCTACGGTCCACAACGACGCTTCACTCCACATGCAAGGCTCGACGTTCTAGTTGGATCCTGGTTAGTCACGCCTCCAAGCGGTAGTACTCCGCAAGTGGATTTTGGGGGTGTGACATAGTTAGTCATACCGAGCAAACCAAGGTGAGTTCACACTTTCTATAAGGCATGGGATTCCCGGTGGTTTGGGAATGGGTTAAAGAACTAAAACGGAACCTACATATTCTCCTTGGGTAAGATATGTACCTCCATCCTCCATGGGTAGGATGCCAATATTAATCCTGCGTATTCTCCTTGGGTAGAATACGTACGTTCGTCCTCCTTGGGTAGGACAACAACCTTAACTTACTAGACAAAACTCTATCATGAAGTCCCTCATTTTTATATCGACTTAATCGCTGGGCCAATGGCGAGCGGGTCATTAGTTAATAGCGCTATTAGGGTTGACAAGCCTCACACTGTGCCGTTCAGACGGGCGTGTGCTAATGGATTTGGGCACTTAGTCAATGATGATAGACATTGACGTAGGGCACAACTATTGTTCGTCAGTTGTCGATATGGTAACGGTCTAGTGGTTCACATGGGGAAGCCCCCACTGATTATGGATATGGATTGGGAAATAACGATATTGGTTAACTCGTGGTTTACGTAACAACTTATGGTTTTCAAAACAAACTTGTAAAAACTAAACAACCAACTGTGAACTCGCTCAACTTTGTTGTTGACTCGTTGTTACATGCCTTGCAGGTCATTAGGTATTTATGGAGCTTGCACGAGGAGGCGTGGTCGTTGTGGGACATGCATAGTCATATGCCATGTTAAACATTTGATATATTTGAACTTATACTTTGGTTTTACACATTATGCTTCCGCTTACAACTTAAACTATGTTTTGTTCGGACACCAATAATATTGTGTTGGGTTTTATATTTATTTACATGCTTTGTTCAATATGATTGGTGGCTTGATCCTGGTCAGTCACGCCTCCAAGCGGTAATACTCTGCATGTGGATTGTGGGGGTGTGACAAATTTAGACAATCTTGATCTTGAACACAAGCTAAATGAGCTCATGTCAGATTTTCTAAATCTGCAAGTTAAACATCAATCAGATAGTAAAAAATCTAATGAGTTGCAAAGGACCATGAACAAAATCATTCTTGAAAACCAATTACTAATAGAAGAAAGTTTAGATCAAAGAGCTAAAATTGAGTTCTATGAAAATGAAAGAAGAGATCTTTACAAGAAAATCAATGATAAAGAAATTAATGTAAGAGGTTTTCAACAAGCCAAAGAATTCATAAACTTCATTGAGTCCACACCAAAGAACAAAGGAGAGGGTTTAGGATATGTAAAAACAAGAGAAAGTAAACCCACTGTCTTTGTAAAAGTTACTCACCAGATTTCTAATAAATTTTCATTAGAATCTGATTCTGAATCTTGCAAGTCAACCTGTTCTGAATACTCTTTTGAAAAACCCAACTTTAAACCAAACAGAAGTGAATGCAAACAAGAATCTTTAAAGACTCCAGAAGCAGTTCACTCATCTTTTCAAGATTATCCACTCATTCCATCACAAGAAAAATATCAGAAAATTCTGATAAATCTTGTATGTGTGTTGACATACTGAAGCTTGTTCAACACCATCTCCAAAAGAAAAATGTAAAAGAAAAATGTAAAATTTGTTTATGGCTCAGCATATAACAGAATTTCTGATGAAAGGACAACAAGTGAAAATAATCTGCTTAAAATCTCATCAGAAAAAGTACCCAAGCAAGCCTTGGTACCAAAAACCCTCTAACTTTTCCATTTCAGGACCATCATGTGCAGCAGATCTGGTACTGCGACTCAGTAAGCTCCAAGCACATGACTGGGGATAGGAGCTTACTCAGCAACTTTGTTTCAAAGCTGGGTAAAATGGTAAATTTTGGAAATGGAGTGAAAGGAAGGATCATGGGATACGGATGTATAAGGTATGGATGTTTGACCATAGAGAAAGTAGCCTATGTTGAAGGCTTAAAGTATAATCTGCTAAGTTGTGGTCAATTCTGTGACAAAGGTTTTCAGGTAACCTTTTTACCAGAAAATGCTTGCTGATAGGTATGGATGATAACAAAATCTATTTAAGTGGAAAAAGAATAAGACAATCAATATACTATTTTGATTTCAAAGAAGAAAATGAACATCCAAAATTATGTTTATTTTCAAAAATCAACAAAGGAAGTAGTTGGTTGTGGCATAAAAGGTTGGCCCACTTAAATTTCAAAAACCTAAGCAAACTAGCAAGCAAGGGTCTGGTAAAAGGATTACCTTTTATATCCTCAAAAAGGATAAAATTTGTGATGCTTGTGAGATGGGAAAATCCAAAAGAAGCTCACACAAATCAGTTTCTGAGTCTTCTATTACACAAAATTTGGAACTTTTACACATGGATTTGTGTGGACCCATAAGTACAGAAAGTTTTTCTGGAAAGAAATACATACTAGTAATAGTTGATGATTTTTCCATATATACATGGGTCGAATTTTTAAGGAAGAAAAGTGAAACACCTGATCTGATCATTAATTTTATCAAGAAAATTGAAAATCTGTTAAAACTAACAGTCAGAAGGATCAGATCAGACAATGGGACAGAGTTTAAAAATTCAAAAATTGAGAGCTTTCTTGTAAATAAAGGAATCTCTCATGATTTTTCTGCTCCCAGAACACCTCAACAGAATGGGGTTGTTGAAAGAAAGAATAGAACCTTAGTAGAAGCTGCCAGAACAATGCTTGCTTATGCTAAAATGCCTACTCATTTTTGGGCAGAAGCAATAGCAAATGCATGTTTTACTCAAAACAGAACCCTAATCAACAAAAGGCTAAACAAAACACCTTACAACATTATCAATGGAAGAATTCCAAGTGTAAAATTTTTACATACATTTGGTTGTAGATGTTTTGTTTTTAATGATTTTGAAAGCCTTGAAAATTTTGGCAGAAAAGCAGAAAAAGGTATTTTTCTTGGTTATTCTTTGTCCTCAAAAGCTTATAGAATTTTTATTCTTAACACAAGGACAATCAGAGAAAGTCTGTATGTTTCATTTGATGACTCATCAGAAACAGAGGTTTCTGATGAATACACGAAAGAAATAAATTTTTCTGACAAACAAGAAAATTATGAACATCTCTTTGAAATGATGACTGAAGATTTCTTGGAACATGATAAATCTCTCACATACAAATCAACAGATATTTCATGTACTAACCCTGCAGAACAAGTGAGTAGTACATCAGAAAATCAAAATTTTGGTACACTACACACAACTAAAGCAACTGTTCAGGGGGAAACTTCAAATCTATCAGAACCAACAACTTTTCACAACAAGTTAAGATGGATCAAAGGACATGTTCATTCTGACATCATTGGCAATCCAGCAGATGGTGTGAGAACAAGATCTGCAACTGCACATGAATGTGCATTTGCGGGGTTCTTAAGCAAAATAGAACCCAAGTCTGTCAAAGAAGCTCTGAATGACTCAGACTGGATTCAAGCCATGCAAGAAGAGCTTGATCAGTTTGAAAAGAGCAAGGTATGAGATCTGGTACCCAAGCCAAATGACAAATCTGTCATAGACTCAAAATGGATATTCAGGAATAAATCTGATGAAAATGGCATAATCACCAGGAACAAAGCAAGGTTAGTGGTCAAAGGTTATTGTCAACAAGAAGGTATTGATTATGATGAAACTTTTGCACCAGTAGCTAGATTAGAAGCTGTAAGAATTTTTCTTGCTAATGCTGCATCCAAGGATTTCAAAGTTTATCAAATGGATGTAAAATCAGCTTTCCTGAATGGTAAAATTGAGGAAGAAGTTTATGTGCAGCAACCAGAAGGCTTTGTTGATCCAAAATTTCAAAATCATGTTTATAGATTAAACAAAGCCTTGTATGGGTTAAAGCAAGCTCCAAGAGCCTGGTATGAAACACTATTAAACTTCTTACTCAATTCTGGGTTTACTAAAGGTACTATTGACACCACACTTTTCCTCAAAACACACAAAGGTCATACTTCTTTGTTAGTCCAGATATATGTTGATGACGTTATATTTCGATCAACAAATGAAAAAATTTTGTAAAAAGTTTCAAAAGTTGATGACCAGCCACTTTGCAATGAGTATGATGGGTGAGTTAACATTTTTCTTAGGGTTACAAGTTAAACAAAGAATTGATGGAATATTTTTGAGTCAATCAAAATATGTGAAAACAATTCTACAAAAATACTCACTTGAAAACTGCTCTATTTCAAAAACTCCCATGGCAACAGGGAACAAATTAGATTCTGATAAAGATGGAATAAGTGTAGATATTAAAACCTATAGGGGGATGATAGGATCATTGCTATATTTAACTGTAGCCAGACCAGATATTATGTTTGCAACATGCTTTCTGGCCAGATATCAATGTGATCCTAAAGAATCCCACCTAAAAGCTGTAAAAAAGGGTTTTCAAATATCTAAAAGGCACATCAGAACTTGGTCTCTGGTATCCAAAGGACACAAACCTTGAATTAATTGCATATACAGATGCAGATTATGCAGGGTGCAAGATTGACAGAAAAAGCACATTTGGTGCTTGTCAGATCTTGGGAGAAAAATTGGTATGTTGGGCAAGCAAGAAACAAAACTGTGTTGCCACATCAACAGCAAAATCAGAATATGTAGCAGCAGCAAGTTGCTGTTCACAAGTGTTGTGGATGCAAACTCAACTGAAAGATTATGGAGTAAATCTGACAAAAATACCAATTCTATGTGATTCAAAGAGTGCAATTGCAATAACAGAAAATCCAGTTCATCAATCAAGAACCAAACACATAGATGTCAGATATCACTTCATAAAAGATCATGTGGAGAAAGGTAACATAGAAATGTATTTTGTTCCAACTGAAAACCAAATTGCTTATATCTTTACAAAACCTCTTGATGAAAAGAGACACAACTTTTTGATCAGCAAACTTGGCATGGTTAATATAAAAGATGAAAATTTTTCAGAAAACAAAAAGACACAAATTGAAAACCAAATCGATGATCATCAAAATTCTGATAATCAAAGATTAATTAAACAGGGTTCTGATAAAGAAATCCCTAAATCTGATGGATCATCAGAAGGTCAGATAAATCATCAATGAATGTGATGATTTATCAGAAAATCTGAAGATGTATCAGAAAATCTGATGAAATCATCCGAAATTCTGATACAAACATCAGAAACTTTGTTTAAACATCAAAATGATCACAGATCATCAAAAATAACTCCATCTTTATGCATATCCCATATGCATAAATTCATAATTGTGTATAGTCTGTTTTTGTTTTTTTTTTTGTATTTAATTAAAAAAAACAAAAAGGGGGAAAAGTAACATGCATTAAGATAAAATTCAACATACTTGATAAAATCAACCGTCACAAGAATTTTTTTTTGCAGAAAATTGAATTATTCTTTCACTACCAATGCATGCAACGTCATTTTTTCATAAGAAGTTTAAGAGACACGTAGGCACTAAAATGATTAGGAGCTATGAAAGTAGCCGCCTAGCTATTTAATGCTTACTCACACATGGGGATTAGTAGACTGTCATATTCACTGCAACAGGGATCGTCTTAATTGAAGAGATGAAAATAAAAACCTTTTGCTGTTAATATCATTTATGAGGAACTATTACTTTCATCTATAAATATTAACAACCTGAAAAGGACTTTCTTCATACCAAAATCATCTCTTCAAAAGCTCTTCATCAGAAACCTCTTATTTTAAAGTGGGTCACCCAAAATCAATGAAAGCAACTCAATTCCCTCTCCCTTTTCACAGACATCATAATCTTAGATTAAGATCTAACTTGGAAGGACCTGCATGGGAGGACTGCAGGTATGTGTATAATATGATCATGTGAAGTCCTTTGGGCTTTGCTGTATCAACACACGTCACTATTTATCCAGAACTTCTTCAAGAATTCTGGTGGAATGCTCAAATCATTTTAAGTGGCACTTCCATGTGGATTGAAAGCAAGGTTATGGGGGTCAAAATTACCCTAAAGGAGGAAACTCTTAGAGAAGTCCTCCGGCTGGGTAATGATCAAGAAAACACCTTCCTGGATAAGGCAGATGTGCAACAAACCTTGACAGAAATGGGTTATCATACGAACAACGTGTCAAGGCATGTTAGCAAATCTGGTTTTATACCACCTTTCCAGTATTTGGTGACACAGCTAAGTGTCTGCTTCTCTAAGAAGATTGGACACTTCAACGAGTTGTCCCATAGGATGATGGAGGTGATTCATGCTGTTGTACAGGAAAAACCTTACAACTACCCTAAGTTTCTCATGAGAGACTTAGAAGCAAACATTCACGACCGTCAACCTTTTCTGATCTACCCTCGATTCGTAACCAAGGTGATTACCAGTCAGCTGGACTTCGGAGGAGTGAGAAGCTGCTATCCAAGAGCCGAGCTGGCACTTCAAGAAAACATAAGTGATCCTACCCTGGTGCCATCAACGAATCACACTGGTCGAATAACCAGTCGCTGGTTATATGTGAAGTGCATGTAAAACGTGCTGGAGGAGGAGGAGGAGGAGTAGTTGTTTGCTTGTTTTTTTTTTTTTTTTTTTTTTTTTTGTGTTTAATGTCTTTTTTTATATATATTAAGTTTGCCTTAATTCTTTCTTTTTAACTTAAAAAAACAACAAAAACATGTCAATGGATCTAGGGAGAACTAAAACAACATGTCTGATAAAAACAAGGAAAATCTGGTGAAATTCAAATGAAATCTGATAGGATTTAGTGAAACTCATAAAATCTGATGATCAATCAGAAAATCTAAAATCTGGTAATTTTTCAGAAAACCCATCAAGCCATCAGAATTTGTTCATTCACCAGAAAATTCTCAAAATAACTAGAAAATCTGATAATAGATCAGAAAATCAAATTTTTATCAGAAAAATCTCTTGACAACCAGGAAGTCTGACAAATCAACAGAAAGAATCATCAGAAAACATTGTCTTTAACTAGATTCAAAGAAACTTATGACCATCTAAATTTTTGAAATAAGTTTCTTTCAAAATATTTTTTTTCTAAGGACTGGAACAAACTGTATGACAAACACTTCCTGAAAATCAGTACAAAGGTGTAGAGTTCAGAACTGCAATGTAAGTAAAAAAAAACTCGAAACTCTACTTATTCCCTCTCATCTTAAAAAAAATGCTGATTCAATCTCTGAAAATGGATCAAATGCATTCTGATAATATATGAAGAAAAACCAACTCTCAAAAGTTTTATTCAAAGATTTTCTGATATATATCATCAAGAGGAAAACTTGGGAAGATACACAATCTCAGAAAAGGTTTCTATTGGACCTTTTTGAAACAAAAGGGGTCCCACATGGAGAAAAGGTGCAAGTTGGACATTAGTGTTTATCTGCTAAATCCTTGGAAATCTCGGATTTTCTTTAAAAAGATTTACATTAAATTAGAGATAAACCAAAGGTTTTTCAAAAACGGTTGTTTCCTAAACGGATTAAAACATCATTAAGGTGTCATTAACCACCTTGAATACAAACAACCCACGAAAAAACACTTAAAGATCCCTATCTCTATTCACTATAAATATCTCATTAAAAAAACAGAGACTTCCATCTTCAACCTTCAAACTCAAAACCCTAAAACCCTTTTCCGAAACAAAAACCCAAATTCTCAATGGCAGCTATCAACATCAACATGCCACCAATCGAACACTCTGTTCCTTTCATCACCGAAGCTGAATTTCTTTCATTAAAGAGCAACAATGAAGCAATGAATGACAATATTGAAGAATATGATATAAAGTGTCAAATCCTAATTGAATTTCTGATCAGATGCCCGATAGCTCAAGCTCTCACAAAGACCAGAGAGGTACCAGAAAGACTCATACAACAAGCTGTAAAAGCTCTCAAATTCTCAAATCAAATCGAGCTAACAGCACATGTGTGGGGAGATATCTTCATTACAATCTCACCGGAGAAAATAAGGGAATGTTTGGAACTACCCTTAAGTCAAAGCTATGAAGAAGCACCAAAAAAAGAAGATATGTTTTCACTACTTGATGCTGTGATGGGTTACAAGACAAAGATTTCAAAAATCAGTGAATTCAAGAGGAATAAGCTACCTGCCTTCTGGCAAGTGTTAATGGAGATTCTGAACAAGTGTTTATCATCAAAAATTGGAGGTATAGATCAGATAAATATGAATGTTCTGACAATCATGTTCAGTCTCATTAGTGGGTTGAATATTGATTTTGGAACAGAAATATTTAATCTGATCAGAAGATCAATTCTGACTAATGCTGGAAGGATAGATTCACATCTACCATTTCCCAGATTACTGTCAATAATAATTTCTGATGCATTTTCTGAAAGGAACCTAGAAATTCCAGCATCAGAAAATATGTGGAAAACAGAATCATGAGACCTTGGACTGCTGTAGGGTCTTGGAAGTCAGATTATGATGTGCCTGCTCTGTCAGAAAGAATGATGAATCTGATACCAGAAGATTCACCATACATAGCAGAATACCTGAAGATGTTAAGCAAAAAGCCAGAAAACAAAGAAGTTTTTGAAAGTGTGTCCCCCATGGAGCATGATGCACAAGAGTCAAGCACACCAAGAATGGAGCAGCAGGGTGAATCAGATCCTCACCCAGCTGATGAAGATGTGAACATAAGTCCTGTGGCAGAAGAACATCATGCTGAAATCTCACATATGGGAGAAACAGGTGCACAACACTCTAAACTTATATTTTTCATAATTCTGAGAGTGATTCTGATGATTCAATTCAAGGAAATTATGAAATTTTACATAGAGGCACTGTTTCCGTAAGAAAAGATGTGAGTGGAACCAAAGACCCATTTTCTGAATCAGATTCTGAGGAGGAAAATGTGGTGGCAACAGGTGGAGATCAGTCTACTGATCAAGGAAACCTGGATGAGAAAACTAAGAGTTTCTCAACAACTCATGGAGAACCTGAAAAGGTTCAAGGATATGAGGAAAACAAAAACTTGAATGTGTTTCAATTTTCTGGTGAGGGTATAGAGAATTTGGAATATTCCAATCCTCTTAACCTCAGAACAACAGAGAATGTGTTTTCTGCTGGTGTTAGAAGAGGAACATCTGTTGTTTCTCCTATTTACCAAGGACATCAATCTATGTCCCCTGAACAACTTCACAAGGAACTTAAAGACACAATTGCTACTGAGAAAACAGCCACAGAAGGAAAACTCGGTTTGATACTGAAAGAAATCAGAAATCAAAAGTCAGATATCAAAGTTTTATCAGAAACTGTCAAAGCTGTGAAGAAGCAAACAGAAGACAATGTTGCAGCCCTCAACAAACTACAAGAATCATCAGAAAACAGAGAGAGCTCATCAGAATTCGAGAAAGCTCTCAAAGAACTGCAAGATATCAAGAAAAAGATGGCTGAGGTTGCAACTGCAGGAGAAAGCTCAGGTTCAGGAAAAATTCTTGAAGAAATACAGTTCCTCAGAGCCAACAACAACAGCATGGCTGAGGCTTTTGAGAAGCTGATGGTGGAATTAACTGCACAGAAAAATCAAGAAAACCTGGAGTTTCAGAGAATGAAGAAACAAATACTCAAACTCTTGCTAATGTTCATTTGTTAGTAAAGAGATTGCAGTATAATGTTGCCAGACTAGCAAAAGTTGAGCTTCATGAACTGAAAGCCTCAATTCCACAAGAAAGACAAGCAAGAGGATCAGAAACTCCTCAACAACAACCAGAAACCATTCAACAAGATCAAGCCAAACAAACAGAAACTCCAACAGCTCAAAAACAAAAGCAGCCCATGGGTCCACCTCCAGATAAACAAAAGTTACTCATGGGTCCTCCACCAAATGTCCCAAAGCCAGATACTTCAAGGGTCCAACAGAAAGAACATGTCCCAGTTCATTCATCTTCTACAGCTATCACAGGAGAAACAGAGTTCAGCATAAAAATGGATACAAAAGAGAAGAGAAGAATGGAACATGAAGTGACCTCCTCAAAAAGGCCAAGAAAAGTGATGAGATAAGATTCAGATGGAAACATCAAAGAAATAGAAGTGCTGAAAGGTGATTTACACACAATTATGTATCCTGAAGAACACCTAAAGCATTACTACTGGAAAGGTCCAGAAGACAACCCAAAAAGGCCACTCTCTCCATTAAGTAAAGGTATTGTTGAAATCAGGAACAATGGAGGCTGGGAAATTCTACACAAACACATGACCAATCCAATAGTATCTATTGAAAGAATCGATACTTTAACCACTGGAGGAGGTATCTTAGGGAATGAAGGACAAAACAAGTATACCATGATCAGAAAAGATAACAGTGAATAAAAGGTTACTGATGCAAATCTGGCTGATGATATTCACCTAATGGGCATAGTCAAAATGAAGAATATCATTGACAGAGAGAAAAGTAGTTCAGTTGTGATCAGAAGAGCCCTTGACAGCCTCAAAAATGCAGGAGCAAAGTTATACAAAAGGGCTGCACTGGCAGACTTTGATCTATGTATCAATTTTGAGTATAGCAACAAGGTGCTACTGGCTCCTCCCAACACCACAATTCCAGCTGAAATTCCTTCTAAATTAGTGAGAACTGGAGCAATCTTTGACAAACCAGAAATGTGTGTAGTCTTCAAAGATGCTCATGATGAGAAAGCTCTGTTCAGAATCAGTGAAATATGCAGGTATTCAAATCAAACTCTGAAATATATAATAAACTGCATGAATGAGAAACAAGAGCAGCTCAAAAAGAAGGGAAAGAACAATGAACAGCTGAGTAAAACAATTGAAGATTGCATTGAAAACTGGATGGAATCAAGAGGATGGTACAAAGAAATGTACAAGGAAACTCAAAAGGCAATTGATCACAAGAAAAGGCTGAAACCAGGAGACAAATACAGAAGTGGAGTGAAGATTAATTAATGAATTGATGAGATTAAAATTATGTTTCTAAACAATAATTTTATTTTTGTCTGTTTTGAACAATGGTTGGTTTGATTATGTTCTATGTTTCTGAACTTAGTTGTTTTGAATTTTTTCTTTCAATAAGTAGTTGAAAGTTGTTTATGTTAGATATAGAGATAGTTCATTTTCTTACAATACTTAGGGGGAAACTGTTAGGAAACTTTATTTGTAAGTATTGAAGAAAATCACAATCAACTAGATCTATGAAGAGATAACTGTCCTGAAGATCACAACAACAAGAAGAAGATCGGATAGGACAACTGAAATGAACAACATCTACTTCAAAGAATCATAAGTTGATCAAGAGTTGAAGAGAATTATCAGAGAAGGTCATTTCTGATGGATCTGATCAGTGTCTGACGATTCTGATCATCAGATTTTCTGATGATTTGTTCACCAGAATTTCTGATGAAGTGGTTTATCAGAAATTCTGATGAATACCCCACTTGTCTAAAAATCAGCTTTATCCTGCCACAATGACCGAAGCAACTTGACATTATTGGATATCATGATTATGAAGGCAACTTGAACGTTCGATTCAATGAATATGTCAAATTGCTACTTTTTGCAGGACTTATTGCATGAATAAACTATTGTTTATTCATGTACCCAGCCTTCTATAAATAGAAGGCTCACCAAGCAGAGGATACTTGAGTTTGAAGCTTAGCATTCATACATACCACACAAACTCCATTGCCCTCTTACAGAATTCAAGATTCATTTGTATTAGATAATAATCTTACAATCACCTTGTAAACTATTTTGTTTCAAAGTGATATAAACTTGATAATTCTATAGGTCTTGTTTCTGAAAGTCTGATTTCCATTTCCGCACATCTTTTTCACATCTACTGAAATCACTTGCCATATTACGTTAAAAGAAGTTGTTAAGGCCAAACTGGGTCCAACAACGCATTTGTATAGTTTGGAATATTATATATATTGGCAATGTATTACCAATAGTAGTGTAGATGGAAGTGAAATTGTATAATATTGGTAATGTATTATGGATGTAGTGTAGATTGAAGGGAAATTGTATAGGTGTTGTCAATAAGTATCAAATATGCA
Organism: Helianthus tuberosus; assembly: GCA_030545235.1. NCBI lineage: Eukaryota > Viridiplantae > Streptophyta > Magnoliopsida > Asterales > Asteraceae > Helianthus > Helianthus tuberosus. The sequence goes on along the minus strand of CM060428.1, from coordinate 78,976,465 downwards.
CATGTGAATTAGTAATTGTTATTCAAGAAATATGAAATATGCACATGTGTATCAGTAATTGACTAATTGTTATTCGGTTAAAAAATAAAATAAATAAATAAATAAAATATTTTTTTTACATATGTTATGATATTTAATGGAAAATCTAAAAAAAATTGTGTGATTTTTAAGCTTTTTAAGTAGTTTTAGTTGTGTTCACACTATTTCTTGTGGTTCTCGCAATAAAGGGTGGTTGCTAACGGTAGGGATGAGTATTTGGTATCAAATACCGATCCCGTCCCGATCCCGATCCTGAAAATACCGTACCGAATTTTTTCGATACCGGAAACGGTATCCACTTTTTGGCATTTTCGGTATCGGTATTTTCGGGATCGGTACCGGTACCGGTAAAATACCGAATTTTACCTTCAAATACCGCTACCGTACCGATACCATACCAATACCGTACCGTACCGACATATTTCGGTATCGGTATCAGTACCTAGTTTTGGCAAAATTCGGGATCGGGATTTTCGGGATCGGGATTTTCAGGATCGGGACGGGATCGGGATTTGCTCATCCTTGTCTAACGGATCATTATCCTATATATATATATATATATATATAGGAGAGGGATAGAAAGAAAACCCACTTGAGTTAAGAAAACTCAAGAAAACCATATGTAACAATTTTTTTCTAAAAAATTAGGGAATGTAAGTTACATGTTATCGAACGTTTTGTAACAAAAAAACAAAAACTCAGAGGGGATTTTTTTATAAAAAATTTAAAAATTCAGTTTTTTAGCATATATATTAACACTGATTTTTTAAAATTTTTATAAAAAAATCCCTATGGCAATTTTTGTTTTTTTTATTACAAAACGTTCAATAGCATGTAACTTACAATTCCTAATTTTTTTAGAAAAAAAATGTTACATAAGCTTTTCTTGAGTTCTCTTAACTTAAATGGATTTTCTCTATATAATTCCCATATATATATATATATATACACATATATATATAGAGAGAGACATTATTTTATCATATATAACATCTAGAAATATTTCTTAAGTAAATAAGTATTTTTGTCACAATTCAGAAACAATAATATTTAGCCTTTAAAAATATAATATTTCGTATTAATTGTATTTGTAATCGAACCTATTTTTATAAATCTATAAATTTACCTCTCTAGTTATTTTAGACTTGTTATATATATATATATATGTGTGTGTGTGTGTGTGTGTGTGTGTGTGTGTAGCATAGTGGAGAGTTCAAATGAGAATAAATTTTTTGTAAGAACAAAAATGAAGAAATTTCAAACAATAAGAATGTTTTATTTTACTTCATTTAATATAAGTATTTAATGTTACTATAAGGGTACATTGGTAAATCTATATAGGTCATTAATTTGTAGTCTTCGTCTTTAATAGCTAACTACATTAAAGAATTTGTAACTTATCTTCAAAATATATATTTTTTCAAAAAAAGAAAATAAAATAATTTAAAGTGTAGGATAAATTACGAGTTGTGTAGGATAAATTACGAGTCGTGTAGGATAAATTTCAACATGTAGGACGAATTTCAAAATATGTATAATAACTTTTGATGTGTGTAGGTAAAAAAAGTTAGTGTGAAGGATAATACTCTTTATGACTAATTAATTAGTCAAAAATGATAATAAATGAGATAAGTGAAAAAAAACTATTTAATGTTTTACAAAATTACCCTTTGTTCTTTTTCTTCTCAATTAAATTTTCTTCTCAATTAAATTAACTATTTAATGTTTTACAAAATTACCCTTTGTTCTTTTTCTTCTCAATTAAATTTTCTTCTCAAATGAACCTTCCCCATATAGCATATACATAGCATATATTATTTAATGGAACTTAGATGTATATATATAATATCGTGTAGTCGAAATCGTACAACTATATTTCTTATTGCTATTATATTTAAATGAGATTTTAGGACCCACGCGTTGTGGTGAGAACGTTTTACCAAAAAGAAAATAGTGCCATGCGTTATGAACAATCACACATCACGCCCCGACATAGTTTGTCGTTAGTTGGGGTGTGACAGGTAATTACCAGATACCGTCTGGTACGAAAAAGGCCGGTAAAACTAGAATACATTAATTGTTATATACCATCGGTTAATCTGGTTCTACCTGTTTGAACCCTTGTTTTGGTTTGCAAAATCTTCAAATTTGATTTTTATATTTTACTAAAATCTAATATTAAGCTACACTACGCCAAAATAGGGATGCAGTCACACAAAAAAGTGTGACTATATGTTTTTCGCCTCACATATTTTTTTCAGGTCAAGTGTGACCAAAGTTCGAGTCATCGTATGTATCATACGGCCACACACATTTTTTAGTGGCTGTAGAACTTAAAAGTGTGGCTAAAGAGTACCAACATTTTTTTGTTAAAATCTAACATTTCCTTCATTAAGTGTGGCTAAAGGATAGCAACGGCCACATATATTTACTTTAAGCGTGATCGTTACTGATATATAGTCACATAAATTACCAAAATAATTTGTTTTAGCCACATCAATTAAAAAAAAGTGTGGCAAAAAGGATTGTTTTGATCAATTTTTTGCCCATTAAGTGTGGCTAAATGGCAGCAACGGCATCATGAATTGTTGTAAGTGTAGTCATTTCCATTATATAGTCACATGAACTTACTGTAAGTGTAGTTGTTTCTATTATACAGACACACAAACAAAAAACAAAGTGACTATTGTGTGGCTAATAGTTATTTATAGCCACACGAAATCTTGCAATTTTAAGTGTGACTATTGTCTAACCTTTGGTGACACATTTTTTTTACTTATGGCGATTTCTATCATTCTATCACACAAACAAGAAACAAAGTGATTATGGTGTGGCTATTGTCTAACCTTTGGTCACACATATTTGTTTTTCTCATGCCATTTGCTATAATCTCGTCACACAAACAAAAAACAATGTGACGAATTGTGGCTGGTTCTATTATATAGTCACATTAATTTATTGTAAGTGTGGCCAAAAACGTTTACTAGACACACCATTTTTTGTAAAGTTAAGTGTGGCTTTGTCTAACCTTTGGTCACACGTATTTGTTTTCCCCATTACTTTTGCTATTCTTCCGTCACAGAAACAAAAAACAATGTCACGAAAGTGTGGCTAATGGTTATGTATAGCCACATGAAATTTGGTAATTTTAAGTGTACCTATTATCAACATTTGGTCACACATAATTTTTTTTTTCCGTGACATTTGTATGGTTCCGCCACATAAAAAAACAGACTGACGAAAGTGTGGCTAACAATTATGTATCGCCACGTGAAATTTTATAATTTAAGTATGGCTATGGTCTAACATTGATCACACATATTTAGTGTGGTTTTATGTGGCCATTTTCATATAATTAGCCATTTTATTTTCAAATTTTATACAGTAACCATGAGAAAACCTAAAAGCCAAATGATATTAACAAATAATAAACCAAAATCCATACATAAGTTTTCAAAATACTATTTAAAGACAAACTTCTAATAAAAACCTATCTACCAAAGTTGCAAAGGGAATGCCTCTACACATAAACTAAGAACTAATTCTAGGTTGTTGTCTTCAAATCAATATACTCATTTCTTTTACACTTGAAAGTGTTACAAATTTATATCAAGTCGTTTTGTCTTTGTGGAATGCTCTAATATTTGATTGCAAAATCAATGACTAGCCACCAGATTCAAGTTGTGAACAATTCAATCAATGACCAACCACCCGACATCAATGAGATCCGAGCTTTCTGAACTACTCAATCCCAATAAAAGCATGTCCGAAGTCTGTCTCCAATTGGTTCCTTGTTGGCTTCTGATTCACGAAGTTGAGACTGCAATTGTCTATATTACACCAATATGTACAGTATGGTAGACTGGGGAGTTAATTGAGGATTGATGATGAAGGCAACAAATGGGTTGGAGGATTGGCAGACGAGTTGCAGTGGTCAGGGTTTAATTGGGGGTGATTAAAGAAGCCGGTAGATAACAGTATGGTAGATGGGGAGTTTAATTGATGAAGGCGGGATGAGGAGATGATGAAGGCTGCAGATGGGTTGGAGGAATGGCAGGGGTTTAATAGGAAATTTGTCCCCAAAAGGACTTTTGGGTTTGAACCCTTTGCCCCACCCCCTTCTGAAAGCATATGAACCCTCGACCAACTGAACCTGAATAATCTTCTCTTCAGCTTCCTAGTAGTCTTGACCTCTATTATCCCCATAACAGCCCCAATAAGCAACCTTTTAGCACATCCAACCTGCAACAGAATACCACATATCATACCCACTAGGTTTAAATGCAGAATACTTAAAATCATCAACTTGATCATTTAGGTGAGTTCTAACATTTGTATTTTATAGAACTCACTAGCAATAACTAAATGATTTTGTTATGACAATCTAAACATAAGTCATTTCAAAAACTAGCATTTTCAATAATAGATCTTATGTATAAGCATACCATTACCTTATTAATTGTGACCAAATACAAATTTGAGTTGTATTTTCCATACAAACAAACAAACCCAATAAAATCCCACTTATAGCCTTGTGTTTCCATAAATGGTTCAGATTAAGCAATAAATACAATAATTAACAGGAGTTTGTAGAAAGAACAAGCATTTTTAGGTGCCTTATTCAATCACCATCTTAACAAAAACAACAATCAACCATAGAAAAACCATCATTGGGTGTGTGATAGTTGCAGGGATATATACATCAGCAGGAAAACCAAACACGCAACTGATATGGTAAAATAACACAATGCAGTGTGAACCTCACTTGGTCCACTAGTGATGGAAGTCCTTGCGTCGGTTGATCTTTTTCTGCAGCTAGAGAAGCCCGTATAAGTGCGCCTCGATTGTCAGTGGGCAACCAGGGACATAAATGTCAACTGAGACGATCCTATCCCAACCCCTAACATGAGTAGTGGTAGTATCATCCACCTTGGCTCGGGCGTATCACCCACCCTGCAATTTAATTTACCATTTCAATCCAACACAGAACTATTTCAAATATATCATGAGAATTTGGTTTAACAAATGCCATGAAAAGTTGGTCAAAGCAGAGTCAACTTAAAATCTTGTGAAACAGTCAATTTCTCCGTGAATGGATCAAAGTGTGATACTTACTCTTTACAATATATCTTTAATCACCTATTTTAGTTTACATGTGTTGTACATACAAGATGAATATGCATAGAAGCACGTAACCTATGTACACAATACCATTAAACAAACCACTTCAGGGATTAATTCTGCATTGAACCATTCTTAGCTGAAACTGTACCAATTTCATTTTGTTGATTTTGTTTTCATTTGCCAAGGAAACTTGCAGAGCTGATTTTAGAATCTACCTAGACTTGTGGCGATTTGTTATCCATTATCGACATCCAGATCACCATGTAAACAAATGCTAATTTTAATAAGATTAGAATAAAGGTGCAAACGATCCGAGCTACTCGAGCTTGGCTCAAAATAAAACTCGAACAAGACAAGCTTAAACAAGCTCGAGCCCAAGCCTAAAAACAAACTCGTTTAGTAAACGAGCCCGAGCTTTACTTATCGAGCTAGAAAAATTACCTACGAAGCCGTGCTTGAGCTCAAACTCGAGCCTAGTTAAACTCGGGTTGGGCTTGACTAGTTTACACCCCTAGATTAGATTATGTATATAATATTAAATAAACTTGCTTTAGTAGTATAATATACTTATGCATAGAGTATATAGTATTAACACCCAACATACCGCAATAAATAGAACATTTACATAGTAAAATAGCATGTTTGAGTTAATTCAACACAAAAAAGCACAGCCTTGAATATTCTAATTATCTAGTTGCAGCAAGAATTAACATTAAACTTAACACTTGAGAACTTCATGTCATTAACTGAATTTAAACACATACCACCTGCACAAGGTTAGCTGCATAACACTCGATACAAGTTTCAATCTGGTTGCATTATTGAAGTGATCACTTGCTCTAGACTCACAAGATTAACAAGGTAGTGTTCAACATGCAAATCTAGCTTGCAACCTCGAACTTCAATATACAAAAAAGAATTAGTTAACATTCAAACTACAACATAAGATTTAAACACAAACCAATTAAATATCATATAAACAGCCTTCTCGTGACCGTCGTTTCTAGAAACCCTCTGAAAAAACAATACAATAGAAGTTCAAGTTAATGATCTAATTGTACTCACTACAATCGTTGCAAAATCAGGTCAATCGAAGTAATCCATCATCTCCGTCTCATTAACCTATACAATAACGGTATACCACAAAAGAGCAGCTGGTAATGCAGCGTCATTCTTTTTATGGGATTCAACGCTGTCAGATCTACATAATCCATCGTTTCCGTCTTAAAATTCTTAGCAGGTGAAATCGTCCTGAATTGTTGGTCTCAGAGAAATACAAGACTTCTACATCGTCCTCCTCCGTAAACCTAGGGTTTTTATTTCAAATTTAGGACTATTCTGTAAGGGAAAGTTACCTGGTTGTAGTCGTAGACACTGGAAGAGGGATGAGTAGCAGAGTGAAAAGATGGAGCGTGGGTAACTAAAACGATCACATAATAAAGTAATTAAAATTAAAAGTGTGGCGATAGACTACTTATAGTCATGTTTTTTTGTTTTGTCACCCCACAATCGATAACTTTTAGCCACATATAAAAACTTATAAGTGGCTAATAAGCATCACTTTTTAGTCACACAAATTCGTAAATGACCATATGTATTATTTTTTAGTCACATTTTATTAAAAATCTATTGTGACAATTAGTAACATTTGGCTACACTTTTCTACTGCGGCTAGTGATTGCCACATTTTTATTGAAAGTGTGTTTAAAGGCTTGGAAAAAAAAATATGTTTTTGTCACACAAATTAAAAAGTTATATAAATACCGTGACAATAGGTCATATTTGGCTACACTTTTCGAGTTGTGGCTAGGCTAGATAGTAAATGTCACACTTTTTTCAAAAAGTGTGGCTAAAGGTTTTTAGCTGCTATACAATAGTCACATTAATAATAAAATGTGTAGCTAAAAGTGGTTTAAAATATTATAAATGATCTTTAGCCACACATTTATTCAAACGTGTGACAGACCGGTTTTGGAAAAAGTGTGGCCGTAGGCCTTTTTTGACGTAGTGCTAATAATCGACCTTTCATATTTCTGATAATTAACCTAGCGTTCTCAGTTCTTTAGTACGCTCCTCACGATCTTCCAATCTTCCATATTCCATCATAAACTTGGTGCATTTAACACTTAAATGCCATAACATATTGTACATTTTTATTCAAACAAAACTTTGTTGGAAAACCAAGTACTTTTGGATTATTATTTTTTATTATAGGTTAACTATTATTTTTTTTGTTATGGAATTATTTACTTTTGAATTATTATTATTATTATTATTATTATTATTATTATTATTATTATTATTATTGTTGTTGTTGTTGTTGTTGTTATGCAAACTCTTCTTTCCATTTGAGAGTAAAAATTATGTTTTGGGGAGAAAGATTTGAGAATGGTGTGTATAAGGCTTTTGGGTATACTTTAACCTAACTTAACTCTATCTAAGTGACACATCAACTTTTTTTCCTCATTTCACTTTGTCTCACTCTAAGAAAATGGTTTAACATCTTAACACATAACTCATTTAATGCACTTTAATATTGAGTTTTTATCTAAAAAAGAAAATAATAATTAATTCAATCTCTTAATATTGGGTTAACATGTTAACACATAACTCGTTTAATACACTTTAACACAAGGAGGGGGTGGTTTGCAATGTCAGTTAACATGCCATGTCATAGTTAACACTCTAGATGTTATAGTACACCCTATGGCCAATGTGTAAGTATTGTGTGTTGGATTCTTTTAACTAATGGTATAGTGAATGTTGGCACGGATTCATTCAGAATAACGTATTTTGTTGCCTCTCGATATCAAAATAATAAGTTATTTTTAAAAAAACTTGATTTTCAATAAATATATTTATATATATAGAAAAAATAAAATAAAGCAAATATGTTTATTCATATTTGTTAACCAATGCTATTAATGAAAAATATATTAACTGCAAAATGAAAAAAAGGTGTAAATAGAAAAGGTTGAGAGATGTCGCCCTGGTTGGCAAATGCCTATATATCTTACAAACATTCTGTTTTTGTTACAAAAGCTTTGCACCACCAACCACACCATGCAGTCTGTTTTTCGCCAAGTGGCAAAAAGAAAGTCCAAAGCTGACAACAAGGTTAAAGAGGCTGAGCAAGAGCTCGCTTCTAAAATTGATGAAGTTGATTATCTAAAGGAGGAATTAAAGAAGGCAATGAAAGAGAAGGCAATATGTGAAGCCAAGCTTGCTGCTGCCAAAGCTGAAAAGGATATATGTGACAATGCCTATAATGAGTTGGAATATATGGTCAAGAATAAATAGATGATTGAGAGAGGTGCTAGAACTTAAGTTTTATTCTCTAAACTTGCTATCAGTTTTATTGTTGAACAACTGGTGTTTGTTACATATATATGTTTCCTTTTATGTTCGACTTGTTTCCCGTTTCATATAATCTTCTAGCGGATATTTGTCATTCTTCGTTACAACTATCGGCTTGAGTGCGTCTGTTATTCGTTGCTAAAATTTCATAAAGTTGTAAGCAATTGTTATGAGCTCAAAGATCTTGGCTTGTTGCCTGTAGGACTTGTGCCATTGACCTCTATTATATTACTTTCTCAACCTAGAAGTTATGCTAAAGGTTTGTCTCCTTGTTGGCTAAACTTCTATCATATATCATATCCTATTGTATTATATTACATTACAATAAATTGCATTACATTACATTAAATAATACATTTAATATTAAATCGCATCATATCAAATTACACTAAATTTCATCACATTATATTAAATTACACTGATGTTTATCACATTATATCAAATTACATTATATTACATCTTTTGTAATGAAACTTATCAACAATATTTATTTGCTATTAACAAAAACTTTTGAATCATTTGTGAAGACACTACTTTTATGCGAGATAAAAAATTTGGACCTTATTCACAAATTTTTATATAATGAAACTTATCAATCATTCAATCAAATATATAAAAACTAAAAACCCATAATACAACGATAATTGTTATGAAATAGATAAAACAAATTAACAAAAATAGTGTAGCAAAAATGATCGAAGTATCGAAGCGACTTACTAAGCGAACAGTGTGATTCTCCTAGCGTTTTTTGAAGCAAAGCTCTCGATCAACTCCTTGTAGTCCATAGTATCTAATTTTTCACTTTCAATAGATATTGTCGCCTACCCGTTTAGCTTTTCTTGTGACATTGTAGAACGTAAACATGTATTCAACAACTTCAAATTTGAGAAACTTCTTTATGTCGATGCCACGGTTACCGGAATTGTCAACAACACTTTATATGCATTTATAGCATTAGGATAAGTAGTATTGTGTTGGAAGATATGGTCTAAAACATTAAAAGGGGTGTCAAAGTGTCTCGATAAAAATGTATCAATCAACTTCAACTCCGTACACAATTCCTTAGCATCAATATCAGACTCTCCTTCGTACTTCAATGCATATATCATATGTTTTTGACGGAATTCTGCATTAACACCTATTTCATTTGCAATTTCTCTAGCTTCATCAAGCGCCTTAGAGAACCCCGCTTCTCTATAATTCTTAAAGAATTTAATCAATTTGTCCACTTCATCAATAGAAAATGACAATTTGTGCCAAAAATTCAAAATCACCAAGTTCATACTCTTCTAATGATTTAGCTTCACTTATGATCTTAGCATCTTTATTGATCTCCCTAACTTCTCGCAAAGTTTTTCTTACATCTCCAAGTTGAGTTCTTATAGGCTTAATACTATCTATACGACTTTCCCAACGTGTTATGATTTAAGAGTTAGTCCTTTAACATTGTCTTTCAAAATTTCCACCTATTAATAGAATGGGCAAAGATAATATATATAACCGTTGTATTGTTCCAAAAAATTCTTTAGACTTAGTAATTGTGTTAGTCATGTCACACAATGCTAGATTTAGACTATGACAACCACAAGCACTATAGAAAGCTCTTGGATTTTTTTTCTAAAAATCTAGTTTGAACTCCTTTGTTTTTTCCTCTCATGTTTGCCCCATTATCGTAGCCTTCACCATGCATATCACCAATATCAAGACCAAGAGACTCTAATTCCTTACATGTAACTTCAAAAAGTCCTAAACCCGTGGTATCATCAACAACCAAAAAACCTAAAAACGATTCCTCAACGGTCACAAAACTAGAGTTAAAATTCACATACCTCACAATTATGAACACTTGCTCTTGGTGACTTGTATCAGGCGTGCAATCGAGGATGATGGAGTAACAATTTGCTTGCTTAACCTTCTTGATGATTTCAGTTCTAACTTTATCCGCTAATAATTATATCAACTCGTTTTGAATATTGTGGCCGAGAAAGTGTACATGGCACTCTTCATTTAAAACACGGCGCACGTGTTCTTTCATAAACGGGTCAAACTCTTCTAACATCTCAACCAAACCCAAAAAGTTTCCATTGCCTTTTTGATACGACTTCTCATTTGACCCACAAAGTGTTAAGCCATATTTTGCAAGAAATTTCAGAATTGCAACAATCCGTAAAATGACTTATTTCCAAAAATCTTTTTTCTTTTTTTAAATTGCTCATATGCTAGTTTGTCAATTGTTTCTTTGCAATTCAACATTTGGTGCAATTCAAACCATTCATTCATATTCTTCAAATGTTCTAAACCAACTTCATGTTCTTTAAGTCTACCACTAGCATGTATAACCTTCATCATCCAAGCCACCTTTCGGATGCCCCGTTCTAAAAACTTTACAACAAAAACAATAGAGTTTGTCAAATTTTTTGGAATACAATAGTCATTCTCTATCCACGTCTCCCTATTTGATAGAATTATAGTGTACATATTATTAGAAAGATTATTAGTCTCAAAATTTATCCAAAAAAGCAATATTCGTCCAAAATTTACCCAAAAAAACAATCAAACATTAATAATACCCATACCACGAGTCCATGATCACTACCCAAAAAAACAATCAAACATTAATTAACTAGGTGATGCCCCGCCCGCATTGCAGGGCGATAGCTAAATAATTCTCAATAAATTAAAAAAACACAATTATAATTTTGCTAGGGAAAAAATTAAAACGATGATAAGACCGTAATTTTCGGCTCAGGGCAAAAATGTAAATTTTCAGGACTAATACGCGAGTGTTAGGCAACTCTTTGACACGAAAAAAAAAATTAAATAGAGTAAACCAATTAAAACAAAAAACTTTTATAGTTTTGCTAAAAAACTAAAACGATGGGAAAAACGCAATTTTTAACCGAGGGCGAGATGATAATTTTAATTCAAGGATGAAATCGTAAATTAAAAGGACCAATGGGGGAGTGCCAGGCACCTGCCGGCATGAATGCAAATTTACACCGGGGGAAAATTGTAATTTAACCAGGAAAACAAACAAAAATGATGGAGAAAATGTAAATTTAAGTTGGGGGAAAATCATAATTTGGCTGTGAGAAAAAAAAAAAACTAATGGCAAAACTCTAAATTTAAACGGGACAAAATCGTAATTTTTAATTGAGGGCAAAATTGAAATTTTTAGCTGGGAGGAAAAGCGTACATTTATTTTTAAGTGGGGTGTAAAAAACATAATTTTGAACTGACGGCAAAATCGTAATTTTAAGGAAAAAAAACTAACGGTAAATGTGTAAATTTAAATGGGGCATAATCGTAATTTTTAACCGAGGGCAAAATCGAAATTTTTAGCTAGGAGCAAAAGCGCAAATTTATTTTTAAGTGGGGGTAAAAACATAATTTTGAACTGATGACAAAATCTTAGTTTTAAGGGAAAAAACTAATGGCAAAAGTGTAAATTTAAACAGGGTAAAATCGTAATTTTTAACCGAGAGCAAAATCGTAATTCTAAGGCAGGATAAAATCGTAAATTTGCTGGGCCAATAAGAAAGTGTCAAGCAGCTGCCTGGCACTGTTGACTATACCGCCCATTTAAACCAATAGGGGGCAGGAACTATTCCCGCCGACACTTTCATTTGTAGCATGGCACTGTTAACTGACTATTCCGCCCATTTAAACCAATAGGGGGTAGAAACTATTCCCGCTGACACTTTCACCGCCTGACACTATTGACTATGCCGCCCATTTAAACCAATAGGGGCATGAACTATTCCCACCTACACTTTCATTTCATTTATAGTTGTTGAAAATGAAAATGATACCCATACGACGAGTCCTTGATCACAAAAGAATTTAAATGGGCCAAATGGGCTATAATACGGCCCGAGCAACATGTTTGCAGAATTTAGGGTTTATAGCGCCGCAAGCGACACACTTTCTTGCCTCTATTTATCCCTCACCATCTTCGCAACCTCTCATTCATCTCCACTCCAATATCCAGATCAACAACTCAAGTTAGTTTGGTTTTCTTCACCTATTCGATTTTTTTTAAAACTTTGAATTACGTCGATTTATTTTTGTTATTTTTTTATAAATTAATATTGCTATGAGGAAGATGTATATGCTCCAGAAACATGATTTAATCATGTCTGTGATGGTAGCAATACCTCTAAGAAGTTCTGAGCTCTAAATTATATTGTTTAGAAATTGATAAATTATATATTGTTTTGAAATTGTAAAAAAGAAAAAGAAGGCGAGGTGACGATAAAATTCAATGGTCTGTCAATCCACTGACAATATTTGATTGATGTTAAACATTGAATCCCGACAGGTTCCGATCGCTTCTGTTTTTTATTTTTTTTAAATTGATTTTGTGTTTTAAACTAGGCATATGATGAATCTCTAAAAACAAATGGGTAATTTGCGTCTGAAAGCATTTCCTTGATGCTACATCACCTTGGAGAACTGATGCTTGTTTTTATCTAACTTTTTTTCTTCATTTTTTGTTTTGATTTTCTTCGATCTTTGTTTTTAATATATTTTTCATTTGTGAAGTTTTGATTGTTTTATGGTTAAAATGTTTGTTGCTTTGCTTTGTTTGAAGCATATGTTGCGTAACTATAACTTTTTTTTTTGTGATTCTAGGGTGATATTAGCCTGTTTTCTGTGTAGATATCACGCCACAAGCAATGAGGCTCAAGTGGTTGCTAGCCTTTAAAAGCCCCCTTTGCGATTGGACTCTTAAGAATATAAATAATTAAAACATATATTAAAGTAAATAAACTTAGAAAGATGGAATACGTTATTAAAACATGAATATAGACTGAAAAATAGAAACCAATGAAGTAGACCTGGCAAATTGTTCGGGTCGGTTTGGGCCATGAGTCAATCGGTTTGGGTCAAAGCGGGTCAGTTAAAAATGGGTTGTTTTGGTTTGAGTTGAAACGGGTTCAGGTTAGAACTGGTTCAGGTCAAAACGAGTCTGGGTCAGATAGGGTTTCAGGTCAATTAAAAATGCTTTTAAAAAAATAAAAATAGATCGTACATCAATGGGCAATTTTGTCGGGTTGAAACGAGTCCGGATCGGTTCGGGTTGAGTAAGACCGCGCAGACGAGGCTATGTGACTCTAGAGTTACGAACATGCAAAAATGCTTAGATGCGTAAAGATCACTGAATATTAACAAAGATTCGAATGCAAAACCTTAACTGTAGTCAAGATTGTTAAAAATAGATTGGGACACAAAACCTTAAAAAACATGGTACAGAACTGAAAATTCATAGTAACGGATTAAAAGACGACCAAATCTAACTCTCTTTCTGCTCCCTCGGCTTACGGATCGTGCTTCTGACGGTCACTTCACTAGCAGTACTGCAAAAAAAACACATGGCAAGTGTTTTAGGGATCTATGAAATGCTTTGGTTTGAGATACTTACGGTTAGGGCTGTAAACGAGTCGAGCCGAGTCGAGCCAGGGTGGGGTCGAGCTTAAGCTCGAAATTAATTCTGGTGGTTAAACTTGGCTTGAGCTTTACGTCGGGGTAAAACGAGCCTAAGAACGAGCCAACGAGCCGAGCCATGGGCCGAGCCGAGCTTAGCTCGAGCTGAGCTTGGTTACAAAATGAGCCAGCTTGGTTCACGTCATCTCAAATTGAGTTTTTTAGCAAGTTTTTCTCGAGCTTCGTTCGAGCGAGCTACGAGCCGAGCTACGAGTCGCGAGCTTTATGAACAGCCCTACTTACGGTTTCGTTTTGGCAGTTTAACGGTTCATGGAAGAGGCTGTGTAAGCTAAACCAGCCATTTAACTTTTATTGTTATTTACATGGAACAGGTTTCGTTTTGGCAATTTAAATGGCTAGTTTAAAAACTAACAGGGTTGAAAACAAATGTTGGTATAAACTGCCAAATGGGTTAAACTAAGCGTTTGGTTTATTGTTTCTAACAACTATAGGCAGCAGTTCGGCCAAAAATTTTAACCAAAACTGGCCAAACCTGTATGAAATGCTAATGGCCAAATTTCTCAACACTAGACTCAGTAAAGAGTTCTTGATTGAAGAACTGGACCAAAGTGTTAAATATATGCTAAAACTGAAATGTATCGATGGTTAGCCGAACGATATCACAGGTTGAAGAGTTCTACAAAATGTACTGATCTTTTATATATTTTTATATTCATCGAGATACTAAAATTTTTTAATACAACAAAATGAATCGATTCTTTTATATATTTTATTATTTATCAAGATACTAGACTACAAAGGGATTGTTTTTTTTTACTCAACAATAGGGAATTGTTTTAACTTCCGTACACTTCTACATCTTCACTTGTACATGGACTCTTCATCTTTTACTTGTTTGATGTCATCATAATCTCATTTAATTTGTATAAAGGCGCACCATTTCAACTCAAATCTGAGTTCCTTTTTATCAAAAACCAGTAATAATCAAAACTTGAACAAATAATAATCAATTATTTGTGAAATAAAATAACAAACACATCCAAATAATCAAAACTTAAACAAATAATAATCAAAATCAAACAAAAAATAACATGCCAGTAGACAAAATAACTCTTCAGAAGCACCGAAACTCCTGTACGAACCACAAAACGACGTCTTCGAACTTTCAAATCCTTTTATACGGAACAATTCCCTGTAACTCCTTCACAATTATGAACATCGAAGATGAAGAAGTAATCGACCTGTGATTCAATTCAAAACTTACTGAACACGATGAATTAATCTTCTGATTTAACCCACTTCATAGAAGATGATGTTCAGAGAATCAGAGTTCAGACGTTCATGACTTCATCTTCTTCACCGGTGGTTTTTCTATTTCAAACCCTAACGACCCGTATGACCCGTAATTTTAATTTAATAGACCCACTTTGACCCGTTGATAAGAGCCTTTACTTTTTAAGTGACCCACTTTGACCTCCTTGTCTAAATTATTTGACCCAAAACAACCTATTGTAGTTATTTGACCCACAAGGGGCTGATGGGCTAGGCATTGGTGATGCGTTGGGCTTGGGCGGTGCATTGTTGACAACCGAGGTTGGAGAAAAGATTTCCACATTAGCGGTATCGTCAAAAAATAATGATAGAGGCAAAGATGTAGGGTCGGTTGACGACTTACTTCCAACAAATGGAAATTCAATTTCTTCAAAACATGCATAGCGAGTCACATATGTTCTAGATGTGATGGGATCAAAACAATGGTATCCTTTATACTGAGAGGTTACCTGTCGGTCTTATTAGTCTATCAAGTCAAATTAATTACTTCAAACTACCCTAGATCTAGGATTGGGAAAGAATAGGTCAACATTAGGGTACTTACACAATAATTAGAGGAATAACCCGAGAAGATGCACAATAGACTATGTAGAGATAATTTGTTTGGTGCATAATCACATAGGCACGGGTAGACCCGACAGGCAAAAGGACAAAAATTGTTGTAAGACGGTTTGCGATCAAACAAAGTCTCGGAAGGTGACTTGTGACCCAAAACAACCTATTGTAGTTTTTAAATGGTTAAAACTGACCCATATAATAGCTTTTGGGTCAGAATTGCCCCCTCTAGTTCTGAAGCACGATGTGGTCGAAGAACAATCTGCAAATCATCAAACAAAGTCCATTATCAGTAATTGTTGTGTTTGGGCTATGCTGTGTCTTTTATTTACCATGAAAACCGAATGTAGAGAAGACGTTTTGACCCTGTGATGTCAAACTTCCCTTTCCAACTTTGATATATTCACGGTGTGTATGGTAAATGTTGTTGATTTTATATATAAGAGAGTTTATTTGATATATAAACACTATATTAGTTACTCATTCAACCGAATTGAAACATGTCTCATACCTTGCAATGGTTTGAGTCCATAACCCTAAGCGTAAGGTTTGAGTCCATAACCATAAGCGTAACCAAACTTTGGTTATGGTTATTCAGTTATGAAGTCGGTTATAGTTCGATTTTGGTTAATATCGGTTAATTAACCAAGCAAGTTTTGAAATAAATAGGCACATGCATTAGGGGCATACATCGGTTGGACTTAGCTTGGGTTGATAACCAAGAGTCCAAGATTACACTTTTGGTTAAAGTAGTAAGGTAACTCTGAACAAAAAAAAAAAATCATTACAACTGAGCTTTTCATCAAAACAATGGGTATGTAAATCAAGATCCTTTTGTTACTAACATATTTTTATCTTAGTAAAAACATCTATATAGTTAACATAACCGATTGATCAGTTAATCAAAGTTTCATAACCATCGATTATCAGTTAATAGCGGTTCGGTTATGTCAGTTATGGTTCGGTTAGGTCACGTCCTAAGTTTTAAAATACTATTACTTATAACAATTTATAAGGATTTTAAGAGTATATTAGAGCATACTTGATTAAATCATTAAATTCTTACTGACACTTATACATCAATTTATGATCAGGAGAACTTAATAGTATATTAGAGCATACTTGATTAAATCATTAAATTCTTACTGACACTTATACATCAATTTATGATCAGGAGAACTTAATAGTAATTAGAGCATACTTGATTAAATCATTAAATTCTTACTGACACTTATACATCAATTTATGAAGATTTATGATCAGGAGAACTTAATAGTTGGGTAAAATATAAATTAATTCTTATAAAAGACTTGATTAATTTGTTTGTTTGATATTTTATAGACTACTATATCCTTTGAGATTATAACTCTATAGCATTGCATACTTTGCAGCAACCATGGCTGATCCTCCAAATCATTTCTTCAAGTTCATTCCACCAGACTCAAAGTTTAACCTCGTAAGCTTTCTATGCATAACAAACTTGTACATGTTTCCAGTTATTTACATCTCATCAAAGCAACTAATAGATATCTTTTAGTATACTTCAAACACCCTATCTTTGATCATGCATAGGCATTGGTTTATAATGAACTAATGGTAGAATAGTATGAAGTAATCTGGACATAGATGAAAATATAAAATTGTTATCATAATACATACTTTCTCTATATACAGTCAATTCCAAAATCTTTTTTGGCGAAGTTGGACGGATGGAGTGGTAAGAAAGCAACACTGAGACGAGGGTGTCACAAATGGGCGGTGCACATTGGCGACAGAGGGGTTTTTGGTGACGGTTGGAGGAAGTTTGTGGTGGAGAATGGAGTGCAAGAGTTTGACATTATTGTGTTCAAACATCAAAGAAACATGGTGTTTGACTTTTTTGTGTTTGACCCATCTACATGTGAAAGACAATATCCAGATTTACCTGACAATGTAGAAGTCTCTCTCCCAGAATCTGATTCACTTCACACACATGGTAATCTCAGTTCTGTTTTTGCTTTTATAAATCGTACATTACTTATTCTTGTAGTTTTGATATGTTGATTAGAGATGTCAAAGAGGCTCAAAAAGCGCAAGTGGACTGACTATTCATCTCAAAGCAACGATAAACGTTGTTTTGTGACCATAATGACACCTTATTTAACCAGAACAACAAGAATGGTAAGTCAGCTCAACCAAATCTTAGGTCAACCAAACAATGTTTAACTTAAATATGGTACTAGACTTATGACTCTGAAAACAAAGTACAAATGTAGTTGGTTATACCTCGTTTTGCAGCATGTTCCAATGAAATTCGCTAGATCAAACGGATTAACTACCAAAGGATTGCGTACACAAATAGTTTTAGTGGATGAAGCAAAGAGGACATGGCCAGCAACACTCCATGTGAAGAGAGATCAAATTCGTTTAACGGGTTGGCGTAAACTCATGATAAAAACCGACTTAAAAATTGGGGATGCGTGTATGTTTAAGCTCGTAGAGGATGGAGAAGTGCCCGTTTTCAGTTTCTATAGTACGTTTCTCTCCAACTCCTTTGGACATATTATTTACTAAAAGAACCCACTTTTCTTACTAATCAGTTATTTCATTTCTCAACTTTTACTCATGGAGTACGTATAGCCAACCTCTTTTTTTGTATGTTTACACATTAACATGGTTATTCAGATCTAGGAAAGAAGAAAACCAACAACCATGTTCAAGTAAAGAAGGAGAGTAGATCTAAGATAAAGATAAAGATAAAGAAGAAGACTAGCTCGAGTCTCGGCAATCATCCTTACTTTATTTTAACTATGAAGCCTTCTTATAGAGAATGGGGATTGGTAACTTCTATAAACCCTAGATGAATCTCATGGTAAACAAAAATTAATCTATTTTGATGATAACTTTTTTTCATTTGTAGTGTCTTCCAATTGAATTTTCGAAATCAAATCGTTTAAAAGCAGGAGAAATGATCCTCAGAAACGATAAAGGTAGATCATGGAAAATTCAGCTCAAGAAAAAAGGTGAAAAATATTACAATTTTGGTTGCGGTTTTAGAGATTTCTGGGATGCGAATGGATTAGAGGTTGGTGATGACTACAAGTTTGTGCTCGCCCAGAAGGAGAAGGGCAAGCCTCCCATCATGAATATTTCTTGTATGTATGATCTTCGATATTTCATTAGTTTTTTTATTTGTTATTTTATATTGGTGCGTTTTAAGTTTAAATTTCTCTTGAACGTATCTCTCCATGTACTCCTTCCTGGTATATTGAAACAAACATGACGGTTAAGTCCATAATTAATGCTATTAGATAATGTAGGCAAGGGGAATAATTTAGGATTATTGGTGTAAAAATTAACATTAGCCGTAAAAAAGAAAAACTAACGCTATTAAGTTTGTATGTTTACTCGTTGATTAACTTTATTATCCAGATCTAGAAAAGAAGCCCACCAACACCCATATGCAAGTAAAGAAGGAGACCGAAAAGAAGCCCACCAACACCCATATGCAAGTAAAGAAGGAGATCGGATCAACTCGTTACTTTATCTCTACTATGAAGCCATATAGCTTCAAACACTCACGTTTGGTAACTTCTTCTAACACCTTAAATCTTTTCGTAAAACAAAAATACTAGCTTGTATATATCATTTTAGTCATTTACATATTGTGAGTTTTGTAGAATCTTCCGCCTGAATTTTAGATACCAAATGGTAAAAGAATGGGAGAAATGATTCTTAGAGACGATAAAGGTAGATCGTGGAAAGTTCAGCTCAACAAAAATGGTAAAAACCGATTTTATCTTGGATGTGGTTTTAGAGATTTTTGTGTAGCGAATGGATTGAGGAAAGGTGATTTGTACAAGTTTGAGCTCGTTGAGAACAAGATGGACAAGCCTCCCATTGTGAACTTTTCGTGTAAGCTATTATATTTTCTCGTCTTTGGTCGTTTCAACTACAATACATTAAATTTTCCTTAGGATTATGAGGTCCACACTATGGTTGTAAAGAGATAGTTGTTTGTTAATTTGTTAGTCGAGATCATTTTGCTAAAAGATCGAATCAAGTATATTTGACCAAAAACGCATATCTGTTGCAGTGAACATAGACTCGGTTCCCTCTGGAAAAGAAGACCCCTCATACTACATTGGCAAAGTGAACACCTACTCCATGGTAATATAAGAAAAAAAAAAACACAAGTTGCAATGAATTAACTGTTGAAAATGTGGGTTATTCACATCTAAACGAGTGTGGTCCATGTAGTATTTGCCTAGTAAACTTGCGACGACGAATGGATTACTCAACAAAGAAGAAATGATTCTCAAAAACGACGATGAGAGGTCATGGACCATGGGTATAAAGCGTGAAAGGAACTGTTGTTATATAGTGCGAGGATGGAAAGAATTTTGTGCTGCAAATGGCTTGAAAAAAGGGGATCGTATCAAACTTGAGCTGCTCAGTAATGGTGAAATACCCGTAGTAAAGTTTAAAGGTCCATTAGTTCAGCTAACAAGGCTTGTCTTTCCTGATGGCTAAAAGTTTATAGGTTTATAACTTATTTTGACAAAACTTTTTTTGTTAAAAGTATGTCTCTTTTGTAAAACCATCCAAACGTTAAACGTTTGTATTAAAAGTATCAACTAGTTATTAAAATGATGTTGTGTAGAATTTTTAATTAAGAGAAGTATGCCTGGCAAAACGAGCAGTATGTCGGTTAGAATGGGTCGATTTAAAAAAATAGTCATTTTGGTTTTGATCTAAATGAGTTCAAGTCAGAACGGAATGTACTTTAATTATTAATAACTATAACTTATTTGAGTAAAATCCAAATATGTTGAGGAGTCACAATGATGAAATATAATATTTTCCTAATATAGTAATCATTTATGATAAATCAACGAGATAATTGTATTCAATACAAATTTCAAAAGTTTATTTGGGACTTTGGGTAAACGGCTGTAATTGAGCCAAGTCGTGTTGAGTCAGGTTAGATTTGAGTTTGAGCTCGAATTTAAATGAGGTAGCTTGGTTTGGCTCGATTATTTTTTCGAGCTGAAAAGTTGAGCTCAAGCTCGGCTCGTAAAAACTTCGAGCCAACTTGACCTCAATCGAGCCGGCTCGTTAAGGGTTTTTTAGTTTTTATTAAATTTTTGTACAAAACATTGATAATATAAAAAACAAACATAAAAAAGAATTAACACACGAGTTGAACCATAGACCCGAGCCACGAGCCGAGCACCCCTAGCTCAAGCTCGGCTCGCTTACAAAACGAGCTAGCTAGGCTCGACTCGAAAAGAAAACGAGTTTTTTTTTCTAGCGAGATTCGAGTCTCGAGCTTTTTGAACACCCCTATTTAGGTAAGGTAACTAGCTTTTTTAACGACCAAGTAACTGATCATGCACCCTTTTGATACTACTCCTAAATTTAAACATGAGTAAATTATGATTTTGGCCCCTATGATTATATAACTTTTATCCTTTTAACCCAAAAAGGAATTTTTTAACATCTGAGCCCCCAACGTCTTTTTTTCTAACTCTTTTGGCCCCTAAAAGTAAATGGATGGGGTTAGTGTTAGGGGCCAAAAGGGTTAGAAAAAAAAAGACGTTGGAGGCACAGATATTAAAAGATTCATTTTTGGGCTAAAAAGGTAAAAGTAATATAACCACAGGGGCCAAAATCGTAATTTACTATTTATACATTTATCTATCATGGAACTTAAAACTTAAATCTCATTAAGAATGACACATTTTTTTCACACCTTAAAGTTGGAAGCCCCTTTCTTGTGTAACCAAGTTAACTGTTTTTCTTTTACAGCAAACTTAAAAAGATTTAATATTTTTCGCCTTTTAAAATTGATGATAGTTTAAACATAGATTTTGGGGTATGGTCATTTTTCTCCCACTTCCACATTACCTCCACCTCACCATCTTCTTCTTCTCCTTCCTCTTTCCTCATTAAAAATAAATGGTCTCCCCATCCATCCCTTCCAATAATGAGAGAGAGAGAGAGAAGCAAGACAGAGATAGAGAAAGAAGCATTTCGGGGAGGATGGGGATGGAGCCCCGATTGCACCGACGGGAGGACTAGGGGGAGGTGTTCCCCGACAAGAAGGGGTGCCACCTCACCATCCCGAACCCTTCCCTGACGCCACACCCAGTAGTCTTATAAACATTGTGTCACCTTTTTACTTCACATTAAGAAGTACATTTACTTTTCTCACAATAATTATTATTATTATTATTATTATTATTATTATTATTATTTCCTATATTTACATTTCCTATGGGCGGGAATAGTTTTGCTTTTTTACTGGCTGAGGTGGGCGGCTAGCCATAATGTTAGAGAATAGTTCCAGGCTGCTGTCTGGCACTCCCTCATTGGTCCTGATGTTTACGTTTTTATCCTCAGTTTAAAATTACGAATTTACCCATGTTTAAATTAATGTTTATGCCTCTGTTAAAAATTTACACTATTGTCATCAGTTTAACTTTTGGCAAATTCAGATTTTACCCCAACCCAAAATTACAATTTTGCCCTTAACTAAAAATTTAAAATTATAGTATTGCAATCGTTTAAATTTTTTTAAAAGGTGTGTGAGAGAATAGTGTCATGCTGCTGCATGGTACTCCCCATTGGTCTGGGTATTTTTTGATTTTACCCCCAGTTTAAAATTACGAATTTTCCCGGTTCAAAATTACGACTTTGCCCTTGGTTCAAAATTACAGTATCGCCGTCGCTTTAGCTTTTGGCAAACTACAATTTTACCCCCGTCAAGAAATACAATTTGCCCTCCGTTAAAAATAAAGTATTGCCATCGTTTATGTTTTTTAGCAAAAGTATAGAATTGTTTTGTTTTAATTGGTTTACTCGGTTTTTTTTTTTCATGTCAAAGAGTCGCCTAACACTCGCTCATCAGTCCTAACAAATTAAAGTTTTTCCCCGAGCTAAAAACTACGGTTTTACTATCGTTTTAGTTTTTTCCTAGCAAAACTATAGTAATATTTTTTAATTGGTTGAAAAATATTCGGCCTACCGCCCCGCAACGTGGGCGTGTGGCATCAACTAGTTCATATATATGTATGGATTCCTAAAACACTAAGGAATAGTATTTTTTTTGCTTTTTTTATTTGGTTACAAATAACCTTTTTGCTTTTTTTATTTGGTTTTTCAGACTTCTTAGCTTTCAATTTTGTCACAAAACTTTTTCAAACTTTTTAATTTTGGTCAAAATAAGAATAGTAACATTTGTGTTTGTCTTGATGTGGTATTGTTTTTTTATAAAGTAAAGTTTAGTGTTTTTACTGTTTTGTAACAAAATTGTGATTTTTTTATAAATTCGTCATAAAAGTTAAACGACTTTTTTCAGTGATTTGGTTGTCATATATTGCTACTTAGCACGATTTTTGGTTGTCACATTTAGTCTCTCGGATTTTCTTTTTTTTTTCTTTTTTTTTTGTTCGGTTACTGTGAATATATTTTCCTAATTGAATGAGTTCAAATAAATACAAGAGGGGTATAAATACATGTGCAAGGAAGGGTCTAGATACAAAAAATAAATGATTATACATAAATACAGAGTCAAATATCATGGTAGTCTAACATCCCCCCAAGCGAGAGGAGGGGGGTCCAAGGCGAAGCTGCGCAAGAAAGAACTCAAATTGAGATCGAGATAGACCTTTGGTGAAGATGTCAGCCACCTGGAGCTTGGTAGGAACAAATTTGGTGTGAAGCTTCCCAGCAGAGACTAGTTCACGAATGAAATGGTAATCAAGATCAAGATGCTTGGCACGTTTGTGAGCATCATGATTCTAGGTAAGAAAAAGGGCACTCTGATTGTCACACAACAATGTCGAGCGATCTGATGTAAGGCATGTGGCTCACGAAGCAAATGAGTAAGCCAGATAATCTCAGTAGCAGCACTGGCCATAACACGATACTCAGATTCACAACTGGAACGAAACACGATTGGTTGTTTTTAAGCGCTCCAGGATACTAAATTCCACCAAGAAACACAGAATACCCAAAGGTAGAGTGACGTGTCTCAAGACACCGAGCCCAGTCAGCATCAAAATATCCAAGAATGGTGGTGCGAGAGGGTTTGGTGAAGGTGAGACCAAAATCCAATGTGCCTTTGACATAGCAAAGAATCCTTTTGACATGCTGATACTGAAGATCAGTAGGTCCTTGCAAGAACTGGCTGACCTGGTTCACTACATAGGAAATGTCAGGACGAGTTATGGTCAAGTACTATAGAGCTCTGACAAGAGAGCAATAATGAGTGGGATCATTGTAAGGATCTCCTTGAGAACTGAAAATAGCATTGGTTGACACAGGGGTAGGAACCGGTTTAGCATCAAGAAGATTGACACGCTGAAGAATATCATGGGCGTATTTCGTTTGACAGAGGAATAGGCCATCAGAAGATCTAGTTACCTCGAGACCAAGGAAGTAGTTTAGACTTCCAAGAACTTTAATGTAACACCCTGTGTTTTCACAAGTCAAAGTCAAGGTCAAAGTCAACGACCGATTTCGCGCAACTTGACTTATAGAAATTTCTTTATTTTATTTATATTATGTGGAGTAAGTGTCGTTAATTACAATAATCGAATTGTGTTAATCGTTATTCAATCGACCTACGACTGTGAACTATAGGAAGTAACAATACGATAAAGTTAATCAACTAATAATCAAGCTATGCTAATCGAATCAACATCAAATCACAACTCGAGTTACGTATTTTTACTTGTTATTATACGTGTGTGTGTGCCTTACGTGTTACCTGTGCATGTTTATTTATGTTGTGTTGAGGTAATCAAGCGAACTTAATCGAAACTCGAAATCTAACTCGAAATGTAATCGAGCTCGAACTCGAATCACGATCGAACCATGATAGATAGTGGAAAAGATATTACGCTAGATACGAAGTAGTTGGGACTGAAAGTAAATTGACTAGGAAACCCTATCGAATCAAACCGCTCGCAATCGAAATCGAAATATCAAAAAATCGTCGCGCGAAACACTCAAAAGGTGCGACTGATCGATCAGGCTCCCAGCCAATCGAACAGCCAGCCGAACGGACTGCTGTCCGATCGGACAAGCTGTCCGATCGAGCTGCCTGGCCGATCGGCCAGCCCTTTCCTCTTTTGTCATCCTATAAATACCCCTGTCATTGTTATTCTTTCCACTTTTGGAAACCTCTGTTCGACCAGCACGCTCAGTTCAACCTTTTCTCAGATTTCTCTCGATTCCGGTAAGTTTTCGTCCTAAATCTTGGACTTTCTTGATCTATACACACTCCTACACCTTTCTATCTTTCAAATCTTAACTTTTAATCGTTAAATCATCAAGAATCAAGTGTTCTAGGATGATGTCATCGTGGGTTCTTGAAGAACTTTATGTTTTGGCCTCAATCCACCAAGAACAACTTGGATCTAGCCGATTTCCACATAAACAAACAGAGATCTTTCATAAGATCTAAACATATACTCGGTGAAAAGGATTGGAAGATGGATTCCAACTTTCTTTCAACTCTTTTTCACTCAATAACTTCAAAACTTGTAGAAACGGACCCTGAGCCGGTTTACAAATCACTTCGGTGGTCCTACGGCTCAAGATCTGGATTCTACCCATGTGGTTAACCGACTTCGGGTTAAACGATAAACTTCGTTCCGAACAGTCCACCGACCGGATTTGGGTGATTCCTGTCCGACCCAAGGAACCAAGTAAGGACGAGGGATCTATGGTTCTACTCGTCGTCAAAATACCTCAATAGAACGACAAACAAACAGAACAACCAAGTGTTAGACGCAAGGGCTGATCAGGTCAGGATGCTGACCGATCGGACTGCTGTCCGAACGGACAGCCAGCCGATCGGATAGTCAGCCGATCGACTGGCCAGCCGATCGGCTAGCACATGGTACCACATAACCAATTTATTTTGAAGAATGGTATTGAACGAACTGTTGTTCGATCGAACTACTGTCCGATCGGATTACTCTTCGGATCATAAGATACTATGCTTCAATACTTAATCGATTTTCAACATGTTCAATGCACTAGCAGTGCCACCCGATCGAACAGCCGTCCGATCAGGTGACACCCTGTTGTCCGATCGAACAACAATTGTGTTATTCGATCGATCAACTATCCGATCCACTGAACCATACTTTGCAATTCATTAAAGTGGTTGACTATTGTTGACTTGCCCACCGATCGAACACATGTCCCGAACACCTGTCCGATCCAAGGGCTAAACGTTGTAATTCAATTGAATGCCTAACCGATCGAGTTGCCGGCTGATCGAACAGCCGTCCGATCGACCGACCTGAAAGGTAAAGGTACTTCAATGTTTTTAAATGCTACAACGAAAACTTCAAAAGTCAAGCCATCATACACAAACACATCCTTCTCAAAGGAAGAAACAATCCACTCGAACAACCATCCGATCGGCCTACCGATCGGCCTACCGACCGACCGGACAGCAGACCGAACGGGCTGTCAACCGAACGGTCAGCCGTCTGATCGAACTGCCGTACGATCGACCAGGTGTCCGACTCACCTACACTTGTTTCATGTTTTACATTTCACTTATCGTTATGCTACCGAATCTATTCAGGCTAACCATACTCGCTAAAAGCGCTCCCTTCAATCCATTAATCGCTGTGAGTATACTCGATCCCTTTTTGCTTTAAGCACTTTTGGGTGTTACATACGTTACGAATATTCAAACTACAACTATCACACTACTCAAACTATTTGAATGCTAACCGTTAATGCATGTTATACGTGGCTTATGAATGCTTGTTTGTTATGTTTACACATGGAATGTTGTCTACCTGCCTTAGCAACGATAGTACTATAGTTTGGACTCAACACCCGTTCACACGGGGGTTGTTAAGGATCTTTAGTTGCATGGATTACGGTGGTAATCATGTATTGCGAACTGCCTCGGGCAGTCAACCCGCAGTCATTGGTATCGATGGATCTATGTCGATAACTAGCGTGCTTCATTTCACTATGTGTACGTGCTGGTTATGCGTAAACGAATTCGAACTCTATATGCTATTATCAAACTTGTATGCTCACCTTTACATTTTATGTATTGACTTTATTTTAACGTATGTGACAGGTGCTTAGGACGCACATGTGGTAGGAATTTGAAGCTAGAATAAAGCTTTAGAGCCCAACAAATAGTTGTCTGTAGATAACGAATCAGGGGTCTCTAGAAGCAGATAAACAACTGCTACTTATTTAAATCTGAGTTGTCGGAACAGAATATTTATCTTGATGTTTGTCTGTAATAATTGTTTGACTGTTTGAGATACGGTATGGGACGTATTATTTAAATTGAATAGTTTTGATAATTGTTGTGGAAACTTCTGGACAATCTGTTTCGCTCAGTGCCATGCCCCGATGATTCCGCCATCGGTTGGGGTGTGACAGATTGGTATCAGAGCCATAACTATAGGGAATTAGGCAAGACTCGACCTAGTTCGGGTCGGAGTCTTAGATACCTAGGCTATAGTTAAGAACCAACAGACCAACTCGAGTACGTCTAGTAGGAATTTCGTACGTACTTATTCCTCACTATCTTTGCCTATACTACACTCTCACTGCACTCGAAGTTTCAACTATGAAAGAGGCAATAAGGTCGAGATTAGGTGTGAAAACCACAAACTCCCGACTGAATTGCTTAATCAACACTGCTAACGGGGGAGAATTATACAAAACTAGGGATGAAACCCACATTTTGATGAATAATCTCCTCTACTTTATCAAAACAGGAGCGAAGTTGTTAAGCCAGGGGTGGAACCCTAACCTTGACGACTTGTTCCGTACATTTTACAAAAACTCCCACCAGAGTCTCAACGGACTCCAACGACCTGAAGTCACGATATGACTAACGGGATACGTGCCAAATGCCCAAGAATCGAGGCAAAAGGCACAGTCCTGGAGGTTAAATGTGCGCAACGGGTCCTTGTGAATAGTCGAACCACTTTGGTTAGTCGAAGTCTACTAGCCGCAGACAATCTATTTCTCGAATTTCATGTGTTTCGATTTTTAGTCCGCAACTGCTGACTCTGATGTTTCGTCGATTTTATGTGCTTATATATGTGCTTACCTGTTTATGTGTTTAAACTTTGGGATTTACTCGATTTTTGTTTTTGCTTCGATCGACATACACGACTCGCACTGTATTTCTATCTCAAAACGCCAATAAATCGCTGAACTATAGGCGACCTTGTGTTACTTTATACGCTTATGAAGTCAGAATACCCCCCGTGTCCCGATATGCATCTTGTGATTATGTGCTTATTTTGACTCCAAATGATTGCGTAACGACACGTTCGACTTGCGAAATCCGTGAACATGCGTGACCGAACACACTAGATGTACAATTTACCGTGATTCTTATTAATCAGTTTGACGAGTACACGCTCCAAAAATCACCATTTACCACTTTCTCTAGACCTAGGATTCTGTTTTCTGACCGCCTCTAGTAGTTGAAGATGTATGCGTTTCCTTGCTTCTGTGTTTACATACTTAGGTATTAAATGATTATGTGCCCTACGTGCTTATGTGATTAAATGATTCTGTGTTTTGCGTGGTTATGTGTCTATGTGTTTACACGGTACGTGTTACTGAGCTTTAGTAGTAGTAGACGTGTGAGGTGAGATTCGAATGCAATATGATGAGTCCTGTGACGATGTCTGATTGCAGACCATGTCGTCTGGATCCCATCATGCACTCTCTCGTCAGGAAAAGAGGGACAAACGCCTTGCTTCCATCATCGCTAAAAGCGTAGCAAAGGCCGTGAGTGATGTTTATGAGAATGCCAGCAAATCATCCGAGGAATCGAGAACCGAAGCTCCCAAAACTACCGCAAGGCCTTTCAGTTTCAAGCAATTCAAGTCATGTGGGCCAAAAGAATTCACTGGCGAAGGAGGTCCCACTGCACTATTCCACTGGTTTGATTCCATTGAGGTTACTCTGCGACAGAGTGGTTGCCCTGATGACCTCCGTACTCTGAATGCTACCGGCGTTTTCCAGTCTCGAGCACTAGACTGGTGGATGGCCAAGAGAAACAAGCGAGGGAACGATGCAGCCTACGGTCTGTCGTGGGACGAGCTCAAGGAAGTTATGCTAGAGGAATTCTGCCCTCCCCACGAACGTCAAAAGCTGGAAGATGAATTTTGGCACATACAGCAAAAGGATGGTGACAATGCTGGTCTCACTGCTCGTTTCAAACAGCTTAGCATTATCTGTCCCGATCAAGTCAAGACTCCCCACATGACGATCAAGAAGTACATCAGGGCACTGCCCGACTGCGTTGCTGATTTCGTGCAAGCGGCTAAGACTACGACGATTGAGGAAACTTATCTGCTAGCCGCTGAAATCAACGACAAGCGGGTTAAGGCTGGTGTCTGGGATAAGACTTCGAAGCATCTGCATCAAGCTACCGCTACCGCACCAACTGCTGAACCCACCTCATCAAGCAACAAGAGGAAGAACAAGAGAAAGAACAGCTTCAGCAACAAGAACTGTGCGATCACTGCTGCACCGATTCAAGCTGTACCTGCCCAACAGCGTCAAGTAGCGGCGCCTGTGGCCAATGCACCGCCTGCAAAGCGTGCATACACTGGACCACACCCGCTCTGCCCTACTTGCACCTACCATCACCCGACTGCTATCTCTTGCCGCTTTTGTGCTCATTGCAATGTATACGGCCATTTTACTGCCAACTGTCGTATTCGTCAAACTCCTGCCAATCAAGCTCTACTCACTGCCCCACAGGGTCAACAAGCTCCTCCGGCACCCGCAGTCAAAGCCAGAGCCTGCTTCGCATGTGGCGACCCGAACCATTTCGCCAACATATGCCCAAACAGGGTTGTGAAACAAGAGCCTCAGCAACAGCAGCCACAGCAGCAACAACAACAGCCGCAGCAACAACAGGCCGCAAGCGCCAGAACTTTCAACCTCAACGTGCGTCAAGCCCAGGCCGACAACAACGTGGTCAATGGTACGTTCCTTGTGAATGGTATTTATGCTTCATGTTTGTTTGATACCGGAGCCGATAATTGCTTTGTGTCATTCGAATTCGAGAAACTCCTTAGTCGTAAACGCTCCCAACTCTCCTCGACATTCGATGTTGAAGTCGCTACCGGAAGAACCGTCGCCGTCAATTCTGTTCTTCATGATTGTACTCTTGAGCTCAACAATCACATCTTCCCAATTGACCTTATTCCGATGCAACTCGGAAGTTTTGACGTCATAGTAGGCATGGACTTTCTTCGGGAAAACCATGCTGAAGTTGTGTGCTTCGACAAGATGATTCGTTTTTCGCTCGCAAATGGTGACTTATTGTGTATTTATTGCGATACTACTTCAAGAGGGCTCAAGCTTATGTCATGCGTACAAGCTAGCAAGTATCTCCGTAAGGAATACAGGGCTTTCCTGGCTAACATCGTAGTAGCGGAGAAGGAAAAGAAAGAGAAGAAGGAAGTGAAAGACGTTCCTGTGGTTCGAGAATTTCCTAATGTTTTTCCAGAGGATCTTCCCGGACTACCGCCAAGTCGTGATATCGACTTTCGTATTGACCTCATTCCTGGAGCCAACCCTATCGCCAAAGCTCCTTATCGACTCGCGCCGTCCGAAATGAACGAACTCTCAACCCAACTCCAGGAATTACTTGAGAAAGGCTTCATTCGCCCGAGCACCTCTCCTTGGGGCGCGCCAGTCCTTTTCGTCAAAAAGAAGGACGGATCGTTCAGGATGTGCATCGACTATCGGGAATTGAATAAGTTGACTATCAAGAACTGCTATCCTCTGCCTCGTATCGACGATTTTTTGATCAACTACAAGGCGCCACGTGTTTCTCAAAGATCGATCTACGTTCAGGATATCATCAGCTGCGTATTCAAGAAGAGGATATATCTAAAACCTCGTTTCGTACTCGTTACGGCCACTACGAATTCGTTGTCATGCCTTTTGGTCTAACCAACGCACCAGCGGTTTTCATGGATCTAATGAATCGCGTGTGTAAACCGTATCTCGACTGTTTCGTCATTGTATTCATCGACGATGTCTTGATCTATTCCAAATCGAAAACCGAACACGCGCAACATCTACGTTTGGTTCTCGAGTTACTCCAGGGGAACCAACTCTATGCCAAGTTCTCCAAGTGTGAATTTTGGTTGGAGAAAGTTCAGTTTCTGGGTCACATTGTCAATAGTCAGGGTATTCACGTCGATCCTGCAAAGATTGAAGCAGTCAAGAGCTGGGTTACACCTAAGAATCCGTCTGAGGTCCGTTCTTTTCTCGGACTAGCGGGCTATTATCGACGATT
Source organism: Helianthus tuberosus (assembly GCA_030545235.1). NCBI lineage: Eukaryota > Viridiplantae > Streptophyta > Magnoliopsida > Asterales > Asteraceae > Helianthus > Helianthus tuberosus. Next base: position 78,945,288 of record CM060428.1, on the reverse strand, counting down.
TATCGAGGGATTCTCAAAGATCGCTGTACCGCTTACCTCTCTCACGCATAAAGACAAGCCTTTTGTTTGGGGAACTAAACAAGTGACTGCCTTTCAAACCCTCAAGCGCATGCTTTGCAATGCTCCTGTTCTCACATTGCCCGACGGAAACAATGATTTAATTGTCTACTGTGATGCTTCCAACCTTGGTCTTGGTTGTGTTCTCATACAACGGGACAAGGTCATAGCTTACGCATCTCGTCAGCTCAAAATCCACGAGAAGAACTATACAACCCACGATCTCGAGCTAGGCGCAGTTGTTTTTGCATTAAAGATTTGGCGACACTACCTGTATGGTACCAAGTGTACAATCTTCACCGATCATTGGAGCCTGCAACATATCTTTAATCAGAAGGAACTTAATATGCGTCAACGCCGATGGGTAGAACTTCTCAACGATTACGACTGTGAGATTCGTTATCACCCAGGCAAGGAAAATGTTGTTGCCGACGCACTTAGCAGACGGAGCTACCTGCTTAGCACTCGTAATGTTCAAGCCCAAGAAACTCTCATCCGCGACGCTCAACATGCATGTTTCAACGAACGCACCCTGAAGAAAGAAAGAATCTACCACGATGGAGCCCAGCTTGTGAGCAAATCAAATGGGATATTCCACTTCTTAGACCGAATTTGGATTCCCAAGCAAACCAATTTGCGACAAACTCTGATGGACAAAGCCCACAAATCCCGGTATTCTGTTCATCCCGGTGCTGACAAAATGTACCAGGATCTTCGTTATAAGTACTGGTGGCCGGGTATGAAAAGGGATATCGCTCTCTACGTCGGAAAATGCCTAACTTGTGCTAGAGTCAAGGCTGAACATCAAAGACCCTCTGGCTTGCTCGAACAACCACCAATTCCCATGTGGAAGTGGGAGAGCATAGCTATGGATTTCGTAACCAAGCTACCACCCACGTCATCAGGTCACGACAGCATATGGGTTGTGGTCGACCGTTTGACTAAATCAGCTCACTTTCTGCCTATACGAGAAGACTACAAGGTGGAACGATTAGCCCGAGTCTACACCGACGAGATCATTTGTAATCATGGGACGCCTCGTGACATCATCTTTGATCATGATGCTCGGTTTACTTCGCGATTGTGGGAAACGTTTCAAACGGCACTCGGTACAACGCTTAATCTAAGTACGGCTTTTCACCCACAAACCGACGGTCAGACTGAAAGAACAATTCGTACTCTTGAAGACATGCTCCGTTCGTGTGTCCTAGACTTCGGTGGTAATTGGGATAAACACCTGCCGTTAGTCGAATTCTCGTATAACAATAACTATCATTCTAGCATCCAAATGGCACCATTCGAGGCATTATACGGAAGAAGATGTCGATCGCCTATTGTATGGCACGAGATCGGTCACTCGCAACTAACAGGTCCGGAGCTACTACAAGAAACGACAGACAAAATTTTCCAAATTCGAGACAACCTGGTAAAGGCTCGGGATCGACAGAAAAGTTACGCCGATAAAAAGCGCAAGCCCCGTGAATTTGGCGTTGGCGACTACGTACTCCTAAAGGTATCACCTTGGAAGGGTGTAGTCCGATTCGGCAAGAAGGGAAAACTCGCGCCTCGATATGTTGGACCTTTTAAGATTCTGGAAAGGATCGGAAAAGTTGCCTACAGACTCGAACTACCGGAGGAATTTAGTAATGTCCACCCGACTTTCCACGTGTCAAACCTCCAAAAGTGCATAGCCGACCATGACTTACATGTTTCTCTCGATGATCTATAAGTGAACGAAACATTACACTTCGTGGAAAATCCTGTCGAAATCATGGATCGCCAAACCAAGCAGCTCAGGCACTCACGCATTCCTATTGGGAAAGTCCGATGGGAAGGCAAACGAGGCGCAGAGTTCACTTGGGAACTCGAAAGCGACATGAAGGCTAAATACCCACAGTTGTTTCAAGAGAAAGCTTAGCAAGAGAAAGTTCTCAAACGTGATTCACGGCGTTGCACAGCTTAATTTCGGGACGAAATTCCCTAAACAATGGGAGGCTGTAACACCCCGTGTTTTCACAAGTCAAAGTCAAAGTCAAGGTCAAAGTCAACGACCGATTTCGCGCAACTTAACTTATAGAAATTTCTTTATTTTATTTGTATTATGTGGAGTAAGTGTCGTTAATTACAATAATCGAATTGTGTTAATCATTATTCAATCGACCTACGACTGTGAACTATAGGAAGTAACAATGCGATAAAGTTAATCAACTAATAATCAAGCTATGCTAATCGAATCGACATCAAATCACAACTCGAGCTACGTATTTTTACTTGTTATTATACGTGTGTGTGCCTTACGTGTTACCTGTGCATGTTTATTTATGATGTGTTGTGGTAATCAAGCGAACTTAATTGAAACTCGAAATGTAATCGAGCTCGAACTCGAATCACGATCGAACCATGATAGATAGTGGAAAAGAGATTACGCTAGATATGAAGTAGTTGGGACTGAAAGTAAATTGACTAGGAAACCCTATCGAATCGAACCGCTCGCAATCGAAATCGAAATATCAAAAATCATCGCGCGAAACTGTCACACCCCGAATTTCCACGTGTTACCGGTGGGCCCGGTAGGGGAGTATCGTGACGTGGTTGGCAACATAATAGTCAAACAACACAATATTTAAATGCACAGCGGAAGCAAAGTATATATTCATTTCAACCAAACGATATTGTAATAATAAGTATCACAAGTAGTTGAATATAAATCCACAGGTAGATCAAAATAAAAAGGAAACAGTGTTCAACAGTCTATGACATCCAAGCTTGCGAGACTTATTGAGGATGCTAGGAGAAAAGCCAGCCTATTACGCGTAGTACCTGCACTTAACCTTTTTAAGAAAAATACGTCAGTTTACACTGGTAAATACAATCAACCGACTCATTTTGAAAAGAGTTTAAGAAAATGCATATAAGGCACAAGGCACAAAGAATATTTTATAACTTGGGATAATTATCTGAATATAATACTTGTAAAAGAATTACACGTTACTTATGCGTTCAGTATCCGGATCGAGCCGGGTTAAAGATCAATAGACACACCACATTATGTAAATGAGACACTGACAGGTGTACGCCTACACCTGTGTGCTAAGGTCGTGGCCATTTCGTAAAATGATGCCAGGGATATCCGGGACATGGTCATTAACCTCCCAAAGGCTTTAAGCAAACAAAACAATTTAAACGGTCATCTCGATAATACTTAACCCCCAAAACGATTAAGGTCGAAATGCCCGACCAAGCGGTATTTTATATACCGTACCCCAAGCCCGTATAGGGAAAATATGTTAAGAGTATTTACCTGAGCAAGTATAAATCAAAATCAGCGAGTGCAAGTATCTTTTACTAGTTCTCCTAATCTGGAACGAAGGTTTATAATAACCTATTAGAATCCTAACGGGTCTTTAGTTAAGCTTAAGCTTAGACCGGTTAGTTTTAAAGATACGGTTCGCACGCACGATTAAGCGAAGACCGGATAGAATGTGATTTAGACCCGACAAGTTTGAAGACTTGCTTAATATGGGTATATTATACACATTCTGGATTTTGAGATAAAACCGATAAGGTTTGACCCGTTTCGGCTAATTTATGTAAACTAGTTACATAAACCGAACCGAACGCGCATGAAGCGTAACGGGTAACCGTAAGAGTCCTAAAAAGGTTTCCTAAGTTAACATGCCTTAAATATGTTGTGATATCAATAGGATACCTTCCATTATACCCAAAACGAGTTTAATCTCATAATAAGCCCCGTAGGGGTATTTTGGTCATTTTAAAGATTATAAAAGGAATTAATTAAGTTTCTGTGAACCGGGTCTGAATACATCAGTAAAATGTCTTAATTTATCAGGTCATATCAGTTGGTGTTAAGGCCTTCGTGACAAAATGGTTTTAAACCCTTACTATGCGTTTAATACGCGTATAACGTCGTTTTAAGCGATTAACGGTTTAAAATAGGATTCTGAGTTTTCTGATCAATTTAACAGGTTCAAAATACTTCATTTATTATTTAAAATCAGTAGCAATTGGATTGGCGTCAAAAGAATTTGTAAAACTCATTTTATGGCCGAAAAGGGTATATTCGGTATTAACCGAATTAAGGCACTAATCCTAGCTTATGATCAGTTTAAAAATAATTAAAAATCTTCAAAAATCCCAAAATATTATATTACATCAGTGGGTAAAAGGTTTGGTGCCAAAAATTGGGTTTAGATAGGCTTTACGCTAATGACGCCGTTTAATTACTAAGAAGCGTTCTAATTACGTCATTAAGCATAACTCCTAATCTAGACCTCCAACTGATGTGAAAATTTACAGACATGTTTAATAATTAGTAACTAAGATTATTGTACTTTCACATTTCCAAAATTCTCGTTTTATGGTCATAAGGGCATTACGGTCAATATTTAGGCGATTAACGGAAACGTCGGACAATTAAGGATTTATGTGGTATAAACGCAGAGGGTTATACACACATGTAACTAGGTCCTAATGGAACTTTAAGGCATTTCTAAACCTATCTAAACCGGGTCAGAACTGAAGTCAAAGCAAAAGTCAAACTTTTGCGTCTTTCGGTTCCGAATCGGTTCCAAACAGAAAGTTGTCGAATCAAACATGCTTAGACAAGATATTATACTTATTTTCAAGTTGTATGAATGATAACATAGGTTACACGCCTTCTGTATCGTAAATTTCACGATTTATGATTCTGTTGACTTTTTCGAAAGAAGTTTGACTCGACAAACAACCTGGTTAGGATTGGAATCAGTGGGTGCCCTTTTAAGGGTTTAAGGACCACATAAATACCAACTTATAACAACTTTCGTTTCGACAAAACCCTGGACCGTTTGTGTTTTATCGCTAAGTCAAACCGTAATTACGACGGTTTGACTTCTAGGCTATAAACTAAACAAAACTTAATTAAGAAGGGTTAAGGGTACTTACACGTGACTAATGGATGATTAAGAAGGCCTTGGGTCTGCTGTGGAGTTCCAAAGATGAGCAGAAATGAATGTGTGGTTGCATGTTGCAACATGAGCCTTTTATAGTAACTTTAATCATCATAGATTGTTGCCAAAGAAGTCTAGGATGATCCAAGATGTGAACATGTGTCTTCTATAGGCTATAAACCACTTTAGGCAGCCCATAGAATCGAAATCGTGAGGTTTAAGTTGGTTACAAGCTGAAAACAGCCACCTGTGGGTTTTTTCTGCAACTGGCAGTCGGATACGGCCCGCGTAAAGGTATGGTCAAGCCTTACACGGCCCGCATGGGCCTCCGGTTCAGATTCCAAACTTTCCTTTTATTGCATATTTGGTCCTTGGTCCCCCGAAAGGTCGCTTTCTCATGTTTCCTTGCATTATGAGGCTTCATTATGGACATATGGGGGCTTTAAGGCTTATACCATCTTTGTTAAGTCCTCGGGTAACTTTGTGATCACCCGAAAAGCCCTAAATTTCAATGTTAACGATTCTAACCCTCACACACGAATTTTATCATAACTTTCTCATACGGTAACGAAACTTGGTGAAATTTTTATGGTACATTCTAGTGAGCATATTTAATCATTACAAGGCTTCGGGTTTGCTAAAAGGTCACTCAGAGGTATATCTTAACATGTTGACACATTTAACCCCTGTAGTTTGTAATCTCTCACTTTCTTTCACAATTCGCTTCGTATGATCCATGATCCATTTGTTTAAGGTTGTAAACATCATGTAGGGTTATTGTAAAGTATATTTATTCATTGTTGACACTTTGAACCCTTATATTTACACAGTTTCATTGTTTGTCAACTTTAGTCCTTCAAGAACATTCTTTCACACGTTCAAAGGTTATGACACGTGTCAAGACATTATAGGACGTAAATTTTCGAGGTGTTACATCCTCACCCCCTTAAAAGAAATCTCGACCTCGAGATTTACTGAAATAGATAAGGGTACTTTTCTTTCATTGTGGACTCAACCTCCCACGTATACTCGGGACCTCTACGGGCATCCCATTTGACCTTTACAATCGGTACATGCTTCCTTCGAAGCTTCTTAACCTGTCGATCCTCGATCGACAATGGTTTTTCCACAAATTTCAAGCTCTCATCTATATGCACATCTGTATGGGGTATGACCAGTGATTCGTCAGCGAAACACTTCTTCAGATTGCAGATGTGGAACACATTGTGTATACTACTGAGCTCTTCAGGTAAGTTAACTTATAGGTAACAGACCCGACACGTTCGATAACCTCGAAAGGTCCTATGTATCTCGGGCTTAACTTGCCTTTCTTACCAAATCGCATCACTCCTTTCCAGGGTGATACTTTAAGCAAAACTTTATCACCTACCTCGAAGTTAAAAGCTTTACGCTTTGGATCAGCGTAACTCTTCTGCCTATCTCGAGCAGCTTTGAGACGGTCACGAATCTGGACAATCTTGTCCGTTGTTTCGAACACTATCTCCGGTCCCGATAATTGGACATCTCCAACTTCCGCCCAACAAACGGGCGTTCTACACTTTCTACCGTATAAGGCCTCGAAAGGCGCAGCCTTAATGCTGGTGTGGTAGCTATTGTTGTAGGAGAACTCAATTAGTGGTAGGTGGTTATCCCAACTACCACCCAAATCAATCACACATGCACGAAGCATGTCTTCCAACATTTGAATAGTACGCTCACTCTGACCATCCGTCTGAGTATGGTAGGCCGTACTAAAATTCAAACGCGTGCCCAAAGATTGTTGGAAGCTTTTCCAAAAATGTGACGTGTATCTAGTATCTCGGTCAGAGATAATAGACACAGGTATGCCATGCAAGGCTACAATCTTATCAACGTACAACTGGGCTAACATGTCGGAGCTATAAGTCTCCTTGATGGGTAAGAAATGAGCTGACTTAGTCAGTCTATCAACGATCACCCATATAGTATCATTGCCTTTCCTTGTCTTTGGCAGCTTGGTGATGAAATCCATCGTCACCATCTCCCACTTCCATGTGGGAAGTTCAGGCTGTTGTAGCAAACCTGACGGCTTTTGATGTTCTGCCTTGACTTGCGCACACGTCAAACATTTAGCTACATAGGCAGCTACAGACTTCTTCAAGCCTATCCACCAGTAATTTGCCCTTAGATCCTGGTACATCTTATCAGCTCCAGGATGAACGGAGTATTTGGAACTATGGGCTTCCTGGAGGATAACATCCCGAAGTCCCCCATAAATTGGAACCCATATTCGTCCATTCAATCTTAATATTCCGTCCTCGCTAAGTGTTAACTGCTCCTCAGTTACCCCTAGCTTTTCGTTAGGATAGTTAGCTTCCAACACAGCTTCCTTCTGTGCAGCTAACAACCTTTCAATCAAGTTGTTCTTTATTTCCATGCGCTTGGCATTGATTCGGATGGGTTTCACCTTCTCCTTCCGACTCAAGGCATCGGCGACTACATTCGCCTTGCCGGGATGGTATCTTATTTCACAATCGTAATCATTCAGAGTTTCCATCCAACGGCATTGCCTCATGTTCAAGTCCTTCTGATTGAACAGATGTTGAAGGCTCTTGTGATCAGAATAGATCACACATTTGATTCCATATAAGTAGTGCCTCCACGGTTTTAGTGCGAATACAACGGCACCCAACTCTAAGTCATGGGTGGTGTAATTCTTTTCGTGCACCTTTAACTGGCGTGAAGCATAGGCGATGACTTTACCTTTCTGCATAAGCACACATCCCATCCCGGTGTGTGATGCATCACAATAAACTACAAACTCCTCGATTCCATCAGGCAATGTTAGTACTGGAGCATTGCTCAACTTTTGTTTCAGAATATCGAAGGATTCCTGCTGCTTAGGACCCCAGTCAAACTTAATCTTCTTACGCGTCAGCGAAGTCAGGGGTGCAGCAATCCTTGAGAAGTTTTCAATGAATCGCCTATAGTATCCTGCCAAACCTAGGAAGCTACGTATTTCTGTAGGCGTCTTTGGCTCGTGCCAATTCATGACAGCTTCGACTTTAGCGGGATCTACTTGGATACCACGCTCACTAACAACATGTCCAAGAAATTGGACTTCCCGAAGCCAGAATTCACACTTCGAGAACTTGGCATAGAGCTTTTCTTTATGAAGTAGTTCCAGAATGCAGTGAAGATGCTTCTCATGGTCAGCTTGGTTCTTTGAGTAGATGAGAATGTCGTCGATGAAGACGATGACGAATTTATCTAAGTGCGGCTTGCAAACGCGATTCATGAGATCCATGAACGCGGCCGGTGCATTAGTGAGCCCAAAAGGCATCACTAGGAACTCGTAATGACCATAACGAGTCCTAAATGCAGTCTTGTGCACGTTTTCATCTCTAACCTTCAGTTGGTGATAGCCTGACCTTAAATCAATCTTAGAGAAGAAACTTGCCCCTTGAAGTTGATCGAACAGATCGTCGATTCTGGGCAAAGGATACCTATTTTTGATAGTGACCTTATTAAGCTCACGGTAGTCGATGCACAGACGCATCGATCCATCCTTCTTCTTGACAAATAAAACTGGTGCTCCCCAAGGAGACGAACTAGGTTTGATGAAACCTTTGGCTAGCAAATCATCTAGCTGCGTTCTCAATTCCTTCATCTCTGTTGGTGCCAACCTATAAGGTGCCCTTGCTACTGGAGCTGATCCAGGAGTAATATCAATTCTGAATTCTACTTGCCTATCTGGTGGCCTTCTGGAAAAACATCGGGGTATTCAGAAATGACGGGGATATCCCCAATCTTGGGCTTCGGCTCATCAATTATCACTTGTGCCATGTAGATGACACAACCCTTCTTCAAACACTTAGAGTCTTTGAGCATAGACATTTTCTCGGGCAGCCCATACTGGGTATCTCCCTGGATAGTAAGTGATTCACCAGAAGGAGTCTTGATCATCACTTGCTTCTTATTGCAAATAATCTGGGCCTGGTTATGAGATAACCAGTCCATACCCAAAACTATGTCGAAACCGGCTAGTTTCAAAGAAAGTAGGGACAAAGGAAAAGAGTGGTTCTTAATGGATATGAAACATCCATCTAATAACGTTGAGGCGGTTTCTAAAGTGCCATCTTCTAGTTCCACCTCATACTTCACACTTAAGGTCTTAACAGGTAGTTTCAACAATTCACAAAACTTATTATCTACAAACGACTTATCAGCGCCTGAATCAAATAATACTCTCGCATAAACATCATTTACGAGGAAGGTACCTGTTATCACATTGTCGTCATTGACGGCTTCCTTAGCATCCATCCTGAAGACCCTAGCATTGGTCTTCTTAGCCTCTTCAGGCTTCTTGGCGTATTTTGGGCAATTGGTCTTGATGTGCCCCTTTTCATTGCAACCGTAGCAGGTCGCATCCTTCATCTTTTTGCAATCCAAGGTTTTATGTTCCTTGGACTTGCACAACCCACATGCAAAAGATTTCGATTGTGAATTCGAGTTTGATTCATACCTGCACTTTCCGAAGTGCTGTCTCTTGCAGATTTTGCATCTGGGTTTTTCACCCGACTGCTGACCATCCTTCCTAAATCCTGACCCCTTCCGGTGGTCATTGTTTCCCTTCTGCTTCTTGTCTGAACGTCGTGAGTTGTCATCCTCACGCTTCCTCTTTTCGGTATCGGTGTTCCTCTGCGATTTCAGCCTGACCGTATCCAAGGTAAGGGACAACGATATGTCCGCTACAGACCGAAAAGTAGTTGGTCTGGAGGCCTTCACACTTGCTTTGATCTCCGGGGCCAAACCCCCAATGAATCGAGCTATACGTTTAGGTTCCGGAGTTACCAAATATGGAACCAACCTTGACAAGGTGTTGAAACTGGTAAGGTAGGCCTGACAGTCTAGGTTTCTCATGACCGGCGACAAGAAGTCAGATTCAATCTTCTCAACCTCGTGTTGAGGGCAGAAATTTTCCTTAATCAGCGTCATGAACTGTTCCCAGGTCATATTGTATAACGGGATTTTTCCCGTAGCTTGGATCAAAGATCTCCACCAAGCTAATGCTTCTCCCTTGAAAGACTGTGACACGAATTTCACAATATCCCTATCATTGCAACCACTGATATCCACAACCGTATCCATCTCGTCCAACCAAGTCATGCAATCTACTGCTCCTTTTTCCCCAGTAAAATCCCTGGGTTTGCACGATACGAAGTACTTATAGGAGCAACCCTTATTACGGGGTTCTTGATTCTGTACGACTCTTTGGGATGGAGCACTCCTCTGGTTTGATGAGTGGTGAGAATTACTGTTGTGGGCAGTGTGGGTCCTGGAGGGTGTTCTAGAATGTGGTGCAGATTGGGTCCTTGCATGGGTACCACCGGATTCATGGAGCTGTCTATCCATAGCTCTATTAACGGCATTATCTATCATTGCCTGTAATTCTGCACCCGCTACATTTACTCGGGCATTATCTTGCTCTCTCCCTGGGTGACTGTTGACCTCATTTGAGTCTGCCATGTAGCTTGAACTGTTACATATCGACATCAATTTATTTGTGAGTTTATTATAGAATTGTCTTTTATGGCAATTTTATTAACCGTGGTAAACATAGACCATATATGGTTAATTTATTACTCACATTTATTTAGGATTTCTAATATAATTTATCATAATTATAAAACAATAACAGTTTTATTAGCACATAAGGCCTAGTCACAGGGACAATTTAAATCATAAGCTATGATTTCAGAGAATCAAGACTTTTTTTTTTTTTTAAATTTGAACATAGTTCATTACCTTTATCAGACAGGGTCACAGACTATTACTGTCTTTTGTCTCATATGAAAATGAGAAGGGCCCGTAGGCATTCCATTACCAATGGATGGTAAAAAGAACTGATCATATTTATTAATGATTTAACCCATGATTCAGAGATCATTTAGTTGGGTTTGGAATCTTTGAAAAGATCCATATATAATAATAACACGTGTTTTTAACGAATCATGTCTGCCAGGAGTGTTAACATGTTTTCAGATGTTAACAGGGATTTGAATCTTTTTAACGAGTTTTACCATCTTGGCCAGGTCTTAAAATGACATGCAGGCTAGGTTATACCTTTAAGATTCTTATTTAAAAATTAAAATAGGCAGATAGATTTTTAAAAGAAATGGTTCCGATTTATTTATTTCATATATAATTTAATTATGCATAACATAGCAGAGATGAAATTTATAAACTTACATTCCATTAAAACTTCAAAGTAGTACACTTTGCCCTAAACGGGACTTTTCACAGAAACACATGCCCACGCAGGAGCTATACAGATAATACATGTCCTCGCAGGGACTAAATAGAGGAAAGTCCACGTAGGAACTAAGTACAAAGATAGATGTCCACGCAGGGACTACATACATACATACATAAAGAAATGTCCACACAGGGACTTGATTTAAACTAGGAAATACCATAATACAAATTGGGATTTAACGATCCCGTTTCTTCTTTCCCTTCAGCAAACTTGCCAAGCCACTCATGAATCCCTCATTCTTCTTACGCTCTCTCTGGAGGTCTCGCTCAACCCTGCCCAGTCTTTGACGGAGATCCTCCTGCTCTGGTGGAGAAAACCGTAGTGGCTGGTACTGAGGCGGCGGCTGAGCAGGTACTTGATACCCTCGAGCTGGATGTCCTATTCCCCAAGGGGTTCCATATGGTCCCTCAGGATTTTGGACAAGGTAGTTTGCTGCCACTAGGTATGGGTCGGCCTCGGCATAGTTATAGTTATGGTATGCTGGCGGTCCGTATGGGTTGTAAGCTGCCGGAGCAGTATAAGCAGGGATAGGGTGGCCAAAACCCGGTGATGGCGGTGCAATAGGTGCCGAATTCACCTCTGAAACTGGAACTGAAGGTCCACCCATCTGTGGGTCTTCATATAGTGGCGGGTAATGGCTTCCACTAGAGTGTTGAGGGGTGCTGAAATGAAAATCCCTTTCTCGTGTTGACATCCGTGCGCCAGTCCTCCTACGTCTTGGTGGTTCTGGAGGCTCTAGATGAACTGGCGGCGGTGGTGGTGGTGGCGTGACTGCCACTAAACGTGGATCCCCAGAGGGATCTTGCTGCTGCTGTTGCGGCTGCAGGTGAGGTGATGAATGGTGAGATGGTGTAAAGTACCACTCACACTGGTCGAACCGTGCCTGGTAACTATCCGGACCTTGGTATGGTGTTCCGTGAAAAGACGAACCATCAGAGATCACAAAAGGATGGTTCAGGGTTCCGGTTGAAGCCTCGACGGGATCTGTGTCCTCGTCCATATCTTGATCACCAGAAAAATGATCCTCCGGTCCTAGTGGGTTAAAGCCCCCTGGTTCTGGTAGGTATTCTTCCGGGTTAAACCGGCCCTGAAAAACAGGAGTAGGGTCTCCGAAGGAATTGTGCGATGAAGATCGCTGTAGGGGTATGTATGAAGGTTGCGGGTTGTTGGGCTCATTCTCGGACTGAGGCCCAAAGGAGTGATGATACGGAGGCGTTGAGCTATGCGACGTGGATTGTCTGGCAGGCTCCTCATAGATCCTCCAAGGTTCTCGCGGATCTATACTCCTTGTTGAAGAAGGAGTTCGCCGGCCTGAAGGCCCGGCCTCGTGGTCATTAGGGGCGCTGATTGGCCCTTTTCCTCGATCTCCTCGTCTGAATCTTGGCGGCATTGCTAAACCTGTTAATATAAACAAGGTAATAACAAGGAAAAATAAAGGAAAAATTTTAATTAAAATAAAAACATTTTGGATTATTCCTAAGTTCTTTGTCTAGACTCGAAGATTTAGGAATGTGCAATTGTGTAACTGAGATTAAACACAAAAGGCTAGTGTTTAATTCACTCAGTGTTGGCTCTGATACCAACCTGTCACACCCCGAATTTCCACGTGTTACCGGTGGGCCCGGTAGGGGAGTATCGTGACGTGGTTGGCAACATAATAGTCAAACAACACAATATTTAAATGCACAGCGGAAGCAAAGTATAGATTCATTTCAACCAAACGATATTGTAATAATAAGTATCACAAGTAGTTTAATATAAATCCACAGGTAGATCAAAATAAAAAGGAAACAGTGTTCAACAGTCTATGACATCCAAGCTTGCGAGACTTATTGAAGATGCTAGGAGAAAAGCCAGCCTATTACGCGTAGTACCTGCACTTAACCTTTTTAAGAAAAATACGTCAGTTTACACTGGTAAATACAATCAACCGACTCATTTTGAAAAGAGTTTAAGAAAATGCATATAAGGCACAAGGCACAAATAATATTTTATAACTTGAGATAATTATTTGAATATAATACTTGTAAAAGAATTACACGTTACTTATGCGTTCAGTAGCCGGATCGAGCCGGGTTAAAGATCAATAGACACACCACATTATGTAAATGAGACACTGACAGGTGTACGCCTACACCTGTGTGCTAAGGTCGTGGCCATTTCGTAAAATGATGCCAGGGATATCCGGGACATGGTCATTAACCTCCCAAAGGCTTTAAGCAAACAAAACAATTTAAACGGTCATCTCGATAATACTTAACCCCCAAAACGATTAAGGTCGAAATGCCCGACCAAGCGGTATTTTATATACCGTACCCCAAGCCCGTATAGGGAAAATATGTTAAGAGTATTTACCTGAGCAAGTATAAATCAAAATCAGCGAGTGCAAGTATCTTTTACTAGTTCTCCTAATCTGGAACGAAGGTTTATAATAACCTATTAGAATCCTAACGGGTCTTTAGTTAAGCTTAAGCTTAGACCGGTTAGTTTTAAAGATACGGTTCGCACGCACGATTAAGCGAAGACCGGATAGAATGTGATTTAGACCCGACAAGTTTGAAGACTTGCTTAATATGGGTATATTATACACATTCTGGATTTTGAGATAAAACCGATAAGGTTTGACCCGTTTCGGCTAATTTATGTAAACTAGTTACAAAAACCGAACCGAACGCGCATGAAGCGTAACGGGTAACCGTAAGAGTCCTAAACAGGTTTCCTAAGTTAACATGCCTTAAATATGTTGTGATATCAATAGGATACCTTCCATTATGCCCAAAACGAGTTTAATCTCATAATAAGCCCCGTAGGGGTATTTTGGTCATTTTAAAGATTATAAAAGGAATTAATTAAGTTTCTGTGAACCGGGTCTGAATACATCAGTAAAATGTCTTAATTTATCAGGTCATATCAGTTGGTGTTAAGTCCTTCGTGACAAAATGGTTTTAAACCCTTACTATGCGTTTAATACGCGTATAACGTCGTTTTAAGCGATTAACGGTTTAAAATAGGATTCTGAGTTTTCTGATCAATTTAACAGGTTCAAAATACTTCATTTATTATTTAAAATCAGTAGCAATTGGATTGGCGTCAAAAGAATTTGTAAAACTCATTTTATGGCCGAAAAGGGTATATTCGGTATTAACCGAATTAAGGCACTAATCCTAGCTTATGATCAGTTTAAAAATAATTAAAAATCTTCAAAAATCCCAAAATATTATATTACATCAGTGGGTAAAAGGTTTGGTGCCAAAAATTGGGTTTAGATAGGCTTTACGCTAATGACGCCGTTTAATTACTAAGAAGCGTTCTAAATACGTCATTAAGCATAACTCCTAATCTAGACCTCCAACTGATGTGAAAATTTACAGACATGTTTAATAATCAGTAACTAAGATTATTGTACTTTCACATTTCCAAAATTCTCGTTTTATGGTCATAAGGGCATTACGGTCAATATTTAGGCGATTAACGGAAACGTCGGACAATTAAGGATTTATGTGGTATATGTGACAACTGGCACAAACCGGTAATTTCCGTACACTTTAATCATTATTTAATGATTGCAATTATGTGCTTAATTGTCAGCAATGTCTGAACACATGATTAAACAAGTGAATTCATGCACGTTGTATACTACAAAATATTGCTTTATGCATAAACGAGAGCGTTGCGTCAAAAATAATAGTAAACTCACCGGTAAGACACACTGTGTCAACAGAACTGCAGAAAGCAGTCAGATATTATAATTGAGGCCTAGGTGTAGGTCCGACAACAAGAATGCATTAAAACCCAAGAGTACATACAAGGGTTAATATATATGCAATACGAAAGCAAAAATAAGCACTAAAAAGCACCCGAAACGCACTTTAAGTGCAGAATTTATATAATTCAGCAATAAATCAGCATTTAGACATATAAATATTATGCAGAAATGTCGTTTTATTAACCAGAATATTTCCCTAAGTGTTGGGAATTGAAAGAGTACAAGAAAGGTACTTAAACGACACTAAAAAGTGTAATTTAGCACTTTAACGAATCGGTATCTAACCGAACAACCGGGCAATACCCGGAACACCAAAATAATGCTAGAAGCATTGTTTTTATTTTGCTAAACTAGTTAGGGTCCCCGAACACCCTAACACACTATATGTTTCATAACACACTTAACTAGTACTTGTAATTAGGAATTGGAAATTACACTTAACCCCCCCCCCCCCCATGTCTTTCACGGTCATTAGGGGCCCCCCACAACACAAGATTTTTCTAAATCTTACAAGATCTCTTCCATGATCATTCATGGGATTTGATGAGATTTGGAGGTACTATAGGAAACATATGGACTCTTGGACAACACATTAACATGGTTATAAGAACCAACCTAAAGATCATAACCCTCATTCCTTCCAACACTTCAACACACACAAACACCTCCTCTTTCTCTCCCTTGGCTACGGCCTCAAGCCACCACCACACCATCACCATTATCAATCATCATACAAGCATTCCAAGCATATACAAGGGTGTAAGAAGGTCACTAACGAAGCTCGGTGCAAGCGGATCTTGAAGGACCTTCACCATTTGCTTTTATCCACTTCATTTACCCTCTTGAACTTCCCTAGCCTTGTGCTAGTAGTAAGTGCTCTAAAACACCTTCTTGATCTTGTTTATGATGGTTAATAGATGATTTATTGGTTAAAAAGCAAGAACACACAAGAAAATAACTAAAAGTCTTGAAAGAAAGATAAACTAGTTGGATAATGGGTAGATATGTGTGTAAATCATGTGAATCTTGTATGATTGTTATTATTTGATGATTGTTGTTAGTAAAACAAGATGGATCATCATCTAGACATACTAGTCCATGTTTGAAAGCATGAACTAGTAGGATGTAAAAGTTATAAAGTTAAAAGATGATGGATCCATCCATTCATAAGACATGAACTTGTGTAAAAGTAAATTTTCTTGTAAAATAAGACTCTAAACATGTAGATCTAAAGATCTACAAGTGGTTTTTCGGAAGAACCAGGCAAAAATATTAGTTTTGTTAAAACCCGGATCTTATCCGAACTAAAAGCATTTTAGTACATAAACAAGTGTGTAGACACTTGTGTCACAAGAAAAATTTAACAAAGAAATATTTTTGCGAATCTCGACTAGAAGTTGTGAAACTTCATATTCTTTAAAAATAAAGTTTTTAAGAAACTAAAATTATTTTTAAAGATGATAAGACTTACTAAATGTGCTAGTAAGTTACTACACATTTTTGTAAATATTCAAGTTCATGAAATGGAGAAATTAGTGACTATTGTTGATGATTATTGTTGATAATTGTTGTTGATGATCGATGACGATTTAAAAGAAAATAAACACATGTTTTGAAAACATGGGAAACGTCCATTTTTAGGGGAAACTCTGTCAAAATTTTTATAAATTTTGACACTTAGAAAAATATAAGTTTTTGAGAAACTTATTCCCTAAAAATGTATTTAAAAGTATTACCAAGGTTTCCCTAATTTTTGGTGATAAGAAATGGTGATTTTTCAAGAATAAAAATGGATATTAAGTATATATTTTTGAAAGAAAAATATATATTATTTGATCACCAACTATTGTGCTAAGTGTATATAGTATGTGTTATACGTGCTAGTGTATTAAGACTTAAAAATACACTAAATACTCATGAGGAGTAGAAATATAAAAATACACATACAACATACAAGATACATAATTCGGGTGCAAAGTGCAAAACACGAGATACTTATATTAATTTTAGAGAAAATAATATAAGTAAGATACGTAGTTAAAAATATAGAATATTTTTAACACAAGAATATATACAAAAGAGAGTGACTGTACTTGTGCGACGCAAGTCTAGTGACTAACGTTAAGAAAACGCGTATAGGTTACGACGTTAATTAAGCAAATCCGGTGAAGTTTACGACGCAAGGAACGCAAAGTTGTGAGTTCATGCTCCCCCTTTTCTTTTAACTGTTTTCAGTTTTTATAACTTCGGGGGTGAAATACATGTACAAAAGTACAATATTTATAATTGGTATGATATAAATACAAGAAGTACACTTGGTGAGAATGAGAACCAAGTGTGACAAAATATAAGATAATAAGAAACGCACTTGGTGAGGACGAGAACCAAGTTGGATGCGTTATGAGAAATGATAAAAAGAAACGCGCTTGGTGAGGACGAGAACCAAGTTGGATGCGTTATGAGAAATGATAAAAAGAAACGCGCTTGGTGAGGACGAGAACCAAGTAGGATGCGTTATGAGAAATAGTGTCACGAATAGGGTACAGAAGCACCATTAATCGTGTACATACTTAGACCGCAGAACAAAAGGTTAGATCTAACGGGTGCCTGGCAGCCACACTCTCGGTGAGGGCGAGAATCGAGTAGTGCTTTTGTGTCTCAGAATATACCAATTAAATGCCTTAGGTTTGGTGACTTCCTATGTCGTGTCACATGTTAATGGCTTTGCAACCCATTAACAATCTTGATATTTACAGAAATACTGTATTTATATAAAATTCATACCATACTAGAATTGATATATAACTTGAAGTACGTGGGGTACTCAAGAAAATTAATATATAACTTGAAGTACGTGGGGTACTCAAGAAAATTGATATATAACTTGAAGTACGTGGGGTACTCAAGAAGATTGATATATAACTTGAAGTACGTGGAGTACTCAAGAAAAACTTGATTTATTCACAACTATGTTTTTATACAAAGTATACAAACTTGAAATACAAAACTGCATGAATTCACACCAACATTATGTTGACGTTTTTCCAAAAACTCACATGTATTTCAGGTAACTAGGATGGATGTGCGCGCGGTCTTGCTTATGCTCGTGGATGTCGCTTGTGTTTAACTTTAAATAAAGTTGTAAACTTTTAAGACAATGTTTTAAGCTGTCTAGCGATGTAAACGCTAAACTTATGTTTTCAAATCATGGTATTTGATGTTATTTTACGAGCATGTAGCATGTTTACTCTTCGTATGCAATGAGAACCTTTCATGATCACACCTCGTGCTTCCGCCGCAGAAAGGGGTGTGACAGTATAAACGCAGAGGGTTATACACACATGTAACTAGGTCCTAATGGAACTTTAAGGCATGTCTAAACCTATCTAAACCGGGTCAGAACTGAAGTCAAAGCAAAAGTCAAACTTTTGCGTCTTTCGGTTCCGAATCGGTTCCAAACAGAAAGTTGTCGAATCAAACATGCTTAGACAAGTTATTATACTTATTTTCAAGTTGTATGAATGATAAAACAGGTTACACGCCTTCTGTATCGTAAATTTCACGATTTATGATTCTGTTGACTTTTTCGAAAGAAGTTTGACTCGACAAACAACCTGGTTAGGATTGGAATCAGTGGGTGCCCTTTTAAGGGTTTAAGGCCCACATAAATACCAACTTATAACAACTTTCGTTTCGACAAAACCCTGGACCGTTTGTGTTTTATCGCTAAGTCAAACCGTAATTACGACGGTTTGACTTCTAGGCTATAAACTAAACAAAACTTAATTAAGAAGGGTTAAGGGTACTTACACGTGACTAATGGATGATTAAGAAGGCCTTGGGTCTGCTGTGGAGTTCCAAAGATGAGCAGAAATGAATGTGTGGTTGCATGTTGCAACATGAGCCTTTTATAGTAACTTTAATCATCGTAGATTGTTGCCAAAGAAGTCTAGGATGATCCAAGATGTGAACATGTGTCTTCTATAGGCCATAAACCACTTTAGGCAGCCCATAGAATCGAAATCCTGAGGTTTAAGTCGGTTACAAGCTGAAAACAGCCACCTGTGGGTTTTTTCTGCAACTGGCAGTCGGATGCGGCCCGCGTAAAGGTATGGTCAAGCCTTACACGGCCCGCATGGGCCTCCGGTTCAGATTCCAAACTTTCCTTTTATTGCATATTTGGTCCTTGGTCCCCCGAAAGGTCGCTTTCTCATGTTTCCTTGCATTATGAGGCTTCATTATTTACATATGGGGGCTTTAGGGCTTATACCATCTTTGTTAAGTCCTCGGGTAACTTTGTGATCACCCGAAAAGCCCTAAATTTCAATGTTAACGATTCTAACCCTCACACACGAATTTTATCATAACTTTCTCATACGGTAACGAAACTTGGTGAAATTTTTATGGTACATTCTAGTGAGCATATTTAATCGTTACAAGGCTTCGGGTTTGCTAAAAGGTCACTCAGAGGTATATCTTAACATGTTGACACATTTAACCCCTGTAGTTTGTAATCTCTCACTTTCTTTCACAATTCGCTTCGTATTATCCATGATCCATTCGTTTAAGGTTGTAAACATCATGTAGGGTTATTGTAAAGTATATTTATTCATTGTTGACACTTTGAACCCTTATATTTACACAGTTTCATTGTTTGTCAACTTTAGTCCTTCAAGAACATTCTTTCATACGTTCAAAGGTTATGACACGTGTCAAGACATTATAGGAGGTAAATTTTCGAGGTGTTACAGAAACACTCAAAAGGTGCGACTGATCGATCAGGCTCACAGCCGATCGAACAGCCAGCCGAACGGACTGCTGTCCGATTGGACAGGCTGTCCGATCGAGCTGCCTGGCCGATCGGCCAGCCCTTTCCCCTTTTGTTATCCTATAAATACCCCTGTCATTGTCATTCTTTCCACTTTTGGAAACCTCTGTTCGACCCGCACGCTCAGTTCAACCTTTTCTCAGATTTCTCTCGATTCCGGTAAGTTTTCGTCCTAAATCTTGGACTTTCTTGATCTATACACACTCCTACACATTTCTATCTTTCAAATCTTAACTTTTAACCGTGAAATCATCAAGAATCAAGTGTTCTAGGATGATGGCATCATGGGTTCTTGAAGAACTTTATGTTTTGGCCTCAATCCACCAAGAACAACTTGGATCTAGCCGATTTCCACATAAACAAACAGAGATCTTTCATAAGATCTAAACATATACTCGGTGAAAAGGATTGGAAGATGGATTCCAACTTTCTTTCAACTCTTTTTCACTCAATACCTTCAAAACTTGTAGAAACGGACCCTGAGCCGGTTTACAAATCACTTCGGTGGTCGTACGGCTCAAGATCTGGATTCCACCCATGTGGTTAACCGACTTCGGGTTAAACGATAAACTTCATTCCGAACAGTCCACCGACCGGATTTGGGTGATTCCTGTCGGACCCAAGGAACCATGTAAGGACGAGGGATCTATGGTTCTACTCGTTGTCAAAATACCTCAATAGAACGACAAACAAACAGAACAACCAAGTGTTAGACGCAAGGGTTGATCAGGTCAGGATGCTGACCGATCGGACTGCTGTCCGAACGGACAGCCAGCCGATCGGATAGTCAGCCGATCGACTGTCCAGCCGATCGGCTAGCACATGGTCCCACATAACCAATTTGTTTTGAAGAATGGTATTGAACGAACTGTTGTTCGATCGAACTACTGTCCGATCAGATTACTCTTCGGATCATGAGATACTATGCTTCAATACTTAATCGATTTTCAACATGTTCAATGCACTAGAAGTGCCACCCGATCGAACAACAGTCCGATCAGGTGACACCCTGTTGTCCGATCGAACAGCAATTGTGTTATTCGATCGATCAACTATCCGATCCATTGAACCATACTTTGCAATTCATTAAAGTGGTTGACTATTGTTGACTTGCCCACCGATCGAACACCTGTCCGATCCAACGGCTAAACGTTGTAATTCAATTGAATGCCTAACCGATCGAGTTGCCGGCCGATCGAACAGCCGTCCGATCGACCGACCTGAAAGGTAAAGGTACTTCAATGTTTTCAAATGCTACAACGAAAACTTCAAAAGTCAAGCCATCATACACAAACACATCCTTCTCAAAGGAAGAAACAATCCACTCGAACAGCCATCCGATCGGCCTACCGACCGACCGGACAGCAGACCGAACGGGCTGTCAACCGAACGGTCAGCCGTCCGATCGAACTGCCGTCCGATCGACCAGCTGTCCGACTCACCTACACTTGTTTCCTGTTTTACGTTTCACTTATCGTTATGCTACCGAATCTATTCAGGCTAACCGTACTCGCTAAAAGCGCTCCCTTCAATCCATTAATCGCTGTGAGTATACTCGATCCCTTTTTGCTTTAAGCACTTTTGGGTGTTACATACGTTACGAATATTCAAACTACAACTATCACACTACTCAAACTATTTGAACGCTAACCGTTAATGCATGTTATACGTGGCTTATGAATGCTTGTTTGTTATGTTTACACATGGAATGTTGTCTACCTGCCTTAGCAACGATAGTACTATAGTTTGGACTCAGCACCCGTTCACACGGGGGTTGTTAAGGATCTTTTACTTGCATGGATTACGGTGGTAATCATGTATTGCGAACTGCCTCGGGCAGTCAACCCGCAGTCATTGGTATCGATGGATCTATGTCGATAACTAACGTGCTTCATTTCACTATGTGTACGTGCTGGTTATGCGTAAACGAATTCGAACTCTATATGCTATTATCAAACTTGTATGCTCACCTTTACATTTTATGTTTTGACTTTATTTTAATGTATGTGACAGGTGCTTAGGACGCACATGTGGTAGGAATTTGAAGCTAGAATAAAGCTTTAGAGCCCAACAAATAGTTGTTTGTAGATAACGAATCAGGGGTCTCTAGAAGCAGATAAACAACTGCTACTTATTTAAATCTGAGTTGTCGGAACAGAATATTTGTCTTGATGTTTGTCTGTAATAATTGTTTGACTGTTTAAGACACGGTATGGGACGTATTATTTAAATTGAATAGTTTTGATAATTGTTGTGGAAACTTCTGGACAATCTGTTCGCTCAGTGCCATGCCCCGATGATTCCGCCATCGGTTGGGGTGTGACATTTAATGGCAAATTCCCGATTCAACCGAGTGATAAAGGATGTCAATATTTGAGGCTGATTACCAGTAAGAATGAGGTCATCGACATATACTTAAAGATACATGATGCAATTGTCACGGGAATAAACAAAGAGAGATGAATCAACTCTACTGCATGTAAATCCATTCAGAACCAAGAAGTTACTTAGCCGTTGAAACCAGGCCCTTGGGGCTTGCTTGAGGCCATAGATGGCTTTATTAGGGTGACACACGTGATTAGGGAAGCGAAGATCAGCAAAGCTAGGCGGCTATTCCATATAAACAAGTTCAGATAGTTGCCCATGAAGAAAAGCGTTATTAACATCCAACTGGTGGAGCTTCCCGTCATGGATGATTGCAAGAGAAAGAACGACCCTAATGGTGGACTCTTTAACAACCAGGCTAAATGTGTGAAAGTAGTCAAGTCCTGAATTTGGCTAAACCCTTATGCAACGAGTCGTGCTTTGTGGCGTTCAATGGAGCCATAAGGTCAAAATTTCGTGCGAAAGAGCCAGTTCGACCCCACAACATTATGGTTTGTAGGACATGGGACAAGGGTCCATGTACAATTAGTTTGAAGAAAATGTAACTCATGATTCATGGCGTCCATCCAATGTTGACTTTTGCTAGCAGAATTAAGCCCTTTAGGATCACGGGAAGCAAAGAGGGCAGAATATAAGGCATGATGAGTTGTATGGCCTAGGTCAACACGATGTTTAGGTTTAAATATGCCGGATTTGGATCTAGTCGTCATATGATGTATGGAGTGAGGTTGACCGGTTATAGTGGGTGCATGTTGAGGAGCAGGATTTGGTTGTGGTGTAGGCCCAACGTCATCTGGCCCAGATGAAGAGTTAGTGGGTTGACGTGAAGTGGGCTCAATGATGAGATAACTTGATGTTGGGGAAGCAGGTGGGGAGATGGGTATGTTAGTAGCAGGCCCAATAGGAGGAGTGGAGTCAAGACAAAGCCCACAAGGGGCTGATCGGCTAGGCATTGGTGATGCGTTGGGCTTGGGCGATGCATTGTTGACTACCGAGGTTGGAGAAAAGATTTCCACATTAGCAGTGTCGTCTAAAAATAATGATAGAGGCAGAGATGTAGGGTCGGTTGACGACTTACTTCCAACAAATGGAAATTCAATTTCTTCAAAACATGCATGGCGAGTCACATATGTTCTAGATGTGATGGGATCAAAACAATGGTATCCCTTATACTGAGAGGAATAACCCAAGAAGATGCACAGTAGACTACGTAGAGATAATTTGTTTGGTGCATAATCACGTAGGCACGGGTAGACCCGGCAGGCAAAAGGACAAAATTTGTTGTAAGACGGTTTGCGATCAAACAAAGTCTCGGAAGGTGACTTGTGACCTAAAACAACCTATTGTAGTTTTTAAATGGTTAAAACTGACCCATATAATAGCTTTTGGGTCAGAATTGCCCCCTCTAGTTCTGAAGCACGATGTGGTCGAAGAACGATCTGCAAATCATCAAACAAAGTCCATTATCAGTAATTGTTGTGTTTAGGCTCTGTTGTGTCTTTTATTTACCATGAAAACCGAATGCAGAGAAGACTTTTTGACCCTGTGATGTCAAACTTCCCTTTCCAACTTTGATATATTCACGGTGTGTATGGTAAATGTTGTTGATTGGATATATGAGAGAGTTTATTTGATATATAAACACTATATTAGTTACTCATTCAATTGACTTGAAACATGTCTCATACCTTGCAATGGTTTGAGTCCATAACCCTAAGCGTATGGTTTGAGTCCATAACCATAAGCGTAACCAAACTTTGGTTATGGTTATTCGGTTATGAAGTCGGTTATAGTTCGATTTTGGTTAATATCGGTTAATTAACCAAGTAAGTTTTGAAATAAATAGGCACATGCATTAGGGGCATACATCGGTTGGACTTAGCTTGGGTTGATAACCAAGAGTCCAAGATTACACTTTCTGGTTAAAGTAGTAAGGTAACTCTCAACAAAAAAAAGATCCTTTTGTTACTAACATATTTTTATCTTAGTAAAAACCTCGATTATCAGTTAATCAAAGTTTCATAACTATCGATTATCAGTTAATAGCGGTTCGGTTATGTCAGTTATGGTTCGGTTATCAATTGTGATGGTTAATTTGCTCACCTCTAATTTAAAGGAAGTTGATCGAATTCTTAGGCCTGATTTTGGATATTGTCTGGTCCTCCAATCAATTGGAAGACATAATGATCATAACAAAAATAAAAATTAGATCTCTTTAGGTGAATCCAGTTATTCAAAGTTATTCAATTTGTTTGACAAATGCGCTAAATAAAATGTCCAAAATATATGTATACTACTGGGCTATTGACGTGGTTTCAAAAATGAAAATAAATTTATTTGTTGAAATTTAGGATCGTGTAAATAACAAATAGAGTAAACTGTCAAAATTGTCCCCGAGGTTTGGTCGTTTTTGACATTTTAGTCCAAAAATTCAAACCTTTTGAATCTGGGTCCTTGTGGTTTCAATTTTGTTGTCATTTTCATTCAAAAACAAAATCTAGTAAGATTTTTTAGTTAACATCGATCTTTTTGTCTTTTTCCTTACTTTTAATGAAGGACAAATGGTCATATTTTTTTAATTTGTTATAATAGAACGTTAAAAGATCATTTTGCTCTTCATTAAAAAAAGACAAAAAACCTGGATATTGACTAGATTTTGATTTTGGATGAAAATTACAAAAATTTGAAACCACAGGAACCAGATTGAAAATGTTTGAGTTTTGGACTAAAGTGGCAAAAGCGACCAAACCTCAAGGACCATTTTGGCAGTTTACTCTAACAAATAATTCAAATTTAAGTAAAAAAATTATTGTAGACCACATTGGTAATAATACATTGTGAGATACATCTTTAATATAATTTATAAATTTGTATATATTTTTTATACAATGATGAAGGGTTTTTTTTTTTTTTTGTAATTGAAAGGAAAACTACAATAAAAGAACATCAAATGCGTTGATTCTTGATATAAAAACAGAGGAAAATAATGAATATATGAAAATCAAAGAAATAACTAACAAAATAACAATTACCAAATTAAAAACATACACTTGATTTATGAAATAACTGTTCTTCGGAATTAAGATTACACGATATAAAATTTTAAAAAATAAAACATCAACTAAATATAATAGAGAATGGAAGTGGTTACCGTTGATGAAGTGATCAGATGTTCAAGAAGTTGATCTTTGCGATGATCGGAATCTTCTGCATAATAATTGTGAAAGAAGGTTTGAAAGAGAGTAGATGACTATGATATTAGCTTAGGAGTTTATTACAATTTATTATAGATTAGGAGAGTAATTAATTTCGGGTCGGGTATTCGTTTGATTAGATGGATACTCCGAAAATAAAAAGTCTATTGGTTTTGTAGGGTGTGAAAAAAGACGGGAAAAACCAAGTGAGGAAAAACCAGGGAGTGTGAAACATGTCATCCAATGCTTTCTTTTATATAACTAGGGTGTTATACCCGTGTTTTGCGGCGGGGCGACCCGATTTTTTATCCGATATAAAAGTATGTCGACACGTGTCTTACATCGGCTGGAAAACTCGATTAGAAAAGTATTTACAAAGTAGAAAGGTTGTCAGTGTGAATGCTAAAACCTAAGAAAAGAAAAAAAAAATATGTCGAAATATAAATCAACTTAAGTTTATAGCGACATGTAAATGAAAATAAAGACGTAAAAGTTGATAAAAAAGTATTTAGAAAGTTAAGAGGTTGTAAGAGTCAATGCTGAAAATTAAAGGTTATAAGTAAAAAAACAAAACCACAAAAAGAAAGGAAAAAGAAAGAAAAAAAATAGTGCAAGGGGTAAAAACGCAAAGTTTAAATGCTGACGAAAACTGTAAATTGCAAAAGAACTTGGTATTTAAGAAACAACACACAAAGCATAAGGGCTGAAAACGTACATTACAAGAGATGAAAAAAAAATACGTAAAAAAATAAAACCACAAAACATTAATGCAAGGGGTAAAAACGTAAAGTTAAAAAGTTGCAAAAGAGGTTGGTATTTAAGAAACAACACACAAAGCATAAGGGCCGAAAACGTAAAAAAAAAAAAAAAAAAAAAAAAAAAAACCTCAAAACTTGGTAGGAAAAAAAAAAAAAAAAAAAAAAAAAAAAAAAAACCTAGGAAAGGACAACACCGACATAGGGTTTTAAGAGTATACTAGGGTGTTACACCCGCGCTTCGCGGCGGGGCGACCCGATTTTTGATCCGATACAAAGATATGTCAACACATGTCTTACATCAAGTGAGAAACTCGATTCAAAAAGTTTTTACAAAGTAAAAAGGTTGTCAGTGTGAATGCTAATCAACTTACGTTTATAGCGACACGTAAATAAAAATAAAGACGTTGTTTAAAAAGTATTTAGAAAGTTAGGAGGTTGTAAGAGTCAATGCTGAAAATTAAAGGTTATAAGTAAAAAAACAAAACCACAAAAAAAAGAAAAAAATTGTGCAAGGGGTAAAAGCGTAAAGTTTAAACGTTGACGAAAACTGTAAATTACAAAAGAACTTGGTATTTAAGAAACAACAAACAAAGCATAAGGGCCGAAAACGTATATCACAAGTGATGGGAAAAAATACGTAAAAAAACAAAACCACAAAAAAAATTGTGCAAGGGGTAAAAACGTAAAGTTAAAAAGTTGATGAAAACTATAAATTGCAAAAGAAGTTGGTATTTAAGAAACAACACACAAAGCATAAGGGCCGAAAACGTAAATTAAGAAAAAAAGAAAAAAAAAGTTAAATGTTGCTAGGAAAAGACAAAAAAAAATTATAAAAAAAAAAAAACCACCCCCACCGACATAGCCTTTTTATAGGTTATATAATAGAATATCTAGATTCCATCTTTAACCTTTTAAACAGTTGTTTTTTTAACTTCAATTAATCTCACGTGTAAACCCACCATACTCGGGGCTATGTCTAAGGTCGACTCCTCGACCGACATGAGACCGTGCCCGCAATGCGCGGGAACCGTATGGAATCCGTAAACCCTTGTCCTCCGTCAGGTTCGAACCCAAGATTAAAGCCCTGATTCATCCCTTCACCCAGATGTCCATTGAAAATGGCTCAAGGGAGAATCGAACATGTGTCTCCACTAGGGAGGGCATGTCAGTTTACCACTAGACCAAGTTCCCAAGACCCTTTTAAACAATTAATAAGATTGAAATTATATAACTAGCGCCACTCTATCCTCAAGGATGGAGGTAGGGTTTGTGTCCGTCCAACCCTTCCTAGTCCCTAGGCCCTTCCAATAGCTTGCCTTTGGTGATTAGCCTTTTCAGTTTATTGTTGGTGACCTTTACATGTTATCGCTTGCATGTATGTCTATACAATGTGTCATATGTCTCTATTATATGTTTTCACCATTTTTTTTTTGTTTGGTAGCTTACTAAGAATATTTTTAGTGACTGTTTTGATGTAGTTTTTAGAGTTCTATGTTTGTTTTCATTTGACCTATGACTGGATGTATGGGGTTTCATCGAAAGCCTTCTCTCTATCCTTGATATAAAGGTAAAGCTTGCCAACGTCACATCCTTACCAGATGGTCAGACCCTACCAATAGTTTGGCTATGGATGAAATTGTACTTGTTAATTGATAGATAATTGTATAACTAGCAATACTAATGTTAAAAAATACAAAAAGAATTCACAGAAGGATACTAATTAGCTTAATCACCGAATCAGACATATGGGCCACTGAGAAGTCCAGTAAGGTTTATTTTGAGGGAAAAAGGCCTCTCATTGAAATTGAAAGTTATCTATTATTACAACAAGGTAAGAACTCATTCTATTAGACCGATTTGGTCTAATTTTGACCAATTAGGTCCGATTTTTTACCGATTTTGTCGCAACCCCCGATCCCTTATCTGTCCCGGGAACGGGCGGACGCGAGCTCAGAGTTTGGTGGTATCAGTTATTAAATCTTGCAGCGGAATTTACATCAGGACCGTAGTTAGGAAATGTTTATCAGAGTAAAACCACCATATTTGTTATTGGTAATCACATGGGCAAAACCCAAGTTTCTTATTACAATACATTTATAGGGATAAACCCTATTTTATTGAATTTAAAACATCGTTTATTAGGTAACTTTTATAGCCACATTTTTCCCAAGCCTTCAGTGCTCTCCAGCTGGCTTTTCACTAATTGGTTGTTCACATTGTGTTACCTGTAACGCGTTTTAAAAACATTTGTCAGTCGGAAATACTGGTGAGTGAATCCCAGTTTAATCAAGAAACATTTTATCAATTAAGACAGTATTGAGAGCGATCACATTGTTTATTTCTACACAATTACTCATTCAGTATTTGCCACTCGACCGGATCTATGGCTATGGTCAAATTACCCATTGGCTAACTCGCCGTCCAATGGTAATGTACTGTCATTCCGACTTACTACTACTCGTAGTAATAAATTTTGTATACAAAACCCCATAATACCGGCAGTAATTGAAGAATTACAAAGACTCAATCACCGCTTAATCCCATTGTAAATAATTAAGGTTTTGTAAAACATTCCAAAAAGGTTAACAAAAAGAGGATAAACTCACATTGCTATCTTAGACTTCTTGTAAGGGTTTCCTGGATATAATCTATAATTTATACAAATGTACATTGATTAGTATCATAACCCTTTGAAAATATTAATGATACCCTCCCCGAGACGGCATTCCAACAACTACGTCGGACAGAACCACGACAGTTGTTACGGAACCCTAAATCAATCGGGCAGCGTAACTGTTACGAAACTAGGGTTATAATACTTACAACGGAGCAGAACCTCGCTAATTAGGGGTATAATACCCGACTATAATATGCCTACTACAGAAATTGTGATTTGAGATTTGAGAAATGAACGAACTGAATTGAAACCCGAGGCCTCCTTTATATAGTGCTGATATTTGGTCTCTACGCGGCCCGCGTAAGGAACAGACAAGGGTTACGCGGCCCGCGTCAACCCTGGTCAAGTCTATAGCTTATCCCGGTCACCAAGTAGACACGCCACGATGTCGACACGTGTCGGCATCTGGTGTCTCCGCGTTGTAGGTCTCTCGCGGCCCGCGTATACTATCGAGAACTCTTACGCGGCCCGCTTTAACTAAAGAAATCAAAGGAATCTGGTCTACACCTTCATACCGCCCGCGTAAGGTTGAGGTGGGATCCTACGCAGCCCGCCTCAACTTATAATTTCTTGTTTTTAATTTATTTTATAAACTATAACGTATTTCGGGCTCGGTTTTCACATACGGGTTGTATTTAAAGACATATAAGGGTATTTTAAGGTATAATAGGGTGTCGGAAATATACTGAGGGTGTTGGTTTTACCGACGGTTATTACATTCTCCCCACCTTGTTTTAGAGCCCGTCCTCGAGATCTACTGAAACAAATGCGGATATTTCCTTTGCATTTCTGACTCGAGTTCCCAGGTGTACTCTGGTCCTCTTTTGGAGTTCCACTTCACTTTGACTAGAACTAGTCTCTTATGCTTGAGATTCTTGACTAGCCTGTCTTCAATTTGTAGAGGCCTTTCTACAAACTTAAGTTTTTCATTTACCTCTATATCCTTAAGAGGAACTATCAGTGATTCATCAGCTAAACACTTTTTGAGATTAGATACATGAAACACATCATGTATTCCTGCCATTTCCTCTGGCAGTTGTAGCTGATAGGCTACAGGTCCTATTCTTCTAATAATCTCAAAAGGTCCAACATACCTGGGACTTAGCTTTCCTCTTTTGATGAATCTTACTATTCCTTTCCAAGGAGAGACCTTTAATAATACTTTATCTCCTACTTGAAATTCCAACGGTTTGCGTCGGTTATCGGCATAGCTCTTTTGTCGATCACGAGTTGTTTTCAGTCGTTCCTTGACTTGAATAATCTTGTCAGTTGTTTCCTGCACTATCTCAGGTCCAGATAGTTGCTTTTCCCCAATTTCTGCCCAACAGACTGGGGTTCGACACTTTCGTCCATAAAGTGCTTCGAATGGTGCAACATTGATACTTGTGTGATAACTATTATTATAAGAAACTTCTATTAAAGGTAGGTGATCGTCCCAATTACCTCCAAAATCAATTACACAAGCTCTAAGCATGTCCTCCATTGTCTGAATTGTCCTTTCACTTTGTCCATCTGTTTGAGGGTGATAAG
Source organism: Helianthus tuberosus (assembly GCA_030545235.1). NCBI lineage: Eukaryota > Viridiplantae > Streptophyta > Magnoliopsida > Asterales > Asteraceae > Helianthus > Helianthus tuberosus. The sequence continues at coordinate 78,914,846 of CM060428.1, read as the reverse complement.
CTGTACTTAGCTTTAATTTAGTTCCCATTGCCTTTTGGAAACTTGACCAAAAATGAGAGGTAAAGTGGCTATCCCTATCAGAAACAATATATAAAGGAATGCCATGTAAAGAAACAATTTCATTTACATATAGTTTAGATAATTGTTCCATACTAATTGTTTCCTTCATTGGTAGAAAATGAGCTGACTTGGTTAGCCTATCTACAATCACCCAGATTGTATCATTACATTTCCTTGTTTTGGGTAATTTAGTAACAAAATCCATTGTTATCAATTCCCATTTCCACACCGGCATTTCTAATTGCTGTAACAAACCTGAGGGTTTCTGGTGTTCAGCTTTGACTTGTGAGCAAGTTAAACATTTAGAAACATAGGCTGCTATGTCCTTTTTCATTCCTATCCACCAGAAATTTTTCCTTAAATCCTGGTACATTTTATCACTTCCTGGATGCATCGTATATTTAGACTTATGGGCTTCTTCTAATATACAATGACGTAGATTTCCTAATTTAGGTATCCACATTCTCTTTTCATGGAATCTCCAAATTCCATCTGTTCCTTGTTTTAATTCTTTCAGCATACCTTTTAATTTTTCAGAATCATCCTTGATTACTGATTCTTGTGCTTCTCTTATTTGATCATTTAAATCTACTTGCAGATTTAATTTAAGAGAACGTACCCTTCTTGGCTTTTCATAATACTTTCGGCTTAAAGCATCTGCCACTACATTTGCTTTTCCTTCATGATACTGGATATCACAATCATAATCACTAAGAAATTCCATCCAACGTCTTTGTCTCATATTCAACTCTTTCTGCCCGAAAACATACCTTAAACTTTTGTGATCAGTAAATATGGTAAACTTACTACCATAAAGGTAATGTCTCCAAATCTTAAGAGCAAAAATTATAGCTCCTAATTTTAAATCATGGGTTGAATAATTTTCTTCATGATTCTTAAGTTGTCTAGATGCATAGGCTATAACTTTTTGATGTTGCATCAATACACATCCATAACCTAATTTAGAAGCATCACAATAGACTACAAAGTCTTCAGTTCCTTTTGGTAAGGCTAATATAGGTGTATGGGTTAATCTTTGCTTAAGGATTCTAAATGCCTCTTCTTGTTTTAATCCCCATTCAAACTTAACAGATTTACAGGTTAGCTTAGTTAAGGGAATGGCTATTCTAGAAAAATCTTGAATAAACCTTCTATAATAACCGGCCAATCCTAAGAAACTTCTAACCTCGGTTGGTAACTCAGGAGTTTTCCATTTAGTAATCGCTTCGATCTTAGTGGGATCCACATGACTTCCTTCATTATTAACTAAATGTCCAAGGAATTGTACATGTTCTAACCAAAATTCGCACTTTGAAAACTTAGCATAAAGCTTTTCCTTTCGTAGTAAACTTAAAAGTGCGTGCAAATGCTTTGCATGATCTTCTTTATTCTTAGAATAAATTAGAATATCATCTATGAAAACAATTATGAATTTATCCAAATATGGCTTACATATTCGGTTCATCATGTCCATAAATGCAGCTGAGGCATTGGTTAAACCAAATGGCATGACAGTAAATTCATAATGGCCATACCTTGTTCTAAAAGCGGTCTTAGGAATGTCCTCTTCCTGTACCTTTAATTGATGATATCCTGACCTTAAATCAATTTTAGAGAAAAATCGAGCTCCTTGCAGTTGATCAAACAGATCATCGATTCTTGGTAATGGATACCGATTCTTAATCGTGACCTTGTTTAATTCACGATAGTCAATGCACATACGCATTGATCCGTCCTTCTTTTTAACAAACAATATCGGCGCTCCCCATGGCGACGAACTTGGCTGTATGAATCCTTTCTCCAATAATTCATCTAATTGTTTCTTTAATTCTTGCATTTCCGCAGGTGCCAAACGATAAGGTGCTTTGGCAATCGATGACGTTCCTGGTAGCAGGTGAATTCTGAATTCAATTTCTCTGTCTGGTGGTAGTCCTGGTAATTCTTCTGGAAATACTTCTGAAAACTGAGACACTACTAGAATGTCTTTTAAATCCTTTCCTTTAGTGTTAGTGATTATGGAAATCAAATACACTATAGAACCTTTTCTCATAGAACTTGCAGTTTTCATCACAGAGATAAATTTAGCGGACCTAGAGGGTTTATCTCCTTTAAATGTGATCGTTTTACCTTTTGGTGAATTTACTTGGATTGACTTTTGATCACATAAAATACTGGCTTTATTGGCTATTAACCAATCCATTCCTAAGACAACATCGAATCCTGCCAGATTCATGGGATAAAGATTTGCAATAAACTTTTGGTTTAAAATTTCTATTCTTGCTCCCTGCAAGATTTCAGAAATCCTAACGGTTTCTCCATTAGCTGTTTCTACTAGGCATTCTTGTGGTAGTTTAGTTAATGACTGATTTAGAATTTTGCAAAATGATGTATTAATAAAACTTTGGTTTGCACCAGAGTCAAATAATACTTTAGCAAAAATATCATTAACTAAAAACGTACCAGCTATGATATCTGGGATCATCTTGGCTTCATCTGCAGTCAGAACAAATGCTCTAGCATTTTTAGTATTCTTGTTGTCTGTGGCTGGAGCAAATTTTGGGCAGTTTGGCCTGATATGACCTTTTTCTCCACAGTTGTAGCATACCCGGCTGTTAGCTTTTTTCCTGCAGTTTTCTTCCTTGTGTCCCGATATTTTGCAAAAGTTACAGTATATGGAGCATCTTCCTGAATCCTTTCTTTTGCAATACCTACAGTAGGGTGCAGATGTAGAACCTATATTTTTCCCACGATTGGAATTTCCAGAACGAAATTCTTGTGTAAGTCTTTGGGTTAGGTTCCTTCTTTGATCCTCTTCTCGGGTACGGACTAACTCATCAGTCAAGGTATTTGCTAGTTCTACAGCTTCTTCTATGGTTTGAGGTCTAGCTGCCTTGACTACGTGTCTTATCTCTCCAATTAATCCCCAAATATAACGGGAGATTAACATTGGTTCTGGTGAAGCAAGGGTTGGCACTATTCTGGCATATTCGAAGAATATTTTAGTATATCCCTTACTATCCACACCAGTCATCCTAAGGTTGAAGAATTTGTTTGCTATCTGTTCCTTTTCATTGGGTGGGCAGAATTTCCTTTCTACATTGTCCTTAAATTCTTCCCATTCCATATTGTAGGTTCTATCACTTCCTCTTGTTTGGAGGATAGTGTTCCACCATTCTAGTGCTGCATTCTTAAACAAATTAGAAGCAAACAGTATCTTATCTTCTTCAGCACACTTACTTATCCTTAAGACTGCCTCAGTCTTTTCTATCCAGCGTAAGGTTGCAATGGCCCCTTCGTTGCCCGAGAATTCCATTGGTTTACAAGACCAGAATTCTTTATATGAACAACCGTAAGACACGGTTCTTCTTCTTTTGGGAATAGGCAATTGAAGTATTGGTCCATTGTTCACGCTATGTTCTGGTTCACTTGGTCGCTTACTGCTATGCTTACTTTTATTATCAGCATCTTTAACAGTTTGAAGAATAAATGGCATTGCATCTATAATTCCTTGTGCTACTATGTGTTGGATAGCACTATTATCCACTTGGTTGTTATTGTTATTGATGCTTGGATTCTCATTAACCACGTTAATGTTACTCTGGTTATCATTATTCAGATTTCCTTGATTTCCTTCATCGGCCATCTGAATTTTAAACAATTACCCCATATTAATATCACAAATAATATCTTAATATAGTTAATCACATGACACGCATTTTTGCCAAAAGCGTCGATCATTGCGACTTGTACTCTATTTTCATATACTATGCGTCTATTACACACTAGTACGGAAATAAAGATTACAATACCAACAGAAAGAAAATCACACTAACAGTAACATGCATCCGTACACACATATTTTATTTTATTTTATTATATTATTACTACTACCATTTCCTGCCATCACATCACGGATACGGATTTATCCAAAAATCCATATTGCGCTCATCGTATTTCCATACGAGACGCTCTCCCACCTGACGCATTCTCTCACTGCTTTCTAAAATTTCCTCCCCAAAAGTCCTAAGTTCTTGGACGTTTTCTGCACTCATTGGGGGTGCAGGTTCTAAGACTGGGTTCGGAATCTGGGGTGCGGGTTCCTGATATGGGGGTGAAAGTGCCTGAAATTGGTAAGGATCTTCTAAGATTCCCCTAATGTAGTTATCATGGTAATAGGGATCTAAAGGGTCCATACCTGGATAGGCTCCTATGTTCTCTATGGGTGGGTTTTCATGTATAGGGTAACGTTGCACAAAGTCCCTATTATCGTCCCACCAGGGGTCGTAATTTGGGTCTAGAGGGTTTGGTGCAGGTACCATAGGGATTTCTTCTGGGTTAAAGTCATGCATCTCCACTTGGTTTTCAGGATTTTCTATCTCCATGGGTTGATCTGGGTTTTGTGGTTGTGGGGCTACTAATTGTTCCAGACTTGGGTCAGCAGCAGTTGTGGCTAGGATATGGAAATTAGCTAGGCTTCTATTAAGCATATCCTGTGTATAGGCATCTGTTTTTTAGCTTAGCAGCTGCTAAAACTCTTTGTTGTTGCAACTTTCGCATTCTCTTCCTACGAGCAAAAGCTTCTTTACTGAACCATCCTCATTTCTTATGAGGGAATGGCTCTTCTGACTGAGCTTTAAAAGCAAACACTCCTTCTTCCTGATCAGCAGAATACCTAGAAAGGGCAGGCTGTGAAAAAGTACCTTCACTCTTAGGTGAATCAGACAACTGGTGACTCGTGTCTGAGGGTCCTTGATCACTCATACTGTAAACTAACAAATAGTCAAATAACACAAAACAAATAAATACAGTTATGCACGTTTTACCATAATTTATTTCCTAACACAAAATTTAGAATTTAAGTGTCAGCAGAACACTTCTTTGGCTCAGACCAGTGGCTAGGCTCTGATACCACCTTCTGTCGCAACCCATGATCCTTTATCTGTCCCGGGAACGGGCGGACGCGAGCTCAGATGTAACACCTCGAAAATTCACGTCCTATAATGTGTTGACACGTGTCATATGTTTGAACGTGTGAAAGAATGTTATAAAAGGACTAAAGTTGACAATCATGGAAAGTATGTGAGTATACGAGTTCTAAACGTCAACAGTGAATAAATACATTGTACATTAACCCTACATGATGCTCGTACCTTCAAACGAATAAATCATGGATCATACGAAGCTAAATATGAAAGAAAGTGAGAGATTACAAACTACAGGGGTTAAATGTGTCAACATGTTTAAGTTATACCTCTGAGTGACCTTTTGACACACCCGAAGCTTTGTAACGGTTAATTTTGCTCACTAGAATGCACGATATAAATTTCATAAAGTTTCGTTATCGTATGAGAAAGTTATGATCAAATTCGTATACAAGGGGTTAAAGCGTCAACGATGAAAGTTATGACTTTTCGGCTAATAACAAGGTGACCAAGGACTTAGAAAAGTGGGTACAAATCTTAAATCCCTTGTAGGTAAATAAGAAGGGGTCAAATTGCAAGAAATAAACTTAATTGACCTTTCGGAAGGGCCAAGAGACGAGATGCAACAACTTGAAAACGTTTTTGTCTGATCAGAGAACCCAAGCGGGCCGCGTAAGATCCATCAACACCCTTACGCGGGCCGCCTAGACTGGCCAGATACAGAAACTTTAAACAGCCTCCTGTATCCACGCATAATCGACCCAAAACAGATATTTCCACATTGTGGGCGACCCCTAAACAGTCCTAGAGCACTAGGGACACTTGTGGATGAATTGTGGTCAGTGGTAGACTTAGATGTCAACATTTTATGGTGATTTGATCACTATATAAAGCCATGAAGTTGCAACCAAATTCTTCACACCTTCTCTTGCATTCCTGATCATTTCTGGAGCTCAAGACTTCTCTCAAGTGATCACTAATCGTGCTTAGGACCTTGGTAAGTTTGCTTAACCTTTCTTAGTTAAGTTTTAGCTTAGTTTTAGCTTAAAAGTCAAACCGTCGTAATTAACGGTTGACTTAACGATTAATCACTAATGGTCCAGTGATTAGTCGAATTGAAAGTAGTTATAAGTTGGTAATTATGTGGGTAATAAACCCTCAAATGGGTTCCCCCTGATTCCCACTCTAACTAGCTCAAATGTCGGGTCAAACTTGTTAATAAAAAGTCAACAGGATACTTAAATTCTAATTTATGCATGATTAGCAATGTAGAACACTTATAACCTGTTTGATCATTAATATAACTTGGTAATGAATGTAAGAACATGTCTAAACATGTTCAACTCGACAATTTTCAGTAGAGACCCGGTTCGGAACCGAAAGTCGCATAGTTTGACTTTTGCTTTGACTTTCAGTTCTGACCCGTTTAAGCATGTTTTAGAAATGCCTTTGAGCTTTATTTGGACCAGGTTACATGCTAGTATAATCCTCTGTGATTATACACCTCGGATCATTAGTTATCCGATTAATATGCATGATTCCGTTAATTGCTCATATGTTGACCATTATGCCCTTTTCACCTTAAAACGTGATTTTTGAAAATTTAAAAGAGTAGAAACCTTAGTTACTAATATATAAACTTGCACCCAAAATTTGACATCAGTTTGAGGTGTAGATTGAGAGTTATGCTCATTAGCGTAATTAGAAGCTTATTTAGCGATTAAACGACATAATTAGCGTATAGCCTATTTAAACCTACTTTTTGGTATCAAACTTATTACCCACTGATGTAATATATTATTTTGGGATTTTTGAAGATTTTTAATTAATTTTAGGCTGAGCATAACTTATAGTCGTAGGCTTAATCCGGTAATTGTCGGTTTTGCCCTTACGGACTATAAAATGAGTTTTACATATCTAATCGACTCCAAACCTTTTTCTACTGATTCTAAATGATTAATAAATTATTTTAAGCCTTCTGGAATAATAAAAATATTAGATTTCTATATAGAACCCGGAAACGGCTTCTAATCGCCTTATTAAGCGTTTTTAACGCATAGTATGTACTAAAACTATTTTAAACATACAAAGGGTGATACCTACTGATATTTGAGGTAATTTCTTCCTTGTCTTCAGTTTCCATTTCCTGTTGTTTGGAACTTTCTCCGGTTATAATTTCTTTTCCCTTTTTCAAAGGATTATTTATTTTGGGAAGTTTTGTAGCTGGCTTTTTCTTACGTATTTTCCTCCATCCCACATAACTTCTTTTCTTTCGTTTTGGCTTGTTCACAGGTGGAACCTTGAATTCTACCGGTTGTTCTACATCTGGAAAGTAGCTAGTATATTCTTTGGAAACTTCGATATTCACTGGGTAAAGATTAAGGTTCTGAAAGGCTTCAGATATCCCACTCATGCTGATGTAGCATATATGCAAAATGCATAAAATACTAAGTTAAAATTCATAAATAACCGTTTAATTTATTACATTCTGTGTACTAATTTATTACAAAGATAACTGAAAAACACACTTTAGTTTTGAAATTTTATTTATTGTACAGGGTTTCTAGATTGTAAGGGTAAGGTGCTAAAACTTTAAAATATTAAAGATTTATATTTTCTGCTACTGTGGCTAGCATATATAAATTTGCCCATTTCTCATCTAGCTTATCTTCCCAAGGTGATTTATCAATTAATTCCTGAGTTTCCCGTTTAATCTTCTTTTCTCGGATTTTCTCTTTACTTTTCTTAATAATCATCTCCCTCCTTCTAGGAGAAAGTGATTCCTCGTATTGTGCCTTTCGCACAAATATTCCTTCTTCAGGAATTTCAGCCTGATTCGAGGATTTGGTTTGGGATGAACTTCCCTTCTCATTGGATGATCTATCTAATTTAAGATAGATGCTTGACAGCTTTTGCTTACCCATACTGTAACTAACAAATAATCAGTTAATATCACATATAACATAATAGTAATCAGGAAAAATTAAGTATTTCTAAATACTTAATTAGCTTAACTCAGTGGCTCTGATACCACCTTTTTCTGTCACGGCCCCCGACCCGGTTTGACCCGTTTCAGGAGCCGCGGGACAGAAATACTGCGGTATTTAATTGATTAAGTTTAACAGCGGAAGTTTTCATCAGAATCGTTTAAAGCTAAAATTTTCCCCGATTATTTTATTTCACAATTCGGGATAAAACCCCGATAATTTACAATAGTATGATTTTACTATGAAATCGTTATGTTACAAAACTTATTTCTTTATTTTTATAATGAGCCACAATCTTAAGCTTGAAATGCTCCCCAGCACTTTTTCCTGAATTACAACAGATCACCTGAAACATGTTTGAAAAAGGTTTTGTCAGCGGGAAATACTGAGTGAATCATTCTATTTACTAAAATGACACATTTGTTATAATTTACAGTATTAAGAACGATTACAATGTTTCTATTATCAACCCAACTACCCACGGTATTTGTCACTCGACCGAATCTGTGACTATGGTCATATCCCCCAATTGGCTGCCCCAATGGTGACGATTATCAAGTAATGTATACAAAACCCCACATACCGGCTGTAATTTGGTGATTACAAAGACTTAATCCCCGTAATTATAACTTTGAAAATAAACATGATTTTGTAAATAGATTTGATAAAAAGAGAGAATGACTCACATTGCTGATTTAATACGGACAGAGTCTAGTCTATGATTTAGCCTTGTTAACCTAATTTAAATAACAATGCACACAAAACTGGGTTAGTAATCAATCCAGCAATTACGATAACTCACGAGATCAAATTCTCACAACGAACGACAAAGTGCAATACTTCATCCATCGAATTAACGATGATCCGTCAAATTAATGACGAACGATAAAGTGCAATACTTTATCCATCGAATTAACGATGATCCGTCAAATTAATGACGAACGATAAAGTATAACCCTAATGTGGGCGGCACTTAAACATCCATTGGATATATTGATCGTCGGAAAATGAATCGTAGCAGCGATTGTGCTAATACCCTGTTTTGCAGCAGAATTTCGAGACCCGTGTGTGGATTTAGAGTATACTGTTCGTATCTCAGTGAATATTGTGAATTTTTACGTCGTTGTTCTTCCAGATTTCAAGTCCCACTGCCCTCTATTTATAGGTAAAATTTGACCCTTACGCGGCCCGCGTGAGATTTAAGCTTATCCTTACGCGGCCCGCGTAAGACCTACTTTTTAGGCCTAGGTTGCCACGGTTGGGACTAGCTTAGCTGAGTTGACAGTTTTCGTAAATTCGGTTTCTACAGCTCACAATTTGGATAATCGTTACTAAGGGTATTACCCCCCCCCCCCCTGAGTTTTAGGGGCCCTAATCCTGATTCTGAAAATTATGAAAATTTTAGGGTTTGTTCAGAATCACTTGGGTGTCTCAATTAGGTTTTCCTATTGGACTAATTAAAATACTAAATAGTACTTTTTGATGAGAGTTGTTACATTCTCCCTACCTTAATAAAAATCTCGTCCTCGAGATTTATTGGAATAATTGAGGATACTTTTTCTTCATTTCTGATTCCAGCTCCCAAGTGTATTCAGGTCCTTTCCTTGAATCCCACTTTACTTTAACTAGCACTAGTCGTTTGTGCTTGAGAAACTTCACTTTTCTATCTTCTATCTGAAGAGGTTTCTCCACAAATTTTAACTTTTCGTTTACCTCTATGTCTTGAAGAGGTACTACCAGAGATTCATTTGCTAAACATTTCTTGAATTTGGATACATGAAATACATCATGTACTCCAGCTAATTCTTCTGGTAATTGTAAACGATAAGCTACTGGTCCTATACGTTGGATCACTGAAAATGGTCCTATGTACCTTGGACTTAGCTTTCCTTTCTTACCAAATCTAACAACTCCTTTCCAAGGAGAAACTTTCAATAGTACTCTGTCTCCAACTTGGAATTCTAACGGCTTGCTTCTATTGTCTGCATAACTTTTCTGGCGATCTCTAGCCGTCTTCAGTCTTTCTTTGATTTGAGTAATCTTATCAGTCGTTTCTTGCACAATTTCCGGACCTGACAATTGATTTTCTCCTATTTCTGCCCAACAAACTGGAGTTCTGCACTTTCTTCCATATAGTGCTTCAAATGGAGCAGTTTCAATGCTTGAGTGATAACTATTGTTATAGGAGAATTCAATTAATGGTAAGTGATCATCCCAACTTCCACCAAAGTCTATCACACATGCTCGGAGCATGTCTTCTAGAGTTTGGATCGTTCTTTCACTTTGCCCATCTGTTTGGGGATGATATGCAGTGCTCAAATTTAGTCGAGTTCCCATAGCTTGCTGGAAACTTTTCCAAAAATGGGAAGTAAAACGACTATCCCTATCCGAAACAATGGAGAGTGGAACTCCATGTAAGGATACAACTTCATCTACATACAATTTAGCCAGTCTTTCCATGCTAAAGGTTTCTTTCATAGGTAGAAAGTGAGCAGATTTGGTTAATCGATCCACAATTACCCAAATCGCATCATTACCTTTTCTGGTTTTGGGTAACTTAGTAACAAAGTCCATTGTTATAAGTTCCCATTTCCATACTGACATTTCTAATTGTTGTAGTAACCCTGAAGGTTTCTGATGTTCTGCCTTAACTTGTGAACAAGTAAGACATTTAGAAACATAGCTGGCTATGTCCTTTTTCATTCCTATCCACCAAAAGTTCTTTCTTAAATCTTGGTACATCTTATTGTTTCCTGGATGCATAGTGTACCTAGATTTATGAGCTTCTTCTAAAATCTTAGGTCTTAAGTCTCCCTGCTTAGGTACCCAAATTCTATTTTTGTGGAATCTCCAAATTCCATCAACTCCTTGTTCTAATTCCTTGATTCGTCCTTTCATTCCTTCAGCATCATCCTTGATTGCTGTAGTTTGAACATTCTTCAATTGTTCCATTAAATCTATTTGTAGATTTAATCTGAGAGCACGAACTCGTCTTTGTTTTTCATAATACTTACGACTTAAGGCATCTGCAACTACATTCGCCTTTCCTTCGTGATACTGAATATCACAGTCGTAGTCACTTAAGATTTCCATCCATCTCCTTTGCCTCATGTTTAACTCTTTTTGCCCAAATATATATCTTAAACTTTTGTGGTCTGTGTAGACAGTAAATTTACTTCCGTAAAGATAATGTCTCCAAATCTTAAGGGCAAAAATTACGGCTCCTAATTCTAAATCATGAGTCGTATAGTTTTCTTCGTGCTTTTTCAATTGCCTTGATGCGTACGCAATTACCTTCTTGCATTGCATAAGCACACATCCAAATCCTAATTTTGAAGCATCACAATATACTTCAAAATCTTAAGTTCCTTCTGGTAAGGCTAAGATTGGTGCATGGGTTAATTTCTGCTTCAAAATCCTAAAAGCTTCTTCTTGTTTGGGTCCCCATTCAAACTTAGTGGCTTTACAGGTTAACTTAGTTAATGGTACAGCTATCTTGGAAAAATCCTTAATAAACCGTCTATAATACCCAGCTAATCCTATAAAACTTCTAATTTCCATTGCTGTTTGTGGAACCTTCCACTTGGTAATTGCCTCTATCTTAGCAGGATCTACATGAATACCTTCATGATTCACCATGTGTCCTAAGAATTGCACTTCCTTTAGCCAAAATTCACATTTCGAGAATTTGGCGTACAACTTTTATTTTCTTAACAAAGTTAAGAGTGCATGAAGATGTTCACAATGCTCTGTCTGACTTTTGGAATAAATAAGTATATCATCTATGAAAACAATTACAAATTTATCCAAGTACGGTTTACATATCCTATTCATCATGTCCATAAATGCTGCAGGCGCATTTGTTAATCCGAAGGGCATGACTGTAAACTCGTAATGACCATACCTAGTTCTGAAAGCAGTCTTAGGTATGTCTTCTTCTTGTACCTTTAATTGATGATATCCGGAGCGTAAATCTATCTTAGAAAAATATCTAGCCCCCTGAAGTTGATCAAAAAGATCATCAATCCTAGGTAATGGATATCGATTCTTAATTGTAACCTTATTCAATTCTCTATAATCGATACACATTCTCATTGAACCATCCTTTTTCTTTACAAACAACACTGGCGCTCCCCAAGGGGATGAGCTAGGTTGTATGAATCCTTTACTTAGTAATTCATCTAATTGCTTTTTCAGTTCTAACATTTCTGTGGGTGCTAACCGATAAGGTGCCTTGGCTATCGGTGTAGTTCCTGGAATTAGATGAATCCTAAATTCTACTTCCCTATCTGGAGGTAATCCCGGTAAATCTTCTGGAAATACATCAGGATATGCTGAGACTACTGGTATTTCCTTAAGATCTTTACCCTTAGTGCTAATGATTACCGAAATCATATACACTATTCCTTGTTTTCGTTCATAATTAGCAACTTTCATTACTGATATGAACTTCATGGGCTTACGTGGTTTATCTCCTGTAATCCTAATCACTTCTCCGGTAGGTGATTGAATTTCTATGGAATTCTGATCACAAGGATTCTAGCATGGTTGGCTACTAACCAATCCATTCCTAATACCACATCAAATTCAGCTAATTTCATCGGCAATAGTTTTGCAAAGAATGTATGTCCTAAAAGTTCTATGTTTCCTTCTTGCAAAACTTTATCTATTTTAACTGAATTTCCGTCTGCCGTTTCAACTGTAAAAATCTGCCTAATATTGGTTAAAGGTAAACTAAGAGCTTGGCAGAATGAAGTATTTATAAAACTTTGGTTTGCACCAGAGTCAAATAATACTTTTGCGTACACGTTGTGAACTAAGAACGTACCCGCTATCACATCCGGAATTAGTTCTGCTTCTTGAGTGGTCAACTGAAATGCTCTGGCATTCTTCTTTGTAGTTCCTTCGGTCGCCTTAGGTTTGTTGTCTACTGGTTTGACCAATTTAGGACATTCTGTCTTATAATGCCCCGCTTCTCCACAGTTAAAACAGATTACTGTTTTCTTTTTGCAGTTTTCTTCACGATGTCCTATAGTTTTGCAAAAATTGCAAGTAATATCGCATCTTCCATAATGTTTCTTTTTGCATTTTCTGCAGAATGACGGAGCTGGAGATTGCCCTGTTCCCTTTCTCTTGAAGCTGTTATTATTACCCACACGAAATCCTTGGGTAATTTTCTGAGCTAGTTCCTTTTTCCTATCTTCATCTCTTGTGCGCACCAGTTCATCGGTTAGAGTATTGGCTAATTCTACCGCATCATCAATAGTGCGAGGTCTCGCAGCTTTAACAATATTGCGGATTTCGCTAATTAGCCCCCAAATATAGCGAGAAATGAGTACCGGTTCTGGCGAAGCCAGTGTTGGTACCACTCTTGCATATTCAAAGAATGTCGAGGTATACCCACGACAATCCACACCCATCATCCGATGATTTAGAAACTTATTCGCCATCTGTTCTTTTTCATACTCGGGACAGAATTTTCTTTCCACCAAACCCTTAAATTCTTCCCAAGTCATAGCATAAGCTATTACTCTTCCTTTTGATTGTAACACAGTGTTCCACCATTCGAGTGCTCCTTCTTTGAAGAGATTTGATGCGTACTTGACCTGATCATCTTTACCACATTTACTTATTGCAATGACTGCTTCAGTTTTTTCTAACCAACGCAGTGATGCAGTTGCTCCTTCATTGCCTGCAAATTCAGTGGGTTTACAAGCAAGGAATTCTTTGAAAGTGCAACCAGGCGTTGCAGTTTTCATTTTCTTGGGTAATGGAGTTTGATGTGGTTCCTTATTATGATTAACATGATTATTGCCTCCATTTACACTATTACTGGAGTTATCTTCAGTAATCTGTTTACTAGGAACAATTCGTTGCGGTTCGATTGGATTCTTTATAGCAGCAACGAATGCTGGAATAGCATTGGCTATCCCTTGAGCAACAATGTTTTCGATATCTTGCCGAGTCATATATTGATCTCTTGAATGTTGTTCAGACTTATTAACTTCATTTATAGGTTCATTACCACTGTTTGCCATCTGATAATATATATATATAAATTTTATTAGTATCTGCTAAATAACAATTACATACAAACAATCAGAAAATTTTATAATACAGGTATAGTCAAAACAATCGATTTCTCGATTTCATTTTATATCTAGAATAGTATGCATCGTTACTCACAAATATCATACAGAGTTTTATTTGTTATTTACAGACTAACTTTACTATTACTATTATACAAACACCGTTTTACCATCCTACTATCTCTCGTCACTTGCTGTTCTAAAAACGCAGTTCCCTCTCATCGTACTTCCAGGCAATTTGTCCCCCTATTTCCCTGATTCTAGTTCCAGCATCAAACAACTCTTCACCAAAGTGGCGAAGTTCAGCCATGTTTTCATTACTCATGGGTGGATTAGGTAGGGGTTCTGGATCGAATTGTGGAAGAAAAGAGTAAGGATCGTTGACAATATTTTGGAATTGCCAATCGTTTGTCCACCATTCGTCCATTCCTATGGGTTGAGAGTGGACTATTGGGTCTGGAATTGCTGGTTCCCAATTCATAGGGAGTTGGTTTTCAAGAGGATAATTACAAATATTATTATTATTATTATTATTGACAGGCTGAATTGTTTCACAGCTTGCCAATAGGAAATCTATCTCATCTTGAAAGGTCCTTTCCTGGTTTTGATTGGAGCTCTCTCCGATTTCTATCTGAGTTGGTCTAGAGCCTTGCCCAACTTCCATTACTATTTCTTTAGTAACTTCCTCCATCTGTATTTCTATCTCCTTAACCTCTTCCTTGTCTTCAGTTTCCATTTCCTGTTGTTTGGAACTTTCTCCGGTTATAATTTCTTTTCCCTTTTTCAAAGGATTATTTATTTTGGGAAGTTTTGTAGCTGGCTTTTTCTTACGTATTTTCCTCCATCCCACATAACTTCTTTTCTTTCGTTTTGGCTTGTTCACAGGTGGAACCTTGAATTCTACCGGTTGTTCTACATCTGGAAAGTAGCTAGTATATTCTTTGGAAACTTCGATATTCACTGGGTAAAGATTAAGGTTCTGAAAGGCTTCAGATATCCCACTCATGCTGATGTAGCATATATGCAAAATGCATAAAATACTAAGTTAAAATTCATAAATAACCGTTTAATTTATTACATTCTGTGTACTAATTTATTACAAAGATAACTGAAAAACACACTTTAGTTTTGAAATTTTATTTATTGTACAGGGTTTCTAGATTGTAAGGATAAGGTGCTAAAACTTTAAAATATTAAAGATTTATATTTTCTGCTACTGTGGCTAGCATATATAAATTTGCCCATTTCTCATCTAGCTTATCTTCCCAAGGTGATTTATCAATTAATTCCTGAGTTTCCCGTTTAATCTTCTTTTCTCGGATTTTCTCTTTACTTTTCTTAATAATCATCTCCCTCCTTCTAGGAGAAAGTGATTCCTCGTATTGTGCCTTTCGCACAAATATTCCTTCTTCAGGAATTTCAGCCTGATTCGAGGATTTGGTTTGGGATGAACTTCCCTTCTCATTGGATGATCTATCTAATTTAAGATAGATGCTTGACAGCTTTTGCTTACCCATACTGTAACTAACAAATAATCAGTTAATATCACATATAACATAATAGTAATCAGGAAAAATTAAGTATTTCTAAATACTTAATTAGCTTAACTCAGTGGCTCTGATACCACCTTTTTCTGTCACGGCCCCCGACCCGGTTTGACCCGTTTCAGGAGCCGCGGGACAGAAATACTGCGGTATTTAATTGATTAAGTTTAACAGCGGAAGTTTTCATCAGAATCGTTTAAAGCTAAAATTTTCCCCGATTATTTTATTTCACAATTCGGGATAAAACCCCGATAATTTACAATAGTATGATTTTACTATGAAATCGTTATGTTACAAAACTTATTTCTTTATTTTTATAATGAGCCACAATCTTAAGCTTGAAATGCTCCCCAGCACTTTTTCCTGAATTACAACAGATCACCTGAAACATGTTTGAAAAAGGTTTTGTCAGCGGGAAATACTGAGTGAATCATTCTATTTACTAAAATGACACATTTGTTATAATTTACAGTATTAAGAACGATTACAATGTTTCTATTATCAACCCAACTACCCACGGTATTTGTCACTCGACCGAATCTGTGACTATGGTCATATCCCCCAATTGGCTGCCCCAATGGTGACGATTATCAAGTAATGTATACAAAACCCCACATACCGGCTGTAATTTGGTGATTACAAAGACTTAATCCCCGTAATTATAACTTTGAAAATAAACATGATTTTGTAAATAGATTTGATAAAAAGAGAGAATGACTCACATTGCTGATTTAATACGGACAGAGTCTAGTCTATGATTTAGCCTTGTTAACCTAATTTAAATAACAATGCACACAAAACTGGGTTAGTAATCAATCCAGCAATTACGATAACTCACGAGATCAAATTCTCACAACGAACGACAAAGTGCAATACTTCATCCATCGAATTAACGATGATCCGTCAAATTAATGACGAACGATAAAGTGCAATACTTTATCCATCGAATTAACGATGATCCGTCAAATTAATGACGAACGATAAAGTATAACCCTAATGTGGGCGGCACTTAAACATCCATTGGATATATTGATCGTCGGAAAATGAATCGTAGCAGCGATTGTGCTAATACCCTGTTTTGCAGCAGAATTTCGAGACCCGTGTGTGGATTTAGAGTATACTGTTCGTATCTCAGTGAATATTGTGAATTTTTACGTCGTTGTTCTTCCAGATTTCAAGTCCCACTGCCCTCTATTTATAGGTAAAATTTGACCCTTACGCGGCCCGCGTGAGATTTAAGCTTATCCTTACGCGGCCCGCGTAAGACCTACTTTTTAGGCCTAGGTTGCCACGGTTGGGACTAGCTTAGCTGAGTTGACAGTTTTCGTAAATTCGGTTTCTACAGCTCACAATTTGGATAATCGTTACTAAGGGTATTACCCCCCCTGAGTTTTAGGGGCCCTAATCCTGATTCTGAAAATTATGAAAATTTTAGGGTTTGTTCAGAATCACTTGGGTGTCTCAATTAGGTTTTCCTATTGGACTAATTAATATACTAAATAGTACTTTTTGATGAGAGTTGTTACACCAAGATTCTTCCGAAGAAGAGGACGAGGAAAGGGGCCACTCACCGCCCCCAATGACAACGAGGCAGGACCTTCGCATGTGCGAGCTCCTTCCACCACCGAGAGTGACGATCCTCGACAGAACCGGAGGAACCTCTTTGAGCCGGCTAGACGGTCGGTTTCGCACAGTTCGACACCTCCTGTTCATAACCCTTACGGGCCACAGCCGGAGTATGAGCCCAACAACCCTCAACCGTCCTACATACCTTTACAGCGATCTTAATCGCACCACTCCTTTGGTGACCCTACACCTGCTTTTAGGGGCCGGTTTAACCCGGCGAATTATATACAAGAACCAGTGGGTTTTAACCCATTGGACCGGAGGACCACTTCTCGGGAGACAACGCTATGGATATGGACGAGGACACGGACCCCGTCGAGCCAGCAACAGGAACTCCGAACCATCCTATTGAGATCTCGGATGGATCTTCTTTCCACGGATCACCCTACGGTGGTCCAGACAGCTTTCAAGTTATGTTTACCCGGCACGAATGGTATTATACACCTCCTCGCCATTCACCGCCTCAGCAGCAGCAACAGCAACAGGATCCCTCTGAGGATTCAAGATTTGTGGCAGTCACGCCACCGCCTCCACCACCACCAGTTAATCAGGCAACTCCACAACCGCCGAGGTGTAGGAGGACAGGCGCACGTATGTCTGTGCGAGCGGGGGATTTCCATTTTAGCTCCCCACGCCAATCAAGTGGCAGCCATTACCCGCCACTTCAGGAAGACCCACAGATGGGTGGACCTTCGCAACCAGTTGCACCGCAACCACCACCGATGGGTTTTGATAACCCGATTCCAGCATATACGGGTTCTATGGCGTACAACCCGTTTGAACAACCAGCTCACACCAACTACGGTTACGCTGAAGCCGACCCCTACATGGTAGCGGCAAATTACAACGCCTTTAACCCAGAAGGACCCTATGGATCTCCTTGGGGAGCAGGGTACCCAACTCATGGGTACCAGATACCTGCCAGACCTATAATCCGGACGCAATCACAGCCGCCACGGTTTTCTCCCCGAGAACGGGAGGAAATTCTTCAGAGACTGGATCAGGTTGAGCGAGACTTTCACCGCGACCGCAGGGAGAGACAAAGCTTCTTCCAAGGATTGACAAGCTTGATCAAAGGGAAGAGCAAGAAGGACCACTGAATCCTTCCAATTGTTGTTAAGCCCCTGCGTGGGCCAGTCTTGCTGTATAAACCCCTGCGTGGGTATGCTTATTTGTTTTGACCCCTGCGAGGGTCTATCTTTCTGTTAACCCCTGCGTGGGTATGCTTATTTGTGTTGACCCCTGCGAGGGTCTATCTTTCTGTTAACCCCTGTGAGGGTATGTTATTTGTGTAAATCCTTGCGTGGACTATTATGTTATTAAGCCCCTACGTGGGTTTGTTTGTTATTAAGGCCCTGCGTGGGTAAGTCCTTGTTTAAACCCCTGCGTGGGTAAGTTTGTTTATTGAAAAGTCCCGTTTAGGGCGACATGTAATCTATTAATGATTAATGGAATGTTTAATTTATAAATTTCATTTTTGCCATATTATGCATAAATAAAATATATATGAAATAAATAAATTAAAATCATTCCTTTTAAAAATAATCTGCCTACTTAAATATTAACTAAGGATCTTAGAGGTATAACCTAGCCTCTGGGTCATTATAAGACTGGGCCAAGATGGTAATGCCTATTTAAAATATTCAAATTCCAGTTAACATCTGAAAACATGTTAACGCTCCTGGCAGAAGTGATTTGTTAAAAATCACACACGTTATTTTATATAAGGATCTTTCCACAGATTCCTAACCCAACTTAATGATCTCTGAATCATGGGTTAAATCATCAATTAGGATGATCGTATTTTTACCATACGTGGTAATATGGTGCCTACGGGCCCTGCTCATTTCCACATGAGCCAAGAGACAGTGGTAGCGATGACTCCCTGTCAGAAAAAGGTAATGAACTATGATTTAAACCTTCATGCTTTGATTCTCTGAAATCATGGCTTATAATTTAAATTTGTCCTTGTGACTAAGCCTTATGTGCTAATATATATTGTTATTGTTTATAATTAGGATAAATTATAATAGAAATCCTAAATAAATATGATTAATAAATTAACCAAATATAGTCTCTGTTTACCATGGTTAATGAATTACCCTAAGGGGCAATTCCATAATAAACTCCTAAATAAACTGTTGTCATTTTTTTTATGTAACAGTTCAATTAAAATGGTTGACTCGGATGAAATTAATAGTCACCCAGTGGAGAAAAATGATAACGCCCAAATTACTTTAACGGGTGCTGAACTGAAAGCGTTAGTAGACGACGCAGTTACAAAGGCCTTAGAGCGGCAGTATGAAGAATATAGTGGGACTCGGAGTAGGACCCTATCTACACCGCGCTCAAAGCCTAAAGCTCAATCTGAGGCTCACAGCAAGCCTCCCTCCAAGAAGGAGGAACCCAAGAAAGTGGATGACGATCGTCAGTCCACAAACCACCACAGTGTTCCATCTCAGCAGATTGTATTACATTAAGAACCCCGTAACAAGGGTTGCTCCTATAAATATTTTGTTTCGTGTAAACCCCGAGATTTCAATGGGGAAAAAGGAGCCATTGACTGCATGACGTGGTTAGATGAGATGGACACGATAGTGGATATCAGCGGGTGCGCTGAGAGGGATATTGTAAAGTTTGTGTCGCAATCTTTTAAAGCCGAAGCTTTAGCATGGTGGAGATCACTGATTCAAGCCACCGGGAAAATCCAATTGTACAACATGTCTTGGGAACAATTCGTTGCCCTCATCAGGGAAAATTATTGCCCTCAGCATGAGGTGGAGAAGATAGAGTCTGATTTTCTATCGTTGGTGATAACAAACCTTGACTGTCAAGCTTACCTCACGAGCTTCAACACAATGTCCCGGTTGGTTCCGTATCTGGTGACCCCGGAACCAAAGAGAATAGCTCGTTTTATCGGTGGTTTAGCCCCGGAAATAAAGGCAAGCGTGAAGGCTTCTCGGCCAGCTACTTTTAGATCTGTAGCTGACATATCCTTGTCCCTCACTTTGGATGCGGTCAGGCAAAGATCACTGAGGAATAAGGATGCTGAGAAGAGAAAACATGAAGATGATAGTTCACGGAGGTCGAACAAGAAGCACCGTGGGAACGGTGACAACAAGAAAGGATCTGAGTCAAGGAAAGATGGGCATCATTCTGGCGAGAAGCCCAAATGCAAGATATGCAAGAAACAACACTTTGGGAAGTGCAGGTTAGAGTCGAACTCGCAGACTCAGTCAAAAACCTTTGCTTGTGGTATATGCAAGTCCAAGGATCACAAAACCTTGGATTGCAAAAAGCTGAAGGATGCAACATGCTACGGTTGCAATGAGAAAGGGCACATTAAAACCAACTGCCCTAAATACGCCAAGAAGCCTGAAGAGGACAAGAAGACAAATGCTAGAGTCTTCAGAATGGATGCGAAGGAGGCTGTGCTAGACGATAACGTGATCACATGTACCTTTCTTATAAATGACGTCTATGCAAGAGTACTTTTTGATTCAGGCGCTGATAAGTCTTTCGTAGATAACAAGTTTTGTGAATTGTTGAAATTGCCTGTTAAAACCCTAAGCGTAAAGTATGAGGTTGAGTTAGTCGATGGCACCATAGAAACCGCCTCAACCATATTAGATGGATGTTTCATATCCATTAAGGACCACTCTTTTCCTCCGTCCCTACTTCCTTTGAAGTTAGCTGGTTTCGACATCGTATTAGGCATGGACTGGTTATCTCATAACCAGGCCCAAATTGTCTGCAATAAGAAACAAGTGGTGATCAAGACTCCATCTGGTGAACCACTTACCATTCAAGGAGATACCCGGTATGGACTGCCTGAGCAAGTGACTATGCTCAAGGCCTCGAGATGTTTGAAGAAGGGTTGTGTCATCTACATGGCACAGGTTACTATTCATGAGCCGAAACCCAAGATGGAAGACATCCCTGTCATTTCTGAATACCCTGAAGTGTTTCCTGAAGAACTACCTGGTTTGCCACCAGATAGACAAGTCGAATTCAGAATTGACATCATCCCTGGAGCAGGACCTGTTGCTAGAGCGCCTTACAGGTTGGCACCAACAGAGATAAAGGAATTGAGAGCACAGCTGGATGAATGGCTAGCTAAAGGTTTCATTAAACCTAGTTCGTCTCCTTGGGGAGCGCCAGTCCTGTTTGTCAAGAAGAAGGACGGATCGATGCGTCAGTGCATCGATTACCGTGAGCTTAATAAAGTCACAATAAAGAATAGGTATCCTTTGCCCAGGATCGACGATTTGTTCGACCAATTACAAGGGGCAAGTTATTTCTCGAAGATTGATTTGAGGTCAGGCTACCACCAACTGAAAGTTAGAGATGAAGACGTGCATAAAACTGCATTTAGGACTCGTTATGGTCATTACGAGTTCCTAGTGATGCCTTTTTGGCTCACTAATGCACCGACCGCGTTCATGGATCTCATGAATCGTGTTTGCAAGCCGTACTTAGATAAATTCATCATCGTCTTCATTGACGACATTCTCATTTACTCTAAGAACCAAGCTGACCATGAGAAACACCTTCGTTGTATTCTTAAACTTCTACATCATGAGAAACTCTACGCCAAATTTTCAAAGTGTGAATTTTGGCTTCGAGAAGTCCAGTTCCTTGGACATGTGGTCAGTGAGCGTGGTATCCAAGTGGATCCCGCTAAAGTAGAAGCAGTTATGAACTGGCAAGAGCCCAAGACGCCTACAGAGATTCGTAGCTTCCTAGGCTTAGCGGGATACTACAGGCGTTTTATCGAAAACTTCTCAAGGATTGCTGCACCCCTGACTTCGCTGACACGCAAGAAGATTAAGTTTGACTGGGGTCCTAAGCAGCAGGAATCCTTTGATATTTTGAAGCAGAAGTTGAGCAATGCTCTTGTACTGACTTTGCCTGAAGGTACCGAAGAATTTGTGGTTTAATGCGATGCATCACACACTGGCATGGGGTGTGTGCTTATGCAGAAGGGCAAGGTTATTGCCTATGCTTCACGACAGTTAAAGGTGCATGAAAAGAATTACACCACCCATGACTTGGAGTTGGGTGCCGTTGTATTTGCACTGAAGTTATGGAGGCATTATTTATATGGAATCAAGTGTGTGATCTATTCTGATCACAAGAGCCTCCAGCACCTGTTTAATCAGAAGGATTTAAACATGAGGCAGCGCCGATGGATGAAGACGTTGAATGATTATGATTGTGAAATCAGATACCATCCCGGCAAGGCGAATGTAGTCGCCGATGCCTTGAGTAGAAAGGAAAGGGTGAAACCCATCCAAATCAATGCCAAGAGCATTGAAATAAAGAACAGTTTAAACGAAAGGTTGTTAGCTGCACAAAAGGAAGCTGTGTTGGAAGCTAACTATCCTAACGAGAAACTAGGAGTAACTGAGGAGCAGTTATCTCTTAGCAAGGATGGAATCCTAAGATTAAATGGACGAATATGGGTTCCAATTTATGGAGGACTTCGAGATGTCATCCTCCAGGAAGCCCATAGTTCCAAATACTCCGTTCATCCTGGAGCTGATAAGATGTACCAGGATCTAAGGGCAAATTATTGGTGGATAGGCTTGAAGAAGTCTGTAGCCACCTATGTAGCTAAATGCTTGACATGTGCGCAAGTCAAAGCCGAGCATCAGAAACCGTCAGGTTTGCTACAACAGCCTGAACTTCCCACTTGGAAATGGGAAATGGTAACTATGGATTTTATCACCAAGTTACCTAAGACAAGGAAAGGAAATGATACCATTTGGGTGATCGTAGACAGACTGAGTAAGTCAGCACATTTCCTGCCCATTAAGGAGACTTACAACTCCGACATGTTAGCCCAATTATACGTCGATAAGATTGTAGCTTTACATGGCATACCTGTGTCTATTATCTCCGACAGGGATACTAGATACACGTCACATTTTTGGAAAAGTTTCCAACAATATTTGGGCACGCATTTGAATTTTAGTACGGCTTACCATCCTCAGACGGACGGCCAGAGTGAGCGTACTATTCAAACGTTGGAAGACATGCTACGCGCATGTGTGATCGATTTGGGTGGTAGTTGGGATAAGAACCTACCGTTAATCGAATTCTCCTACAACAATAGCTACCATACCAGCATTAAGGCTGCACCTTTTGAGGCATTATACGGTAGAAAGTGTAGAACGCCCGTTTGTTGGGCGGAAGTTGGAGATGTCCAATTATCAGGACCAGAGATAGTCTTTGAAAAGACGGACAAGATTGTCCAGATTCGTGACCGTCTCAAAGCTGCCCGGGATAGGCAGAAGAGTTACGCAGATCCAAAGCATAAATCTTTTCACTTCGAAGTAGGTGACAAGGTGTTGCTTAAAGTATCACCCTGGAAGGGAGTGATGCGATTTGGTAAGAAAGGCAAGCTAAGCCCGAGATACATAGGACCTTTCGAGGTTATCGAATGTGTCGGGTCAGTTGCCTATAAGTTAAACTTACCTGAAGAGCTCAGTAGTATACACAATGTGTTCCACATCTGCAATCTGAAAAAGTGTTTCGCTGACGAATCACTGGTAATACCGCACACAGATGTGCATATAGAAGAGAGCTTAAAGTTTGTTGAAAAACCTGTGTCGATCGAGGATCGACAGGTTAAGAAGCTTCGAAGGAAGCATGTGCCTATTGTAAAGGTCAAATGGGATGCCCGTAGAGGTCCCGAATACACGTGGGAGGTTGAGTCCACAATGAAAGAAAAGTACCCTCATTTGTTTCAGTAAATCTCGAGCTCGAGATTTCTTTTAAGGGGGTGAGGATGTAACACCTCAAAAATTCACGTCCTATAATGTGTTGACACGTGTCATATGTTTGAACGTGTGAAAGAATGTTATAAAAGGACTAAAGTTGACAATCATGGAAAGTATGTGAGTATACGAGTTCTAAACGTCAACAGTGAATAAATACATTGTACATTAACCCTACATGATGCTCGTACCTTTAAACGAATAAATCATGGATCATACGATGCTAAATATGAAAGAAAGTGAGAGATTACAAACTACAGGGGTTAAATGTGTCAACATGTTTAAGTTATACCTCTGAGTGACCTTTTGACACACCCGAAGCTTTATAACGGTTAATTTTGCTCACTAGAATGCACGATATAAATTTCATAAAGTTTCGTTATCGTATGAGAAAGTTATGATCAAATTCGTATACAAGGGGTTAAAGCGTCAACGATGAAAGTTATGACTTTTCGGGTAATAACAAGGTGACCAAGGACTTAGAAAAGTGGGTACAAATCTTAAAGCCCTTGTAGGTAAATAAGAAGGGGTCAAATTGTAAGAAATAAGCTTAATTGACCTTTCGGAAGGGCCAAGAGACGAGATGCAACAACTTGAAAACGTTTTTGTCTGATCAGAGAACCCAAGCGGGCCGCGTAAGATCCATCAACACCCTTACGCGGGCCGCATGGACCGCCCAGATACAGAAACTTTAAACAGCCTCCTGTATTCGTGCATAATCAACCCAAAACAGATATTTCCACATTGTGGGCGACCCCTAAACAGTCCTAGAGCACTAGGGACACTTGTGGATGAATTGTGGTCAGTGGTAGACTTAGATGTCAACATTTTATGGTGATTTGATCACTACATAAAGCCATTAAGTTGCAACCAAATTCTTCACACCTTCTCTTGCATTCCTGATCATTTCTGGAGCTCAAGACTTCTCTCAAGTGATCACTAATCGTGCTTAGGACCTTGGTAAGTTTGCTTAACCTTTCTTAGTTAAGTTTTAGCTTAGTTTTAGCTTAAAAGTCAAACCGTCGTAATTAACGGTTGACTTAACGATTAATCACTAATGGTCCAGTGATTAGTCGAATTGAAAGTAGTTATAAGTTGGTAATTATGTGGGTAATAAACCCTCAAAAGGGTTCCCCCTGATTCCCACTCTAACTAGGTCAAATGTCGGGTCAAACTTGTTAATAAAAAGTCAACAGGATACTTAAATTCTAATTTATGCATGATTAGCAATGTAGAACACTTATAACCTGTTTGATCATTAATATAACTTGGTAATGAATTTAAGAACATGTCTAAACATGTTCAACTCGACAATTTTCAGTAGAGACCCGGTTCGGAACCGAAAGTCGCATAGTTTGACTTTTGCTTTGACTTTCAGTTATGACCCGTTTAAGCATGTTTTAGAAATGCCTTAGAGCTTTATTTGGACCAGGTTACATGCTAGTATAACCCTCTGTGATTATACACCTCGGATCATTAGTTATCCGATTAATATGCATGATTCTGTTAATTGCTCATATGTTGACCATTATGCCCTTTTCACCTTAAAACGTGATTTTTGAAAATGTAAAAGAGTAGAAACCTTAGTTTCTGATATATAAACTTGCACCCAAAATTTGACATCAGTTTGAGGTGTAGATTGAGAGTTATGCTCATTAGCGTAATTAGAAGCTTATTTAGCGATTAAACGACATAATTAGCGTATAGCCTATTTAAACCTACTTTTTGGTATCAAACTTATTACCCACTGATGTAATATATTATTTTGGGATTTTTGAAGATTTTTAATTAATTTTAGGCTGAGCATAACTTATAGTCGTAGGCTTAATCCGGTAATTGTCGGTTTTGCCCTTACGGACTATAAAATGAGTTTTACATATCTAATCGACTCCAAACCTTTTGCTACTGATTCTAAATGATTAATAAATTATTTTAAGCCTTATGGAATTATAAAAATATCAGATTTCTATATAGAACCCGGAAACGGCTTCTAATCGCCTTATTAAGCGTTTTTAACGCATAATATGTAATAAAACTATTTTAAACATACAAAGGGTGATACCTACTGATATTTGAGGTAAATTATAATATTTTAACAGTAAGAAAAAGTTGTTTAACTCAGACTTCAGTTTTGAGCTTTTCGGCTTATGTGAAATTACCAAAATGCCCCTACGGTGCATAGTTTGGTATTAATTGATAAATTTCACATATATACAATACCCTACTGATATAACTTAGCAAATTGATTATCTTTGTTGATTACATCAGACCTGTAACTCAGGATACTACTTAAACTCTTTTATCACCTTATAAATGACCAAACTACCCCTACGGGGAATAGTTTGTGTTTAAATTCATTTCGGGCACAATAAATGATATCTTACTGATGTCACAACATATTTGGAAAAAAAAAACTGTAAATGGCTCTCATTATTACCCGTTACGCTTATTACGCATTCGGTTCGGTTTATGTAACTAGTTTACATAAATTAGCCGAAACGGGTCAAACCTTATCGGTTTTATCTCAAAATCCAGAATGTGTATAATATACCCATATTAAACAAGTCTTCAAACTTGTTGGGTCCAAATCACATTCTATCCGGTCATCGCTTAATCGTGCGTACGAACCGTATCTTTGAAACTAACCGGTCTAAGCTTAAGCTTAATTAAAGACCCGTTAGGATTCTAATAGGTTATTATAAACCTTCGTTCCAGATTAGGAGTACCAGTAAAAGCTACCTGCATTTGCTTATTGTGATTATTACATTGCTCAGGTAAATACTTTTAACTTATTTTTCCTATACGGGCTTGGGTTACGGTATATAGAATACCGCTTGATCGGGCATCAAATCTTCCATCGTTGGGTGGTTAATTGAATAATTTGATCGGCTCGTTTAAACAGTCTTGTTTACTTAAAGCCTTTGGGGGGTTAATGACCATGTCCTGGATATCCCTGGCATCATTTTACGAAATGGCCACGACCTAAGCGCGGGGTGTAGGCGTACACTCGTCAGTGCATAAATAGTTGATGTGGTGTGTCTATTGATCTTTAACCCGGTACGTCCGGGCTACTGAACGCATAAGGAACATGTAATTCATTCACAAGATTATATATTTAAATAATTCTCCCAAGTTATAAAATGTTTATGCCATGTGCATCCAAACCAATTTTTAATCATTTTCCAAAATGAGTCAGTTGATTGTATTTACCAGTGTAAACTGACGTATTTTCCCAAAAAGATTAAATGCAGGTACTAAGCGTAATTGGCTGGGATTTCTCCTTAGCATCACTAGAAGTCTCGCAAGCTTAAGATGCCTACCGTCTGTTGAACTATTATTTATTTTTTATCCTTCTGTGGACAAACCTTCAACTGTTGTGATACACGATATTACAATATTATTAAAGTTGAATTATATTTCTCATTTGCTTCCGCTGTGCATATTTATATATTGTGTTGTTTGACTATTATGTTGCCAACCACGTCACGATACTCCCCTACCGGGCCCACCGGTGACACGTGGAAATCGGGGTGTGACATCAGAGTTTGGTGGTATCAGTTATTAAATCTTGCAGCGGAATTTACATCAGGACCGTAGTTAGGAAATGTTTATCAGAGTAAAACCACCAAATTTGTTATTGGTAATCACATGGGCAAAACCCAAGTTTCTTATTACAATACATTTATAGGGACAAACCCTATTTTATTGAATTTAAAACATCGTTTATTAGGTAACTTTTATAGCCACATTTTTCCCAAGCCTTCAGTGCTCTCCAGCTGGCTTTTCACTAATTGGCTGTTCACATTGTGTTACCTGTAACGCGTTTTAAAAAATTTGTCAGTCGGAAATACTGGTGAGTGAATCCCAGTTTAATCAAGAAACATTTTATTAATTAAGACAGTATTGAGAGCGATCACATTGTTTATTTCTACACAATTACTCATTTAGTATTTGCCACTCGACCGGATCTATGGCTATGGTCAAATTACTCATTGGCTAACTCGTCGTCCAATGGTAATGTACTATCATTCCTACTTACTACTACTCGTAGTAATAAATTTTATATACAAAACCCCATAATACCGGCAGTAATTGAAGAATTACAAAGACTCAATCACTGCTTAATCCCATTGTAAACAATTAAGGTTTTGTAAAACATTCCAAAAAGGTTAACAAAAAGAGGATAAACTCACATTGCTATCTTAGACTTCTTGTAAGAGTTTCCTGGATATAATCTATAATTTATACAAATGTACATTGATTAGTATCATAACCCTTTGAAAATATTAATGATACCCTCCCCGAGATGGCATTCCAACAACTACGTCGGGCAGAACCACGACAGTTGTTACGGAACCCTAAATCAATCGGGCAGCGTAACTGTTACGAAACTAGGGTTATAATACTTACAACGGAGCAGAACCTCGCTAATTAGGGGTATAATACCCGACTATAATATGCCTACTACAGAAATTGTGATTTGAGATTTGAGAAATGAACGAACTGAATTGAAACCCGCGGCCTCCTTTATATAATGTTGATATTTGGTCTCCACGCGGCCCGTGTAAGGAACAGACAAGGGTTACGCGGCCCGCGTCAACCTTGATCAACTCTATAGCTTATCCTGGTCACCAAGTAGACCCGCCACGATGTCGACACGTGTCGGCATCTGGTGTCTCCGCGTTGTAGGTCTCTCGCGGCCCGCGTATACTATCGAGAACTCTTACGCGGCCCGCTTTAACTAAAGAAATCAAAGGAATCCGGTCTACACCTTCATACCGCCCGCGTAAGGTTGAGGTGGGATCCTACGCGGCCCGCCTCAACTTATAATTTCTTGTTTTTGATTTATTTTATAAACTAGAGTAAATTGCAAAACTCGTCCTTTATGTATGTTACTTATTGCAAAGTGTGTCCTTTGTCTTCAAAAATTACAAAAAAACGTACTCGATATTTGCAAATCGTTACATGTAACGTCCTTTAGCCCTAACTTAGTTAGTTTTTATGGTAAAAGCTGACCAACTGGACCCCACATAAGGGGTATTTTGGTCATTTTACCTAAATACTAAAACATAAAATTATAAAAAATTCAGATTTCTCTTTCCCTTAACTCTCTCTCTACAAACTCTCTCTCTCTCTCTCATATATATACAGACCTGCCATAGCTCCATCCACCACTTCTCAATCCCGCCACCTGCCATCACCTACTCCCACCCCCACACCATCATTGCCGCACATCCTGCCCACTCCTGTATAAACACTTCCTTCCAACAAATATTCCAACCCCAAAAAAAACTTCACCCACTTTCTATCTAAACCCACCTAATTTTCCAAAACAAACCCATAAAAATTTTATAATCACTTCAACATTACCGTTTCTTTTAGATCATACTCAAGGAGATATACATCTGAACACGTAATAAACAGTTTAATCGCTTCGAATTTGGCAATTTTGCCTCAATTTTGTGGTTTGTTCTTCTAGAAATCACTGGTTTTGACTCGATTTTGAGTATATCGCCGGTTGGATTCCAGACTGGGATTTGCTTGCTCTGAACCGGCGTCGTTGAGAACTGGCCGGAAAGGCGGTGTTACTCTGAACCGGCGTCATCGACAACCACCATCAACATCTGCCCCCACCACAACAATCCAAAAACTGGCGGAGCTATGACGGGGCGGTGGGCGGATCTGTGTCGACAAGGGAGCTGTGGCGGTGGTGGACGGAGCTATGGCGGTGGGTTTAGATCCGTTCATCTCTTGGTTGGGGCTCGATTTTAGATCCGTTCGTCGGATGTTACAGGTGGTTCAGAACCACGACCGTGACGGTGGAGGTCGTGATGGTGTTGGTTTGATCAGAGGTGGATGGTAGTAGGGTGGGTGGTGGGGGTGGTGGTGATTCTAGAGGGAGAACGAGTGTGAAGAGAGAAGACATATCTTCTGATTATATTTTTAAGTATATATACATATATAATTTTAAAATTATTTTATTTATTGTTTTTTATTATTATTTATTTTAGCATTTAGGTAAAATGACCAAAATAGCCCTTATGTGGGGTCCAGTTGGTCAGATTTTACCATAAAAACTAACTGAGTTAGGGCTAAAGGACGTAACATCTAAGGTTTTGCAAACATCGAGTACGTTTTTTGTAATTTTTGAAGACAAAGGACACACTTTGGAATAAGTGACATACATAAAGGACGAGTTTTGTAATTTACTCTATAAACTATAACGTATTTCGGGCTCGGTTTTCACATACGAGTTGTATTTAAAGACATATAAGGGTATTTTAACGTATAATAGGGTGTCGGAAATATACTGAGGGTGTTGGTTTTACCGAGGGTTGTTACAGATTTTCCCTGATTTTGACCAATTTTGATCACTGCCGCCTAGTTTGACTTATTTGCCAAAATCCAGGCGGCAGACTTAGGCGTGATTTCTGCAACATTGATTCAATGGAATTTAAGGGAATTGGAATTTGAATTCCATCTCTTAAGATGCTTGGTTCACAGAATTTGATGGAATTGGAATCCCAATTCCAATCTTCATGTGTTTGGTTGACAATGGAATTGGAATTGGAATTAGGCGTGAATTCCTTCAAATTCATTTAACTAAAGGAATTCAAAAACCTTCCTATATGTGAAGGAACTAAAGTAAATTCATTGGAATCTTCGACCGTTTCGACCCACACCGTTTCAACCCGTACCGTTTCGATCCGAACCGTTTCGACCCGAACCATTTCGACGCGAACAATTTTGACTCGTACCGTTTCGACACAAACAGTTTCGACCCGTACCGTTTCGAATTGAACAGTCGACGGGAATCGTTTCGACGCGAACCGTTTCGAATCGAACCGTTTCGACGCGAACCGTTTTGAATCGAATCGTTTCGACGTGAGCCGTTTCGACCCGAACCGTTTGGACCAGTACCATTTCGAATCGAACCGTTTCGACCCGTACCGTTTCGACCCGAACTGGTGGTTGTGGGTGTCGGGGTGATGGATTCCAATTCATTTGACAACCAAATACAACCAAAATGGAATTGAGATTCCAATTCCAACAATTTCCAATTCCAATTGGAATGTTTAAATTCCAAATCCAATTCCTTCAAATTCTAATTCTTATACAAATTCCAATTCCAAATAATTCTGCGAACCAAACGCCCCCTAAAAAAAGAAAAAAATTAAATGTTGAAGATAATCAACAAAAAAAGTTGTACGATACCGTTGTTGTTCATACGGTACCCGTGATCAGAGATGAGCAAATGGTACTGGGTAGCAGCACTGAATTTCCTGAACCAAAAGATTTCCAATATTAATTCGGCACCAACTTTTTGAGTATTCTGTATTAGTGTCGGTTTTTACCTTCATGTACCGATACCGAACAGGATCGTACCAGTATTTTTGATACCAGTACTGGCTTGATACTGGTTGACATCCAGCTTATCCAAACCCGTGATATTAAAAAAAGATAAATAACTATTATTATAATACTAAAAAAACTATATGTTATTATAATATTAAAATTACTATTAATTAGCTTCTGTTTTTAATAATAAATAAATAATAAATATATAATGTTTAAATTCCAAATCCAATTCCTTCAAATTCTAATTCTTATACAAATTCCAATTCCAATTCCAAATAATTTCGCGAACCAAACGCCCCCTAAAAAAAGAAAACACTTAAAAGTTGAAGATAATCAACAAAAAAAAGTTGTACAATACCGTTGTTGTTCATACGGTACCCGTGATCAGATATGAGCAAATGGTACTGGGTAGCAGCACTGAATTTCCTGAACCAAAATATTTCCAATATCAATTCGGCACCAACTTTTGGTGTTTTCTGTATTAGTGTCGGTTTTTACCTTCATGTACCGATACCAAACAGGATCGTACCAGTATTTTTGATACCAGTACTGGCTCGATCCCGGTTGACATCAAGTTTATCCGAACCCATGATATTAAAAAATGATAGATTACTATTATTATAAGGATTAGGATCAAATACAAAGGATCCTAATTGTAAGAAGTGTAAGAATGATTTATAGAGTGACAAGTGTCCAATAACCTAAAAAAACCCACTACACAAAAAAACCCACTAAAAAAAAAAAAACTTAAACATCCACCACCACCAAAAACCCCCACCCCCACATCACCCACCCCCCCAAAAAAAGCCGAGGGGGTGGGGGTTTAGGTTTTTGGGTGGTGGGGGGGTGGGGTGGGTGTTTAGTTTTTTTTATATTTTTTTTTAGGTATTTTGGGGGGTGGGGGGTTAGGTTTTTGGGGGGTTTTTTTGGTGAGGTATAGTTTTTTTTTTTTGTTTTTTTTGCGGGGGGGGGGGGGGGGAGGGTTTAGGTTTTTGGGTGGGGGGGGGGGTTTAGGTTTTTGGGTGGTGGTGGGGTGGGGTGGGGGTGGGTGGGTGTTTAGGTTTTTTGTGGTGATGTAGTGGGTTTAGTTTTTGGTTATTGGACACTTGTCACTCTATAAATCCTTCTTACACTTCTTACAATTAGAAGCCTTTGTAGAATAACTTGACCCATTATTATAATATTAAAATAATAAAAGTATTAAAAAAACTATATATTATTATAATATTAAAATTACTATTCATTAGCTTCTGATTTAATAATAACTAGGGGTATTCGAACCCTCGCGCGTTGCGCGACATAAGGTGTTGCTTTAATTTAGTTATGGGTGCGAGCTTTCTTTATGTTCATAAGTAACTGTCATCAAGTTATATCAAGTTATGACACTGCTATTAACAGACGTAGCGTACAAAATATGGTATGTTCAGGCATACGTGTTACTGTTATCAGCATATAGCATACAGCCATTGACTACATTTTTGACAAAGCTGGCACATTGCGCTGCTTTGTTGACAACAGATTTCAATGTGTGCGTTTTCTTGTCGTATAGTAGCTGGATAATCATGAATGCTTCCTTTTCCATAACTGAGTACAATTTTTTCATGGGGACCTCAGTCGCAGCCAAATCCTCGCATGTCATTGCTAACAGCTGTCTCCTTGCGCCGTCGAAAATAACTGTCGACATGCTTCCCGTGCTGTCCGAGATTGTCGCAATGATTCGGTACCTGTACATGTATGTGTCACCGTATTCTATATCGATTTGGATAATGGATTTAAATGGTGTGTAACTTACATTGTGTTCGCTTTTTTTTGTATGCCGTCATGCGTACAAATCCACTCAGTATCGACCTCTAGTATTGACCACATCTTGGACATGCTGTGTAACACGACCCTTTAGTTGCTTCAATTGACATCAAGTGTGTCACACCCCCAAAATCCACACGCGGAGTACCACCGCTTAGAGGCGTGACATGACCAGGATCAAGCCACCAATCATATTGAACATAAGTATATATATATCAAAAGTCATTCCTCAATACGATAGGTGTTTACAAAACCAAATATATACAAGTGTGTAGCGGAAGCATTAATGTAAAACCCAACATAAGTTTAAGTACAAAATGTTATAATGTTTAACAACACATTCACGATCCATGTCCACAACGACCGTGCCTCCCGTGCAAGCTCCGTAAGTACCTATGGTCCTGCAAGGCATGTAACAGAGAGTCAACAACTAGTTGAGCGAGTTCATAGTTGGTTATTTAGTTATTATGTTCGTTTCGTAAATCGTATGTAATAGCATCGCGGCCCTCTAGGCATGTTTGCGAAGATTAAAGTATAGTTCGCGGCCATTCCAGGCATGTTTGCGAAGATTGTTCTAGTATCGCGTTAGTCCTTGCTGCCAGTCCAGGCATGCGTGCGATGAATAGTGTTGACTAGTCGTATTTGTACGTGCCCTTCTTGATCCAAGGACCGTAGCGAGTGTGATTGTCCTACCCAAGGAGGACGAGCATGCGTTAAGTTTTGTTGTCCTACCCAAGGAGGACGAGCATGCGTTAAGTTTTGTTGTCCTACCCAAGGAGGACGAGCATGCGTTAAGTTTTGTTGTCCTACCCAAGGAGGACGAGCATGCGTTAAGGTTTGTTGTCCTACCGGACGAACGTATGTATTCTACCCAAGGAGAATACACAGGATTTATATTGGCATCCTACCCATGGAGGATGGCGGTACATATCCTACCCAAGGAGAATATGTAGGTTCCATTTTAGTTTCTTAACCCATTCCCAAACCACCGGGAATCCCATGCCTTAGAAAGAGTGTGAACTCACCTGAGTTTGCTCGGTATGCTAAGTATGTGCTCAAAGTAAGTCAATCACGTCCTAAATTACGCACGTATAGAATAATCAGTTGGTGTTCAAGTTGCTCACGTATAAGCAGGTAGCACGTATTCACAATCATACAAGTCATGTCTAACGTCTAACAGCAGTTAAATATTCCAGTTAACACTTAACAGAATCCATTCAAGTTACAGCACAGCTCGACGAAACACATATACGGCGAAACACATATGTTGGCGAAACAAGATATTGACGAAACACATTCTGTTTCGTCGAGGTGTCCCCTGGCGAAACAGAACTTCTGATTCGTCGACTACTCTTGGCGAAACACATTCTGTTTCGCCGAGAGTTCTGTTTCGTCGGACGTCAGTTTCGCAGACAACAGATGCAGCAGTTACGAATATACACAGAACCCTAATCATGCTAGCAGCCGTTATCAGTATCAGAAATCATATGAAGGTCAATGTGCAGAACGAATCATCACAACTCAATCATCCAAGAATCATTGTCTAGCATAAACCCTAGTTTTTGTGTATAACATATAAATTTAACATCCAACAATCATATCATTGAACCCTATCAAGATGCTAACTTGAATTCAGAATCAAATCATATTAACAACATTCAGAACCGAGCATTCGATCATATTCAGTTTCGCATAGAATTACGCATCCGATTAACCATGTATATCGCAATCAAGAACATCATACCCATATACTCCTATATAATCCAGAAATCAAGTATATACACAAACATGAATCGAGCTATTACAGAAATATTAAACCGATTAACGAACACACACTAACCGGAATAAGAGAAATACGAATCGATCGCTAAGATATCTTCGGGAACCTCCAACTGCCGTCGCACAGGAGGGAAAGGGGCTCTAGGGTTTTGGTTGTTTGATAGCAGATGTAAAAACTAATGTTGTTTCACGTTTTAAACTCAAAATAGCGTGTTGGGCCCGAACTGGGCTTCGGTGAAACTGGGCTCGGCGAAACAGCCTGTTTCGTCGAGAAGATTGCTGACGAAACTGACCTGTTTCGTCGAGGTCAAACTTGGCGAATCTCACTTGTTTCGTCGAGTTGTTTTATGGTTTATAAGTCTAAGTTTTTTTTTTCAAACAGTATGCAAGCTATCATATTACACATAACCATGCAAGTACACTACATTTTATCATATCACAAAGTGTACAGTTACGAAGTCAAACAGGTCAACTACTAAACAGTCAAAGTCAACGTGCATTAATGCGAATAGAGAATGCCGGAAATTCGAGTTGTCACATTATCCCCAACTTGAAAGAAATTTCGTCCCGAAATTTAGCATGCGGTTACTGAGGAAGCTAGGTAAGTTATCGTTTACTGGTTTTCCCGGGGTGTCACATCTTTCCCCCGTTGAGTTGGAATTTCATTCCGAAATTCCGTAGTAGCTTCAGCCTCAGTAGTAGTTGCATTGTTTTCGAACAACTGGGGATATTTGAGTTCCATTTGATCTTCGCGCTCCCAGGTGAACTCTGGGCCGCGACGGGAGTTCCAACGAACTCGTACAAGAGGTATTCTAGTGTTCTTGAGGACCTTAACATCCCGGTCCGTGATTTCAACTGGTTCTTCGACGAAATGCAACCGTTCGTCGATAGTGAGCTCCTTCAAAGGAACTATAAAGGTCTCATCTGACTGCCACTTCTTCAGATTCGACACATGAAAGACGTTGTGAACTGTACTGAGTTCAGCTGGTAAGTTCAGTCTGTAGGCCACTTTGCCTATCTTTTCTATGACTTCGAATGGTCCAACGTATCGTGGATTGAGCTTGCCTCGTTTGCCAAAACGAACAACACCCTTCCAGGGTGAAACTTTGAGTAGTGCTCGATCCCCAACTTGGAATTCGAGTATTTTCCTGTCTTTATCAGCGTATACTTTCTGACGGTCACGTGCTGCCGCCATGCGTTGTCGTATTTGAGCAATCTTTTCAGTAGTATCAACTACCATTTCCGGACCTGTGATCTGACTGTCACCCACCTCTGCCCAACAAAGAGGTGATCGGCATTTACGCCCGTACAAAGCCTCAAATGGAGCAGCTTTAATGCTGGTGTGGTAACTGTTGTTGTACGAAAATTCCACAAGTGGCAGATGTTTTTCCCAGCCTTTGCCAAAGTCAATTACGCACGCTCGAAGCATGTCTTCTAAAGTTTGAATAGTGCGCTCAGACTGCCCATCGGTCTGAGGATGATAAGCTGTGCTCATGTCCAATCGAGAGCCAAAAGATTTGTGCATTGCTTGCCACAGTTCTGAAGTAAAACGTGCATCACGATCAGAGATAATAGATGTGGGCACCCCGTGCCTCGAGACAACTTCCTTAAGGTATACGTCTGCTAGAGTGGAGAACTTATCCGTTTCCTTGATAGCCAAGAAGTGAGCAGACTTTGTGAGTCGATCCACGATCACCCAAATAGTATCATTCCCACGTTGAGACCTAGGTAGGCCAGTAACAAAATCCATGGAAATTTGCTCCCATTTCCATTGTGGTATCTCAGGTTGTTGGAGTGGTCCTGACGGTTTCTGATATTCTGCCTTGACTCTCGCACAAGTCAAGCATTTGCTAACGTATGTGGCTATGTGGGCCTTCATGCTAGGCCACCAGTATATAGTTTTGATATCGTGGTACATTTTATCCGAACCTGGATGTACCGAGTAGCGAGACTTATGAGCTTCATCCATTACCAGCTCGCGTAAGTCATCATAGTGTGGGATCCAGATGCGTCCTGTGACGTAGTAAGCACCATCTTCCTTCTGTTCTAAGCGTTGCCTTGAGCCGCGTAGGGCTTCAGCCCTGACGTTGTCTGGTTTCAATGCTTCTACCTGAGCATTTCGTATCTGAGAAGGTAGACTAGACTGTATAGTGAGTTGTAAAGCTCGCACGCGCTTAGGCGCGGTGTCCTTTCGACTGAGGGCGTCAGCCACAACATTGGCTTTGCCTGGGTGGTACCTGATTGAGCATTCATAGTCATTCAACAGTTCGACCCATCGTCGCTGTCGCATATTCAGTTCCTTCTGTTTGAATATATGTTCGAGGCTTCTGTGGTCAGTGTAGATAGCACATTTGGTACCGTACAAGTAGTGTCGCCATATCTTAAGTGCAAAAACAACCGCTCCCAGTTCTAAATCGTGCGTAGTGTAATTCCGTTCGTGAATCTTAAGTTGACGTGAAGCATAAGCAATAACTTTATCCCGTTGCATCAATACACATCCAAGACCCTGGATAGATGCGTCGCAGTAGACTACAAAATCGTCCGTGCCTTCAGGCAATGAGAGGATAGGTGCGCTACAGAGTCTATCCTTTAAGTGTTGAAACGCTGATTCTTGTGTATTACCCCAACGGTAAACAACACCCTTCTGCGTCAGTAGTGTAAGCGGCTGAGCAATTTTTGAGAAGTCTTTGATGAACCTTACGTAATAACCCGCCAAACCCAAGAATTGGCGTATTTCTGTTGGTGTGTGAGGTGCAGGCCAGTTCTTGATCGAATCTACCTTGGATGGATCAACATGGATCCCATCCTTGTTTACTACGTGGCCTAGGAAGTGGACTTCACGAAGCCAGAAGTCGCGTTTGGAAAACTTAGCGTATAGCTGTTCTGTTCGTAAAAGTTCCAGTATAAGTCGTAGGTGCTGATCGTGTTCCTCCTGACTTTTCGAATAAATCAGAATGTCGTCGATGAAAACAATGACGAACTTGTCGAGATAGGGTTTGCACACCCTGTTCATAAGATCCATAAATACGGCAGGCGCGTTCGTTAGCCCGAATGGCATGACCATAAACTCGTAGTGGCCGTAGCGAGTTCTAAATGCTGTTTTGGAGACGTCCTCATCCCGGACTCTCAGCTGATGATATCCTGACCTTAAGTCTATTTTGGAGTAGTAGCTCGACCCTTGCAGCTGATCGTATAAATCATCTATGCGCGGAAGAGGATAACGATTTTTGATCGTCACCTTGTTGAGTTCACGGTAGTCTATACACATCCTGAACGTACCGTCTTTCTTCTTTACGAATAACACTGGAGCTTCCCAAGGCGAAGAGCTAGGACGTATGAAACCCTTTTCCAAGAGTTCCTGCAATTGCTTAGACAGTTCTTCTAGTTCAGTTGGAGCTAAACGATAAGGTGCTCGAGTTATGGGTGCTGCTCCTGGAGCGAGCTCGATCTGAAATTCAACTTGACGATGAGGCGGTAACCCAGGTAACTCTTCAGGAAACACTTGAGGAAAATCGCGTACCACAGGAATATCCTCAATCTTTTTCTCTTTCTTCGATGTATTCGTAACGAGTGCTAAAACAGCTGCGTGGCCCTTTCGTAAACACTTCTGAGCCTTCAAGAAAGAAATGATGCCACTCACGACACCACTCTTGTTGCCTTGAACTTCGAGAGGTTCTTTACCAGAACGGGGAATACGAATGATCTTTCCTTTGCAAAGAGTCTCTGCTCGGTGTTGAGGTAACCAATCCATACCAATGTCGATGTCGAAACCATCACAACTTTGAGGTCATTACTAGTATCACCCTGACCAATCACGAACACTCGACTCCTGGCACCATTGCCGTCGTTATTACCCCCGTTGTCTTCCCTAGTCCCCGTTTCCTTGGTTGTGGTTCTGATTCTGGTTCTGATTTGCAGGACGTGAGTTTCTACCATCTTTGGCTCCATGGCCAAGCTTGTTGCATCATTGACAATGAATTCGGTTGCGTCGCCCGCTGTGGTGCAAGTTACATCGTTTGCGCTTAGGGTGGTTTCCCTTGTATCCACCCTGCCCTTGAATACTAAATGTTGCTGATCAGGACTTTAGTTGTCATCGACCTTTCACTGCTGTGCCTGGGACGGAATTGTAGTCGAACCCTTGCTAGAGGTTCCATCCCACTTTCATCCATTGTTACTGAGGGTAGCAGAAGTAGTTGAAGTAGTAGTGGTAGTATCGCTGATACATTGAGGCAGCTTGTTCTGTCCCACTGCCTTGTCTGTGAGACGATGAGCAAGATGAGTAACATCTTGAATAGCAGCAAGATTAGCAGTCATCACATGGCTTTGAATTTCTGGTACTAAGCCTTTGAGGTACAGCTCAAAGCTCTTTATGGGAGGATCCACCATAGTTGGACACAAAATTGTCAGTTTGTTGGATCGTTATCGTGCACGCTTCTATCTCTGACCCCGTCATCTTCATGTTAAAGGACTCCACTTCCAACTTGTGGATGGCATCATAACTATTGTATTCACGTTTGATAGGTTCCTTAAAATCATTCCATGGGGTGGCATAGCAGCCGCCAGCCCCGGTATCGTAACTTGCGCGTTCCACCAAGTTTGCGCAGTGCCTTCGAGAATATCAGTGGCATATTTCACCTTACGCCTCGGGTCATTCTCACACTCGATGACCGATTCGAGTTCCTCGAACTAATGGAGGAGTCCAACAGCTCCTTCAGTGTCGCTGAAAGTAGTAGGACGACAGTCCATAAAAGTCTTGTATGTGCATACAGGTGGCTGAGCGTGTTGACTTGTCGTGTGCGTAAGAGTAATCAAAATTAAGCACAAGTGTTGAGTTACAAGAGTAGGATCTAAAGATCCTAGAGTAAGGGGTGATGGCAGGTTACACCTCCTGCCTGGGCAGCTGCGAGTGCTGCAGTGACTTGTTCAGTGATCGAAGCCGCCAACTGGGCTTGAGTTAGGTTAGCGCGTCCACACATGATCTTGACATCAGGGAGAACATGTGGGTGAGAGGTTCGCGAATAGTGCGAAGAGAGTGAGCACACAAGTATTCTCAAGCAATAACGTATAGTAAGTTCTGAAATCTAGGCATACCGCGAGCAAAGTTCTATGTAATTCTAGCAAGTAGGTAAGGTAACATGAATAGTAGTACCTAGGATGTTGAGCCTTGCACGTGGAGCGAAGCGTCGTTGTGGATCGTTGAGAGCACTGTTCTGGTTATAGTCTGGTTTTAACAAAATCGTTTTTCCTTTATTAAAACCGAGTTCTCTATAACCAATGGCTCTGATACCAATCTGTCACACCCCCAAAATCCACACGCGGAGTACCACCGCTTGGAGGCGTGACATGACCAGGATCAAGCCACCAATCATATTGAACATAAGTATATATATATCAAAAGTCATTCCTCAATACGATAGGTGTTTACAAAACCAAATATATACAAGTGTGTAGCGGAAGCATTAATGTAAAACCCAACATAAGTTTAAGTACAAAATGTTATAATGTTTAACAACACATTCACGATCCATGTCCACAACGACCGTGCCTCCCGTGCAAGCTCCGTAAGTACCTATGGTCCTGCAAGGCATGTAACAGAGAGTCAACAACTAGTTGAGCGAGTTCACAGTTGGTTATTTAGTTATTATGTTCGTTTCGTAAATCGTATGTAATAGCATCGCGGCCCTCTAGGCATGTTTGCGAAGATTAAAGTATAGTTCGCGGCCATTCCAGGCATGTTTGCGAAGATTGTTCTAGTATCGCGTTAGTCCTTGCTGCCAGTCCAGGCATGCGTGCGATGAATAGTGTTGACTAGTCGTATTTGTACGTGCCCTTCTTGATCCAAGGACCGTAGCGAGTGTGATTGTCCTACCCAAGGAGGACGAACATGCGTTAAGTTTTGTTGTCCTACCCAAGGAGGACGAGCATGCGTTAAGTTTTGTTGTCCTACCCAAGGAGGACGAGCATGCGTTAAGGTTTGTTGTCCTACCGGACGAACGTATGTATTCTACCCAAGGAGAATACACAGGATTTATATTGGCATCCTACCCATGGAGGATGGCGGTACATATCCTACCCAAGGAGAATATGTAGGTTCCATTTTAGTTTCTTAACCCATTCCCAAACCACCGGGAATCCCATGCCTTAGAAAGAGTGTGAACTCACCTGAGTTTGCTCGGTATGCTAAGTATGTGCTCAAAGTAAGTCAATCACGTCCTAAATTACGCACGTATAGAATAATCAGTTGGTGTTCAAGTTGCTCACGTATAAGCAGGTAGCACGTATTCACAATCATACAAGTCATGTCTAACGTCTAACAGCAGTTAAATATTCCAGTTAACACTTAACAGAATCCATTCAAATTACAGCACAGCTCGACGAAACACATATACGGCGAAACACATATGTTGGCGAAACAAGATATTGACGAAACACATTCTGTTTCGTCGAGGTGTCCCCTGGCGAAACAGAACTTCTGATTCGTCGACTACTCTTGGCGAAACACATTCTGTTTCGCCGAGAGTTCTGTTTCGTCGGACGTCAGTTTCGCAGACAACAGATGCAGCAGTTACGAATATACACAGAACCCTAATCATGCTAGCAGCCGTTATCAGTATCAGAAATCATATGAAGGTCAATGTGCAGAACGAATCATCACAACTCAATCATCCAAGAATCATTGTCTAGCATAAACCCTAGTTTTTGTGTATAACATATAAATTTAACATCCAACAATCATATCATTGAACCCTATCAAGATGCTAACTTGAATTCAGAATCAAATCATATTAACAACATTCAGAACCGAGCATTCGATCATATTCAGTTTCGCATAGAATTACGCATCCGATTAACCATGTATATCGCAATCAAGAACATCATACCCATATACT
Source organism: Helianthus tuberosus (assembly GCA_030545235.1). Classification (NCBI taxonomy): domain Eukaryota; kingdom Viridiplantae; phylum Streptophyta; class Magnoliopsida; order Asterales; family Asteraceae; genus Helianthus; species Helianthus tuberosus. Next base: position 78,873,005 of record CM060428.1, on the reverse strand, counting down.
CCTATATAATCCAGAAATCAAGTATATACACAAACATGAATCGAGCTATTACAGAAATATTAAACCGATTAACGAACACACACTAACCGGAATAAGAGAAATACGAATCGATCGCTAAGATATCTTCGGGAACCTCCAACTGCCGTCGCACAGGAGGGAAAGGGGCTCTAGGGTTTTGGTTGTTTGATAGCAGATGTAAAAACTAATGTTGTTTCACGTTTTAAACTCAAAATAGCGTGTTGGGCCCGAACTGGGCTTCGGTGAAACTGGGCTCGGCGAAACAGCCTGTTTCGTCGAGAAGATTGCTGACGAAACTGACCTGTTTCGTCGAGGTCAAACTTGGCGAATCTCACTTGTTTCGTCGAGTTGTTTTATGGTTTATAAGTCTAAGTTTTTTTTTTTCAAATAGTATGCAAGCTATCATATTACACATAACCATGCAAGTACACTACATTTTATCATATCACAAAGTGTACAGTTACGAAGTCAAACAGGTCAACTACTAAACAGTCAAAGTCAACGTGCATTAATGCGAATAGAGAATGCCGGAAATTCGAGTTGTCACAAAGTGCACGCTCCCAAACACTCCTAGCACGATTGAAATCCTTCTTAGCATACTTCATCCACACACTTTTGTTCCACCTTACTCTCCTAATAAGCGGTGATAATCAGTTCTGTTGGTCGGGTTTCAGCTTCTTGGCATTCCCTCGCTTCAGGCAGAATCTGTTAGGCAGTGATTTGCATCGGGGCTGGGGTTTTGTTTTTACCTAGTTTGTTGGGGAAGCTTTACCTCTGTTTCTTTCTAAGTGAGATATCCTAACAATGGCTCTCCCACGCGATTTGTCATAGCTTGATTGATGAACTCCTAGCAGATCTAAATCAATATGAGGTTTATTAATATCATATGGTTTCACCAGTTGATTCTTTGAAAGAAGACATTCTACAAATTTTAAAACAAATTAATAGGTAACAATGTAAGCAAAACTGTTAAAGTACAAATCTTAATTTAATAGGTTCATCTGAAGTAAAAAAAAATAACTAATGGATCGGTGCATTTTGCTATAAATCTAGTGCACATTATTTCAACACTTAACTAATGGATATGGAGCATGAAGGTGATGGACCTATTAAACTAATTCTTTATGTTATAGCTGATGAACCATATGAGATTAATAACCATAAAGACCAAAATTAACAATTTGCAAGACATAACTCAAAGCAACCTAGAAATTTTGGATCTGAAATATATTGTTTTGTACCTTAACACACATAGATTTCAGCAAAACCGTTAAAGTCTTCTATGTGTAATTTATAAATGAAAAATTAACCTTTGCTGTAAGAAAGCAACAATGACCCATGAAAACTATTAAAACAGGGGAGAGCTCTACAATTATCATTTACAAGCCCTAGGGTTAGGTTTCAAAAAAAATTTACAAAAGCAAATCTTTTTCCACAAAAACAAAAATGAAATTTCAATGGTTGCATCGCATATTAATGTTATCCAAAGAAAAAATCAACAAAACCCAAAGCTAAGACCATGTGTAGTGGGAGGGGGAAGATAATGCCCCACCCTTGGGCATTATCTGCCATGTGGCGGTCCAGTCAGCTTTTGGGCATTATCTTATAACGGGTGTAGTGGTATTAACTTTTGGGCATTACGAGGCATTATCTTATAACGGGCACAAATATCAGGGCAATTAATAGCATACCCAGGGAAACTTGGGTTAGATCCTTGAGCCAAACGGGTTTTACCGGTAATTTCACCGCCGTGCCTACGAGCGGGTGGGTTACCGGGTTTTCCCCGGAATTGGTGGTGGACTCGGGTTACTCTCGGAGTACTCCGTTTGGTCCAGTGGGTGCCCCAAGAATGCTCGGGTTTGATTCTGTTGCCGTTAAAAAAAATAGCATACCGAAGAATTAAACACCGGTCCATAAACACATAGTAACTCTGAAGTGAGTCACATATAAATTAACATCATAAGTGAAGAATTTGAAGATGATTTCCTTTTTATTAACAAAAAAAAAAACTTTGTATAAAAAATCATCGTTTTATTTAGACTCTGAATTTATAGTGACAACGATTTTCTATCAACCAATTTGAAAACATAGCAGCATGGCCATGAACAATTACTCTCAATCATATTCAATAAAAAAAATTTTAGAACCTATTTCACTATTCTTAAAAGGGTTATTAGATTTTATCACACTCAACTATTGGCTATTGGCCACTGCCACCCTTAACTATCACTTTGACGCCCGTCACCCCAAACTTAACACTTAGTGTGTTCTGTCACCACGTCGTTAACTGATCACTAACTTTTGATCCTGTTACTACACTTTTTGGGGTGTCATAGGGATCTTGGGAAGGTTTTATGGATCTTAGGACAACCCCAAAAGTATAGTAATAGGATCAAAAGTTAGTGATCTGGTGACAGAACACACTGAGTGTTAAATTGGGGTTGACAGGCGTCAAAGTGATAGTTGGGGGTGGCAGCGGCCAATGGCCAATAGTTAAGGGTGATAAAATCCAATAACCCTTCTTAAAAATCAGGATCCATATATGGTTAATGTTAATCCTAAACTCAACTTATCTATTCTTTCTACATCATATATCGTAAAACAGAAACCAATTTCTAGCAAAAAGGACAACTTGCCTTGAAACTGTCGTCCATACCTTTAATCTCCAAAATCATCCTATATGCTCCTTCAATCCTAGAGCAAAATCCAAGTGCACGCCAAAAACATATTCAACCGATTAAATAGATCGAAATCATCACATCAAAAAGAAGATACAAATAACAGTGGTGGCTGAAAGTTGACCGGTGGAGCCCTAAAACCAATTGCACATAAATAGTCTTGAGTGATTAAAAAAAACTAACCGCATTTGAGCTTTAGTTGTCCTTCTTAATGGTCCTTCTCTTCGCTATACCTCTAAAAGTTGTAGGGGAATTTAAGAGCTCTACATTAATACCAAAACCAATATCAAGACTCAATTTCATCATTTAAGTACACAAAATGACATAAGAGTAATATTTAAAACTACTTCCTGTAAATAAGTAAGAATGGAGGAACTCAAACCTTGGCTAACAGGAGGAGCGTAGTGAGTGCAAATGGTCAAAAAAAATGTTTAAAACTTGAAGCTTACCAGGGCAAAAAACAACTGTAAAGAGTTCCTATCGGCGATTGATAGAAGAACAGCAAGCAAATCGAAATTTAGTGAAGCTCAATTTATGAACACAAATCAGCCATGGAATCCTACCTACGTACACATTCAAGTATTAGCCTAAAATGTGCTGTTATAACACTTAATTGAAGCAAAAAAGCACACTCAAGTCTGAGAAAGTATATTTACCCCTAAAAAACTCCTTAAAAACAACTCAATCTACCCTCACCAAAAAGTGCTTTAAAAACTACTTGGTGTAAATTTACTCAAACATAGGCAACAGAGCACCCAAAAAATCAAGCCAAAGAGCACATAATAAAAAACCTGACAAATCGAATATCCACAACGAAAATAAAAAACTTGTGGTTTGAAACGGAAGTTAACCTTATGATCATAATCGGAACCGAACACCAGCCATTCGAGTAGAAGAACGGAGACGAAGTGTGCTGCAACAGCGAAGGATCTGAGGGTGGGCCGTTTCGGGCTCGCCGGCCATTGCGATTCCGGCCGACCATAGTCGGATCGGGATAGAGAGAGGCTCGCCGCAGCAAAATCAGGTTTTTGGCGAAAATGTTGTGGGGAAAGGGTTAAAGGAGTGTGGAGAGGTGGTCGGATATGGTGGTGCCGGAGATGGATGATGGAGGTGTTAGGGTTTCTGAGATTATGAGGGCATCGACCTCAAAAAAGGAAGTGAAAAAGAGAGATCGAACTGATGCCTTTTCTATTGAATCGGGCTAGGTAAGTCACAAACCAGTGACCCAGAACCAAAGAGATATCATTTCATCAGCAACATATGTATATAAACAATGAGAAGAGTACTGTTGATACTATTCATTAGCTTTGTTTTTTAATATATGTATAATATAATAATAACTAGAATTACGACCCGTCGCAATGCGGCGGAGATTCTTTAGTTATAACTAAGTCGATTTAGGACGCACACGTTATGTTGAACCTGTCAAACAGGAAAAAAATAGACGATGTAAAAACGTTCACCCACACACGTACGTTGCGTCGTGTTAACTCGCACAATTTAGACCGAAACGTGAAAACGCTAAACCAAAGACGCACGTTGCGATGTTTTAAGTCACAAAATTTAGAACGAAGCATAAAGCGAAAAATTTGCGAAAACTGAAAGCTATAAAGGACCAAAGTTGAAAGTAAAAAAAGTTGTGAGGATAGATTGCAAAAGATAAAAGGTTTAATGTTAAAAGTAAAAAACAAATAGTTTTGGGTTAAAAGTAATTTATGAAATACTTTTAGATGAAAAGTAAAAAAAAATCTTTTTTTTTTTGAAAAACCCCCAAAGCCAAAGTTACAACAACCATATGCATAACTATTTTTTCTTTGAAAAACCACCAAAGCGAAGATTACAACATATAAGTAAAAAAATCAAAGTGATTAAATCGCAAAAGATGAAAACTTTTGAATTAGAAGTAAAAGAATCAAATTAATCAAAGGGGTTAAATTACCAAAGATTAAAACTTTAAACTTAAATTTTCAAAGATTAAAACTTTAGGGTTAAAAAGGAAAGAAAGATTAAAATTTTTTAACTTATATTGTCAAAGATTAAAATTGTAGGGTAAATTCTCAAAGATTAAAACTTTAGGGTTAAAAAGGAAACAAAGATTAGAAGTTTAAACTTAAATTGTCAAACATTAAAACTTTAAGGTTAAAAAGGAAAATTTCTATTTTTTTTAAGACTCCCAAAGCCAATTGTACAACTATCATATGCACAAATTAGTTGCTTATTAATAAGGTTTTAATAATAATATAATATATATAATTACTATTACTATTACTAGTACTACTATTACTATTATTTTTATTTTTATTTTTACTTTAAAAGCAATACATTTTGGGTCTAAAAAGTCCAATAAGGTTTATTTCGAGGGAAAAGGCCTCTCATTGAAATAAATATGTTATCTGTAAGGGAAATTGGTTTTTAATAAACCAACCTTTGCCAAATTGGTAATTAATAATCCCACCTACAGACTTGGTGTCTAATAATCCTACGTTTCATTATGTTGGTACTCAATAGACCTCCGTTAGTTTTTTTTAACTCAAGTTAGTTTTTAAGTTTTATTTATTACACAAACAGTCCCTGTAGTTATAATTTACTAGTTTTAAGTTTTATTTATTACACAAACAGTCCCTATAGTTATAAAAAAATTCATAAAAATAAAAAAAATTCAAAAAAATTCAAAAAAATTCTAAAAAAATCAAAAAAATTCTAAAAAATTCTAAAAAAATCAAAAAAATTCTAAAAAAATCAAAAAATTCAAAAAAATAAAAAAAACTCTAAAAATCATACCGTTTCGACCCGGACCGTTTCGACCCGGACCGTTTCGACCCGTACCGTTTCGACCCGTACCGTTTCGACCCGGACCGTTTAGAACGCGTACCGTTTAGACCCGGACCGTTTTCGACGCGTACCGTTTAGACCCGGACCGTTTAGACCCGTACCGTTTCGACCCGTACCGTTTCGACCCGTACCGTTTCGACCCGTACCACCACCACCGCCACCACCACCGCCACCGCACCACCACCACCACCGCACCGCCACCACCACCACCACCACCACCACCGCCACCACCACCACCACCACCGCACCGCCACCACCACCACCACCGCCACCACCACCACCACCACAGCACCGCCACCACCGCCACCGTTTTCGAAACGGTCCGGTGGTGGTGGTGGCGGTGCTGTGGTGGTGGTGGTGGCGGCGGCGGTGCGGTGGTGGTGGTGGCGGTGCTGTGGTGGTGGTGGTGGTGGCGGTGCGGTGGTGGTGGTGGTGGTGGTGGTGCGGTGGCGGTGGTGGTGGCGGTGCTGTGGTGGTGGTGGCGGTGGTGGTGGTGGTGGCGGTGCGGTGGTGGTGGTGGCGGTGCGGTGGTGGTGGTGGTGGTGGCGGTGCTGTGGTGGTGGTGGTGGTGGCGGTGCGGTGGTGGTGGTGGTGGTGGTACGCGTCGAAACGGTACGCGTCGAAACGGTCCGGGTCTAAACGGTTCGCGTCTAAACGGTCCGGGTCTAAACGGTCCGGGTCTAAACGGTACGCGTCGAAAACGGTCCGGGTCTAAACGGTACGCGTTCTAAACGGTCCGGGTCTAAACGGTACGGGTCGAAAACGGTCCGGGTCTAAACGGTACGCGTTCTAAACGGTCCGGGTCGAAACGGTACGGGTCGAAACGGTCCGGGTCGAAACGGTCCGGGTCGAAACGGTATGATTTTTTGAGTTTTTTTTATTTTTTTGAATTTTTATGATTTTTTTGATTTTTTTTAGAATTTTTTTGATTTTTTTAGAATTTTTTTGAATTTTTTTGATTTTTTTGAATTTTTTTGAATTTTTTTGAATTTTATGAATTTTTTTATAACTACAGGGACTGTTTGTGTAATAAATAAAACTTAAAACTAGTAAATTATAACTACAGGGACTGTTTGTGTAATAAATAAAACTTAAAAACTAACTTGAGTTAAAAAAAACTAACGGAGGTCTATTGAGTACCAACATAATGAAACGTAGGATTATTAGACACCAAGTCTGTAGGTGGGATTATTAATTACCAATTTGGCAAAGGTTGGTTTATTAAAAACCAATTTCCCTATATGTAAAAGATTAAGTTTCACCAAATTTGACTTCTTTAAAATAAAACACAACCCCTATCAACAACCACTACCTCTACTTTCTGCAATATATGTTGTATAGTTCATTAGTTGCTTTATCTTCTAGAATACTTGATGTATTGATACAGTTAATATTAGTGTATACAGTTAGTTTTATCACTGTATGTACACTCTATGTATAAAGTGGTTAGTTGAGGAGATTAGGTGGTTATTTCAGTTCTCTATATATAGATCTTGTGTTGTTGATCTTTACCTTGGAAATTACCAAGTTCCCGGCTTACCTGAGGACATATGACCATAGGGGAAGGATCTACTAAAAAGTAGATTTTGCCTAAGTAGCCTAAGAAGTATTGTGATGATGACATGTGTCACTCATAATAACTAGGAATAAAGGGCATTTTGGTTCTTATAAATATGAGTAAAAATGACACGTGTCACCCCTTTTGTTTTATAAAAATACAACAAAAAAATCTAGTACAAAAAAAATTAGCACAAAAAATCTAGTACAAAAAAATATAGCACAAAAAATGTAGTACAAAAAATATAGCACAAAAAAATATAGCACAAAAAAATCTAGTACAAAAAAATATATCACAAAAAAAATTCAGCAAAAAATGTAGTACAAAAAAAATCCAGCACAAAAAATTGAGGAAAAAAAATGAAGACAAAAAAATTCAGCACAAAAAATGTAGCATAAAAATATAATACAAAAATCCAGCACAAAAAATGTTATACAACATAGAAATACAACACATTTTAGTGAGTTTTTTTTAGTCTTCATATTTTATATAGCAATATGGTACTCAAATTAAAGATAAAAAGACGCTCGATTTTACGGTGAAATTTTTATGAAAAAATAATGCCGTATAAAAAAGTTATGAACGTTTAAAAAACGGGGGTAGAATATGCATGTGCCTTGCATGTGGAGAGAGAAAATCCATAAATAGGATTTTCCCAATATACCCTTGCACTCTCCTTTCTCCTACACTTTCATCTTAACCATTGATTTGAAAAATGAATGGTTAAGATTCATTATCATCCTACTTAGGCAAAATAAACTTTTTATTTGATCTTACCCCTATAACCATATTCACGGCAATGGTCTATTCAGCTTGTATAAAAACAAATGAGTATATCGATCTCGATTTATGCATGACATAGTTAGAGGCAAATGATAAAATGAAAAATCTTATGTGTACATAGTTTGGGGAGCAAAAACTGTGTTCCCTCGAATTGAGGTTGAAAAAATTTATTTGGTTCTTTGAAAAATCATAGTTTAGTTCTAATGTATTAACCTCCTTCAATTTATTCATAGATTTAGATTGTTGGTGCAATAATATTGCCTTTTAATCATATTAAGTTATCTAACACATGAGTTCTTTAAAAAGTTTGAAAAATGGACAAAAAGTGATTGCGCGCCAGAGTGGTCCATCCTAGCCTGTACAAAAATGACCCATTTCAACCCATTAACCGTACTGCTCATCTTGCCAATATATATATATATGTGTGTATATATATAATTAGACACATCATCCACATGCATAACTCTTTATATGGAATCTGGACCCTAAATCTGCATTGATGAACAGATGTGATCCGGAAGAAATCCTTCTAAAGATGGATCGCATGCATACTGAGACCCGAAGGTACTTAGAGAGATAAGGTATACGTGTTGACCGAGGTTATGAAAGTTACAGCTGGCATGAGATGGGAATAATTGGATCATAAAGATAGTCCTTTTGTCCCCAAGAAAATACTTGTTGCCTCTAACAAGTATTGGGTTGGCAATGACACATCAAGTATGTGTTGATTAAAGTATCTTCATTCTAGTTAATAAAGCTACTACATTATCCCACGACCCATTACATAGAGGAAAATAAAGATTGTCGTCTATAGGTTCAAATCGGAACTTAAAGTGCCTATCCTTCGCGCAGGGAGGGTGGGGTGGGTATAATGTAGATGGTCAATTCACAACTTATTTTGATGTGTTTCTGAAACCCTTTATGTAACACCTCGAAAATTCACGTCCTATAATGTGTTGACACGTGTAATATGTTTGAACGTGTGAAAGAATGTTATAAAGGGACTAAAGTTGACAAACTTGAAAAGTATATGAAAATACGAGTTCTAAATGTCAACAGTGAATAAATATATCGTACATTAACCCTACGTGATGTTTATAGCATCAAACGAATAAATCATGGATCATGCGAAGCTAAAAGTGAGAGATTACAAACTACAGGGGTTAAATGTGTCAACATGTTTAAGTTATACCTCTGAGTGACCTTTTGACAAACCCAAAGCTTTGTAACGGTTAATTATGCTCACTAAAATGCACGATATAAATTTCGTAAAGTTTCGTTATCGTATGAGAAAATTATGATCAAATTCGTGTGCGAAGGGTTAAAGCGTCAACGTTGAAAGTTAGGACTTTTCGGGTAACAATAAAGTTAACCGGGGATTAACAAAGTGGGTATATGTTTTAAAGCCCTTATAAATCAATTATGAGGGTTCATAATGCAAGAAAGGAAGTCTAGGCAAAGTTTGAAGGGGCAAGGATCAAAACATAAAAATCTAAAACTTGGATTTGAGTCAGACAAGGCATCGCGCGACGCGAGGCCCAAGGGGGGGTTCCTTCGCGTCACGCCTAGGGCCATCTGTTGCGAATTCTTTGCTTCCTTGTCTGCCATAGCCTTTATGCTCGACCTTTAACCGAATTTCCTCATCTTGGACGACCCCTAGGCACCCCCTAAGCACTAGGAACACTTGTTAATCAGTTGTGGTGAGATGTAGACTTGTGTGTCAACTTCTTATGGTGATTAAATCACTATATAAAGCCCTTAGTTTGCAACAAGTTCTTCACATCTTCTCTTGCACTTCCTGATCATTTCTGGAGCTCAAGACCCCTCTCAAGTGATCACAAATCGTTCATAGGACTCTTGTAAGTTTGCTTAACCTTCCTTAATTGAGTTTAGCTTAGTTATTTAGCTAAAAGTCAAACCGTCGTAATTAGGGTTTGACTTCGAGATTAATTAATAATGGCTCAGGAAAATCTCGAATTAAAAGTACCTTTAAGTAGGTAATTATGTGGGTAATAAACCCTCAAAAGGGTTCCCCCTGATTCACACTCTAAATAGGTCAAATGTCGGGTCAAACTTACTAATAAAAAGTCAACAGGATGTTTAAATTACAATTTATGCATAATTAGCAATGTAGAACATTTATAACCTGTGTGATCATTGATATAACTTGGTAATGAATGTAAGAATATGTCTAAACATGTTCAACCCGACAATTTTCAGTAGAGACCCGGTTCGGGACCGAAAGTCGCATAGTTTGACTTTCGCTTTGACTTTCAGTTCTGACCCGTTATGGTATGTTTTAGAAATGCCCTAGAGCTTTATTTGGTCCAGGTTACATGCTAGTATAACCCTCTGTGGTTATACACCTCGGATCATTAGTTATCCAATTAATATGCATGATTCCGTTAATTGCTCATATGTTGACCATTATGCCCTTTTCACTTTAAAACGTAATTTTTGGAAATGTAAAAGAGTAGAAACCTCACTTACTGACATTTAAACTTGCATACAAAATTTGACATCAGTTTGAGGTGTAGATTGAGAGTTATGCTCATTAGCGTACTTAAAAAGCCTTATGTTAATTAAACGGCGTAATTAGCGTATTGCCTAGTTAAGCCTACTTTTGGTATCAAAATTAATACCCACTGATGTAATATATTATTTTGGGATTTTTGAAGATTTTTAATTAATTTTAGGCTGAGCATAACTCATAGTCGTAGGCTTAATCCGGTAATTGTCGGTTTTGCCCTTACAGGCTATAAAATGAGTTTTATATATCTAAACGACTCCAAACCTTTTGCTACTGATTACTTATGATAAATAAATTATTTTAAACCTCCTGGAATAATAAAAATATCAGATTTATGTATAGAACCCGGAAACGGCTTCTAATCACCCTTTTTAGCGTTTTTAACGCATAGTATGTACTAAAACCATTTTTAAACATACAAGGGTGATACCTACTGATATTTGAGGTAAATTATAATATTTTAACACTAGACAAAAGTTGTTAAACTCAGACTTCAGTTTTGAGCTTTACGGCTTATGTGAAATTACCAAAATGCCCCTGCGGTGCATAGCTTGGTTATAATTGCTAAATTTCACATATATACAATACCCTACTGATATAACTTAGCAAATTGATTATCTTTGCTGATTACATCAGACCGGTAACTCAGAATATTTCTTAAACTCTTTTATAACTGTTAGTACAGTATGTCTATCGCCTCCGTCATCTCAAGACTGTAGCAGAAATAGATTAAGTTTAGTGTTTATAGTGTTATATTTTAGTAAAAGGCAAGGTGGCATTTGTGTAAATAATGAGATATCTCATTATGTCCCTTGGCCTATAAATAGAGAACTTAGGGTTCTCATTTAGGACTTTTGGAAGACTTTTGACACTTTTGCTCATTTGCTACATTTGAGAGCTCTAGTTCTAGAGAGAGAAACTAGAGAGAGAAAGTGTCTAGGTGATTCACGGTTCCTGTAACGATTTCAAATCTTTGAATAGAATCACAGATTGATTACGTCTCGTGTGTTCGGTCTCACTCGTACACGGATTCCGCACGTCGTACGAGTCGGTTCGCAATCGTTCAAAGTCAAACCGGTCCTAACAAGTGGTATCAGAGCAGGAGCTCGATTGCTCGGATCATTCACACGATTTCGCACTTGAATTCAGCAGATTCAGATCGAAATTTCACTCAGATTTGTCTAAGTTCTTCATTTTTCTTCTCTGTCACGTTTTCAACAGAAAAACGCAAAATTAACAAGGATTTTACGGTTAAAAATTGATAATTTTTGGATATGTTGTGCGTATATGCATGATTTACAATCCTACAAAATTTGAGATTCAAACTCATAGTCATTTGTGAGAAAATTGGAAATTTGTGGTTCGAAAAAAGTTGAACTGTTGCTGTTGTTCTTGATGTCACACGCACGCATGACCTATCCGTGCGGATAAGTTGCACGCACGGATAACTAATCCGCTTTGACCTTCGTTGACCTATCCGCATGAAAACTTGTACGCACGGATAGCATTTTTAATCCGTGTTGACCTGTTGACTCTGTCACACGCACGGATAGCATTACGTGTCACAATTTCTCACCCGTTTAAGTCATTTAGTCAACATATTCTCTCAATAATTCAGTTGCTGTCTTTAATCATCACGTGATTACATTAGAATTTTGTCAGCATCGTTTATAAATGACAGATTGCATGTGATAGTGATAATGTTTGTCGGATATTGATTGATTATCAGCATATCACGTGATCATTCTGAATTCAGCGAACATGTGATCAGTCTGCATTCGGCCATTGTTAAATACATGTGATTGTTTCAGAGCTTAAAAGTCAAGAGCATGTGATATTGTTTGTTGGTCGAATAGGAGTTGTGTCACACGTGCGGATAACATACATAATACGGATCTCCCACCCGCGCGGATTCCCACCCGTGCGTATAGCATCATTCCCCACCCGTACGCATCACCTTGGTCACACGGATCCCCACCCGTGCGTATAGCATCATTTCCCACACGCACGGATTACTTTCAGCCATCCGTGTTGACTTGTTGACTTGCCATACTCACGGACAACTTGTACGCGCGGATAACATCCCCACCCGTGCGGATAACATCATCTGGAACCTCATGCGCACGGACAACTTCACTGTGCGGATAACAATACGTGTCTCAACATCACCCGATCAAGCAACTTAGTTAACATGTGCATGTGAACATTAAAGTGCTTGTCAGCATCGTTACATGTGATCATAGTCTGCATGTTTTGATAAAAGGTGATAACATATCTTGGTCCAATGAGAATCTATATGTGACTGTCATTAGCATGTGATTTTGCCTTGAAGTCAAAGAGCCAACCGATTAACTCAAAGATTTTTCGTTTAGTATATTGGTTTGTGTCAAAGAAGTCAACTTCATACGCACGGATCCCCACCCGTACGCATCACCACCCGTACGCATCACCTTAGTCACACGGATCCTCATCCGCACGGATCTCCATCCGGATTGCAATCTCATCCGAACGGACAACGTTATCACGCGATTATTTTCACTATTGACTTGTGTCGACTCACTCGTTCGAGTACTCGTCCGATTCATTTGTTTGATATTGTTTAAACTCATTGTGTTTGTTTGTGTGTGATTCAGGTAATTCAAGATGGCTAAAACGTTTGATGAACAGGAAAATGATAATCTTAAAGATTTAAACGTTTGGATTTCTGATTCTTGGATTGATAAGAAAAACAAGAAGGACGTTTGGATTAAAAGATCCGAAAATTTCCTATGCATGAAACATGAATCATTGGAGAAGTTGGATAAACGATTTGATGAGTTGAATGATAAGTTAGATAAATATGAAATAAGGGTTTCAAATGCTGAAAAAATTTCAAAATTTGCTGATGCATTACCTTTAGAATGGGATGAATTTTTAAGTGAACTAAAAAGGGATGCTAGTTTCTCAAAGCTTCATTATAGAGAATTCATCAATAAACTTAGATCACATGAGTTTGATAAAGAAACAAGAAAAGTAGAGTTGATGAATGAAATAAAAAGGGACTTAGAAAAAATAAATTTGGATGTGATCATTGAAATGAGAAAAAGAGTCTCTGTGTGTCTTGCTGCAAAAAATGTCATGAAATATGATATTAAGAGAGGTTGTTTTATTGATGAATATGCAAACCCTCTTGATTTTGTTAAAATTTTTTGTGCAGGAACATTCAAGATGGAAACAAAGAAAGAAGCTGATGTTGAAAAGATGAATGAAAAATGCTCAAAATGTGATAAACTTGGAGCAGACAATGCCAAATTCTTGAGTGATGTGGAGAATTTGACATTGGAAAACAAAGCTTTGAAAAATGGGAAGAAAGCTAATGATGAACAGATTCTGGAGTTGCGCTTGAACTGTGAAAAACTAAAATCTGAAAATATCAAACTGTTGAGTGATATGGACAGTTTGACATTGGATAACAAGATTTTGAAAGAAAAAGAAAAAGAGTTTGAAAATGAAAAATTAAAAGTTGAAAATGATTTCAAAAGTCAGTTAAAGATTTTAGAAGATGAGAGAGATATTTTTGGTAAAAATAATCTCGAAAAACAATGTGAGATAAATTCTCATCTTGAGAAAATCATTCGACTTGAAAAAGAAGCCGAATGTAATAGAAAGAAAATTGCTGATTTAGAAAACAAGTTGAAAAGTTTTGTGACTTCTGCATCATATGTTTGTCCAAAACCGATCAATTCTGTTCCAATAAGTGACAAAATCACAAATTTTGACAAAGTCAAAATTGAAGATTGTGATGATAAAGCTGATGATGAAATAGAAAAAGAAAAGAAAAGAAAAATATTTTTAGATTTACAAGAAAAATTTAAAAATACGGTTTTGCAATCTACCGAAACAGGTGAATGTTCTAAGCAAAAACCTGTTAAGAAGAGTGTAGAACAGAAACAAAAAGTTAAAAATTCGAAAAATTTTAAAAATGAAAATAAAAGCTCATCAGTTCAGTCATCCAATCATTATAAAAAATCACAAAAATTTGTAAATGAAAACTCACAAAATGTTGGTAATAAGTGGTGCAGGTTTGACCACAGTGCTCAAAAGACAAATCCAGCATTGAAGAGGAGAAATGATTATCACCAAGCCAAACAATGTTATGATCTGAAGGTTTGGACTGACAGAAGTGGATGGTACGATAACAGAGTGTGCTACACCTGTGGTGTGAGAGGACACATTGCTGTTAACTGTCAGAATTGGAGTTATGAGACAAGAAGATGCTATAATTGTCAAATCAGAGGACATATTGCCAAAGATTGCCCAAGGAGATCAATGGGAAGATCGAGGGTTGAATCTCAGAGAACGGTAAAGAAACCAGACACTGTCAAGCCCAAAGAACAGAAAGTGGAAGATAAGAAAGTAAAGCTTTCACAGGGGCAGAGAGACAGACAGAGGAAGAAGAGGAAGAAGGCGAGAGAGTATTTGGAGAAGATTTTGTCTTCGGGTTCACCGGTTGGTTCGAATAAAAGTTCTGATGAATCGATTCACTCGACGGCAAAGTCAAGAAAATCGAATTCTTCAGATGCAAATCTGAGGACAAACAAGAAGAAAAAGAAAGTTATTGGCGATGAATCTGGCTCATCCAAGTCAGACAAGCCAAGTTCGGGCAATGAATCTGATTCCACAAAATCAGATGAGCCACAAGTTGAGGTAAAAAAGGAAGAGACAGTTCCATCAATGAATGATGAGAACTTTCCACCATTACGAGCCGCAAACCTAAAATCAAAAGGTGTTGATGCTGGAAAAATGTTTAATAGCAATGTTAAACATATTTTTAGCAAGATGGCTGATGGAAAGGTAAAAGGGGCAAAAGAATTTTATGAAGAAAAGAGAAATGTTCAAAACACACCCAAGACTGGTCAGGCTTGGGTACATAAATCTGTTGGTTGAATTTCTGACTTGCCGGAACTTCCAGGTTGGTAAGTGTGAAGCAGGTATCGACATCATTCTTGAGAAATTCACAGAATAGTAACTGTGATATTTTGTCTTACAAGTGGTTAATCAAGGACATTAAGTTGTACTTGATTTTCTACAAGTGATAGTGGTGTTTGACCTAATAATGTTAAATTTTCAAAATGGTTAAAAGAGAACAAGGTGATGAGATGACCCCGAACCCACAAGTCATGAGTAAACAAACTAATTTTTTCCGGAAAAACCATTCTAATTAACACAAACTTAAGTGTTTTGAAATCATTATGGGAAAATAGTTTGTTGTAAGGGGGAGTTCTGATTGAATATGCCGAAACCCTCACGGCTGAACAAACATGATTACTTTCACAAGATTGAAAAACGGTTTTCAAACTGTCGAAAATCAATGGGTTGTAAATCATGGGGGCACGTTATATTTTTCTGCAAATCAGTGCATGTGAAGCAGAAAATGGATGGCGAGACAAAGCTATCAGTATTGGTTGTCAAATTTTCTTTAAATAGTTTTGCATTTTAGGGGGAGTAAGAAATTGTCAGAAAATCCAAAAACATTAGAAAATTTGAAAAAGCCAAAAACATGATAAAATTCAAAAATTGAGTTTTTGCATAAAAAGAGGAAATGATAGTACATCAGTAGACAGTTACAGTACGCTAAAGAAATGGAAAGTTTAAATGTGTTAAACGATCTCACCGTGGATGTGTCGGTAGATTTTTATACATTTAGTAAACTTTTTCGGGATATAAACCTAAAATCTTTACTTACTTATTTCGTGGGGAACACTACTTGGATATATAGGTAACCCCTGAAATCTTGTTTGAAAGGTCTCATAATCTGATATACTAGGTCTTTATACTCAATGATGTCTGGGGTATTATTCCGGGACTTCTGCTGAACGGTAGTTCTGACCTAGTCCTTGGATAATACTTTCTGCAAATGCTTGAAACATAGCATAAACCCTCAGCATGCCGATGAAACAATAAAATTGATAGTCGCTGCTGTTGTAGCTAAAAGATCCTCTAAAGGGGACATTCCGAAAAGTCGAAGCTGATATCTCTCTGCGTATACGGAAGTATCGACCTGAGATCCCTCGGCCCTCGCATACCTAATTTATGTACAGATATCATTGTAGTATACTCACCTGTAAGACTGATTATTGGGATCTGGATACGGGAGTATATTCAAGAGGTGGGACACATGAATGAGTTTAAGTTCTTAATATACCTAATTAGTATCCTGAATTAGTTGAACTTTGTGTGAAAATTTAAGTGGATCAGTATATCGACAATCTAAGTGAATTGTTTAATTCTTAATATGTAACTAAGCTCAACGGTACTTGTGACTTGTCAGAAACTGATATGATCCTCTGACGCAAACTCAAACAAAAATATTGTCTGTAAATATGTTTGTACATATTTCGTTACTGCTTTATATTTTCAGAAAATACAAAAAGATTTTTGATTCTGCTTTATTTTCGACAACCAATGTCTGAGAACTGAGTTTCAAAATCTAAGTAAGCTGATCGTGTTTCTGAAAATAAAACAAGTTCATTAATTTGAAACTTGAAGTTTTAAAATCAAAACAGTTTGTGATATCTCCAAGGTCATTAATTTGGACTTGGATGATTAACTGTGAGGGATTTGGATGCTTATACTGTTAAAATCTGTAAAAGAGCTAGTTTCCGATCCGGTTCGTTGAAACTGCCAAATCTTTGAAGATTGTTGATAGGGGGAGAGTATCAAGTAATCCTGGATCTTGATTTAGAAAGTTTAATAGAGCCAGGTTACGATACCTGGAAATCTAAAAATGTTTTACTTATAAATGTATGAGTGTTGCAGATTCCAGACTACGATCCCGATAGCCGAGTCTAAGGGGGAGTCTGAAGACAAGCTCAACGCAAAGGGAAGCATGCATAGGAGCCAGGATACTTTTCCCGAAAGAGCTTGTAACTGGAAAGCCAGGTGTCGATCCCAAAGCACAGAAGCTTGACGACAGGGGGAGCCTGAAGAGTCTACCGAAAGGAAGAAGCTGAAGCTGAAGACAGATCCACGGGGATTCTGTTCGAGCTAAAGAGAGAGAAAGAAAAGAAGCTACGAGTCTGAATGTTTGAGATTGACTGCGGCAATATCCAAGGGGGAGTCTGTTAGTACAGTATGTCTATCGCCTCCGTCATCTCAAGACTGTAGCAGAAATAGATTAAGTTTAGTGCTTATAGTGTTATATTTTAGTAAAAGGCAAGGTGGCATTTGTGTAAATAATGAGATATCTCATTATGTCCCTTGGCCTATAAATAGAGAACTTAGGGTTCTCATTTAGGACTTTTGGAAGACTTTTGACACTTTTGCTCATTTGCTACATTTGAGAGCTTTATTTCTAGAGAGAGAAACTAGAGAGAGAAAGTGTCTAGGTGATTCACGGTTCCTGTAACGATTTCAGATCTTTGAATAGAATCACAGATTGATTACGTCTCGTGTGTTCGGTCTCACTCGTACACGGATTCCGCACGTCGTACGAGTCGGTTCGCAATCGGTCGAAGTCAAACCGGTCCTAACAATAACCTTATAAATGACCAAACTACCCCTACGGGGCATAGTTTGTGTTTAAATTCATTTCGAGCATAATAAATGATATCTTACTGATGTCACAACAAATTTGAAGCATATTAACTTAGGAAACCTGTAAATGGCTCTCATTATTACCCGTTACGCTTATTACGCGTTCGGTTCGGTTTATGTAACTAGTTTACATAAACTAGCCTAAACGGGTCAAACATTATCGGTTTTATCTCAAAATCCAGAATGTGTATAATATACCCATATTAAACAAGTCTTCAAACTTGTCGGGTCTAAATCACATTCTATCCGGTCTTCGCTTAATTATGCGTACAAACCGTATCTTTGAAACTAACCGGTCTAAGCCTAAGCTTAATTAAAGACCCATTAGGATTCTAATAGGTTATTATAAACCTTCGTTCCAGATTAGGAGTACCAGTAAAAGCTACTTGCATTTTGCTTATTGTGATTATTACATTGCTCAGGTAAATACTTTTAACTTATTTTCCCTATACGGGCTTGGGTTACGGTATATAGAATACCGCTTGACCGGGCATCAAATCTTCCATCGTTGGGTGGTTAATTGAATAATTTGATCGGCTCGTTTAAACAGTCTTGTTACTTAAAGCCTTTGGGGGGTTAATGACCATGTCCCGGATATCCTTGGCATCATTTTACGAAATGGCCACGACTTAAGCGCGGGGTGTAGACGTACACCCGTCAGTTCACAAAAGAATAATGTGGTGTGTCTATTGATCTTTAACCCGGACACGATCCGGGCTACTGAACGCACAAGGAACATGTAATTCGTTCACAAGATTATATATTTAAATAATTCTCCCAAGTTAAATAAAATGTTTATGCCACGTGCATCCAAATCAATTTTCAATCATTTTCCAAAATGAGTCAGTTGATTGTATTTACCAGTGTAAACTGACGTATTTTCCCAAAAAAAGATTAAATGCAGGTACTAAGCGTAATTGGCTGGGATTTCTCCGTAGCATCAATAGAAGTCTCGCAAGCTTAAGATGCCTAAAGTCTGTTGAACTATTGTTTCTATTTTAATTTCGATCCATCTGTGGATAAACAATCGACATTTGTGATATTTGATATTACAATATTATAATCGGTTGAAATTATATCTTTCATTTGCTTCCGCTGTGCATATTAAATATTGTGTTGTTTAACTATTATGTTGCCAACCACGTCACGATACTCCCCACCGGGCCCACCGGTGACACGTGGAAATCAGGGTGTGACAGGTTGGTATCAGAGCCAACATTGAGTGAATTAAACACTAGCCTTTTGTGTTTAATCTCAATAACACAATTGCACATATCTAAACTTTCGAGTCTAGACATATAACATAGGACAAATTCCACCTTGTTTGTGTTGTCCTTTATTTTGCATATATTTTTGTTTTGTTATCTCATGCTATATTGATAGGATTAACAAAATGCCGCCAAGATTCTTTAGAAGAAGAGGACGTGGAAAGGGGCCAATCACCGCCCCCAATGACAACGAGGCAGGGCCTTCGAATGTGCGAGCCCTTCGACCACAGAGAGTGACGATCCCCGGCAGAACCGGAGGAACCTCTTTGAGCCGGCTAGACGGTCGGTTTCGCACAGTTCAACACCTCCTGTCCATAACCCTTACGGGCCACAGCCAGAGTATGAGCCCAACTACCCTCAACCGTCCTACATACCGTTACAGCGATCCTTATCGCATCATTCTTTTGGAGACCCTACACCTGTCTTCAGGGGCTGGTTTAACCCGGCCGATTTCATACCAGAACCAGCGGGTTTTAACCCACTGGGGCCAGATGACCATTTCTCAGGTGATCACGCGGACGATATGGACGAGGATACGGACCCCGTTGAGCCTGCCAGTGGTACACCAAACCACCTGATAGAGATCTCTGACGGATCTTCTTTCCACGGATCACCCTATGTTGGTCCAGATAGCTTTCAAGCTATGTTTACCAGGCACGAATGGTACTATACACCTCCTCGCCATTCACCTCCTCAGCAGCAGCAGCAGCAGCAACAGGATCCCTCTGAGGATCCAAGATTTGTGGCAGTCACGCCACCACCTCCACCACCACCAGTTCAACCGGCACCTCCGCAACCGCCTAGGCGTAGGAGAACCAGAGCGTGTATGTCTGCGCGAGCGGGAGACTTTCATTTTAGTTCTCCACACCAATCGAGTGGCAGCCATTACCCGCCACTTTAGGAGGACCCACAAATGGGTGGACCCTCACACCCAGTTGCACCGCAACCACCGCCTATGGGTTTTGATAACCCGATTTCGGCATACACGGGTTCCATGGCGTATAACCCGTTTGAACAGCCAGTGCACACCAACAACAACTACGCAGAAGCCGACCCATACTTGGTAGCGGCTAACTATAACGCCCAAGGACTGTATGGAGATCCATGGGGAATAGGGTACCCAACACATGGGTACCAAATACCTCCAAGACCTATTATCAGGCAACAATCGCAACCACCAAGGTTCTCCCCACCAGAGCGTGAAGAAATTCTGCAAAGGTTGGACCATGTAGAGCGAGAATTTCACAGGGAACGAAGGGAGCGACAAACTTTCTTCCAAGGATTGACAAGCTTGATCAAAGGGAAGAGCAAGAAGGACCACTGAATCCTTCCAATTGTTGTTGAGCCCCTGCGTGGGCCAGTCTTGCTGTATAAACCCCTGCGTGGGTATGTATGTTTGTTTGTTTTGACCCCTGCGTGGGTCTATCTTTCTGTTAACCCCTACGAGGGTATGTTATTGTTAAGTCCCTGCGTGGACTATTATGTTATTGTGTAAGTCCCTGCGTGGACTATTATGATGTTTGTTGTTAAGCCCCTGCGTGGGTAAATCCTTGTTTAAACCCCTACGTGGGTAAGTTTGTTATTTGAAAAGACCCGTTTAGGGCAGCGTGTAATATTTTAATAAATTAATGGAATGTAAGTTTATAAATTTCATGTTTGCCTTATGTGCATAAATAATTTATATATGAAATAAATGAATTAAAATCATTCCTTTCGAAATAATCTGCCTATGTAAAATTTTTAAATAAGAATCTTAAAGAGTGAAACCTAGCCTTCGGGTCATTATAAGGCCGGGCCAAGATGGTAAGACCTGTTTAAAAGATTCGTATCCCAGTTAACATCTGAAAACATGTTAACACTCCTGGCAGACGTGATTCGTTAAAATCACACACGTCATTTATATATAAGGATCTTTTCACAGATTCCTAACCCAACTTAATGATCTCTGAATCATGGGTTTAGGTCATCAATTAAGATGACCATATTTTTACCATACGTGGTAATATGGAGCCTACGAGCCCTGCTCATTTCCATATGAGCCAAAAGACAGTGGTAGCGATGACTCCCTGTCAGATAAAGGTAATGAACTAGGTTCAAACCTTCATGCTTTGATTCTCTGAAATCATAGCTTATAATTTATAAATGTCCTTGTGACTAGGCCTATTGTGCCAGTATACCTTCATGTTTTGATTCTCTGGAATCATAGCTTATAAATTAAAATGTCCATGTGACTAGGCCTTTTGTGCCACAAATAAAACTGTTATTGTTTTATAATTAGGATAAATTATAATTGAAATCCTAAATAAAGATGATTAATAAATTAACCCAATATGGTCTCTGTTTACCATGGTTAATGAATTTCCCTAAGGGGCAATTCCATAATAAACTCCCAAATAAACTATTGTCCTTGTTTTCTGTAACAGTTCAATTAAAATGGCTAACTCAGACGAAATTAATAGCCATCCCGTGGAGAACATTGATAACGCCCGGATTAATTTAACGGGTGCTGAATTAAAAGCGTTGGTAGACGACGCAGTTACAAAGGCATTGGAGCGGCAGTACGAAGAGTAAAGTGGGACTCGGAGTAGGACCCTATCTACACCGCATACAAAGCCACCTTCCAAAAAGGATGAACCCAAGAAAGATGACGATCGACACTCCTCAAACCACCACAGTGCTCCATCTCAACACATTGTATTGAACCAAGGACCCCGTGAGAAGGGTTGCTCCTATAAATACTTCGTTTCATGCAAACCCCGGGACTTCACTGGGGAAAAAGGAGCCATTGACTGTATGACATGGCTAGATGAGATGGACACAATTGTGGATATCAGCGGGTGCGCTGAGAAGGATATTGTAAAGTTTGTGTCACAATCATTTAAAGGCGAAGCCTTGGCCTGGTGGAGGTCGCTGATCCAAGCCACCGGGAAGGTTCCCCTGTATAACATGTCTTGGGAACAATTTACTGCCCTTATCAGGGAAAATTACTGCCCTCAGCATGAGGTGGAGAAGATAGAGTCTGATTTTCTATCATTGGTGATGACAAACCTTGACTGTCAAGCTTACCTCACGAGCTTCAACACGATGTCCCGGTTGGTTCCGTATCTGGTAACCCCGGAACCAAAAAGAATAGCTCGTTTTATCGGTGGTTTAGCCCCGGAAATCAAGGCAAGCGTAAAGGCTTCTCGGCCGGCTACGTTTAGGTCTGTAGCTGACATATCTTTATCCCTTACTTTGGATGCGGTCAGGCAAAGATCGCTGAGGAATAAGGAGGCTGAGAAGAGAAAACGTGAAGATGATAGTTCACGGAGGTCGAACAAGAAGCACCGTGGGAACGGTGACAACAAGAAAGGATCTGAGTCAAGGAAAGATGGGCACCAGTCTAGTGAGAAGCCCAAATGCAAGATTTGCAAGAAACAACACTTTGGAAAGTGCAGACTCGAGTCGAACTCACATACTCAGTCTAAAACCTATGCTTGTGGTATATGCAAGTCCAAGGACCACAAAACCTTGGATTGCAAAAAGGTGAAGCATGCAACTTGTTACAGTTGCAATGAAAAGGGGCACATTAAAACCAACTGCCCTAAATACGCCAAGAAGCCTGAAGAGGCCAAGAAGACCAATGCTAGGGTCTTCAGAATGGACGCTGATGTGTGTAAAATGCAACATATAAATTACATCAAATAAGGCATAAAACTAACCCTTTTTTAAGTACTAATATTGGAAAAAGAGTGTTTTTGTCTTCCTTTTGTATTTTCAGGATTAAATGAGCTCAAAAACGCAAAAGAAGCAAAAAGACAGCTAAATCCAACATAAATACAAGAAAAGGAACATTAGTGGACTGCCCGACCCCTCAACGGCACCTTCCAAAGCAAATTAGAGAAGTCAGAAGACTGAACACGCCCCGTGCTCAGCCAGCACGGGGCCGTGCCCAAGAAGCAGCAGAAAAGACAAACCTATAGAAGCTTCTATTACCCACCACGGGCCGTGCCCAGCGGACACGGGGGCGTGTCGAAAGTACAGCAGGCGCATTTATTGTAATTGCGAATTACAATTAATGAGGAGAGAGAGTGTCAGACAGGCACGGGGCCGTGCCCAGCGGACACGGGGCCGTGCCCAGCTCTCTGTTCAGCCTATAAATAGGAGTGCTTGGATTCATTTCAACTCATCCCTTGGCACACCACCTCTCTCACACTTCATCCACCACCCACCACCATCACAACACCATCATCCACCACCATCATCCATTGTCCATCGTAGAGTGTGTGAGTCGTCTCGGGATCCAAGATTGATCGTAAGAGTTCTTGACAATCAAGGCCATGTTTGCCTAAGTCTCTTACATCACTTGGTGAAGACAAAGTGTCTAGTATAATACTTTTTATTTCTAATCTTTTGCACTTTTTATTTGGTTTTGTATTAATGACTTTAATAACTAGTTACTTATGTTGAAGGTGATCTTTCCTTATTGTTTGTCCGTGGTGTCTTGGCATTATTTTACTGTCTATATAAAATAAAGGATTTTCACCATTCATATCTCCACGGTCTATATGGAGGTATGTTGGCTACCTGGTCGGGGGTTAAGGGAACGGTTTGGTAAAGGTCTTGCCATTGTTCAGCGTTTAGAGGTCCTGCAATGGACCTGGGTTAAATTTAGTATGACCTCCTTCAATGCTTCACGGTATTGGATGGCGGGGGTCCAAACTCTTTGACCCCCTCATAAGTTAACTACTATTAATACTATAACCCGGCTATTTAGGACTGTATCCCTGCTGACTCAGACTACTTAGCCGAGGGTAACGTCACCGCCAAAAGCGGGGCCTACCACAATACTGCATTAATAACTTAATTCATTATCTTCCAATAATCCACCCTTTTAGGATTGTATCCTTGCTGACTCAAACTACTGGGGTGAGGGTAACGTCACCTTCAAAAGAGGGGCCTACTACAATAACTAAGATAATCTCTTAATTATGTGCAAAAGTGCGGAAATAATCAAAGGTTATACTAGATACAAGTCGGAACCAAGTGATTCATCTTGTCTATCTGTTTTTTATTTTATTTTTATTTTCAGCATTTTAGTTAGTTTTTATTTTTAGCTTAAAACATTTTTCTAAACTTTTATTTTGGTTAGACGTTGAGGATAAACCGGTATTAAAAGCTCTTGTGTCCTTGGACGACCTCGGTATCTTACCAACGCTATACTACGCTCAACGATGGGTGCACTTGCCCATATGTGTGTATAGTGTTAGCAAAATATCGTGTTTTATAAATTTAAAACTTGGCTAAAATAAGTGTTAAAAAGGGCTTAAAATATACACCTAATATATATAACACTTCACGCACATCAAGTTTTTGGCGCCGCTGCCGGGGACACAAGGATTTTAAGAAAGCTTAAAATCGACGGCCTAATCAGTTTTTCAAAACATTTTTAAAAGCGCGCACATTTTTCTGCATTTTAGTTTAGATTTGCATTCACAGTAGCCTGTACACGGGGCCGTGTTCACTGAACACGGGGCCGTGTTGCACATCTTCATAAAAACACCCAGTAACAGTAACTTGAACACGGGCCGTGCTCACTGAACACGCCCCGTGCTCAACGAAATCAGTAAATTTAATTAAAATGCCCAGATACCGTGCTCACTGAACACGGGGCCGTGCTCACTGAACACGGGGCCGTGTCCAGCCTCTGTTTCCGTTTTTATTTTTGTTTTCTGATCTCGAGACTTGGTTGTGGTCTGCTGAGTGATTCTTATGGATCAATACTCAGGAGGTTACAACTACACCTATGATGAGGATGATTATAGGGGTAATTATTGCACTAATTGTCGTAATGCACGCTCGATTCAAAATAATCACTCATATCAACCATCCAATTCATACACCTACAATGAGGAGCCCAGGTACGAGCCGTCAACTTCATACACATCCTATGAAGACCAAAGGTATGAACCTCCTCCCTCATACTCATATTTTGAGGAACCAAGGTATGAGCCCTCATACTCATACTTTGAGGAACCAAGATATGAGCCACCACCTTCGTATGCTTATTATGAGGAACATTGGCGTGAACAACCCACCTCATATGAGTATTATGAAGAACAAAATTACGAACCTTATCCATCATATGCTTACAATGAAGACCAATGGTGCGAACCATCGACTTCATATGGGTATTATGAGGAACAAAGGGTCGAACAACCGGATTCAAGCTTAGGAAATGATGATTCTTTTTCTATAACCGAAGTGACCGATAGGATATTAGAACACATTAGAGTTATCGATCGATGTATAAAAGAAGCTCGCGCGAGGGAAGAGGAGTCCCGCGCAAGAGAAGAACTAAAAAAGGAAGAGATAACTAAAAGTGTTAAAATGGAAGAACAAATAAGTGAAAAACCGACACATGAGTTAAACAACGAAAAAGGTGAGTCCGACAACGTTAAAATCCAAGAAGAGTCTAATTTTGAAGAAATTAATCTCTTGACACCTTCTTTCGAAAATCATTGTTTAATACCCACTCATGCTAAGTTTTTAAAAGAGTTAAACACTAACACTAAAATTGACGAAACAGTAAGTGTTAAGTTAACTAATGATCAAACTTCACTAATAAAAGAAGACCCATTTGAAATTAACATTACACCGGTTCCATGTTTCTTTCAAAATTCGTTTATTAGTAATGTCACAATCGATAAAGATCTTTGTGTTAACATAATGCCTAACTACATTTTCGAAAAATTAAGTATTAGTGATTTTTCTCCACTTCAAATACCCATTTTTCTATCCAATCGGAAAGTAATAAAATCAATCGGTATAGTTGAAGATGTCTTGGTTCAAACAAATCAAATGGTAATTCCGACCGACTTTGTCATCCTCGATGACGCTCCTCTAGTGTTGGGAAGACCATTTGTGAAAACTCACAAAGCTTTGAAAAACCGGAAGTTCAACAATCTACCTCTTCAATTAGGGGCATTTAAAAGAAGTGTCGATCTCGAACGATCAATGAAATATCCATTCGGCAATAATGACCCCCTAATTGAAGATGAAGATGAACCACCTGATACAAGTGAAGAGATTGACCACTTTGTTGAAGAAGAGGTCGCCATAGAACAAACTTTTAAGGTTCTTGATCGAAACGAGCAACCAAATAAGGAGTCTCCTAAAGACCCACCACTTGAGCTCAAAGAACTTCCAAAAGGTTTGGAATATGCTTTTCTAGACAAAGATGGTAAGTTACCTGTAATAATTTCGTCTAAATTAGATAACTTAGAGAAAGAAAAATTAATTAATCTTTTGAAAAAACACAAAAATGCAATAGCTTGGAAACTTGTTGACATAAAAGGAATTAGTCCTTCTATGTGCACACACAAAATTTTGATGAATGATGACTACAAATCAGTCATACAACCACAACGTCGAGTAAATCCAAATGTTCAAGAAGTGGTTAAAAACGAAGTCATCAAGTTACTTGACGCCGGACTTATTTATCCTATCTCCGATAGTCCTTGGGTAAGTCCCGTCCAAGTAGTTCCAAAGAAAGGAGGTATGACGGTAATAACTAACGAAAAGAATGAACTAATACCAACGAGAACCGTCACAGGATGGAGAGTATGTATAGATTATAGACGATTAAATGAAGCAACAAGAAAGGATCACTTTCCTTTACCCTTCATTGATCAAATGTTAGAAAGATTATCCGGTCATAAATTTTACTGTTTCTTGGATGGTTTTTCAGGTTACTTTCAAATCCCGATAGCACCCGAAGACCAAGAAAAGACAACTTTCACATGTCCCTATGGAACTTTTGCTTATCGACGCATGCCGTTTGGTCTATGTAATGCTCCAGCAACATTCCAACGTTGCATGGTAGCTATTTTCCATGACATGATAGAAAAAACAATGGAAGTCTTCATGGACGACTTTTCTATCTTTGGGGACTCATATGACCAATGCCTCGATAACCTTGAACGAATGCTATCCCGATGTGAGGAAACTAACCTCGCCCTTAATTGGGAAAAATGCCATTTCATGGTAACGGAGGGAATAGTACTCGGTCACAAGATCTCAAGCGAAGGAATGGAGGTGGATCGAGCCAAAATAGATACCATTTCTAGATTACCACCTCCATCCTCCGTACGAGCTATCAGAAGTTTCCTAGGGCATGCCGGATTTTATAGACGATTTATCAAAGACTTTTCAAAAATATCAAGGCCTCTAACGAAGTTACTTGAAAAAGATGCTCCTTTCATCTTTGACAAGGATTGCAATCAAGCATTTCTAACCCTAAAGGAAATGCTAGTCAATGCACCTATCATGATAGCGCCTGATTGGAAATTTCCTTTCGAAATCATGTGTGATGCCAGTGACTTTGCAGTTGGAGCTGTCTTGGGACAGAGAAAAGAAAAGCATTTCCACCCAATCTATTATGCTAGTAAAACACTTAACGATGCACAAGAAAATTACACAACAACTGAAAAAGAATTACTAGCTGTGGTATTTGCTTTTGATAAATTTCGTTCTTATCTTGTTTTTTCTAAAACTATAGTCTATACAGACCATGCAGCCATTCGATATCTCTTCAAGAAGCAAGACGCAAAACCACGTTTGATTAGGTGGATTCTACTCCTCCAAGAATTTGACATTGAAATCAAGGACAAAAGAGGAGCAGAAAATACCGCAACAGATCATCTTTCACGCTTAGAAGACCCAGCTTTAGAGGCAACCAGGGACGAGCAAATCAACGAAAAATTTCCAACTGAGTCCCTGGAAATGGTGGAATACAAGGAAGAACCATGGTACGCCGACTATGCTAACTACCTAGCTAGCGGTATAGTCGCAAAAGGATGGCCACATCATCAAAGAAAAAAAATTCTTTGCCAATGTGAAACACTACTTTTGGGAAGATCCATATCTTTTCAAAATGTGTGCCGACCAACTCGTCAGACAATGCGTACATGGTAGAGAAGCACGAAGAATTCTCCGCCATTGTCATGAAGGTCCATACGGAGGACATCATGGTGCTGCCAGTACCGCACGAAAGGTATTCGATTCAGGATTTTATTGGCCAACCATTTACAAAGACGCTCAAAGTCTTGTAAAGACATGTGATGCTTGCCAAAGAACAGGTAATATTTCTTCCAAAAACGAAATGCCACAAAATGGCATTCTTGTTTGTGAAATTTTTGATGTGTGGGGACTAGACTTTATGGGACCTTTCCCACCATCGAAAGGAAACAAATATATACTTGTGGCAGTAGATTATTTGTCTAAATGGGCCGAGGCCGAGGCACTTCCAACAAATGATGGAAGAGTCGTGGTAAGATTTCTGAAAAAATTATTCTCTCGTTTTGGCACACCTAAAGCTTTAATAAGTGATAGAGGTACCCATTTTTGCAACCATCAACTTGAAATTTTTTTAACAAGATATGGGGTCTATCACCGGGTTTCAACAGAATATCATCCTCAAACAAACGGACAAGCCGAAGTGACTAATAGAGGTTTAAAACGAATACTCGAAAAAACCGTAGGTTTAAATAAAAAAGAATGGGCTGATAAATTAGATGATGCTTTATGGGCTTTTCGAACTGCTTATAAAACAACAATAGGTACAACCCCATATAAGCTAGTTTATGGAAAAAGTTGTCATTTGCCAGTAGAAATTGCACACAAAGCCTACTGGGCAATCAAAAATGTAAACTTAGATCTAGAATTTGCTGGTAAAAATCGATTTTGTCAAATAAATGAATTAGACGAGCTTAGGAATTATGCATACTCAAACTCTGAAATTTATAAGGAAAGAATGAAAAATTTGCATGACAAACATATTAAACCTAATGAATTTCGGGTAGGGGATCTAGTTCTTTTGTTTAATTCACGACTTCGATTGTTTCCTGGTAAATTAAAGTCTAGGTGGTCAGGACCTTTTTCCATCACCCACATTTTTCCACACGGTGCAGTAGAAATTAAATCTCGAAATGGGCCACCATTTAAAGTCAATGGCCAACGGCTGAAACTCTATCAAGGATTTATTGAGGATGAGGAAGAAGAGATCTCGCTTCAAACGGTGGAAGAATAAAAACATCATGCCTGGTAAGTTACGAACGATTGAGACGACAAAATAAAGCGGTAAGTTTTCTAACCATGGCTTATGGGAAAAAGGGGCACTCACACGAGCACTAAAAAAAATAATCTCGCTCGGCACGAGGCCGTGTCCGCTGGACACGGGGCCGTGTTCGCGCTGCAGACGGGATAAAACCCCTTTTTCAAAACAGTTTCTTCATTCCACACGCCCGGTTTCCCCACAAAAGCTCTGGTTCCAGACGATTTTTCGCGAAATTTCGACGTCTCCTGTCGATCTAACAAAGTCAAGGTATGATTCTATCACTCTTAGTAGTTAGATTAGTTACTTGCATGTAGTTAAAACACCACAAATTTGGGGAAAAATCTAGGGTTCTTGAAGTTCATCCGGATCGAACCTAAAATTTTTGCCAAAATCTGTTTGCATTTAGTTAGATTAGTGTTAAGGAAAGTAAATACACTTAGATTGTTCAAAGATTCACCCGATTTCTTACAAAAACCCCAAACCCTTGTTCTTGAACCAAAAAAGATAAAATTGATGGGGTAAACGGGATATTTTGGGAAAACGGTGTTTAGGGTTTCATTTTCGGGGGAAACCGCACCTATTGGACCAAAAATTTTGAAGTTTTCAAAACCGGGTCGAAAAATGAAGTTTTTGAGTAACAGACCTCTGGACACGGGGCCGTGTCCGCTGGGCACGGGGTCGTGTCCAGCTCGCTGTTTGCAGTTTTGTCCGAAAATATTTCTGTTTCGTGCTAACTTTTGGTGTATTCTTGCAGATGGCCAGGAAGTTTACAAGATTCAACGCCAATGAGCTAGATGCAAGAGCTCGATACGAGCTTCTTCAAACAAGGCCGGAGGAACACCCGAGGCAGGCTTGCACAGAACTGCTAACCATGGTGAATCAAATTGACCGTTTCAACAACATTGTCACGGGACCACTCAGAGTTGCACTAACAACCCGACTCCGTTCCGTCCATGAATGCACCTTGGAATTCTACAGCACCTTTGCATTCACTTCAAGGTGTGACCCGTTCGATAACGACGGGGTGTTATTCCGGTGTGGCGGGACGAGGTATTCGATCTCCATGGCACAATTCGGGTCAATTATTGGGTTGTATGCGGAAGAGGATGCGGGAAACGAAGAAAATACAGGGGGATTGAGAGAGATTGAAGACAACGAGCGCCAAGCCATGTGGGCTCAGATTGGGGAAGGGTTCTACAATCCGAGCAGCACTAAGAGTACCAAGCTGAGGGATCCGCTATACAGATACATTCATAGGCTCCTCGGCTACTCTCTTAGCCAAAGGCATGACAGTGGTGGCGTCGTTGGGTTAAGAGATTTGCTTGTCCTCCATTGCATTCACAACCGCAGGCCGCTCGATGTTCCGTTCCTCATGCTCCGAAACATGCATCACAACCGCCTTGCTAGTGCACCAACCCCTATTTTCTTCGGGGGATGGGTGTACCGTCTCTTCAAGCACTTCGCCCACATTCCAAGGTCATTTGAGAGGAGCCCATGGTCGGGTACGGTGGATATTCACATATGCCGCTCAATGAACCTGATTTATGAGGCAGAAGACAGGACGGTAACCTTTCAAAGGATACAAGGTCATGCATGGAACCCGCAAGAAGCGCTTGTCCTCCCAGCTCCGCAACATCATCAGTACCACTACCAACCCCACGGTGATCCGGGCCAATCATCCTCCTCGGGAGGTGGTTTTCCTAATTTTCAAAGTTTGCATGATTTGTTACAGGAAAACCTCATGTGTACTCGGAACACCTATAACATGGCGAGCAACACCTACCACCGGGTCGGAGCTATTGAAAGAAACCTATCCGAGATACAAGACGATGTCGGATACATACGAGACCACATTGCACGCCATGGAGGGGATGATGACGATGATGATGATGATGATGCTATGGAGTAGGCGGGAGGAGCATAGGAGGAAGCGGTTGATTGATGACTCCCCAGGTTAACCCTTTGCAATCTTGAACAATTGATGGCCTGCGTGCCAAGTGTTAGACAATTTACTTTTCCTAACTACTTTCTGCATTTTATTTTTCTTTTTTCTTTTACTTTATGCTTGGAACAATTAACTATGGTAATTTAGGATGTTTGTGTTGCTTGGTGTGGTATTAAGTGATAAAACAGGTACAAACCGAGGCTTGGAATGCTAAGCCTCAGCACTTATAGGGCCAGGATGGAAAAAAAAACCGGAGGAAGAAACCTGTTTTTCAGGCTTTCAGACTATCCACACGGGGACGTGTCCAGCCAACACGCCCCCGTGCTCACCTCCTAGACCTGCTGTTTGGCTTCTGTCCTGCAGATTTTTTTCAGACACGTGGCCGTGTCCAGTGGACACGGGGCCGTGTCCACCTTCTGTAAGTTCTCGTTACTGGCACCTGAACACGGGGTCGTGCCCACTCAACACGGGGCCGTGTCCAGGCTGCCAGTAACACAAAATTTTTGCTTTTTACACCTATGTACACATCTAATCAACCTAAAAATTTATTTTTTGGGACACATTGAGGACAATGTGTAATTTAAGTGTGGGGGGGATGCTAAAACCTTGAATTTTTTGCAAGTCCTAAACACAAGCCTTACACAAAACTCTATTGGAACCGCTAATCACCCCAAATTTTTTCAAAAAATTTCATTTTTTTTACTTGTCTAGGTTTAACTCGGGAAATTCAAGTTCTCAAAAAGGTTATATTTTTACAAATTTACAACCAATAACGTAGTGATAAAAAGAACCAACATAAGAAAATTATGAAAATGCATGGCAAACTTAGTTAAAATTTGATTATATATACTTGATCACATAAAAACCCATTCCCCCAAAAAGTGAGTTTTGAGCCTTTATTGAGCACAATTACATATCATTAGAACTAGATGCTCATTTTTCGTTTCTTGTGTGAATAGCCACTTGGTTCTTACGACTCTAGAACTTGCCATGACGATACATTCCCGGTCCTTATCAACTTAAACCCGAGTAAGTAAATGATGGAGGCATTAGGACTAACCCTTTTTATTTCTACACCATTATTTTTCTTTTCTTTTACCACCTACCCAAAAAAAAAAAAAAAAAAAATCCCCCTAGTTAGCCCCTTTGAGCCTAAACCTTTTCATTTCATCACCTAAACCAAAAACCCTTTTACCCACCAAAACCTTTTTCATTTTTAACCCTTTGTTTTAGTAACAAGTTCGGTTTTTCGTATGAAAAAAAAAATGTGTGTTGTTGATGAAGCAAAAAAGAAAATAAACAAACAAGTTCATCAAAAATAACTTTGTTTGAATAAAAGCTTCATCAAAATAAAAAGTTACAAAAAATAGAAAGTCTTACGAAAACCGACACTTGTTACGCTTTTCGCCCTTTTTCTACTAACCACTAACCACTATCCCAACCACCTACCTTTAACCCAAGCCTAACCCTTAACCCACAAAGTCCTCTTGATATTTACAAATGTATAATAGTTAAAAAGGAGGAGGATTGATTGCTTGGCAAGCCTATGGTAGGAATAAGTTCCATGCCGCTCTCGAGTGATTCACTAAAAATACACCTTCGGCCGAGTGTGAGTGATTTCTCCCGTGAGGTATGTGAACTTGTATATAAATGGAATTTTAAAAAGGCATGTTATGCCCAAATAAGTAATTTCTCCTATGAAAAGTTCTAAATAAATCATTACGAATAGGATTGTAAATAGATAAAAATAAAACCAAAAAAAAAAGATCTTGGATATCCCGACACTCTACGACAAGCCCAAAACCTTCTCTTCTACCTATTCCATTTGGGAGTGTAAGCCACATATTAAAGAGTTTTGCTTGAGGACAAGCAAAAGTTCAAGTGTGGGGGTATTTGATGTGTGTAAAATGCAACATATAAATTACATCAAATAAGGCATAAAACTAACCCTTTTTAAGTACTAATATTGGAAAAAGAGTGTTTTTGTCTTCCTTTTGTATTTTCAGGATTAAATGAGCTCAAAAACGCAAAAGAAGCAAAAAGACAGCTAAATCCAACATAAATACAAGAAAAGGAACATTAGTGGACTGCCCGACCCCTCAACGGCACCTTCCAAAGCAAATTAGAGAAGTCAGAAGACTGAACACGCCCCGTGCTCAGCCAGCACGGGACCGTGCCCAAGAAGCAGCAGAAAAGACAAACCTATAGAAGCTTCTATTGCCCACCACGGGTCGTGCCCAGCGGACACGGGGGCGTGTCGAAAGTACAGCAGGCGCATTTATTGTAATTGCGAATTACAATTAATGAGGAGAGAGAGTGTCAGACAGGCACGGGGCCGTGCCCAGCGGACACGGGGCCGTGCCCAGCTCTCTGTTCAGCCTATAAATAGGAGTGCTTGGATTCATTTCAACTCATCCCTTGGCACACCACCTCTCTCACACTTCATCCACCACCCACCACCATCACAACACCATCATCCACCACCATCATCCATTGTCCATCGTAGAGTGTGTGAGTCGTCTCGGGATCCAAGATTGATCGTAAGAGTTCTTGACAATCAAGGCCATGTTTGCCTAAGTCTCTTACATCACTTGGTGAAGACAAAGTGTCTAGTATAATACTTTTTATTTCTAATCTTTTGCACTTTTTATTTGGTTTTGTATTAATGACTTTAATAACTAGTTACTTATGTTGAAGGTGATCTTTCCTTATCGTTTGTCCGTGGTGTCTTGGCATTATTTTACTGTCTATATAAAATAAAGGATTTTCACCATTCATATCTCCACGGTCTATATGGAGGTATGTTGGCTACCTGGTCGGGGGTTAAGGGAACGGTTTGGTAAAGGTCTTGCCATTGTTCAGCGTTTAGAGGTCCTGCAATGGACCTGGGTTAAATTTAGTATGACCTCCTTCAATGCTTCACGGTATTGGATGGCGGGGGTCCAAACTCTTTGACCCCCTCATAAGTTAACTACTATTAATACTATAACCCGGCTATTTAGGACTGTATCCCTGCTGACTCAGACTACTTAGCCGAGGGTAACGTCACCGCCAAAAGCGGGGCCTACCACAATACTGCATTAATAACTTAATTCATTATCTTCCAATAATCCACCCTTTTAGGATTGTATCCTTGCTGACTCAAACTACTGGGGTGAGGGTAACGTCACCTTCAAAAGAGGGGCCTACTACAATAACTAAGATAATCTCTTAATTATGTGCAAAAGTGCGGAAATAATCAAAGGTTATACTAGATACAAGTCGGAACCAAGTGATTCATCTTGTCTATCTGTTTTTTATTTTATTTTTATTTTCAGCATTTTAGTTAGTTTTTATTTTTAGCTTAAAACATTTTTCTAAACTTTTATTTTGGTTAGACGTTGAGGATAAACCGGTATTAAAAGCTCTTGTGTCCTTGGACGACCTCGGTATCTTACCAACGCTATACTACGCTCAACGATGGGTGCACTTGCCCATATGTGTGTATAGTGTTAGCAAAATATCGTGTTTTATAAATTTAAAACTTGGCTAAAATAAGTGTTAAAAAGGGCTTAAAATATACACCTAATATATATAACACTTCACGCACATCAACGCAAAGGAAGCGGTTCTAGACGACAACGTTATTACAGGTACTTTCCTTGTAAATGATGTCTATGCTAGAGTACTTTTTGATTCAGGCGCTGATAAGTCGTTCGTTGATAATAAGTTTTGTGAATTGTTGAAATTACCTGTCAAAACCTTAAGTGTGAATTATGAGGTGGAGTTAGCAGATGGCACACTAGAAACCGTCTCAACTGTGTTAGATGGATGTGTTATATCCATTAAGAACCATTCTTTTCCTCTGTCTCTACTTCCCTTTAAGTTGGCCGGTTTTGATATAGTTCTGGGTATGGACTGGTTATCACACAACCAGGCCCAAATTGTCTGTAACAAGAAACAAGTGGTAATAAAGACTCCGTCTGGTGAATCACTTACCATTCGGGGAGACACCCAGTATGGGCTACCTGAGCAAGTGACTATGCTCAAAGCTTCAAAATGTTTAAAGAAGGGTTGTGTCATCTACATGGCACAAGTGATTATTGATGAGCCTAAACCGAAGATAGAAGACATCCCCATCATTTCTGAGTACCCAGAAGTTTTTTCGGAAGAACTACTTGGTTTACCACCAGATAGGCAAGTGGAATTCAGAATTGATATCATCCCTGGAGCAGCACCTGTTGCTAGAGCACCTTACAGGTTGGCACCCACAGAAATGAAGGAATTAAGGACACAACTAGATGAATTACTAGCTAAAGGTTTCATAAAACCTAGTTTGTCTCCTTGGGGAGCACCGGTATTGTTTGTCAAGAAAAAGGATGGATCGATGCGTCTGTGCATCGATTATCGTGAGCTTAATAAGGTCACGATAAAGAATAGGTATCCTTTGCCCAGGATCGACGATTTGTTCGATCAATTGCAAGGGGCAAGTTATTTAACCATCAACTGAAGGTTAGAGGTGAAGACGTACACAAAACTGCATTTAGGACTCGTTATGGTCATTACGAGTTCCTGGTGATGCCTTTTGGGCTCACTAATGCACCTGCCGCGTTCATGGATCTCATGAATCGCGTTTGCAAGCCTTACTTAGACAAGTTCGTCATCGTTTTCATCGACGACATTCTTATCTACTCGAAGAATCAAGCTGACCACGAGAAACACCTTCGATGTATTCTCAAACTCCTGCATCATGAGAAACTCTACGCCAAATTTTCCAAGTGTGAATTTTGGCTTCGAGAAGTCCAATTCCTTGGACATGTGGTGAGTGAGCGTGGTATCCAAGTAGATCCCGCTAAGGTTGAAGCAGTTATGAACTGGCAGGAGCCAAAGACGCCTACAGAGATTTGTAGCTTCCTGGGATTGGCAGGATATTACAGGCGTTTCATTGAAAAATTTTCAAGGATTGCTGCACCCCTAACTTCCTTGACTAAGAAGAAGGTTAAGTTTGTTTGGGGCCCTAAACAGCAAGAATCTTTTGATATCCTTAAACAGAAATTGAGCAACGCTCCAGTACTGACATTGCCAGATGGAATCGAAGAATTTGTAGTTTATTGTGATGCATCGCACACTGGCATGGGGTGTGTGCTTATGCAGAAAGGCAAGGTTATTGCCTACGCATCACGACAGTTAAAAGTGCATGAAAAGAATTACACCACCCACGACTTGGAGTTGGGTGCCGTTGTATTCGCACTAAAACTGTGGAGGCATTATTTATATGGTATCAAGTGTGTGATCTATTCTGATCACAAGAGCCTTCAACATCTGTTTAATCAGAAGGATTTAAACATGAGGCAACGCCGTTGGATGGAAACTTTAAATGATTATGATTGTGAAATCAGATACCATCCCGGCAAGGCGAATGTAGTCGCCGATGCCTTGAGTCGAAAGGAGAGGG
This sequence comes from Helianthus tuberosus, assembly GCA_030545235.1. NCBI lineage: Eukaryota > Viridiplantae > Streptophyta > Magnoliopsida > Asterales > Asteraceae > Helianthus > Helianthus tuberosus. The sequence continues at coordinate 78,836,288 of CM060428.1, read as the reverse complement.
TGAAACCCATCCGAATCAATGCCAAGCGCATGGAGATAAAGAACAGTTTGATTGAAAGGTTGTTAGCTGCACAGAAGGAAGCTGTGTTGGAAGCTAACTATCCTAACGAAAAGCTAGGGGTAACTGAGGAGCAGTTAACTCTTAGCAAGGACGGAATTCTAAGATTAAATGGACGAATATGGGTTCCAATTTATGGAGGGCTTCGAGATGTCATTCTCCAGGAAGCCCATAGTTCCAAACACTCCGTTCATCCTGGAGTTGATAAGACGTACCAGGATCTAAGGGCAAATTATTGGTGGATAGGCTTGAAAAAGTCTGTAGCTGCCTATGTAGCTAAGTGCTTGACTTGTGCGCAAGTCAAGGCAGAACATCAAAAGCCGTCAGGCTTGCTACAACAGCCTGAACTTCCTACGTGGAAGTGGGAAATGGTAACTATGGATTTTATTACCAAGTTACCCAAGACAAGGAAAGGAAATGATACAATATGGGTTATAGTTGATAGACTGACTAAGTCAGCACATTTCTTACCCATCAAGGAGACTTATAGCTCCTACATGTTAGCCCAGTTGTACGTTGATAAGATTGTAGCCTTACATGGCATACCTATATCTATTATCTCTGACCGGGATACTAGATACACGTCACACTTTTGGAAGAGTTTCCAACAATCTTTGGGCACATGCTTGAATTTTAGTACGGCTTACCATCCTCAGACAGACGGTCAGAGTGAGCGTACTATTCAAACTTTGGAAGACATGCTACGTGCATGTGTGATCGATTTGGGTGGTAGTTGGGATAAACACCTACAACTAATTGAGTTCTCCTACAACAATAGCTACCACACCAGCATAAAGGCTGCGCCTTTTAAGGCCTTATATGGTAGAAAGTGTAGAACGCCAGTTTGTTGGGCGGAAGTTGGAGATGTCCAATTATCAGGACCAGAGATAGTCTTTGAAACGACGGACAAGATTGTCCAGATTCGTGACCATCTCAAAGCTGCCAGAGATAGGCAGAAGAGCTACGCAGATCCAAAGCGCAAAGCTTTTCACTTCGAAGTAGGTGACAAAGTATTGCTTAAAGAATCACCCTGGAAGGGAGTGATGCGATTTGGTAAGAAAGGCAAGCTAAGCCCGAGATACATAGGACCTTTCGAGGTTATCGAACGTGTCGGGTCAGTTGCCTAAAAGTTAAACTTACCGGAAGAGCTCAGTGGAATTCACAATGTGTTCCACATCTGCAATCTGAAAAAGTGCTTCGCTGATGAATCACTGGTTATACCACATACAGATGTGCATATAGATGAGAGCTTGAAATTTGTGGAAAAACCATTGTCGATTGAGGATCGACAGGTCAAGAAGCTTCGAAGGAAGCATGTGCCTATTGTAAAGGTCAAATGGGATGCCCGTGGAGGACCCGAATATACGTGGGAGGTTGAATCCACGATGAAAGAAAAGTACCCTTACTTATTTCAGTAAATCTCGGGTCGAGATTTATTTTAAGGGGGTGAGGATGTAACACCTCGAAAATTCACGTCCTATAATGTGTTGACACGTGTAATATGTTTGAACGTGTGAAAGAATGTTATAAAGGGACTAAAGTTGACAAACTTGAAAAGTATATGAAAATACGAGTTCTAAATGTCAACAGTGAATAAATATATCGTACATTAACCCTACGTGATGTTTATAGCATCAAACGAATAAATCATGGATCATGCGAAGCTAAAAGTGAGAGATTACAAACTACAGGGGTTAAATGTGTCAACATGTTTAAGTTATACCTCTGAGTGACCTTTTGACAAACCCAAAGCTTTGTAACGGTTAATTATGCTCACTAGAATGCACGATATAAATTTTGTAAAGTTTCGTTATCGTATGAGAAAATTATAATCAAATTCGTGTGCGAAGGGTTAAAGCGTCAACGTTGAAAGTTAGGACTTTTCGGGTAACAATAAAGTTAACCGGGGACTTAACAAAGTGGGTATATGTTTTAAAGCCCTTATAAATCAATTATGAGGGTTCATAATGCAAGAAAGGAAGTCTAGGAAAAGTTTGAAGGGGCAAGGATCAAAACATAAAAATCTAAAACTTGGATTTGAGTCGGACAAGGCATCGCGCGACGCGAGGCCCAAGGGGGGGTTCTTCGCGTCACGCCTAGGGCCATCTGTTGCGAATTCTTTGCTTCCTTGTCTGCCATAGCCTTTATGCTTGACCTTTAACCGAATTTCCTCATCTTGGACGACCCATAGGCACCCCCTAAGCACTAGGAACACTTGTTAATCAGTTGTGGTGAGATGTAGACTTGTGTGTCAACTTCTTATGGTGATTAAATCACTATATAAAGCCCTTAGTTTGCAACAAGTTCTTCACATCTTCTCTTGCACTTCCTGATCATTTCTGGAGCTCAAGACCCCTCTCAAGTGATCACAAATCGTTCATAGGACTCTTGTAAGTTTGCTTAACCTTCCTTAATTGAGTTTAGCTTAGTTATTTAGCTAAAAGTCAAACCGTCGTAATTACGGTTTGACTTCGAGATTAATTAATAATGGCTTAGGCAAATCTCGAATTAAAAGTACCTTTAAGTAGGTAATTATGTGGGTAATAAACCCTCAAAAGGGTTCCCCCTGATTCCCACTCTAAATAGGTCAAATGTCGGGTCAAACTTACTAATAAAAAGTCAACAGGATGTTTAAATTACAATTTATGCATAATTAGCAATGTAGAACATTTATAACCTGTGTGATCATTGATATAACTTGGTAATGAATGTAAGAACATGTCTAAACATGTTCAACCCGACAATTTTTAGTAGAGACCCGGTTCGGGACCGAAAGTCACATAGTTTGACTTTCGCTTTGACTTTCAGTTCTGACCCGTTATGGTATGTTTTAGAAATTCCCTAGAGCTTTATTTGGTCCAGGTTACATGCTAGTATAACCCTCTGTGGTTATACACCTCGGATCATTAGTTATCCAATTAATATGCATGATTCCGTTAATTGCTCATATGTTGACCATTATGCCCTTTTCACTTTAAAACGGGATTTTTGGAAATGTAAAAGAGTAGAAACCTCACTTACTGACATTTAAACTTGCATACAAAATTTGACATCAGTTTGAGGTGTAGATTGAGAGTTATGCTCATTAGCGTAATTAAAAAGCCTTTTGTTAATTAAACGGCGTAATTAGCGTATTGCCTAGTTAAGCCTACTTTTGGTATCAAACTTAATACCCACTGATGTAATATATTATTTTGGGATTTTTGAAGATTTTTAATTAATTTTAGGCTGAGCATAACTCATAGTCGTAGGCTTAATCCGGTAATTGTCGGTTTTGCCCTTACGGGCTATAAAATGAGTTTTATATATCTAAACGACTCCAATCCTTTTGCTACTGATTACTTATGATAAATAAATTATTTTAAACCTCCTGGAATAATAAAAATATCAGATTTATGTATAGAACCCGGAAACGGCTTCTAATCGCCCTTTTTAGCGTTTTTAACGCATAGTATGTACTAAAACCATTTTTAAACATACAAGGGTGATACCTACTGATATTTGAGGTAAATTATAATATTTTAACAGTAGACAAAAGTTGTTAAACTCAGACTTCAGTTTTGAGCTTTACGGCTTATGTGAAATTACCAAAATGCCCCTGCGGTGCATAGCTTGGTTATAATTGCTAAATTTCACATATATACAATACCCTACTGATATAACTTATAAAATTGATTATCTTTGCTGATTACATCAGACCGGTAACTCAGAATATTTCTTAAACTCTTTTATAACCTTATAAATGACCAAACTACCCCTACGGGGCATAGTTTGTGTTTAAATTCATTTCGGGCATAATAAATGACATCTTACTGATGTCACAACATATTTGAAGCATATTAATTTAGGAAACCTGTAAATGCCTCTCATTATTACCCGTTACGCTTATTACGCGTTCGGTTCGGTTTATGTAACTAGTTTACATAAACTAGCCTAAACGGGTCAAACCTTATCGGTTTTATCTCAAAATCCAGAATGTGTATAATATACCCATATTAAACAAGTCTTCAAACTTGTCGGGTCTAAATCACATTCTATCCGGTCTTCGCTTAATTATGCGTACAAACCGTATATTTGAAACTAACCGGTCTAAGCCTAAGCTTAATTAAAGACCCGTTAGGATTCTAATAGGTTATTATAAACCTTCGTTCCAGATTAGGAGTACCAGTAAAAGCTACTTGCATTTTGCTTATTGTGATTATTACATTGCTCAGGTAAATACTTTTAACTTATTTTCCCTATACGAGCTTGGGTTACGGTATATAGAATACCGCTTGATCGGGCATCAAATCTTCCATCGTTGGGTGGTTAATTGAATAATTTGATCGGCTCGTTTAAACAGTCTTGTTACTTAAAGCCTTTGGGGGGTTAATGACCATGTCCCGGATATCCTTGGCATCATTTTACGAAATGGCCACGACTTAAGCGCGGGGTGTAGGCGTACACCCGTTAGTGCACAAAAGAATAATGTGGTGTGTCTATTGATCTTTAACCCGGACACGATCCGGGCTACTGAACGCACAAGGAACATGTAATTCGTTCACAAGATTATATATTTAAATAATTCTCCCAAGTTAAATAAAATGTTTATGCCACGTGCATCCAAATCAATTTTCAATCATTTTCCAAAATGAGTCAGTTGATTGTATTTACCAGTGTAAACTGACGTATTTTCCCAAAAAAAGATTAAATGCAGGTACTAAGCGTAATTGGCTGGGATTTCTCCGTAGCATCAATAGAAGTCTCGCAAGCTTAAGATGCTTAAAGTCTGTTGAACTATTGTTTCTATTTTAATTTCGATCCATCTGTGGATAAACAATCGACATTTGTGATATTTGATATTACAATATTATAATCGGTTGAAATTATATCTTTCATTTGCTTCCGCTGTGCATATTAAATATTGTGTTGTTTAACTATTATGTTGCCAACCACGTCACGATACTCCCCACCGGGCCCACCGGTGACACATGGAAATCGGGGTGTGACACTTTAGAAATTTGATCACTGATTGAGTGTTCGATAACACTTCAAACGGGGGTGCTTTGTTACATAATATAACACTTTAAACACAACCCAAGTCGGCCCGTTTATTACAGTTTTTAAATGACTGGTTGGATTAGGTTTGGTTTATGACGCATAAGTTTCAAATCAAGTATCATGTCAAATGTTTGTTCACAAGCATAACATTGTGCATTATGGAATTTGGACCATGCATTTGTGTATATGCCTATGTTTTTTTTTATTAACATCTCAAGGACCATTATTGTTGTAGGGACAAAAGCATTGATTATAAAAAGTTTCTCTATTTATAAAACCCAATTTAATTCACAAGGTTTTGTTAAGGATTATTTATTAAAAGAGCAAAATATACGAAAGGATACATGAGCTAGAAATGGTGATAAAAGTGATCCAGTCGGTTGATTTTGTTATAAAAATCTATGGTCTGACGGTCTGTTAATACGTGACGATGGTGGTGGAGGTGGCAATGATGGTGGTGGTGTCGACTACTATGAGTAGGTTGTGGTGACAAACAATAGTTGTAGGTGATGATGACTCATTTAGACTCATTTTAAGTTAGCAAGTTTTATAAGAGTGATGTGATGTATAATTTGTGTATATCAAAATTAACACTTTGTATGGGTTGTATATATTAGTTGAGTTATTAAATCTAATTTATTTTTTAAATAATGCATCTTGCTACTCCTAGAATTTACTTATATATTAATTGATACAATCATGCCTATCATATAGAGTGTTGGTATATGCAAATTGAAACTATTTTGACTTAAAATTAATCATAAAATTGCACGCTTTGCGTTTTATGTTTCTTGAAAATTATACATTTATTCATTTAGCTTCGATAATTACACTTCATTATACTAATGTTTGTTACAGATAAGATGTTAAGTGCATTCATAAATTACATAAGATTATTTTTCTCTGTCACTCCATTCTCTGAACCAACCAATCATGAAGATCAATGCCCTCCACGAGTCAATTTGCCCAAGCAAGATGGAATGGTCTGAGTATCGAACCGAACATGGACGTGGGGTGGTCTAAGCGACGTGTTGTCAAAATGAACGGAACAAGGAGAGATCTGGTAAGAGAGACATCGGTTGAGGCTGAGACAACTAACAAAACTATTCCTTGTATTTCAATGGATGACCAGCGACGCTATGTATTCTCCCCTCAATTTCCGACAATGAACATAAAACATAATGGCAAACTTATTCTCTTGGGGCCATCTCCGGCATCGTAACAAACATAAGGCTACTCGGTATGGTGATGGACCATCCTTGGAGGATGATCCGCCACGTAGGCGCCACGTCATATTCCTCCCAAGGATGGTCCATCCTCCAAAACTAGAGGGCATGGTAAGATGATCCTAGTCATAGTCCTCCACCACTTTTATGTTTTTTTATTTTTTTTAATCTTCAATTTTTTTTTAACATTTAACAAATATACTAACAAAATATTTTCATTAATATAACCACATTACATAAACATAAAAAAAACATAAACTTAAAAAAAAAAACATACACTTAATAAAAAAAAACCAAAGACTTAATAAAAAAAAACATAGAGTTAAATAATTTGATGTTTTTTCATTATGTCGTGTTGTAGTTTTTTCAACATCGAACGTTTCGGCTCGGGTTCATCCTCGACATTCATCATCATTATTTCCCATTCCTTGAGCCGAATTTTTTCATCGGAAATTCGGATTTTCTCATTCGACAACCGCACCTTCTCGCGTAACTTTTCTTCCGCTACACGACTTTTTTGTTCGGCGACCCGCTCCTTCGCCTTCGTCTTTTGGTCCGAGACGTCGTTGTACATTTTTAAGTGTTCCATAAACTCAACCATGTTTGGGTCCACCTTTTCCTTTTCTTTCCCCTTGGCCCGCTCCTTCTTTGATTTGTCTCGACCCGGTGGACGCTCCGGTTCATGTACGGCGTACTCCTCTTTGTCAAAGTCGGCGTCATCATTTAAGTTTAAGTTACACCTCGCGTCCGATCCACCGACGCTAAAACTACCCGTTTCCGATGTTTTTTGGCGTTTCGTCATCGCCACCTCGTTGGGAATCGGCGCCCATTTTGGTTCGTCTTTTACAACCATCCACGCACGAACGTGAGCAAAGTTGGTATTACCATTGTTCGACTTATACTTGTCCAACGCCATTCGGAACACATCGTCGTCGCTCATGCCGCTACGACGGTCACTTGTATATAATTTATTATATTCCTCGCAAAACCTATTGATGAGCGCGTTCATTTTCCGCCACTTTGATGAGACCGAATCGACATCTCGATACGCGCCTTGGCCCATAAGGTCGAGAAACTTCGCCAAAACCTTGGCCCAAAACCCGTCACCCGGTTGGTTATTACCTATAAAAAACAAACAAAATATATAAAGTGTTAACAAAAAAAAAAAAAAAAACAAATTAAAAAAACAAACTGTTAAATAAATAACAAAAAACAAAAAGCAAACTTTTAAACAATTAAAAAAACCAACTGTTAAGTAAATAAAAAACAAAAAAAAAACAAATTAAACTTAAAAAAAAACAAACTGTTAAACCTTTAAAAAAAATAAAAATAAACAAAAAAACAAATTAAACCTTAAAAAAAATACGAACCTTTTATCGGGTGGTCAGACGTGCCAATGTAAGCCTTGGCTAAGGCTTCTTCTTCGATTGGCGTCCACTTAGTCCCCTTTAGTTTGGACGGTTGATCACCCACCACTTTCTTGCCTTTGTTTCGTTTTCCTTTTCCTTTAGGCGGTTGGGTTTCGGGAACAACCTCCACATCGTCGTCGGGTTCGGATTGTTGAAAGGGTTGCGTCGGGATCGGTTGGGGTTGAACGGGTGGTGTCGGGTTCGGTGGGAAATTATAAGCACCCCGCATCATCATTTGTTGAAGGGCTTGATTTTGAGAGAATTGAGCGAATTGGTTTGGCGAGTGTTGGAATGATGCAAACGTATTTGATGAATATTGCGAGAATTGGTTCGGTTCTAGTGTCGGATAATATCCCGGACCCGAGAAAACATTAGGTTGGGTCGGGTTGATGGGAGTCGTCGGGTTATACGGATTGTTCGGGTTGTTCGGGTCGCTCGGGTTGTTGAAGGGATCCATGATAGAGTATAAGGTTTATAAAAGTGGAAGAAGATTTATAAAAATTATGTGAGAGAGAGATGAAATTTTGGGGTTAAATTGGTGAATGAAAGTGAAAATGGAATGGAAATATATAAAGTTTATAAATATTACCGTTTGTTTGTTTGTTTAAATTGGAAATTTAATTTTTTTTTTCAAACGGTAACTTCTGGTTGGGGGCCTACCTTTTTGGACCGTCACAAACGGCGAGAATTCGACGGGGAAGACGCGACGGGGGGGGGGGGGGGCACGGTGTTCCGCCCGTCGCCGAACCAAGACGACCCGGGGCCGAACCCCATACCGTGTAGCCTAAGGATGATAACATGTAATTATTATTAAACTATTAAAGTAAAAAGGCCGAACTATTTAATTTGTATGAAATAATCAACTTTCTAATTCAAGTGAACTAGTATTAAGAACCCCCGCGTTGCGGCGGGGGCGAGCACTAATGCCACACTACTGCCAACGATCATCGACACAGAAGTTGCGGTGTTAATGCGAAGAAATTAAACCGAAACATAAAACATGGAATAAAATAACTAAGTTGATCTAGGACTCACGCGTTACGATGAACCCGCGTCTATTTTTCCTGTTTGACAGGTTCATCGTAATCTATATATACAAACCATAATGCATACATTACAACAACCATTGCATCAATATGTTGCAAATTATATTTATACAAGATTTTGACCAAATTAAGTAGATTATTATAAATAATAATAATTTACAAATAAAACAACACAACTTTGAATAGATCAAACCAATTGAATATGGTAAGATAATGAAAACATTATTTGATTAGGGTACAACCACTTAAGCACAATTTACAACCATACATGCATACAAAACAGATTGAACTTGGTAAGATAATGAAACCGATTGAATAATGAAACCATTATTTGATTAGGGTACAACCACTTAAGCACAATTTACAACCATACATGCATACAAAACAGATTGAATTTGGTAAGGTAATGAAACTATTATTTGATTAAGGTACAACCACTTAAACACAACTTACAACCAATATTTGATTAAGGTACAACCATTTAAACACAACTTACAACCAAACATGCATACAAATGTTTCAAATTAATAGTATATAAAAGTATATAAATAACTTTTATAAGATCTATAATGTTACCAACTTTGTTGTGTTTTGTAAGTTATATATAATTTTTGAAAAAAAAAACCCTAAGGTACAACTCTAGTGTTTTGTAAGTTATATATAATTTTTGAAAAAAAAAAACCCAAGCTTAGTACAACTCTACTAAACATTAACATTTTTTTTTTTGGGAAACCCCCAAAGCTTAAGGTATAAGTATACTAAACACCAACATGTTGGTAATTTATAATATGTAAATAGCAATAATCACAATTTATTCTATGTTTTTTTTTCCAATTTTATACTGTTTTATTTAAATATTAAGATCAATATCATCTTTATCCAAACAACTTACACTAAAAATATTTGGCTGATGAAAATTTAATTTATATCCAATCAATCAATATTATATAGATACAAATATATGTGTATATGTGTGCTTGTGTGTCAGTATACAAAGGAAGTAGTTGAATGATGAGGCTTGTTGTTATCTTGTTGACGGGGAGCCTATGTCTTCACTTCGCCATAACCTGCCATCCTTCCATTATCCATAATGTCTTTATATGCCAAGTGTTAGAAAATAACCACTGTTTTTAAACCACTGATCACTTTGTTAAACTACTGATCAGTTTGTTAAACTACTGATCAGTTTAAGCACTGATGAGCTTAACTACTGATCAGTCTAACCTCTGATGAACTTAACTACTGATCAGTCTAACCACTGATCGGTCCAACCGCTGATCAAAGCACTGATCTGGAAAACCACTGATCAGTTTAACCACTGACCAGTTTAACCAAACCACTGATCAGTTTAAGTCTGTTCAAACAGTGGCACGTTTGAACAGAACCCACTGATCAGAACAGTGGTTAGAAAACTGCAATAAGATGAAGAAAAGAAACAGTAAACGTTTGAACCGGGCTTGTGTTTAACACAATTCCCTTAAACAGATTCGCCGTCTGTTCCCAGGGTACGCCGGTTCGAAGCAGCACCGCGCACTGCCGGACTTGATCACTTGCCTGAAAAGAACAAGAAGCTGTGTTGCAGAGAACTGAGATAGAGAGAAGAGAAGTTGTTTTCTGTGTGTCTCAACTGATCAGCTTTGCCTTCGATTTATAGTGCTAGAACCATAACCGAAATCAGCAAATTAAAGACCAAATAATGGTCATTAGAGTATCAGTTACGAAACTGATAGTCAGTTTGAAAAAATGAAATAATGATAATGATCCTCATTCATTTCATCAGTTACAAAACAGAAAGTCACGAGTGCAAAAAACTGCTCCACCCGGACCCGGGTTTTCGGAACTGCATTCGTGTCCGCAGGACGTGCGGGCGTACACGAGTTCAACTAAATCCGGTTCCATTTTTTTGCACCCCCCCTGCGTGCGCGCGGGTAGGACTTGTGGTAAAACATGTCATAAGACTTCAAAGGCTTCATTAAGGTTTCACCTTATAAATAGCCTATCTTTTCACTCCCACACCGATGTGGGACAAGGTGAATTACCAACTTGAGACTTTCATTCACACTAAACTTCCAACAATCCCCCACATGAATGGAGGTCGATCTCAGAAACAACATAATTCCTTGTTACATTTCAGCAGTTGAGTTTTGCATACGATAGGTAGGTGTTACCCTTTGAACCTTCGCTCATGAAATGCACTTAGCCCACTAGCTCTGAGTAGAACTCGATGTCTTTGAACTCGTCTGCCGTTTGTGTAGACGACAATGCACTTCACACAAGACTCTCCCTGACAAAGTCAAGTCCTCATAGTTATGTTCGTTATGGTCATGAACATGATGCCTGGTTCTGCGAGAGCCATTAAGTATTGTGCCCCAACAATACCCTTCGAAGCGACCCCACTTCTCTCTCACATAGGTGATTCACTATGTATGTTTACTTTAGTCGAATCATTAAAAGCCATAGGCTTAGCCTCACACTTGTCACTTTTAGGAATGGACTAGGAAGTTTATAAATCTATATAATAAACTGCCTTTATTAAATGTGTAGGGTTATCCCCCACAGTGACCTTGCTTATTCATACAATTAGGTTTTCCTATTGAACTCAATTCTTGGGATCTCCAGTCTATTGAGTTAGGTTTCCATCATATGAACTTCATTTTTCAAGGGCTTCAGTCCCATTCCCACGGACGACTTTTGTACTAACTCTCTACTTAGGCCTTTTGTCAGCGGATCCGCAATATTATCCTTTGACCTCACGTAGTCAACAGTGATAATTCCTGTAGAGATTAGTTGTCGTATCGTATTATGTCTACGTCTGATATGTCTGTTCCTACCATTATACATTGTGCTACGAGCTCTGCCAAGTGCCGATTGGCTATCACAATGTATACAAATGGCCGTTGCCGGCTTAGGCCATCTTGGTATATCCTCAACAAATTGACGTAGCCATTCTGCCTCTTCACCTGCTTTATCTAAAGCGATGAACTCAGATTCCATCGTGGATCTAGCAATAACCGTTTGTTTTGATGATTTCCACGATATCGCTGCACCTCCAAGTGTGAATACATACCCACTTGTTGCTCTGGAATCATTCGTGTCAGATATCCAATTTGCATCGCAGTGTCCTTCTATAACTGCTGGATATCTGTTATAATGCAACCCGTATTCCCGAGTGTATCTTAAGTAGCGAAGCAACCGAGTGATACAATTCCAATGCATTGAACTTGGGTTGCTTGTGTATCTACTTAGCTTGCTTACAGCAAATGCTATGTCTGGTCTAGTACAACTCATAAGATACATTAAGCTACCAATAATTCTTGAGTATTCCAACTGGTTTACGGGTTCACCTCTATTCTTTGCTAGATGTTGACTTGTGTCAAGTGGAGTTCTAACTTCATTAGAGTCATTTGCATTGAACTTCTCAAGAATTTTGTCCACATAGTGGGATTGACTTAAAACGAGTCCACTTTGGGTTCGTGTGATTTTGACCCCCAAAATCACATCCGCAAGACCCATGTCTTTCATGTCAAATCTTGCTTTTAGCATGTTCTTTGTAGATTTTATGATTTTGTCATCGCTTCCAGCAATGAGCATATCATCTACATATAGACACAAAATGACATATCCATCAGATGTGTCCTTCACATACACACATTTGTCACATTCATTGATTTTGAACCCAACATCAAGCATGACATGATCAAACTTTTGATGCCATTGTTTTGGAGCTTGTTTCAATCCATACAGGGATTTCACAAGTTTACACACTTTCTTTTCTTGCCCAATAGCTGTGAAGCCTTCGGGTTGCTCCATGTAGATTTCTTCTTCTAGAATTCCATTCAAGAAAGCTGTTTTCACATCCATTTGGTGAACTTCCAAATTTCTAATGGCGGCAATGGCAAGCACCAACCTGATGGATGTTATTCGCGTAACTGGCGAATATGTATCAAAGTAGTCTAAACCTTCTCGCTGTTTATATCCTTTGATCACCAACCTTGCTTTGTACTTATCGATGGTTCCATCTGGTTTCATCTTCTTCTTGAAGATCCATCGATATCCTAGTGGTTTACATCCTTGAGGAAGATCCACTAGTTCCCAGGTATGGTTCTGTAAGATAGAGTCTATCTCACTTTTGATTGCCTCCCTCCACTGAGGTCCTTCTGAGGAATGTACCGCTTGTTGGTACGTTTGAGGTTCATCTTCTACCATATAGGTAAGAAACTCAGGTCCAAAGGATTTTTCAGTCCTTTGTCGTTTACTTTTCCTGATTTCAACTTCCTCAGTCTTAGATTGTTCTCGAGGTTCATCGTTTTCAACTTCACCCTCGGGAACAATTTCCTCAACCGGTCTAGAAGAACTCGGTTCACTTTTATCTAAGCATGGGAACACATGTTCAAACCATGATGCATCTTTAGATTCGATTATGGTGCCTTTGCATATTCCAGGGTTCTTGGAATCATGCACAATAAAACGATAAGGACCATAAGGACGAGTGTATCCTATAAATACACAATCCACCGTTTTGGGACCTATTAGTAGCCGCTTAGGTGGTGTGACCACCACCTTAGCTAGACACCCCCACACTTTCAAGGATTTATATGGTGCTTTCTTTCCCATCCATAATTCGTAAGGCGTTACATTCTTTTTCTTATTGGGTATCATGTTCAACACATAATTCGCCGATAAGATTGCTTCCCCCCACATGTTTTGGTTTACACCAGAACTTATCATCATGGCATTCATCATTTCTTTCAAAGTGCGATTTTTCCGTTCCGCTATGCCATTTGATTGAGGGGAGTAAGGAGCCGTGAGTTCGTGGATGATTCCACTTTTTGCACATACATCAATAAAAGGTGAAACATATTCACCTCCTCGGTCGCTCCTTACGATTTTGATTTTCCGATTTAGTTGATTCTCAACTTCGGCTTTGAACAAGATGAACTTGTCAACAGCCTCGTCCTTACTCTTAAGTAAGTACACATAGCAATACCTTGTACTATCATCAATGAACGTGATGAAGTACTTGTTCCCACCACGAGTAGGGATTGCTTTAAGATCACACACATCAGTGTGGATCATCTCGAGGGGTTCGGTGATTCGTTCAACCTTTTTGAATGACGTTTTTGTTTGTTTTGCTTCTACGCAAGTTTCACATTTATTAATTGAGTCGATATCGAATGTTGGTATGCAATCAAGTTTGATTAAACGACGAATGGAATTATAATTTACGTGACCTAGTCTACCATGCCAAAGATTAGAAGACTCAATCAAATAAGTAGAACTAGTAGCGTTTTCTTTCATTGCATTCACGACAATTACATTTAGTTTAAACATTCCATTGAGGGCATAGCCCTTACCAACATACACACCATTTTTGGTCAACACGACCTTATCCGACTCAATTACCATTTTGAACCCAAACTTGTTCAACTGCCATCCCGACACAAGGTTCTTACGAATTTCGGGAACATACAACACATTGGACAAGGTGAGTTCCTTTCCCGAAGTCATCTTCAAAACCACGTTACCCTCGCCTTTTATTTCTGCCGTGGCAGAATTTCCCATGAAAACCTTTTCTCCATTAGTCACCTCCTTAAAGGTATTGAAAAGGCTTTTGTCAAAGCACACATGTCGGGTAGCCCCCGTATCGACCCACCAATCCTTGTTATTTTGCCCAACTATATTCACTTCCGTGACTAAGATCGAGAGGTCCGTGACCATGGCAACAAGCTTATCAACTTCATCTACCATGTTCACTTGTTGAGCATTTTCCTTTTTCTTGGGAAGCTTGCATTCGCTAGCCTTGTGGCCTTGCTTTTGACAATTGTAACAAGTTCCAAGGAACTTCTTTTTTCCAACTCCCCCCTTAGGACCAAGGTTGGAGCGTTTCCCATGACTTTTCTTCCCGCCCTTTCCACTGTTTTTTCCCTTCGAAGATTGCCCATGTTCAACAAGATTGGCCTTCACAGTTTCAGGACCATCAACCTTTTTTAGAGTTTCAGGACCATCAACCTTTTTTAGGGCCACTTTGTTATCTTCTTCAATCCGAAGACGAACAACAAGATCTTCAATGGTCATCTCCTTTCGCTTATGCTTGAGATAGTTCTTGAAATCAACCCAACTTGGTGGCAGTTTTTCAATCATTGCTGCAACTTGGAATGTCTCGCTGAGGACCATTCCTTCCGCATGAATATCATGAAGAATAACTTGCAATTCTTGGACTTGACTCATGACAGTTTTTGCATCTATCATTTTAAAGTCCAAGAACTTTGCCACCACGAATTTCTTAGTGCCCGCATCTTCTGTTTTGTATTTGCGATCCAACGACTCCCATAATTCTTTGGCAGTCTTGGCTTTGCAATACACATTATACAATGTGTCCACCAAACCATTCAAGATAAAGTTGCGGCACAGGAAATCCGAATGATTCCAAGCATGCATCGCGCTCACATTTTGAGCATCCATTTCCCCTTCATCAACATGGGGTTTAGGTTCAGTCAAGAACCTTGCCAGATTCAGCGTGGTCAGATAAAAGAACATCTTTTGCTGCCACTGTTTGAAATTCACACCACTGAATTTCTCTGGTTTCTCAGCATGCGACACTGCATTAGGCAGTGGTGTCACCAGACCGGTAGTGACGGTAACAGCAGAAGTCATGACCGCAGAAACAGCACTGGTCATGACAGTAGAAACAGCAGTAGTCATTGGCTGGGATTCCATTCTGAAAAGAACAAGAACAATCAGTAAATATAATCTGTTTAAGTTTGTTAGAAAATAACCACTGTTTTTAAACCACTGATCACTTTGTTAAACTACTGATCAGTTTGTTAAACTACTGATCAGTTTAAGCACTGATGAGCTTAACTACTGATCAGTCTAACCTCTGATGAACTTAACTACTGATCAGTCTAACCACTGATCAGTCCAACCGCTGATCAAAGCACTGATCTGGAAAACCACTGATCAGTTTAACCACTGACCAGTTTAACCAAACCACTGATCAGTTTAAGTCTGTTCAAACAGTGGCACGTTTGAACAGAACCCACTGATCAGAACAGTGGTTAGAAAACTGCAATAAGATGAAGAAAAGAAACAGTAAACGTTTGAACCGGGCTTGTGTTTAACACAATTCCCTTAAACAGATTCGCCGTCTGTTCCCAGGGTACGCCGGTTCGAAGCAGCACCGCGCACTGCCGGACTTGATCACTTGCCTGAAAAGAACAAGAAGCTGTGTTGCAGAGAACTGAGATAGAGAGAAGAGAAGTTGTTTTCTGTGTGTCTCAACTGATCAGCTTTGCCTTCGATTTATAGTGCTAGAACCATAACCGAAATCAGCAAATTAAAGACCAAATAATGGTCATTAGAGTATCAGTTACGAAACTGATAGTCAGTTTGAAAAAATGAAATAATGATAATGATCCTCATTCATTTCATCAGTTACAAAACAGAAAGTCACGAGTGCAAAAAACTGCTCCACCCGGACCCGGGTTTTCGGAACTGCATTCGTGTCCGCAGGACGTGCGGGCGTACACGAGTTCAACTAAATCCGGTTCCATTTTTTTGCACCCCCCCTGCGTGCGCGCGGGTAGGACTTGTGGTAAAACATGTCATAAGACTTCAAAGGCTTCATTAAGGTTTCACCTTATAAATAGCCTATCTTTTCACTCCCACACCGATGTGGGACAAGGTGAATTACCAACTTGAGACTTTCATTCACACTAAACTTCCAACAATCCCCCACATGAATGGAGGTCGATCTCAGAAACAACATAATTCCTTGTTACATTTCAGCAGTTGAGTTTTGCATACGATAGGTAGGTGTTACCCTTTGAACCTTCGCTCATGAAATGCACTTAGCCCACTAGCTCTGAGTAGAACTCGATGTCTTTGAACTCGTCTGCCGTTTGTGTAGACGACAATGCACTTCACACAAGACTCTCCCTGACAAAGTCAAGTCCTCATAGTTATGTTCGTTATGGTCATGAACATGATGCCTGGTTCTGCGAGAGCCATTAAGTATTGTGCCCCAACAATACCCTTCGAAGCGACCCCACTTCTCTCTCACATAGGTGATTCACTATGTATGTTTACTTTAGTCGAATCATTAAAAGCCATAGGCTTAGCCTCACACTTGTCACTTTTAGGAATGGACTAGGAAGTTTATAAATCTATATAATAAACTGCCTTTATTAAATGTGTAGGGTTATCCCCCACAGTGACCTTGCTTATTCATACAATTAGGTTTTCCTATTGAACTCAATTCTTGGGATCTCCAGTCTATTGAGTTAGGTTTCCATCATATGAACTTCATTTTTCAAGGGCTTCAGTCCCATTCCCACGGACGACTTTTGTACTAACTCTCTACTTAGGCCTTTTGTCAGCGGATCCGCAATATTATCCTTTGACCTCACGTAGTCAACAGTGATAATTCCTGTAGAGATTAGTTGTCGTATCGTATTATGTCTACGTCTGATATGTCTGTTCCTACCATTATACATTGTGCTACGAGCTCTGCCAAGTGCCGATTGGCTATCACAATGTATACAAATGGCCGTTGCCGGCTTAGGCCATCTTGGTATATCCTCAACAAATTGACGTAGCCATTCTGCCTCTTCACCTGCTTTATCTAAAGCGATGAACTCAGATTCCATCGTGGATCTAGCAATAACCGTTTGTTTTGATGATTTCCACGATATCGCTGCACCTCCAAGTGTGAATACATACCCACTTGTTGCTCTGGAATCATTCGTGTCAGATATCCAATTTGCATCGCAGTGTCCTTCTATAACTGCTGGATATCTGTTATAATGCAACCCGTATTCCCGAGTGTATCTTAAGTAGCGAAGCAACCGAGTGATACAATTCCAATGCATTGAACTTGGGTTGCTTGTGTATCTACTTAGCTTGCTTACAGCAAATGCTATGTCTGGTCTAGTACAACTCATAAGATACATTAAGCTACCAATAATTCTTGAGTATTCCAACTGGTTTACGGGTTCACCTCTATTCTTTGCTAGATGTTGACTTGTGTCAAGTGGAGTTCTAGCTTCATTAGAGTCATTTGCATTGAACTTCTCAAGAATTTTGTCCACATAGTGGGATTGACTTAAAACGAGTCCACTTTGGGTTCGTGTGATTTTGACCCCCAAAATCACATCCGCAAGACCCATGTCTTTCATGTCAAATCTTGCTTTTAGCATGTTCTTTGTAGATTTTATGATTTTGTCATCGCTTCCAGCAATGAGCATATCATCTACATATAGACACAAAATGACATATCCATCAGATGTGTCCTTCACATACACACATTTGTCACATTCATTGATTTTGAACCCAACATCAAGCATGACATGATCAAACTTTTGATGCCATTGTTTTGGAGCTTGTTTCAATCCATACAGGGATTTCACAAGTTTACACACTTTCTTTTCTTGCCCAATAGCTGTGAAGCCTTCGGGTTGCTCCATGTAGATTTCTTCTTCTAGAATTCCATTCAAGAAAGCTGTTTTCACATCCATTTGGTGAACTTCCAAATTTCTAATGGCGGCAATGGCAAGCACCAACCTGATGGATGTTATTCGCGTAACTGGCGAATATGTATCAAAGTAGTCTAAACCTTCTCGCTGTTTATATCCTTTGATCACCAACCTTGCTTTGTACTTATCGATGGTTCCATCTGGTTTCATCTTCTTCTTGAAGATCCATCGATATCCTAGTGGTTTACATCCTTGAGGAAGATCCACTAGTTCCCAGGTATGGTTCTGTAAGATAGAGTCTATCTCACTTTTGATTGCCTCCCTCCACTGAGGTCCTTCTGAGGAATGTACCGCTTGTTGGTACGTTTGAGGTTCATCTTCTACCATATAGGTAAGAAACTCAGGTCCAAAGGATTTTTCAGTCCTTTGTCGTTTACTTTTCCTGATTTCAACTTCCTCAGTCTTAGATTGTTCTCGAGGTTCATCGTTTTCAACTTCACCCTCGGGAACAATTTCCTCAACCGGTCTAGAAGAACTCGGTTCACTTTTATCTAAGCATGGGAACACATGTTCAAACCATGATGCATCTTTAGATTCGATTATGGTGCCTTTGCATATTCCAGGGTTCTTGGAATCATGCACAATAAAACGATAAGGACCATAAGGACGAGTGTATCCTATAAATACACAATCCACCGTTTTGGGACCTATTAGTAGCCGCTTAGGTGGTGTGACCACCACCTTAGCTAGACACCCCCACACTTTCAAGGATTTATATGGTGCTTTCTTTCCCATCCATAATTCGTAAGGCGTTACATTCTTTTTCTTATTGGGTATCATGTTCAACACATAATTCGCCGATAAGATTGCTTCCCCCCACATGTTTTGGTTTACACCAGAACTTATCATCATGGCATTCATCATTTCTTTCAAAGTGCGATTTTTCCGTTCCGCTATGCCATTTGATTGAGGGGAGTAAGGAGCCGTGAGTTCGTGGATGATTCCACTTTTTGCACATACATCAATAAAAGGTGAAACATATTCACCTCCTCGGTCGCTCCTTACGATTTTGATTTTCCGATTTAGTTGATTCTCAACTTCGGCTTTGAACAAGATGAACTTGTCAACAGCCTCGTCCTTACTTTTAAGTAAGTACACATAGCAATACCTTGTACTATCATCAATGAACGTGATGAAGTACTTGTTCCCACCACGAGTAGGGATTGCTTTAAGATCACACACATCAGTGTGGATCATCTCGAGGGGTTCGGTGATTCGTTCAACCTTTTTGAATGACGTTTTTGTTTGTTTTGCTTCTACGCAAGTTTCACATTTATTAATTGAGTCGATATCGAATGTTGGTATGCAATCAAGTTTGATTAAACGACGAATGGAATTATAATTTACGTGACCTAGTCTACCATGCCAAAGATTAGAAGACTCAATCAAATAAGTAGAACTAGTAGCGTTTTCTTTCATTGCATTCACGACAATTACATTTAGTTTAAACATTCCATTGAGGGCATAGCCCTTACCAACATACACACCATTTTTGGTCAACACGACCTTATCCGACTCAATTACCATTTTGAACCCAAACTTGTTCAACTGCCATCCCGACACAAGGTTCTTACGAATTTCGGGAACATACAACACATTGGACAAGGTGAGTTCCTTTCCCGAAGTCATCTTCAAAACCACGTTACCCTCGCCTTTTATTTCTGCCGTGGCAGAATTTCCCATGAAAACCTTTTCTCCATTAGTCACCTCCTTAAAGGTATTGAAAAGGCTTTTGTCAAAGCACACATGTCGGGTAGCCCCCGTATCGACCCACCAATCCTTGTTATTTTGCCCAACTATATTCACTTCCGTGACTAAGATCGAGAGGTCCGTGACCATGGCAACAAGCTTATCAACTTCATCTACCATGTTCACTTGTTGAGCATTTTCCTTTTTCTTGGGAAGCTTGCATTCGCTAGCCTTGTGGCCTTGCTTTTGACAATTGTAACAAGTTCCAAGGAACTTCTTTTTTCCAACTCCCCCCTTAGGACCAAGGTTGGAGCGTTTCCCATGACTTTTCTTCCCGCCCTTTCCACTGTTTTTTCCCTTCGAAGATTGCCCATGTTCAACAAGATTGGCCTTCACAGTTTCAGGACCATCAACCTTTTTTAGAGTTTCAGGACCATCAACCTTTTTTAGGGCCACTTTGTTATCTTCTTCAATCCGAAGACGAACAACAAGATCTTCAATGGTCATCTCCTTTCGCTTATGCTTGAGATAGTTCTTGAAATCAACCCAACTTGGTGGCAGTTTTTCAATCATTGCTGCAACTTGGAATGTCTCGCTGAGGACCATTCCTTCCGCATGAATATCATGAAGAATAACTTGCAATTCTTGGACTTGACTCATGACAGTTTTTGCATCTATCATTTTAAAGTCCAAGAACTTTGCCACCACGAATTTCTTAGTGCCCGCATCTTCTGTTTTGTATTTGCGATCCAACGACTCCCATAATTCTTTGGCAGTCTTGGCTTTGCAATACACATTATACAATGTGTCCACCAAACCATTCAAGATAAAGTTGCGGCACAGGAAATCCGAATGATTCCAAGCATGCATCGCGCTCACATTTTGAGCATCCATTTCCCCTTCATCAACATGGGGTTTAGGTTCAGTCAAGAACCTTGCCAGATTCAGCGTGGTCAGATAAAAGAACATCTTTTGCTGCCACTGTTTGAAATTCACACCACTGAATTTCTCTGGTTTCTCAGCATGCGACACTGCATTAGGCAGTGGTGTCACCAGACCGGTAGTGACGGTAACAGCAGAAGTCATGACCGCAGAAACAGCACTGGTCATGACAGTAGAAACAGCAGTAGTCATTGGCTGGGATTCCATTCTGAAAAGAACAAGAACAATCAGTAAATATAATCTGTTTAAGTTTGTTAGAAAATAACCACTGTTTTTAAACCACTGATCACTTTGTTAAACTACTGATCAGTTTGTTAAACTACTGATCAGTTTAAGCACTGATGAGCTTAACTACTGATCAGTCTAACCTCTGATGAACTTAACTACTGATCAGTCTAACCACTGATCAGTCCAACCGCTGATCAAAGCACTGATCTGGAAAACCACTGATCAGTTTAACCACTGACCAGTTTAACCAAACCACTGATCAGTTTAAGTCTGTTCAAACAGTGGCACGTTTGAACAGAACCCACTGATCAGAACAGTGGTTAGAAAACTGCAATAAGATGAAGAAAAGAAACAGTAAACGTTTGAACCGGGCTTGTGTTTAACACAATTCCCTTAAACAGATTCGCCGTCTGTTCCCAGGGTACGCCGGTTCGAAGCAGCACCGCGCACTGCCGGACTTGATCACTTGCCTGAAAAGAACAAGAAGCTGTGTTGCAGAGAACTGAGATAGAGAGAAGAGAAGTTGTTTTCTGTGTGTCTCAACTGATCAGCTTTGCCTTCGATTTATAGTGCTAGAACCATAACCGAAATCAGCAAATTAAAGACCAAATAATGGTCATTAGAGTATCAGTTACGAAACTGATAGTCAGTTTGAAAAAATGAAATAATGATAATGATCCTCATTCATTTCATCAGTTACAAAACAGAAAGTCACGAGTGCAAAAAACTGCTCCACCCGGACCTGGGTTTTCGGAACTGCATTCGTGTCCGCAGGACGTGCGGGCGTACACGAGTTCAACTAAATCCGGTTCCATTTTTTTGCACCCCCCCTGCGTGCGCGCGGGTAGGACTTGTGGTAAAACATGTCATAAGACTTCAAAGGCTTCATTAAGGTTTCACCTTATAAATAGCCTATCTTTTCACTCCCACACCGATGTGGGACAAGGTGAATTACCAACTTGAGACTTTCATTCACACTAAACTTCCAACAATCCCCCACATGAATGGAGGTCGATCTCAGAAACAACATAATTCCTTGTTACATTTCAGCAGTTGAGTTTTGCATACGATAGGTAGGTGTTACCCTTTGAACCTTCGCTCATGAAATGCACTTAGCCCACTAGCTCTGAGTAGAACTCGATGTCTTTGAACTCGTCTGCCGTTTGTGTAGACGACAATGCACTTCACACAAGACTCTCCCTGACAAAGTCAAGTCCTCATAGTTATGTTCGTTATGGTCATGAACATGATGCCTGGTTCTGCGAGAGCCATTAAGTATTGTGCCCCAACAATACCCTTCGAAGCGACCCCACTTCTCTCTCACATAGGTGATTCACTATGTATGTTTACTTTAGTCGAATCATTAAAAGCCATAGGCTTAGCCTCACACTTGTCACTTTTAGGAATGGACTAGGAAGTTTATAAATCTATATAATAAACTGCCTTTATTAAATGTGTAGGGTTATCCCCCACAGTGACCTTGCTTATTCATACAATTAGGTTTTCCTATTGAACTCAATTCTTGGGATCTCCAGTCTATTGAGTTAGGTTTCCATCATATGAACTTCATTTTTCAAGGGCTTCAGTCCCATTCCCACGGACGACTTTTGTACTAACTCTCTACTTAGGCCTTTTGTCAGCGGATCCGCAATATTATCCTTTGACCTCACGTAGTCAACAGTGATAATTCCTGTAGAGATTAGTTGTCGTATCGTATTATGTCTACGTCTGATATGTCTGTTCCTACCATTATACATTGTGCTACGAGCTCTGCCAAGTGCCGATTGGCTATCACAATGTATACAAATGGCCGTTGCCGGCTTAGGCCATCTTGGTATATCCTCAACAAATTGACGTAGCCATTCTGCCTCTTCACCTGCTTTATCTAAAGCGATGAACTCAGATTCCATCGTGGATCTAGCAATAACCGTTTGTTTTGATGATTTCCACGATATCGCTGCACCTCCAAGTGTGAATACATACCCACTTGTTGCTCTGGAATCATTCGTGTCAGATATCCAATTTGCATCGCAGTGTCCTTCTATAACTGCTGGATATCTGTTATAATGCAACCCGTATTCCCGAGTGTATCTTAAGTAGCGAAGCAACCGAGTGATACAATTCCAATGCATTGAACTTGGGTTGCTTGTGTATCTACTTAGCTTGCTTACAGCAAATGCTATGATTCGATTATGGTGCCTTTGCATATTCCAGGGTTCTTGGAATCATGCACAATAAAACGATAAGGACCATAAGGACGAGTGTATCCTATAAATACACAATCCACCGTTTTGGGACCTATTAGTAGCCGCTTAGGTGGTGTGACCACCACCTTAGCTAGACACCCCCACACTTTCAAGGATTTATATGGTGCTTTCTTTCCCATCCATAATTCGTAAGGCGTTACATTCTTTTTCTTATTGGGTATCATGTTCAACACATAATTCGCCGATAAGATTGCTTCCCCCCACATGTTTTGGTTTACACCAGAACTTATCATCATGGCATTCATCATTTCTTTCAAAGTGCGATTTTTCCGTTCCGCTATGCCATTTGATTGAGGGGAGTAAGGAGCCGTGAGTTCGTGGATGATTCCACTTTTTGCACATACATCAATAAAAGGTGAAACATATTCACCTCCTCGGTCGCTCCTTACGATTTTGATTTTCCGATTTAGTTGATTCTCAACTTCGGCTTTGAACAAGATGAACTTGTCAACAGCCTCGTCCTTACTTTTAAGTAAGTACACATAGCAATACCTTGTACTATCATCAATGAACGTGATGAAGTACTTGTTCCCACCACGAGTAGGGATTGCTTTAAGATCACACACATCAGTGTGGATCATCTCGAGGGGTTCGGTGATTCGTTCAACCTTTTTGAATGACGTTTTTGTTTGTTTTGCTTCTACGCAAGTTTCACATTTATTAATTGAGTCGATATCGAATGTTGGTATGCAATCAAGTTTGATTAAACGACGAATGGAATTATAATTTACGTGACCTAGTCTACCATGCCAAAGATTAGAAGACTCAATCAAATAAGTAGAACTAGTAGCGTTTTCTTTCATTGCATTCACGACAATTACATTTAGTTTAAACATTCCATTGAGGGCATAGCCCTTACCAACATACACACCATTTTTGGTCAACACGACCTTATCCGACTCAATTACCATTTTGAACCCAAACTTGTTCAACTGCCATCCCGACACAAGGTTCTTACGAATTTCGGGAACATACAACACATTGGACAAGGTGAGTTCCTTTCCCGAAGTCATCTTCAAAACCACGTTACCCTCGCCTTTTATTTCTGCCGTGGCAGAATTTCCCATGAAAACCTTTTCTCCATTAGTCACCTCCTTAAAGGTATTGAAAAGGCTTTTGTCAAAGCACACATGTCGGGTAGCCCCCGTATCGACCCACCAATCCTTGTTATTTTGCCCAACTATATTCACTTCCGTGACTAAGATCGAGAGGTCCGTGACCATGGCAACAAGCTTATCAACTTCATCTACCATGTTCACTTGTTGAGCATTTTCCTTTTTCTTGGGAAGCTTGCATTCGCTAGCCTTGTGGCCTTGCTTTTGACAATTGTAACAAGTTCCAAGGAACTTCTTTTTTCCAACTCCCCCCTTAGGACCAAGGTTGGAGCGTTTCCCATGACTTTTCTTCCCGCCCTTTCCACTGTTTTTTCCCTTCGAAGATTGCCCATGTTCAACAAGATTGGCCTTCACAGTTTCAGGACCATCAACCTTTTTTAGAGTTTCAGGACCATCAACCTTTTTTAGGGCCACTTTGTTATCTTCTTCAATCCGAAGACGAACAACAAGATCTTCAATGGTCATCTCCTTTCGCTTATGCTTGAGATAGTTCTTGAAATCAACCCAACTTGGTGGCAGTTTTTCAATCATTGCTGCAACTTGGAATGTCTCGCTGAGGACCATTCCTTCCGCATGAATATCATGAAGAATAACTTGCAATTCTTGGACTTGACTCATGACAGTTTTTGCATCTATCATTTTAAAGTCCAAGAACTTTGCCACCACGAATTTCTTAGTGCCCGCATCTTCTGTTTTGTATTTGCGATCCAACGACTCCCATAATTCTTTGGCAGTCTTGGCTTTGCAATACACATTATACAATGTGTCCACCAAACCATTCAAGATAAAGTTGCGGCACAGGAAATCCGAATGATTCCAAGCATGCATCGCGCTCACATTTTGAGCATCCATTTCCCCTTCATCAACATGGGGTTTAGGTTCAGTCAAGAACCTTGCCAGATTCAGCGTGGTCAGATAAAAGAACATCTTTTGCTGCCACTGTTTGAAATTCACACCACTGAATTTCTCTGGTTTCTCAGCATGCGACACTGCATTAGGCAGTGGTGTCACCAGACCGGTAGTGACGGTAACAGCAGAAGTCATGACCGCAGAAACAGCACTGGTCATGACAGTAGAAACAGCAGTAGTCATTGGCTGGGATTCCATTCTGAAAAGAACAAGAACAATCAGTAAATATAATCTGTTTAAGTTTGTTAGAAAATAACCACTGTTTTTAAACCACTGATCACTTTGTTAAACTACTGATCAGTTTGTTAAACTACTGATCAGTTTAAGCACTGATGAGCTTAACTACTGATCAGTCTAACCTCTGATGAACTTAACTACTGATCAGTCTAACCACTGATCAGTCCAACCGCTGATCAAAGCACTGATCTGGAAAACCACTGATCAGTTTAACCACTGACCAGTTTAACCAAACCACTGATCAGTTTAAGTCTGTTCAAACAGTGGCACGTTTGAACAGAACCCACTGATCAGAACAGTGGTTAGAAAACTGCAATAAGATGAAGAAAAGAAACAGTAAACGTTTGAACCGGGCTTGTGTTTAACACAATTCCCTTAAACAGATTCGCCGTCTGTTCCCAGGGTACGCCGGTTCGAAGCAGCACCGCGCACTGCCGGACTTGATCACTTGCCTGAAAAGAACAAGAAGCTGTGTTGCAGAGAACTGAGATAGAGAGAAGAGAAGTTGTTTTCTGTGTGTCTCAACTGATCAACTTTGCCTTCGATTTATAGTGCTAGAACCATAACCGAAATCAGCAAATTAAAGACCAAATAATGGTCATTAGAGTATCAGTTACGAAACTGATAGTCAGTTTGAAAAAATGAAATAATGATAATGATCCTCATTCATTTCATCAGTTACAAAACAGAAAGTCACGAGTGCAAAAAACTGCTCCACGCGGACCCGGGTTTTCGGAACTGCATTCGTGTCCGCAGGACGTACACGAGTTCAACTAAATCCGGTTCCATTTTTTTGCACCCCCCCCTGCGTGCGCGCGGGTAGGACTTGTGGTAAAACATGTCATAAGACTTCAAAGGCTTCATTAAGGTTTCACCTTATAAATAGCCTATCTTTTCACTCCCACACCGATGTGGGACAAGGTGAATTACCAACTTGAGACTTTCATTCACACTAAACTTCCAACACCAAGGACAATATTTAACTGGCTAATTAAATATTTAACTTTATATCAAGATAATATTTCAAAATTTTGAGTAACATACATCTGTTTTACTTTTTGATTGGAATTAAAACCCGGATTCATCGGTCCAAATCAACGGTAAAATAAATGATAGTTTTACGGATCGTTTTATTTCGGATACAGATTCACCACCAAAACAAACGGCAGGCAATGTTGTAGTAATTGCTAGTTGGGCGGTGGAGTGGGGACTAGCGATTAATCTGGAATTAATTGAATTAATGGGGTTTAATTGTGATGAATTGGCGATTAATCAATGATTAACCGGCGTATAGTTGTGACTTTTTACTACTATGACAGTAGGGCTATGATGTCCAAACGAAGACATAGATACACCACTACAGTTAAGAAATCACGTCTAAGAACACCACCCAACGCGTCAAGGTTGCAAAACAGACCAGTGTTGGCCTCATCCCAACCCACATGAAGGGAATTATCCTTGTAATCATTCTTCAGCGGAAGAATAAGTATCTCTTTATCACTGGAAAATGAATATGTAATACAAAGTTGAGAGAGACCGAATGACCCGATTTACATGACGTTGCTAGAATTTATATTAGGTAGTGTTATGTGTCATTGTCAATAGGGTGTGGGACCATTAAGAGCATAACCGTTTTGATGTTATATCTCTATTCTAATTAGTTGTCATGAGGTTATGCATTTCGTGAAACCTTCCACATTGGCAGGGTCTCACAATGCACCAGACACAATCCAGGTCCCATGACCCCGACCCAACCAGGTTGTACTCGCCCTAAATTTACAGGTTTGATACCATGTACATTCTCCTCATTTTTATACATAAATAATAAGTAAGATAAGATTAATTCTTATTGTTTATTTTACAAATTTCTCAACTCATAAAATTATAGGAACATAATAGTTGTCACATGCTCAGTGACGGATTAATAAACCTTCGTTATCAGAGACTAAAGATGGGATCTTGGTCATCAAGTAAGAAGTTAATTAATATATATAATGGTAACCTTTGAAAAATGTTACAACCAAAATACTTAAAATACAATCATGCATCATCAAATTATCTAACACTTTCAATCATAACCAAACATTAAGAAGAAAATAAGCATACTGTAACAAACATAGTGAGTTAAGTAACGAGTTTAGAATGAATCAAATAACGTATTTATCAGATCACACATCCACACTAAATTAAACCGATCATAGTTTTTTGCTTACATTATATAAGATCTTAAAAGAGAAATTTCTCCGTTTTTGTCTTTTATATATATAGAAGGTTATTTAAAACTTTCACAAGTATTGAGGTCTGGCTTGGCGGTCCGCCCTCCATCTGATCTACGCGCTGCTCGAGTTCGATTCCTACTACACCCGGTTCATTTGCTTATATTATATGTTCCTTTTTCATCAGCTACATATTTTTTGGGTCAGGCCCAAATGTCTACCTTTGTTCTTTTTCGTTCGATGTCACATAATTATACTCTGGTTCTTTTTGTTCAATGTTACATAGTTATATTTTGCCAACACGTTCCTTTTAATAATAATAATTTATATACGAAGCTTATCGCATGTAACCGGCGCAACGAGCTTGGGGTAAAATTTCAACCCTTGATTATATTTTTTTTGTCTGTTTCTTATGTATGGATCATGTCGTACATATAAAGGCGCTATGAATGTACAATATAAATTCAATTACTTTACATTTTGATCCAATTGCAATGTTATTGAGTTAAACTGGATACGTCAAAACGCGTTCTCATATGGTTAACACATGACATAACGTTTGGACTAATTCATTCAATGTTTGCAATGTACCCGCGCGACAACGCGCGCATGTCTAAGTACTAGTTTTATCCCAAGTAAAAACAATAGATCTAAAAACTATGCTATTCAAAATAAACACACATTTTTTTAAATAAAAATACTTTAGAGCATCATATCCATTAAGTAGATCTAATCATATAACATATCAAATAAAAATATAACAAAATACAATCAACTCATTAAACAATTCAAAATCATCAAGCACGATCTAGTAACCATGAAATCATCCAAAACCAAATCAATAATCAAATAATTTAACTTTTGGCCGTAAAGATTTTAAATGGCAATAGCCGGTTTGGCGGTGTCATGACGTGACACTACTCCACCAAAAATAACAATTTTCTTTACAGATAATATTCTTTAAAATTACCCAAAAAAAAAAATTCAATTTTTTTCTTCCAATCGGTTCTCAATTTCTCACACCCACTTTTCAATTCCACCAATTAATCCCACTTCACACAAAAAAATAACTCACCGATCATCGATACCCACATCTGTAAGTATTCTCTTCTTATTCAAGATTTCAAGAATCCGGTTTTGGATCATGTAGTTGATCCAATTTCGGGTCAATCGGGTTTTGTTTGATGATCTACGAGTTGGGTATTGTGAATTTGTTGAATTATGTTTATAAAGTTTTAAACTTTTTCGATTTTGAGCAAAATTCTTGTTTCTCTGTTTGTTTCTTGATCTGCAATTGGGAATTCTGTTATTTAAAAAAAATTTTGTATTTATTATTTTTATTTTTATTATTATTTTTTTTTTTTTGGATTTGGAATGTAGGATTGAAGTGGTTGATAAGGTTATAAGATTGTTGGTTGAGGAAGAATGGCTTGTAAGGGTTTCTTGGAGTGTTTATTGAAGCTTTTGAACTTCTTGTTGACACTAGTTGGTCTGGCTATGGTGGGGTATGGAGTTTATATGTTTGTTATGTACACAAATGCAAAGGGTGATTATGAACCGCCTAGTGGTGATTCGATACGGCTTGGTCGGCCGATGATGATGGTTGTTTCGGTGTCGGCTAACAGCATTTTCGATAACTTGCCTACAGCTTGGTATGTATGTTTCTATATGTTGTTTTGGAGACTGTTTATATAGTTATATCATATATGTACTTTCAATATTTAGTGAAACATTGCTACTAAGTAAGTATCACAGCTGAACATTTAACTGTATGTGTATATGAAGATAAACTTTAAGAGATTATGCAACTTATAGAGGCTTGTTATTTGAGGTTTAATATGCGAATGGTTTGAAGATGAAAGATTCGTTGGATCTTGATGGTTTTTAGCTTAGTTCTAAAACCAGAATATGCAAATTTTCTACTATTTTACTGCTAAACATGAAATAGTGGGCGCTATTTGCTATTGACAACTATGATTGAAATCATGGTGAGGGTCAGGGATTAGGTGTGATTTCACGCTTATTAGAAAATCGTATAAGGAAGTTTTGCTCAGAGTAACTTTAAACTTCGTAATCTGTTTAGAGGCCGGTTATTGTACAAAATGCCTTAACGTCTGCTGCGTACGTTATTCAGTATTAACATGCGAAATTTGCTACTTTCATTTTTTTTACATGCGATTTCACTTTTTTTATGTACATGCGATTTTGAGTTTTTTGTGAACATGCGATTTCCCTTTTTTATGTACATGCGATTTTCAGTTTTTTTGAAACATGTGATTTTCATTTTTTTTGTAACATAACGTGCGATTTTGCCATCGCGTACGCAACGTACATTAAGGCATATTGTACGATACACTTTTTCAACTGTTTATATGGTAAACCTATTATCAAATTTATTCTTTGTCTGATATATAATTTCCCAATGATAAGATTTGTGTAGTTTAGGTTATGATCATGTGATATTAGTATACAAACGATAGGTTTCGTAAACTGTAAAGGATTGAAGTTGACTTGAATTTCTTAGACTGCAAGTATCGTAAATATGTAACCTTATTAAATGTTTGGGGATCTAATGTTACGCTAGATGTAATCGTTTTTGGCTATGCATAATTATAATTATCATTTTTGCTTTCAGGGTTATAAGTTATTTTAAATTGTTATACACGCTTCCAGTAACTGAAACTATTGTATTTTTGTGCAGGTTCATCTATCTATTTGTTGGCATTGGTGCAGCTCTCTTTATCATATCTTGTTTCGGTTGCATCGGAGCCGCAACTCGGAGTGGATGTTGCCTAACTTGTGTATCCCTTCTACTTCATCACTCGATTATCTATATATTGTAAAAGGAATAACTTACACGGGAGTAGTTATTAGTTAATCAAGAACGTCATACGATCAAAGTCTTTCATGTGGGTGACAAATTGGGTGGGTTGGGTAAATTTTATTATGGCGGGTCAAAGCATGTTTGGTCTGGTTGGGCTGACCCGCCAACGCTTTTTTGTCTATGTTTTTAAATTAAATATAAGAAATATGATTACATAACTATTTGTTTTTTTAATTCAGCAATGTAGGTGCCTAGGTGCTATATTTCAACTACCTTTTAACCATTTGACATATTTCCTTTATTGCATTTTTTAAATTCAGCGGTTGATCCGTCATTTACTCAATATAACCCTTAGTGATCTATTTAAACGTATCTTATAGAGTTGATTTTCACAATCCAATGCAGTACTCTGTGCTTTTGATCTTGTTAATTCTGGTGGAGTTAGGATGTGCTGCTTTCATCTTCTTCGACAAAAGCTGGAAAACCGTTAGTTTACTTTCGACTACTGCTTTGGTTTTCAATATGAATTAGCCGTACTGGATTCATCTAATTATATTTGAACATAATTACATCATCAGGAGATCCCAAGAGACAAAACCGAAAATTTCGACAGGATATACGGATTTCTGGAGAAAAACTGGAAAATATGCAGATGGGTTGCTCTAGGGGCTGTTATATTGGAGGTATGTCGGTAACATCTTGCCCTTGTTGCGAGTATATTACAAAATCATGCAAATAGTATTAAAGTATTAAAATAGAGGCTATGCAGTTAATATCGGTGATATGTCACCGATATATCGGTTATCAATCCCCATGTAAAATATAGGTCAGAATATCGGTACCGATATTATCGGCGATATTGACCGATATATCACTGATTTTCCCGATATCAGTACCTTTCTTGTTATTTTTACCATTCATCTCTCTTCTTATTGCTGTTATTAGTGTTTTAAGTCTTTATCGTTAGTTGTTAGTGTTAAATGTGAGTGTTTTAAGTCATAGTCAGTTCCTACTTGCTAAAGGTTAATTTGTTAATGGTAGGAGAGTATACTGAATTGTTAGTGTTGAATTGTTATATATATAAATTCTGCATGATATTAAAATTACCAATATCCCACCGCGATAACCTATATCTCAAATATCGGTCGTTGACCGATATCCGATATTTTACCGCATTAACTGCTTAGCAGATAGGTCTAACGGGTCAAAAGACGCCCAAAGTGGATTTTTAGTTTATAAAACTTTCTAAAAGAGTAAAGTACGCGGATGGTCCATGTGGTTTACCAAAATTTTGGATTTCGTCCCTAGCTTTCCAAAAGTACACAGATGTTCCCTGACTTTTAGTTTATACAATTGGTTGATACTGTTTGGTTTTGTGCTTATTGTATTTGACTTTTTTAGTTAATATATGTGTTTAATGCATGGGTTTGAACGAAATATCATATTGGGAGTGTTTTTATTTGATATTTTTTGTTTTTTACTTGATAATAATAATAATCATGTTAAGTTTAGTTCTAGATATGCACTGCAACTTGTCTTTAGAAATCCGTATACTGATTAACCCGACCCGAACAAAACCCGAAACCGATTAATCCGAATCTTATTTGGGTCCGGATACGGATAGGATTCCTATAACAAAAAACCCGAAACCCGATTAAAAAACCCGAAATTCGATTAAAAAACCCAAAGAACACCCCTTAGGTATAAAAGTTATCACAGTCGCGCATTACCTTTCTAATATTGATTAGATGTGGATTTGCAGGCTCTTGTATTCTTGTTAGCTCTTATGGTACGAGCTGCAAACAGTCCAGCCGAATATGATAGCGATGATGAGTACATAGCTGGTCCCAGGCAGCAACGACAGCCGTTGATCAACAGGCAACCGGTTCCAACTACACCTGCTCCCGCTACCACAACCCTTGATAGCCGTCCAAGCAGAAACGATGCGTGGAGTACACGCATGAGGGAAAAGGTGTGTATATTTCACTTTCTACTGGTCTTGAGAAAACGTTTTAGATATAAATTATTTACTCTTTTTTACTTCATCTATTTAGCGCCCATACGAATCTTATTTTAAAACACGACATGTATCCAACAAAAAGTTTTTTTTTTTTTTTTTGGGTGGGGGGGGGGGGGGGGTATTAAGAGACGAAAAATACTGTAACGCAGAGCAATAATAGTTTGTGTTCGATAAATATATATATTGCAATGATGACAAAAATAAAAACATAACAAAACTTTATATTTACATTTTATATATCTTAAATCACAAAGTCAGTGGCTTTTACATTGGTGTCCTTCGGTTTTCCATATTTTACACAAATGGTCCCTCCTTTTTACTGCTGACCATACAAAACCCTCAACTTTTAAAAATACAGTTTTAACCCCTACACTATTACTCCATTTTACAACTCCCTCAAATTTTTGTCAACGTTTCGACGTAAACTCTTTTTGGAAACAAGTCAGGTCAAATATTATACGTTTTCGTGTTTTTTTATGTACGTTTCCAATTGGTCTACGTTTCGCCGTAAATTTAGTTTCGAATCGAATGGGGTCAATATAATACGTTCTCATTTGACAGTATAAATTCGAGTTACTCTATGTTTTTACCCTGCCGCAATGCGCTAGGGGTAAAACTTTAACTCTTGATTATGCTTTTTTTGTATGTTCCCTATGTATGAGTCGGGTCAAATGTAAATTCGTTATGATTATACAGTACAACTTCGATTACTTTACATTTTGATCTAATTGCAATGCTATTGATTTAAATCGGATACGTCAAAACACGCGTTTTCATATGGTTAACGCATCACATAACGTTTGGACTAATTTGTTCGATGTTTGCAATGTACCAGCGCAGCAACGCGCGTGGGTCTAGTTACTAGTTTATATTAAATATTTAACATTTATATCGTATTGACAACTGAGCCTTGTTATTTTTGTGTGTAAAACAGTACGGGCTTGATACAACTGAGTTCACATACAACCCGAACGAGCCAAACAGGCATCAGCAAGGCAGCGTGCAACCAACCGAGGAGAAAGGTCGTTGCTCCATCATGTAACGACGGTCTGACAATGTGTGTTTCTGAAACCCATTTTTTGTTCGATTAATGTTTGATCTGTGTATGTTTTATCAGCATAACATGTTCTTCTTGAGTGTGTATAAAACACAGTTTCAGTGTCGTCTTCTACGTGTTGTTTTAACCCGTCTTTTTCGTATCAGTAAATTAAGTGTTGATGGTGTCCATTTTTGTTGTTTGTAGTAGTTCATGTTAAGGAAGTTTAGACAAGAATAAGATACCCTTTTAAATAACCCCAACTCGAACACGATCCGTTTAATAAATGGGTTGACTTGTTAACCCGTTTAGGTTTAAAGGTTTTCTAAAAAGTTAATAAATGGGTTGCGACTTGTTTTAATTCTATGAGTCGCACTCTATGTTGTCTATATACTATACTTTACGTGTCTAGATAGGGTTTTGGAGCCGAATGTCTCACTGGAAGCAACATTTTTGTCAATCGGGAGCGGGAGATAATGAAACAAAAATAATTAAAAAGACACAGGTACAAAAATATTCATCTGAACATTAAACAGGTTAACCCGAAACACGAAACAAAGACATAATAATCTTAATTTAATAAAACAGAATTAACCAACAGATGTTGGGTGGGTTGCCATTTTGAGGTGATCATTCAACAAATCTCCAAAACCATGCATTTTCTTTTCTCTACAAACCATCAAATCTTATTCCTTTCTTTTCTTTTTTTTCCAAATGAATTATAACAATGAGAGAAGATCCAAATCAACCTCAAATCCACCAACGAAATGCCGCAGCCACACAGCCAGAAATCAACCATCAATCTGCGTCGTCGTTGGCGCCACCCAACGTGTCAAACAGCAACCGAATGCCGCCGATGTTTTTGCCGAATCCCGGCGGCATTCCTCCCCCTTATCCCAGACCACCTTTTATGATGGGTCATGAATCCTTACTCTATCAAAATCAAAGACACAGTTGGGCAATTGGGCTTTGTGATTGCTTTTCTGACCTTAAAATAAGTATGAAATATGAATCCTTGTACTGTTACTATATATCTCTAAACATGTTTTTAATTTTAATTTGAAATGTTTTATCTTTTCTTCAGCTTTTTTGGTTCTTTTTTGTCCATGTGTTGCATTTGGGAAGATTGCAGAAATTATCAACGAAGGCGAAACAAGTAAACCTTTTAAAAACCCTTTATTTATGAAAACTGTTCATAAACCGTTGAAACCAATCAAACCGTTCAAACTGAAACATATAGGCTGTTTCGGTGGGTTTGGGATCCAGTGGTTTGGTTTTGTCGGTTTAGTGGTCTAGTCTGGAGATAGTAAACATCCCTAACTAAAACAACTAAACTAATTATATTATTTGAAAACATTACAGTTTGGAGTGAACCGGGTTCACTATATTGCTTTCTATACATAATACACGCGGGATTTATGGAGCTCGTAGATTTGATTTGGTATCATCTTTCTCACAATCAATGTTTCGGCACCATGGGTTATGAAGGGTGTGTTATCGGTTTCTTTTTAGCAACATTTTACAATGGTTTATATCGTACCAAAATGAGAAGACAATGGCATCTAAAAGGAAGTTTGTCTAGCGACTATTTCCTTCACCTCTTTTGTCACCATTGCGCATTGTGTCAACAATATCGACAACTTGAGCACCAAGGATTCATCGTTTTTCAGGGTACGCATTTGGCTTTTATGTTGATCAAACTATTAGTAATGTTTTGTGTATTAAAGTGACACATACATATATATATACATGGTTAATTTTTATAGGTTGGGAGAGAAATAAGGAAAGGCATAGACAAGCAATGGCTACAATGTATACTCAAGCACCTCCCACGGTACAAGAGATGTCAAGATAAAGAAAACATGATTTGCATATATGTAATGGAATAAATAGTTAAGCTTATAGAAATTTGTTTATTTCATCATATTTATTTGTTTGTTTGAAAGTAAAGGTCATTAGGAGAGTTGAAGCTAAGCGTTTATCATTCTAGATATTAGATATATCGTATATGTTATTGTTTAAACTGAATGTAAATTTTATTAGAGAATCCTTTTATTTATTTCCCATGATAGTGGGGGCGGATCCACGGCAGGACCAGTCTAACGTTTTTGAAGGTCCTAAGCGAACTACAAAGTCAAAACCTTTTTGAAGTGATCGTTTTTACGATTCGACATCGAGTTAGTAGATATTCTCCACTTGCTTATTCCTTTGTTTTAAAGCTAATTAAATAATATGTTAATTATTTTTTATTTGTTACTTTAACTAATGCTAAAACCAAAAACAATCCAACAAAATCTAATAATCTACTTAATCCCATCCTTAATTAATTATATTCGTGCTTATAATAAAGATCCGGAATTTCGACTTGTGTCGATGTGACACCTCGGAAATTTTAATGGAATCGTATGGCAACACGTGTTCTATAACTCTCAAATATTCCCGATAAGTTGGACGAGAAGGACCAAATTCGTAAAAAATATGGAAGATTGAAAGTTGAGGGGTCATAGACGGACAAAATGCCATAATAATGGCTTCTGACGGTCCCTTACGGACCGCAAGGCATATATCTTATGGTTCGTAAGGCATTTGAATTATGTGGGTGCCAGAAGCCCTTACGGACCGCAAGGCCATACCTCTTGCGGTCCACAAGAGCATCGCTGACAGAATCTCTGCAGCTGACAGTTGCAGCTGCAGTTCAGGCCACCTTGCTCGCGATTTTTGCCACGTTCTTCCTCCTTTAGACGCATGGGATGCCACTAATCCCTTCCATAACATCTCTGATCACACTTGGCATCATTTGGGAGCTCAAGATCAACTATAAATAGCTCCTTTCTTCACTCATTTGAACTTGAACCTTTCATAAATCATTCTCTCTATCTCCTGGAGTGCTTCTGATCTAAAGAGGCCTCCTACTTGAAGCTTAGACTTCCCTTGAACACTTGTAAGTGTTCCATCTCAGTTCTTTTTCATTCATAGGCTAGTTATTAGCCGAAAGTCTAGTAAATTGACTTTTGTTTTGACTTTCGGTTATGACCATTACGGTCAAGCCAAAGTTCGAATCAAACATGGCTATATGATCGTAATAATGAAGGTGTTAATCCCTGTTATGGCATCCTATGAAGATCATGTTAAGTTACTCAAATGACGTGTCAAAGTTTTATTAAATAAAAAAGTAAAAAACGCAGATTTTCGTAAATTGCGTTAAATGAACTTCTAAGTATCGAAACATTAATTTTTAACATTATAACAGTTTGTGTAACATATTAGGACATGTTTGATCATGTCCAACCTGTCATTTCCAATTTAGAGCTCTGTTCGCAATCGAAAGTCAAACAGTTTGACTTCTGCTTTGACTTTCGATTCTGACCTGTTTGAGCTAGTTTAGAGACTGATTAAGGGTTGTAATATGATCATGTTATTGTAGGGAATGACCTTGAGAGGTTATACCTTCTGATCATAACGTTTGTCGGGTCTATTGCAAAGTCCATATAATATGCCTAAAATTACCTAAAATGCCCTTATGTCGTTAAATGTT
Organism: Helianthus tuberosus; assembly: GCA_030545235.1. Lineage (NCBI taxonomy): Eukaryota > Viridiplantae > Streptophyta > Magnoliopsida > Asterales > Asteraceae > Helianthus > Helianthus tuberosus. The sequence goes on along the minus strand of CM060428.1, from coordinate 78,798,959 downwards.
TTTTTTTTAAAACCAATTTAACTTATAATCTGAGTTTGAAATTGATGTTATAACATAATGAAATATGTTTTGGCATGTTGGACTTGTCATAGACCTATTCGACCACCCGGTGCTGCATATGCGCGTACGGCTAACTTTTATAACATAAAATATATAAGTTAGCCAAATCGGGTCAAAACCTTTCCAAATCAGTTTTAATCCGAATGCTTGGTTATTTGACCCGTATCATACGAGTCCTTGTACTCGGAAGGGTATAAACCACATTCTATCCGGTCTCCACTTAATCTAACGAACCGTACTTATTTATTAAAGTTAACCGGTCAAAGCAGGAGCGGACCTAAGCCCAGCCCAAGGTGGGCGGGCGCACCCCGGGGAAAAAAAAATTTAGTGCTAAGTTCCGTCGAAAATCCCGTCCGCACCCCTTGGAATTTTTCGACCGCACCCCATAGAATTTTCCGTCCGCACCCCTTAGGTAAAAAGTGTTATCAACTTATATTTTAAAAATATTCTTTAGTAAACTCTTATTTTATAAAAAAAATACTACCTAAATTATATAACTTTTAATACCTAAATAACTAAACCCAAATACCCAATACATTTAACTAGCCCACTACTAAGTCTTAGCCTAATAAACAAACCCAACAAATCAACAATATTTCAAACTAAAATAAAATAAACAAGCCCAAAACCCTTACATATTTTATCCTGCTCTCTTTATCGTCCTTGCACGCCAGCGATCAGAACATCAACAGCGACAACAGTGAACAGTCAGCAGCCACCATACTACCGCCGATCAAACACGGGTAAGTTTCTTTGTTATTTTTGATGATTTTTTGTTGATATTATCCATCTCCAGCAGCCTATTATAGCCGCATAGTAACCATAATAGACATGTGCTTCGTTTTGTATTCATTATGTTATGGTGGGTTATATTTTGTTAGTGATGATATTTTGCCTTTTTTTATAGCCGCATACCACACTATGTTTGGCTTTTTTTTAGTGAAGAACGTTTGGCTTTTTTTTATGGTGTATATGTTGTTTAGATGATTTTTAGGGTGATTTACATTATGATATTTAGGGCTTGAATAGTTGATACATTATGTAATATGTTATGGAGCCATGAACTTATAGATCAATTTGTTTGTGATAGCCGATAGGAACAATGAGCAGCGACATTATGGCGCGATTTCTTAAGAGGAAAGTTGATACGTCTTCCAGATTCGTTGATGTGGATACTTGCGTAATCGGATTGGCAATGAGAATTTAAGTGAAGGTTGTATATGTTATATAAAGAAAGAGTTGCTTAAGAAAGTAGGTTTAGATGATGTTTTGGACATATTTCAAAAAATGAAAACCCGTAGGATGACGTTTTAATTATGTTTGTAACAAGGTTTGACGTGTTTTTGATGATTATATAAATTTAGTTCTTTTGTTTTACATGACCCGACTCGACCCGAACTGATGTGCGTGTGAAGTGTTATATATATTAGGTGTATATTTTAAGCCCTTTTAACACTTTTTTAGCCAAGTTTTAAATTTATAAAACACGATATTTTACTAACACTAAACACACATATGGGCAAGTGCACCCATCGTGGGCGTAGTATAGCGTTGGTAAGATACCGAGGTCGTCCAAGGACACAAGAGCTTTTAGTACCGGTTTATCCTCAACGTCTAATCAAAATAAAAAGTTTAGAAAAATGTTTTAAACTAAGAAATAAATAAAAACTAACTAAAATGCTGAAAATAAAAATAAAAGAAAAACAGATAGACAAGATGAATCACTTGGTTCCGACTCGTATCTAGTATAACCTTTGATTATTTCCGCACTTTTGCACATAATTAAGAGATTATCTTAGTTATTGTAGTAGGCCCCTCTTTTGAAGGTGACGCTACCCTCACCCCAGTAGTTTGAGTCAGCAAGGATACAATCCTAAAAGGGTGGATTATTGGAAGATAATTAATTAAGTTATTAATGCAAATTATGGTAGGCCCCGCTTTTGGCGGTGAGTCGGTGACGTTACCCTCGGCTAAGTAGTCTGAGTCAGCAGGGATACAGTCCTAAATAGCCGGGTTATAGTATTAATAGTAGTTAACTTATGAGGGGATTAAAGAGTTTGGACCCCCGCCATCCAATACCGTGAAGCATTGAAGGAGGTCCTACTAAATTTGACCCAGGTCCATTGCAGGACCTCTAAACGCTGAACAATGGCAAGACCTTTACCAAACCGTTCCCTTAACCCCCGACCAGGTAGCCAACATACCTCCATATAGACCGTGGAGATATGAATGGTGAAAATCTTTTATTTTATATAGACAGTAAAATAATGCCAAGACACCACGGACAAACGATAAGGAAAAATCACCTTCAACATAAGTAACTAGTTATTAAAGTCATTAATACAAAACCAAATAAAAAGTGCAAGAGATTAGAAATAAAAAGTATTATACTAGACACTTTGTCTTCACCAAGTGATGTAAGAGACTTAGGCAAACATGGCCTTGATTGTCAAGAACTCTTACGATCAATCTTGGATCCCGAGACGACTCACACACTCTACGATGGACAATGGATGATGGTGGTGGATGATGGTGTTGTGATGGTGGTGGGTGGTGGATGAAGTGTGAGAGAGGTGGTGTGCCAAGGGATGAGTTGAAATGAAACCAAGCACTCCTATTTATAGGCTGAACAGAAGGCTGGGCACGGCCCCGTGTCCGCTGGACACGCCCCCGTGCCTGTCTGACATTCTCTCTCTTCATTAATTGTAATTCGCAATTACAATTAATGCGCCTGCTGTACTTTCGCCACGCCCCCGTGTTCACTGGACACGGCCCAGTGGTGGGCAATAGAAGCTTCTATAGGTTTGTCTTTTCTGCTGCTTCTTGGGCACGGCCCCGTGCTGGCTGAGCACGGGGCGTGTTCAGTCTTCTGCCTTCTCTATTTTGCTTGGGAAGATGCCGTTGAGGGGTCGGGCAGTCCACTCATGTTCCTTTTCTTGTATTTATGTTAGATTTAGCTGTCTTTTTGCTTCTTTTGTGAATTTGAGCTCATTTAATCCTGAAAATACAAAAGGAAGACAAAAACACTCTTTTTCCAACATTAGTACTTAAAAAGGGTTAGTTTTATGCCTCATTTGATGTAATTTATATGTTGCATTTTACACACATCAAATACCCCCACACTTGAACTTTTGCTTGTCCTCAAGCAAAACTCTTTAATATGTGGCTTTACACTCCCAAATGGAATGGGTAGAAAAGAAGGTTTTGGGCTTGTCGTAGAGTGTTGGGGAATCCAAGATCTTTTTGGGTTTTATTTTTATCTATTTACAATCCTATTCGTTATGATTTGTTTAGAACGTTTCATAGGAGAAATTACTTATTTGGGCATAACATGCCTTTTTTAAAATTCCATTTATATACAAGTTCACATACCTCACGGGAGAAATTCCTCACACTCGGCCGAAGGTGTATTTTTAGTGAATCACTCGAGAGCGGCATGGAACTTATTCCTACCATAAGCTTGCCAAGCAATCAATCCTCCTCCTTTTTAACTTTTATACCTTTGTAGATATCAAGAGGACTTCGTGGGTGAAGGGTTAGGCTTGGGTTAAAGGTAGGTGGTTGGGTTAGTAGTTAGTGGTTAGTAGAAAAAGGGTGAAAAAGCGTAACAAGTGTCGGTTTTCGTAGGACTTTCTATTTTTGTAACTTTTATTTTGATGAAGCTATTATTCAAACAAAGTTATTTTTGATGAACTTGTTTGTTTATTTTCTTTTGCTTCATCATCAACACATTTTTTTTTTTTGAATGATCATACGAAAAACCGAACTTGTTACTAAAACAAAGGGTTAAAAATGAAAAAGGTTTTGGTGGGTGAAAGGGTGTTTGGTTTGGGTTATGAAATGAAAAGGTTTAGGCTCAAAGGGGCTAACTAGGGGGCTTTTTGGGTAGGTGGTAAAAGAAAAAGAAAAAAAATGGTGTAGAAGAAAAAAGGGTTAGTCCTAATGCCTCTATCATTTACTTACTCGGGTTTAAGTTGATAAGGACCGGGAATGTATCGTCATGGCAAGTTCTAGAGTCGTAAGAACCAAACGGCTATTCACACAAGAAACGAAAAATGAGCATTTAGTTTAATGATATGTAATTGTATGCTCAATAAAGGCTCAAAACTCACTTTTGTGGGAATGGGTTTTTATGTGATCAAGTATATATAATCAAATTTTAACTAAGTTTGCCATGCCTTTTCATAATTTTCTTATGTTGGTTCTTTTTATCACGACGCTATCGGTTGTAAATTCATAAAAATATAACCTTTTTGAGAACTTAAATTTCCCGAGTTAAACCTAGACAAGTAAAAAAAATGAAATTTTTGAAAAAAATTTGGGGTGATTAGCGGTTCCAATAGAGTTTTGTGTAAGGCTTGTATTTAGGACTTGCAAAATTTCAAGGTTTTAGCATCCCCCCCACACTTAAATTACACATTGTCCTCAATGTGTCCCAAAAATAAATTTTTAGGTTGATTAGATGTGTAAAATGGTGTTAAAAGCAAAGATTTATGTTACTGGCAGTCTGGACACGGCCCCGTGTTCAGGTGCCAGTAACAAAAATTAAAGAAAAGAAACAGAAGCCTGGACACGGGGGCGTGTCTGGTGAACACGGCCCGTGTCCAGTTACCTGAACTGGGCATTTTTCTGCAGGGGGTTCAGCACGGGGTCGTGTTGGTTGGACACGGCCCGTGTTGAACCTTCTGTAATGGAGAGATTGATGCCGGGTTGCCTTGTTCTTGTGCATGGGGTCATTTTTCTCGTTCCCCTTTTCATCCCTTACCACCATGAGTGTGTTTTATTTATTATGAACCATCCAAACTTTAAAAACCATCATTTCATTATACTCATAGAGAGACCTTACATAGTCCTAAATTTATATTAAACTAGATATGAAAACAAAGAAATATTAAACCATGGAGTTCTAGCCTCTACTTTATTTTAATTAGCAAAATTTCCAAGAAGCTACTAATCTTGGTTAGACAAGGCCTTTTAGAACTCCTTCTTCCGGGTGCGGCTTTCCTCACATGTCGGGGAACCACTCCTCCACCTCCCTTGGAAGGAGAAAAGTAGGCTCATTGGCATTAGTTTGAGGAGTTTCGATTTCCACCGGGATCTCTTGTTGGTGTTCCACGGGAGGTTCCGCCGGAACGTCTTCCCACCCGGTAGGGTTGTTAATTCCGAGTGCCAGGTTCCAATCTTGTTGAGGGAGGACTGGTTCCATCGGGGGTGCTACAAGAATATTTAACCTCTGGTGCAAGAGGTTAATTTCTTGGAAGCTGCTTTCGAGTCCCACCGTAAGATCGTTAATACGGTCGATTAGGACCTCCTCTACTGATGTCATTTCGTCGAGAGCCTCCCTTAATGCTATCACATAGTGCACAAGTGTAGCTTCAACGGAGGGCCTCCTTCCTCTTCGGCTGTTTGATGAATGCACGGAAGATGTTTCGCTGTTTTCACTCGTCATTCTACGAAAAATAAACTGAAAAATAGTTTATTTGATGAAACAGTGACCGGACACGGCCCCGTGCTCATTGAGCACGGCCCCGTGTTCATCTTTCTGCAGAATTTTGGATTAAGGAAACTTGAAATTTTTAGTTATTTTCTGAACTTGTGGGGTCTTTTTAGACATTAATAACTTAAAACAATGTTACATAACATATTTTTACCAAGATTCCTTGAACAAAACTCATTAATTCCTACCACAAAGTTGGAAGAATTCAAACTTTTAATGGTAGTTCTTGGAGAAAGATGGAGAAGAAGGAAATGGCTAAAAGAAGAAAGGACAAGATGGGTTGTTGGAACCTTCTTATAGACTTACCTAGGATAGTTGAGAGAAGATTCCTTCAAATTTCTGTCCCAAGTTGGTCCAACTGTGCATAATTCTTGGCTGCATTTATAGAAAACGACAGCCTCCTGGACACGGCCCCGTGTTCATTGGACACGGCCTCGTGTGCAGGTGGAGTTCTGACACAGTTTGTCCGTATTCTGACGTACTGGTCAGAAGGGAATCTTTTAGGTGAGCACGGGGGGCGTGTTGGCTAGACACGGCCCCGTGTCAAGGGACTGTTTTATGAAATTGTCTAGTTTTTTTAAGGAACTCACTAGTATCGGGTGGCTCCTGATTGGTTGGAACAACCCCAAAGTGCCTAAGATACCTTAATTGTCCTAAACTAAGGCAAGAACGCAAGAGGTTGTCGGTGAGGGTAATTCCTATTTTTATTCTAGGTGGACAAGTCCAACCCTTTCCCGGGCTCTCGTTAAAGAAGGTGTATGCCGAATCGCTCAGGTCTATGTATGCACCGAACGAAGTCGATGGAGAGTCCTTCACGGCACAATCGGCACAGGGACGACTATCGTCCAAGTCTTTGCTAGGTATGAAGGTATTTTTGGGAGCAACGAGGTTGTCGGAATGCGGTTCCAACATTTCGTCATGGTCATTGTCTTGGGGTGGATCAATAAAGTCCTTCCTAAGCTCTTTTGACCAATTTAGAATTAGCTTTTCTAGTTGAAATAACTCGTCAAGGAGCATTTCCCCTAGAATATCTGGCTGGGCGCATTCGAGGGAGAGATAGGGCTTATTTTTACTTTCGCCCCTCTTAAGGTTATAAGGAATCGGTGGGTCCATGTAGTGGGGCCTATAATTTAGAAAGTAACATTCTAATTCTCTATGTTCGCCTCCACATAATTGACACCACGTACCATAAGAGTGCCGAAAGTAAAAACAATTACTATCACTCATGTTTATGTCAGAAATTACCAACCGCCGGGATCTAACGGTTCTGTTTTCAGTAAGCGAATCTTGGGCACGGGGGCGTGTTGAGTGAGCACGGCCCCGTGTTCAGCTTACTGTCTGACTTAAAACAGGATTGCCAGTTCCAATGATTTAGCACGGGGGCGTGTTTAGCGGGCACGGCCCGTGCTGAGCTCTGCAGAAGCTGAAAAACTGAGAAAATCCTAAAAAATTAAAAAGAAAATGAAAAAAAATGATTAGGCCGTTGATTCCTAACTTTCTTAAAATCCTTGTGTCCCCGGCAACGGCGCCAAAAACTTGATGTGCGTGTGAAGTGTTATATATATTAGGTGTATATTTTAAGCCCCTTTAACACTTTTTTAGCCAAGTTTTAAATTTATAAAACACGATATTTTACTAACACTAAACACACATATGGGCAAGTGCACCCATCGTGGGCGTAGTATAGCGTTGGTAAGATACCGAGGTCGTCCAAGGACACAAGAGCTTTTAGTACCGGTTTATCCTCAACGTCTAATCAAAATAAAAAGTTTAGAAAAATGTTTTAAACTAAGAAATAAATAAAAACTAACTAAAATGCTGAAAATAAAAATAAAAGAAAAACAGATAGACAAGATGAATCACTTGGTTCCGACTCGTATCTAGTATAACCTTTGATTATTTCCGCACTTTTGCACATAATTAAGAGATTATCTTAGTTATTGTAGTAGGCCCCTCTTTTGAAGGTGACGCTACCCTCACCCCAGTAGTTTGAGTCAGCAAGGATACAATCCTAAAAGGGTGGATTATTGGAAGATAATTAATTAAGTTATTAATGCAAATTATGGTAGGCCCCGCTTTTGGCGGTGACGTTACCCTCGGCTAAGTAGTCTGAGTCAGCAGGGATACAGTCCTAAATAGCCGGGTTATAGTATTAATAGTAGTTAACTTATGAGGGGATCAAAGAGTTTGGACCCCCGCCATCCAATACCGTGAAGCATTGAAGGAGGTCCTACTAAATTTGACCCAGGTCCATTGCAGGACCTCTAAACGCTGAACAATGGCAAGACCTTTACCAAACCGTTCCCTTAACCCCCGACCAGGTAGCCAACATACCTCCATATAGACCGTGGAGATATGAATGGTGAAAATCTTTTATTTTATATAGACAGTAAAATAATTCCAAGACACCACGGACAAACGATAAGGAAAGATCACCTTCAACATAAGTAACTAGTTATTAAAGTCATTAATACAAAACCAAATAAAAAGTGCAAGAGATTAGAAATAAAAAGTATTATACTAGACACTTTGTCTTCACCAAGTGATGTAAGAGACTTAGGCAAACATGGCCTTGATTGTCAAGAACTCTTACGATCAATCTTGGATCCCGAGACGACTCACACACTCTACGATGGACAATGGATGATGGTGGTGGATGATGGTGTTGTGATGGTGGTGGGTGGTGGATGAAGTGTGAGAGAGGTGGTGTGCCAAGGGATGAGTTGAAATGAAACCAAGCACTCCTATTTATAGGCTGAACAGAAGGCTGGGCACGGCCCCGTGTCCGCTGGACACGCCCCCGTGCCTGTCTGACATTCTCTCTCTTCATTAATTGTAATTCGCAATTACAATTAATGCGCCTGCTGTACTTTCGCCACGCCCCCGTGTTCACTGGACACGGCCCAGTGGTGGGCAATAGAAGCTTCTATAGGTTTGTCTTTTCTGCTTCTTCTTGGGCACGGCCCCGTGCTGGCTGAGCACGGGGCGTGTTCAGTCTTCTGCCTTCTCTATTTTGCTTGGGAAGATGCCGTTGAGGGGTCGGGCAGTCCACTCATGTTCCTTTTCTTGTATTTATGTTAGATTTAGCTATCTTTTTGCTTCTTTTGTGAATTTGAGCTCATTTAATCCTGAAAATACAAAAGGAAGACAAAAACACTCTTTTTCCAACATTAGTACTTAAAAAGAGTTAGTTTTATGCCTCATTTGATGTAATTTATATGTTGCATTTTACACACATCACGAACCGACCCGATACGAACCGATTTTTTATTTATATACCTTGGGGCCTAAAATTTTTAAAAATGTTCCGTACCCCCGTGGAAAAATTCTTGGGTCCGCTACTGGGTCAAAGTCAAATGACTTGTATAAGACCCGTTAACATTCTAACAGATCATAGTTCTATCCATTCCAGACTAGGAGCCTCCAGTAAATTGCGCCTGTTTTAGTTGTTTTTGATTAACGGTTCTGTTTAGCACCTTTGAATTATAAAGACTAGCACAAGTAAATACACTTAGCCTATTTTCCTTTATAAGGGCTTGGGATACGGCTTTAGCCGCTTGGTCGAGTATTGAATCAATCGCGAATGATGTCCAAAACTTAAATAACCCATTTTAATCCTGTAACGCTTCGCTTTTTGGAACTTCCCTTATTTAGAAAGCTCACTCGTATTTCTATTTATGGAAACTTATATTCCCTTGTATTTGCCTTTCATTTCCAAGCATCGTGATCCGAGATTTGAATCATAATAAAACTCGATCTTTTACACACAATTTATACGCAAACTCGTATTTTGTTTTGCATACAAATTCATTTTATACATAGCTATATTCATACATTTTACGTATACATTGCACTTACATGCTTAAAACACCTAAAACCTGCAAAACCCGTGAAAATGACAAACTTGAATCTTCGTGCAAAGGGTTCAGCCCTTTCGTGCGAAGGGCAACCCCCCTCTTTCGCACGAAGGGCCGTTTTGCCCGTAAAATCCCTTTCGTCCCAAAGTCTTTCCAGCCTATAAATATGGACCCACACCCTCATTTCCCACCTTCCACACTCCGAAAACCTCTCTCACTTACTGAAATCGAACTCTATTAGCCGAACACTTCCAGCAAACTTCTAAGTGAGTTTGCAACTCACTGACACTTTAATTTCTCCTATTTTCTTCTACTTTTCTACACTTCTTAAATCTTCAAAACTTGGTTTCTCAGATTTGCATTGGCAATCTGATAACAACTCTCAAATTGATGAAGACCAAGCTAAGGATTGAAGTCCTATCTTTTCAACCTTTTATAAAATAAACTTTCTGATATTGAACTTGGCAGAATCATGGACCCAACAAGCTCACAAGCTAAGTTCATAGATGTGGGTTAGTGTTTAGGTCGATTCCAGCCAAGAAGATGAAAAGTTTAAACAAAATCGAATTGTCTTCACTTCGAAACAGAGCCTCTCGCAAAAAGGGTCTCCCCATTCGCACGAATGGTACTCCCTTCCGCGTGAGGGTCTGTTTTCTTCGCGTTACGGCATTTTTCTAAGTGTTGTATGCTATTCTGATCCCTATTCTCAATATAGACGATTCCGTAATAACAGAGTGTGAACCGTGGAAGCCTTGGTTTCCAATCTAGTTCCACCGCCTCACTTGAAGTTGCAAACGAACACCCAAACAATCTCCTAGACCTAGAATAAGTTAACCCCATCCAGCCTCCAACACTTGTTTCATACCTTCCATGTTGAGAAGGCACACCCAGGTTGTCCTTGTTCAGTTGTATGGTATTAAAATTCTATCTTTTACATGTTGTTATTCATGACCAACCGGTTTATTAACTTAGTTAATAAACTTGTGCTTTGGTGAACTTATAATGAGGATACTACCTCTATAAATGACTTCTGTGATCTATATGACTTACTGGACTAATACTATACTATATAAACATAATATATAATATAACTGAACTCAAGATGTAACCAATTAATGGTTAAAACGTTTAGTGAATCGTTGTTCGGGTAAACAGTCCACTCGCGCGGAGGAACTAACCCACTCACGCGAAAGGAAGCTCCCATTCGCACTAACGGTGTCGTGATGTTCAGTTACCGCTTATTTCAGTTTCTACGTTCCTCATCATTGATTCTAACGGGCAAATCAGGACCCGTGAAATCACAGTAACTTAGTGTCGTAACGAGTGTCTAGACGAAATATAATTTCTGTTTAATCATACTTTATACTTATACTTACGTACTTTATATTCCAAATCTGAATCTTCCGTTCCACCCCATAAACTCCGTATGACCTTAAACCTTCGTTTCCCCATTCTCAACAACTCGTCGAATCACGGATAATCAGAAAGCTTTGCAAAATTGTGAGTATACTCAAACGCCCTTTTTACATTTTACACTTTTCGGTGGAATACATTTATTTATCAAACATCACAATCACACTTATACTTTATACAATCACACAAACAATCCAATCATACATGCTTAAATACGTTATACTTGATTTGTACTCTTTGGAGCATTCTTACATGATTTACTTGTCATTAACTTCGTACGAGCCTCCCCTTAACATGTATAGCGCTATAGGAGTAACGCACCGCCCGTAGTCTTGTGTTCATGTTAAGTCTTTCAAACAGAACGGTCCTATTTTTGCTACAATAGGATTACGCTAGCGATAATCAGAGGATTGACTTATATAATTGCATGCCATGTTTACATTAATCAAGTTAACTAATTTTGCCATGTGGATTCGTTTAAACCATTTTTATATACTTATGCTATTATTAAACTTGTATACTCGCCAAGACTTTGTGTATTGAACTATACTTTAAAATGTATTGCAGGATTTTGCTGATGATGATGATGCATGAAATCTAGTAGGATGCTTAGAAACGCACTTTAAACTTTCATACTTGTTGTAATGCATTTTGTTTTCAAACTTGTTGTAATTATTTTCCGAACGATGTACTTGATGTTAGCAATGAAATGAAATTCGTTTATTAAATACTTGTCACGATTAGCGTTATGAGGTCTCGAGCAATCTCGTTTCCGTCTCACTCTGATGTTTCTGCCATCGGTTGGGGTGTGACAAATCTGTTTTGCTTAATGAATACCAACCCTAACACCTTCCAAACACTTGCACCTCCTCTAAATTACTTCCAAAATCTCTCAAATCTCCAAGATTTTCAACTTTGGGCAAAAAGTTCAAGAACCAAAATTGGTAACTTCAGTGTTCCAACAACTCAAGACTCGTCAAACTCACTAAGTGGAAATTTCTTCGCAAACCGTGAGTATACTCGAACACCTTTTTTCTGTTTTACACTTTGGGTGCAATATGTTTACTTATTAAAACCCACTCAGTTCACTTAGACTTTTATACAAAATGCATAAACAATCGAAATACATGCACGCATACGTTATACTTGATTCGTTGATCTGGGTTTGTTCGTTTTGTGCTAAACTTGTCATTAACTTCGTACGAGCCTACCCTTAACATGTATAGCGCTATAGGAGTAACGCACCGCCCGTGTTCGTGAGGTCATGTTAAGTCATGCATTCATACTTGCGTTAAACCTTGGGTTGACTTGTTTTTTCACATGACAGTTTATACGTTAATCTTGATAACTAAGTTTGCTATGTGGATTGTCCAAACTTTTATACTTATATGCTAGTACTCCAAAACTTGTGTACTCACCAATACTTTTGTATTGAACTATACTTTAAAACATGTTGTAGGATTACGGACGATGATGATGCACGGAATCTAGTAGGATGCCTAGAAACGCACACTAAAATTAAATACTTGTACTTTCTTTGTTTCAATCTTGTTGTATTTCTATTTCAAACAATGTAATTGATGTTAGCAATGAAATGAAATTTGTTAATAAATACTTGTCACAATTTAGCGTTATGAAGTCTCGAGCAATCTCGTTTTCGTCTCACTCCGATGTTTCCGCCATCGGTTGGGGTGTGACAGTTGTATTTACTAGTGAAAACTGATGTATTTTCAAAAGACTAATCACAGGTTATATAGCAAATACGGACGCAAATAGGTATCAGCTACGAAGTTTTGCTACGGAAAAAATTTCGTCGCAACTTTGCTACGGATTAGCTATAGATTCGCTACCAACAAATTTTGCTACGGTCTAGCTACGGATTTTCCGTTGCAAAAAATATCCATAGCAAAATCTGTAGCAATTTTTTGCTACGAACATATTTGCTATGATTTTGCTACGAATTTTCCGTTGCAAAAAAGATTTGTAGCAAAGTCCGTTGCAAAATTAAGAAAATAAATATTTAATAAATGACTTAATATAATTCGTAGCAAAATCCATAGCAAAATAATGATAAGGATATATTTGGTACAGTTTAACCACGGTTAGTCTGTTGAACAAAAACATTCGTAGCAAAGTTCGTTGCAAAATTAAGAAAATATAAGATTCATAGCGGTGTTAGTAGTAAAATCCGGACAATAAATATTTATAAATAAGTGAATAAAACCGGTAGCAAAATCGAGAAAAAGATATTAAATCACTTAATAAATATTGTAGCAAAATCCGTATGCAAAGTTACGAATATAAGTGTTTAATGGACTTACCATGGGCCCATCCGATCACCCAACGTCGCCTATACACGTACGGTTGACTTATATAGCGTAAATTATATAAGTCAGGGACTAAAATGGCAAAAAATGACAAAAGTCAAGGACTAAAATGGCAGAAAACAAAATTATTTGGACTAAAATGGCAAGGAAAAATCTATTTGGACTAAAGTGGCAATTTTAGTCAAATCTCACGGACTAAAATGGTAATTTACTCTTTTTTAAAACACTATAGGTTTTTATATTATATTTGATCACTTTATAAAATAAAATATACAATCGTATACTACTATACTTTATATGTGTTGCATTTTTAATACTATTTTTTATATCTAAATATTTATTTGTTTTTATTGGTGTTAGTTTTATGTAATGTTATTTTTACATATAAATATAAATATTATTACTTTAATTTGTAACATTTATATAAAATAATTTTATTTACCTTTCCAAAATTCTGTTTCCCTCTCTCACGTTTGTTTTTTCTTTTTAAACTATTTTATTTCCCCCAATTTCAAACATAATTTAGCCCCTCTCCCCCCAACTAATCCATCTCTCCTCCATATCCCTAAAATCTGTTCATATTCTACTCCCATAACTCCAAATTCTCTTCTTCTTGTTGCTTCCCAGTTTCCCCTATATACATCGATGATATGAGGTTACTTTCATTCTACGTCTCTTGATTCTCAGCTCTCTGAAATCCTCATCTCTGCCTTCTCATGGATATCTATTTATTGGTTGTGCTCAGCGGCGAAGTGGTGGTAGTGATGTATGTTTGATGTCTGTCGTTATGGACATGCAAAAACCTAATTAACCTAGGTAGCTAGGGTAAGCAGGGTATCGAATCCAGAGGAGTCTGTGGTTAATGCTAATTATTATTTGTTTGTAAATATTTGAATTACTTTGAGAACTTGCTAGAAAACTATAAACAATAACTTTGAGATTGTAAAACAATGATAGAAAAAATGTGGTCACTCCGGGATTCAGATTCTGTAATTACTAATAACCTAGTTCTGATTTTATTGGATGCTATTGATTGAATAGTAAATCTGTCACATCTACTAATTACCTATGCAGTTCAAAATCTTAATATTAATTGATCAGAGAAATATTAAAACAAACATTCATAGGAATCATTCGATCAACAAAAGCATAATTGGATTCAAAACATGATTATAACTCTGACTGTCACTCAGGATTTGTCTGTCACACAAATTATATAATCACACAAATAGTCGGCTGTCACCCGACTACAAATCCAAATCTCAATACAAAACAGAAACTAGAATTAAAAGTGTCTAACAAGAATCATTCACCCGAAGTGTCCACGAGAGATTTAGCCGCTCATGATATTTGTCCGATCAAAAGCTTGGTAGAAGGATGATCGCATGATCGAATCGGTGTTGCGGCCGATGTATGATGAATGGTGATGATGTGTCGCAAGTTATGTTATGTTGACCGATCCCCAAACCTAGTTTGTCAGCTGCCCCTTTCACACCATTATGCTGATGATATTTAATGATGTGATGATTATGAATTAATGTCACATGATGTTGATGTTTTTTTTTCCTTCACATGTGCAGTGTGCCGCCCCCCAAAGACTACATATGGGCTGCTCTAATTCATATCCCATGTGCGGCCCACTCCCAATAATGATGATCATATGATGTCGGCCCACTCAAAGAAATCTGCCGTCAAGTCAAGTCCCTTACAAAATGATGATATTGTCATTTTGACTTTTTATTGTGTGTTGAATTCCAAAAAGCCACCACAATTCTGTTGTATGCATGTGATGTTAATGATGGTTTGATGTTGCCACTTCCTTGTCTACGTGAGATGATGATGATGATGTTTTGTGATTTATCTTTTTCCCAAAGTCAGCATGTGCCGTCCAAGCCCAAGCCACATACGGCCCAATGGTCTTCACAAGTCCAAGATGTTAGTCAATGTGGTAATAGGATTTGAGCCCTTTTAATTCTTGAACAACAAACATCCACGTTCACCACCTTATTTTTGCCGTAACCTACGGACGTAAAACGTAAGTTACGCTTCGTAACTTATGTTTCTTTTCAATGTCTGCGTACCATACTCCAAGATGTGATTTCCTTTTTTCTAATTTTTCTCCAATCAAATCCCCTCACATGTGCACGTGTACTCCTATTGTGATGATTAGAATGATTTGATGTTATGTGATTTATATAACCCTCCACGTGAATTGTTTCTTTGTGCTATCTTTCGATCCGAACAAGTCCCCAATGACGTGATAAATCTCGGTTATCACCCACGGTTGTTCCACTTCATCTTTAAACTCTCCAACTTTACCAAATTAAGTGATTTACCTGTAAAACCACGAACACTCGTAGTTAACATGTTCAAAACGTATAATCATGTAAACAACAATAAATCACACAAGATAAGCACGTTAACACTCGGGTTTCACACCCTCCATCAATGTTCACAGGTATAAAATTGCTTCTAAGATCTGAAAGGTGCTTACATTACGTTAGTTTCATTGTTACTTCTATGGGTAATGTGATTCAGTTACTTGTTTATGAGGGAGACGCCCACCGATTGTTCGAAGAATTTCCCTCCAACTAGAGGCTTCGAGGCAACGAAAGAAGACTGTCATCTATCGGTTGCTTCAGTTTTCATTTTTTTCATTTGTGTGGCCGAGGTGTACACCAAAGTGGGAAACTTGGTGAATCAAGTGAAAAAATAGGTAACGGTTTCATTGTAACTGTTAATTAACGTTTAGAATTCACTTAGCATTTTGTTCAATTCGTTTTACTGATATGTCTTGAATTTCTTCTTTATGATGTTATTTTGTACACACTTTATATTCCTTCATCACTTATCTTAATGTTTATGCCTTTTTAATTGTTTGTGTAATTAAATAGCATAAGTGTCCTTGAAGAGTGCAAACTATTTAGGAAAAAACAAGTTGATTAATATTAATTCACTATTTACAAACAGATGTAATCTCATATTTCTCTAGTCTTATTATTATTATTATTAGTTGTGTCTTTGTTCTTTTTAATTTGGGTTCAAGTCATCATACAGGTTCTTCAATTACTTTGATTGGCGTTTTGTTACTCAAGCTATTGTCGTCCTGAATGTAATGCAACGTAAATGAAAAAAAATATTAATTAGTATCTACTTCCATTGATGTTATTAGTTGTTACTAATTGATTTCAAAAACATATATTTGCAGGTTTGTCAGTCAATGAAATATAATTGGAAATGCACCAGGAACAAAAGAGAAGATATAACAGAGTTGTTAATGTATTATTAATATATATACAAGTCTCTTCTTGAGTTTATACTATACAGTTGTTAGTTGTTGGTGATATCTTCATCTTGTTTTTGCAGGCCACCTCAACACGTTTGTAGGTGACATAACACTTGAGATTACATTCAATATTTGTGAGAAGATGTGCAACGAAAATGATGATAAAAATCCTCTCTTGATGTGGTTACTATTGAAGATGTGAGCGTGTTTGTCATTCAAGCGCAACTATGTTGTTTGCCATTGGTTTATGTTATCTTGTTTGTTAGTTGTGAATGCTCGTCTCTTAATGATATATATGAATCTTCTGTGTTTATATGTAGTTGATCAACTATGAAACTAGTGACAAATTTTGGATAATTTCTATAAGTGTCAAATTGTATAAAATATAGTTTGATTTGTGTTTGTAAATTTATGTGATTTGAGATGTATTTATAAATGGAAAAATAATATAAAATGTATGCTTTTAATATATTCTAGAATTCATATTGAAATTTTGTATCTAAATCCATAGCATAATTTCATAGCTAAAAAGTTAAAGCTAAAAGTATAAAAATTAGTAGCTAAAAACCCGTAGTTAAAAGTCTACTATTTTGTAGCTAAAAAGCGTAGCAAAATCCCTAGCAAAAGATTTTCGTATCAAAATTTGTGTCTTAAATAGCGACGTCTCTTTCTGTAGCTAAAACTGTTGCGAATATGATTTCCGTAGCTAAATAATTCATAGCAAAATAACGTAGCTAAAAATCTCCGTATCTAAATTACCATAGCGGAATTCCGTAGCAACTTTTTCCGTAGCAAATTCGTAGCTAAAATAGCGACGCTCCCTTTTGTAGCTAAAGCCGTAGCAACCATACTATCCGTAGCTAAAGTTCGTAGCAAATAAATCCGCGACGAGACTTGTAGCTACGGACCAAATCCGTGGCAAAACCGTTGCAAAACGGGTGTTAGCTACGGATTTGACCGTAGCAAATACCTATTTTTGTAGTAGTGGGAATAGGCTGGAGCTGCTCGATCTAGGCAATTTGAAATTTGCAACACCACGAAAGACCTATTAGTCTCATGTCTCATTTTATTATATTCGGCCCGCCTGTGGATCTTTTTAGTACGAATCCGTCTGTATAATTATTTTCTTTAACTTTTGGACAACTATTGTACTTTGTAAGAATTTAATTTAAAATATCATCTTCCGCTGTGCTTTGCGAATTACTGATATCAATCGTTACGCATAAACCCAAAGTCCGGGTTCACCGAGAAATTAGGGTGTGACAATCGATCTTCACCTTTTGAGTGAAAATCAATGACTTATAAAAACATTATAGAATCAAAGATAATAGGCTAATAGCAAGATTAAATTATCAAAATGCCTAGATTGTCAATTGCAATGGAAAAATTAGATTTTCATAATGAATAATGCCTAGATTATCAATAACAATGAAAAGAATTAAATTATCACAAATCAGATTATGGAAAAAAGAAAAGAATTCAGATTAGCAACAAAAAAATCATATTAGTAGCAAGTTCATTCACCATGTTTATATACAACCACACCAAATAATCATATTGCATATTTTTTTTAGACCTACAGGGCTTGTTCGATAAAAAAAAAATAAAAATATAATAATCGCTGTTGCAAATATTCGAACTAGAGTATACAAAAAAAAAAAACAAAAACAAAACAAAAGGACTACATACCACTAGACTACCTAACTATATGTTTTAGTAAACATATTATATATAAAAATAACCGCATTAAATTAATATATTGTTTTTTTTAAATGGAAGCCCAAAAATTTTTGGGGCCTAAAGCCCTTGCTTCATTTGTTCCTTGGGCCGGCCCTGATCCACAGGGTTTTAGACGGTTCCTAGAAACCTCTCGGTTTGAAAAAAAAAGAGTAGAAACCTTGTATAATTTGTAAAGAATTAGTGAGAATCTACCAAAAAGTTCAAGAACTCATCTAGAACTTTGCACTTCCATCTTGTGCTCTAAGTAGCAAAGCATTAACCTAATAAGATGCCCGAGTTTAATAAAGAAAAGAAAAGAAGAGAAAATGAATGAAGGAGAGAAAAGAAAATGAGTGGAAAGAAAAGATTTAATTAAATATCGTGTTTCCGAGTTCGAGAGAAATGAAAAGAAAACTAAAGATTTTAAGTGTTAAAAATGTTTTCCTTCCCAATCTCTCCAATTTGGAATGATTTAAAATGAAGGAAAATTACTTAAGTTTTCCTTTCATTTCTCATCATTTCCTTCCTTAGAAAACTCGGGAACACAACTTTTTTTTAAAATCCCTCCAAATCCTTTCTTTTCCTTCATTAAATAAAACTCAGGGTAATTGCTACAATCACATTCGTAGATTTCTATCAAAGGTATTTGAATGTTGCAATTTGATATGATCTCATGAACACATACTTTCATGTATCCATTTCTCACAACTCGAATCCTTTAATAGCAAGTTGGAAAATGTTTTCTTGAACTTAAGAGCAGATTCTAACATTAGATAAGTGCAGTTTCATCTAGTCTCAACATCCAAACACACCAAACTCTTGCTTTCTATTTTCTTTTCTTCAACACAAACTAGAAATTTTTTAAGTCTAGCAGGCGAAGACCTAACATATTTTACCAAAGCACAAATTTTTTTAATCGGTAAACTTAAAGTAGTAAGCCCATCTTTACCAATAGGTTTAAAATATGAGCCGCACATCTCATATGCAAAAACGCCCTTTCAAGACACCACATTCCCAATGATTAAAAACTTTTTGCAAATGTTGAATAGCTATATCATTAGAGCTAGCATTATCTACCGTCACAGTCAAAACATTTTTCAAACCCCATTCAATCAAACGTTTTTCAACTGCTCTCCCTATTAAAACCCCTGAATGACCAGCAATTGGACAAAAAATTATAATTCTCTTATGTAATTCCAATCGTCATCTATGAAATGGGCAGTCAAACACATATAAGATAAATTTTGCCCAGAAGTCCAAGTATCGGTGGTTAAACACAATCTAGTTGACATATTTTTAAAAATATTTACTAACCGCCTTCTTCCCTCAATAAAGTACCCATAACAATCTATTGTTGTAGTAGCACATGAAGGTACAATAAAGTGAGGATTAATAACCTTACAAAATTCCCTAAAACTCGTCTGCTCAATAAAAGAAAATGGAAATTCATCAACAATCAACATTTTTACTAAAGCTTTCCTAATCACTTCTTGATTGAACTCCCACAACTTAGGAACTGTTACGGTTTCAACAGAACCATCATCATTAACATGTGTTTTAGACTCGAGATCAAGTAGCTTTTGTTTTTTTATCTATATTTGGCGGATAATCTTTGCAAACAACAATGTGATTTCTTAGGGGAGTAGTACCACTTTTTTACGCACAACCAATTAGTTTATAACAATAAATACACTCCGCCTTGTCGGGGATATCACAATCAGTATAATGCTGCTACCCAACATATATTTTTTTTCAACAAACGTACTGAATGAGTATCACTTACAGCCGGGGGTGGACATGGGGGTTTTCCATCCTTTTTTTGTTTTTATTTCTTTTTTGAAACCACCTCATTTTCAGAAACTAACTCACAATCTGAGTTGTTTTCATTAGGATTTTCCATTGACATAGCTTACTCTACAAGAGAATACATAACAACAATTCAGCAATCAGATATGGAACAACAAACTAGTAGATCTAATATATTAATGAAAGCTAACATACTATATCTAAAGTCTAAATTGATGAATAACCATTAAAATGTTAAAGTTGTTACCTTTTGTAGTAGAAATTAGAAGTTTCGTGATGAAGATGTGAACTCAAAAACCACCAAGTATCTACAATCGATTACCATGTAGAGGTTAGATACTGATATACATCTCAAAAAATCCAAAATTTACTGTTAGATACTTAGATATAGAATTTAAAGGTGAGAAATCAAACCTTTCGTGACCGGAGAAACCGAGACACGTGACGAGGGAGAGCGGCGTCCGATCGGGGAGGAACGATGGGGGAGAGCAGTGCTTGACTTCGTGAGGAGCAAAGGTGAGCGATGGTCGACGAGGGGCAGGGCGGCGCTCATGGTTGTAAAAGTCGCTAGGCGCTCCCTAGTCGGTCGACCAGGGAGTTGAGAGTACTCGACCTAGGCGGAGAGTACACGGGGAGTACTCGGAGATGCTAAATTATAAAGAAATTTGTTTTCGGAAATTAAATATATGTCAAATAACATAAATTCACTAATATTTATAACAAAATACATGAAATTGATATTCATTCTTTAATATTTAATATGATAGGCATATAAATTATGTTTTATTTTATTTTATGTCAAACTCGGCCCGAGTTGACTTATTATATCCGATTTTGGCCAATGTTGACCGCATTTGATCGATTCCGAATAATTAGTCGGAGTTGAAGAAAGTCGCCTCGGCAACCTACCTTGTAGCGACTACTCGGAGAGTACTCGACCTTGGAGACCTTGTTTTACAACCATGGCGGCGCTTGAAGTTTGAGATCCAAACCCCTAGTTTTTTTGAAGTGTGAATGCTGAATGTGAATGGCAATGCGCGTGTACTGTAAGTAATTGTTTTGTTGTGTTGTATTGTATTGTATTGTATTGTATTGTATTATTATTTACTGAAATAAAAACAAACGAAATATAGTATGGATTTAATGTATATATCTATTTTTTTTTTTTTAAGATTTCGGATTCGATTAATCCGAATATCCGAAAATTTATGAAACTAACATCCGAATCCGAACCCGAATTTTCGGATTATCCGATTTTTATTATCCGATTTTCGGATATAGGTTTTTGATATTTCGGTTTCGGATTCGGATTTTTTTCAACACCCTTATTTACAGGCAGGGACGCATATTACAAGAAAACATATGAGGGAGTATTGATCTTTTGAATGTCTGTTTAACAAGGGCACAGGACTTATAAATTAGAAGTTATGGGTTCGGCTATAAATTAGAAGTTATGGGTTTGGCATGTGTTTTCCAAGAGGCATATTGCACTTTAGTCTTTCAAATATAAAAATAAACAATTCTATTTACTAGAAAAGCGTATATAGGTTGAAAGAATAAATCCTAAAAACCAATCAACACATAACAACACACACATTCTTTTTTCCTAACAATACTTTTGTCTTTAAACTTTAAAAACCCTACAAATAAACCCACGCCATTTGTCATCTCTTCTATTCTTCCTGCAACATTTCACCATTTGCAAATGGGGAAGAAAAAGATCATCTGTTTTGTCTTCTTTTACATGTTTTTAACATGTTTGGTTGCTCACATGAGTCCGACAACTTCTCCCATTCTGGAAGCCAACATCAGCTACTTGTGTCGACAACATTTGCATTGGTGTACCAGGCTGAGGATGTCTTCCACCAGCACTCGTGATGTTGGATCACCACTACTATGTCTATGCTTTCAGATCATCGCTATCATCATTGTCATTTGCTTTTTCATCATTGTCACTATTATGCTTTCAGATCGTCACTACTGTGCATGGTCCTTCTAGATAGTTTGTTTGATATGTGCATAACACATCAGCAACCCAAACCCACGTTTACTTGCATGACACCCATGTTTCCTTTATATGTTCCATGTTTCCCATGTTCCTATATTTACTGCATGCATGTTCTCACTGTACTAGGTAGTTGTTAGATTAGTTTTGCATATTTAAAGTCATGTACGCTGCATTTTGAAAGGAGAAGAAAAATTAGATCAAAGTTATTGTTGTCTTGTCTCTCATCTATGTTCTTTGGAGCCGAACCCACTCTACGGGTCTCTTGGGAGATTAGCCATCTCGAATCGGCTTCTATCATTGTTCCTAGCTCCAAGTGTAACTTGTTCGATTTACAGCTTTTATTGATCGTATATTATAGACTAGTTAACATTTACTGTGTTTGTGTATTTATTAACTTGGTTAGGATTAATATACAATGTTTTCTTCATATTTGTAATTGTTATTTCGATCTATAATCTATTTTATTGTATCTGTCCTATTATACTAGTATACTCACCAAACATGATAATGTGGCCTGGGCAAGAATTTAAATCATAGCTAGACTCATCATAGCTCTAAAAATTACCAAAAGTAATAAAAAAGGGCAATGTTCTTAAACGTACCGGATTTAAGAACCGATGAAGTAATAATAATCTATTTTTTTATGGATATAGTTTAAAGCCCACTAAAACTATGTGTAGTGGTGAGTGAAATAAATGTCTCATCCTTAGGCATGAAGCAACACGTTACTCCTAGTCAACAAAGGGGCTTGAAGTAAAAATGGGTGTAGTGGTGAGTGAAACAAATATCCATTGCAATGGTTAGACACTGAAATTGAATTTAAATAAAAAAATTAAAAAAAAAACCATCAAAAATATTTCATTGGCCTTTCTCTCTTCAACTAGGCGTGTTTAAGGAAACGCCCAACAAAAAAAACCATCAAAAACACCCCGGGGGCGGTGACGCAGGCGTGAAGAGGCGTTGTTGGGGGAAAATGCCCAAAACCCCTTCCACTACAGGTGTTCTAAAGTTCATGCACCAAAGAAAATGAGTAAATCATAAGTGTAACCATGACAATCACAAAACTATCCTATGATTATTTTATTTTTCTAGTTTGTTTTTTGTATTTTTATCTATTGTTTTTGGAATTACAATACCTAGAACACTTATTTTCGCGATCACCAAATTGGACTTGTTGTAGTTATAGTATAGAGTATGTAAGATTTTATACGTCTAGTTCCATAAGAAAATTAGCCCTTTTTTTAACATTTTTAATGGGTATCTTGTGTTCTTATATGAGGTTTGTAAAATTTGCTAGATTTGAGATTTTCTTGGTGAGTAATCCGTAATCCTATGAACTTTGGTGTTGATAAGGTTGTAAATTGGTGAGTAATCCGTAATCCTATGAACTTTGTTGTTGATAAGGTTGTAAATTTATGAGTGCAACAATTTAATACAATCGAATAATGAATTTAACAAAAACTATGTATTTAAGAGCGTACTTTTTCATTTTTTTTTCACAACGGCAGAATGATACAAAGTTAATAAAATAGAATCTAGCAAAGATACATTTTACCATTTTTGTAGAGAAAAAAATAAAAGGAGGTGTTATGTTGCTAGGCCATCTATAGCAACTCGTTGACTGGGGTAACATTTAGTAATCTTGCACGTTAAGTTTGGGGAAACACTCTTGTCCTTTAATGAAACACTCTTGTCCTTTAATGAATCAAGTGTAGGTGATTATGTAAGTAAGATCATGTTCTTTGATTATTATTATTATTGTTGTCGTAGTCGTCGTCGTCATCGTTGTTATTGTTATAATCTTGGGACAATTTTTTTAACCTATATTCCTTAGTGAATCACAAATTGATTCTCTTCAAGGTCGAACATAGATAAGGTATTATAAACGTAAGGTTGTCTACATTTTACCTTCATCAGACTCTACTTTAGCTTTTGGTGGGATTTACTGAGTGTAATGATGATAAAACATATGTAGGTCTGAATTAGGTTTCCATTTTGTTTAAGCGAGAAAGGTTCTTCAAGATATCAACATGTACAAGTTTCTTTCTGAAAAGGTTGTTGGTTGTAAATTTAGTGTAGGTGGTTGTTGTTCATGTAATTTGAATGTGTACTTTATTATGTAGGTTATTATGAATTAAGTATAAGTGATGGTTGTACATGTTTTTGCAACATACGTTGTACTTTGTACATTGTATTGAACGAGTTGATGCTAACCCGCGCGCTGCGGCGAGACGTGTATATATTATGTCTTTAGCATCAACATATAAGATGCAAAAATCGTTAAGCATATTCAATGTTAACCTGAAACCAATCAGGCTTTAGTGTTAACCTGTAAAAATTGTTAAGCATATAAGATGCAAAAATTGTTAACCTGAAACCAATTACGCTTAGTGTTGGCTGGATATGAATAAGTAAAAATTAGCTTATTTAGACGTAGTTTTCAAGCGTGGGTAATTTCCTATTTTCTTATATATTGAATCTTCTTTGTCAATATGCTATATGTTGTTTCTTCGGATCAATGAAGATGAAATATGACATCAAAGAAATAATAATCTATCAGCTTTATATTATAAACCCTACTCTGGTTATTTTCACAAAATTAATTTTAATAGTCCAACATGATCAATTTTTGGGTAATTTATCTTATAGGAGTAAATCCTGTTAGGAAACTTTATTTGTAAGTATTGAAGAAAATCAAAATCAACTGGATCTATGAAGAGATCACAGTCTTGAAGATCACAAACAAGAACAAGAAGATCAGATGGGACAATTGAAATGCACAGCATCTACTTCAAGGAATCACAAGTTGATCAAGAGCTGAATTGGATTATCAGAGAAGGTCATATATGATGGATCTGATGATATTTCTGATGAAATATCATCAGTTTCTGACGATTCTGATCATCAGGACTTTTCTGATGATTTGTTCATCAGAATTTCTGATGAAGTGGTTTATCAGAATTCTGATGAAGTACCCCACTTGTCTGAAATTGGCTCTATCCTGCCACAGTTACCGATGCAAGTTGACATTATTGGATATCATGATGAAAAAGGCAACTTGAATGTTGGATTCAATGAATATGTCAATAGGCCACTTTTTGCAGGACTTATTGCATGAATAAACTATTGTTTATTCATGCACCCAGCCTTCTATAAATAGAAGGCTCAACCAGGAGAAGCAAAGTGAGTTTGAAGCTTATCATTCATACATACATCAAAACTCCATTGCCCTCTCACCTACAGAATTCAAGATTCATTTGTACTAGATAATAATCTTACAATCACCTTGTAAACCATTTTGTTTCAAAGTGATATAAACTTGATAATTCTGTAGGTCTTGTTTCTTGAAAGTCTGATTTCCATTTCCGCACATCTTTTTCACATCTACTGAAATCACTTGCCATATTACGTGAAAAGAAGTTGTTTTAAGGCCACACTGGGTCCAACAATTGGTATCAGAGCAGATTGAATAAACTATTTTCAAACGATCAATCGCTCATCTTCTTTTCTCTAAATATGGACAGCTTTCAATCCTGGAATAATGCTTTTAACATTGGTTCTATGTCCAAACCTCCGACTCTGGTCAGAGAGGAATACCCCCAATGGAAAATCAGGATGGTCAATTTCCTTAATGGTTATGACCGAGCTCTGTTTCAATCCATTGAAAGGGGTCCTATACCAATGACTGTAATACCAGCTATTCCAGCAACTGACCAATCACCTGCTATCCCTGCCTCCTAAGCTCCCAAAAGTGAAATACTTTGGAGTGAGGAAGACAAGGAAAAGGTGGCTGGGGATGAAAGGGCAAAGTCACTTTTAATAATGGCCATCCCCAATGACATATTTTCACAAGTTGATGCATGTGCATCAGCCAAGAAAATATGGGATCAGTTGAAAAATCTTTGTGAAGGAGGAGAAAGGATGAGAAGAAACAAGAGAACAAACAATGTCTCATCTTATGAAAGGTTTAAAAGTTTGCCAAATGAAAGATTAAATGATACATATCAAAGATTTACAAAACTTTTAAACGAGCTAAAGAAATTTGGAATAACAAAGTCAAATGATGAAAGAAACATAAAATTTCTTGATGCCCTTCCTAGAGAATGGAGAAGTCTAACCATGACTTTATCATCTACCTTAGAACTAGGAAACATGAGTCTTCGTGACTTATACAGCATCTTAGTCCCCAGAGAGGAAGAAATATTTGAAGAAACCATTCAAAGAGGGGGATCTTTAGCTCTTATCTCAAACTCACAAAGAACAATACCCACCAATGATCCACAACCATCAAGCAGCCAAAGTTTTGAAGTTTCTGATACTTCATCAGATTTTTCAGCTTTTGCTGAGGCAATAGCACTGCTCACCAAAACATTTGAGCAGAGGTTGAGGGGAGGTAGCCAGAGATACCAGAAGAGTGACAGAGGAAGGATGGATGGAAGATCTAAAGAAGAGGTTAGATCTAAGGATAAAGGGAAGGCTGAAGTTATGTGTTACAAGTGCAAGCAGAGAGGTCATTATGCATCAGAATGCAAGACCAAAAAGCTGAAGGATGTTGCCTATTATGAGAAAAAGCTTGAAGAAGCAAAGAAGCAGCAACAAGTAAGCTTAATTGCTGGAACAGATACATGGTTATCTGATGACTCTTCTGATGATGAAGAAGAAGAATTGGCAAATTTCTGCCTCATGGCACTTTCTGAAGGTCTACCAGAAACTTCAGAACAAAAGGTAAATTTAGACAATCTTGATCTTGAACACAAGCTAAACAAGCTCATGTCAGATTTTCTAAATCTGCAAGAAAAACATCAATCAGATATTAGAAAATCTGATGAGTTGCAAAGGACTTTGAATAAAATCATTCTTGAAAACCAACTTCTTATAGAGGATAGTTTAGATCAAAGAGCTAAAATTGAGTTTTATGAAAATGAAAGAAAAGATCTTTACAAGAAAATCAATGACAAACAAATCAATGTAAGAGGTTTTCAACAAGCCAAAGAGTTCATAAATTTTATTGAGTCCACACCTAAGAACAAAGGAGGGGGTTTAGGTTATATAAGATCAAATGGAAATAAACCCACTGTCTTTGTAAAAGCAACTCATCAGAATTCTGATAAATTTTCATCAGAATCTGAATCTGAATCTTGCAAAACAACCTGTTCTGAATACTCTTTTGAAAAACCAAACTTCAAAACAAACAAAAGTTAATGCAGTCAAGAATCTGTAAAGACTCCAGAAGCAGTTCACTATTCATCTTTTCAAAATTATCCACTCATTCCATCACAAGAAGAAATATCAGAAAATTCTGATAACTCTTGTATGTGTGTTGACATACTAAATGTAACACCTCGTAAAATCACATCCAATGATGTATTGACACGTGTAATAAACCCTAATGAAGTCAGACATTGAATTCAAGGGACTAATTTTTCGAAAAATCGAAAACCTTGATTATGAAAGGACAGGAAGTGTTTGTATACTTAAAATAAGTTTCTAAATAACCTTTTACGGTTTTATATTCACAAACGAGCCACTTGTTGATCAAGTGTAGCCGTGTGCGCAATTAATTGAAAGTTTACGCAATAAAGGGTTAAAAGCGTCAACATGTTAATTCTTACCTCTGAGTAACCTTTTAACAAACCGAAAGCCTCATGATATTCGATTATACTCTCGGGATTGCCAATCATTGGCCACCCAAGGCTTTTATGCCCAAAAGTGAAGTTACGCGCAGCTTTGCAAGTGTAAGGGACTAAAAGTGTCAATATGTTTAATTATACCTCTGAATGACATTTTATCGAGCCCGAAGCATTATCATGTTTCATAATAATTTCAAGAATGCCTAATATGGTTTAGATAAGGCTTCAATGCTATTAAATGATGAGATGTGCAAGTTTGCGCAATGGAGGGACCCAAAGCGTCAAACTGCCAAAGTATGTCGATTCGTATGTTATCGGACCTTTCGGAATATGACCATGAGTTATACATACCCTAATTATCTTTTTTGTAGCTTAGATATAGGCTTAGAGGTGTTTGTGCGCAAAAATAAACTTTTAAGTCATGCAGGGACTAAAAGTGTCAAAAAGCGCACAAGTTTGCGTTTACGCGCATATCTTACATTCTGAATATCCCCGGACACCCAAAAATTTATGTAAGCACTAAAATATGTTATTTTAGTGTTTGGCTTGATAAAATTCCATTCGTCGCGTCATTTGGTTCGTTTTTCGCGTCCGTCCGTGTTTCGTCGTAATTAACCGAACAATGTGACCGTACAACCCAAACGAACCGATATACGGCATATTTTTGAGCATGTTTCATGTTCCCAACACTTAGGAATCATTGTAGAGCCTTAAAAATGGTTTAACGGGCCTTGGATGTGTCGGAAATGGCATTTGGAAGTGCAGGGGCTAAATCTGTCAACAAGTGAAAGTTTCTGATTTCTGACCAGGTCCTTACGGACCGTATGCTGGGAGTCTTATGGTCCGTAAGCCTTACACAGATGCAGAAACTCGGAAAAATGGCTGTTCAGTCCATGTAACGACTTATATGACCCTTTATCACTTCCAAGAGCTGCCTAAACAAATTCTTAGGCCTTAGGGACACTTGTTAATCATCAGGGATCATGTATAGCCTTAGTTGTCATCATCATAATGGATCAAGAACACTATAAAAGGTCCCTCATGTTGCAACATTTCTTGCATTCATTCCATCTGCATTTGTGGGACTCCCTGGAGCTTAAGATCAGTCCTCAATCACCTCTAGTCGTAATTAGGCCTTTGGTAAGTGTCCTTGACCTTCCTTAATTGAGTTTTACTTAGTTATTAGCTTAAAAGTCAAACCGTCGTAATTAACGTTTGACTTAGCGATTAATCATTAATGGTCCAGTGATTAGTCGAATTGAAGGTAGTTATAAGTTGGTATTTATGTGGGCAATAAACCCTTAAAAGAGCACCCTCAGATTTCCACTCTAACTAGATCAAATGTCGGGTCAAAGTTGTTTAGAAAAAGTCAACAGAAGCTTAATTTGCAAATTAACATGTAATTAGCAATGTAGAAGGCATGTAACCTATTTTATCACTCATATAACTTGGTAATAAGTATAAGAACTGATCTAAGCTTGTTTGATCCGACAATTTTCTGTTTAGACCCGGTTCGGAACCGAAAGTCGCAAAACTTTAACTTTTGCTTTGACTTCAGTTCTGACCCGATTTAGATGGGTTTAGAAATGCCTTAAGATTTCCTTAGGACCAGGTTACATGATGGTATAACCCTCTGTGGTTGGTTCGTTGATTGCCCCATTCGTTTACGTGTTTCCGTTAATTGCTTAATGTTGACCATAATGCCCTTTTGATCATAAAACAAGAATTTTGGAAATTTGAAAGAACAATAATCCTTATTACTGATTTATAAAGATGTCCCTAAATTTTCACATCAGTTTGAGGTCTAGATTGGGAGTTATGCTCAATGGCGTAATTAGAACGCTTTTTAGTAATTAAACGGCGTCATTAGCATAAAGCCTATCTAAACCCAATTTTTGACACCAAACCTTTTACCCACTGATGTAATATAATATTTTGGGATTTTTGAAGATTTTTAATTATTTTTAACCTGCTCATAACCTAAGGTTAGGGCCTTGATTCGGTAAATACCGATTATACCCTTTTCGTGTATAAAATAAGTTTTACATAGTATTTTGACACCAATCCAATTGCTACTGATTTTATATAATAAATGGAGTATTTTGAACTTAATAACCTGATCAGAAAACTCAGATTTCCAGTATAACCCCGGAAATCGCTTAAAATGACTTTTTACGCGTATTAAACACATAGTTTGGGTTTAAAACCATTTTTGTCACATAAGACTTATCATCAACTGATATAACCTATTAAATTAAGTTTTTTTACTGATTAATTCAGACCCGAAGCTCAGAATCATATTTAATCTCTTTTATAATCTTTAAAATGACCAAACTACCCCTACGGGGCTTATATTGAGATTAAACTCGTTTTGGGCATAATGGAAGATATCCTACTGATATCACAACATATTTAAGGCATATTAACTTAGGAAACCTGTTTAGGACCCTTATGGTTACCCGTTACGCTTCTTGCGCGTTCGGTTCGGTTTATGTAACTAGTTTGCATAAATTAGCCGAAACGGGTCAAACGTTATCATTTTTATCTCAAAACCCAGAATGTGTTTAGTGTACCCATATTATACAAGTCTCCAAACTTGTCAGGTCTAAATCACATTCTATTCCGGTCTTCGCTTAATCATGCGTTTTGAACCGTAAACCTTTCCTTCAAAACTAACCGGTCTAAATTACGACTTAAATAAGACCCGTCAGGAATCTAATAGGTTAATAAAACCTTCGTTCCAGATTGAGAGCCCCAGTAGAAGTACTTGTGCTTGCTGATTAGAATATACGGCTGAGTATAAATTGCATTTGCTAGCTCAGGTAAATACTTTTAACTTATTTTCCCTATACGGGCTTGGGATACGGTATTATAAAAATACCGCTTGGTCGGGTATTGAATGTTTAGTCGAATTGTGATTAAATTATTGAGGTAACCCGCTTTAATCTGTATTGTTTGAAATAAAAGCCTTTAGGGGTTAATGACCATGTCCCGGATATCCTTGACATCATTGTATTATAAAATGGCCACGTCTTAAGCACGGGGTGTAGGCATACACCTGATAGTCACTTAAGGGAAACGGTATCTCACTCTCTTGTGGGCCTATACTTGTGGCGAGTCTGTTAATCTTGACTCGGTTTCTACATCGGGCCCTGAACGTACAACGAACATGTAAATCTGTATACAAGATTATTTATATAATTGTCCCAAGTTATAAAAGATATGTTGTGCCTTGTGCATTCAAATCAATTTCATTAAACCTTTTCAAATGAGTCGGTTAATTGTATTTACTAGTGTAAACTGACGTATTTTCCAAAAAGGTTAAGTGACAGGTACTGAACGTAATTGGCTGGAAGCTCAGGGCGTTAATAAGGAATCTTGCAAGTTCTAGCGTCTAAAGTCTGTTGAACAATGTTTATGTTTTAAGATCCGCCTGTGGATCCTTTACTTTCCGTTGTAATACTTGATATTACTTTATATTCGGATTGTAATATAATTATCTTTTGCTTCCGCTGTGCATTTATATATTGTGTTGTTTGACTATGATGATATCAACTACGTCACGATACTCCCCACCGGGCCCACCGGTAATACGTGGAAATATCGGGGTGTGACACTGAAGCTTGTTCAACACCATCTTCAAAAGAAAAATGTAAAATCTGTTAATGGCTCAGCATATAACAGAGTTTCTGATGCAAAACCAAGAAGAAGAAATAAAATTATTAGGATTCCATCAGAAACAGTACCCAAGCATGCCTGGGTACCAAAAACCCTCTAATCATTTCATTTCAGGACCATCATGTGCAGCAGATCTGGTACTGCGACTCAGGAAGCTCCAAGCACATGACTGGGGACAGGAGCTTACTCAGCAACTTTGTTTCAAGGCTGGGTAGAATGGTAAATTTTGGAAATGGAGTGAAAGGGAGGATCATGGGATATGGATGCATAAGGTATAGATGTTTGACCATAAAGAGAGTAGCCTATGTTAAAGGCTTAACAAATAATCTGCTTTGTTATGGTCAGTTCAAATGATAAAAATTACTCAGATAATTTTATCACCAGAAAAATGCTTGATAAATTGTTTTAGTGATAATCAAAATCATATATCTGATAAATCACCAGAAAATCTGATACAACATCAGAACACCTGATAAATCATTAGAATTCTGGTGAATCATCAGAAAATATGCTGGATAATCAGAATTATCATAGTTCATTAAAACAAATTGCTGCATGTCATCATCCTTATTCATATCTCTTGACAGTATATTCATAAATTGTACATTGGCAAATTTAAAAAAAAAAGAAGAAAACTTCAAAATCTGTTGAAGAGGATCACAAGTTTAGGGGGAAAATTCAACCAAGAAATTCTGTTGAAAATTCTGTTGACTTCTGTTGACCACATCTAAAAAGCCAACAGGAGTCAGAACAAAAGGCAATATATATTTTCAATAGAATTTATGTTGATTTTCTGATAATATCATCAGAATGGGACTTTGACTTACAAAGATAAGAGGATGCATATGAAGGAAGGTGATTGGACCTCTTATAGAATGGGGTCCACAAAGATGAAAAGGTGTCATACAACCGATAGCTTTCTCCAATCAAAAATCAGTATAACACTTTCGTGAAGGAATGATTGAAGAAACTACAAATTGAAGAGTCAAGTTGAAAGGGCATAACCACGATTCCATGATAAACCATTTCATTAATGTCTTAACACCCACGATCCAACGGTTACATTTTGAACCAAAAACTCACCATACACGATCTAACAGTTATAAAGACAATTAATGATCTCTTAACCACCATTACATACCACGTTCTATACCCTTTCAACTCCGTACACCCACAATACTCTGCTGAAACACTCCTATATAACACACACGTAGCAGAAACTCAAAAATCACTCATTTTCCTCACAAAAACTTCAACCCTGAAAATCCCCTGTTTTTCACTCACAATTCAAAAATCCCTAAATTTCAAACCCTAACTCACAGAGATCAACAATGGCAGAAGTTAACCTCAACATCCCAATTGCTCAACATGAAGTACCTTTTGTTGAAGAAGCAGAATTTCTACCAATGAAGGAAAACAATCTGCTGATGAATACAGAGCATTCAGAGTATGATAAAAGATGTCAACTTCTAGTAGAATATCTCACAAAATGTCCAATCTCAGGAGCACTTACAAAAGGAAGAGAAGTACCAGAAAGGCTATTACTGCAATTTGTTCACACCTTTAATGAAGTTGAAGAAAATAAGGTGTCTGCGCATGTATGGGGAAGTGTTTATGTAACATTAACCCCTGCAAGAGTAAGAGAATGGCTTGAACTGCCTATTCTTGATGGTTACACTGAAACTCCAAGTAGAGAAGATTTAATAAGCTTCATCATTGGGCTTGGCTACAAGAAAAGGGATATCGACAAAATTGGAGCAATTAGAAGAAGTGAATTGCCAGCCATCTGGCAAGTGATGATGGAAGTGCTAAATAAATGTCTTACCTCAAAGATAGGAGGAACTGATCAAATCAGTCAAGCTATTCTGACAATCATGTTTGGACTCATAAATGGGTTCAAAATCGATTATGGGTCAGAAATTTTTAACCTTCTCAAAAGATCAATCATCACCAGAAATGGAAAAATAACCTCTCATCTGCCATATCCAAGGTTAATCTCAATTTTCATTTCTGAAGCATTTATTGAAAGAAATATGGAAATTCCAATCTTGGAAGATATCTGGAGATCAAAAACCATGAAGGCCTGGAGTTCCAATCATGGATGGGAATCAGACAAAGATGTCCATGTGTTGCCAGAAAGCATGTTATGCTTCATTGCACCAGACTCACAATACAGAACACAACATGAAAAACTTCTGACCAAATCAGATTCTCCAACAGAAGAACCCAGCAGAAAAGTTGTGAACTGCTCTTCATCAATAGAAGAAGGAGATAATGAGAAGTCCTTACCATCAGAAACAGAGGGTGCAGAAGGAAAAAGAATTCTGGAGATAGCTGACTCACCAGAAACCAAGACTGAACATGCTGAAAGTCAACAGATTCATGAAGCAGGAACTCATCATGAATTTGAAATTCATCAAGAACATTATGCAGAATCACATATTGCTGGAGAAACGCATGCTGCTGCAATTGAAGCCACTGAAGTCATACATTATGATGAATCTCATATTGCTGGTACATCTCTTTTAAACACTGTTCCAGTTGAGTCTCACAGAGAGGAAACAAAATCAGAAAGTTCAGTTAATGTTTCTTACAAAATAGAATACAGAACAACTAATGTTGATGAAGAGGTTACTAGTTCCATAAATCTCAACTCTGAATCAGAAAATGAGGAAGAGGATGAGATCCCAACAGATAGAGATCAAGAAACTGATCAAGGAAATCTGGATAAAGGTAATTTGTTTACCTCAAAAACTTATGGAGAATCATATGTTGATGTGATTCAAGGACATAAGGAAATCCAGGATGAAAATGAGTTTCTCATCACTGGTGGAGATGATTCTGGTAAACTTAAAGCTGCACCAAAATCTGGTAAAGCCAAAAGTGACCCTATCATTTCCAAAACAGCAGCAAATGTGTTTGCAGCTGGAATGTTACAAGGAACATCTGTTGTTCCCAATGTCCCTGAAACACCCATGAACCAAGAAAACTTAGAAACCGTGCTGGAAAATGTTTACAAAGTCTGCAAAAGTAATCCAGTGGAAGAAAAACTTGATATGTTGCTGTCAGAAATACAAGGTCAAAGGGCTGATATGAAGACTTTGTCAAAATCAGTGGAGGCAATAAAGAAACAAACTGAAGAAAACACTGAAGCACTAAAGTCTCTTCAAAAGATGAAAGAAAAGGCACCAAAATCCAACATCTCTGCATCAGAAATCCAAACGATTCTCACAGAAATAGAAAAGATCAAAGCACAAGTTGCAAATGTGATGGAATCAAGGCAGTCAAGCAGTACAAACAGAGTTTTGGAAGAAGTTACCATACTAAGGGCAAGTAATAATAGTATCACAGATGCCCTTGAGAAGCTGTCAACAGAATGGGCTGTAATTCAGACAAAAGCTCAAACAGAATTCACCAATGTTCAGAAAAACATAACCAACAACTCAAAACAGGTAAAAGAGGTGCAACAACTAATAGAGAAGATGCAATTCAACATTGCAAGATTGGCCAAAGTGGATCCCCAAGAACTCATGAAAGAAATTCCCGCTGAAAGCTCACATCAAGAAGCACCAAAGTCAACTCCTCAAAAATCATCAACCACACCAATCACCAAAGCTGGAACCACAATGATGGGTCCACCTCCAAATGTCCCAAGAGATGAAATGCTGAAAAGGTTAGCAACTGCAAAACCTCAAGTTATTACAAATTTGAAATTGTTAGCATCTGTCCCAAATCCAACATTGTCTGATGACTCTGCCATAAGTAAATATATGAATATACAAACAATGAATGAATGGGAACAAGAAGGCGACTCATCAAGAAAATCAAAAATTGTTAAGAGAAAAATCTCTGAAACCAAGTCTGTCATGGTTAAAGAGATTGTCAGGGATGTAATGATATTTCCTGAAAACAATCTGATAAGCTATTATTTAACAAAAGAAGATGAACTACCAAGATCACTATATCCTACCAGACTGGGTTTAAGAGAAGAAAGGATGAAAAGAGGGTCAGGTAGCATTCACAAACAGAATGGGAATCCAGTAAGGAGAATTTTAAAGGTGGATGAAGTGATAGTTGCAACTAATGATGTTGGAGGAACTCATGTGCAAAACAGATACACACTTCAGAGAGAAAATGGGGAAGAACAAAAGGTGACTGATGAAGAAATAGCTGACCAGTTGCATCCTTTAGAGATTCTGTTTCTAAAGGATCACTATGAAAAGGAAAAGAAAAATAACCAAGAAGTCAGAAGGGCATTAAATGGCATATCAAAGGCTGGAATATTGCTATTTGAAAGAATGGCTTTTTCAGACTTTGATCTATGCATCAACTATGAACATGTGCACAACAAAAAGGTGTATGTCAGATCACCAAAGACAAAAGTTCCCTCAGATATATTGGAAGATGCAAGATCTAGAGACATCATTATGCTGACAAGTAAAAAGGGAGAACAGGACTATGGTGTAATCTTCAGAGATCATAATAATAACAAAGCTCTATTCAGAAGTGTTGACATCTGTAAGTACTCAAATCAAACTCTGAAGTATATCTTGAAAACCATGAACAAAAGACAAGAACATCTTCAGAAGATAGAAAAGAACTTGGAGGGAAGCAGAAAAGAAATTGAGCAAATGATTGAAGAATGGATCCAAGCAAGAGAATGGTACAAAGACATGTATGTCAGCTGCAACAAATATATCTCCTACAAAAAGCAGTTAAAGAAAGGAGATGTGCACAAGAGAGTGAAGCTGAATTGAAGAACCTGTTCATTTGAATTTTTCTCTTTTATGTAATTCGTTTTTCAGAGAACATCAGTAACTGGTTTAAATTTGCAAGTATTATATTTCCACTGTTTGGAAATTTTCTGTTCATAAGATAGTTCATTTTCTTACAATACTTAGGGGGAAACTGTTAGGAAACTTTATTTGTAAGTATTGAAGAAAATCACAATCAACTGGATCTATGAAGAGATCACAGTCCTGAAGATCACAAACAAGAACAAGAAGATCAGATGGGACAATTGAAATGCACAGCATCTACTTCAAGGAATCACAAGTTGATCAAGAGCTGAATTGGATTATCAGAGAAGGTCATGTCTGATGGATCAGATGATATGACGATTCTGATCATCAGGACTTTTCTGATGATTTGTCCATCAGAATTTCTGATGAAGTGGTTTATCAGAATTCTGATGAAGTACCCCACTTGTCTAAAATTGGCTCTATCCTGCCACAATTACCGATGCAAGTTGACATTATTGGATATCATGATGAAAAATTCAACTTGAACGTTGGATTCAATGAATATGTCAATTGGCCACTTTTTGCAGGACTTATTGCATGAATAAACTATTGTTTATTCATGCACCCAGCCTTCTATAAATAGAAGGCTCAACCAGGAGAAGCAAAGTGAGTTTGAAGCTTATCATTCATACATACATCAAAACTCCATTGCCCTCTCACCCACAGAATTCAAGATTCATTTATACTAGATAATAATCTTACAATCACCTTGTAAACCATTTTGTTTCAAAGTGATATAAACTTGATAATTTTGTAGGTCTTGTTTCTTGAAAGTCTGATTTCCATTTCCGCACATCTTTTTCACATCTACTGAAATCACTTGCCATATTACGTGAAAAGAAGTTGTTTTAAGGCTACACTAGGTCCAACAAATCCCCAAATCATCGGTTCAAATCAAACGATAAAAAATAAATATAGATCTACGACTCATTTGGGTACAGATACACCGTCAAACGAAATCGTATGGTTGCGATTTCTAACGGAAGATACAGATACTCCACTACGGTTAGAGAAGCGTGTCTAAGAACACCACCCAACGCGCCACGATTGAGCTAGCATAGACGAATTAATTAATCCACATACATGGGATAATTAACACAAGAAATTCTATTCTAAAACTCACTGTCCTTTTCTTTCGTTCTATCGAATTATATATAAAGGTACAAGAGTTACTTTTAGAATAAAAACTACCCTTGATCTCCACTCCATAATCTAATACTGCTGACGTGGGTAGCTCATACTTAATAAACTAATTATAAGTGCAATATAGCTTAAGGGTTAAAGGGTTCAAGTAAATGACCAGCTGTGGTGAACAACGGAAAGCATGGGACAGTGTCACGTCCCATCACACTTTATGTGTGACTTCTCTCACTCAGCCGCAAAAGGGGCACGTGAGAAGAGACAGTCTTTTACCCGTACGTCCGAAGCCTTCAACCTACCAAAACGAGCAACCCCCTCACTGCATCACCGGATCACTAGTCAAAGGTTTCTACTCTCGGCTTCCTCTTTCCCTATAAATGACTACCCTTGGTCATTCAACCAAACATTCCGAAATCTCACTCTCTTCCCCTAGAACTTGAACACTGCATGTTCTATTCTTCACATACAAAAACACTATCACATTGCATGCTTCAGTTCAGGGTTGAATCTTCTTCAACCTTGAGTTCAAAGCAATTCATAGATAAGTGATCCGACCCTACGTATTGCATACGTAGGGGGACCGCCGACCTGCGTTAGGCAAAACCAGACTCTGGAACCCTTTTACCAGACCAGCCTACACGCTATTCTTGGTCTCATATATTTTGCTTCTTACACTCATTCATTACTCCTTTTGCTTCTTACGTCATTGGCATCGAAATTCACCGAGATAGACACAAAGGGATCTTAGGATTGTCTCAAAAGGCTTACATAGATCGTGTCCTTACACGTTATAATATGCAACAGTGCAAACCCTCAATCGCTCCAGTAGTTAAGGGAGATGTTTTCGGTTCATTCCAGTGTCCGACAATAGAGGTTGAAAAGGAGCAAATGAGCCAGATACCTTACGCGTCAATAGTCGGGAGCCTGATGTATGCTCAAGTCTGTACTTGCCCAGATATTGCTTATATTGCTGGAATGCTAGGCCGTAATCAGACTAATCCTGGCCTAGATCACTGGAAAGCAGCTAAGAAGGTTCTTCAATATCTGCAAGGGACGAAAGACTATAAACTGACTTATAGAAGAAGTAATCATTTAGAAGTGGTAGGCTATTCTAATTCTGACTTTGCCAAATGCAAAGATGACAAGAAATCCACTTCGGGCTATATCTTCATGTTAGCAGGCGGACCCATTTCATGGAAGAGTCATAAACAACAGTTGACCACAACTTCCACAATGATGGCAGAGTACATTGTTGTTTATAACGCAACCTGTCAGGGAATGTTGCTTAGAAATCTGATCACTGGACTCAAAATTCTTAATTCCATTTCTAGACCATTGAAGCTTTACTGTGATAACTCAGTTGCCGTTAGTTTCTTAAACAGTAATAGTTCGACTGGAGCTGGTTTATATCTCGATACAAAATATTTGTTCGTACGTGAACGAGTTGAGGAGAATAATCTTTGTATTGAGTATATTAGTACTAAAGGTATGCTTGCGTATCCGATGACTAAAGATCTCCCACCTAAAGTTTACGAAGAACATGTTCGGAATATGGGATTTACTAAAGACCTTATTTAGCATATTTTACTAGCCTATGTTTTAGTTAATGAAATTTCCCCAGTTTGATTTTGTATGTCTCTAAGAATATGTTCAATCGGTATAATGGCATATAGACAAATAAAGTTACAAATCAAACAAAGGGCTTATGCGTATTTTGATCATAGTGATTAGGTTTTAAATTGAGGCTGTAGTATGACTAATGGGGGTCCTGAGTCGCATAATGATTCAACGGTTGTGTTTCTCTGCTACAGTTCTTGGTTTAGAGCGAAAATGAGTGTTAACTCCTGATCAGGCTTATCTAATACTCATAGTAAATGATTACTCGGCTAAGTGGGGAATGTAAGATTAAATATATTATGGTGTTGTATTTAATCTGGTAGCCATTATAATCATTTACATTATATAAATCAAAATATATAATGACCTATTAAATAATTAGTTGGTAATTGTTGATGGACCATATTACCTTTATTAACTAATTGCATTTCCTCTTGGGTGCATATATAAGGAGACTAATGTAGAGGTTATAAGGTTACACAACCTAATTATTCATAACATCATCTCGCCTCTCTCTCAACCTAACACCCTATTCGGTTTTCATCACCATCATTAGATTGCACCCTAAGGAGGAACCAGATCATCTTGACAAGCATGTCGAACTCGATGGCTGCATCTCTTACTGGATTCTC
The DNA here is from genome assembly GCA_030545235.1 of Helianthus tuberosus. Taxonomy (NCBI): domain Eukaryota; kingdom Viridiplantae; phylum Streptophyta; class Magnoliopsida; order Asterales; family Asteraceae; genus Helianthus; species Helianthus tuberosus. The sequence goes on along the minus strand of CM060428.1, from coordinate 78,759,487 downwards.
TGATGGCCTGTCTGCAATCACAGGTATGTATTCATGTTTTCCTTTATGTTTAAACAGAACTGATCAACACCTATTTAATGATTTTGGGAAAAAAAAATTGGATCAAAACGTGAAGTCAATCTGACACAACCAACCCGGTCAGTTTGGTTTCTCATTCCTTAAAACCATAATTAACACTATAGCTCAAAATTTCTGTCAAAACCAGTTGAAGCAGATAGTAAACATTCCTAACTACAACTTAACTATTTATATTATTTGAAAACATTACAGTTTGGATTGAACCGGGTTCACTATATTGCTTTCTATACATAATACACGCGGGATTTATGGAGCTCGTCGATTTGATTTGGTATCATCTTTCTCACAATCAATGTTTCGGCTCCATGGGCTATGAAGGGTGTGTCATCGGTTTCTTTTTAGCAACATTTTACAACGGTTTGTATCACACCAAAATGAGAAGACAAGACATTGCGCGTTGTGTCAACAGTATCGACAGGTTGAGCACAAAGGATTCATCGTTTTTCAAGGTACATGTTTGGCTTTTACGTTAATCGAACTATACATTTATTAGCGACCCTTTGTGTATTAAAGTGACACATACATATATATTTTTAGATTTTTATTTTTATAGGATGGGAGAGAAATAAGGAAAAGTATAGACAAGCAATGGCTACAATGTATCCACAAGCACCTCTCACGTACATGGGATGTCAAGATAAAGAAAACATGATTTGCATATATGTAATAGAAAAAATAGTTAAGTTGATAGAAATGTATTTATAGATTCGTGTGATGTTATTGTTTATATTTGACTGTAAACCTCTTTGCCTTCTAGGAGATTGGGGATGTTTATAAGAAGAATGGGTCGTCGTTAATCGAGGGACATTTAGCTTTCGAGTTAATTGCTCAGATGGTCCCTGTGGTTTCACGTTTTTTCACATTTAGTCCCCACCTTTTGAAAATAGCATGTATGCTCCCTATTGTTTGTCATTTTGTTACTCGGATAGTCCCCCAACATTTACTCTGGGGACTATCCGAGTAACAAAATGACAAACCATAGGGAGCATACCTGCTATTTTCAAACTAACTGACATCTACTCAGGGACTATCCGAGTAACAAAATGACAAACCATAGGGAGCATACCTGCTATTTTCAAAAGGTGGGGACTAAACGTGAAAAAACTTGAAACCACAGGGACCATCCGAGCAATTAACTCTTTAGCTTTCTAAATAGATTTATAGTGCACGGGTTAGTTAAAAACCTAAAAGATGAATAGGAAAAAGAGCATGTAATATGGGTATATAAATACACCAATATATTTTTATGGGTTTTTCTCCCATGTTTCATTTCAGTCCCTGATTACAAATTAATGTGTAATGTGTAACTAGTTATTAAGACCAACATGTTGCGGTTGCGGTTTCTAACCGCAAAAATAAAAATACATTTGAAACATCAAAATGGTGATTGAATTTCCTTGCTTTACGGCGGGTACGTTAATAATATTCAAAACTAATTACATTAAAAAAACAGAAACCTTAACATAAATCCATGAGTCTGTATTGTAGATAGGTGCTTTGTACATTATCACACGAAACGCCGTTTTTAAACAAAACTTACTTCGATGCATACATAAAAACAAGGATATCACAACTATATATTCGAAATTCCATGAGTAGTCCTAATTCAAAAGTTATAAACAAAAAAACAATAATCAGTGAGACACTTGTCAACCTGTAATTGGTAAAAAAAAAGTAAACATTTGAAAAAGTCTAGGTACAATGAAGAGGGTGATATTGTTGAAGGGCCATGATGTAAAAACTAAAATCATTGCACCAATCCTTTTTGAGTTTCTCCACTTGTAATAAAAAGGAACAATACAATGCATTTAGAAAGAAAGTTTACTAAATAGTTTTTTCTTTTATTTTTATTTTTTTTAACGGCAAATTTGGATCACTGCCGGACCACTGGAGTATCATCGTGTCACCAGCGGAACCACCCGATCATATCCATCTCCACTAGGCATAATGCCTCTACACCAATTCAGGAGGAAACCCAATAAATATGGGAAAACCCCCCTTGTGGGAATCGAACCCAGGACCTATTGGTCCCAAAGCGTTATCCCACCCCCAAGATGCCACTAGGCTATAAAGCCATGGACGAAAGTTTACTAAATAGTAAATAAGAGATGTATAATGTTTGTTTTGAGGATTTGGATATTAAAATAAAATAAAAAAACTTGTGTTTAAACCTTAGGTGTAAAAATTAAGTATTCTGGCCTAAAAATGGTTTTTTAACAAGGTAAGTGAAATAATAGAGTAGAAAATGATTAAAATAGTTATTTTTGTGTTACAAGTATATTATTAGTATATTATTATCTGAGAGCAACTTCGTGCATATAAACACATATACATGACCGTTTGATTGTGTATCTTTTTTTTAACAGCAAAATTTACTTTACATCACTTATTTGAATAAACACTCTTAGCCCGGGTTTGAATATGGGACCTTCCCTTTAAGAGACATTTGTCTCTGCCAAGTGGACTACCTCACATTGGCGTTTGACCGTGTATCTATTTGCCAAATCCCATAAAAAACGGAAGACGTGTTTGTTGACGGAGATCCACTGATGTTCACTTCACTGGAACATATCCTCAAAAAAAAAACCATTAGCCTCGTCACGGAGGGCCCGGGGTGTGGGGATCCGTGACCAAGCTCCGGCGTGAGAATAAGTCGAGTTTTTGCCCAAAAGAGTGTTGGTGGAAATAATATTTACCAAAATAGTGATGTTTCAAAAATATTTACCAAAATGGTGTTTTAGTTGTAAAATTCAAGAAAAGTCTCACTTAATAGTTTCTCACTCCTAATATTATTGGATAAATTTAACTCACTAAAATTATCACTGGGTTTAATTAGTTTTTTTAATAAAAGAAAATTGTTATATACAAACTTTATTTTTCCTCTTGTTGATTTAATTAGTTTTTTAATAGAAGAAAATTGTTATATACAAACGTTATTTTTCCTCTTGTCAGTTTCTCATAGAATTCAAATTATTACGATCACCGTGACCACAAAGTATCGTACTTTAATTTGGACTTAACAATGTTATTTTGTATTATGTGTATAAAAATAATGACGAACAGCATATCAAAATTATATATTTAAAATTTCATGTAATTGATACAAGAAAATTACCCTTATTATCTGTATAAAAACAATGACGAACAGCATATCAAAATTATATATTTAAAATTTCATTTTGTAAAATTACTTTCATATGTTTTTTATAGTTTTTACATTGTTTTATTGATACTCGAATTCCGATTTGGTTAACAGAAAATATTTGAGGTGAAATGTTGAGTATGATAATTGATATGGAAAAAATAACGTAGCTACATCTTAATAAATTTTCTTGTATTAAAAAATAAATTAAGTTGATAATTATTTAATGAATTGAATTTACCCAATGGAATTAGGAGTGAGAAACTTAAATTAACAACCAAAACACTATTTTGGTAAGGGTTATTGGATTTTATCACCCTTAACTACCGGCCATTGGTCGTTGCCACCCCCAACTATCACTTTGATGCCTGTCACCCCCAACTTAACACTTAGTGTGTTCTGTCACCAGATCACCAACTTTTGATCTTGTTACTCTACTTTTGGGGGTGTCCTAAGATCCCTAAAACCTTCCCAAGATCCATATGACACCCCAAAAAGTGTAGTAACAGGATCCAAAGTTAGTGATCAGTTAACGACATGGTGACAGAACACACTAAGTGTTAAGTTGGGGGTAACGGACGTCAAAGTGATAGTTGGGGGTGGCAGCGGCCAATAGCCAATAGTTGAGGGTGATAAAATCTAATAACCCTTTTGGTAAATACTTTTGACACAACACCGTTTTGGTAAATAATTTTCTCAATAACACCATGTTTGGAAAAAACTCGAATAAGTCTCGTGCCTGGAATAGGAGTAATGAATGAGTGTATTAAATGCTTGAGAGTAAATTCTGAGATTGAATGTTTGAATTCAATGCTTGAGAGTAAATTCTCAGTGATTTTGATAACTCGCCTTTCCCTTTAGGGACCCTTCCTTTTATCTCCTCCTTTGCTTATAACAAGGAAGCTCTCTTATCGAGGTGGGCCATCCATCCCCTGCTATGGACTATTGGATTCTCTACCGGACCACAGGTATGTCCGGGTAATGTTCAGGAGGTTGTTTCCTCTGCAAGATATATTAAGATCTTTCCCATTTAATGTAAATGTATGCTTCTTTATCAAGCGAATCAGCCGCCCACCGCATCCTTAACTCGCTTGTGTCTCACACGCCCTTTGAAGCATTAAATGCGACCGAGAAGTCACGTCACTTCATACTCATTCAGAACAGCAGTTCAGGCACGTCGGACGTGGGTAAGGTGACCAACGCCTTTGACCAGGTCATTACTTTAAGTGAGGAAAGTTACTTTGGGCTTAGGCCCAGTACTTCTAGAGTTCTAGTCAATGCAATAGACCCAGACGACGGAGCCTGTTAAGTGACCTTCGTCGTCACTGTTTTTACTAGCAAATAATTTAATATCAAACAATGAAAAAAAAACATGTATAGGGATACTCGAATCACAATAACAAAGTCATTGTGAATCAAAGTGAACAAATACATTGAATGAGCATAAAGTTAAATATATGACTTAGGGTGAAGGGAGTGGTGCGGGAAACCACTCGGCAAAGGAGAAAGCCGAGCGGTAACACCGCCGCCCTCCCTTGTTTACCGCGTGCCAAACATACCTATCGGTATGTGCTCACCGATCGACAAAGGAGAAGAGGACAAAATTGGGGCATTGGGGTGTGTGTGTGTAACGGCATTATTGCCGTTTAATTAAAAAAAAATAGACTTTTTATTTATATTTAACACATAATTGTTTTTTTTTAATTAATTTGATGCTTTATTGTTTTTATTTAACACATAATTTTTAAAAACAAAAAAACAAAAAAAAAAAGTTTGCCACTTTCAACTGTCTAAACCATTGCCAACACTTTTCAGCAAAGTTTAAACTTTTTCTCCTCTCTGACGTGGCACTCTCTGATTGGTCCATTTTAAAGTTTGCCACTTTCACCTGTTTAACCACTCCCTTCACCCTTATGAGTGAGTCGTTAAGGTCTTCAGTTGGTGTCCTCTAGTTCACGTGGCATGTAATAATGCATGGATTAAGGAAAATGATGAACATATTATTTGATAATTGGATGGTAATAAAAAGACACACTAACACTCTGTTCCAGAAAGAAGGGAAAGAAAAGGAAACTAAGAGAGAAAAAAAAGGAAAATAGGTGATTTTATTTTGTGTTTCCGAGTTAAATGAAAATGAAAGGAAATTAGACATTTTAGGTATTCCCGAGTTAAATGAAAAGGAAAGGAAATTAAACATTTTAGGAAATTAAATATCAGGTCTGGATAATGTGGCATACTGAAGAGCACCAACACACTGACGATAACGAGTTGGATCGGTCATGGGAAGGTCGACGGTTTTTGTGACGTCGGGTTTGGAACCCATGGGTGTAGAGACCAGTTTGGAGTCCTTTAGGCCGGCCCGCTCAATGAGGTCATTTACATATTTGCGTTGAGAAATCACGAGGCCTGACCTAATATGAAGAACTTCAAGGCCTAAAAAATAATTTAGCCGCCCCATGTCAGTGATAGAGACCTTGTTTCGGAGAGCTCGAATGATAGTGTTAACGATAGTGGAGTTGTTCCCGGTGATGATGATATCATCTACATAAACAAGGAGATAAACAATGTTACCGTTGTTATTTAGGATGAATAGAGAAGGATCAGTTTTGGATCCCTGAAAACCGAGGTGTTGCAAAATGGTAGAAAGTTTTGTGAACCATGCCCTTGGTGACTGTTTCAAGCCATAGAGAGACTTGTGAAGACGGCAAACATGATAGGGTTTCTTATGATCTTCAAAGCCAGGTGGTTGACGCATATATACTTGTTCATTTAAATCACCATGTAAAAATGCGTTATGAACATCAAGTTGTTTAAGTAACCAACCATTGGATACGGCCAAGGAAAAAACCGTACGAATAGTAGCAGGTTTAACCACTGGGCTAAATGTTTCATGATAGTCAATACCAGATTGTTGAAGAAAACCCTTTGCAACAAGACGTGCTTTGTAACGAGTAAGATGACCATGTTGATCCATCTTCAACCTGTAAACCCACTTAAAATCAATGATGTTAGAATTCTGCACAGGTGGAACTAATGACCATGTTCCATTCTTATGTAGTGCGTGCAATTCATCGGCCATGGCACGACGCCACTCCGGTGATTTGTTAGCAACGGTAAATGTTTTTGGTTCAGAGATTGAGGAAGTAATAGTGGCAATATTAGCAGAGGGATCAAAAATCTTTTTAGATTTAGGGTGTTGTCGAAGATGAGGAGGACGGTATCAAGAAGTAGGGGGTGGTTCGGTTGTAGAGTTTTGTGAAGGTAATGGAGATGTAGGAGGAGACATGGTGGGCATGAATTGAGGAGACGTAGTAGACGGGGGTGGGAGGTTGGGTGGTTCGGGAATAGAAGTAGGTTGGTTAGTTGGGGTTTCGAAGAACATGGGTGGCGGGTCTGGGAAAGAGGACACATAGGTAGGTGTTGAATGACAGGAATGGACAGAAGAGGAAGATGCCGAAAGAGTAGGAAACACATGCTCATTAAAACGCACATGTCGGGCGATAAAAATTCATTCGGTAAGGGGATCAAAACATTGATAACCATGGTGATTTGGACTATAGCCAAGAAAGATGCAAGGTGTAGACCGAAAATCGATTTTGTGATTATTGTAAGGACGTATGTAAGGGAAGCATTGACAACCAAAAACACGAAGAAATGAATAATCTGGTGGTCGGTGAAAGACAAGTTGAAAAGGAGATTTGTTTGAGGAGAGACGAGAAGGAAGCCGATTTATTAGATATACGGCATTTTGGAATGCAAAAGACCAAAAACGTTGAGGTAATTGTGATTGAGTAAGTAAGGTGAGACCGGTTCCGACTACGTGGCGGTGGCGATGCTCAACAATGCCGTTCTGCTCACTGGTTTGTGGGCATGAGCGACAATGAAGAATGCCAAGAGATGTAAAAAATTGAGTTAAGTTTCAGAATTCACCACCCCAGTCAGTTTGAACACTTTTAAGTTTGGTGTTAAACTGACGTTCAACCAAGCGAACAAAGCTAGTAAAGTATGCAAACACTTCAGATTTTTGTTTAAGTGGAAAGTACCACATGTAACGAGTATGATGGTCAACACATAATAAAAAATAACGATAACCATCAAAGGACGTAGTAGTGTGTCCCCAAACATTACAATAAACCAAGTCTAAAATTTTATTGCTACGAAAAGAAGAAACAGGTAAAGGAAGTTTTGACATTTTTCCCAATTGACAAGAAGAACATAAAGATAGAGACTATTTGTCTGAAACAGGTAAAGAAGAAGATTTAATAATATGCAGAAAAACTCGAAAGTGAGGATGTCCAAGTCGTTGATGCCACATAGCTGATGGAGCTCTAAAAGCAGTGAAGGCCACCTTAGAGACCGGTCGGAATGAAGGCAAACGAATGGAATAGAGTCCATGATCACTGGGGCCCGTAAGGAGGGTAGCCCTGGTATCCTCGTCCTTCACAACAAAAAAGGAAGAGTGAAATTCAAAGAAAACATTATTATCATCACAAAATTTTTGAACTGAAAGTAGGTTTCGTTGTAAAGCTGGGACATGAAGGATATGATTAAGTTGTAAAGTTTTGTTGGATGTTGAAAAAGATTTTGAACCGATATGAAAAATAGGAAGTGAGTTACCGTTACCAACACGGAGTGAATCATTACGATAATAAGCCTCTGAGTTGTCCATACTCGCCAAGTCAGGAGTACCGTGAAAGTTAGCATCCGTGTCAGGATTCCAAGTTGTGTAAGAACCAGCTTCCGAGTGAGCATAATTAGCCTGAGGAGAACTACGTGAAGAGCCAGATTGATTAGGATATTGAGACGGAATGTGACCAATGCCGCAGCGGTTGCAATGACCGTACACGGTATTTTGAGTGGAAGCCCATGCAAACTGTCTAGAACCTTGGATGGGAGAACCACCACGTCCACGGTTTCCACGGCCTCGATAATTGCGACCGTTGCCATGGTTGTTACGAGAAAAGTTTGATCGTGCAGCAAAGTTAGCCTGGGGAGCAGGTTGAGGAGCCGTGGTTTGTTGCTAAAGACTTAATTGACTAGCAAGTAGTTGAAGATTGTTGAGTTGTTGTTGAATAGATTCCATGGTGGGATTGATTGGAGCTGAATTGGTCGCGGCAATGGCAGTAAAGACTTGAGGAGCTGCCGATGATGGAGTTAAATTTGTTGTAGAACGAATTATGTAATCGTGATCACTAAGAAGTCCATGCAGCTCGTTAAACTGAACCGGTGGTGAGCGAGCAAGAAGATTGCTTTTAAGACCAAGATATTCCTCACGTAATCCGGTAATTGTAAGCATCACTAAGTCTTTATCTTTCATAGGTTCACCAATGTTTGCGAGAGCAGTTGCATACTCTTGAGCACGACTAAGATAATCAATTGGCTTCTCATCACCTTTCATAGATATTTTTAGAAGTTGTGTTTTCAATGTAAACTCATGTGAGGCCGTTGATGGGGCATATGCACGTTCCAAACTAAGCCACACATCACGGGCAGTTGCTCCTTGAACGTGTTGGAATGAGGATTCTGAGATAGTTGAGATAATAAGCATACGCACATGAGCATCATTAGCAACCCATGCGGTATAGTTAGTGTTTTTGGTTGTGGCATCTGTGGTTGTGAGTTTTTCATTAGGGCACAATAGTGAGTTATCAACATAACAATAAAGGGAATTGGCTTTCAGGAATGGTTCAATCAGGGCCTTCCAGTGACCGTAATTATTAGGGTTAATGGTAAATGAGAACTTATGTGACTGATGTGAGGTTCGTTCTTGAATTGTAAATGCAGTAATCGTTGTCATATTGAATAATAATCGATAATTACCTAGGGTTGATGAACTGATGAACTGATGTGATAAACCGAGAGAATCGAACCGATGAAGCTGTGTTGTTGTTGCAGAAACTGACGTGATGAACTAATGAACTGATGAAACTGTGATTAACTCATGAAACTATGATGAACTGATGAAACTGACGTGATGAACTGATGAACTGTTGTAGAAGTCGACTAACTGTTGCAGAAACTGACTGATGATTTGATCCAACTGGAACAATAATCGGACAAATGACCGGCGATTATTTTGTGGCGGCGATATTGGTTTAGGGTTTACAAGTTTATACGCTCTGATATCATACCAACTCATAATTTTTTTCGTTAATCAGATAAGAAATAAACATGGGTTTATATACCCTACAATTACATTTCAACCCTCAAGAATATAATGAAAATACAATTTAGTCTAATATTCTTCAGCCACTAGAATAAGATCTAAACGAGCTCGAGCTAGAGACTTGTCGAGCTTGAGCTTGAGCTGGAGCCTTGTCGAGCTCGGGCTCGGCTTGTATGCACCCCTAGCTGTCCCTAACTAGCCTTTGTTTGTAACGGGTCAAAAAAGAAAGCAACTTACATCATTTGTCAAGACAAAAAATAAATTTGTGGCAGCCAGGTTGTTAGTGGTTGAAAGCAGTTTACATCATTTATCAAAACAAAAAATAAAGCTGCATCAGCCAGGTTACTAGTTGTTTCATAAGTTTCGAGGTAAAATCTTCATCTTCTTGTGCAACTCATAATCTTTTCACACGGCAATAGAGAAAGGCGATCTGTTTTCATATCTATTATATTTTATATACTTGTGTAACTCATGATCTATCACTGTAACGCCCCAAAAATTTGAATGTTTATATTCACCATATGTTCCTATATGATATATCATGAAATAAATAACTAGGCTATGTAACCTAGTTAAGTGTATGGCAAAAACTATTAAAGAAGGAAAGTTGTGCCAATTATGTATTAGTATCAAACAAGAGGGACTAAAGGTGAAGATTTTGAGGTGGAGTTCTAATTAAAAAGAAAACAAAATGCAGAATTTTGTGTGTGCATGTGTGTGATACGTGATATGGAGAAAAAGAGGGAAGAACACCCTCTAAAACTTATCCACAAATTCAGCAAATTAATGCAGCAATTGATGGTTGATCTGGTGCATGAACATCAATCTTTGATCACCTCTACTTGCTAAGCATAAGGTATGCTATAATTTATGATTTGGTGATTATTGATGAAATGGGTTGTGTTCAATCCGTGAGTTTATGTGAAATTAGAATGATAATGAATTAAAATCATCTCATGAAACATGAATCATGCTCGAATTTCGAATTACTTTGATGTTTTAGTGAAAACCCACTTCTGGAAGTAATGTTATGAAGATGATGATGTTGCATGTGCTAAATTGAGTATAGTTTTGATATGTATGAAGCTTGATGTTGTAGATTATTGTTAAGGTCCGCTGGCTTATTCTCTCTTAGAGCATAGTCAAAGTCCAGCAATCTGAGTGTAAGCATGAGAGCATCCTTCCATGCAGCAAAGTTATCACCGGTCAAAGGTGGAATCCCGCAATTGGGCGCTGATAGTGGAAATAAGATGAGCAAGTTATGATACTAAGGAAGAATTCCTAATGTGATCTAAGGGCACGTTAAACTAAGGCAGGCATAAATAATGACCATTTTACATTATGAAGCTGTGATATTGTCTATTACTAACATCAAAATAATAGACTTAGTTAAAAAAAAATTCTACTTAAACAAAGACAAATCAGCTTTGGCCAGAAGTGTAATCATTTAGGCATATGTGCAAAGTGGTTGCAACAAATCAGCTTTGGCCAGAAATTGAGACAATCACTTTAGTTATGCACTTGTTAAGTATGCCATCTATGAAGGAATTAAATCAGCTTTGGCCAGATATTAAGACATTCATGTTTATGATGCACACTTAACATAGCTTTTGTAATACTTGAATGATAAGTAGATGTATCAAATCAGCTTTGGCCAGAAATGATACATCAGAAGCTCATTCAAGTTAAGCCATTTTGGTTTTATAAAACATTATCTGATTCTGATTAATTAACTAAGTAATTACAAAAACCAATTATTTAAACAGCCTAAAATAATGAGGTTTCGAGTGAGATCTCGACTCAGTTATGAGGTCTCGAGTGAGATCTCGAGTCAAGTCTCGACTCATCATTATGAGGTCTCGACTCATTAAGGTCTCGAGTCGCAACCTCAGTGTCTCGAGTCGTAATGGAACGTTCATCACGTTAGTGGAATGTTCATCATGTTAGTTGGAAGTTAGTCGGTTATGTTTATTTGTAACTGCATCGATTTGTATTAATATGTTTGTAGGTAAGGCTCAACTTTAGATGCTTGCGACATTGAAAGTTTGATATATGAATACGAATAAGTGAATGTGACTTGTATGCATGTATGTAGATATGGAACTGTAGCGTGTGTAAGTAGTGTGAACTTGTATGTACGCACATATGAATGGGATACATATGAATGTACTTAGATATATGAATGTGTATACCGTGTTGTAATCTAATGATTGTAGATCACTGGTATACGTATATGTGAAGATGTGGGCTTTTAACATGTTTAAGATTATGTATTCCTAACCATGTTACTATTGAGAATGAAATGAAGTGTAGGTATGGGAACGCCGGACTCTCGAGGAATTGATGTCGGACTCGAGTAAATAAAATTGAGAGGATGTTTCAATGGAATACCTTACATAATTAGAATGCGATATAGCCTTTTAAGGTATATGTTTTAAATTATATATGATGTCACCATGTACTAACGTGTTGGTTATATATGGTGACCGCAGGTTAGTCAGATATTCATGATGGACAAGTGAACAAGGGTCGAGTTGAAGATCATGGATTGTACGGGAAAGCGGTCATGTTGTTTGTAACTATTTGTTAACATAGTTACATTAAATAAATGATCAATGATGTATTTATGTCAAAAGGGTTGACCTAAACGGTATTCAAGTGTGTTAAAGCAGTTAAAAGAAAGAAATTTTACGGTTCATTTTCCGCTGCGTCGTTTTGGGTCAAAGCGTGATAAGGGTCTTTCAAGTTGGTATCAGAGCCCTGGATTGAGTGAAACCAAGTACTTGGAGGTAGGTACTTGAACTCAAACCTGTGTGCTCTTGTGATTAGGAACCCATACAATCCAAGACTCGATCAAGGTTCAAAGGTAGAATTGAATGTAAGCATGTATTTATGTATTCATATAAAGAAGCTAATTATATTGTATATGCAAGGTAAGCTTAAATGTTTTAAGAGGATGATTCGAGGATGCGGTCTAGGATGAATACCCAAGGCATGTAATTAGACAGATTAATCCCAGTTACACAATATTAATATATATGGGTACCGACGTTAAAAGAAAAAGGAAATCTCCTTGGGGAGGGTAAATTTTAAACGATGTTGTCTTGGTAAAATTTTAAAGATGTTGCTCGAAACTGAAACCCACTTCTTCGGACATAAGGAGATGATTACATGAAGACACGAAACTAGTATGTGAATTGCGCACCTGGCCAGTACGCAAGAAGCATATGACGTTCGTGAGACCGTGGTAATTATCGCAGGTATGTCCGGTAGAATTGGGTAGCAGGTGGACGTGCGGGTAAAATGGGTAGTAAGACTCTCAGGAAATTGAGAGTACTATGTAAGAATGAAAAGCATGAATGATAAGAATGAAGAATGTTTGAATCCGTAAGTAAGTACGGATCAACAAGGTATGAATGATATGTTTGAATCCGCGAGATTGATTCAAAACATAGAAGGAATGAAAGGTATGAATGATATGTTTGAATCCGCGAGATTGATTCAAAACATAGAAGGAATGAAAGGTATGAATGATATGTTTGAATCCGCGAGACGGATTCAAAACGTAGAAGGAATGAAAGGTATGAATGATATGTTTGAATCCGCGAGACGGATCCAAAACATAAAAAGAGTGAAAAGTGTGAATGATACGTTTGAATCCGCGAGACGGATTTAAACATAAAAAGGATGAAATTAACCTACATAAGAATGTGTTGACAGTTTGACCGTGGTTGAGTCAAACGGGTCATATAAGTAAGTATAAAGTAGATGGTGATAGTATAACAAAAGAATGACCGTAAGTGGCACGCAAACCTAAATTTTGAGTTGAAATAAAGAAGTTTTGAATAAGTTATGTGTTAGATGTGTTAGTAAACGACTCTTGGGAGTCAGAATGAATGACGGGCTACGACCCAGACAATAACTTAAGTATGGACGGGAAGGGTATGTTTTTGCAAGAAATACTAAACTGATGTAATAAAGTCTTTGCAAGTAAGCATGAATGGAAAGAAGTACGAACGTGTACTTCAATATATCTACGATAAGTAAGAAATGCCAGTTTGACCTTGAAAAGTCAAACTGCAAGAAGCTGGCGAAATAAATAACAAAAAAAAATTGTATGTAAGAAAAGGAATGTGTGATATGTTATAGCATGTACGTAGGAAATTTGTAGAAGGATTTTAGGTGAATAATCACCTAGTAGAATGAATGTTTGAATGAAATGTGCTAACCGCCAATTTTGTAGATGATAGTGGTAGAACTCTTAATATGATGAAACCAATCGAATTGGTGAAAGGATGTGCACGAGCAGAAGCTCATTACACGGATGAATGAAATCTGGCCTGGTACGGTGAGTACTCGTGAAGAAGCGGATCGATTTGGTTTACGAATCGTTGATTATGCATTGAAATCGAGGTTAGTAAAATGTATAACTCATGTTGGATAGGTATGAATTGGTAGATTGAATACGACATACGAACTAAGAAAATGAATGATAGGATAAATATGGTATGGCATGAAGTGTTTGACTTTTAACAGTCAACATAAGGAGAAATTTATGTCATATAAAAGAAATCTCGAAATGCCTTTAGTGAAAATTTCGGGTATTGGTTAAACGCTCGTACGATGAACTTGCACGACATAATTACTTATGTAAAATAAATAGTGCGTGGAGAGTATGGACAACAAAGTGACATGAATGAAATGATTCGATGTTAAACCTAAGGGTGTGCATAGTACAAGTAATGATAGCAAACGTAGAATGATGCTTAGTTCTCGCATCACGTACAAATAAGTAAGTATGAAAACGGTAGTTTTATTGTAGTATTAATAGATCATTGAATATTAAAGTAAGTAGAAGGAACGTTAGTAATGAAATGTTACGGTTCGCTTAAGATTAATGAAAATGAAATAATAACTACCTAGAGATAGTGACAACCCCAAATGAATGTTGGTGATATGTGAATATACACGGTTTAAATTACCATGTGCCAATGAAAGTACTCGGAAGGAATGCTAATCATAGAATACCGTAGTAAACTCATGACAAGTAATCATGTGGCTAACGTTAGAATGACATATCATGTATGTTACATGTGTGAGATGGAAATTATTTGATTCACTATGGTTGGCGAATGTATGAAAGTCCGATACTTTGTTAAGAAGATAAGAACAAGACCTATATGGATGGTTATGCATGAATACTACCTCTTTAAGGAGTCACAAATGTTCTCGTGTTATAGTAAGCATCTTGAATGAATTGATTTAAAATTAAGAATAAAATTGGTTTATTAAAAACAAGAAAGGTTTCGGGGACGAAACCTCCTTTAAGGGGGGTAGACTTGTAACGTATAACAACTCTAAACCGACACCCTTATAAATTTTCCGACACCCTAATATATTTTAAAATATCCCAATATATCCAAAAATACACCCCATACGTGAAAATGGACCCCGAATACCTTAAATATTATAAAAATTAATTAAGATTGAAGTTTTTAGGGTTGAGGCGGGCCGCGTAGCCCTTGGGCTAAACCTTACGCGGGCCGCGTGAAGGTGAAAGCTGGCTGAACCCTGGGCCGCCACGTGGACCAACACATGTCGAGCCTACTAGCTGATCCGGATCGCTTATGCCATTGACCAGAGTTGACACGGGCCGCGTAGGCCTTTGTCTAATCTTACGCGGACCGCGTAAAAGTCGAATTCAGGCCCTATAAATTGATTTGCTCGGATCTTCAGTTAGTTCGTCCCAAATCTTTCTTTCTCACTCGAAATCTTAATAGTAGAAGCAATACTCGGGTATTATACCCCCCCTAAATAACGAAGTTCTGCTCCTTTGTAAGTATCATAACCCCTGGATACGTATTAGATACTCTGCCCGATTGATCTAGGGTTCTGTAACGGCTGTCGTGGTTCTGCCCGACGTAGTCATTGGAATGCCGTCTCGGGGAGGGTATTACTAATGTTAAAATGGGTTATTATACTAACACGTGTGCTTTTGTGTAAATTATAGATAATTATCAGGAAACCCTAAAGGATAATCTAAGACAGCAATGTGAGTTTATCCGCTTTTTGTAAACTTTTGTTAACTAAACCTCATACGATTAATTATATATTAAACAGTTATTGAGTATTTGTAAGGATACAATTATCGTGGGTATGTTGGGGTTTTGTATACAAAATTTGTTACTGGAGGGGTAACATTTCCACAAGTCGGGTCTGACAGTACCACGGGTGATAATTAATTTGACTTGGAAACAAATATAATTGCGAGATCGCCCTCAATACTGTACAATGGTTTTATTAAAACTTGATTAAAATGGGATTCACTCACCAGTATTTTCCACTGACAAAATGTTTTTAAACGCGTTTCAGGTAACAAATTGTGAAAGCCAAATAAAAGCCAGCTGGACAGCACTGAAGGCTTGAAACAGTGGCAATAAAGTTACCTAAAATCAAATATTTGTTTTTATTAAATAAAATAGGATTTATTCTTATGAAAATGTGTGTACTACAAACTTGGGTTTTATCCCATGTGTTTAATATTATGAAAATGCGGTATTTTACTCTGATAAAATATTTCCTAACTACGGTCCTGATGAAAATTCCGCTACCAAATTAGACAAACATGCGATACCACCGAAACTAGCTCGCGGCCGCCCGTTCCCGGGGATTAGGGATCGGGGTTGCGACAGAAGGTGGTATCAGAGCTAAGCCACTGATTCAGCCACAGAAGTGTTCTGCTGACATCAAAATTTAAAGTGTTAGGAAATAAATTACGGAAATACGTGCATAGTTGTATTTCTTGTTATGTGTTATTTGACTATTTGTTAGTTTACAGTATGAGCGACCAAGGACCATCTGACGCGTACCGTCAATTGTCTGGTTCGCCTAGAAGCGAAGGCACCTCCTCTTCTCAGCCTACCCTCTCAGGGTACTCTGATGATACAGAAGAAGGAATATTCGTGTTTAAGGCTAAATCCGAGGAGCCATTCCCTCAGAAAAAGAGAGGATGGTTCAGTCGAGGGGCACAAGAGCGTAGAAAGCGTATGAAAAAGTTACAAGACCAGAGAGCACTAGCAGCCGCCAAAAGAGAAACCGATGCCTATGCCCAGGAAATAATTAATAGGGGTATAGCCAACATCCACATCCTAGCCACCACTGCAGCTGACCCTAACCTGGAACAAATGATAGCACCCCAACCACAACCACCAATTCCTGACCAACCATTGGAAATAGAAAACCCTGAAATTCAAGTAGAAATGCATGATTTCGACCCGGAGGAAATACCTAGGGTACCTGCACCAAATCCCCTAAACCCAAATTATGACCCATGGTGGGATGGCAATAGGGACTATGTGCAACGTTACCCGATACATGAAGATATGCCCATGCCAAACATAGGAGCCTACCAAGGTTTGGATCCTTTAGATCCCTATTACCACGATGTATTCATTAGGGAGATTTTAGAAAATCCTTACCAATTCCAGGCCCCTACACCTCCGTACCAGGAACCTGCACCCCAGATTCCGAACCCAGTCCTAGAACCTGCACCCCCAATGAGTGCAGATAATGTATAAGAACTTAGGACATTTGGTGATAACACGTGTGCTTTTGTGTAAATTATAGATAATTCTCAGGAAACTCTAAAGGATAATCTAAGACAGCAATGTGAGTTGATCCGCTTTTTGTAAACTTTTGTTAACTAAACCTGATACGATTAATTATATATTAAACAGTTATTGAGTATTTGTAAGGATACAATTATCGTGGGTATGTTGGGGTTTTGTATACAAAATTTGTTACTGGAGGGGTAACATTTCCACAAGTCGGGTCTGACAGTACCACGGGTGATAATTGATTTGACTTAGAAACAAATATAATTGCGAGATCGCCCTCAATACTGTACAATGGTTTTATTAAAACTTGATTAAACTGGGATTCACTCACCAGTATTTTCCACTGACAAAATGTTTTTAAACGCGTTTCAGGTAACAAATTGTGAAAGCCAAATAGAAGCCAGCTGGACAGCACTGAAGGCTTGGAAAAGTGGCAATAAAGTAACCTAAAATAAAATAGATGTTTTTATTAAATAAAATATGATTTATTCCTATGAAAATGTGTGTACTACAAACTTGGGTTTTATCCCATGTGTTTAATGTTATGAAAATGTGGTATTTTACTCTGATCAAATATTTCATAACTACGGTCCTGATGAAAATTCCGCTGCCAAATTAGACAAACACACGATACCACCGAAACTAGCTCGCGGCCGCCCGTTCCCGGGGATTAGGGATCGGGGGTTGCGACATAACGCCCCAAAAATTCTAATATTTATATTCACCATATGTTCCTATATGATATATCATGAAATAAATAACTAGGCTATGTAACCTAGTTAAGTGTATGGCAAAAACTATTAAAGAAGGAAAATTGTGCCAATTATGTATTAGTATCAAACAAGAGGGACTAAAGGTGAAGATTTTGAGGTGGAGTTCTAATTAAAAAGAAAACAAAATGCAGAATTTTGTGTGTGTATGTGTGTGATACGTGATATGGAGAAAAAGAGGGAAAAACACCCTCTAAAACCTATCCACAAATTCAGCAAATTAATGCAGCAATTGATGGTTGATCTAGTGCATGAACATCAATCTTTGATCACCTCTACTTGCTAAGCATAAGGTATGCTACAATTTATGATTTGGTGATTATTGATGAAATGGGTTGTGTTCAATCCGTGAGTTTATGTGAAATTAGAATGATAATGTATTAAAATCATCTCATGAAACATGAATCATGCTCGAATTTCGAATTACTTTGATGTTTTAGTGAAAACCCACTTGTGGAAGTAATGTTATGAAGATGATGATGTTGCATGTGCTAAATTGAGTATAATTTTGATATGTATGAAGCATGATGTTGTAGATTATTGTTAAATGAATATGATTAGAATGAAAGTTATGTGAAATTAGTTGAATATGATGAATGAAAGCAAGAAATAGGTAATAAAGTATGAATGGGTTGTAAATTAGGCTTAAATAGTAGTGCGCGCGCCAAATGTTTGATGAAATGTCTAGGTGAAGTTAGAATGTGAGATTATATGAAAGAACTTGATAAATATGAATGAAAATGATGTAATTAATAGTAAACTAACATGAATAATGTTGGAGTTATGTTATACTAGTTACCTTGGATGACATTGCCAATTGTAGAATCACAAAGCATTAGCATGTGAAAGTATGTGTATGCAAATGTGTATGTGTATATAATTAGGTGATCATGTAATTGTATATGTCGTACAATATAACTATGAAATGCGTAGGACGTTAATACAATGGTCAACCATGTTAATATGAATACATGTTCATAAATCAAAAGTGTGTAAGTAAGACAGTTGACTTTCTGAAAGTCAACAATGTATGAATATCATGGAATGACCCTTGGACACGATTGTTAGAGTAGAGAGTCAATGTGTTATGTGCTAGATGATTTATGTGTTATGCATGATGATAGTTGAGTTGTGTAGATTCAAAACGAGATGACTATTAGTATATATCTTATTTATACGGCTTTTGACTAACGAAAGTCAATGATTGTATGAATGGAAAGAAAATGAATGTTTGTATGTATGCTCACATAAGCTAACAATGTTGTGAACGTAATGATATGTAAGGACGGAAATCTTGTCAATTGACTCAAGCATGGATGGCTATCGGGTCAAGAGGAAGCAAGGAGGCAAGCATGAACATGGATGCTAAAGGTAAGTGATTTCCGGAATCACTTCTTATTTTATAAATGTAGTTTGGTATGTTGTATATAGGGAACCATGTAAGAAGTTACGGGTAAGGGTAAGTACCAAGGTAAGTTCGTATGAACTTTGTCTATCCTTAATGTAAATTAAGATGATAGTCTCATCACGTTAAGGGAATGTTCATGATGTTAATGGAATGTTCATCATGTTAATGGAATGTTCATCATGTTAATAGAATGTTCATCATGTTAATAGAATATTCATCATATTAATGAAATGTTCATCATGTTAATGGAATGTTCATCATGTTAATGAAATGTTCATCATGTTAATCGAATGTTCATCATGTTAATGAAATGTTCATCATATTAATGGAATGTTCATCACGTTAATGGAATGTTCATCACGTTAATGAAATGTTCATCATGTTACTGAAATGTTCATCATGTTACTGAAATGTTCATCATGTTACTGAAATTGTCATCATGTTAATGGAATGTTCATCACGTTACTGAAATGTTCATCATGTTACTGAAATGTTCATCATGTAACTAAAATTTTTATCATGTTAATGGAATGTTCATCATGTTACTAAAATGTTTATCATGTTAATGGAATGTTAATCATGTTAATGGAATGTTCATCATATTAATGAAATGTTCATCATGTTAATGGAATGTTCATCATGTTAATGAAATGTTCATCATGTTAATCGAATGGTCATCATGTTAATGAAATGTTCATCATATTAATGGAATGTTCATCACGTTAATGGAATGTCCATCATGTTAATGAAATGTTTATCATGTTAATGGAACATTCATCACGTTAGTGGAATGTTCATCATGTTTATTGGAAGTTAGTCAGTTATGTTTATTTGTAACTGCATCGATTTGTATTGATATGTTTGTAGGTAAGGCTCAACTTTAGATGCTTGCGACATTGAAAGTTTGATACTTGAGTACGAATAAGTGAATGTGACTTATATGCATGCATGTAGATATGGAACTGTAGCGTGTGTAAGTAGTGTGAACTTGTATGTACGCACATATGAATGGGATACGTATGAATGTACTTAGATATATGAATGTGTATACGCGTGTTGTAATCTAATGATTGTAGATCACTGGTATACGTATATGTGAAGATGTGGGCTTTTAACATGTTTGAGATTACGTATTCCTAACCATGTTACTATTGAGAATGAAATGAAGTGTAGGAATGGGAACGCCGGACTCTCGAGGAATTGATGTCGGACTCGAGTAAATAAAATTGAGATGATGTTTCAAGGGAATACCTTACATAATTAGAATGCGATATAGCCTTTTAAGTATATGTTTTAAATTATATATGATGTCACCATGTAATAACGTGTTGGTTATATATGGTGACCGCATGTTAGTCAGATATTCATGATGGACAAGTGAACGAGGGTCGAGTTGAAGATCATGGATTGTACGGGAAAGCGGTCATGTTGTTTGTAACTATTTGTTAACATAGTTGCATTAAATAAATGATCAATAATGTATTTATGTTAAACGGGTTGACCTAAACGGTATTCAAGTGTGTTAGAGTAGTTAAAAGACAGAAATTTTACGGTTCATTTTCCGCTGCGTCATTTTGGGTCAAAGCGTGATAAGGGTCTTACAATCACGCTAAATGATAATACGCAAGTAAGAGTACGTAGTTATGCAATATTTTTAATGAAAATATCCTGACATGATACATTATCAAAGAGCCAAATAGTTGGTTTTGATTTTTTTTATAAGGGTCGCGTTTCCTCTCTATATATTGTTTTGAAAAATATATAGCTTTAATTATAACTAGTTTTTTTTACGTCGCGCGTTGCGCCGAAATTGAACAAATGTTAATGTAAAACAAACGTGATTTGAAAATAAAGATGTTGTTTAGAAAGCCAAACCATTGGAGTGGTTTAGTTTATCATGGAATTGTTTTATGATACCAAATAAATAGTTTATTTTGAGTACAACTTCGTTTTTAACAAAATTTATAACGGAATATCAGGGAAAAATCAAGCACAACTACGTGCTTAAGTTTTTAGAAAAAAAAGTTATAAACGTAAATTATTAAAGAAGTATCAACTAATCGATATATTAATATATGTTCTAAAAAAAGAAAAAAAAATTGTTAAAGAAAATGGCAAAGGAAATATATGGTTTTTAAAAAGGAAAAATATTAAAAGTATGTTGTTAAAAGTAAATATAATAATAAATTATCATAATATATCAAATAGAAAAATAATAAAAAGCTATATATTATTATAAAAATAAAGTTACTATTCATCGTACTTCCATAACATTATTTATATAATATTTTTATAATATAATTCTTTTACCAAATTATTAAAAAAAAAAGGTTAAACGAACTTTCGTCATTTTCTTTCAAACATATATTTAACTTTATTCTCACTTAAAAACGTAAATGACTTTATTTCTTATTCCTTCATTCTAAAAGTCTTAACCTTCATTCTAAAAGTCTTAACGAATATATTATTTTATTTGTTTACTATATATCCAAAAAATAGCATTTTCTGACAAATATTATATCCGTGGCGGAACTAGCCAAAAAAGTTAGGGTTATCCTTTTTTTTAGGATTAGGGGTATCCTTTATATAACAGAAACGGAGTTAAGAGGTATTTTTATACTAAGAAAATGGAGTTAAGGGGTATTTTTACACTACGGAGACAGGGTTGAGGGGTAGCCCGTGCCACCCCTATTAACATTCTATGTCCGCCACTGATTATATTGTTAACTATATAATATTTTCTAAGTTATAAACCCGCGTATCATACGGATTAACTAAAGGAAATATCTTATGTAAAAACGGGGCTTAAAAATGAGGGGTAAAAAACGGGGCTTAAAAAAATTTTAAAACCAGGTCGTAAAAAAAGTTAAAAAAAACTATAAAAAATACTTTGTAAAAATCTATAAAAAATTTTGTTTTTTATAAAAAAATCTGAATTGTATTAAAGAGGAGAGAGAAAAAGATTTTTTTTATTTGATTTATAACAATAGCCAAATGACCATAATATTTCTATCACAATAAAATATTAAAAATATAGTTAGACAAAAAGATTAAAAAATGTGTTTTATTTTCTTTTAATCTCAACCATCCATCACCAAAGATCAATGGTGGATAAGTGGTTCCTACGGTTCTCGCAACTGTGTGTGTGTGTGTGTGTGTGTGTGTATATATATATATATATATATATAGGGCAAGGTTCATGCGAGAACCACCTTTATTGCGAGAACCGCGAGAACCAATGTGAACACAACCAAAAAAATCCTAAAAAAAAACCCTTAAAAAACCTAACCCCCAAGCTAAATGCTAAAAACTAAACCCCCAAAAACCCTAACACCCCCCCCCCACCCACCCAAAAACCTAAACCCCCCCCCCCCCCTTCCCACCTAAGCTAAAATGCTAAAAACTAAACCCCTAAAAAAATCAAAAAACACTCAAATTTATTTTTTAGTATTTTTACATTAAAATCGCTACTTTTAGTAGCAAAAAAAAATTAAAAAAAAATTGTTTTGGCTACTAAAAGTAGCGATATTTTTATAAAAGATATTTAAAAAAAATTTGTGTGTTTTTTAGCTATTTTTAGGTATTTTTGGTTGTGTTCACATTGGTTCTCGCGGTTCTCGCAATAAAGGGTGGTTCCTAACGGATCCTTCTCCTATATATATATATATATATATATATATAGGGTCAGGATTTAAAGAAAACGGTGAAAAGTGTGAGAATGGTTATGGATCGTCAGATTAAAACAATCTATGGACTAGATGACGCGGGGGCGTTTTCGTAAATAACATCACTTTTATTACTCTGGCGCGATTCATTAAAGGTAAAAAAGTCTTTTGACTTCTACACACAAAACGTCATCTCATGAAATAAAATGCCACTAAAATTACCGCCTTAACCCTACAATAGCACACCACATCCTAAATCTAAAAACGCCATTAAATATAAAACGCCAAACTTAATTATAATAAAATCCCGCATAAAAAAACCGCCAAAAACATCCTATATATACAACATCTCTGACATTCAATTAAAACACACAAAAACCCAAACGCCATATTTAATATATATCATTCGTCTTAGAAAAGCCAAAAACCCAAACATCAAATATCCTCTAAACCCAAACATCCATTCAATTTATAACACAAAAACATACAAAAACATTATTGAGGGTTGTTGCCAATAAAGTTTAGCTGTATGGGATGGACAACATTGTCAGACATCTTTGTTAACTGAGGATTAACAATGTTGTCCATCATCATACATCAAAACATTATTGATTTAGCATGATCAAAATTAGAATTTTAAGGTGCTTTTATTTAGTGGCGTTCTTTTCTCTTGGTAAAACGCCAAAAAGTTAAAAAATCAAACATCGTTCATTGGAAATTCAAAAGATTGTTGGCTGAAAGGGTGTAAACTCAATAACATTTTGCTACATGAGATGGACAAATATTCAATAAAAAGAGGCTGATTTCAGACTTTGTACTTCCACACGACGACAAAAAACCTACTTCAAAAAACAAAAACAAAAATCAAAATAAATTATACGAAAGTCGAAACAGCCAATGAAGATGCTTCAAAAGAAGAAAGAGACTGGTGACAGTGAAGATTTGGAAGATTAATTGTTTATATATATTTTAATAATTTTCTTTTTTGATTGATTGTTAAATAATAACAACGCCATATGTAATAAAAACGCCACACATTCAAATGCCATAAAACGCCCCAAAAACTACCAAACTATAATAAAATTACTTTGGATAAATATTATAAAAAACCCAAAAATTAATAAAAAAATAAAAATAAAAAAATAAAACTAAACTTGAAAATGTAACTAGAAACAGTAACTACAAAAACAGTAAAACTGAAGAGACAGATAATTTATAATATTAGAATGTAAAACGCCAAACTTGAAAGATGGGACGTGTTACAGACTTCAGAGATAAAAGCTATCAAAAACAATAATTACAAAACAGTAACTGAAACGACGAATAGTTTATTATAATAATGCACCGCATAACCTACGCGCCAAAAAGACATCCTATAAAATGATACCTCTCAGCAACTTCCATTTAATCAAACCAAAAAAACAAACACCAATACTACTAAATACCACTCACTGTAAAAAAGGCCAAAAAAAAAAAAGATAGCTAATATGCTTTCTTGGATATTCAGTATTGTTCTTCGTGAAGTTTCACTGAATAGATTGTTAGGTGAGGAGAGTAACTCAGTAAGATGTTGCTGCATGAGATGGACAAATCTTCAAGAAAAAGATACTGATGACAATCGTATGTCATTTTGTGTTCTTTGTTCTTGAAGAAGGCTTGGATGAGGAGAAAAGATCAATGACACTGAAGAGTGGGATGATTATAAAGATGAAGATCAAGATGAAGAAAAAGCGAAAAACACACCCACACGTCATAGATCTATGTCCCCAAACATCCACAAAAAAGCACTTCAACAGACGAGCAGGCAAAATAATCAAACCGATGGGTTTGTTAAGTTTTACATAAAACGCCATATATTTGGTAACAGTTCTTGTACTATTAAAGAAGAGAGAGACTGATGACAGTGAAGATTGTGAAGAGAGATCCGATTAGGATTTTTAACTTATTTTCTTCGCTTCTATTTTTTTCCCTGTGGTTGTAATATAATTTTACAATTGTAAAACGCCGAGATACCACAAACGCCAAAATGAATATAAAAAATAATAGAACAATGGACCATATTGTCTAAAACGCCTTGAAAAACGCCATTCAGAGAGATTTTCTGACCCCCTGGGGGTCCAATGGCATACGATTTGAAAAACACCATAAACGCCAAAATCTTGATACAATGAAACCATTAAAACGCCATTAATTATTGAATTTGGTTAATGCCAAAAATCTTAAACCCCAAAAATAAAACAATATTGTGAAAAGCGGAACTGGAAAAGTAGAAGATTAAATGACAAAAAAGCCCATACGCCCTAATTATATCGCACGCCACGTGTTGGGCCAGGAAACGTTCTCACCGTTCTCACACTTTTGACCGTTTTCTCCTGATCTCGTTCCTATATATATATATATATATATATATATATATATATATATATATATGTATATGTATATATATAGGGTAAGGATGTATAGAAAACTTTTTTGTGGTAAGAAAACCTAAGAAACCCTATGTATAACTATTGATCAACATGATTCAATGGTTGAGATTATTAGATATTATTTTGATTTAAATCTAATACCATTTAAGTGGTTGGAGGGGTATTTTGGTCAGGACATATTGCACACAAGCACATAAGAAATAATATTTAATAACATTCTCTTTCCACCTTTCATTTCACTAACACTCTCTCTACACCTTTTTCTCTCACCAACATTCTCTCTATTACTTTATCTACAAATTTATGTTTCATTCAAATCAATTTTAAATTTCAGATTAAATATAGGGAATATGTCACAGAATAGTAACCAAGTTTCAAAACTGTTCTAATTAGGTCACTCTTATTGTTTTTGTCCCAATTAGGTAACTTAACATTCAAATCGAGGCATGTCTTTTTTTCCATGTGTCAAGAGAAAAATGGAGCATAAGATGCTAGGGTTGGATCATTTTAATATAAGAAATTATATTTATTAAAAATAAAAACACTTTAATTACATTAAAAATTAAAAAAAAAAAACAAGTTAAAATTTACGTTATCACTCGACGTTAGCATCAAATAAAAGGGAAAAAAGAAACAAAAATCAACATCAACATGGTTACCTATGAAATGGATGAAAAAACCCTTAATTTTAATAAAAAATGAATGTTTAGTGACCTGATTGAAACACTTTTGAAACTTGAGTGACCTAATTAGAATGATTTTAAAACTTGGTTACTATTCTACAAAGTTACCCCAAATAATAAATTTGTTTTTATTATAACAAGATTTTTTTATTCGTAGTTATACTAGTAATTGTTAAATATATAACTAGTTAATATGTGAGACTGATATAACAAAATAAAGGGGAGACATGGATTGTATAAAGAGAGACAAATAAGGTAGGGCGTCCAACCAATTCTCTCATCATTTTCCCGGTTTCACATCATGGTGACTGATTTTCAGATCTGAAGCTATGCTGACAAATTTTCAGATCTGGAAACATCTCGTATCAGAAACCGACTTCTTCCAACAACTAACAACCACTAACACTACCGTCTTCTTCGTTGTCGACATTAAGTGAAATCGGATTCGGCAACACCGTCAACAACCACTAACCTAACCGTCTTCTTCCTTGCCAGCGGTAAGTGAAAGCGCTATCGTTAAACCTTGTAGCCGTCAATCAGTAAGTGAAACCACCTAGTGTACTTTAAACAAATCGTCTTCTTCCAACAACCACCGTCGTTAAATGTTGCAGCGGCCAATCGGATGTTGTGATTGCTGAAACCACCTTCGATTAGTGGCTAATCGGTTATTTTGGTGGGATATAATTTCAATCAGTGGCTAATCAGTTGTTTTGTGGGATATTATTTTTTGGGTCAATATGGCAAGTGAAAAAAGGATAAGAAAACAATGATGAATGGAATTGAATGTATTAATTGTCTAGGTGAAAAAATGAAGGTGAAATTGATATGTTGTATCCATTTTAGCATTGTATTCCGTATTTTGTATTATTCGAATGTTCACCACATGTCATTTTGCTTGTGCAACTTAATTTGATCTCCTTTTAGTTTGTTACATGTGTTACCTGGTTTTCCAGGTAACATGTGTTACAATGCTACATCCCTATGCAACTACTTTATGTAACATGTGTAACACATGCTACATCTTGTTTTCTCTGAATAAAGGTAACATGTGTAACGTGGCTATACAAGTGCTAGCCTCTGGTGTAGAACATGCAACTACTCTATGTAACATGTGTAACACATGTAACATCTTGTGTTAGCTAAAAATATGTTACAAATAAAAGATAACATATGTAACCTAGCTATACAAGTGTTGGCCTCTGGTGTAAATCACGTAACTACACAATGTAACATATGTAACTTGGTTGTACATGTGTTATCCACTTGGGAGTAACATATGCAAAACATGGAAATTGATAAAAAAGATAGTATCCAATCAAAACCTTCATGATCATATGAGCCCAATACGTGGAAATGTTTTGACCTTGATTGGTACGTGGAGGTAATGAGAAGTCGCCATACTCATCACTTAATTGATCTATATAAATGGTGGGAGCGATGATTACGTAGGGTAAGGCTAACTGTGACAATTTATACACAGTAAAAAAATTGTAGCATATACAACAAATATACTAGTTAAAAATGGTGAAATATGTTGTGACATATGTCAAATCAATTTGTTGTGGGTTTTGATATGTTTAAACCTTTGTAAAATGAGGGTGGAACAAAGATCCCAATATATAACCATGTAACAGATGTTCCAAGCGGTGTTGCATGTATTAGGAGTATAAAGTGTCGTACAATCCAACAATATTACATCATTTATGGAGTAAAAACATGAAGGTGTAAGAAGATCAGGATATCTAACTTGTGCCATAATCCCACCGTTTAATAAATGTAACATGTGTTACGAGTACCAAATGTAACTTGTTTTACGTTCAACTTTCTAATATAACACATAAACAGATGGAAAAGGAAAATTTATAAAGGTGCAAACACTTCAAATGTAACTTGTGTTACGTGTAGCTTCCTAGTATAACACAATGAAAAAAATATAGTAAAACTGATGCTTCCTAATATAACCCATAAACAGATGGAAAAAGGGAAATTTATAAGGGCGCAAACACTTCAAAATAACCGATTCTATTACATTATCCTCTGGTATAGAATATGCAACGACTCTATGTAACATGTGTAACCTGGATATACATGTGCTATCCTCTGGTATGAATATGCAACGACTCTATGTAACATGTGTAACCTGGATATACAGTAATTATAAACCAGATTAACACAAAAGGTTGGTTACATCATTCCTTTTGTCCAAGTTTGTAACATTAAAAACAAAGATGACACCTAGCTGGTCGTTACATATTTAACAATGAGTTGTTGCATATGTAGTTGTCAAAAAAGTAAAATATGTATCTGTAAAAAATGTAGCATATGTAGCTGGCAGAAGATGTAACATATGTAACAAAATAAAAAGACAAATAGATTGTATATATTATAGAAAAAAACATTACAAACAAACTTAAACTTAACATAAGTGTTTTATATGAACTTAAATATATAAAAATATCCAAAAACTATCATAAGTTAACAAAAATCTAACTATGCTTCGCTTCTTGATAACCATCTTCATCTTGAGCACAAAACATCCATTCACCTATGAATAAAACAAGTACAACACTATTAATCTCCTGTAGTTAAACTTATTAATCTGCTATGTAACATGTGTACATGTGTAAAGTTTTGCTATAACACAAATAGCAACTATATGTAAGATGTGTAACATGGCTATACATGTGTTACACATGTACAGGCCCATTTTTGTCCAAAAAAAGGGTTGGGGGTAACTATAAGTAACATGTGTAACGTTGTTACCACATATAAGTAACTTTTTTTATTTGTAAAATAAACGAGATATTCCGAATAAATTATGAAGTTTCTAAAGGTAATGAAAATGTTTTATCCAAGTGAAGTCCATCTAAAAAACATTTTTGCATTTAAAATCACTATTACGTTAAGTATATATGTGTAACACCCTGTAACAACATATATTACCTCGAAGTGTAACACATGTTACAAGATATAGGACAAACAGTTTAGAATGCAACTGGCAGAAATGTAACATACGTAGCTAATTATGCCAGCAAAAAAACATGGCTTTTTATTTGTAATATAAACGAGATCATAAAAAGTATAACCCCCCCCCCCCCAAAAAAAAAATCCAACTAAAAACAATCATCAACTCCAAATCGATGAACGAACAGTTTAAAAATTCAAAATTAGTCTTTTTAAAAGAAATATCAATATACTTTCAAGAGAGAAATTAGGCACACACAAATTTCTTCCTGGTCGTGATTTTAAAAAATTGAAATAAACAAACTAAGCTTTGATTTTAAATCTATCAAACATCATAAAAAGTATAAATCTAAACAAAATACATAAATAATAAAACTAAAAATCTTTAAACGTGTTTCTCTCTCACACACTTGTGCGTGTGTTCTTGGTGTCAAGATGAACAAGATGAATGTAACAGTCCCAAAATTTTTATTTAAAATATATATAAAAACTTATGTTATTAAAAGGATGCATCATGGGTAAGTTTACCAATGAAAATATGAGGTATTTTGGGCAAGCGTAGGAACCATTTAATAATTATAAAAATACATTATATTTGATCCTACTCTGTTTTTAATGAAACTTGGTTCAAAATGTAGACACAAATATTCTCGTTCTAATGACATATTCATTGGTTTATAAAACGTCATATTTTAGAAGTTATAAACGCCAATTGAGTGAAGCAGTTAAATTAATTATAATATATATATATATATATATATATATATATATATATATATATATATATATATATTAATAAATAATAACCTTTTACACATTTCATATCAAAAGTGTACGTGTACACTTCTACAAGAAACAACTCAAACTTCAAACTCAACATTAATTGAAATGAAGGATTATGTGGCCATAAAGAAACGTAGGCTCCAAGAGATCGATTCACTATAAATAAGGCCATAGGCTCTAACATTCCTTTCTGTCTATCTTGCTACTTCTATTTTTATTTTATTCATAGATAATAATAGAGCCCTGCCCCATTTTAAGTGTTGTAACCCCTAATAACCGATACCCTGTCCAAGTGACGTAGGGCCCCGTAACGTATGTCAAGGCTCTGCCTAAATTCGTTGGGGTTTTGTCTCGTGACGTAGGGATAAAGTGGAATTGGGTTAATATACTTAGTGTGAGTGCACTATATATTTTATCAAATAACTCAGGTTTGATACCCAAAATATATCAACCCTCCTAAAAACACCCCTGACACCCTACACTTTCTAAAATGCATCCCATACGTGAAAACCGAGACCGAAATATAATATAGTATTAAAAATAAATAAAAAACAAGAAATAGTAAGTTGAGGCAGGCCGCGTAGACCCACCCCAATCCTTACGCGGGCGGTATGAAGGTTGATACCTGATTCCTTTGATTTTATTAAGTTCAAGCGGGCCGCGTAAGCTACCCGTTAAGCTAACGCGGGCCGCGAGAGACTAAAAAGGTGGCGCAGCCCGGTGCGGCCACGTGGCCCAACACCCGGCTAAGCTAATTGTCGACTCAGCACAGCTACGCGTTGACCCAGCTTTGACGCGGGCCGCGTAAGCTTTGTGCTTATGTTATGCGGGCCGCGAGAGACCCAGGTTCAGGCACTATATAAAGGAGGCATCGACTGTCCATTTCAATTCATTCAGAATTCATTTCTTACTCTCAAATCTAAAGTGTAGGCATTATACACGGGTATAATACCCCCTAATTAGCGAGGTTCTGCTCCGTTGTAAGTATTATAACCCTAGTTGTGTAGTAATAGTTACGCTGCCCGATTGATTTAGGGTTCCGTAACAACTGTCGTGGTTCTGCCCGACGTAGTTGTTGGAATGCCGTCTCGGGGAGGGTATCATTAATATTTTCAAAGGGTTATAATACTAACCAATGTACATTTGTATAAATTATAGATTATATCCAGGAAACCCTTACTTGAAATCTAAGATAGCAATGTAAGTTTATCCTCTTTTTGTTAACCTTTTTGTAATATTTTACAAAACCTTAAATGTTTTACAATGTGATTAAGCGGTGATTGAGTCTTTGTAGTTCTTCAATTACTGCCGGTATTATGGGGTTTTGTATACAAAATTTATTACTTGCGAGTAGCAAGTCGGAATGATAGTACGTTACCATTGGACAACGAGTTAGCCAATGTGTAATATGACCCACAAGTCAAGGATTGACAGTACTGAATGAGTAATTGTGTAGAAATAAACAATGTGATCGCTCTCAATACTGTGTTAATTGATAAAATGTTTCTTGATTAAACTGGGATTCACTCACCAGTATTTCCCGCTGACAAAATATTTTTAAAACATGTTTCAGGTTACACAATGTGAAAGCCAACTGGGAAAAAGCCAGCGAGAGAGCACTGACGGCTTGGAAAATAAGTGGCTATAAAAGTTATCTAATAAACGATGCTTTAAATTCAATAAAAAAGGGTTTGTCCCTATAAATGTACTGTAATAAGAAACTTGGGTTTTGCCCATGTGTTTATTAATATTAATTATGGTGGTTTTACTCTGATAAAATATTTCCTAACTACGGTCCTGATGAAATTTCCGCTGCCAAATTAATAAGCTGATGCCACCACAAACGAATGTTCGCGGCCGCCCGTTCCCGGGACAGATAAGGGGGCGGGGGTTGTGACAATGAAGATTGTAGTTTCCCTCTAAAAAAATTAGCTTTCTCTCTCTAAAAACAGAAACAAAGATGTGATGAGAGCAACACCTTACTAATTTTCTTTGAGAGCTTCGATGGTGGCTTCGATCTTCAGATGTGGTGGCTTCAAAAGAAAGGGATGAGTACATGAACACATGGTGGCTTCGATCTTCGATTTTAAGATCTAGTGGCTTCGATGGTGGCTTTGAGAAATGGATTCTTCAGATTTGGTGACTTCGATCTTCAATCTTCAGATCTCATGTCTTCGATGGAGAAGAGGATATGCAGGTTTGTGTTGGGTCTGAGGAAGAAAAGAATGAGAGAGAAAAGGATATGCAGGTTCGAATGGATGAAAAGATAATATCTAATGAAAAGATAAAAGAGATATATGAGAAAGAGAGAGAGATAGTGATGTGACATAAAGAAAATGATGGGATGGGGAAGGATAAGGTGATGGGTTGAATAAAATGACCAAATTGCCCTTTATACATGTGTTTTTAATAGATTATGTGAATGAATCTTGTCCACACAATCCAGGTTTCCCAAGTTTTCTCAATTATATGGGTTTTCTTCAGATACTTACATTATATATATATATATATATATATATATATAGGGTCAGGATTTAGGGAAAACGGTGAAAAGTGTGAGAACAGTGAGAACGGTTATGGATCGTCCGATCAAAACAATCTATGGACTAGATTGGCGCGGTGGCGTTTTAGTAAATAACACCAATTTTATTAAGTGGACGCGCTTCATTAAGGGTAAAAAGGACTTTTACTGCTCAAATTCAAAACGCCAACTAAAATGATAACACGCCATTCAAAACAAATAAAACGCCATTAATACAAAACGCCAAATATTAGTGATAAAACGCGTTGGAGATTACTGGAAGAAGAAATAACACAGTAACTGAAATTCAATTATTAACATTTATTAGAAGAAATTCCCTCCTAAATTAAGCACCAAAACATCATTATATAAACGACGTTAAACATCGCTTCCATAATCACTTCAATCCATCAATCTAAAAAACATCTTTTACCAAAAACGCCAAAAATGGCAACCATCGTTTCCTGGAGATACACTCTGAGAATCAGAAGATTCGTCATACGTTTTGACAACAGAAGGAGGGCGTATGTTAGGACAATCAAAGCAATTTTGAAGATGGAAGAAAAGGTACAGAGGGGTATCATATCGCTTGACATCGCTCTGGATAACGAATGTCATGAAACATATAAGCTTATGAGAACATTAACAAGGAAATTTGGACCAAGCAAAGCAGATGGAAAAATGGACCCAGTCATAACATCATGGCGTTTTGATGAGAAAACAGACATGGTGACCGTTATATGTGATGCACACAACCGACACTGTAGGTGAGCTAAGTGATGTGCATTACATTTGTTGCATATTGGTGCTGTTCCCTTGTATTGCTTCTTAGCAGGTTGTGTTGCCACCCGGATAGGTCCTGTTTGATTTGGTACTGCTGCAACACAAACTTTTGCTGTATGACCTTTAAGTCCACAAATTTGGCATTTGCGGCACTTCACACTAGGGTGACGATGAAGGGTACATTGGTTGCACAGGGGTTCAGTTCCGTTGTATGGCTTCCTGGCTGGTAGTGCTGTCACTTGGCTAGGTCCCGCTTGATTAGGTGTAACCGCTGCGGGTTTCCTTGAAGCCTTACGCTTCCTTGATTTTGGTGCTGGCTTGACTTCTGCTTCCTTTGGTGGCTCTTGAGTGGCTTCATTGTCGAGACGAGAGGCTTCATTGTTGAGACGAGCCATGGCAATGCCTAGATCCACAGTCTTCTGAATCACTTCGCCTATTTGCTGGACAAATTTGGCTGTTCGCTCAGACATTTGACCAGTGCTGAGAGGAAGAGACATTCTAGAAGAAAATGAAAGACATAGGAAGAAACAAGTGAAAGGTTTATTGGATAATCAATACAGAATGGTAACGAATGAAAATTGCGATCATTTGTTTGTTACCTAAGGCAAACAGATGAGATGGTGACAAATCAAAGTAAATGGGTCAAAAATAATGTATCGCGAAGACATGCTCGCCTATAAGTGAACACTCATCCCAAGAATTCCCAGGTAAGCACAACTGGTCTCGCGTCTGATGAGATGTATACGAAGTGCTTGCCTAGACAGAAAACCCAGAATACAGGCATTCACCCTTCCAGTTTGCACGTGTTCATATTATTTAAAACCCAAAACCTTGACGAGGTTTTGAAAATCCAAAGGGGTTCAAAACCTTATAATAGAGAGTTCAAAACCTTACAATAGAGGGTTCAAAACCTAGTAATCAATTATCCTAGAACAGATGATTAGTTTTCAAAGCGGTTTTGAATTTTATGTTCTTGTTGTGGTTGTCGCCTAAGGATAGGTGACAGTATTGTTTTATGACTAAACGCAAGTAAACTCGCGTTAGGGTCCTAGAAAGGTTATAGACTAGGTCAAATTATTACTAATAACCTAATTCCCTATAACCATGAGCTCTGATACCAACTTTTCTGTCACACCCCGACCACGTAAAACAACAAAACATGGCGGAAACATCGGGGAGTGTTGTAACAGAATCATTGTTTCATAACACATGGAAATTGAAATACTGTTTTATTGGGTAAAAGAGTTACAATGTCTTGATAATCAAAGAACATAACATAATTAACTAGTCTGCATCTTTTATTGTCACTAAGGCCCATGTCCGCCTAAGTGTATATTGATCAATCCTATGCTTCATTTCCTGAAACACATGTGAAAATAGGTACGTCAGCATAAAAATGCCGGCGAGTACATAGGTATTGTGAAAATAAGATTCATGACTTTTGTTTAAGAAAATGTTTAGTCATGAACCTTGTAATTTGCTTTGTCTTTGTAAATCATTTGAAAAACAATAAGTTCAGATGATACGTATAAATAAGAGAATAATGCATGGTTAAATGAATATCCATGTAAAATGAGTTTGTATAAGTTAAGTTGTTTGTAAAACAATGTATTGTGAAAAGTATGTTATTTGTATAAAATGTTATATGTCATAAACTGAAATGATTCAAATAACGCTACGATATGTAATACCATACAAACACTTATATATAGGAAGTACCAGCGGCGTATCCACCATGCTTGTATCATATTACACACGCCTCGTTACTTAATCACTTACTCAAACCAAACCAACAATGTAAGATGTCTATGTTTAAACCAACTTCCAAATGTATTGAAATAATATGTTAAAATGTTTATGTCAAAATGTAAATCATGTAATATGTAAACAAAATGGTATGTATGGCTAGTGAAATGTATCAACTAAACCATATGCACAAGAACAAAGTATTGAAGTAAAACTTGGTTTAAATCAAAGCTATGTTTTGTGGAAATGCATGATCAATGTAAATCATGTAATATGTAAACAAAATGATATGTATGGCTAGTGAAATGTATCAACTAAACCATATGCACAAGAACATAGTATTGAAGTAAAACTTGGTTTAAATCAAAGCTATGTTTTGTGGAAATGCATGATCAATGTAAATCATGTAATATGTAAACAAAATGATATGTATGGCTAGTGAAATGTATCAACTAAACCATATGCACAAGAACAAAGTATTGAAGTAAAACTTGGTTTAAATCAAAGCTATGTTTTGTGGAAATGCGTGATCAATGTAAATCATGTAATATGTAAACAAAATGATATGTATGGCTAGTGAAATGTATCAACTAAACCATATGCACAAGAACATAGTATTGAAGTAAAACTTGGTTTAAATCAAAGCTATGTTTTGTGGAAATGCATGATCAATGTAAATCATGTAATATGTAAACAAAATGATATGTATGGCTAGTGAAATGTATCAACTAAACCATATGCACAAGAACAAAGTATTGAAGTAAAACTTGGTTTAAATCAAAGCTATGTTTTGTGGAAATGCATGCTATACTGATACGAACATCTATGCGGTGTTGTGAAAATGCATACATCCAAGCCTTGAGACTGCGGCGATAAACCCTTAAACAACTTAAAGGTTTATCTAAATTATGTATATCGAATTCGGTCATTCCTTTCATCCCCATACCCAGGATGTTCGGAACGGGAGTTGTCAATTCCTATGGTACCACTACCTACTAACGAACGGCGTAGCTAATGTTAATGAATGTATTGTTCCATTGTAAACAAACCAAATGTCATACCAAAAATGTAAGCATGTGAAAACGATGCACTAAGTATGTAATCAAATGAACATACGTAGCGTGAAATGTAATGTAAAACGATGTACTAAGTAATGCACACAATGGGCACACCTAGCATGAA
The DNA here is from genome assembly GCA_030545235.1 of Helianthus tuberosus. Classification (NCBI taxonomy): domain Eukaryota; kingdom Viridiplantae; phylum Streptophyta; class Magnoliopsida; order Asterales; family Asteraceae; genus Helianthus; species Helianthus tuberosus. The sequence goes on along the minus strand of CM060428.1, from coordinate 78,723,551 downwards.
ATGTAATGAAATCATGTACTATAATGTACTAACGAACATAGCAGGTATATGATGTGAAAACAGGAAAGCACGAAAGTAACAAGTAGGCACATGTGTTCCACCCCAAAACAGTTTGGAAAACAGTAAAAGAGGGGTCTATGTACTCACTTGAGATTGCTCAGATGTCTTAAGATAACCACCAAGTAATGATAGAGATCTCGGAATCAAACGGCACCTAATATAGGTAACTATGTTAATAAACCGGACCTAAATCGGAAGATCTGATAGAATGAGGGTTCGTAAACCAAACGAGTATAAAGACTCGTGTCATATGGTTTAACAAAGCCTACATACTAATTGAAACCTTAATCTAATTGTTTACGACCCATTACGACCCGTTTAGGTAGCTTATGCTACTTTAACGCGTCATTCGCGTGAAACGCGTTCGGACCGCCTAACTAGTCCGATAACAAGTGTTATATGCCTAAACATGTTACATAATCAGTTATGTGACAAAAGTTTAGGTTACATATGCTTAATTACCAATTATACATGAAAATGGTATTCTGGTAATTTACCTAAGGCACATAAACTACCTATCATACAACTACTTAAACGATGTGACCATTAGGTATAACCTCGGAAGGTTATTCCCTATACACTATGGTCACCTAATGTATTTGGTCGGATCCTAATGATCGACCAAACTGGGTCGGGTTCGAAGGTATAAGCGATTTATTAGATCGCTTACCCTTACGACCCTAGACAACGTGGTAATCAGTAGGCATAGTCCCAAGGGACTATAACCATCGTGATTACAATCACGTTGCGAAGTTCAAACGAACTTCGCATTGACCATAAGCTGGTCAACACTGAAAGTCAAACAAAGTTTGACTTTCGGACTCGAAAAGACTCGAAAAGCAATAAAAGAACGAAAGAATACTTACGAAGGGTCCCCGAATGCTAATCTCGATTCAAGAATCTCAGGTATGAAACAATGGTTTCAACTTAGAGTTTCTCAAATCAAAATTCTAGTGATTTAAACAATGAAAGGCATGGGGTATATATAGTTTTCGGTCCACCGTTAAGATCGTTTCATGGAAACCGTGCTTTAATCGCATCCGTACAAGTGTCGGAACCTTATGGTAGCTAAGAATGATCCTTATCAACTGACTAAGCAATTGGGAATGTGTGGTTGAGAATCAAACAGCTGCAATCTGCTGTTAAATGCACTGAATCTGGTCTGATAGAACCCATACGCATCGTAGGGGAAAAATGGCTGCGCATCGTAAGCATACAAGTTTGGCAGAATTACAGTTTTAGTCCCTGTCATGCATTCAGCCCATTTTCGACACGTTTAAGGCCCGTTAACCCCATTTCAAAGCTCTAAAATGAAGTTAAAGTATTGGGAACTTAAAACATGCTCAAAAATATCTCGGATGTCGGTTCGTTTAGCCGTACGATCGCGATGTTCGCTTAATTACGACGGAATGCGCATAAGCGCGAAAAACGATCCAAATGACGCGACGAATGGATTTTTCTTATGCCGAACACTAAAATAAAATATTTTAGTGCTTACATAAATTTTTGGATGTCCGGATGTATTCAGAACGTAAGATATTCGCGAAAATGCAAACTTGTGCACTTTTTGACACTTTTAGTCCCTGAATGACCCAAAAGTTTATTTTAGCACACCGAACCCCTCAAAGCCTATTTCTAAGCTATATAAAGGATATTTAAGGTGTGTTTAACTTATGGTCATGTTCCGGAATGTTCGTTACAGTTCAAATTGGCATACTTTCGCAGTTTGTCAACTTTAGTCCCTGTAAGCGATTTAACTTGATTTTGCCATACCAAAGCCTTCAAAACTTATTTCTAAGTTATGTAAAGGTTATTTAAGGTATGTTAAGCCTATGTCACTATTCCAGAGTGTTTGTTGCATTAAAATGGTTATATTTACGCATTGGTGCGCGTAAAACCTTCCAGAAGGCGATTTAGAGTTTGGAATAACAAAAATTGATATGTGCAAATGATACACATATTTTTACAAATCCCAAGTATGAAATATAATATTTCATTGGTTCGGTATTTGTTTGATGGCTGTGAAGGCACAGGTGTCACAGTCTCCCCTACTTTAGGAAATTTCGTCCCGAAATTTATTTAGAGGAAACTTGTGAGAGCTTGAAAACATGAAGTTGAAAAGATCGAACAACACTGGTTAGAGTTCTTGAACTTCTAGTAACTTTAAATAACATCATGCTTACAATGTAAGAGGGATACTTATATACAAGTATATGAAGCGTCATTGGTGCGTCCACCGTACCTCCATTACATCGTTCTCATTTTGTTATTGTTGTCACTATCGGTTCTTACACATAATAAATCTTACTGGATTTCTGTGCACTAAATTTCATAATTATGTACGCGTCCATAATTAGACAATTCCTTGCACAGTTCACACAGTCTATTTTATAATGTGTAGCGTAAAACCAAATGAACAAACATGTGATGAGTACGACTAGACCACCATAGAGTCCTTTTTAATTAAATCAATAAATGATCTAAATAGACTATCAAGGAGTCTGTTCAGCTACATCACTAGATGTCATTCTTAACCAGATTGTGAATCAATCTTTTTGACTAGACCACTAAAGAGTCTCTTATGAATCATGGAGTAGTACTATATAATCCAAGGGTCTTAACTATTACATAGAAGCCCATTAAGGATTTAAGGTAGTACCTTTTGACTATCCTGCTATGAATCCCTCATATGTATATATGAAAGATCCTGCGAGGATTTGGATAGCGAATTATCCAGAGTATAAAAACACAAAATGTATAAAAGAAAACACAAGATGCATAAACACATAGTCATAAAACCACAAGGATTGTTTATCTAGATCTTTAATTTGTTAATTTGTTTTGCTACAGAGCGCATGTATTTAAAGCACACTAGGAATCCATCTCGTGGATTTCATTTGGTACTTTAAACATTATCAAGAATCTAACTATAAAGATAGAAAGATCTTTAAAAGAAAAATTCGATTTCGATTATGAGGAACCGAAATGTCCGAATTCAGGTACATAAGGAATCCAATTAAGGACTCTGATTTGAATGATAATCATCCACAAGGATCCAAATGTGAAGATAAAAAGATCCCTTATGGATTTTAGAAGTTGAAGATGTTTTGAAACCTTGCACTGGACGTGCTTATGTCAAAACATGAAGTAAAAATGCTTATGAAGTTGTGATGCTAGATATGTCAAGGCGACATATGAAGCAGAATTTGAAGGTTGAGTCAATGTATGAGGAGAATATTTTTGAAAACCATGCATGGGGTTCCTTTTTAAGAAAAAAAAAATGTGTTTAACGTTTTTGAAACCTTATATATAATACTTTTGAAATCATGAAGTAGATGTATTAGGTAGATATATTTACAAAAATGTTTTAAAATCATGCGAGATGAATTTTGAAATTATGTATAAGGTTTTTGAAAAACATGAATGATGCTTTTCGAAATCATGCACTTGATAAGAAAATGTAATGTGTTAATATTGCCTTCAGACTATATGAAATATTTTGAAATTAGGAAGGTTGGTTTTGATAACATGGCCAATGTTTTTGAAATAACATAGACATTGCATTTAGAAAAATTGTTTTCAAACTATATGAAATGTTTTGAGATCATGAAGATTGTTTTTTGAAATACTTGTACTGTATATGTTGAAAAATCAAAACGTAGTGGGTATGAGATTTGAAAATACCCTTAGTTCTCTAACCAAGGATGTAATGGCATAGATGTGCAAAAAGTACGATTACTCATAATTTCCCTTTATTTCTTGTACTTCGTCTCCTGTAATGAAACGAGTACTTAAAATTTTTCGAGGGAATCATGAGTAGACACAAAAATGGGAAATATTCACAAGAGTAGTTTGTAAGGAGCATAGTTCCTTAATGTAGGTATCACAGGGAAATGTCATACACACATGTAACTACACTTGTACATCAGAATTTGTGAACAATAATTTATTTATGAACAAAACAGATTGTTTCACATTACAAGAAAATAAAAGAAACAAAGGCATAAGACAGCAACATCCTTTGTTCAGCCAATTGCTCATCCACGGGTTGGATTTGCACTGACAATCTTCGGGCAGTTGTTCCTGTAATGGCTAGTATCGCCACAGTTGTAGCACGATCCAGGCGGAAAGCGAGCTTGAGCAGGATTGGCTTGTGGTTGATTTGGACCACTTTGGTTTGGGGTAAATCGACAAGCACTTGCTAGGTGACCAATTCGCCCACATGATGCACACAACCGACACTGTAGGTGAGCTAAGTGATGTGCATTACATTTGTTGCATATTGGTGCTGTTCCCTTGTATTGCTTCTTAGCAGGTTGTGTTGCCACCCGGATGGGTCCTGTTTGATTTGGTACTGCTGCAACACAAACTTTTGCTGTATGACCTTTAAGTCCACAAATTTGGCATTTGCGGCACTTCACACTAGGGTGATGATGAAGGGTACATTGGTTGCACAGGGGTTCAGTTCCGTTGTATGGCTTCCTGGCTGGTAGTGTTGTCACTTGGCTAGGTCCCGCTTGATTAGGTGTAACCGCTGCGGGTTTCCTTGAAGCCTTACGCTTCCTTGATTTTGGTGCTGGCTTGACTTCTGCTTCCTTTGGTGGCTCTTGAGTGGCTTCATTGTCGAGACGAAAGGCTTCATTGTTGAGACGAGCCATGGCAATGCCTAGATCCACAGTCTTCTGAATCACTTCGCCTATTTGCTGGACAAATTTGGCTATTCGCTCAGACATTTGACCAGTGCTGAGAGGAAGAGACATTCTAGAAGAAAATGAAAGACATAGGAAGAAACAAGTGAAAGGTTTATTGGATAATCAATACAGAATGGTAACGAATGAAAATTGAGATCATTTGTTTGTTACCTAAGGCAAACAGATGAGATGGTGACAAATCAAAGTAAATGGGTCAAAAATAATGTATCGCGAAGACATGCTCGCCTATAAGTGAACACTCATCCCAAGAATTCCCAGGTAAGCACAACTGGTCTCGCGTCTGATGAGATGTATACGAAGTGCTTGCCTAGACAGAAAACCCAGAATACAGGCATCCACCCTTCCAGTTTGCACGTGTTCACATTATTTAAAACCCAAAACCTTGACGAGGTTTTGAAAATCCAAAGGGGTTCAAAACCTTATAATAGAGAGTTCAAAACCTTACAATAGAGGGTTCAAAACCTAGTAATCAATCATCCTAGAACAGATGATTAGTTTTCAAAGCGGTTTTGAATTTTATGTTCTTGTTGTGGTTGTCGCCTAAGGATAGGTGACAGTATTGTTTTATGACTAAACGCAAGTAAACTCGCGTTAGGGTCCTAGAAAGGTTATAGACTAGGTCAAAGTATTACTAATAACCTAATTCCCTATAACCATGAGCTCTGATACCAACTTTTCTGTCACACCCCGACCACGTAAAACAACAAAACATGGCGGAAACATCGGGGAGTGTTGTAACAGAATCATTGTTTCATAACACATGGAAATTGAAATACTGTTTTATTGGGTAAAAGAGTTACAATGTCTTGATAATCAAAGAACATAACATAATTAACTAGTCTGCATCTTTTATTGTCACTAAGGCCCATGTCCGCCTAAGTGTATCTTGATCAATCCTATGCTTCATTTCCTGAAACACATGTGAAAATAGGTACGTCAGCATAAAAATGCCGGCGAGTACATAGGTTTTGTGAAAATAAGATTCATGACTTTTGTTTAAGAAAATGTTTAGTCATGAACCTTGTAATTTGCTTTGTCTTTGTAAATCATTTGAAAAACAATAAGTTCAGATGATACGTATAAATAAGAGAATAATGCATGGTTAAATGAATATCCATGTAAAATGAGTTTATATAAGTTAAGTTGTTTGTAAAACAATGTATTGTGAAAAGTATGTTATTTGTATAAAATGTTATATGTCATAAACTGAAATGATTCAAATAACGCTACGATATGTAATACCATACAAACACTTATATATAGGAAGTACCAGCGGCGTATCCACCATGCTTGTATCATATTACACACGCCTCGTTACTTAATCACTTACTCAAACCAAACCAACAATGTAAGATGTCTATGTTTAAACCAACTTCCAAATGTATTGAAATAATATGTTAAAATATTTATGTCAAAATGTAAATCATGTAATATGTAAACAAAATGATATGTATGGCTAGTGAAATGTATCAACTAAACCATATGCACAAGAACAAAGTATTGAAGTAAAACTTGGTTTAAATCAAAGCTATGTTTTGTGGAAATGCATGATCAATGTAAATCATGTAATATGTAAACAAAATGATATGTATGGCTAGTGAAATGTATCAACTAAACCATATGCACAAGAACATAGTATTGAAGTAAAACTTGGTTTAAATCAAAGCTATGTTTTATGGAAATGCATGATCAATGTAAATCATGTAATATGTAAACAAAATGATATGTATGGCTAGTGAAATGTATCAACTAAACCATATGCACAAGAACAAAGTATTGAAGTAAAACTTGGTTTAAATCAAAGCTATGTTTTGTGGAAATGCATGATCAATGTAAATCATGTAATATGTAAACAAAATGATATGTATGGCTAGTGAAATGTATCAACTAAACCATATGCACAAGAACATAGTATTGAAGTAAAACTTGGTTTAAATCAAAGCTATGTTTTGTGGAAATGCATGATCAATGTAAATCATGTAATATGTAAACAAAATGATATGTATGGCTAGTGAAATGTATCAACTAAACCATATGCACAAGAACAAAGTATTGAAGTAAAACTTGGTTTAAATCAAAGCTATGTTTTGTGGAAATGCATGCTATACTGATACGAACATCTATGCGGTGTTGTGAAAATGCATACATCCAAGCCTTGAGACTGCGGCGATAAACCCTTAAACAACTTAAAGGTTTATCTAAATTATGTATATCGAATTCGGTCATTCCTTTCATCCCCATACCCAGGATGTTCGGAACGGGAGTTGTCAATTCCTATGGTACCACTACCTACTAACGAACGGCGTAGCTAATGTTAATGAATGTATTGTTCCATTGTAAACAAACCAAATGTCATACCAAAAATGTAAGCATGTGAAAACGATGCACTAAGTATGTAATCAAATGAACATACGTAGCGTGAAATGTAATGTAAAACGATGTACTAAGTAATGCACACAATGGGCACACCTAGCATGAAATGTAATGAAATCATGTACTATAATGTACTAACGAACATAGCAGGTATATGATGTGAAAACAGGAAAGCACGAAAGTAACAAGTAGGCACATGTGTTCCACCCCAAAACAGTTTGGAAAACAGTAAAAGAGGGGTCTATGTACTCACTTGAGATTGCTCAGATGTCTTAAGATAACCACCAAGTAATGATAGAGATCTCGGAATCAAACGGCACCTAATATAGGTAACTATGTTAATAAACCGGACCTAAATCGGAAGATCTGATAGAATGAGGGTTCGTAAACCAAACGAGTATAAAGACTCGTGTCATATGGTTTAACAAAGCCTACATACTAATTGAAACCTTAATCTAATTGTTTACGACCCATTACGACCCGTTTAGGTAGCTTATGCTACTTTAACGCGTCGTTCGCGTGAAACGCGTTCGGACCGCCTAACTAGTCCGATAACAAGTGTTATATGCCTAAACATGTTACATAATCAGTTATGTGACAAAAGTTTAGGTTACATATGCTTAATTACCAATTATACATGAAAAGGGTATTCTGGTAATTTACCTAAGGCACATAAACTACCTATCATACAACTACTTAAACGATGTGACCATTAGGTATAACCTCGGAAGGTTATTCCCTATACACTATGGTCACCTAATGTATTTGGTCGGATCCTAATGATCAACCAAACTGGGTCGGGTTCGAAGGTATAAGCGATTTATTAGATCGCTTACCCTTACGACCCTAGACAACGTGGTAATCAGTAGGCATAGTCCCAAGGGACTATAACCATCGTGATTACAATCACGTTGCGAAGTTCAAAGGAACTTCGCATTGACCACAAGCTGGTCCACCGTTAAGATCGTTTCATGGAAACCGTGCTTTAATCGCATCCGTACAAGTGTCGGAACCTTATGGTAGCTAAGAATGATCCTTATCATCTGACTAAGCAATTGGGAATGTGTGGTTGAGAATCAAACAGCTGCAATCTGCTATTAAATGCACTGAATCTGGTCTGATAGAACCCATACGCATCGTAGGGGAAAAATGGCTGCGCATCGTAAGCATACAAGTTTGGCAGAATTACAGTTTTAGTCCCTGTCATGCATTCAGCCCATTTTCGACACGTTTAAGGCCCGTTAACCCCATTTCAAAGCTCTAAAATGAAGTTAAAGTATTGGGAACTTAAAACATGCTCAAAAATATCTCGGATGTCGGTTCGTTTAGCAGTACGATCGCGATGTTCGCTTAATTACGACGGAATGCGCATAAGCGCGAAAAACGATCCAAATGACGCGACGAATGGATTTTTCTTATGCCGAACACTAAAATAAAATATTTTAGTGCTTACATAAATTTTTGGATGTCCGGATGTATTCAGAACGTAAGATATTCGCGAAAATGCAAACTTGTGCACTTTTTGACACTTTTAGTCCCTGAATGACCCAAAAGTTTATTTTAGCACACCGAACCCCTCAAAGCCTATTTCTAAGCTATATAAAGGATATTTAAGGTGTGTTTAACGTATGGTCATGTTCCGGAATGTTCGTTACAGTTCAAATTGGCATACTTTCGTAGTTTGTCAACTTTAGTCCCTGTAAGCGATTTAACTTGATTTTGCCATACCAAAGCCTTCAAAACTTATTTCTAAGTTATGTAAAGGTTATTTAAGGTATGTTAAGCCTATGTCACTATTCCGGAGTGTTTGTTGCATTAAACTGGTTATATTTACGCATCGGAGCGCGTAAAACCTTCCAGAAGGCGATTTAGAGTTTGGAATAACAAAAATTGATATGTGCAAATGATACACATATTTTTACAAATCCCAAGTATGAAATATAATATTTCATTGGTTCGGTATTTGTTTGATGGCTGTGAAGGCACATGTGTCACATCGGTGCCCTTGCTGTGTTTTCCCCCGCTTCCTTCTTCTTCTTCCCATTAAATCCCTTTCAGATCTGCAATCTCTTTGGCTCCCAATTTCACTAAAAAACCCTATGTTAGTTAAACCCTAGATAGATTGCAGATGAAGGCAGGCACGGGGACGGGGCGGTGGTTCACGATCGGCCTTGTGTCATCATGGTACGCATCCAACATCGGAGTACTCCTTCTGAACAAGTACCTGCTAAGCAACTACGGATTCAAGTACCCGATCTTTCTGACCATGTGCCATATGACTGCTTATTCCTTGCTCAGTTACATTGCCATCGTTTGGATGAAGATGGTGCCCTTGCAGACTATTAGGTCTAGGGCTCAGTTTATGAAGATCTCGGTGCTTAGCTTAGTGTTTTGTGCGTCGGTGGTGAGTGGCAATGTGTCGCTTAGGTATCTACCGGTCTCCTTCATGCAGGCGGTTGGAGACACCACTCCTTTTTTTACTGCTGTTTTTGCTTATATTATGACGGTTAAGAGGGAGGCTTGGTTGACCTATTTGACTCTTTTTCCTGTCGCCACTAGTGTTGTCATTGCCACGGGTGAGGTGGTGGCGTTTTTCCGGCGGGGTGAGGTAGTGGTGGTGGTGGTGAAAGGTGGAGGTGGTGAAGATTGGGGAAGATGAAGAGGGTGCGGTGAGTGGTGGGGCCTACATAAATTTTTAAATATTAATTATATTTCTTTTAAATTTTTATTTATTTATTTAATAGTAAGGGTATTTAGGTCATTTCTCACCCACTTAACAATGAAAAATAACTAAGTTAGTGATAAAGGACATAATATGTAGGGGTTTGCAAACATTGAGTACGTTTTTTGTACTTTTTGAAGATAAAGGACACACTTTGCAATCTAGTGTCAACATAAAGGACGATTTTTGTAATTTACTCAATTCAAGAAGAATAGGCTGATGACATTGAAGATTTGGATGAGAAATTATATTAGCATTTTCAATGTTTTTTTTTTTTCATTTTCTATTGTTTGTTATCTAATTCTATGTTGTTTGTTATCAAATTCTTTTACTAATAAAATACATTATATCTTTTAAAAAAATTGATTATAAAACGCCAAAAACAACAAACACCAAAACGCCTAATAGTATGAAAACTGTGAGAACGGATGCTAGCAAAGCATGTTGTTACTATATAAAACGCCAAAAATGCCAAACAATGTATTATTAAAAACAACAATAATTGACTAAACGCCATTAAAACAATGTATAAAACAATGTGTCATCTTTATCTAAACGCGATAAAAACAAAACGCCAAACCCTGAAAAAAGATGAGAAGTCTTATAGCCTTAACAGATGAAGCTGAACAAAACAGTAACTGCAAACAGTAAAATGAAGAGACGGAAACATTATTGCTAACATTTATTATATTAAAAGCCACTACATGGGAAATTAAATTTATTTATCTTTTCAAAACGCCATAATTGCCTGTCACATTATAGGCCTGCATCCTATATGGCACAACAATTGATACAAAAAATACACATCAATAAAATTACTGATGTTTTTTACCGCAAAAAACAAATATCTACCCTGGCACAAAAAAAACCTCATTATATAAGTACGACAGCTAAACAAAAAACTTCACACTCCACACATTTCACTAAAAACACCACACATTGTCTAAAACGCCATACAATTTAAAAAAATGGCGCAGGTTATTGCATGGAGGTTTGAGAGGTCAGAGGGACGTTTCGGCATAAAGTTCTCTAATAGGAGAAGGGTGAAAGTCAAAACAATCAAGGCCATACTTAGTATGGATGAATCTGTTTAGAGGGATATTCTAGCCCTTGGGGTCCTAGTGGCCTACGATTGTGAGAGGAATCGAACGGTAATAAGAAGATTAAAAAGAAAATTTCTAGAAGATGATGATGATGATGATGATGATGATGTTGAAGATAATGATCTACCAAAAGTTACCAGTTGGATTCAGGATGAACAATCAAGAACGGTGAGGGTGAGCTTTCAACACGGGGGTGATTATTCATTGACAATGAACGAAGTGCAGAACACAGATAGACTACATCTTATTGAACAGCTCTGTAATTTAGCACCTTCGAACAATGCTAGATCAGACGTTGTGAATACATTCAAGTATAGGATGCAACAAAGAAGAGACGAGATTATGGCGTTATACGCCAATGAACAAGATGACGATGATGAATCTGAGGAGAGTGATGAACAAAGCGATGGTTACATCTCTGATGTAATACCATCCACAGAAGACTATTAGTTTTTGTTTGATTTCGTCTAATTTGTACTCTTTTAAATTTCTAATAAAGTTAAAAACACCATGAACGACAAGAAATTTACCTTGATAACATATATGAACTGTTGAAATCTACAATAACGCCTAATGAATTTGGGAAACGCATGGAGGAAAATAAGTTATAATTACTAAATGATTTTATTAAATTTAGGGACGCCATAAACGCCAAAAGATTTACTATGCTCCTGATCTAAAAAATAATAAAAAACGCCATGTATTTGTTGAATTTAACTAAACGCCAAAAAAATAAAGCGGTGTTGTGAGATGCGTTTAAAAAAAGAATATAAAATGACAAAAAACCCCTCCACCATGTCACCATATCGCGTGCCACGTGTTGGGCCAGGATCCGTTCTCACATTTTAGGGCGTTTTCTCTTTTTTAATACTTTTATTACTTTTCTTAACTTTAATAATTTTTTTTATCATAGGTTGGGATAAATGCTACCCGGTACCATTTTCTCATACCTGGTCACGGGTACCGTACGAACAACAATGGTATCGCATAATTTTTTTTTCATTGATTTTCTTCGACTTTTAACGATTTATTTTTTTTTTAGTTTCAGAGGTAGGGATGAGCTCAGACCGATACCAAATCGGTACTGATACCGAAAATACCGGTTATGGTACCAGTATATGAAGGTAAAAACCGATAGCAAACCGGTACCAAGAACGCCAAAAGTCGGTACCGAATTGGTACTTAAGATCATTTGGTTCGGGAAATTCAATACCGATACCCAGTACCATTTACTCATCTCTGACCATGAGTTTAATACGAACAATATCATTACCATACATTTTTTTTGGTTGATTTTCTTTCAGTCGTCTTTTAGTGTTTTTTTTTACATTTTCTTTTTATTCTTGTCAGTGGTTCCGTGCGCAACGCGCTCGTAGTGATTTCAAAGCACATCTAAACATATACTAAATAACAAAAGAAGTTCGACGCAACGCGACGAATGATGGTAAACCTAGTTAAGTTAAATTTATTCTTTATACCAAAACAAAACAACAAGTTTGTTAAATAATCATATATTTTCACTTTTCCCGTTTTCTTACAATTATATAATTGGGTGCCCGCATGATACGACGTGAAACACAGATATCAATAATCACGTAACGTGTTATTTTTTTAAATTAAAAAAAAACTATAGCAATAGTATACTGAAATTAAAAAGAATAAAATATTTATTTTTATATCGTATTTTTTTAGGAAAAATACTAACGATTAAAATGTTATGGCCATTTAAAAGTTGTGGGGGAAGGTGGTTTGAAAAGTCAACATTAGGTTTTTTAAAACGTTGCACCATATGTTTTAAATGTTGTAATTACTTATAGACTTCAAATTACGTAAAATCACTCTTTTGTCCTCGTTATATGTATTATAGTATAGTATAAATAGTAATCTTTATTCTCATTTAAATAGGCAAAGAACTTTAAGGGGCTGTTTTTTTTTTTTTTTTTTCAGAGAAGAGATTTCTGGCCTCTTTTGTCATGGAGTATACTTTAACCTTCCTTAAGCTGAATGGTGGTTGGCGTAGATTGAACCACGATTACCACGGGCCATCTTTTCCATTTTCCTAAAATTTGACACTTTGAACAATGAATTAAAATAATAAATGGGATAGTGGTTTGGGTTATGACCACACCCTTAGGGTAGTGGTTTTGGATGATGGATTAGATGTGGGTGACATGATGCCTATGTGAAGGGTCATGATGGTTTTGAGGGTCATGATCACACCCTTTAGCCTTATGTCACGCCCCGCAAAATTTTAGCATTCCGGAACACTAAGGAAGCGTCCAGGACTGCCCGGAAGTCTCCGAAAGAGCCTAGACAATTCTGGAACGTTTTGGCACCCTTAGAAGGTCCTAGATCAGTCTTCAAAGTGCTCGGAACAGTCTAGAATGGGCTACATAATACTGCCATAAAAATCAGCCAAACAACATTCTAGAATCCCAACAAATATCATGATATTTATGTAGGAAATATCTAGGTATTAAGGCTAGATCTTTGTAAAGGAATGATCTAGATTTGGAACTATCTAGATCATGTCCAAGTAGTATAAATAGGAGTGTTAGGCATCATTTGAGATCACCCCACATAACCCCTCATAACTCATTCATAAACCAACTTCTTGTAAATACTTTGTACTTGTAACTTTGTTCAAGTAATACCTAACCTTCTTTGTTGTAGTATTGCACTACAAAACTTGTCCTTGTGATTCTCACAAACAAAGACTTCCGCTGCGTAAACATAACCCAACACAACCAAAAGGCTTAACTTAGATCAAATCTAAGTGCCACACGAGAGTTCGAGAATAACTCCATGACAAGTGGTATCAGAGCCGCGTCGGTTCACTGGGATGGCAAACAAGAAAAGCAAGAAAGGAGCTACGAGCAAGAAAATTGTCTCTAGAAAAGAAGAGACACAGAATCATAACCAGAATCAGCAGAAGTTGAAGGCATGTCTATGGATTTGGCCGGATCCTTAGACAAAATGAAGACTAATGTCGAAGCATCGGTCACACAACTCGGAATTCTTATCAATCGTTCCTTGGAAAAGCTAGACACTTTGGGAACATTGCGAGATGAGTTAAAAGGACTTAAAGAAGACTTCAAAACCGCTATCGACGTCATATACCTCGAGATGCAAGCCATGATCCAGGAGGAAATCGCAAGGCTGTGGAGTGAGGTAGACGCCAAGATCCAAAACTTTCACAAAAAATTTGCTGAGTTAGAAGCAAAATTGATCGACACCAACAAGGCACAACCAGAAGCATGTCTGGGGTCCATGCAAGTAAGTCATCTTAATACTTTAAACACACAAGAAACTCCCAAAACACGGGAAAAACATAACATCAAAAAGCTCCCGAACAAGGGAAAGAAAAGATCCACAACCACAAAACCACAAAAGAAGTCGAAAATACTTCAACTCGTCAACATGGTGGTAAACGGGAGACCCGTTAAGGCACTAGTTGACACAGGAGCAAGCCATAACTTCGTCTCAATAGATGAAGCAATAAGACTCGGTGTTCGAGTCACAAAACAAGACGCAATGATAAAGAACACAAATAACGTCTAGCCAATACTTGGGATGGCATACGGCGTCAAAATCACAATCGGCAAATGGAAAGGTAAGATCGGCCTTTCCGTGGTGCCAATGAAAGACCATAACTTTGTGCTTGGCCAGGATTTCTTTGAAAAGGAACAGGCCTTTCTCATTCCGTTCGCAAACAAATTTTGCATCATAGACGGAAACCAAGTTCACACAATGAAGACAGAGGCGGACACTGGCCGTCAAGGTATGTCAATAACATCAATACAAATGGAGGTTGGTTCAAAGACAAGATCAACCACACATTCATCACAACGACGCGTAACCCGAAATCGCAACGAGGACGTTGCGAATTTAGGTGGGGGAGGATGTCACGCCCCGCAAAATTTCAGCATTCCGGAAGTTTCCGGAACACTAAGGAAGCGTCCAGGACTGCCCGGAAGTCTCTGAAACAACCTAGACAATTCTGGAACGTTTTGGCACCCTTAGAAGGTCCTAGATCAGTCTTCAAAGTGCTCGGAACAGTCTAGAATGGGCTACATAATACTGCCATAAAAAATCAGCCAAACAACATTCTAGAATCCCAACAAATATCATGATATTTATGTAGGAAATATCTAGGTATTAAGGCTTGATCTTTGTAAAGGAATGATCTAGATTTGGAACTATCTAGATCATGCCCAAGTAGTATAAATAGGAGTGTTAGGCATCATTTGAGATCACCCCACATAACCCCTCATAACTCATTCATAAACCAACTTCTTGTAAACACTTTGTACTTGTAACTTTGTTCAAGTAATACCTAACCTTCTTTGTTGTAGTATTGCACTACAAAACTTGTCCTTGTGATTCTCACAAACAAAGACTTCCGCTGCGTAAACATAACTCAACACAACCAAAAGGCTTAACTTAGATCAAATCTAAGTGCCGCACGAGAGTTCGAGAATAACTGCATGATACTTAGCTCCACCTGAGTGCCACATTAACCATTTTTCCTCATTTCACTCCACACTACCCTAAGAAAGTGCTTTAATTCCATTAACTACAGCCAACCATATTATTTAGGGGTTTTTGGTTTAAAAAAGAAAAAAAAATAATATCTTAACATCCCATCTCATTAACATGTTAACAAATAACTTGTTTATGCGCTTAAAACTCAAATATACATCCCTCAATATCGTATTTGAATTATTTACTATGCATCCAAATAATATCATTTTCAGATAATTATTATACTATTAAATATATTAATTAATTATACACTATAAAATTTAGTTTTTTTTTCTTTTGAACAACGATTTTTATGTGTTAGATCACCGTACTTCTCAAATTGAAGAGTCTCATATGCTTTACTTCGCTCAGACTATGTTATCTTAACCGGATCCAAGCTAACTTTAGAGTTTGGCTTTAGCATTCTCCTGGGAAACCATACCGCTGACTGTCACTTGACAGACGTGCCACCACAAGAGCTGAATACTACTCTCTGTCGTAACACACGGTGGGACGAAAAACCGGATGAGCTCAGGATTGAACGATAGAACCTGATACCTTTACAAAGAAGGCAGACTCTATCCATCATTAACTAATCCACCAAATTGACATATAAATGATATTTAAACTTTGGTATATATTAAATTTGAACATTCTCCTATATATTAATTTTTCAACCATTTGAATAGTAACATCCTAATAATTAAACGAAAGAAACACTAGAAGCAATACTATCACCCTGTCATTGGTTTAAATGGGCGGTCGCCCCTCCCTATTGGACCAACCAGTTTATTATTTTATACATACTTTAAAATTACGTTTTTGCCTTGGAATAGTATTTCTCTGCCATTGGTACAAATGGGCGACGAGCAATACCCATTGGACCAACCGGTTTATTATTATATATCCACTTTAAAATTACGTTTTTGCACCCAGTTAAAAAATACAGGTTTTGCCTCAACTTCAAAATACGTTTACCCTTTTGCCCCGAACTAAAAAATATGATTTAGCTCTCGGTAAAAAAATTACGTTTTTACCCTCAGCCAAAATTACGTTTTCGCCCAAGTTCAAAATAAAATTTTGTTTTTCCCCCGGCTCAAAATTACGATTTTACACCAGTTTATTATTTTATACCTACTTTAAAATTATGGTTTTGCCCACAATTTAAAATTACGTATTTGCCCACAGTTCAAAATAAATTTATGCTTTTGCCCCCACGAATTTCCCCTCGGTTCAAAATTACGATATCACCCTCAATTCAAAATTACGTTTTTGCTCCCAGTGCAATATAAAAATATGGTTTTCCCCTACATAAAAATTAGGATTTTACCTCGGAAAAAAAATTGATTTTTCCCCCAAGAAAAAAATAAAAATATGACTTTGCCCCAACTAAAAATCATGTAAAAGAGCTGCCTAACACTCTTTTTACTTTTTATTTCTAGCAAAACTATAGTACTGTTTTTTTAATTGGTTGAGAATTATTCGGCCATCGCCCCGCAACGCGTGCGGGGCATCACCTAGTTATTATAAAAGACTAAAATTTTTAATTCGTCAAATCAAACACATGTGGGACTGTTCGCAATATATTAAATTTTGAAAATTATTATAACCGAACTAAAATTTTAATTCGTCAAATCAAAGTATCAAACACATGTGTGGCTGTTCGCAAAGAAAGATTCCGTCACTCGGAGCAAAAGAATTCACGTCTCTACAATATTTGATATTCACATTTGAACCCCTCCAAGTTTATAAATAACTTGCAATCACCGTCTTGTATATTATGATTTTCCATTTTAAAACACCAAACGTTATGTCTAAACTTTCACTAAACAAATACTTATACATTGCCCATCTAAAGTTTTTAGATAGACGCGTTACAATAACCGATGGATATATATTATATTAGGAGTAGAATTAAATAAAAAGTTAACTTTGACTAAGTAGGATAAGAAGGATTTTAACATTTCATTTTTCAAATCAATAGCTAACTAGTATTAAGCACCCCCCGCGTTGCGGCGGGGGCGAACACTAATGCCACACTACTGCCAGCAACCACTAACACTGAAGTTACGGCGTGTTAATGCGAAGAAATTAAACCGAAACGTAAAACATATAATAGAATAACTAAGTTGATCTCTCGCGTGTTACGATGAACCCACGTCTATTTTTTCTCGTTTAACTGGTTTATTGTAATCTATATATAATATATATCATTACCACTATACAAACCATAATGCATACATTACAACAACCATTGCATCAATATATTGCAAATTATACAACTATACAAACCATAATTCATGCGTTACAACAACGCAAAACAAAACAAAATATGAGATGAGGAAATGTGGCTATTGCCTATGAGCACAACTAATTATGCATAACATACAACAAAATATGAGATAAGGAAATGTGGCTATGGGTACAACATATTATGCATAACATACCACCCTCAATGCACATATATGTTGCAAATTTATAGTATATAATACGAAAATATACGAAAAAAGGGGTGTAAAGGTGTATTTGGAACCTCCAACTATTGGCTATTGGTCGATGTCACCCCAAACTATCAAATTTGACGCCTGTCACCCCCAACTTAACACTTAGTGTGTTGTGTCACCACGTCGTTAACTGAGCACTAACTCGGTTATGTTTTGTCCTACGTGTCACTCCTTTTCCTACGTGGCATTTATCACGTGGCACAAGATCCCTTTAAAACCCTTAAAAGGCATGTTATAGTGAAGAACAAACCCTAATATTCAGCTTACACCTTACTTTCTTAAGTTGATAAAGGGTGAGAGAAGCATATGTTGGTTAATGGTTGGGAGGCCGGAATTTTTGGATGGACGACGGTTGTTTGATCATCCTAGATCTGTTCTTTGATCTCAGAGGTGATGGCACGGAGGAGACGACGCAAAGAGGATGGTTTTCTAGATCTATTCTTTGATCATCCTAGATATGTTCCCTGCATACACAACATACAGGCCCTCGCTGGTTCGATTTTCTTCAGCCGCTCATTTACAGCAACTACCCAGAGCCTCCACGAAATTGGAACTCGCCTGCTCATGCGCAAATTGAAAATAGCTAGGGTCTTTGGTCGAATCTTGGACAAAATCGTCCAGATTCAGGTTCACCACCACTTTATTACCGCTAATTTGGTGTTGATTTTGGGCGACCACAGTCGCAACATCCCCAAATAGGTGGAAATTGTACACCGACTTCACATTTGAACCTTCAAGAATCGGCAGTGGAGGAAGAAAACCCCGATTATTTGACTCGGGAGATGGAAATTCAGACGACTTAAGTATGTAAGATGGATCAGGAGGCTCATTTTGAGGATTTCCCTCAAAATTAGATGGATTCATGGACAAATTTAGAGAATGACGGCGGAAAAAAGGAAAGCAACGAGGGCAGAGAGAGGGTGTGGTGGTAGGAGGTAGTGGGGGTGATAGTGGTGGTGATGGCAGGGGGTGGGCTGGGGTTTTTTAAAATGAAATTTTAATTTTTTTATTTTGAATCAGATTTAAAAAAGCAGATCTTTTACACATCACCACGCCACATCAGCAAAAATGGCTACATAACCAAAAATAGTAATTGGGTTAGTGTTTTGTTAACGATGGGGTGACGGGACAACTGGAGTTTTCAGTTAGGGGTGATGGGCGTCAAAGTGATAGTTGGGGTGGCAGCGGCCAATTGCCAATAGTGAATAGTTGAGGGTGATAAAATCCAATAACCCTTTGGAATAGCCTATTTGTTGACTTTGTCTCTCCACATGCATGACACATGCATATTCTCTCTATTTTTTTAAACGTTACGACATTATTATTTTTTTAATTCACCATAAAGTCGAGCATTTTTTATCTTTAGTTTGATTGCCCTATTGCTATATAAAATATGACAACTATAAAACCAAAAAAAAATGTGTTGTATATCTATGTTGTATAGCATTTTTGTGTTGGATTTATTGTTCTATATTTTTACATTTTTTGTGCTGTATTTTTATGTGCTAATTTTTTATACTATATTTTTTGTGTTGGATTTTTTGTGTTACATTTTTTGTGCTAGTTTTTTTATGTTAGATTTTTGTACTAGATTTTTTTGTGCTTGATTTTTTATGTTGAATTTTTTGTAATAGATTTTTTTTTGTGCAATAACTTTTTGTACTGGATTTTTTGTGCTAGATTTTTTACTAGATTTTTTTTGTTATTTTTTTAGAAAATTAAAGGGTGATAATTTGTGTTTTATTACCAAAATGTCTTTCTATCCTACTTATAAGGAATAGCACATGTCATTTCCACAGTTCATTTTACATTACTTAGACCATCACCAATACAAGGTGATAAATACATTCCCAAACTTGCCACATTAGATTTCCACAAATACATTAAAAATACATTTTTTCTCTCCAAGCCTACAAACATCTATACCAATACTTATATTTCTACATAGTCACCACTTTTACATGTATTTTTTAATAATTAAGTTATTTATATCAATATACATTTTTTATTTCCGCGTTATTGTCACGGCCCCCGTCCCGGTGTGACCTGGTCCAGGAGCCGCGGGACAGAAAACCCGTGATATTTATTATTTGAGTTGACAGCGGAAGTTTAACAGGATCTTTTAAAACTTGAAAATACCCAATTATTTTATTTCATAATTTTGGTGAAACCCCGTAATTTACAATAGTGGAATTTCACGAGGAAATTCCCTGTTTTAGAAACATGTTTATTTATTTTACTGAGCCACCACTTCAAGCTTTATTAGTGCTCCGTAGCACTTTTCCTTGATTCATAGTAGGTCACTTGAAACATGTTTAAAAATATTTTATCAGCGGGGAAACACTGGCGAGTCACTCAATTTTGATAAAACGACACACACAGTTATAAATTACAGCATAAGAGCGATTAGAATGGCTACTATCTTATTTTTATCTGGCGCCGTGTCACACCCTGGTGACGATGGTCATACCACTATTGGGTCCTTTCACCCAAGTAGTGATGATTATCACTGTTAGGATTGTTAACCTAACCGTGAGAAATTAGTAATGTGCACAATACCCCACTTGCCAGTGATTCAAGATAACCATGACTTAATCCCTGTAATTATAACTTTTGAAAATACTTTGCAGAAAATGTATGGCCTAAGAGTTCTATCTTTCCTTTTTGCAAAACCTTATTTATGTTAACAGAATTCCCATCTGCCGTTTCTACTGTAAAAATTTGTCTAAGGTTGGTTAAGGGTAGGTTAAGAGCTTGGCAGAATGAAGTATTTATAAAACTTTGGTTTGCTCCAGAGTCAAACAATACTTTTGCATAAACGTCGTGAACTAGGAACGTACCAGCTATCACATCAGGGATTAGCTCTGCTTCCTGGGTAGTCAGTTAGAAGGCTCTTGCATTCTTTTTGGTAGTTCCTTCTGCAGGTTTGGCTTTGTTATCAACCGTTTTGACCAGTTTCGGGCAGTCTGGTCTGAAATGTCCAGCTTCTTCACAGTTGAAGCAGATTGTTGATTTCTTCCTCCTGCAATCTTATTCTTGATGCCCTGGAATTTTGCAGAAATTGCAATACCCTTTGCATTTTCCAAAATGCTTTCTTTTACAGGTATTGCAAAATGGAACAGTGGAAGATTGCCCGGTTCCCTTTTTCTTGAAATTACTATTATTACCTGCACGGAATCCTTGGGAAATCTTTTGGGCCACTTCCTTCTTTCGGTTTTCTTCTCTGGTGCGTACCAGCCCGTCCGTTAAGGTGTTGGCTAATTCTACTGCATCGTCGATGGTGCGGGGTCTCGCAGCTTTAACGATATCACGGATTTCGCCAATCAAACCCCAAATATAGCGAGAAATAAGTATCGGTTCTGGCGAAGCCAGGGTTGGTACAACTCTAGCATACTCAAAGAATGTCGAAGTATACCCTCGACAGTCTACATCCACCATTCGGTGGTTCAGGAACTTATTTGTCATTTGTTCCTTTTCATATTCGGGACAGAATTTTCTTTCCACCAGACCTTTAAATTCTTTCCAATTCATGGCATAAGCCACATCGCTTCCCTTGGCTTGTAGTACCGTATTCCATCATTCTAGTGCCCCTTCTTTAAAAAGATGTGACGCGTACATGACCTTATCTTCCTCGGCACATTTACTTATTTTAATTACTGCTTCGGTTTTCTCTAACCAACGCAGTGCAGCAGTCGCCCTTTCGTTGCCTGCAAATTCAACTGGTTTACAGGCAAGAAATTCCTTGTAAGTGCAACCAGGCGTCGCAGCTTTCATTTTCTTAAGGAATGGGGCTTGCATCCCATCATTATCGTTATTATTATTGTTGCCGCCTCTATTTACACTATTACTGAAATTGTCTCCGTGAGTACGTTTGCTGGGAATAATTGGTTGAGGTTCAACTGGATTTCGGGCAGCAGTAAGGATTGCTGGAATAGCATTGGCTATTCCCTGAGCAACGATATTTTCGATATCCTGCCTATTCAGAAATTGATCTCCATTGTTTTGCTCGGATTGGTTAACCTTGTTAACTGGTTCATTACTAGCGTGTTCCATCTGGTAATTAATATATATATATATATATATATATATATATATATATATATATATATAAGTGATTAGCATAAAATAAATAACAACCAAACACAATAAAACAATCGCACATAATCACATTAACACGTATAGCCAAAATTGTCGACTTTGCGACGTTGATATTTTTATATATATTAGTATGCATCATTACACACCTGCTATATTATAAAAGTTTTATTTTAAGTTATTTTACATAGTTATATTTTTATTATTATGATTATTATTATTATTATTAAACAAGTAACCACACAACCACATACGATCCCCGTCAGCTGGCACTTCAGAAACGACGTTCCCTCTCGTCGTATTTCCATGATATCCTCTCCCCCACTTCCCGGATTCTATTTCCTACGTCCACCAGCTCTTCGCCATAGTGGCGAAGTTCAGCCAAGTTTTCTGTGCTCATAGGTGGGTTTGGTGCAGGCTCAGGGTCAAACTGGGGGAAAAAGGTGTGAGGGTTATTCAAGAGATTCTGAAATTGCCAATCACTTGTCCACCATTCCTCCAGCTCTCCGGGTAGAAGTTGGTGGTTGACAATGGGATCTGGGATAGCAGGTTCCAAATTAACTGGAAGTTGTGATTCAATTGGGTAATTGAAGAGGTCTTCATTGGCAGGTCCCATGAGGTCACAATTTGCCAGTTTGCGATCCAGCTCTTCCCACGGTGGCATTTCTTGGGCTTGCCCTGAACTTTGCCCGATCTATTTTCCTTTGCCTTTATCAATTGGGTTTTCAGTCTTTCTAATCCTCTGTGCGGCTGGCTTCTTCCTCCGTGCTCGTCTCCAGCCTACGAATCTTCTTCTCTTCTTTGACTTGGGTTTCTCCTGGGCTTGAGCCTGGAATTCCATGGGTTCTTCAGTGTCGGCCAGATAATCAGAAAAGTCTCTGGAAACTTCCATACCAACAGAATGGATATTGAGATTCTGAAGAGCTTCAGACAACTCATTCATGATGTTTAGCAGATATAGAGAAAACACAAAATTGCAAGTTAAATGTTCATAAAATCACAAAGTGGCAATTTGAGAAATCAAGTATTTCTAAATACTTAATAGACTTAAATCAGTGGCTCTGATACCACCTTTTTCTGTCACGGCCCCCGTCCCGGTGTGACACGGTCCAGGAGCCGCGGGACAGAAAACCCGTAGTATTTATTATTGAGTTGACAGCGGAAGTTTAACTGGATCTTTTAAAACTTGAAAATGCCCAATTATTTTATTTCATAATTTGGGTCAAACCCCGTAATTTACAATAGAGGAATTTCACGAGGAAATTCCCTGTTTTACAAAACATGTTTATTTATTTTACTGAGCCACCACTTCAAGCTTTATTAGTGCTCCGTAGCACTTTTCCTTGATTCATAGTAGATCACCTGAAACATGTTTAAAAATATTTTATCAGCGGGGAAATATTGGCGAGTCACTCAATTTTGATAAAACGACACACACAGTTATAAATTACAGCATAAGAGCTATTACAATGGCTACTATCTTATTTTTATCTAGCGCCGTATCACACCCTGGTGACGATGGTCATACCACTATTGGGTCCTTTCACCCAAGTAGTGATGATTATCATTGTTAGGATTGTTAACCAAACCGTGAGAAATTACTAATGTGCACAATACCCCACTTGCCAGTGATTCAAGATAACCATGACTTAATCCCTGTAATTATAACTTTTGAAAATACTTTGAGATTTAGTAAAACAGTTGATGAAAAGAGAACGACTCACATTGCAAGTTTAAACGGGCAGAGTTTAGCCTACTGATTTAGCCTTGTAACCTATTTAAATGACAATGCACATGACACTAGGTCAGTAACTTAATACAACATTTACGATAAGCTCACGAAATCAAAACCCTCACGACGAATGACAAAGTATAGCCCTGATTTGGGCAGCACTTAAACATCCATCGAATCGGTTTCAATCAATCGGACATTGTATCGTAGCAGTGATCGAGTTAATACCCTGTATCGTAGCAGCGTCGTGACCCCTTAATACTCGTTTTTAGCAGAATATGGACGTTTTGAGATGAAATTTTCGAATACAGAAGCAAGTCCCATGCAGAGGCTACTTATAGCAACATTTCAAGTTTTACGCGGCCCGCGTAAGCCTTAACATGGCTTTTACGCGGCCCGCGAGAGCCCCTATCCTACGTGTAGGGCTGGTGTGTCATAAGTAGGGTTGCCACGTGTGTGACACGTGACCCGGGATGCTTATCCGGTCAACTTTAAGTTGGCGCGGCCCGCGTAGAGGTTACCTTATTGTTTACGCGGCCCGCCTGAAATCCATAAATCTTGTTTTCTTAGTTTTTCATGCACATTAGGGTTTCTGGGGTCCGATGTAAGGACTCTGAAAATTTTCCTAAAAAAAATACCCGTAAGTATAATCCCGGACCCCTGAAACCATAATGTGCATAAAAAACCAAGAAAACAAGAAATATGGTCTTCAGGCGGGCCGCGTAAAGGTTAAGCATACCTTACGCGGGCCGCGTCAACCCTTGGTTTGACCTGATAAGTATCCGGGTCCACGTATCACCCATCTGGCCAACCTATGCATGACCATGCAAACCTATACGTAGACTAGGTGCCCTCGCGGGCCGCGTGAACCTTAAAAATCAGCTATAAATAGCTTAGCTCCTGAGCAGTTCGATGGTGTCGAAATCAAAGTTCAAAAAAAGAAGTTCTCCTGTTATAATTCGAAAATTTCAATTATTATAGCAAGGCGCTGCTCCGATACCGGGTATTAACTCGATCGCTGCTACGATTCAATGTCCGATCGATTAAAACTATCCAATGGATGTTTAAGTGCTGCCCACATTAGGGTTTATGCTTTGTCATTCGTCGTAAAGTCGATGGATGTTTAAGTATCGCAGTTTCTCATTCGTTGTGAGGGTTTAATCTCGTGAGTTATCGTAAATGCTGTATTAGTTACTAACCGAGTTCGTGTGCATGTTGTTTAAATTTAGGTTAAAAGGCTAATCAGTAGGCTAAGCTCTGCTCATATAAATCTGCAATGTGAGTCATTCTCTTTTTATCAACTGTTTTACAATACCTCAAATTATTTTCAAATGTTATAATTACAGGGAGTAAGTCGTGGTAATCTTAATCAATGGCTAGTGGGGTATTGTGCACATTACTAATTTCTCACGGGGTTAGGCTAATAAGCCCTAACACAGGTTAGGCAAATAAGCCCTAACAGTGATATATCATCACTAATTGGGTGACAGGACCCAATCGTGGTATGATCATCGTCACCAGGAGGTGACACGGCGCCATATAACAATAAGATAGAATCCATTGTAGTCGCTCTTATGCTGTAATTTATAACTGTGTCATTTTCTCAAATAGAGTGACTCGCCAGCATTTCCCCGCTGATAAAATATTTTTAAAACATGTTTCAGAAGACCTGCTGTAAATCAAGGAAAACGTGCTACGGAGCACTATCAAGCTTGAAGAGGTGACTCAGTTAAAAATGAATAAACATGTTTTAATAAATCAGGGAATTTCCTAGTTAAATTCCTCTATTGTGAATTACGGGGTTTATCTCCAATTTATGGAATAAAATAATTGGGCATTTGAGTTTTAAAAGATCCTGTTGAAAATCTTCCGCTGTCGCATCATTGATACCACAGGTTCCTGTCCCGCGGCTCCTGACCGGGTCAAACCGGGGCTGGGGCCGTGACAGGAAAAGGTGGTATCAGAGCCACACTGATCAAGCCACTGATTTAAGCCAATTAAGTATTTAGAAAATGCTTAATTTTACTGATTGCTATTTTTGTGATTATATGTTTTATTATTTGAATATTTGTTTACAGTATGGGTAAGCAAAGACTTTCGGATACCTACTATAAATTAGATATACTTCACCAAAAGAAAAAGAAACTTCATCCTCAAAATACCCAACAGATACTGATGAAGTAATATTTGTTCGAAAGGCACAATATGAGGAACCACTTTCTCCTAATAAAAGAAGTTTGATTATTAGGAAAAGTCAGGAGAAAATAAAATCACAATCAAAAGAAATGAGAGTTAATCAGAAAACGCAAGAACTAAGCAGTAACCCACCATGGGAAGACAAGTTAGATGAAAAATGGGCAGATCTCTATATGCTAGCCACTGTAGCAGTAAATGCAAAATTTATAACGGAATGTCAGGGAAAAATCAAGCACAACTACGTGCTTAAGTTTTTAGAAAAAAAAAGTTATAAACGTAAGTTATTAAAGAAGTATCAACTAATCGATAGATTAATATATGTTCTAAAAAATGAAATTAAAGAAAATGGCAAAGGAAATATATGGTTTTTAAAAAGGAAAAATATTAAAAGTAAATATAATAATTAATTATCATAATATATCAAATAGAAAAATAATAAAAAGCTATATATTATTATAAAAATAAAGTTACTATTCATCGTACTTCGATAACATTATTTATATAATATTTATATAATATAATTTTTTTACCAAATTATAAAAAAAAAAAAAAGTTAAACGAACTTTCGTCATTTTTTTTCAAACATATATTTAACTTTATTCTCACTTAAAAACGTAAATGACTTTATTTCTTATTCCTTCATTCTAAAAGTCTTAACCTTCATTCTAAAAGTCTTAACGAATATATTATTTTATTTGTTTACTATATATCCAAAAAATAGCATTTTCTGACAAATATTATATTCGTGGCGGAACTAGCCAAAAAAGTTAGGGTTATCCTTTTTTTTTTTAGGATTAGGGGTATCCTTTATATAACAGAAACGGAGTTGAGGGGTATTTTTATACTAAGAAAATGGAGTGAAGGGGTATTTTTACACTACGGAAACGGGGTTGACGGGTAGCCCGTGCCACCCCTATTAACACTCTATGTCCGCCACTGATTATATTGTTAACTATATAATATTTTCTAGGTTATAAACCCGCGTATCATACGGATTAACTAAAGGAAATATCTTATGTAAAAACGGGGCGTAAAAATGAGGGGTAAAAAACGGGGCTTAAAAAAAATTTTAAAACAAGGTCGTAAAAAAAGTTAAAAAAAACTATAAAAAATACTTTGTTAAAATCTATAAAAAAATTTGTTTTTTATAAAAAAATCTGAATTGTATTAAAGAGGAGAGAGAAAAAGAATTTTTTTATTTGATTTATAACAATAGCCAAATGACCATAATATTTTTATCACAATAAAGTATTAAAAATATAGTAAGACAAAAAGATTAAAAAATGTGTTTTATTTTCTTTTAATCTCAACCATCCATCACCAAAGATCAATGGTGGATAAGTGGTTCCTACGGTTCTCGCAACTGTGTGTGTGTATATATATATATATATAGGGCAAGGTTCATGCGAGAACCACATTTATTGCGAGAACCGCGAGAACCAATGTGAACACAACCAAAAAATCCTAAAAAAAACCCTTAAAAAACCTAACCCCCCAAGCTAAATGCTAAAAACTAAACCCCCAAAAACCTAACCCCCCCCCCCACCCAAAAACCTAAACCCCCCTCCCCCACCCCCCCAAAAAACCTAAACCCCCCCCCCTCTCCCACCCAAGCTAAAATGCTAAAAACTAAACCCCTAAAAAAAATCAAAAAAACACACAAATTTATTTTTTAGTATTTTTACATTAAAATTGCTACTTTTAGTAGCAAAAAAAAATAAAAAAAAAAACTGTTTTGGCTACTAAAAGTAGCGATTTTTTTATAAAAGATATTTAAAAAAAATTTGCTTGTTTTTTAGCTATTTTTAGGTATTTTTGGTTGTGTTCACATTGGTTCTCGCGGTTCTCGCAATAAAGGGTGGTTCCTAACGGACCCTTCTCCTATATATATAGGGTCAGGATTTAGAGAAAACGGTAAAAAGTGTGAGAACGGTTGTGGATCGTCAGATTAAAACAATCTATGGACTAGATGACGCGGTGGCGTTTTCGTAAATAACATCACTTTTATTACTCTGGCGCGATTCATTAAAGGTAAAAAAGTCTTTTAACTTCACACAAAACGTCATCTCATGAAATAAAATGCCACTAAAATTACCGCCTTAACCCTACAATAGTACACCCCATCCTAAATCTAAAAACGCCATTAAATATAAAACGCCAAACTTAATTATAATAAAATCCCGCCTAAAAAAACCGCCAAAAACATCCTATATATACAACATCTCTGACATTCAATTAAAACACACAAAAACCCAAACGCCATATTTAATATATATCATTCGTCTTAGAAAAGTGATGGGGGTCAAGTGTTAAATATATTAGGTGTATATTTTAAGCCCCTTTAACACTTTTTAGTCAAGTTTTAAATTTATAAAACACGATATTCACTAACACTAGACACTCATATGGGCAAGTGCACCCATCGTGAGCGTAGTATAGTGTTGGTAAGATACCGAGGTCGTCCAAGGACACAAGAGCTTTTAGTACCGGTTTATCCTCAACGTCTAATCAAATCAAAAAGTTTAGAAAAATGTTTTAAACTAAGAAAAATAAAAACTAACTAAAATGCTGAAAATAAAAATAAAAATAAAAATAAAAACAGATAGACAAGATGAATCACTTGGTTCCGACTCGTATCTAGTGTAACCTTTGATTATTTCCGCACTTTTGCACTTTTTAAGAGATTATCTTAGTTGTTGTAGTAGGCCCCTCTTTTGAAGGTGACGTTACCCTCACCCCATTAGTTTGAGTCAGCAAGGATACAATCCTAAAAGAGTGGATTATTGAAAGATAACTAATTAAGTTATTAATGCAAATTATGGTAGGCCCCTCTTTTGGAGGTGACGTTACCCTCGACTAAGTAGTCTGAGTCAGCAGGGATACAGTCCTAAATAGCCGGGTTATAGTATTAATAGTAGTTAACTTATGAGGGGATCAAAGAGTTTGGACCCCCGCCATCCAATACCGTTAAGTATTGAAGGAGGTCCTACTAAATTTGACCCAGGTCCATTGCAGGACCTCTAAACGCTGAACAATGGCAAGACCTTTACCAAACCGTTCCCTTAACCCCCGACCAGGTAGCCAACATACCTCCATATAGACCGTGGAGATATGAATGGTAAAAATCTTTTATTTTATACAGACAGTAAAATAATGTCAAGACACCACGGACAAACGATAAGGAAAGATCACCTTCAACATAAGAAACTAGTTATTAAAGTCATTAATACAAAACCAAATAAAAAGTGCGAAAATATTAAAAATAAAAAGTATTACACTAGACACTTTGTCTTCACCAAGTGATGTAAGAGACTTAGGCAAACATGGCCTTGATTGTCAAGAACTCTTACGATCAATCTTGGATCCCGAGACGACTCACACACTCTATGATGGACAATGGATGATGGTGGTGGATGATGGTGTTATGGTGGTGGTGGGTGAAGTGTGAGAGAGGTGGTGTGCCAAGGGATGGTTTGAGCTTGAGCCAAGCACTCCTATTTATAGGCTGAACAGAAGCTCGGGCACGGCCCCGTGTCCACATCCTTCTCTTTCTTCATTTAATGCAGCTTTGTCTTTTTAGCTGACCACGCCCCCGTGTCCGCTGAGCACGGCCCCGTGGTGCAGAAGAATCTTTGTACTATGAAGATTTGCTGGATTGTGCGAATCTTATAGTTGACCACGGCCCCGTGTCCGCTGAGCATGGCCCCGTGGTGGGCAATAGAAGCTTCTACCACTTTGTCTTTTCTGCTGACACTTGGGCACGCCCCCGTGCTGGCTGAGCACGGGGCGTGTTCAGTCTTCTGTTATCTTGTTTTGCTTGAGAAGATGTTGTCGTGGGGTCGGGCATGTCACGTCTTGTTCTTTTTCTTGTATTTATGTTAGATTTTGATGTCTTTTTGCTTCTTTTGTTAATTTGAGCTCATTTAATCCTGAAAATACAAAAGGAAGACAAAAGCACACTTTTTCCAACATTAGTACTAAAAAAGGGTTAGTTTTATGCCACAATTGATGAAATTTATATGTTGCATTTTGCACACATCAAAAAGCCAAAAACCCAAACATCAAATATCCTCTAAACCCAAACTTCCATTCAATTTATAACGCAAAAACATACAAAAACATTATTGAGGGTTGTTGCCAATAAAGTTTAGCTGTATGGGATGGACAACATTGTCAGACATCTTTGTTAACCGAGGATTAACAATGTTGTCCATCATCATACATCAAAACATTATTGATTTAGCATGATCAAAATTAGAATTTTAAGGTGCTTTTATTTAGTGGCGTTCTTTTCTCTTGGTAAAACGCCAAAAAGTTAAAAAATCAAACATCGTTCATTGGAAATTCAAAAGATTGTTGGCTGAAAGGGTGTAAACTCAATAACATTTTGCTACATGAGATGGACAAATATTCAATAAAAAGAGGCTGATTTCAGACTTTGCACTTCCACACGACGACAAAAAACCTACTTCAAAAAACAAAAACAAAAATCAAAATAAATTATATGAAAGTCGAAACAGCCAGTGAAGATGCTTCAAAAGAAGAAAGAGACTGGTGACATTGAAGATTTGGAAGATTAATTGTTTATTTATATTTTAATAATTTTCTTTTTCGATTGATTGTTATATAATAACAACGCCATATGTAATAAAAACGCCACACATTCAAATGCCATAAAACGCCCCAAAAACTACCAAACTATAATAAAATTACTTTGGACAAATATTATAAAAAACCCAAAAATTAATAAAAAAATAAAAAAATAAAAAAATAAAACCAAACTTGAAAATGTAACTAGAAACAGTAACTACAAAAACAGTAAAACTGAAGAGACAGATAATTTAAATATTAGAATCTAAAACGCCAAACTTGAAAGATGGGACGTGTTACAGACTTCAGAGATAAAAGCTATCAAAAACAATAATTACAAAACAGTAACTGAAACGACGAATAGTTTATTATAATAATGCACCGCATAACCTACGCGCCAAAAAGACATCCTATAAAATGATACCTCTCAGCAACTTCCATTTAATCAAACCAAAAAAACAAACACCAATACTACTAAATACCACTCACTGTAAAAAAGGCCAAAAAAAAAAAAGATAGCTAATATGCTTTCTTGGATATTCAGTATTGTTCTTCGTGAAGCTTCACTGAATAGATTGTTAGGTGAGGAGAGTAACTCAGTAAGATGTTGCTGCATGAGATGGACAAATCTTCAAGAAAAAGATACTGATGACAATCGTATGTCATTTTGTGTTCTTTGTTCTTGAAGAAGGCTTGGATGAGGAGAAAAGATCAATGACACTGAAGAGTGGGATGATTATAAAGATGAAGATCAAGATGAAGAAAAAGCGAAAAACCCACCCACACGTCATAGATCTATGTCCCCAAACATCCACAAAAAAGCACTTCAACAGACGAGCAGGCAAAATAATCAAACCGATGGGTTTGTTAAGTTTCACATAAAACGCCATACATTTGGTAACAGTTCTTGTACTATTAAAGAAGAGAGAGACTGATGACAGTGAAGATTGTGAAGAGAGATCCGATTAGGATTTTTAACTTATTTTCTTCGCTTCTATTTTTTTCCCTGTGGTTGTAATATAATTTTACAATTGTAAAACTCCGAGATACCACAAACGCCAAAATGAATATAAAAAATAATAGAACAATGGACCATATTGTCTAAAACGCCTTGAAAAACGCCATTCAGAGAGATTTTCTGACCCCCTGGGGGTCCAATGGCATACGATTTGAAAAACACCATAAACGCCAAAATGTTAATACAATGAAACCATTAAAACACCATTAATTATTGAATTTGGTTAATGCCAAAAATCTTAAACCCCAAAAATAAAACAATATTGTGAAAAGCGGAACTTGAAAAGTAGAAGATTAAATGACAAAAAAGCCCATAAGCCCTAATTATATTGCACGCCACGTGTTGGGCCAGGAAACCTTCTCACTGTTCTCACACTTTTGACCGTTTTCTCCTGATCTCGTTCCTATATATATATATGTATATATATAGGGTAAGGATGTATAGAAAACTTTTTTGTGGTAAGAAAACCTAAGAAACCCTATTTATAACTATTGATCAACATGATTCAATGGTTGAGATTATTAGATATTATTTTGATTTAAATCTAATACCATTTAAGTGGTTGGAGGGGTATTTTGGTCAGGACATATTGCACACAAGCACATAAGAAATAATATTTAATAACATTCTCTTTCCACATTTCATTTCACTAACACTCTCTCTACACCTTTTTCTCTCACCAACATTCTCTCTATTACTTTATCTACAAATTTATGTTTCATTCAAATCAATTTTAAATTTCAGATTAAATATAGGGAATATGTCACAGAATAGTAACCAAGTTTCAAAACTGTTCTAATTAGGTCACTCTTATTGTTTTTGTCCCAATTAGGTAACTTAACATTCAAATCGAGGCATGTCTTTTTTTCCATGTGTCAAGAGAAAAATGGAGCATAAGATGCTAGGGTTGGATCATTTTAATAAAAGAAATTATATTTATTAAAAATAAAAACACTTTAATTACATTAAAAATAAAAATAAAATAAGTTAAAATCTACGTTATCACTCGACGTTAGCATCAAATAAAAGGGAAAAAAGAAACAAAAATCAACATCAACACGGTTACCTATGAAATGGATGAAAAAACCCTTAATTTTAATAAAAAATGAATGTTTAGTGACCTGATTGAAACACTTTTGAAACTTGAGTGACCTAATTAGAATGATTTTAAAACTTGGTTACTATTCTACAAAGTTACCCCAAATAATAAATTCGTTTTTATTATGACAAGATTTTTTTATTCGTAGTTATACTAGTAATTGTTAAATATATAACTAGTTAATATGTGAGACTGATATAACAAAATAAAGGGGAGACATGGATTGTATAAAGAGAGACAAATAAGGTAGGGCGTCCAACCAATTCTCTCATCATTTTCCCGGTTTCACATCATGGTGACTGATTTTCAGATCTGAAGCTATGCTGACAAATTTTCAGATCTGGAAACATCTCGTATCAGAAACCGACTTCTTCCAACAACTAACAACCATTAACACTACCGTCTTCTTCGTTGTCGACATTAAGTGAAATCGGATTCGGCAACACCGTCAACAACCACTAACCTAACCGTCTTCTTCCTTGCCAGCGGTAAGTGAAAGCGCTATTGTTAAACCTTGTAGCCGTCAATCAGTAAGTGAAACCACCTAGTGTACTTTAAACAAATCGTCTTCTTCCAACAACCACCGTCGTTAAATGTTGCAGCGGCCAATCGGATGTTGTGATTGCTGAAACCACCTTCGATTAGTGGCTAATCGGTTATTTTGGTGGGATATAATTTCAATCAGTGGCTAATGTGACAACTGGCACCAAACCGGTAATTTCCGTACACTTTAATTATTGCTTAATGACTGCAATTATGTGCTTAATTGTCAGCAATGCCTGATTACATACTAAACAAGTGAATTCATGCACGTTGTATATTACAAAATATTGCTTTATGCATAAACGAGAGCGTTGCGTCAGAAATAATAGTAAACTCACCGGTAAGACACACTGTGTCAACTGAACTGCAGAAAGCAGTCAGACATTAGAATTGAGGCCTAGGTGTAGGTCCGACGACAAAAGTGCATTAAAACCCAAGAATACATACAAGGGTTTAATATATATACTCTCCGGAAGCAAAAATAAGCACTAAAAAGCACCCGAAACGCACTTTAAGTGCAGAATTTATATAATTCAACAATAAATCAGCATTTAAACATATGAATATTATGCAGAAATGTCGTTTTATCATCCAGAATATTTCTCTAAGTGTTGGGAATTGAAAGAGTACAAGAAAGGTACTTAAAAGACGCTAAAAAGTGTAATTTAGCGCTTTAACAAATCGGTATCTAACCGAACAACCGGACAATACCCGGAACACCAAAATAATGCTAGAAGCATTGTTTTTATTTTTCTAAGCTAGTTAGGGTTCCCGAACACCCTAACACACTATATATTACTTAACATACTTAAACATCCTAAATCTAGTGCTTAACATGTAACTAGATACTTAACTATACATTTGAAATCCAACCAATATACCCCCCCCCCCTTGGACGGTTCCCCCATGTGAGACACACCCCTCACACTTTTGATTATTTTATTTGCTCTTGTCTAGTATCTAAAGGGCATGTTATATGGTGGACAAAACACTTAGATGGATTATAAGTTTGCATCCAAGATTAGAACTTCATTTCACAAAACACCAACTAGCTTTCTTCTCTCTTCCTTCCCTTCCTTGTTCTCGGATCAACCAAGCACCACCACCACTCACATTTTCAAACATCCTCCATCCATTCCAAGGTGATATTAAGGTGTAAGAAGGTCGCTAACGAAGCTCGGTGCAAGCGGATCTTGAAGGACCTTCACCATTTGCTTTTATCCACCTTGTTTTCGCTTTGATTCTTCCCTAGCCTTGAGCTAGTAGTAAGTGCTCTAAAACACCATCTTGATCTTGTTTAGAGTGGTTAATAAGTGATTTAATGGTTAAAAATCAAACACACACAAGATCAAAACTAAAAGTCTTGAAAGAAAGATAAACTAGTTGGATAAAGAATAGATATGTGTGTAAATCATGTGAATCTTGTATGGGTGTTATTATTTGATGTTGTTGGTCATTAAAAGTGGGATGGATCATCATCTACGCATACTAGTTCATGTTCAAGAACATGAACTAGTAGTATGTTAAGTGTTAGAAATATAAAAGATGATGAAATCATACACCATGAACTTGGAACTTGTGTAAACATAATTTTCCTTGTGAAATAAGACTCTAAACATGTAGATCTAAAGATCTACAAGTGGTTTTTCGGAAGAACCAAGCAAAAATATTAGTCTTGTTTAAAACCCGGATCTTATCCGAACTAATAGCATTTTTAATAAATAAACAAGTGTGTAGACACTTGTGTCACAAGAAAAATTTAACAAAGAAATATTTTTGTAAACCTTGACTAGAAGTTGTGAAACTTCATATTCTTTAAAAATAAAGTTTTTAAGAAACTAAACTTATTTTTAAAGGTAACAAGACTTACTAAATGTGCTAGTAAGTTACTACACATTTTTGTAAATATTCAGGTTCATGAAATGGAGAAATTAGTGATTATTGTTGATAACTGTTGTTGATGATTGTTGACGATTTAAAAGAAAATAAACACATGTTTTGAAAACATGAGAAACCTCCATTTTTAGGGGAAACTCTGTCAAAATTTTTATAAATTTTGACACTTAGAAAAATATAAGTTTTTGAGAAACTTATTCCCTAAAAATGTATTTAAAAGTATTACCAAGGTTTCCCTAATTTTTGGTGATAAGAAATGAGGATTTCTTCAAGAATAAAAATGGATATAAGTATGTATATTTTTGAGAGAAGAATATATATTATTTGATCACCAACTTTTGTGCTAAGTGTATATAGTATGTGTTATACGTGCTAGTGTATTAAGACTTAAAAATACACTAAATACTCATGAGGAGTATAAACATAAAAATACACATACAACATACAAGATACATAATTCGGGTGCAAAGTGCAAAACACGAGATACTTATATTAATTTTAGAGAAAATAATATAAGTAAGATACGTAGTTAAAAATATAGAATATTTTTAACACAAGAATATATACAAAAGAGAGTGATTGTACTTGTGCGACGCAAGTCTAGTGACTAACGTTAAGAAAACGCGTATAGGTTACGATGTTAATTAAGCAAATCCGGTGAAGTTTACGACGCAAGGAACGCAAAGTTGTGAGTTCATGCTCCCCCTTTTCTTTTAACGGTTTTCAGTTTTTATAACTTCGGGGGTGAAATACATGTACAAAAGTACAATATTTATAAATGGTATGATATAAATACAAGAAGTACACTTGGTGAGAACGAGAACCAAGTGTGACAAAATATAAGATAATAAGAAACGCACTTGGTAAGGACGAGAACCAAGTTGGATGCGTTATGAGAAATGATAAAAAGAAACGCGCTTGGTGAGGACGAGAACCAAGTTGGATGCGTTATGAGAGTTGATAAAAAGAAACGCGCTTGGTGAGGACGAGAACCAAGTAGGATGCGTTATGAGAAATAGTGTCACGAATAGGGTACAGAAGCACCATTAATCAACAATATACTTGGACCACAGAACAAAAGGTTAGATCTAACGGGTGCCTGGCAGCCACACTCTCGGTGAGGGCGAGAATCGAGTAGTGCTTTTGTGTCTCAGAATATACCAATTAAATGCCTTAGGTTTGGTGACTTCCTATGTCGTGTCACATGTTAATGGCTTTGCAACCCATTAACAATCCTGATATTTGCAGAAATACTGTATTTATATAAAATTCATACCATACTAGAATTGATATATAACTTGAAGTACGTGGGGTACTCAAGAAAATTGATATATAACTTGAAGTACATGGGGTACTCAAGAAAATTGATATATAACTTGAAGTACGTGGGGTACTCAAGAAAATTGATATATAACTTGAAGTATGTGGGGTACTCAAGAAAATTGATATATAACTTGAAGTACGTGGGGTACTCAAGAAGATTGATATATAACTTGAAGTATGTGGAGTACTCAAGAAAAACTTGATTTATTCACAACTATGTTTTTATACAAAGTATACAAACGTGAAATACAAAACTGCATGAATTCACACCAACATTATGTTGACGTTTTTCCAAAAACTCACATGTATTTCAGGTAACTAGGATGGATGTGCGCGTGGTCTTGCTTATGCTCGTGGATGTCGCTTGTGTTTAACTTTAA
This sequence comes from Helianthus tuberosus, assembly GCA_030545235.1. Lineage (NCBI taxonomy): Eukaryota > Viridiplantae > Streptophyta > Magnoliopsida > Asterales > Asteraceae > Helianthus > Helianthus tuberosus. The sequence continues at coordinate 78,686,681 of CM060428.1, read as the reverse complement.
ATAAAGTTGTAAACTTTTTAAGACAAGGTTTTATGCGACTTAGTGATGTAAACGCTAAACTTATGTTTTCAAATTATGGTATTTGATGTTATTTTACGAGCATGTAGCATGTTTACTCTTCGTATGCAATGAGAACCTTTCATGATCACACCTCGTGCTTCCGCCGTAGAAAGGGGTGTGACAGATTGGTATCAGAGCTGCGATTGTAGTGAACCAGGATTCCTTCTCGAGTCTAGTCTACAATCTCTAGGATCCATTCACGAAAACAATTTTCAAAGAGTTTTCATTGCATAAAACGTCCCGCGACATCCACTGCCTGAAACTGTCTACAAGAGTCTAGAAAAGACACTATGAGACTTACGGTGCACAGAAGTAGCACCTGTAGTGACTAGAAATTACTTGCAATTATGTGTGATAATTAGCATATATTAGAAGTAGAATGTCACGAGTATACGTGACTTTATCTGAAAGCGATGGCCCATCTGAAGGAAGAAATACGAGGATGAAACGAACTGTGCGGACTGTGCAAGGAGTTACGTAATTATGGATGCATACATAATTATGGAATTCAGTGCACAGAAATCACATCAAGTCTTGTCACGTATAGATTCCCTCAGTGCAAGCCCACTAAGTACTCTGCTAGAGTAATAATTGTTTGATATCACTTATGTGGTATATATATACCTGTGAATATATATGATACTACTGTCTAGTGTGACGATATCAAACAAATGTCTAACCCTGTTGTGTTATGTTCTGTCAGAACATGGCACCCATGAAAGCTGTGAATGCTCGCAATGACGATCAACCTCCTCCTCCCCCACTGCCCAGAACTGCTGAAGAGCTGAACGCTCTACTGGAAGAAAGGATCTCCGCTGCTATCGCCCAGTACGAGGCGAACCGTACCCAGGACAGTGGAGGACCAAGCAACGCTAGGCGTAATGGGAATGGAGATTCGTCTGGAGGCAGCGCAGCTCAAGGTAACCTTAAGACGATTTGCTAAGCATGGAGAAATTTATGAACGGTCTTTGTTTCATTATTTCTTCGATTGCTCATATGTGAATTGGTTGAATCAATTCCAGGCTGCACTTTCAAGCAGTTCCTCGACTGCAAGCCGATGAACTATGACGGCACAGGAGGTGCAGTAGCATTTGTGCGCTGGACGGAGAAGACTGAAGCTACTATCCGCATGAGCAAGTGTACCGCGGATCAACAAGTCACTTTTGCTACTGGGTTGTTTGTCGATGAAGCTCTGACTTGGTGGAACCTGCAAGCCCAAACTTTGGGTGATGATGTCGCTTATGGCCTAACTTGGGAGGAACTGAAGGAAAGAATGAGAGAGAAGTACTGCTCTCGTGCGGAACTCCAAAGGCTGGAAACGGAGTTCTGGCACTTGACTATGGAAGGTGCTGACATCAATGGTTACACTCGAAGGTTCCACGATCTGTCAAGAGTGCTACCCTACATGGTGACTCCGGAATTTAAGCGTGTTGAACGCTACATTTGGGGACTGGCCCCAGAGTTTCGTGGCATGGTGACGTCGGCCAAACCACAAACAATCACTGAGGCTGTAACTCTGGCTGTCAGTCTGACTGAAGATTGTGTTCGTATGAAGAAGTTATCACTAAACCCATCAGAGAAGACCGAGACACATGCTGAGTCGTCCGGTGACAAAAAGAGAAAGCATACAAGTTTGAACCAAGCAACTCGTAACAACAAGGGTTTCAGCAAGAAGCGTGACGGTAACCCGTCCCAGGAGGCGAAAACCCATGCAACCAAAGCATACCAAGGCTCCATACCTAAATGCCAAAAATGTAAGTATCATCATGATGGAGCTTGTCGCATTCCAAGGTGCGACAAATGTGGTAAATTGGGTCATCAAACAGAAGACTGTTGGGGAAAAGGAAAGAACCGAAATGGAAACGGTGCTGGTAATAAGAATGGCAACGGGAAAGGGCAGAACCAAGGATGCTTCAAGTGTGGAAGCAATGATCATTTCATGAAGAACTGCCCAGAGAGAAACAATGCTCAGGCTAGAGCATTTGTGATTGGAGCAAAGAACGCACGCGAGGACCCTAACGTGGTCACCGGTACGTTTCTCATTAACAATCACTTTGCATCCATATTATTTGACACTGGCGCCGATTATAGCTTCATGTCTGTGGAATTTAAACGCATACTCGGAATAGAATCTAGTAGATTAGAAATTCCTTATTCCATAGAACTAGCCAATGGTAAACTCGTTGAATCGAGCGAAGTTGTTAGAGGCTGCACACTGGAACTTGGCGAACGAAATTTTAGCATCGACCTCTTACCTATTCAATTGGGTAGCTTCGATGTAGTAGTCGGAATGGACTGGTTGTCCAAGAACAAAGCTGAAGTTATTTGTCATGAGAAAATCATTCGCATCCCTTTAGCGAATGGTGAAACTCTCATCGTGCATGGAGAAAAACGAGACGCGCCTCTTCGAATCATCAGTTGTATGAAGGCACAGAAGTGCTTGAGGAAAGGATGTGTCGGTTTCCTAGCACACGTTATAGACAAGAAGGCTGAGGAGCCGAAACTCGAAGACATTCCTGTGGTGAAGGAATTCCCTGATGTTTTTCCCGAAGATCTGCCAGGACTACCACCGCAACGACAAGTCGAATTCCGTATAGACTTGGTTCCAGGAGCCGCTCCTGTAGCCAAGGCACCCTATCGGCTTGCACCATCCGAAATGCAAGAATTATCTACACAACTCCAGGAGTTGTTGGATAAAGGATTTATAAGTCCAAGCTTCTCGCCCTGGGGAGCTCCAGTATTATTCGTAAAGAAGAAGGATGGAACACTGCGGATGTGTATCGATTACAGGGAACTGAACAAGCTCACTACCAAGAATCGGTACCCGCTACTGAGGATTGATGACTTATTTGATCAACTGCAAGGATCAAGCTACTATTCCAAGATCGACCTTCGATCTGGATACCATCAGCTGAGAATCCAAGAGGAAAGCGTACCAAAGACTGCATTCAGAACGCGATATGGGCACTACGAATTTCTTGTGATGCCGTTTGGGCTGACGAATGCACCAGCGGTCTTTATGGATCTAATGAACCGCGTATGCAAACCATATCTCGATAAATTCGTGATTGTATTTATCGACGATATCCTGATTTACTCGCGAACGAAAGAAGAGCATGAGCAACATCTCAGAACCATCTTGGAACTACTGAAGAAAGAGAAGCTTTATGCAAAGTTCTCGAAATGTGAATTCTGGATTCGCGAAGTACAATTTCTTGGTCACGTTGTGAATGAGAAGGGCATTCATGTAGACCCATCCAAGATTGAAGCGATAAAGAACTGGGAAGCTCCCAAAACCCCAACTGAGGTTCGTCAATTTTTGGGCTTAGCGGGCTATTATCGGCGATTCATCGAGAATTTCTCAAAGATAGCTCAACCGCTAACGACCCTTACACAGAAAGACAAGAAATACGACTGGGGTCACAAACAAGAAGAAGCCTTCCAGTTACTTAAGAGCAAGCTATGCGATGCACCGATACTATCATTACCCGAAGGCACTGAAGACTTCGTGGTATACTGCGACGCTTCACGACAAGGCTTGGGTTGCGTGCTCATGCAACGCCAAAAAGTCATCGCTTACGCTTCAAGACAACTGAAGGTACATGAAAGAAACTATACCACGCACGACCTGGAGCTAGGTGCGGTAGTATTCGCCTTGAAGATTTGGCGACATTATTTATATGGTACTCGATGTACAATCTTCACAGATCACAAAAGCTTACAACACATATTTGATCAGAAGGAATTGAATATGCACCAGCGACGTTGGGTCGAGCTGCTGAACGATTATGACTGTGAGATTAAGTACCATCCTGGAAAGGCAAACGTTGTAGCGGACGCGTTGAGCCGAAAAGAAAGGGTTAAGACCCTAAGGGTTCGAGCACTGGAAATGACGATTCGAACGAACCTCACTGCACGCATTCGGGATGCACAACAAGAAGCTCTTAAAGAAGAGAACCGTAAAGCTGAATACCTACAGGGTATGCTGAAATACATGGTGCCAAATGAAGAGGGAGCCTTATACTTCAAGAAGCGTATCTGGGTTCCACTCTATGGTGGCATACGAGAAGTCATCCTTGATGAAGCCCACAAATCGAGATATTCGATCCATCCAGGATTGGACAAGATGTATCAAGACTTGAAGGAATATTACTGGTGGCCGAAACTTAAAAGCGACGTTGCTGTTTATGTTGGAAAATGCCTAACCTGTGCCAAGGTTAAGGCAGAATATCAGAAACTGTCCGGCCTACTACAACAACCAGAGATTCCCGTGTGGAAGTGGGAACAAATCTCGATGGACTTCATAACGAAATTACCCAGGACCCCGAGAGGGCACGATATGATATGGGTAATAGTTGATCGATTAACGAAGTCTGCGCACTTCCTACCGATCCGAGAAAAAGACAGCACTGGAAAGCTTGCTGAAATATACTTAAGAGAAATTGTGGCACGTCATGGAGTGCCAATCTCAATCATTTCAGACAGAGATGGACGCTTTGTCTCAAGAATCTGGCAATCATTTCAGGAAGCCTTTGGGTCTCAGTTAGATCTAAGCACGGCATTCCATCCGCAAACAGACGGCCAGAGCGAACGGACTATACAAACGTTAGAAGATATGCTTCGCGCATGTGTCATGGATCTAGGCGGCAGCTGGGATACTCATCTACCTTTAGTTGAGTTTTCCTACAACAACAGTTATCATACGAGCATAAAAGCCGCGCCGTTCGAAGCTCTGTATGGCCGCAAATGCCAATCGCCCTTATGTTGGGCAGATGCCGGAGATAGGCGTATGGTTGGTCCTGAACTTGTACAAGAGACAACCGACAAGATTGCGCAGATCCGAGAGCGCATTAAGGCGGCTCGAGAACGACAAAAGATCTACGCCGATCCGAAAAGGAAATCAGTAGAATTCAAGGTGGGAGACAAAGTGTTGTTAAAAGTCTCACCTTGGAAGGGCGTAGTCAGATTTGGAAAGCGTGGAAAGATGAATCCACGATATATCGGACCATTCAGAATATTGAAGAGAATTGGTACCGTGGCATACAAGTTGGAGTTACCGGAAGAACTTAATGGAGTACATGATACGTTTCATGTATCCAACCTGAAGAAGAGTCCAACACAAGAAAACGTGATCATCCCGATGGATGAAGTGCATATTGATGAAGCCCTCAGATTTACGGAACAACCCGTTGAGGTTACCGACTGGAAGGTCAACAAGACCAGGAGGAGCAGTGTGAAACTTGTCAAAGTACGTTGGAGCTCTAAGCACGGACCCGAGTACACATGGGAACGTGAAGACCAGTTCAAAGAAAAGTATCCCCACCTATTCAAGAAGACTCCTGCGAGAGTTAGTTCAGCCTGAATTTCGGGACGAAATTCTTTTAACGGGGGGAGACTGTGACAACTGGCACCAAACCGGTAATTTCCGTACACTTTAATTATTGCTTAATGACTGCAATTATGTGCTTAATTGTCAGCAATGCCTGATTACATACTAAACAAGTGAATTCATGCACGTTGTATACTACAAAATATTGCTTTATGCATAAACGGGAGCGTTGCGTCAGAAATAATAGTAAACTCACCGGTAAGACACACTGTGTCAACTGAACTGCAGAAAGCAGTCAGACATTAGAATTGAGGCCTAGGTGTAGGTCCGACGAAAAAAGTGCATTAAAACCCAAGAATACATACAAGGGTTTAATATATATACTCTCCGGAAGCAAAAATAAGCACTAAAAAGCACCCGAAACGCACTTTAAGTGCAGAATTTATATAATTCAGCAATAAATCAGCATTTAAACATATGAATATTATGCAGAAATGTCGTTTTATCATCCAGAATATTTCCCTAAGTGTTGGGAATTGAAAGAGTACAAGAAAGGTACTTAAAAGACGCTAAAAAGTGTAATTTAGCGCTTTAACAAATCGGTATCTAACCGAACAACCGGACAATACCCGGAACACCAAAATAATGCTTGAAGCATTGTTTTTATTTTTCTAAGCTAGTTAGGGTTCCCGAACACCCTAACACACTATATATTACTTAACATACTTAAACATCCTAAATCTAGTGCTTAACATGTAACTAGATACTTAACTATACATTTGAAATCCAACCAATATACCCCCCCCCCCTTGGACGGTTCCCCCATGTGAGACACACCCCTCACACTTTTGATTATTTTATTTGCTCTTGTCTAGTATCTAAAGGGCATGTTATATGGTGGACAAAACACTTAGATGGATTATAAGTTTGCATCCAAGATTAGAACTTCATTTCACAAAACACCAACTAGCTTTCTTCTCTCTTCCTTCCCTTCCTTGTTCTCGGCTCAACCAAGCACCACCACCACTCTCATTTTCAAACATCCTCCATCCATTCCAAGGTGATATTAAGGTGTAAGAAGGTCGCTAACGAAGCTCGGTGCAAGCGGATCTTGAAGGACCTTCACCATTTGTTTTTATCCACCTTGTTTTCGCTTTGATTCTTCCCTAGCCTTGAGCTAGTAGTAAGTGCTCTAAAACACCATCTTGATCTTGTTTAGAGTGGTTAATAAGTGATTTAATGGTTAAAAATCAAACACACACAAGATCAAAACTAAAAGTCTTGAAAGAAAGATAAACTAGTTGGATAAAGAATAGATATGTGTGTAAATCATGTGAATCTTGTATGGGTGTTATTATTTGATGTTGTTGGTCATTAAAAGTGGGATGGATCATCATCTATGCATACTAGTTCATGTTCAAGAACATGAACTAGTAGTATGTTAAGTGTTAGAAATATAAAAGATGATGAAATCATACACCATGAACTTGGAACTTGTGTAAACATAATTTTCCTTGTGAAATAAGACTCTAAACATGTAGATCTAAAGATCTACAAGTGGCTTTTCGGAAGAACCAAGCAAAAATATTAGTCTTGTTTAAAACCCGGATCTTATCCGAACTAATAGCATTTTTAATAAATAAACAAGTGTGTAGACACTTGTGTCACAAGAAAAATTTAACAAAGAAATATTTTTGTAAACCTTGACTAGAAGTTGTGAAACTTCATATTCTTTAAAAATAAAGTTTTTAAGAAACTAAACTTATTTTTAAAGGTAACAAGACATACTAAATGTGCTAGTAAGTTACTACACATTTTTGTAAATATTCAAGTTCATGAAATGGAGAAATTAGTGATTATTGTTGATGATTATTGTTGATAACTGTTGTTGATGATTGTTGACGATTTAAAAGAAAATAAACACATGTTTTGAAAACATGGGAAACCTCCATTTTTAGGGGAAACTCTGTCAAAATTTTTATAAATTTTGACACTTAGAAAAATATAAGTTTTTGAGAAACTTATTCCCTAAAAATGTATTTAAAAGTATTACCAAGGTTTCCCTAATTTTTGGTGATAAGAAATGAGGATTTCTTCAAGAATAAAAATGGATATAAGTATGTATATTTTTGAGAGAAGAATATATATTATTTGATCACCAACTTTTGTGCTAAGTGTATATAGTATGTGTTATACGTGCTAGTGTATTAAGACTTAAAAATACACTAAATACTCATGAGGAGTATAAACATAAAAATACACATACAACATACAAGATACATAATTCGGGTGCAAAGTGCAAAACACGAGATACTTATATTAATTTTAGAGAAAATAATATAAGTAAGATACGTAGTTAAAAATATAGAATATTTTTAACACAAGAATATATACAAAAGAGAGTGACTGTACTTGTGCGACGCAAGTCTAGTGACTAACGTTAAGAAAACGCGTATAGGTTACGACGTTAATTAAGCAAATCCGGTGAAGTTTACGACGCAAGGAACGCAAAGTTGTGAGTTCATGCTCCCCCTTTTCTTTTAACTGTTTTCAGTTTTTATAACTTCGGGGGTGAAATACATGTACAAAAGTACAATATTTATAAATGGTATGATATAAATACAAGAAGTACACTTGGTGAGAACGAGAACCAAGTGTGACAAAATATAAGATAATAAGAAACGCACTTGGTGAGGACGAGAACCAAGTTGGATGCGTTATGAGAAATGATAAAAAGAAACGCGCTTGGTGAGGACGAGAACCAAGTTGGATGTGTTATGAGAGTTGATAAAAAGAAACGCGCTTGGTGAGGACGAGAACCAAGTAGGATGCGTTATGAGAAATAGTGTCACGAATAGGGTACAGAAGCACCATTAATCAACAATATACTTGGACCGCAGAACAAAAGGTTAGATCTAACGGGTGCCTGGCAGCCACACTCTCGGTGAGGGCGAGAATCGAGTAGTGCTTTTGTGTCTCAGAATATACCAATTAAATGCCTTAGGTTTGGTGACTTCCTATGTCGTGTCACATGTTAATGGCTTTGCAACCCATTAACAATCCTGATATTTACAGAAATACTGTATTTATATAAAATTCATACCATACTAGAATTGATATATAACTTGAAGTACGTGGGGTACTCAAGAAAATTGATATATAACTTGAAGTACGTGGGGTACTCAAGAAAATTGATATATAACTTGAAGTACGTGGGGTACTCAAGAAAATTGATATATAACTTGAAGTACGTGGGGTACTCAAGAAGATTGATATATAACTTGAAGTACGTGGAGTACTCAAGAAAAACTTGATTTATTCACAACTATGTTTTTATACAAAGTATACAAACGTGAAATACAAAACTGCATGAATTCACACCAACATTATGTTGACGTTTTTCCAAAAACTCACATGTATTTCAGGTAACTAGGATGGATGTGCGCGTGGTCTTGCTTATGCTCGTGGATGTCGCTTGTGTTTAACTTTAAATAAAGTTGTAAACTTTTTAAGACAAGGTTTTATGCGACTTAGTGATGTAAACGCTAAACTTATGTTTTCAAATTATGGTATTTGATGTTATTTTACGAGCATGTAGCATGTTTACTCTTCGTATGCAATGAGAACCTTTCATGATCACACCTCGTGCTTCCGCCGTAGAAAGGGGTGTGACAGCTAATCAGTTGTTTTGTGGGATATTATTTTTTGGGTCAATATGGCAAGTGAAAAAAGGATAATAAAACAATGATGAATGGAATTGAATGTATTAATTGTCTAGGTGAAAAACTGAAGGTGAAATTGATATGTTGTATCCATTTTAGCATTGTATTCCGTATTTTGTATTATTCGAATGTTCACCACATGTTATTTTGCTTGTGCAACTTAATTTGATCTCCTTTTAGTTTGTTACATGTGTTACCTGGTTTTCCAGGTAACATGTGTTACAATGCTACATCCCTATGCAACTACTTTATGTAACATGTGTAACACATGCTACATCTTGTTTTCTCTGAATAAAGGTAACATGTGGTAACATGTGTAAAGTGGCTATACAAGTGCTAGCCTCTGGTGTAGAACATGCAACTACTCTATGTAACATGTGTAACACATGTAACATCTTGTGTTAGCTAAAAATATGTTACAAATAAAAGATAACATATGTAACCTGGCAATACAAGTGTTGGCCTCTGGTGTAAATCACGTAACTACACAATGTAACATATGTAACTTGGTTGTACATGTGTTATCCACTTGGGAGTAACATATGCAAAACATGGAAATTGATAAAAAAAGATAGTATCCAATCAAAACCTTCATGATCATATGAGCCCAATACGTGGAAATGTTTTGACCTTGATTGGTACGTGGAGGTAATGAGAAGTCGCCATACTCATCACTTAATTGATCTATATAAATGGTGGGAGCGATGATTACGTAGGGTAAGGCTAACTGTGACAATTTATACACAGGAAAAAAATTGTAGCATATACAACAAATATACTAGTTAAAAATGGTGAAATATGTTGTGACATATGTCAAATCAATTTGTTGTGGGTTTTGATATGTTTAAACCTTTGTAAAATGAGGGTGGAACAAAGATCCCAATATATAACCATGTAACAGATGTTCCAAGCGGTGTTGCATGTATTAGGAGTATAAAGTGTCGTACAATCCAACAATATTACATCATTTATGGAGTAAAAAACATGAAGGTGTAAGAAGATCAGGATATCTAACTTGTGCCATAATCCCACCGTTTAATAAATGTAACATGTGTTACGAGTGCCAAATGTAACTTGTTTTACGTTCTACTTTCTAATATAACACATAAACAGATGGAAAAGGAAAATTTATAAAGGTGCAAACACTTCAAATGTAACTTGTGTTACGTGTAGCTTCCTAGTATAACACAATGAAAAAAATATAGTAAAACTGATGCTTCCTAATATAACCCATAAACAGATGGAAAAAGGGAAATTTATAAGGGCGCAAACACTTCAAAATAACCGATTCTATTACATTATCCTCTGGTATAGAATATGCAACGACTCTATGTAACATGTGTAACCTGGATATACATGTGCTATCCTCTGGTATGAATATGCAACGACTCTATGTAACATGTGTAACCTGGATATACAGTAATTATAAACCAGATTAACACAAAATGTTGGTTACATCATTCCTTTTGTCCAAGTTTGTAACATTGAATACAAAGATGACACCTAGCTGGTCGTTACATATTTAACAATGAGTTGTTGCATATGTAGTTGTCAAAAAAGTAAAATATGTATCTGTAAAAAATGTAGCATATGTAGCTGGCAGAAGATGTAACATATGTAACAAAATAAAAGGACAAATAGATTGTATATATTATAGAAAAAAACATTACAAACAAACTTAAACTTAACATAAGTGTTTTATATGAACTTAAATATATAAAAATATCCAAAAACTATCATAAGTTAACAAAAATCTAACTATGCTTCGCTTCTTGATAACCATCTTCATCTTGAGCACAAAACATCCATTCACCTATGAATAAAACAAGTACAACACTATTAATCTCCTGTAGTTAAACTTATTAATCTGCTATGTAACATGTGTACATGTGTAAAGTTTTGCTATAACACAAATAGCAACTATATGTAAGATGTGTAACATGGCTATACATGTGTTACATATGTGCAGCCCTCTTTGTGTCCAAAAAAAGGGTTGGGGGTAACTATAAGTAACATGTGTAACGTTGTTACCACATATAAGTAACTTTTTTTATTTGTAAAATAAACGAGATATTCCGAATAAATTATGAAGTTTCTAAAGGTAATGAAAATGTTTTATCCAAGTGAAGTCCATCTAAAAAACACTTTTGCATTTAAAATCACTATTACGTTAAGTATATATGTGTAACACCCTGTAACAACATATATTACCTCGAAGTGTAACACATGTTACAAGATATAGGACAAACAGTTTAGAATGCAACTGGCAGAAATGTAACATACGTAGCTAATTATGCCAGCAAAAAAACATGGCTTTTTATTTGTAATATAAACGAGATCATAAAAAGTATAACCCCCCCCCCTAAAAAAAATCCAACTAAAAACAATCATCAACTCCAAATCGATGAACAAACAGTTTAAAAATTCAAAATTAATCTTCTTAAAAGAAATATCAATATACTTTCAAGAGAGAAATTAGGCACACACAAATTTCTTCCTGGTCTTGATTTTAAAAAATTGAAATAAACAAACTAAGCTTTGATTTTAAATCTATCAAACATCATAAAAAGTATAAATCTAAACAAAATACATAAATAATAAAACTAAAAATCTTTAAACGTGTTTCTCTCTCACACACTTGTGCGTGTGTTCTTGGTGTCAAGATGAACAAGATGAATGTAACAGTCCCAAATTTTTTATTTAAAATATATATAAAAACTTATGTTATTAAAAGGATGCATTATGGGTAAGTTGACCAATGAAAATATGAGGTATTTTGGGCAAGCGTAGGAACCATTTAATAATTATAAAAATATATTATATTTGATCCTACTCTGTTTTTAATGAAACTTGGTTCAAAATGTAGACACAAATATTCTCGTTCTAATGACATATTCATTGGTTTATAAAACGTCATATTTTAGAAGTTATAAACGCCAATTGAGTGAAGCAGTTAAATTGATTATAATATATATATATATATATATTAATAAATAATAACCTTTTACACATTTCATATCAAAAGTGTACGTGTACACTTCTACAAGAAACAACTCAAACTCAACATTAATTGAAATGAAGGATTATGTGGCCATAAAGAAACGTAGGCTCCAAGAGATCGATTCACTATAAATAAGGCCATAGGCTCTAACATTCCTTTCTGTCTATCTTGCTACTTCTATTTTTATTTTATTCATAAATAATAATAGAGCCCTGCCCCATTTTAAGTGTTGTAACCCCTAATCACCGATACCCTGTCCAAGTGACGTAGGACCCCGTAACGTATGTCAAGGCTCTGCCTAAATTCATTGGGGTTCTGTCTCGTGACGTAGGGATAAAGTGGAATTGGGTTAATATACTTAGTGTGAGTGCACTATATATTTTATCAAATAACTCAGGTTTGATACCCAAAATATATCAACCCTCCTAAAAACACCCCTAACACCCTACACTTTCTAAAATACATCCCATACGTGAAAACCGAGCCCGAAATATAATATAGTATTAAAAATAAATAAAAAACAAGAAATTGTAAGTTGAGGCGGGCCGCGTAGACCCACCCCAATCCTTACGCGGGCGGTATGAAGGTTGATACCTGATTCCTTTGATTTTATTAAGTTCAAGCGGGCCGCGTAAGCTACCCGTTAAGCTAACGCGGGCCGTGAGAGACTAAAAAGGTGGCGCAGCTCGGTGCGGCCACGTGGCCCAACACCCGGCTAAGCTAATTGTCGACTCAGCACAGCTACGCGTTGACCCAGCTTTGACGCGGGCCGCGTAAGCTTTGTGCTTATGTTATGCGGGCCGCGAGAGACCCAGGTTCAGGCACTATATAAAGGAGGCATCGGCTGTCCATTTCAATTCATTCAGAATTCATTTCTTACTCTCAAATCTAAAGTGTAGGCATTATACACGGGTATAATACCCCCTAATTAGCGAGGTTCTGCTCCGTTGTAAGTATTATAACCCTAGTTTCGTAATAGTTACGCTGCCCGATTGATTTAGGGTTCCGTAACAACTGTCGTGGTTCTGCCCGACGTAGTTGTTGGAATGCCGTCTCGGGGAGGGTATCATTAATATTTTCAAAGGGTTATAATACTAACCAATGTACATTTGTATAAATTATAGATTATATCCAGGAAACCCTTACTCGAAGTCTAAGATAGCAATGTGAGTTTATCCTCTTTTTGTTAACCTTTTTGTAATATTTTACAAAACCTTAAATGTTTTACAATGTGATTAAGCGGTGATTGAATCTTTGTAGTTCTTCAATTACTGCCGGTATTATGGGGTTTTGTATACAAAATTTATTACTTGCGAGTAGCAAGTCGGAATGACAGTACGTTACCATTGGACAACGAGTTAGCCAATGTGTAATATGACCCACAAGTCAAGGATTGAGAGTACTGAATGAGTAATTGTGTAGAAATAAACAATGTGATCGCTCTCAATACTGTGTTAATTGATAAAATGTTTCTTGATTAAACTGGGATTCACTCACCAGTATTTCCCGCTGACAAAATATTTTTAAAACATGTTTCAGGTTACACAATGTGAAAGCCAACTGGGAAAAAGCCAGCTCGAGAGCACTGACGGCTTGGAAAATAAGTGGCTATAAAAGTTATCTAATAAACGATGTTTTAAATTCAATAAAATAGGGTTTGTCCCTATAAATGTACTGTAATAAGAAACTTGGGTTTTGCCCATGTGTTTATTAATATTAATTATGGTGGTTTTACTCTGATAAAATATTTCCTAACTACGGTCCTGATGAAATTTCCGCTGCCAAATTAATAAGCTGATACCACCACAAACGAATGTTCGCGGCCGCCCGTTCCCGGGACAGATAAGGGGGCGGGGGTTGTGATAATGAAGATTGTAGTTTCCCTCTAAAAAAATTAGCTTTCTCTCTCTAAAAACAGAAACAAAGATGTGATGAGAGCAACACCTTACTAATTTTCTTTGAGAGCTTCGATGGTGGCTTCGATCTTCAGATGTGGTGGCTTCAAAAGAAAGGGATGAGTACATGAACACATGGTGGCTTCGATCTTCGATTTTAAGATCTCGTGGCTTCGATGGTGGCTTTGAGGGAGGAAGAAAGGAATGAGAGAGAAAAGGATATGCAGGTTCGAATGGATGAAAAGATAATATCTAATGAAAAGATAAAAGAGATATATGAGAAAGAGAGAGAGATAGTGATGTGACATAAAGAAAATGATGGGATGGGGAAGGATGAGGTGATGGGTTGAATAAAATGACCAAATTGCCCTTTATACATGTGTTTTTAATAGATTATGTGAATGAATCTTGTCCACACAATCCAGGTTTCCCAAGTTTTCTCAATTATATGGGTTTTCTTCAGATACTTACATTATATATATATATATATATAGGGTCAGGATTTAGGGAAAACGGTGAAAAGTGTGAGAACAGTGAGAACGGTTATGGATCGTCTGATCAAAACAATCTATGGACTAGATTGGCGCGGTGGCGTTTTAGTAAATAACACCAATTTTATTAATTGGACGGGCTTCATTAAGGGTAAAAAGGACTTTTTACTGCTCAAATTCAAAACGCCAACTAAAATGATAACACGCCATTCAAAATAAATAAAACGCCATTAATACAAAACGCCAAATATTAGTGATAAAACGCGTTGGAGATTACTGGAAGAAGAAATAACACAGTAACTGAAATTCAATTATTAACATTTATTAGAAGAAATTCCCTCCTAAATTACGCGCCAAAACATCATTATATAAACGACGTTAAACATCGCTTCCATAATCACTTCAATCCATCAATCTAAAAAACATCTTTTACCAAAAACGCCAAAAATGGCAACCATCGTTTCCTGGAGATACACTCTGAGAATCAGAAGATTCGTCATACGTTTTGACAACAGAAGGAGGGTGTATGTTAGGACAATCAAAGCAATTTTGAAGATGGAAGAAAAGGTACAGAGGGGTATCCTATCGCTTGACATCGCTCTGGATAACGAATGTCATGAAACACATAAGCTTATGAGAACATTAACAAGGAAATTTGGACCAAGCAAAGCAGATGGAAAATGGACCCAGTCATAAGATCATGGCGTTTTGATGAGAAAACAGACATGGTGACCGTTATATGTGACAACGAAGAACAGGAAGACTACCCGCTTGAAGACATCATGGCAAAGTAGGGGGTTGGGTTCATGGAAGAGTTGCACAACGCCACATGTTTGAACACAAACATGGACTTAAAAATGGCGTTGATGTAGGACATGTTCAAATGGAGGCTTCAGAATCTTCAACAACAAGAAGCCAATGAAAATGAAAGTGATGAATTAGATGAAAGACTAGAAGAAGACGAAGGAAGTGATGGATACTTCTCAGGTAAAGTACCTCCTGATGAGAAGCTTTATTTTTTTTTTTCTTTTGTGTACTTTTTTAAGATAATAAAATGCTATATTTCTCCATTTAGTTTGAAAACGCCAAAAAATAATACAAAAACTCATTGCATACAAAACGCCAAAAATAATAAAAAGAAATTTCCTGTTTAATATTTTCTCTGTTATTGTATTTTGTCATCTTGGTCTACATAACGCCATTAAAAAACGCCAAACTTGGAAGATGGGGCGTCTATCACCCTAAACTGATAAAGCTGAACAAAACACTCAATACACACAGTAACTGAAAAGACGGTTACTTTATTACTATCATTTATTAAAATAAATTCTCGCCTAAACTACGCGCCAAAAACATCCGATAAGAGAGACGTCTCTGCATAATCAATTGATCACACCCAAAAAACAAACGCGACGTTTCCTAGAAACCACTCACTTTAAAACGCCAAAAAATTGTTAAAAAGACCACAGATGGCAAAGCTCGTTTCTTGTATATCCAGTATTGTTCTGCATAAAGTTTCACTGAATGGATTCTTCTCTGAGGTGGGTATCTCTATAAGCTTTTGCTGAATGAGATGGATAAATATTCAAGAAAAAGATACCGCTGACAGTGATATGTCATCATGCGAGCTTTGTTCTTGATGGATATATTGATGGCATGAATGGATCGATACCAATATAAATGCTATTTTAGACTCCATTATTATAATAGCATCCAAGCAGGCGTTGATCTTCAACCACATGTCACCAAACAAGAATATATCACACCAAAATACAGGATGACACTAATAAGCTTCGTGTAAAGATGGGCGTTATGTAGGAAAATTGGCATCTAGCTAAAGTATTCAAAGGTTCAAAAAGCCAAAACAAATTCAAGAGAGTAAATTACAAAAATCGTCCTTTATATTGACACTAGATTGCAAAGTGTGTCCTTTATCTTCAAAAAGTACTAAAAACGTACCCGATGTTTGCAAACCCTTACACATTATGTCCTTTATCTCTAACTTAGTTATTTTTCATTGTTAAGTGGGTGTGAAATGACCTAAATACCCTTACTTTTAAATAAATAACTAAAAATTAAAAAGTATAATTAATATTTAAAAATTTATCTCGGACCCACCACCCACCCCACCCTCTTCATCTTCCCCGATCTTCATCACCCTCTTCATCTTCCCCGATCTTCATCACCTCCATCTTTCACCACTACCACCACCTCACCATTTCTTTTCCATTGTGTCGGTGCCCTTGCTGTGTTTTCCCCCGCTTCCTTCTTCTTCTTCCCATTAAATCCCTTTCAGATCTGCAATCTCTTTGGCTCCCAATTTCACTAAAAAACCCTATGTTAGTTAAACCCTAGATAGATTGCAGATGAAGGCAGGTACGGGGACGGGGCGGTGGTTCACGATCGGCCTTGTGTCGTCATGGTACGCATCCAACATCGGAGTACTCCTTCTGAACAAGTACCTGCTAAGCAACTACGGATTCAAGTACCCGATCTTTCTGACCATGTGCCATATGACTGCTTATTCCTTGCTCAGTTACATTGCCATCGTTTGGATGAAGATGGTGCCCTTGCAGACTATTAGGTCTAGGGCTCAGTTTATGAAGATCTCGGTGCTTAGCTTAGTGTTTTGTGCGTCGGTGGTGAGTGGCAACGTGTCGCTTAGGTATCTGCCGGTCTCCTTCACGCAGGCGGTTGGAGACACCACTCCCTTTTTTTATTGCTGTTTTTGCTTATATTATGACGGTTAAGAGGGAGGCTTTGTTGACTTATTTGACTCTTTTCCTGTCGTCACTAGTGTTGTCATTGCCACGGGTGAGGTGGTGGCGTTTTTCCGGCGGGGTGAGGTAGTGGTGGTGGTGGTGGTGAAAGGTGGAGGTGGTGAAGATTGGGGAAGATGAAGAGGGTGGGGTGAGTGGTGGGGCCTACATAATTTTTTAAATATTAATTATATTTCTTTTAAATTTTTATTTATTTATTTAATAGTAAGGGTATTTAGGTCATTTCTCACCCACTTAACAATGAAAAATAACTAAGGTGCTGTTTGTTTTTTCTGCACGAAAACCTCTTCTGCTGCAGGCCACATCTGCAGACATCTGCAGGAGAAGAGGTGGACCAAATGTCTGCAGTCTGCAAGAAGAAGAGGGTTTGTTTTTTTTATATAAAACCTCTTCACCAACACACACACACAACACACTGATCTCTCTCTACTCTCTCTCTACAATCTGCACCACCGCCATCATCATCACCGCCACCACTTCACCACCGTCATCATCACCACCGCCATCATCACCACCACTCTCTCTCTACTCTCTCTCTAACAGATCTGTCTCTACTCTCTCTCTACTCTCTCTCTAACAGATCGTTTTGGGGTGTTTCGATTTAGGGTTTCGGCGGAGGTGGGGGTTTCGGAGGTGGAGGTGGGGGTTTCGGAGGTGGAGGCGGGGGTGGGGGTTTCGTTTCTGATCGTTTTGGGGTGTTTCGATTTAGGGTTTCGGCGGAGGTGGGGGTTTCGGAGGTGGAGGTGGGGGTTTCGGAGGTGGAGGCGGAGGTGGGGGTTTCGGAGGTGGTGGCGGAGCAGTGGTGGTGGTGGCGGAGCAGGGGTGGTGATGATGATGATGATGGTGGCGGAGCAGGGGTGGTGGTGGCGGAGCAGTGGTGGTGGTGGCAGAGCAGGGGTGGTGATGATGATGATGATGATGGTGGCGGAGCAGTGGTGGTGGTGGCGGAGCAGGGGTGGAGGTGGAGGTGGTGCCAAGAAGAGGTAAACCTCTGCTTGGAGAAGCTTTGGTCTCATCTCTTCCCAAAGAAGAGGTTGGGGAGAGGTAAAAAGCACTTCTCGAAAAAAAAAAACAAACACTCTACAGCACCTAAACCTCTTCCCGCGTCTGCACGGTGCAGACAGAAGAGGCCAGGAAGCTCTTCTTCCAAAAAACAAACACCACCTAAGTTAGTGATAAAGGACATAATATGTAGGGGTTTGCAAACATTAAGTACGTTTTTTGTACTTTTTGAAGATAAAGGACACACTTTGCAATCTAGTGTCAACATAAAGGACGATTTTTGTAATTTACTCAATTCAAGAAGAATCAGCTGATGACAGTGAAGATTTGGATGAGAAATTAGATTAGCATTTTCAATGTTTTTTTTTTCATTTTCTATTGTTTGTTATCTAATTCTATGTTGTTTGTTATCAAATTCTCTACTAATAAAATACATTATATCTTTTAAAAAATTGATTATAAAACGCCAAAAACAACAAACACCAAAACGCCTAATAGTATGAAAACTGTGAGAACGGATGCTAGCAAAGCATGTTGTTACTATATAAAACGCCAAAAATGCCAAACAATGTATTATTAAAAACAACAATAATTGACTAAACGCCATTAAAACAATGTATAAAACAATGTGTCATCT
The DNA here is from genome assembly GCA_030545235.1 of Helianthus tuberosus. Lineage (NCBI taxonomy): Eukaryota > Viridiplantae > Streptophyta > Magnoliopsida > Asterales > Asteraceae > Helianthus > Helianthus tuberosus. The sequence continues at coordinate 78,667,764 of CM060428.1, read as the reverse complement.
TTATCTAAACGCGATAAAAACAAAACGCCAAACCCTGAAAAAAGATGAGAAGTGTTATAGCCTTAACAGATGAAGCTGAACAAAACAGTAACTGGAAACAGTAAAATGAAGAGACGGAAACATTATTGCTAACATTTATTATATTAAAAGCCACTACATGGGAAATTGAATTTATTTATCTTTTCAAAACGCCATAATTGCCTGTCACATTATAGGCCTGCATCCTATATGGCACAACAATTGATACAAAAAATACACATCAAAAAAATTACTGATGTTTTTTACCGCAAAAAACAAATATCTACCCTGGCGCAAAAAAAACCTCATTATATAAGTACGACAGCTAAACAAAAAACTTCACACTCCACACATTTCACTAAAAACACCACACATTGTCTAAAACGCCATACAATTTAAAAAAATGGCGCGGGTTATTGCATGGAGGTTTGAGAGGTCAGAGGGACGTTTCGGCATAAAGTTCTCTGATAGGAGAAGGGTGAAAGTCAAAACAATCAAGGCCATACTTAGTATGGATGAATCTGTTTAGTGGGATACTCTAGCCCTTGGGGTCCTAGTGGCCTACGATTGTGAGAGGAATCGAACGGTAATAAGAAGATTAAAAAGAAAATTTCCAGAAGATGATGATGATGATGATGTTGAAGATATTGATCTACCAAAAGTTACCAGTTGGATTCAGGATGAACAATCAAGAATGGTGAGGGTGAGCTTTCAACACGGGGGTGATTATTCATTGACAATGAACGAAGTGCAGAACACAGATAGACTACATCTTATTGAACATCTCTGTAATTTAACACCTTCGAACAATGCTAGATCAGACGTTGTGAATACATTCAAGTATAGGATGCAACAAAGAAGAGACGAGATTATGGCGTTATACGCCAATGAACAAGATGACGATGATGAATCTGAGGAGAGTGATGAACAAAGCGATGGTTACATCTCTGATGTAATACCATCCACAGAAGACTATTAGTTTTTGTTTGATTTCGTCTAATTTGTACTCTTTTAAATTTCTAATAAAGTTAAAAACACCATGAACGACAAGAAATTTTCCTTGATAACATATATGAACTGTTGAAATCTACAATAACGCCTAATGAATTTGGGAAACGCATGGAGGAAAATAAGTTATAATTACTAAATGATTTTATTAAATTTAGGGACGCCATAAACGCCAAAAGATTTACTATGCTCCTGATCTAAAAAATAATAAAAAACGCCATGTATTTGTTGAATTTAACTAAACGCCAAAAAAATAAAGTGGTGTTGTGAGACGCGTTTAAAAAAGAATATAAAATGACAAAAAACCCCTCCATCATGTCACCATATCGCGTGCCACGTGTTGGGCCAGGATCCGTTCTCACATTTTAGGGCGTTTTCTCTTTTTTAATACTTTTATTACTTTTCTTAACTTTAATAATTTTTTAATCATAATTTTGGGATAAACGCGCTCGTAGTGATTTCAAAACACATCTAAACATATACTAAATAACAAAAGAAGTTCGCCGCAACGCGACGAATGATGGTAAACCTAGTTAAGTTAAATTTATTCTTTATACCAAAACAAAACAACAAGTTTGTTAAATAATCATATATTTTCACTTTTCCCGTTTTCTTACAATTATATAATTGGGTGCCCGCATGATACGACGTGAAACACATATATCAATAATCACGTAACATGTTATTTTTTTTTAAATTAAAAAAAACTATAGCAATAGTATACTGAAATTAAAAAGAATAAAATATTTATTTTTATATCGTATTTTTTTAGGAAAAATACTAACGATTAAAACGTTAAGGCCATTTAAAAGTTGTGGGGGAAGGTGGTTTGAAAAGTCAACATTAGGTTTTTTAAAACGTTGCACCATATGTTTTAAATGTTGTAATTACTTATAGACTTCAAATTACGTAAAATCACTCTTTTGTCCTCGTTATATGTATTATAGTATAGTATAAATAGTAATCTTTATTCTCATTTAAATAGGCAAAGAACTTTAAGGGGCTGTTTTTTTTTTTTCAGAGAAGAGATTTCTGGCCTCTTTTGTCATGGAGTATACTTTAACCTTCCTTAAGCTGAATGGTGGTTGGCGTAGATTGAACCACGATTACCACGGGCCATCTTTTCCATTTTCCTAAAATTTGACACTTTGAACAATGAATTAAAATAATAAATGGGATGGTGGTTTTGGATGATGGATTAGATGTGGGTGACATGATGCCTATGTGAAGGGTCATGATGGTTTTGAGGGTCATGATCACACCCTTTAGCCTTATGTCACGCCCCGCAAAATTTCAGCATTCCGGAACACTAAGGAAGCGTCCAGGACTGCCCGGAAGTCTCCGAAAGAGCCTAGACAATTCTGGAACGTTTTGGCACCCTTAGAAGGTCCTAGATCAGTCTTCAAAGTGCTCGGAGCAGTCTAGAATGGGCTACATAATACTGCCATAAAAATCAGCCAAACAACATTCTAGAATCCCAACAAATATCATGATATTTATGTAGGAAATATCTAGGTATTAAGGCTAGATCTTTGTAAAGGAATGATCTAGATTTGGAACTATCTAGATCATGTCCAAGTAGTATAAATAGGAGTGTTAGGCATCATTTGAGATCACCCCACATAACCCCTCATAACTCATTCATAAACCAACTTCTTGTAAATACTTTGTACTTGTAACTTTGTTCAAGTAATACCTAACCTTCTTTGTTGTAGTATTGCACTACAAAACTTGTCCTTGTGATTCTCACAAACAAAGACTTCCGCTGCGTAAACATAACCCAACACAACCAAAAGGCTTAAGTTAGATCAAATCTAAGTGCCACACGAGAGTTCGAGAATAACTCCATGACAAGTGGTATCAGAGCCGCGTCGGTTCACTGGGATGGCAAACAAGAAAAGCAAGAAAGGAGCTACGAGCAAGAAAATTGTCTCTAGAAAAGAAGAGACACAGAATCATAACCAGAATCAGCAAGAAGTTGAAGGCATGTCTATGGATTTGGCCGGATCCTTAGACAAAATGAAGACTAATGTCGAAGCATCGGTCACACAACTCGGAATTCTTATCAATCGTTCCTTGGAAAAGCTAGACACTTTGGGAACATTGCGAGATGAGTTAAAAGGACTTAAAGAAGACTTCAAAACCGCTATCGATGTCATATACCTCGAGATGCAAGCCATGATCCAGGAGGAAATCGCAAGGCTGCGGAGTGAGGTAGACGCCAAGATCCAAAACTTTCACAAAAAATTTGCTGAGTTAGAAGCAAAATTGATCGACACCAACAAGGCACAACCAGAAGCATGTCTGGGGTCCATGCAAGTAAGTCATCTTAATACTTTAAACACACAAGAAACTCCCAAAACACGGGAAAAACATAACATCAAAAAGCTCCCGAACAAGGGAAAGAAAAGATCCACAACCACAAAACCAGAAAAGAAGTCGAAAGTACTTCAACTCGTCAACATGGTGGTAAACGGGAGACCCGTTAAGGCACTAGTTGACACAGGAGCAAGCCATAACTTTGTCTCAATAGATGAAGCAATAAGACTCGGTGTTCCAGTCACAAAACAAGACGCAATGATAAAGAACACAAATAACGTCCAACCAATACTTGGGATGGCATACGGCGTCAAAATCACAATCGGCAAATGGAAAGGTAAGATCGACCTTTCCGTGGTGCCAATGAAAGACCATAACTTTGTGCTTGGCCAGGATTTCTTTGAAAAGGAACAGGCCTTTCTCATTCCGTTCGCAAACAAATTTTGCATCATAGACGGAAACCAAGTTCACTTAATGAAGACAGAGGTGGACACTGGCCGTCAAGGTATGTCAATAACATCAATACAAATGGAGGTTGGTTCAAAGACAAGATCAACCACACATTCATCACAACGAGGCGTAACCCGAAATCGCAACGAGGACGTTGCGAATTTAGGTGGGGGAGGATGTCACGCCCCGCAAAATTTCAGCATTCCGGAAGTTTCCGGAACACTAAGGAAGCGTCCAGGTCTGCTCGGAAGTCTCTGAAACAGCCTAGACAATTCTGGAACGTTTTGGTACCCTTAGAAGGTCCTAGATCAGTCTTCAAAGTGCTCGGAACAGTCTAGAATGGGCTACATAATACTGCCATAAAAAATCAGCCAAACAACATTCTAGAATCCCAACAAATATCATGATATTTATGTAGGAAATATCTAAGTATTAAGGCTAGATCTTTGTAAAGGAATGATCTAGATTTGGAACTATCTAGATCACGCCCAAGTAGTATAAATAGGAGTATTAGGCATCATTTGAGATCACCCCACATAACCCCTCATAACTCATTCATAAACCAACTTCTTGTAAACACTTTGTACTTGTAACTTTGTTCAAGTAATACCTAACCTTCTTTGTTGTAGTATTGCACTACAAAACTTGTCCTTGTGATTCTCACAAACAAAGACTTCCGCTGCGTAAACATAACTCAACACAACCAAAAGGCTTAACTTAGATCAAATCTAAGTGCCGCACGAGAGTTCGAGAATAACTCCGTGATACTTAGCTCCATCTAAGTGCCACATTAACCATTTTTCCTCATTTCACTCCACACTACCCTAAGAAAGTGCTTTAATTCCATTAACTACAGCCAACCATATTATTTAGGGGTTTTTGGTTTAAAAAAGAAAAAAAATAATATCTTAACATCCCATCTCATTAACATGTTAACAAATAACTTGTTTATGCGCTTAACACAAAAAAAAGAAATGATGTGCAACACCATTCAACCTTTAACATGCTAGATGTTAGGATACGCCCAAAAACGCAATACTATTCCACCATTCAAAAACTCAAATATACATCCCTCAATATCGTATTTGAATTATTTACTATGTATCCAAATAATATCATTTTCAGATAATTATTATACTATTAAATATATTAATTAATTATACACTATAAAATTTAGTTTTTTTCTTTTGAACAACGATTTTTATGTGTTAGATCACCGTACTTCTCAAATTGAAGAGCTTCATATGCTTTACTTCGCTCAGACTATGTTATCTTAACCGGATCCACGCTAACTATAGAGTTTGGCTTTAGCATTCTCCTGGGAAACCATACCGCCGACTGTCACTTGACAGACGTGCCACTACAAGAGCTGAATACTACTCTCTGTCGTAACACACGGTGGGACGAAAAACCTGACGAGCTCAGGATTGAACGATAGAACCTGATACCTTTACAAAGAAGGCAGACTCTATCCATCATTAACAGATCCACCAAATTGACATATAAATTATATTAAACTTTGGTATATATTAAATTTGAACATTCTCCTATATATTAATTTTTCAACCATTTGAACAGTAACATCCTAATAATTAAACGAAAGAAACACTAGAAGCAATACTATCACCCTGTCATTGGTTTAAATGGGCGGTCGCCCCTCCCCCATTGGACCAACCAGTTTATTATTTTATACATACTTTAAAATTACGTTTTTGCCCTGGAATAGTGTTTCTCTGCCATTGGTTCAAATGGGCGACGAGCAATACCCATTGGACCAACCGGTTTATTATTATATATCCACTTTAAAATTACGTTTTTGCACCCAGTTAAAAAATACAGGTTTTGCCTCAACTTCAAAACACGTTTACCCTTTTGCCCCGAACTAAAAAATATGATTTCGCTCTCGGTAAAAAAATTACGCTTTTACCCTCAGCCAAAATTACGTTTTCGCCCAAGTTCAAAATAAAATTGTGTTTTTCCCCCGGCTCAAAATTACGATTTTACACCAGTTTATTATTTTATACCTACTTTAAAATTATGGTTTTGCCCACAATTTAAAATTACGTATTTGCCCACAGTTCAAAATAAATTTATGCTTTTGCCCCCACGAATTTCCCCTCGGTTCAAAATTACGATATCACCCTCAATTCAAAATTACGTTTTTGCTCCCAGTGCAATATAAAAATATGGTTTTCCCCTACATAAAAATTAGGATTTTACCTCGGAAAAAAATTTGATTTTTCCCTCAAGAAAAAATAAAAATATGACTTTGCCCCAACTAAAAATCGTGTAAAAGAGCTGCCTAACACTCTTTTTACTTTTTATTTCTAGCAAAACTATAGTACTGTTTTTTTAATTGGTTGAGAATTATTCGGTCATCGCCCCGTAACGCGTGCGGGGCATCACCTAGTTATTATAAAAGACTAAAATTTTTAATTCGTCAAATCAAACACATGTGGGACTGTTCGCAATATATTAAATTTTGAAAATTATTATAACCGAACACATGTGGGACTGTTCGCAATATATTAAATTTTGAAAATTATTAGAACCGAACTAAAATTTTTAATTCGTCAAATCAAAGTATCAAACACATGTGTGGCTGTTCGCAAAGAATGATTCCGTCACTCGGAGCAAAAGAATTCACGTCTCTACAATATTTGATATTCACATTTGAACCCCTCCAAGTTTATAAATAACTTGCAATCATCGCCTTGTATATTATGATTTTCCATTTTAAAACACCAAACGTTATGTCTAAACTTTCACTAAACAAATAATTATACATTGCCCATCTAAAGTTTTTAGATAGACGCGTTACAATAACCGATGGATATATATTATATTAGGAGTAGAATTAAATAAAAAGTTAATTTTGACTAAGTAGGATAAGAAGGATTTTAACATTTCATTTTTCAAATCAATAGCTAACTAGTATTAAGCACCCCCGCGTTGCGGCGGGCGAACACTAATGCCACACTACTGCCAGCGACCACTAACACTGAAGTTACGGCGTGTTAATGCGAAGAAATTAAACCGAAACGTAAAACATATAATAGAATAACTAAGTTGATCTCTCGCGTGTTACGATGAACCCACGTCTATTTTTTCTCGTTTAACTGGTTTATTGTAATCTATATATAATATATATCATTACCACTATACAAACCATAATGCATACATTACAACAACCATTGCATCAATATATTGCAAATTATACAACTATACAAACCATAATTCATGCGTTACAACAACGCAAAACAAAACAAAACAAAATATGAGATGAGGAAATGTGGCTATTGCCTATGAGCACAACTAATTATGCATAACATACAACAAAATATGAGATAAGGAAATGTGGCTATGGGTACAACATATTATGCATAACATACCACCCTCAATGCATATATATGTTGCAAATTTATAGTATATAATACGAAAATATACGAAAAAAGGGGTGTAAGGGTGTATTTGGAACCTCCAACTATTGGCTATTGGTCGATGTCACCCCAAACTATCAATTTGACGCCTGTCACCCCCAACTTAACACTTAGTGTGTTGTGTCACCACGTCGTTAACTGAGCACTAACTCGGTTATGTTTTGTCCTACGTGTCACTCCTTTTCCTACGTGGCATTTATCACGTGGCACAAGATCCCTTTAAAACCCTTAAAAGGCATGTTATAGTGAAGAACAAACCCTAATATTCAGCTTACACCTTACTTTCTTAAGTTGATAAAGGGAGAGAGAAGCATATGTTGGTTAATGGTTGGGAGGCCGGAAATTTTGGATGGACGACGGTTGTTTGATCATCCTAGATCTGTTCTTTGATCTCAGAGGTGATGGCACGGAGGAGACGACGCAAAGAGGATGGTTTTCTAGATCTATTCTTTGATCATCCTAGATATGTTCCCTGCATACACAACATACAGGCCCTCGTTGGTTCGATTTTCTTCAGCCACTCATTTACAGCAACTACCCAGAGCCTCCACGAAATTGGAACTCGCCTGCTCATGCGCAAATTGAAAATAGCTAGGGTCTTTGGTCGAATCTTGGACAAAATCGTCCAGATTCAGGTTCACCACCACTTTATTACCGCTAATTTGGTGTTGATTTTGGGCGATCACAGTTGCAACATCCCCAGATAGGTGGAAATTGTACACCGATTTCACATTTGAACCTTCAAGAATCGGCAGTGGAGGAAGAAAACCCCGATTATTTGACTCGGGAGATAGAAATTCAGACGACTTAAGTATGTAAGATGGATCAGGAGGCTCATTTTGAGGATTTCCCTCAAAATTAGATGGATTCATGGACAAATTTAGAGAATGACGGCGGAAAAAAAGGAAAGCAATGAGGGCAGAGAGAGGGTGTGGTGGTGGGGGTGATGGTGGAGGTGATGGCAGGGGGTGGGCTGGGGTTTTTTAAAATGAAATTTTATTTTTTTTTATTTTGAATCAGATTTAAAAAAGCAGATCTTTTACACATCACCACGCCACATCAGCAAAAATGGCCACATAACCAAAAATAGTAATTGGGTTAGTGTTTTGTTAACGATGGGGTGACGGGACAACTGGAGTTTTCAGTTAGGGGTGATGGGCGTCAAAGTGATAGTTGGGGTGGCTGCGGCCAATTGCCAATAGTGAATAGTTGAGAGCGATAAAATCCAATAACCCTTTGGAATAGCCTATTTGTTGACTTTGTCTCTCCACATGCATGACACATGCATATTCTCTCTATTTTTTTAAACGTTACGACATTATTATTTTTTTTAATTCACCATAAAATCGAGCATTTTTTATCTTTAGTTTGATTACCCTATTGCTATATAAAATATGACAACTATAAAACCAAAAAAAATGTGTTGTATATCTATGTTGTATAGCATTTTTGTGTTGGATTTATTGTTCTATATTTTTACATTTTTTGTGCTGTATTTTTATGTGCTAATTTTTTATACTATATTTTTTGTGTTGGATTTTTTGTGTTACATTTTTTGTGCTAGTTTTTTTTATGTTAGATTTTTTGTACTAGATTTTTTTGTGTTTGATTTTTTATGTTGAATTTTTTGTAATAGATTTTTTTTTGTGCAATAACTTTTTGTACTGGATTTTTTGTGCCAGATTTTTTACTAGATTTTTTTTGTTATTTTTTTAGAAAATTAAAGGGTGATAATTTGTGTTTTAGTACCAAAATGTCTTTCTATCCTACTTATAAGGAATAGCACATGTCATTTCCACAATTCATTTTACATTACTTAGACCCTCACCAATACAAGGTGATAAATACATTCCCAAACTTGCCACATTAGATTTCCACAAATACATTAAAAATACATTTTTTATCTCCAAGCCTACAAACATCTATACCAATACTTATATTTCTACATCGTCACCACTTTTACATGTATTTTTTAATAATTAAGTTATTTATATCAATATACATTTTTTATTTCTGCATTATTGTCACGGCCCCCGTCCCGGTGTGACCCGGTCCAGGAGCCGCGGGACAGAAAACCCGTGATATTTATTATTTGAGTTGACAGCGGAAGTTTAACAGGATCTTTTAAAACTTGAAAATGCCCAATTATTTTATTTCATAATTTGGGTGAAACCCCGTAATTTACAATAGTGGAATTTCACGAGGAAATTCCCTGTTTTACAAAACATGTTTATTTATTTTACTGAGCCACCACTTTAAGCTTTATTAGTGCTCCGTAGCACCTTTCCTTGATTGATAGTAGGTCACTTGAAACATGTTTAAAAATATTTTATCAGCGGGGAAACACTGGCGAGTCACTCAATTTTGATAAAACGACACACACAGTTATAAATTACAGCATAAGAGCGATTACAATGGCTACTATCTTATTTTTATCTGGCGCCGTGTCACACCCTGGTGACGATGGTCATACCACTATTGGGTCCTTTCACCCAAGTAGTGATGATTATCACTGTTAGGATTGTTAACCTAACCGTGAGAAATTAGTAATGTGCACAATACCCCACTTGCCAGTGATTCAAGATAACCATGACTTAATCCCTGTAATTATAACTTTTGAAAATACTTTGAGATTTAGTAAAACAGTTGATGAAAAGAGAATGACTCACATTGCAAGTTTAAACGGGCAGAGTTTAGCCTACTGATTTAGCCTTGTAACCTATTTAAATGACAATGCACATGACACTAGGTCAGTAACTTAATACAACATTTACGATAAGCTCACGAAATCAAAACCCTCACGACGAATGACAAAGTATAGCCCTAATTTGGGCAGCACTTAAACATCCATCGGATCGGTTTCAATCAATCGGACATTGTATCGTAGCAGTGATCGAGTTAATACCCTGTATCGTAGCAGCGTCGTGACCCCTTAATACTCGTTTTTAGCAGAATATGGACGTTTTGAGATGAAATTTTCGAATACAGAAGCAAGTCCCATGCACAGGCTACTTATAGCAACATTTCAAGTTTTACGCGGCCCGCGTAAGCCTTAACATGGCTTTTACGTGGCCCGCGAGAGCCCCTATCCTACGTATAGGGCTGTTGTGTCACAAGTAGGGTTGCCACGTGTGTGACACGTGGCCCGGGACGCTTATCCGGTCAACTTTAAGTTGACGCGGCCCGCGTAGAGGTTACCTTATTGTTTACGCGGCCCGCCTGAAATCTAGAAATCTTGTTTTCTTGGTTTTTCATGCACATTAGGGTTTCTGGGGTCCGGGTTTTCACTTACGAGTCGTTTTGGAGTATTTTTTCAGGTCCTTACATCCTCCCCACCTTATTTAAAATCTCGTCCTCGAGATTTATTGAAATAAGTGAGGATACTTTCGCTTCATCTCTGATTCAGCTCCCAGGTGTATTCGGGTCCTCTTTTTGAATCCCACTTAACTTTGACTAGTACCAGTGTTTTGTGTTTGAGAAACTTAATCTTTCTGTCTTCTATTTGAAGCGGTTTCTCCACGAACTTCAACTTTTCATTCACCTGTATGTCTTGAAGAGGGACTACCAGGGATTCGTCAGATAAACATTTCTTGAGGTTGGATACATGAAATACGTCATGTACTCCAGCTAACTCTTCTGGTAGTTGTAAGCGATAAGCAACTGGTCCTATGCGTTGAATTACTGGGAATGGTCCTATGTATCTTGGACTTAGCTTTCCTTTCTTACCGAACCGAACTACTCCTTTCCAAGGAGAAACTTTCAAGAGTACCTTGTCTCCAACTTGAAATTCTAGTGGCTTGCGTCGATTGTCTGCATAACTCTTCTATCGATCTTGAGCCGTTTTCAGTCTTTCCTTGATTTGAGTGATCTTGTCGGTGGTTTCTTGCACGATTTCAGGACCTGATAATTGACTTTCTCCTATTTCTGCCCAACAAACTGGAGTTCTACACTTACGTCCGTATAGTGCTTTGAACGGGGCAGCTTCGATGATTGAATAATAACTATTGTTATAGGAGAATTCAATTAAAGGTAAATGGTTGTCCTAGTTTCCTCCAAAATCTATCACACATGCCCTGAGCATGTCTTCTAGGGTTTGGATCGTCCTTTCACTTTGTTCGTCTGTCTGAGGATGGTATGCAGTACTTAAATTTAGTCGGGTTCCCATTGCTTCCTGGAAATTAGCCCAGAAATGGGAAGTGAAACGACTATCCCTATCCGATACAATGGAGAGTGGAACTCCATGTAAGGATACTACCTCGTCTACGTATAACTTTGCTAACCTTTCCATGCTAAAGGTTTCCTTCATGGGTAGAAAATGAGCTGATTTAGTTAATCGATCTACAATCACCCAGATTGCGTCGTTACCGTTTCTGGTTTTGGGTAACTTAGTAACAAAGTCCATGGTTATTAGTTCCCATTTCCATACATGCATTTCTAATTGTTGTAGTAGACCTGAGGGTTTCTGGTGTTCTGCCTTAACTTGCGAACAAGTTAGGCACTTAGAGATGTATCTAGCTATGTCCTTTTTCATTCCTATCCACCAGAAATTATTTCTTAAATCTTGATACATCTTATTATTACCAGGATGCATGGTATATCTAGATTTATGGGCTTTCTCTAAAATTTTATTTCTTAGCTCTCCTAGCTTAGGTACCCAAATCCTTCTTTTATGGAATCTTCAAATTCCATCAGCTCCTTGCTCTAATTCCTTTATTCTTCCTTTCATTCCTTCAGCATCATCCTTGATTGTTGTTTCTTGAATATTTTTCAGTTGTTCCATTAAATCTAATTGTAGATTTAATCTAAGGGCACGAACTCGCTTTTGCTTTTCATGATACTTACGACTTAGGGCATCTGCTACTACATTTGCCTTTCCTTCGTGATATTGAATATCACAGTCGTAGTCACTTAGAATTTCCATCCATCTTCTTTGTCTCATATTTAATTCCTTTTGCCCAAATATATATCTTAAGCTCTTATGGTCTGTATAGACAGTAAACTTACTTCCGTACAGATAATGTCTCCAAATCTTAAGGGCAAAATTATGGCTCCTAATTCTAAGTCATGAGTCGTATAATTTTCCTCGTGCTTCTTCAATTGCCTTGAGGCGTACGCAATTACCTTCTTGCGTTGCATTAGCACACATCCTAATCCTAGCTTAGAAGCATCACAATAAACTTCAAAATCTTCTGTCCCTTTTGGTAAGGCAAGAATTGGGGCGTTTGTTAATCTTTGCTTTAAAATCTTAAAAGCCTATTCTTGTCTAGATCCCCATTCAAACTTCACTGCCTTACAGGTTAGCTTAGTTAATGGTGCAACTATTTTGAAAAAATCCTTAATAAATCGTCTATAGTATCCGGCTAACCCGAGAAAACTTCTAACTTCCATAGCTGATTGCGGGACCTTCCATTTGGTGATTGCTTCTATTTTGGAGGGATCTACGTGAATGCCTTCGTGATTCACTATGTGTCCTAAAAATTGTACCTCTTGTAGCCAAAATTCACACTTCGAGAATTTGACATAAAGTTTCTCTTTTCTTAACAAAGTTAAGAGTACATGTAAGTGTTCACAATGCTCGTCTCGACTTTTGGAATAAATGAGTATATCGTCGATAAAGACAATTATAAATTTATCCAAATACGGTTTACAGATCCTATTCATCATGTCCATGAATGCTGCAGGAGCATTTGTTAATCCAAAGGGCATGACTGTAAACTCATAATGACCATACCTAGTTCTGAAAGCAGTTTTAGGTATGTCTTCTTCTTGTACCTTCAATTGATGATATCCGGAGCGTAAATCTATCTTAGAAAAGTATCTAGCTCCTTGCAATTGATCAAAAAGATCATCAATCCTAGGTAATGGGTATCGATTCTTAATTGTAACCTCATTCAATTCCCTGTAATCGATACACATTCGCATCGAGCCATCTTTCTTTTTCACCAACAATACTAGTGCTCCCCACGGGGATGAACTAGGTTGTATAAATCCTTTGCTTAGTAATTCATCTAACTGCTTTTTCAGTTCTAACATTTTGGTGGGTGCTAATCGATAAGGTGCCTTGGCTATCGGTGTAGTTCCAGGAATTAGATGAATTCTAAATTCTACTTCCCTATTGGGTGGTAATCCAGGTTGTTCTTCTGGGAATACATCCGGGGTATTCTGATACAACTGGAATTTCCTTAAGTTCCTTACCTTTAGTGTTAATGATTACCGATATCATATACACTATTCCTTGTTTTCTTGAATAATTGGCCACTTTCTTTACTGAAATGAATTTCATTGGCTTATGTGGCTTATCCCCTGTAATCACCACTACTTCTCCTGTGGGTGTATGTATTTCTATGGAATTCTTATCACATAGGATTCGAGCATGGTTGGCTACTAACCAATCCATTCCTAACACAACATCGAATCCGGCTAAATTCATAGGTAACAGGTTTGCAGAAAATGTATGGCCTAAGAGTTCTATCTTTCCTTTTTGCAAAACCTTATTTATGTTAACAGAATTCCCATCTGCCGTTTCTACTGTAAAAATTTGTCTAAGGTTGGTTAAGGGTAGGTTAAGAGCTTGGCAGAATGAAGTATTTATAAAACTTTGGTTTGCTCCAGAGTCACACAAGACTTTTGCATAAACGTCGTGAACTAGGAACGTACTAGCTATCACATCAGGGATTAGCTCTGCTTCCTGGGTAGTCAGTTGGAAGGCTCTTGCGTTCTTTTTGGTAGTTCCTTCTGCAGGTTTGGCTTTGTTATCAACCGTTTTGACCAGTTTCGGGCAGTCTGGTCTGAAATGTTCAGCTTCTTCACAGTTGAAGCAGATTGTTGATTTCTTCCTCCTGCAATCTTATTCTTGATGCCCTGGAATTTTGCAGAAATTGCAATACTCTTTGCATTTTCCAAAATGCTTTCTTTTACAGGTATTGCAAAATGGAACAGTGGAAGATTGCCCGGTTCCCTTTTTCTTGAAATTACTATTATTACCTGCACGGAATCCTTGGGAAATCTTTTGGGCCACTTCCTTCTTCCGGTTTTCTTCTCTGGTGCGTACCAGCCCGTCCGTTAAGGTGTTGGCTAATTCTACTGCATCGTCGATGGTGCGGGGTCTCGCAGCTTTAACGATATCACGGATTTCGCCAATCAAACCCCAAATATAGCGAGAAATAAGTATCGGTTCTGGTGAAGCCATGGTTGGTACAACTCTAGCATACTCAAAGAATGTCGAAGTATACCCTCGACAGTCTACATCCACCATTCGGTGGTTCAGGAACTTATTTGTCATTTGTTCCTTTTCATATTCGGGACAAAATTTTCTTTCCACCAGACCTTTAAATTCTTCCCAATTCATGGCATAAGCCACATCGCTTCCCTTGGCTTGTAGTACCGTATTCCATCATTCTAGTGCCCCTTCTTTAAAAATATGCGACGCGTACATGACCTTATCTTCCTCGGCACATTTACTTATTTTAATTACTGCTTCGGTTTTCTCTAACCAACGCAGTGCAGCAGTCGCCCCTTCGTTGCCTGCAAATTCAACTGGTTTACAGACAAGAAATTCCTTGTGAGTGCAACCAGGCGTCGCAGCTTTCATTTTCTTAAGGAATGGGGCTTGCATCCCATCATTATCGTTATTATTATTGTTGCCGCCTCCATTTACACTATTACTGAAATTGTCTCCGTGAGTACGTTTGCTGGGAATAATTGGTTGAGGTTCAACTGGATTTCGGGCAGCAGCAAGGATTGTTGGAATAGCATTGGCTATTCCCTGAGCAACGATATTTTCGATATCCTGCCTATTCAGAAATTGATCTCCATTGTTTTGCTCGGATTGGTTAACCTTGTTAACTGGTTCATTACTAGCGTGTTCCATCTGGTAATTTTATATATATATATATATATATATATATATATATATATATATATATATATATAAGTGATTAGCATAAAATAAATAACAACCAAACACAATAAAACAATCGCACATAATCACGTTAACACGTATAGCCAAAATTGTCGACTTTGCGACGTTGATATTTTTATATATACTAGTATGCATCATTACACACCCGCTATATTATAAAAGTTTTATTTTAAGTTATTTTACATAGTTATATTTTTATTATTATGATTATTATTATTATTATTAAACAAGTAACCACACAACCACATGACCATGCAAACCTATACGTAGACTAGGTGCCCTCGCGGGCCGCGTGAACCTTAAAAATCAGCTATAAATAGCTTAGCTCCTGAGCAGTTCGATGGTGTCGAAATCAAAGTTCAAAAAACGAAGTTCTCCTGTTATAATTCGAAAATTTCAATTATTATAGCAAGGCGCTGCTCCGATACCGGGTATTAACTCGATCGCTTCTACGATTCAATGTCCGATCGATTAAAACTATCCAATGGATGTTTAAGTGCTGCCCACGTTAGGGTTTATGCTTTGTCATTCGTCGTAAAGTCGATGGACGTTTAAGTATCGCACTTTGTTATTCGTTGTGAGGGTTTAATCTCGTGAGTTATCGTAAATGCTGTATTAATTACTAACCAAGTTCGTGTGCGTGTTGTTTAAATTTAGGTTAAAAGGTTAATCAGTAGGCTAAGCTCTGCTCATATAAATCTGCAATGTGAGTCATTCTCTTTTTATCAACTGTTTTACAATACCTCAAATTATTTTCAAATGTTATAATTACAGGGAGTAAGTCGTGGTAATCTTAATCAATGGCTAGTGGGGTATTGTGCACATTACTAATTTCTCACGGGGTTAGGCTAATAAGCCCTAACACAGGTTAGGCAAATAAGCCCTAAAAGTGATATATCATCACTAACTGGGTGACAGGACCCAATCGTGGTATGATCATCGTCACCAGGAGGTGACACGGCGCCATATAACAATAAGATAAAATCCATTGTAGTCGCTCTTATGCTGTAATTTATAACTGTGTCATTTTCTCAAATAGAGTGACTCGCCAGCATTTCCCCGCTGATAAAATATTTTTAAAACATGTTTCAGACGACCTGCTGTAAATCAAGGAAAACGTGCTACGGAGCACTATCAAGCTTGAAGAGGTGGCTCAGTGAAAAATGAATAAACGTGTTTTAATAAATCAGGGAATTTCCTAGTTAAATTCCTCTATTGTGAATTACGGGGTTTATCTCCAATTTATGAAATAAAATAATTGGGCATTTGAGTTTTAAAAGATCCTGTTGAAAATCTTCCGCTGTCGCATCATTGATACCACAGGTTCCTGTCCCGCGGCTCCTGACCGGGTCAAATCGGGGCTGGGGCCGTGACAGGAAAAGGTGGTATCAGAGGCACACTGATCAAGCCACTGATTTAAGCCAATTAAGTATTTAGAAAATACTTAATTTTACTTATTGCTATTTTTGTGATTATATGTTTTATTATTTGAATATTTGTTTACAGTATGGGTAAGCAAAGACTTTCAGATATCTACTATAAATTAGATACTTCACCCAAAGAAAAAGGAACTTCATCCTCAAAATACCCAACAGATACTGATGAAGGAATATTTGTTCGTAAGGCACAATATGAGGAACCACTTTCTCCTAATAAAAGAAGTTTGATTATTAGGAAAAGTCAGGAGAAAATAAAATCACAATCAAAAGAAATGAGAGTTAATCAGAAAACCCAAGAACTAGGCAGTAACCCACCATGGGAAGACAAGTTAGATGAAAAATGGGTAGATCTCTATATGCTAGCCACTGTAGCAGTAAATACAAATCTTTAAATACACCTGACTCAAGTTCTAGCACCCTTATCACCTACAAGCCAGAAACTTTACCCAGTAAATAAATAAGTTTACAGTAAACCCTAGTGTGTTTTAATTGTCAGTTGTCCTTTGTATTAAATTAGTCACGGTATACAATAATACTTGAATGGTTATCTGTGAAATTTTGTTATAAAATTTTAACTTAGCATTTTTGTGCATTTTGCATATATGCTAAACAGCATGAATGAGTTATCTGAAGCCCTTCAGAATCTCAATCTCTATCCGGTGAAAATAGAAGTTTCCAGAGATTTTACTGGTTATATACCCGATATAGAAGAACCTATGGAATTCAACGCTCCACCTCCGGAGAAACCCAAGCCTAAGAAAAGGAGAAGATTTGTGGGATGGAGGCGTGTGCGCAGGAGGAAACCCGCAACTAGGAAGATTCCCAAAATAGAAAATCCCATAGACAAAGGAAAGAGTATTGAAATCGGGGAAGGTTCTAGGAAGACAGAAATGGAGATTGGGGAAGGTTCTAGGCAAACAAAGATGGAAATTGGGGAAAGCTCTAGGCAAATCGAGGAGTTGCCATTTAAGGAGGAATTAGATCATGCATTGGCGAGCCGTGATATCGTTAGGCCTATCAGTAATAATCTCTACCCTTATCCTGCCGAAAATCAACTTCCAATAAACTTGGAACCAGCAATCCCAGAACCTATAATCCACACCCAACCTCTAGGAATGGACGAGTGGTGGACTAATGATTGGCAGTTTCAAAACCTCCTTAACAATCCTTATACCTTTCTCCCTCAGTTCGACCCAGAACCAATACCAAACCCGCCAATGAGCAATGAAAATTTAGCTGAACTCCGCCACTTTGGCGAAGAGTTAATGGATGCAGGAAATAGGATTCGGGAGATAGGAGAACAGATCTCCTGGAAGTACGACAAAAGGGAACGTCGTTACTGAAGTACCAACTGACAAGGGATAGTGGGGTTGTGAAACTGTGATTGTATAATAATAATAATAATAATAATAGTAAAATATAATCTTGTAAAATAACTACAAATAAAACTTTGTAAGATAATGGTGTGTATTGATGCATATTATAATATATAAAAATGGGAATCAAGAAATCGATAATTTTGACTATCCATGTGTTATGAAATTGTGTGATTAATTGTGTATTACTATTAATTATTTTATGCTAATAATTTATATATATTAATTATCAGATGGAAAATGCTAATAACGAACCAGTTAATGAGGTTAACCAATCTGAGCAACACCAGGAGGATCACTTTATGACTAAGCAAGATATAGAAAATATTATTGCTCAAGGAATAGCCAATGCTATTCCAGCAATCCTTGCTGCTGCCCAAAACCTGTTGAACCTCAACAAATCATTCCTAGCAAACGTATTTCTGAAGATAACTTCAGTAATAGTGTAAACGGAGGCAGTAATCATACTAATCATGATAATGATCCACGGCAAGCTCCACTCCTCAAGAAAATGAAAGTTGCAACGCCTGGTTGCACTTACAAAGAATTTCTTGCCTGTAAACCAGCTGAGTTTGTAGGAAACGAAGGGGCGACTGCGGCACTGCATTGGTTAGAGAAAACCGAGGCAGTAATTACAATAAGTAAATGTGCCCAGGACGACAAGGTCATGTATGCGTCGAATCTTTTTAAAGAAGGGGCGCTAGAATGGTGGAACACGGTGTTACAAGCAAAAGGAAGGATGATGGCGTATGCTTTGAACTGGGAAGAATTTAAGAGTCTTGTAGAAAGAAAATTCCGTCCCGAGTATGAAAAAGAACAAATGACAAATAAGTTCCTGACACATCGGATGGTGGATGTAAACTGTCGAGGGTACACTTCGACATTCTTCGAATATGCGAGAGTAGTACCAACCCTGGCTTCGCCAGAACCAGTACTTATTTCCCGCTATATTTGGGGATTGATTGGTGAAATCCGTAATATCGTCAAGGTTGTGAAACCCCGCACGATTGATGATGCGGTGGATTTAGCCAATACTCTGACTGACGAACTGGTACGGACGCGAGAAGAAAATAGAAAGAAGGAAGTAGCCCAAAAGATTACCCAAGGATTTCGTATGGGTAACCGTAACAATTTCAAGCGAAGGGGAACCGGACAATCTTTCACTGGTCCATTTTGCAATTCTTGCAAAAGGAAACATTTTGGAAGATGCAAAGTATATTGTAATTTTTGCAAAATTCCGGGGCATCAAGAAGAAGATTGCAGGAAAAAGAAATTCACAGTCTGTTATAACTGTGGAGAAGCTGGACATCTTAGGCCAGACTGCCCAAAACTGAACAAACCAGCTGACAATAAAGCTAAACCTGCAGAAGGAACGAATAAGAAGAACGTTAGAGCTTTCCAACTGACGACTCAGGAAGCCGAACTGATTCCTGATGTAATAGCTGGTACGTTCCTAGTTCACAATGTATATGCAAAAGTATTATTTGACTCTGGTGCAAACCAAAGTTTTATAAATACTTCATTCTGCCAAGCACTTAATTTACCCTTAACCCAACTTAGACAAATCTTTACAGTCGAAACGGCAGACGGAAATTCTGTCAAAATAAATAAGGTTGTGCGAGAAGGAAAGATAGAACTGTTAGGCTATAAATTCTCTGCAAACCTGTTACCTATGAAATTAGCCGAATTCGATGTTGAGTTAGGAATGGATTGGCTAATAGCCAACCATGCTCGAATTCTTTGTGATAAGAATTCCATAGAAATTCATACACCCACAGGAGAATTAGTGGTGATTACAGGAAATAAGCCACGAAAGCCACTGAAATTCATTTCAGTAATGAAATTGGCCAGTTATTCAAGAAAACAAGAAATGGTGTATATGATTTCAGTAATCATTAATACGAAAAGTAAAGAGCTTAAGGAAATTCCAGTAGTATCGGAATATCCCGATGTATTCCCAGAAGAACTACCTGGATTACCACCTGATAGGGAAGTTGAATTTAGAATTCATCTAATTCCTGGAACTACACCGATAGCTAAAGCACCTTATCGGTTAGCACCCACCGAAATGCTAGAATTGAAAAAACAATTAGATGAATTACTAAGTAAAGGTTTCATACAACCTAGTTCATCCCCTTGGGGAGCACCAGTGTTGTTCGTAAAGAAGAAGGATGTTTCGATGAGAATGTGTATTGATTATAGAGAATTGAATAAGGTTACAATTAAGAATCGATACCCATTACCTAGGATTGATGATCTTTTCGATCAACTTCAAGGAGCTAGATACTTTTCTAAGATCGACTTGCGCTCCGGATATCATCAATTGAAAGTACAAGAAGAAGACATACCTAAAACTGCTTTCAGAACTAGGTATGGTCATTACGAGTTTACAGTCATGCCATTTGGATTAACGAATGCACCGGCAGCATTCATGGACATGATGAATAGAATCTGTAAACCGTATTTGGATAAATTTGTAATTGTCTTTATCGACGATATACTTATTTGTTCCAAAAGTCAGGACGAGCATTGTGAGCACTTGCATGTACTCTTAACTTTGTTAAGAAAAGAAAAGCTTTACGCAAAATTCTCGAAGTGTGAATTTTGGCTGCAAGAAGTGCAATTCCTAGGACACATGGTGAATCACGACGGCATTCACGTAGATCCTGCTAAAATAGAAGCGATCACCAAATGGAAGGTTCCGCAATCCGCAATGGAAATTAGAAGTTTTATAGGTTTAGCTGGATACTATAGACGGTTTATTAAGGATTTTTCCAAAATAGCAGTACCATTAACTAAGCTAAGCTGTAAAGCAGTTAAGTTTGAATGGGGACCTAAGCAAGAAAAAGCTTTTAGGATTCTAAAGCAAAAGTTAACAAATACCCCAATCCTAGCTTTACCAGAAGGGACTGAAGATTTTGAAGTTTACTGTGATGCTTCAAAACTAGGATTAGGATGTGTGCTAATGCAACGCAAGAAGGTAATTGCGTATGCTTCAAGGCAATTGAAAAAGCACGAAGAAAACTATACGACTCATGACTTAGAATTAGGAGCCATAATTTTTGCCCTTAAGATTTGGAGACATTATCTGTACGGAAGTAAATTTACTATCTATACAGAGCATAAGAGTTTAAGATATATATTTGGGCAAAAAGAATTAAACATGAGGCAAAGGAGATGGATGGAAATCCTAAGTGATTACGAATGTGATATTCAATATCACGAAGGAAAAGCAAATGTAGTTGCTGACGCCTTAAGTCGTAAATACCATGAGAAACAACGACGAGTTCGTGCTCTTAGATTAAATCTACAGTTAGATTTAATGGAACAACTAAAGTATTTTCAAGAAACAGCAATCAAGGATGATGCTGAAGGAATGAAAGGACGAATAAAAGAATTAAAACAAGGAGCTGATGGAATTTGGAGATTCCACAAAAGAAGGATTTGGGTACCTAAGCAGGGAGAATTAAGAAATAAGATTTTAGAAGAAGCCCATAAATCTAGGTATACCATGCACCCTGGAAACAATAAAATGTACCAAGATTTAAGAAATAACTTCTGGTGGATAGGAATGAAAAAGGACATAGCTAAATATGTTTCTAAGTGTCTTACTTGTTCGCAAGTTAAGGCAGAACACCAGAAACCCTCAGGTCTACTACAACAACTAGAAATGCCTGTATGGAAATGGGAACTCATAACAATGGATTTTGTTACTAAGTTACCCAAAACCAGAAAAGGTAATGACGCGATTTGGGTAATTGTGGATCGATTAACCAAATCAGCTCATTTTCTACCAATGAAAGAAACCTTTAGCATGGAAAGGTTGGCAAAGTTGTATGTAGATGAAGTAGTATCCTTACATGGAGTTCCACTCTCCATTGTATCAGATAGGGATAGTCGTTTCACTTCCTATTTCTGGACGAGTTTTCAAGAAGCAATGGGAACTCGACTAAATCTAAGCACTGCATATCATCCTCAGACAGACGGACAAAGTGAACGGACGATCCAAACATTGGAAGACATGCTTAGGTCATGTGTGATAGATTTTGGTGGAAATTGGGACGATCACTTACCTTTAATCGAATTCTCCTATAACAATAGTTATCATTCAAGCATTGAAGCTGCCCCATTTGAAGCATTGTACGGACGAAAGTGCAGAACTCCAGTTTGTTGGGCAGAGATAGGAGAAAGTCAATTATCAGGTCCCGAGATAGTGCAAGAAACTACCGACAAAATCACACAGATC
Organism: Helianthus tuberosus; assembly: GCA_030545235.1. NCBI lineage: Eukaryota > Viridiplantae > Streptophyta > Magnoliopsida > Asterales > Asteraceae > Helianthus > Helianthus tuberosus. Next base: position 78,645,547 of record CM060428.1, on the reverse strand, counting down.
AAAGAAAGACTGAAGACGGCTCGAGATCGCCAGAAGAGTTATGCAGACAATAGACGTAAGCCACTCGAGTTTCAAGCTGGAGACAAAGTACTATTGAAAGTTTCACCTTGGAAAGGAGTAGTTCGATTTGGTAAGAAAGGAAAGCTAAGTCAAAGATACGTAGGACCATTCCCAGTGATCCAACGTATAGGACCAGTTGCTTATCGTTTACAACTACCAGAAGAATTGGCAGGAGTACATGATGTATTCCATGTATCCAACCTCAAGAAATGCCTATCAGACGAATCTTTGGTAGTACATCTCCAAGATATAGAGGTAAATGAGAAATTAAAATTTGTTGAGAAACCTCTTCAAATCGAAGATCGAAAGATCAAATTTCTCAAACACAAAAGATTGGTGCTAGTTAAAGTCAAGTGGGATTCAAAGAGAGGACCCGAATACACTTGGGAGCTGGAATCGGAGATGAAGCGAAAGTATCCTCACTTATTCCAATGAATATCGAGGACGAGATTTTAAATAAGGTGGGGAGGATGTAAGGACTCTCAAAATTTTCCTAAAAAAATACCCGTAAGTATAATCCCGGACCCCTGAAACCATAATGTGCATGAAAAACCAAGAAAACAAGAAATATGGTCTTCAGGCGGGCCGCGTAAAGGTTAAGCATACCTTACGCGGGCCGCGTCAACCCTTGGTTTGACCGGATAAGTATCCGGATCCACGTATCACCCATCTGGCCAACCTATGCATGACCATGCAAACCTATACGTAGACTAGGTGCCCTCGCGGGCCGCGTAAAGAACAAGAGAAGGTTTACGCGGCCCGCGTGAACCTTAAAAATCAGCTATAAATAGCTTAGCTCCTGAGCAATTCGATGGTGTCGAAATCAAAGTTCAAAAAACGAAGTTCTCCTGTTATAATTCGAAAATTTCAATTATTATAGCAAGGTGCTGCTCCGATACCGGGTATTAACTCGATCGCTGCTACGATTCAATGTCCGATCGATTAAAACTATCCAATGGATGTTTAAGTGCTGCCCACATTAGGGTTTATGCTTTGTCATTCGTTGTAAAGTCGATGGATGTTTAAGTATCGCACTTTGTCATTCGTTGTGAGGGTTTAATCTCGTGAGTTATCGTAAATGTTGTATTAGTTACTAACCGAGTTCGTGTGCATGTTGTTTAAATTTAGGTTAAAAGGCTAATCAGTAGGCTAAGCTCTGCTCATATAAATCTGCAATGTGAGTCATTCTCTTTTTATCAACTGTTTTACAATACCTCAAATTATTTTCAAATGTTATAATTACAGGGAGTAAGTCGTGGTAATCTTAATCAATGGCTAGTGGGGTATTGTGCACATTACTAATTTCTCACGGTGTTAGGCTAATAAGCCCTAACACAGGTTAGACAAATAAGCCCTAACAGTGATATATCATCACTAATTGGGTGACAGGACCCAATAGTGGTATGATCATCGTCACCAGGAGGTGACACAGCGCCATATAACAATAAGATAGAATCCATTGTAATCGCTCTTATGCTGTAATTTATAACTGTGTCATTTTCTCAAATAGAGTGACTCGCCAGCATTTCCCCGCTGATAAAATATTTTTAAAACATGTCTCAGGCGACCTGCTGTAAATCAAGGAAAACGTGCTACGGAGCACTATCAAGCTTGAAGAGGTGGCTCAGTTAAAAATGAATAAACATGTTTAATAAATCAGGGAATTTCCTAGTTAAATTCCTCTATTGTGAATTACGGGGTTTATTTCCAATTTATGGAATAAAATAATTGGGCATTTGAGTTTTAAAAGATCCTGTTGAAAATCTTCCGCTGTTGCATCATTGATACCACAGGTTCCTGTCCCGCGGCTCCTGACCGGGTCAAACCGGGGCTGGGGCCGTGACATCCGGGTTTTCACTTACGGGTCGTTTTGGAGTATTTTTGCAGGTCCTTACAATTATTTATATCGAAAGTTATAAAAACAAAAATTAAGTTTCTAAACACGAACATCAATATATGCGTATCTTAAACTTTTGTATTGGCCTGTAATAATCCCATCTAGACCTTTTTGGTCATTAATAATCACACCTTAGAATATTCCCCCCACCAGTCTCATCTTTCACTTATTTTTCCTACAATGGTCCCCCGTTAAAAAAACTTAACGGAGTTAAGATTTTTTTCCAAATTACAAACAGATTTTTAGGGCTTTTGATTAGAACGACGATACGAGTCCATTGATGTAAAACTTGCCTCGAATGGTGCTTAGTAAGTTTTTATACTATATTTTTTGTGTTACATTTTTTGTGCTAGTTTTTTTATGTTAGATTTTTTGTACTAGATTTTTTTGTGTTGGATTTTTTATGTTGAATTTTTTATAATAGTTTTTTTTTTTTTTTTTTTTTTTGTGTGTGCTATAACTTTTTGTACTGGATTTTTTATGCCAGATTTTTTTACTAGATTTTTTTGTTGATTTTTTTAGAAAATAAAAGGGTGACAATTTGTGTTTTAGTACCAAAATGTCTTTCTATCATACTTGCAAGGAATATCACATGTCATTTCCACAATTCATTTTAGACTACTTAGACCATCACCAATGCAAGGTGATAAATACATTCCCAAACTTGCCACGTTAGATTTCCACAAATACACTAGAAATACAATTTTTCTCTCCAAGCCTACAAACATCTTTATCAATACTTATATTTCTACATCATCACCACTTTTACATGTATTTTTTAATAATTAAGTTATTTCTATCAATATACATTTTTTTATTTCCGCGTTATTTATATCGAAAGTTATAAAAACAAAAATTAGATTTTTAAACACGAACATTAATATATACGTATATTAAACTTTTGTTTTTTTTATTAAAGTAGCATTATTAAACTTATGTTTAAAATGACAAAAAAAAAAAAAAAAAAAGTTATACAGGTGACTAAAGCTTATAGTGTACAAGAAAAGAATAAAATAAATACAAAACAAACATAGGAGCTCACCATTCCACCATTCTTCCTCAAGAACATTCCAATAAAATGCAATCTCCTCCAATGCATTTCCCTTCAAATGCTAAATCAACATAAGCCAAATGCAAGTTAAATGCTTTGCATTGGTCATGGTCTTAGGAAAAACTCACGTTTTAGTGGATCATTCTCCTATTATTATATTAATAAACAATTTTGTGCTAATTTATATTAAACGTGTATTGTATAAATTTATTTATACATCTATATAATAAACACATAATATACAAATAATCAATCGTTGTATTCTTAAAAAAACAAACATAAATAATTGTGTCGCTAATGTGGTAATAGATAATGCCAATATGAGATGTTTTGGGTTTTGTTGAACGAGTTTGTTAAACAAAAATCTAGTTAAACTTCAGGATTCATAAAGTAAATCAAAACTTTACAAATTTGTTATGGTACATGACTTCAACTATTTAAGATATTAAAATATAAGAAAAATCATCATAATGGTCGTCTTCACCAATGAGTTTAAGAAATTAGCTTAAAAAAATCAATCAACCAATGTTTCACAAGCGTACCTTGGCTAAATAGATTTCAATACTGGCATAGCAAATTCATTCTCCTACGCCAAATAGAAATCTAACGTAACATGTCAAAATTTGCTATATCGACACGACAATATGTGCCATGTGAAAACTTCTGATTAGTTGAAACATTATCTTAACTAAAACTAGAAAAAAAAGCCAAATGCTATTTTTTTCAAACTTGTCGAATGAAATGGTCATTTTGGTGATTTTCCGTAAAATAAAAGCTATAAGTTTGTGCATGGCCGGCCCTGAGAGTAGGCGGGGAGGACCATCGGCCAGGGCCCGATATTTCGAAGGGCACATTGTTTAAAAAAAAAATTGTTATGTATATGTAAAAAAATAAATTAATAGGGTATACCCATACAAACACTAACATTAGCCCACTTACAAAACTATTTTTAAGGTTTACATTAGTTATTTGCCCATTGTCATCAGGTTTAGAACTCCCAATACCCAATTTCATTAAGGCCTAAGAGCACGTTTTATCGAGCTCGAACATGGTACACGAATTTTCAGGCCGACCCTGAGTTTGTGGTTTAAAGTGAAAAAAATTAAGTGACCAAACTTGTATATCTTGAAAATAGGTGGTTGTTTATGCATTTTCAATATTTTCAAGGGACATGAATTAGTAATTATGGTAACAACCAACAACCCCTTTCAAACGTCACAATTTGAAAGTTCTTAAAAAAAGCCTCTGGTGTGTTCATAGCCAAACACTCACCAAGCACATTCCTATAAAAGATTCCATTCGATTCCATTTAATTTCTTCATATTCTGTTTCAGATTTGATCTCAAACGCAGTGACGCACGATGACAGCAGGCGAAATCTCAGAGAAAAGGTAAATTACTCACTTATTATCATCGTTACATCGATCGAATCTTCAATTCGTTTACAAATTGTTTGTTATGCATGAATGTTTGATCCGATTGACCTAATGTTTTCATGTTTATGTCCGTTAACGCGAATTAGAATCCTAAATTAGCCGGTTATGATAGTTATATCGATCGAAATTTCAATTTGTTCTCAAATTGTTTGTAATTTATGAATGTTTGATCCGATTGACCTAATGTTTTCATGTTTATGTCCGTTAACGCGAGTTTGAATCCTAAATTAGTCGGTTATGAACTTATGAGAGTTATATCGATCGAATTTTTTGATTCGGTTACAGATTGTTTGTAGTTTATGAATGTTTAATCGATATTTGATCCGATTGCCCTAGGTTTTATGTATTTACGTTCATTAGTGCGATCTGTTATGCAAATTGTTCGTGTATTTGTTTTAATCCGTTTGATGTTACGGATCTATGAAGAATTGGTTGTTGATCGGTTATTAACGTGATGATTGTGTTCTATTGAAATGTTAGATTGTAAATTATGATTCTGTTGAGAAATGATTCGTTTAGAAGTATCTAGAGTTTGAGATTACATGTTTAGCATCCACCGTTTCTGTCTCATATTGTGCAACTTGATACTTAATTGATGGAATGTGTCAGATTCGTATAGTAGTATCTATGAGGAATTGCTTGTTGATCGGTAATTAACATGATGATTGTGTTCTATTGAAAGGATTGATTGTGAGTAGTGATCATGTTAAGAAATGATTCGTTTAGAAGTATCGAGAGTTTGAGATTATATGTTTAACATCCACTGTTTCACTCTCATATTGAGCAATTTGTTTGCACCAATGCTCGTAGGGTTTACTGTTGAGAAATGATTCGTATAGAAGCATTGAAGCATCTAGAGCTTGAGAATATTTGTTTAGTATTCACTGTTTTTGTGATAATTTAAAGGCGAAACAATGACATTAGGTAAGTTACTGTACGAAGATTGAATGTAGACCTATCCATATGACTATAATTAACTAGTTATCTGATTATGATTGATTTTGATTCGTGATAATCACTTTCAAAGAATACATCCAAACACCACCACCTTATATGATACACAGAGTGAGAATATGAAGGTTTGTTTGAGTCCTGTTATGTCGATAGAGTTTTCAATTCGTTCACAAATTGTATGTTATGTTTGATCGATATTTGATCAGATTGCCCTAGGTTTTTCATGTTTATGTTTATTAGCATGATTCATTGTGCAATTTGTTCGTGTATTTGTTTTAATCAGTTTGATGTTACAGATAAATGTGTTCGTAATTAACGTGATAAATGTGTTCGATTGGAAGGATTGATTTTAATTTATGATTATGGTGTGAAATGATTTGTTTAGAAGTATCTAGAGTTTGAGATTGTATGCTTAGTATTCACCGTTTCTGTCTCATACTGAACAAATTGATACTTAACTGATGGAATGTCTCTGATTCGTATAGTAGTATCGATGAGGAATTGCTTATTTTACTGTAATTAACGTGATGATTGTGTTCTATTGAAAGGATTGATTGTGAATTATGCTCTTGTTGAGAAATGATGCGTATAGAATTATGTTTAGCATTCACTGTTTCTGTCTCATATTGAGCAATTTGATACTTAAGTGAGGGAGTTTGTCTGATTCGTATAGTAGCATCGAGGATTCGAGTTATTTGTTTGCACCAATGCTTGTAGATTTGAAAATAGAGTTCCTTTCACTTCTGTGTGTCGTTTTGTGGGACATATTTAGGATGTGTTTGGATGTACCTCTAAACTCAGTTAGATTGTGTGTAACTCTGTATAAAAGTGATTTGTGATAGTTTAAAGGTGAAAGGATCACATTAGGTAAGTTACTGTAAAAAAATTGAATGTAGACCTACCTACCTATCCATATGACCATAATTAACCAGTTATTTGATTATGATTGATTTCAATTCACGATAATCACTTTCAACTCATGCAAACACCAATTTATATGATACATAGAGACAGAAAATGAAGATTTGATTTGAGTCCTGTTTTATGGGAAGATGGACCACAAATTGGAGAAAGAAGACCAGATGAAATGGACCATGAAGGCTTGAATATTGTGGTTATTCTAGTCATTAGTTTTTGCTTGTAGTTCTGACCGAGTCTATAGGCTTATGAACTATATTTGGTCTCTACAGGTTTAAGGCCTTTGTAGTTGTAAGCTTCAGATGCTGCTACAGTGTTACTCTACTACATTGCCCCAATTAATGCTTAATTCTCATATTATCTTTTGAGAACTTTAAAGCCATATGAAGATGGTGAAATTGTGCAAATTTGATCCTCACATCAGCTTTGACAGATGATACTGGGAAAAACAGTTGGATATACAGTGAAATCTATATAACTATTTGGTTTATATGTATAGGCATTATAATTTTTTGTTGCAACACAAGAACGCGAAAAAAAAATCAAGCTGACTTCATTGTTTGGTTATCTGCAACAGCCAAGCTGCATTTAAAGCACTTGCTCCACTTGAAGCAGTATTATTTGACGTTGATGGAACTCTTTGTGATACAGATCCAATCCACCTCATTGCTTTTCAAGAAATGCTTCAAGAGGTTGATCATGTTTTTCCCTTTAAAACATCGCATATCAAAGTTACTAATACATGTTTTACATCAACAGATCGGTTTCAATGGTGGGGTTCCAATAGACGAAGAATATTTCATTCAGAATATTGCCGGAAAACATAACGATGACATCGCAGCTACCCTTTTCCCTGACGATATCGAAAGGGGATTAAAAATTTGTGTAGATAAAGAAGCGTATTTTAGGAAGTACGCGACTATGCCCTCTCATTGACACTTTTTCTATGCGTTTGTGCTCTTTGATTCGGTACCTGATCTTTGTTTTTAACGTTTTTTTTAACAGATTGGTGAAGGAAAAGGTCGAGCCCATAAAGGGTCTATACAAACTAACAAAATGGGTTGAAGATAACGGGTTGAAACGGGCTGCTGTTACCAATGCTCCTAGACCAAACGCTGAGCTCATGATCTCGACTCTCGGTCTTACTGATTTCTTCCATCATGTTATCATTGGTGATGAGTGTGAACGGGCCAAACCAGCACCCGACCCTTACCTTAAGGCTATCGAACTTCTCAATGTTTCAAAAGATCACACATTCATCTGTGAGGTATTAATTTCCTGTTTGTTTTGGAATTTTTTTTCATGCCAAATTTGCATTATGATTAGAGTAAAATGCCATTTTCGTCCCTGAGGTTTAGCCAGTTTTGCGACTTTCGTCCAAAAGTTTGTTTCTACGCATTTGGATCCAAAAGGTTTGAAATCTTGCCATTTTCAACCGGCTCGTTAACTCCATTCATTATTCTCAGTTAAGTCAGGGGTATTTCCGTCTTTTTTGTTAAATTAAAGGGCAATTCGGTCTTTTTCACTTTATGTAAAAAGACCGAATACCCCTGAAAATGACTGAATTGCCCTTTGAGTTAACAAAAAAAAAATGGAAATACCCCTAACTTAACAGAGAAAAATGGACGGGGTTAACGAGCCGGATGAAAATGGCAAGATTTTAAACCTTTTGGATGCGGAAATACAAACCTTTGGATGAAAGTCGCAAAATTGGCCAAACCTGAGGGACGGAAATGGCATTTTACTCGTGATTATAAATAACTTGATGCAGTGATTAATGTTGTGTGATGATGTTTTAGGATTCGGTTTCCGGGATAAAGGCTGGTGTTGCTGCTGGAATATCAGTTGTCGGCTTAACAACTAGAAATCCAGAACAACTGCTCATGACAGCAAACCCGACACTTCTTGTTAAAAACTATGAAGACCCGAAACTGTGGGCATGTTTAGAAGGGCTTGGTAAAAAGGCAGGTGACGCTTGAAACGTTGATCATAGCTAACACGCGTACGTGTCTTTAGATTCAAACCGTTTATAAATGTTGTTGCATCATTCTTGCCTGACTTGAAAGGCCTCGATGACAAATATATTGGTACGATAATTGATAATAATCTCAAACTCATTCTACTAAATTCACAAGCTGTTGATGTTTGCAGCTAGCAACAAAGATCAATTCATGTCAACATAGTTTCTTTTTGTTTTTTGATATCTGGAGGTGTGTTAGTTTAGTTATTTCAAGTTTAGTCAAACATAAAAAAAAAAAAAAAAAAAAAAACATTTGGGTTTCAAAAGCTATGATATCTGGAGGTATGTTAGTTTAGTTATTTCAAGTTTACTGCAAGCCTTGCAAAAGGGGAGGAGTCAAACAAGTTCAGGTCAAAATGGGTCTTTTTAAACTAGGGGTGAGCAAGTTTAGGTCCGGACCGAAAATAACCGAGAACCGAACCGAAAATATACCCAACCCGACCCGAACCCAAGTACCTAGGTATTTAAATCGGTTCCAATTTTTCATATAAAATAGGGTCGGGTCTGGTCGGTTCTCGGTTCTTTTCATGGTGAAACCCGACTTGGACCTATGGACCGGACCCGACCCTATATTTAGGGTAGTAAATCGGTTCTGTATTTTATGTTTGATCGGATCTCGGGTCGGGTCGGGTTTTTCCTTTTGCTCACCCCTAGTCGTTTTTAAACAAATACCAATTTGATTCGGGTCAAAACTGACCAAAACGGACTTGGGATGAAACAAGTCATTTTAGCAACTCCATCATAATAAGCAAATGATGTTTTTTAACAACTCCATCTCGTGTCATTGCCGTTTTGTCGACTGTTATTCTCCATTCCTTTTCTAGATCTGAGTCAAGGGTTTTGACTTTTTGTTTTTTTCTAGTTTTTTTTTGTTTTTGAGTGTTTGTAAAACTTTAACTTTATGTGTTGTGTACTTATGTTTGTTCTTCGTGAGTGTTTGTATAACTTTAACTTTATGTGTTGTGTGCTTATGTTTGTTCTTCGTGTGTGATTGGTGTATGTGAACATTTCTAAGACACATGGTGTGGGCGTGGTGGAGCAGCGTTGTTGCCTTTTCACGCCGCACACACCACACCGTGCCCGGCGTTGTCATCTGGGCTTGAGATTTCCCACCGGCGTTGAGAGTAAATGAGTGTCGATGTGGCGTGGTTTGATTGGGGGTGACCACTAACCGTTGGACCTCAACGACGTTATTTGAAAAAAAAAAAAAAAAAAAGATTTTTCATTTAAAAAAAATATTTCACCTCCACTGTATATAAAACTACCATTTTTTTAAAATGTATATTATTTTATAGGTATCAACCAACATAGTGACAATTTTTTGAATCGAATTAACGATCTTTTTCACAATATTTTGGGATGAGACTTCTATCGGAAAAAAGATAGTCTCTCGTCTAAGTGACATGAAATAAACACCGACATGACCACCTTCAACGGCCACTACAACAACTTAAAGAACAACCCAAAAAGTGGCGAAACGGACACCAACTTGTTGACGTGTGTGATGTCCTTGTATTCGGAAGGCAAAAAGGGGCCACCTTTAAATTTATTGTTGGCGCATTGCGAAAAACTTGCCAAAATGGGCACGAGTACCTTTAGCGGGGCAATCGTCCTCCAAAAGGTCCAAAAGTTGTTCCTCCACTAGTCGCTCGGATGCTCGCACCTACTTTGAAATCAACCTAAGCGATGATGATTTTGAAGCCGAACGGCCACCGGGAAGAGATAAGTCAAAAAAGCAGGCCCAAAAATCATCTACTACGAGTGATGAAAAAAAATCACACTTTGGCCGACATCCAAGAAGAAATTCACATGTTCAACAACATCCAACAAAAAAGAAGCACTCAGAAAATAAAGGGTTTTAGCCTTTATGAAGAAAAGCAAAAGCGAACGGATATGAAATTACATGCTATGAAGATCGATCACCTACAAAGGGAATAGCGGGAATTGTACGAGAAACTAAAAAAAGAAATAATGGATAAATATCATAATTGGTTTCGTTTTCTTTTATGTTTCGTTTTTTAGTTTAAATTAAGTAATCGTTTTTTTAGTTATGTAATCTTTTTTTATTTAAATTTTTGATGTTTAGATTTATTTCACTAAAAAAACTTGCCAAGTTATATCAAAACATAAGGTAGACGGGCAACAAGCTGTGCCGTCACCCCTTTCTGAATTGCAAACCGTAACCTTCCAAAGACAAACCCCTGCCCCTGGGGCTGAACAATGCTGTGGATGACCTGTTGGACCCTAGTCAAGAAGTGGATAGCTTCTGACGCTAGGAGCCAAATGTATCAAAGGCAAAAGAGACAAAGACACGTTGGTTCTCTGCGCAAGTTTAGCGTGCGTATCCACTTTCTTTGATTATGCCTTTCTTGTTGCTTGTAATTTTCTATTTAAATTATGTAATTTTTTATTATTGTTAATTATTATATTACTAATAATGCTATTTTTAACAAAATTAATAGGAAATATATAATTTTAAATAGAAAATAATAATTTTAAATAGGTGACATGTGTCGAATAACGCTCATTCTTTAAGTCTCTTCACACCGTATGTTTAATATATTACCAAAAATGTACGTTTGACATTTAACTTTTTTTTAGGTTTGTAGTTGGTTTGTAGGTCTGAGTTTGACCCCAAATTTATAGGTTTAGGATTTATTAGAATTTCAAATATATGTAACAATAAAGTTTTTAGGTGATGTTTTTCAACCCAAAAGATTGACTATCACATGTTCTTTACAGATTTGTTAGATGGATCATGTTTTTCAAAAATCGACTATCACCAACGAGCATAGGCTGGTGATGTGGTGGTGGTATATTATATACTAGGTTAGAACCCCGTGGTTTACACGGGTTAAATAAATATAATTTTATATACTAACTAACAAAATAATTACATCTTTTAAAAACCTGTGTGCACTTGCCCATGTGTGTGTTTAGTGTTAGTAGAATATCGTGTTTTATAAATCTAAAACTTGACTAATGTGTTAAAAATGGCTTAAAATATAAGGAAACACATAATACACCCGACACACACCAAGTTTTTGGCGCCGCTGCCGGGGACACAAGGATTTTAAGAAAGTTAGGAATCAACGGCCTAATCATTTTTCTTATTTTTCTGTTTTTTTAGGATTTTTCTAGATTTTTCAGCTTCTGCAGAGCTCAGCATGGGGCCGTGCCCACTGAACACGCCCCGTGCCCAATTTTTGGTACTGGCAATCCTGTTTTATGCCAGACAGTAGCTGAACACGGGGCCGTGCCCATTGAACACGCCCCCGTGCCTAAGCTTCAGTTACTGAAAACAGAACCATAAGATCCCGGCGGTTGGTAAATTCTGGCATAAATATGAGTGATACTGATCATTTTTACTTTCGCTCCTCTTATGGTGCGTGGTGTCAACTATGTGGCGGATCTCATGAAGATTTAAAATGTTATTTTTTAAATTACACTCCCCACTACATAGACCAATTGTTTTCTAGTAGCCTTAAGATGTGCGAAAGTAAAAGCAATCCCTATCTCTCCCTCGAATGCTCTCAATCATCTCTTCTAGATGATGTGATTCTCGAAGAATTATTTCAAATGGAAGAAATAATTCTCCAATTGATAAGAGAACTTGAGATGGAAATAACTAATCCATCTCAAGACGACGATAAAGGAGAATTATTGAGAACGCATTCGGATTACAACAACATCGTTGCTCCCGAAAGCACCTCTAACTCTTGTGAGGACTTGAGCGATAGTCGTCCCTGTGTTGATTGTGCCGTGAAGGACACCCCATCGGTCTCCGCCGATGCATACATAGACCTGAGCGATTCGACATATACCTTCTTTAACGAGAGCCCGGATAAAGAAAATAAAGGTTGGTCTCGCCCACCGGTATTTAGCTTAGGATTCACCCATTCCGATAACCTCTTGCGTTCTTCTCTAAAACTAGGGCAACTAAGGTACCTCAGGCACTTCGGTGTTGTTCCGTCCAGTAAGAAACCACCCGATCCGGATAAATTTCTTAAAAATAGACAAAACTTCATAAAAACCTCTGGCCACGGGGCCGTGTCCAGGTCAACACGCCCCCGTGCCCACCTGAAGATTCTTATCTGACTTTAGGTCAGAATACGGACAAAAAGTGTCAGAAACTTGTCTGCACACGGGACCGTGTCCAGTCGACACGGGGCCGTGTCCAGCGTGCTGTCGTTTTCTATAAATGCAGCAAGATTCCTGCACACTTGGATTCATTCCAAAGACAATGATCTGGTGGGATCTTCACATATACCCTACAAGGTATATTCTAAAAAAGGTTCTCAATAACCATCTTGTCTTATCTACTTTTGTCTATTGCCTTCTTCTTCATTCTCTCCTCAAAACCTCCACTAAAACTTGAAATATCCATGAGTTCAAGCTTTATTGTTATAATTGTTAGGTTTTTATTCAAGGAATCTTAACAAAAATAAGTTTTACAACTCTGTTTTAAGTTATTACTACTAAAAATGCTTCAAAAGTCAGAAAAATAATTTAAAACTATAAGATTCCTTGTTTCAAAAATCTGCAGAGAGGTGGCCACAGGGCCGTGCTCAGCGAGCACGGGGCCGTGGCCGGAGTACTGTTTCATTAATTTGAAATTTTTTGGCTTGTTTTCTTAGAATGTTGTGCAGAAATAGCGGAACATCTTCAACCCATTCATGGAACGACCGACGAGGAAGAAGGTCATCGGTGGAAGACTCTCTAGTCAACTACGTTTATGCCTTGAGGGAGGCCATTGATGAAATGACAGGAGTAGAGGAAGCTTTGGTTGATCGTATATATCATTTGACGGTGGGGTTAGAGGGGTGCCTTCGAGAAGTCAACCTTTTGCACCAAAGTTTGAATATTCTTGCTTCTCCTCCTATGGTGCCAATCATTGCACAAAGGGAGTGGAATGTTGTACCGGGGGTCATTATTCCGGCCGAATGGTATGTTGTCACACCCCAACCGATGGAGGAAACATCGGGGCATGGCACTGAGTGAAACAGATTATCCAGAAGTTTCCATAACAACTATATTTACCAAATATTTTAAAGCAACACGTCCCATACCATGTCATAAATGATAATACAATTATTACAGAAAAGATCCAGTCAAATGGTTCTGTTCTGACAACTCAGATTTTATTACAGACAGTTGTTTATTTATTGGTATCTAGGACTCCGTCCCTAGCCTCAATTTCATCACCAGCACACAAAGCATGTAAACATCCTAAGCACCTGTCACATACGTTAAAGTAAAAGTCAATACACATAGTGTAAAGGTGAGTATACAAGTTTGATAATAGCATATAGAGTTCGAAAGCGTTACACATAACCAGCACGTACACAGTGTAAAATGAGGCATGTTAGTTATCAACATGAACCTATCGATACCAATGACTGCGGGTTGACTGCCCAAGGCAGTTCACGATACATTCTCACCACTGTGAGCCATGTAGGTAATTGTCCTTAACAAACCCCGGGTGAACGGGTGCTGAGTCCAAACTAATAGTACTATCGTTGCTAAGGCAGGTAGACAACATTCCATGTGTAAACATAACAAACAAGCACTCATTAAGTCACGTATAACATGCGGTAACAGTTAGCGTTTAAAGTATTACGTAGTGTGTTCGATGTGATTTTGTATAAGTAGCGTATGTAACACCCAAAAGTGCGTAAAGCAAAAAGGGATCGAGTATACTCACAGCGGTTGATGGATTGAAGGGAGCGCTAGAGAGTAGGGTTAGCCTGAACAGATTGATAGTATAACGATAAGCGACACGTAAAACGGTGCAAAGTGCAAGTGGGTCGGACAGCAGTTCGATCGGATGGTACTCCGATCGGACAGCTGGTCGTGCGAGTGGTAGTCCGTTCGGACGGTCGTTCGGTCGGATGATTGTCCGAGTGGATTGTTTCTTCCTTTGGGAAGGATGTGTTTGTGTATGATGGCTTGACCTTTGAAGTTTTCGTTGTAGTATTTTGAAAACATAGAAGTATCTCTACCTTTCAGGTCGGTCGATCGGACGGCAACCCGCTTGGTTGGGTACTTTTAGTGAGAACAAGTTCACAACAGGTTGTCACTCGATCGGATGGTCGTTCGATCGGGTGGCATCCTTTGTGCATTGAACATGTTGAAAATTGTTTAAGTGTTGAAGTTTCGAAACATCACATATTCAGATGGTCGGTCGATCGAGTGGTAGCCCGCTCGGACGGCAATCTGTTCGGTGTTCCAAAACTCTTGAGAGTTGATTTGGAAATTAAGGTGGGACCAAGGTGCAAGTCGTTCGGATTGGCCAGTCGTTCGGATTGGCTGTTCGATCGGACGGTAATTCGATTGGACGGCACTCCGTCCTAGTCGACCTGTTCGTCTTACACTTGGTTGTTTTGATTGTTTGTCATTTTATCTAGATGTGTTGATATCGTGATAACCAACAGAACCCCATCCTAAGCTCTAGTGACCTGATTGAACAGGAACCACCCAATTTCAGTCAGTCCACTGGTTCAAGAAGTGAAGGGGTAAGGTCCCAAAAATCCCATAATAGAGCTTAGGACCATACCACAACCTCATCTTTAAAGTTCTCCTTACCCTGCGCGGCCGCGCACTGGTTTTACAAAAGGAAGACTTATAGAACAATCAACCATCAATACTTGCGCGCCAAAGGGAAATCATAAGTTCTTGCGCTTCTTCCCACAAAGCAAAGGGTAAAAAACCCACATTAGACATTTCCGCCCAATATCCAGACTTGGATATTGTTTACCCAGACTTGGGATTTATTTAGTGGTCTCCACACGATAAGGTGCCACACCAGATTACAGCAGTAATCTTCCAGAAGAAATACAATCGTGCACCACTAAGACAGTTATAACCGTCTGGACACGTGTCACTATCTCAGTCATCCCTGAATTCACAACGAAAGCATGTAAGTGGAGAGTAATCTCCACTTGATCACTTTACACGTGGCTAATCCCCAGCCTTTGATCTAAACCACGATATGTGTGCTATCAAGACGGATCAAGAAGCTTGATGGAAGGAAATGTAACCGCTTACGGGGTTAGCATCTTCCGTCAACTTTTCACTAACGAGTTTTCCCGCCTAAACGACTCCCGGCTATAAATATGAGAAACAACTCAGGTATGAATTCAAGTTACACACACATCTCAAATACATCTTCTTCTTCATTACCCATACTTATTCTCACACCGGAGTCGGGTCAAGGAGAGAACCCTCTTCTCCCCTTGGCGAGGCTAACGGTGCTCTTTTTTGCAGAATTATAGGAGAAGAAGGCCAGTTGTACCTGAATCAATCGAGAGGAAACTAACCTTTTTATGCGGATTCAAACCCCCTAGATATCTCGGTTCCGACCATTTATCTAGTGTTTCTTCATTGGCGCCAACCGATTCCTCTGTTTTTTCAGTTTTCATCTCGTTTCAATTCAGTTCTTTTCATCCTCTGTTTTAAGCATGGCAGAAAATTCATCATCTCATCGGCAAACCGGTCTTCGACCGAACGTCGGAAACAATGTTCAAGTAGAAGGAATCTCAGAAGATGCCTCGGATGACAACGAGGTTCAATCCAACCGAGCAAATGATCCTGTCACTCCAGGAATGTTACCAGCAAACCCTGCTCAATCAATTTTGCCACCAGGAGAAACTCCGATATCCTGGTACGTCAGGTCTCAAGGGGCACTAAACGCAGTATACACACAGCTGTGTGCTCAGACTGCTCCCTTAACTCAGTCACGGAGACCAGGATCTCGGGCAAACGCTTCCCAACGGGAGGATTCAACTTACGAGAATACAGAAGTTTATGCCAGATCCACATCACAGCGTGAATATACTCAGACAGGAAGTCACCAGAGAGAAAACCATGGTAGACCACACCCTCACCGGAGACAATCGGTTCATGATAGGTTGGGTTCCCAGCGAGACACCCACACCGATGAATCCGATCCAACATACCGTTTAAGTGCAAACACCAGTGTGTTCAATCGACTGCAGCCAAACTATAACAAGTGCAGGCCTCGTGCGGTTTATAACCCTGAGGCAGAACACAACTACGATTTGATTTACCGCCCTGCGGAAGCAGCGGAAAATTCAAAGTTCGTAATGGAAATAGCTTTGGCTCCTCTTGAGAAAGCTAAACTACCATCCAACGTGGGAAAGTTCAATGGGTTAACAGACCCCGATGACCACCTGAGGGTATTTTCCAGCGCAGGTCTGGTTGGGGGTTGGACCCTCCCGCTATGGTGTCATCTGTTCGTACAAACTCTGACCGGCCCAGCGCGAATTTGGTTCGATAACCTACCAACCGGACAGATCGAATCATGGAGGGATCTGCGCGAAAAGTTTTTGACACACTTCAGCCAGCAGCGGCGTTCCATTCGTGATACATCCGACGTCATGAACATTTGGCGCCGTGATGACGAAAATCTGGAAGATTTCATCACCAGATACAATAAAGAAGTATTGGAAATTGGCGGTGTTCACGAACAACTAATCTGTGCTCAGTTTAAGTACGCGGTTAGATGTGATGACATGGTTAAAGTCTTATCTGGAACAGAGGGCCTTCCAAAAAGTTGGGAGAAGATAATGGCGGCGGCCAAGGTTTACGCGCAAACTGAGAAAAACCTTACTACAAACAGGCCACCACCACCACACAATAGGCCCGCGGACTTAAGCTCAACCGGCGAAAGGAGGTTTAAGAAATCATGGCGTGAGTCTGGATCAGGAAGTCGTTCGTTTGAAGATGCTCGCACAACAATCAACAAACTCTCCGCGCAGAAAGAGAACAGACAGGAGAATAGGGAGAGGCAGTGGACTCCCCTAACAAAGACCCTGGCGAAGGTTCTGAGTACTGAAGACTATCAATTCAAACCTCCGATCCCAATGAAAAATAAACGTGGACAAGACCCGGCACAATACTGCGAATATCACAAAGACAACGGGCATACCACTAACAACTGCATCTCTCTACGCACAGAAATAGAGAAAGCCCTCAAGAGCGGCGAACTCACGCATTTACTCCAAAATGTGCGCAAAGAGATTAAACAGATAACCCGGGGTGAGGAGGGCCCAAGCAAACGGGCAAAAACTTAAAAGACGACTCTATAAGTTTCCCGCGGAAAGACATGATCCATCAAGCAAAGCGGAAATATTAGAGAGTAAGTTAAGTTTCACATAATTATTAACAAAACTATTAAAGTATTAACCATGCCAATAGGATGAAGTTGGGAGATGTGCAGGTTGTAAAACCCAAGGATTTCAAGAAAAAATTTAGTGACAGGCAAACAAAAGTTACCTTCACTGAAAAAATCCCAAAAAAGGGTAATATACCCAGCCGGAGCATCTGCTGCAGTTTGCCCCTCTTCAGGATACAGAGCACCCCAGCTCTCCGGAAATTTGAAATTCCTAACCAAACCATCAAAGGTCGCTCTAGGCCACTTTAACGGTGGAAGTTCAGTCGACATTTCTTCAGAAAGATCTTCTTGATGTTCTCCGGTTGACATAAGAAGAAGGAATGATAAATCTTTTTCTTAGAGGAAAGGAACGGGGAAAGTTTCAACAAAACAATGATTACACAAGAAGGGGGTTACTCAAACGTTATATATACTCACCGCAATAAATAGCATCGGTAACCGTCACACCCCTTTTTCGGATATCACAGTTCTCCAAACAGCAGAGAGAGTAAATATCAAACGTGCTTACACGCGCGCGTGCAAGACACGGACAGAAAAAAACAACTGACAGTGACAGGCTGTCACTCAGTTTACTGTACCAGTCTCGTTAAAAGTCAAAGATTTCAAAAATCTTCACAATCATCAAAATGAATCTTCGTCCAGAAGTTTTCTTATTTTTCGCGCCCAAAAGCATTTCCCTCTCATAAGTCCAGTGCTCCACTTACTTGCATAAATGCAACACTAGACAGTTATAACCGTCTGGACACGTGTCACTATCTCAGTCATCCCTGAATTCACAACGAAAGCATGTAAGTGGAGAGTAATCTCCACTTGATCACTTTACACGTGGCTAATCCCCAGCCTTTGATCTAAACCACGATCCGTGTGCTATCACGACGGATCAAGAAGCTTGACGGAAGGAAATGTAACCGCTTACGGGGTTAGCATCTTCCGTCAACTTTTCACTAATGGGTTTTCCCGCCTGAACGACTCCCGGCTATAAATATGAGAAACAACTCAGGTATGAATTCAAGTTACACACACTTCTC
Source organism: Helianthus tuberosus (assembly GCA_030545235.1). Lineage (NCBI taxonomy): Eukaryota > Viridiplantae > Streptophyta > Magnoliopsida > Asterales > Asteraceae > Helianthus > Helianthus tuberosus. Next base: position 78,626,988 of record CM060428.1, on the reverse strand, counting down.
AAATACATCTTCTTCTTCATTACCCATACTTATTCTCACACCGGAGTCGGGTCAAGGAGAGAACCCTCTTCTCCCCTTGGCGAGGCTAACGGTGCTCTTTTTTTGCAGAATTATAGGCGAAGAAGGTCAGTTGTACCTGAATCAATCGAGAGGAAACTAACCTTTTTATACGGATTCAAACCCCCTAGATATCTCGGTTCCGACCATTTATCTAGTGTTTCTTCAAGAAGGTTGTTCTTGGTTAACCCGGAATCGATAATCTCGTGGATAGAATACGGATCTTGAACCAACGCAACCACAAGAATGAGTAGTAAGTCGGCACAAGCTCCGATTCTATCAGTTTTGAGTGCACTGAGTGTAAAAGAGTTGAAAGAAAGTTGGAAAACCATCTTTCAATCCTTTTCATTATGAATATGTTTAGATCTACGAAAGATCTTTGTTTGTTTATGTGGAAATCAGTTAGATCTAAGTTGTTATTGGTGGATTGAGGCCAAAACATGAAGTTCTCCAAGAACACATGATGACGTCATCCTAGAACACCTTGAATCTTGATGATTTCACGGTTAAAAGTTAAGATTCAAAAGATAGAAAGGTGTAGAAGTGCGTGTAGATTAAAGAAGTACAAGATTTAGGACGAGATCTTACCGGAATTGCGAGAAATCGAAGGAAAAAGCGAGCAAGAGAACTGGTCGGACGTCAGTTGCCAAAAGTAGAAAGAATGAAAGTGACAAGGGGTATTTATAGGGTTACCCAAAGTGGAAAGGAATGGAGAGGGGCTGGTCGATCGGTTAGGCATCTCGATTGAACAGCTTGTCCGATCGAACGGTAGTCAAAGAAGTCAAAACAGGAATTGAGCAAGGAGAGACAGATCGCAATTAGCAATCTTTTCTTCCTTTGACTTTGACTTACGAAACACGGGGTGTTACAGCCTCCCCTAGTTGAGGGAATTTCATCCCGAAATTAGGCCGAAGCCGTAACAAACAACTGTGGGTACTTCGCCTTCATGTCGCTTTCGAGTTCCCAAGTGAACTCTGCGCCTCGTTTGCCTTCCCATCGGACTTTCACAATAGGAATGCGCGAGCGTCTGAGTTGCTTGGTTTGGCGATCCATGATTTCGACAGGCTTCTCCACGAAGTGTAGTGTTTCGTTTACTTGGAGGTCATCGAGAGGTACAATTAAATCATGCTCTGCCAGGAACTTTCGGAGGTTTGACACATGGAAAGTCGGGTGGACATTACTAAGTTCCTCCGGTAGTTCGAGTCTGTAGGCAACTTTTCCGATCCTTTCCAGAATCTTGAAAGGTCCAACATATCGAGGCGCTAGTTTCCCTTTCGTGCCGAATCTGACCACACCCTTCCAAGGTGATACCTTTAGGAGTACGTAGTCGCCAACGTCAAATTCAAGGGGCTTGCGTCGTCTATCGGCGTAACTTTTCTGTCGACTTCGAGCTTTCAACAAGTTGTCTCGAATTTGGAGAACTTTGTCAGTCGTTTCTTGCAATAGCTCGGGACCGGTTAGTTGCGAGTGACCGATCTCGTGCCACACAATAGGCGATCGACATCTTCTTCCGTATAATTCCTCGAATGGTGCCATCTGAATGCTGGAATGATAATTGTTGTTATACGAGAATTCGATAACGGCAGGTATGCATCCCAATTACCACCGAAATCTATGACACACGAACGGAGCATGTCTTCAAGAGTACGGATTGTTCTTTCAGTTTGACCGTCGGTTTGAGGGTGGAATACGGTACTTAGGTTAAGCGTAGTACCGAGAGCAGCTTTAAATGTTTCCCACAGTCGCGAGGTAAACCGAGCATCACGGTCAGATATGATGTCACGAGGCGTCCCATGTCGACAAATGATATCATTGGTGTAGATTCGGGCTAATCGTTCTACCTTGTAGTCTTCCCGTATTGGCAAAAAGTGAGCTGATTTGGTCAAACGGTCAACAACAACCCAGATGCTGTCGTGACCTGATGACGTGTGCGGAAGCTTGGTTATGAAATCCATAGCTATGCTCTCCCACTTCCATATAGGGATTGGCGGTTGTTCGAGTAAGCCAGAGGGTCTTTGGTGTTCAGCCTTGACCTTTGCACAAGTCAGGCACTTTCCAACGTAGAGGGCTATATCTCTTTTCATGACCGGCCACCAGTATTTGTAGCGAAGGTCCTGGTACATTTTGTCGGCACCGGGATGAATAGAATACCGGGATTTGTGGGCTTCGTCCATCAAAATCTTTCGCAAATCGGTCCGTTTAGGGATCCAAATCCGGTCTAGATAATGGAATATCCCATTCGGCTTATTCACAAGATGAGTTCCATCGTGGTAGATTCGTTCCTTATCCAAGGTGCGCTCGTTAAAACAAGCATGCTGGGCTTCGCGGATGAGGGTTTCAAGATCGTGCAGGGCTTGGGTTTTACGAATGCTAAGCAGATAGCTCCGTCTGCTGAGAGCATCGGCAACGACGTTTGCCTTGCCAGGGTGATAACGAATCTCACAGTCATAATCGTTGAGAAGTTCTACCCATCGGCGTTGACGCATATTAAGTTCCTTCTGGTCAAAGATATGTTGTAGGCTCCTATGATCGGTGAAGATCGTACACTTGGTACCATACAGGTAGTGTCGCCAAATCTTTAACGCAAAAACAACTGCGCCTAGCTCGAGATCATGGGTTGTATAGTTCTTTTCGTGGATTTTGAGCTGACGAGATGCGTAAGCTATAACCTTGTCCCGTTGCATAAGGACACAGCCAAGACCAAGGTTGGAAGCATCACAATAGACAATGAAGTCGTCGTTTCCGTCGGGCAATGTGAGAACAGGAGCATTGCAAAGCATGCGCTTGAGGGTTTGGAAAGCAAACTCTTGTTCAGTTCCCCAAACAAAAGGCTTGTCTTTATGCGTGAGAGCTGTAAGCGGCACATCGATCTTTGAGAATCCTTCAATAAATCGTCGATAATATCCTGCTAGTCCGAGAAAAGAACGGATTTCAGACGGGATCTTAGGTGTAATCCAACTCTTAACGGCTTCAATCTTCGTGGGATCGGTGTGAATACCTTGACTATTGACAATGTGACCCAAAAACTGAACCTCCTCCAGCCAAAATTCACACTTGGAGAATTTGGCATAGAGTCGATTCCCCTGGAGTAGCTCGAGAACCAAACGTAGATGTTGCGCGTGTTCGGCTTTCGATTTGGAATAAATCAAGACATCGTCGATGAACACGATTACGAAATGGTCGAGATAAGGTTTACACACGCGATTCATCTGATCCATGAAAACCGCGGGTGCGTTGGTTAAACCAAAAGGCATAACAACGAACTCGTAGTGGCTGTATCGAGTGCGAAAAGCGGTTTTGGGTATATCCTCCTCCTGAATGCGTAGCTGGTGATAGCCTGAACGTAGATCGATCTTCGATAAATACGTAGCAACTTGTAGCTGGTCAAACAAATCATCAATGCGAGGCAGGGGATAGCGGTTCTTGATAGTCAACTTATTCAGTTCCCGATAGTCGATGCACATCTGGAACGTCCCATCCTTCTTTTTGACGAAAAGGACTGGCGCGCCCCAAGGAGAGGTGCTCGGGCGAATGAAGCCTTTCTCAAGTAATTCCTGGAGTTGACTCGAGAGTTCACGCATTTCGAACGGTGCGAGTCCGTAAGGAGCTTTGGCAACAGGGTTGGCTCCAGGAATGAGGTCGATATGAAAGTCGATATCACGACTTGGCGGAAGTCCGGGAAGATCGTCAGGGAACACATTAGGAAACTCTCGAACCACTGGAACGTCTTTTACACCTGGCCCACCTTTCTTTTCCTTCTCCGCTACTACAATGTTAGCCAAGAAAGCTCCGTATTCCTTGCAGAGATACTTGCTAGCTTGGACACAAGACATGAGTTTGAGACCCTTCGAAGCAGTTTCGCCATAGACACACAATAAATCACCATTCGCGAGCGAGAATCGAATCATTTTATCGAAGCACACAACTTCAGCATGGTTTTCATGAAGAAAGTCCATGCCTACTATGACATCAAAACTTCCGAGTTGCATCGGAATAAGGTCGATTGGGAAGATGTGATTGTTGAGCTCAAGAGTACAATCACGAAGAACAGAATTTACGGTGACAGTTCTTCCGGTGGCGACTTCAACATCGAACGTCGAGGGGAGATAGGAGCGCTTACGACTAAGAAGCTTCTCGAATTCAAACGACACAAAGCAGTTATCGACTCCAGTATCAAACAAAAATGAAGCATAAATACCATTCACAAGGAACGTACCATTGGCCACGCTGTTGTCAGTCTGGGCTTGGCACACGTTGATGTTGAAAGTTCTGGCTCGTGCGGCTTGCTGTTGCTGCTGAGGCTGCTGCTGCTGAGGTTGCTGCTACTGGGGCTCTTGTTTCACAACCCTGTTCGGGCACATGTTTGCAAAGTGGTTGGGATCACCACATGCGAAGTAGACTCGGGCATTGACCGCGGGTGCCTGAGCTGCTTGTTGGCCTTGCGGGGCTGGGAGTAGAGCTTGATGAGCAAGGGCTTGACGGGGACCCGTGTGGCAGTTAGCAGTGAAGTGGCCGTACATGTTGCAGTGAGCGCAGAAATGACAGGCGAGACCCACCGGGTGATGGTAAGAACATGTTGGGCAAGCCAGGTGGGGGCCTGTGTATGCACGCTTTGCAGGCGGTGCATAGGTAATTGGTGCTGGTCGGTGGTGAGATTGCTGCTGAGCCGGTACGGCTTGAAGTGGAGCAGCATTGGTGGTGACAACACAGTTCTTGTTGCTGGAGTTGCTGTTGTTGTTCTTCTTCTTGCGGTGTGAGGACTTTGATGGTTGAGCGGCGCCGGTTTCAGCGGTTGGTGCGGTGGTGACTTGATGCAGGTTCTTTGAAGTTTTATCCTAAAAACCAGCTTTTACTCGCTTGTTGTTGATTTCGGCGGCAAGCCAGTAAGTTTATTCAATCGTTGTTGGCTTTGCGGCATGCACAAAATCCGCAACACAGTCGGGTAGAGCTCGGATCTACTTCTTGATTGCTTGATCGGGACAGATGATGCTGAGCTGCTTAAAGCGAGCAGTCAGGGCAGGGTTGTCACCTTCCTTCTGCTTGATGTGCCAGAAATCCGTCCTCCAGCTTCTGGCTCTCATGGGGAGGGCAGAACTCTTCGAGCATAACGTTCTTCAACTCGTCCCATGATAGACCGTAAGCTGCATCATTTCCGCGCTTGTTCCTTTCGGCCGTCCACCAGTCTAGAGCACGGGACTGGAAGACGCCGGTCGCGTTCTGTGTGCGGAGATTATCAGGACATCCGCTCTGTCGCAGAGTGACTTTGATCGAGTCAAACCATTGAAACAAAGCCGTAGGGCCTTCTTCTCCGGTGAACTATTTCGGTCCACATGCCTTGAACTGTTTGAAGCTGAAAGCAGCTTTGGGAGTCTCAGTTCGGGATTCCTCAGACGATTTGCTCATGTTTTCGTACAGTTCACTGACGACTTGGGGTACAACCTTTGCCATTTGTTTAGTAATCATGGCAGCAAGGCGTTTGTCTGCTTGCTTTCGGCGAGCATCAAGGGTAGCGCGAGATCCAGATGACGACATTGTCTGCAACAGACATCGCCACAGGACTCAACACAATATAATCGAATCTCACCTCACAATCCTAATACCACTAAAGCTCAGGAACACCCATAACCATGTAAGCACATAGGCACATAATCACAGATTCACATAAGCACAGAGACACATAAGCACATAGGCACGTAATCACAAGAGACATACAAAACACACAGAAGCTTCTGACTGCCTCAGAATACAGAAACCTATTATTCAAAGTTGACACTCGTGAACTTTTGTTGAGGGTATCGTAGCGTATAGTAGAGTATAAGCGATCATTGATTAACACATCGAGTAGTATAACATAAGCATATAACATAGCATAAGGTCGTCCATAATTTAGCGATTTGTCAGTGTTTTGAGATAGAAGTGCAGTGCGAGTCGTGCGTGTCGATCGAAGTGAAGGCAAAAATCGAATAAGTCTCCAAAATTAAAACACATAGACAGGTAAATACAAATATACAAACACATGAAATCGACGAATCATCAGAGTCAGTAGTTGCGGGCTCAGAATCGAAACACATAAAAATCGAGAAATAGATCGTTTGCGGCTGTTAGACATTGACTATCCAAAGTGATTTGACTATTCTCAAGGACTTGTTGTACACATTTTGACTTTCAGGACTGTGCTTTTGCCTCGATTCTTGGGCGTTTGGCACGCATCCCTTTAGTCATATCGTGACTTCAAGTCTTTGGAACAAGTCGTCAAGGTTAGGGTTTCACCCCTGGCTTAACAACTTCGTTCCTATTTTGATAAAATAAGGAGAATTATGCATCAAAGTATGGATTTCACTCCTATTTCAACGCAATTTCTCGTGTTTATAGATAAAAATTGTGGGTTGAACAAGCAATTTAATCGAGAGTTTGCGGTTTCACACCTAATCTCGACTTAATCGCTCATTCATATTTGAAAATTCGAGTGCAGTTATAGTGCAACATAGGCGAGAATAGCAAGAAATAGTAAGTACGCTAACACATAATCCCTACTGGATATGCACGAGTTGGTCTGTTGGTTCCTAACTATAGACTAGGTCTCTAAGACTTCGACCCGGACTAAGTTGAGTCTTGCCTAATTCCCTATAGTTATGGCTCTGATACCAATCTATCACACCCCAACCGATGGCGGAAACATCGGGGCATGGCACTGAGCGAAACAGATTGTCCATAAGTTTCCATAACAACTATATTTACCAAATATTTTAAAGCAACACGTCCCATACCATGTCATAAATGATAATACAATTATTACAGAAAAGATCCACTCAAATGGTTCTGTTCCGACAACTCAGATTTTATTACAGACAATTGTTTATTTATTGGTTTCTAGGACTCCGTCCCTAGCCTCAATTTCATCACCAGCACACAAAGCATGTAAACATCCTAAGCACCTGTCACATACGTTAAAGTAAAAGTCAATACACATAGTGTAAAGGTGAACATACAAGTTTGATAATAGCATATAGAGTTTGAAAGCGTTACGCATAACCAGCACGTACACAGTGTAAAATAAGGCATGTTAGTTATCGACATGAACCTATCGATACCAATGACTGCGGGTTGACTGCCCAAGGCAGTTCGTGATACATTCTCACCACTGTGAGCCATGTAGGTAATTGTCCTTAACAACCCCCGGGTGAACGGGTGCTGAGTCCAAACTAATAGTACTATCGTTGCTAAGGCAGGTAGACAACATTCCATGTGTAAACATAACAAACAAGCATTCATTAAGTCACGTACAACATGCGGTAACGGTTAGCGTTTAAAGTATTGCGTAGTGTGTTCGATGTGATTTTGTATAAGTAGCGTATGTAACACCCAAAAGTGCGTAAAGCAAAAAGGGATCGAGTATACTCACAGCGGTTGATGGATTGAAGGGAGCACTAGAGAGTAGGGTTAGCCTGAACAGATTGATAGTATAACGATAAGCGACACGTAAAACGGTGCAAAGTGCAAGTGGGTCGGACAGCAGTTCGATCGGATGGTAGTCCGATCGGACAGCTGGTCGTGCGAGTGGTAGTCCGTTCAGACGGTCCCCCGGTCGGATGACTGTCCGAGTGGATTGCTTCTTCCTTTGGGAAGGATGTGTTTGTGTATGATGGCTTGACTTTTGAAGTTTTCGTTGTAGTATTTTGAAAACATAGAAGTATCTCTACCTTTCAGGTCGGTCGATCGGACGGTCGTTCGATCGGACGGCAACCCGCTTGGTTGGGTACTTTTAGTGAGAACAAGTTCACAGCAGGTTGTCACTCGATCGGATGGTCGTTCGATCGGGTGGCATCCTTTGTGCATTGAACATGTTGAAAATTGTTTAAGTGTTGAAGTTTCAAAACATCACATATTCGGATGGTTGGTCAATCGAGTGGTAGCTCGCTAGGACGACAATCCGTTCGGTGTTCCAAAACTCTTGAGAGTTGATTTTGAAAATTAAGGTGGGACCAAGGTGCAAGTCATTCGGATTGGCCAGTCGTTCGGATTGGCTGTTCGATCGGACGGCACTCCGTCCTGGTCGACCTGTTCGTCTTACACTTAGTTGTTTTGAATGTTTGTCGTTTTATCGAGATGTGTTGATATCGTGCTAACCAACAGAACCCCATCCTAAGCTCTAATGACTCGATTGAACAGGAACCACCCAAGTTCAGTCAGTCCACTGGTTCAAGAAGGTTGTTCTTGGTTAACCCGGAATCGATAATCTCATGGATAGAATACGGATCTTGAACCAACGCAACCACAAGAATGAGTAGTAAGTCGGCACAAGCTCCGATTCTATCGGTTTTGAGTGCACTGAGTGTAAAAGAGTTGAAAGAAAGTTGGAAAACCATCTTTCAATCCTTTTCATTGTGAATATGTTTAGATCTACGAAAGATCTTTGTTTGTTTATGTGGAAATCGGTTAGATCTAAGTTGTTCTTGGTGTATTGAGGCCAAAACATGAAGTTCTCCAAGAACACATGATGACGTCATCCTAGAACACCTTGAATCTTAATGATTTCACGCTTAAAAGTTAAGATTCAAAAGATAGATAGGTGTAGGAGTGCGTGTAGATTAAAGAAGTACAAGATTTAGGACGAGATCTTACCGGAATTGCGAGAAATCGAAGGAAAAAGTGAGCAAGAGCACTGGTCGGACGTCAATTTCCAAAAGTAGAAAGAATGAAAGTGACAAGGGGTATTTATAAGGTTACCCAAAGTGGAAAGGAATGGAGAGGGGCTGGTCGATCGGTTAGGCTGCTCGATCGAACAGCTTGTCCGATCGGACGGCAGTCCGATCGAACGGCTGGTCGCCTGGTCGATCAGTCACCTTGTTTGAGTGTTCGATGCGACGAGTTTCGTTGTTTGGATTTCGATTGCGAGCATTGGGATGCGATAGAGTTTCCTAGTCAAATTACTTTTAATCCCAACTACTATATCACATACAAGCATCCTTATTTCGTATTCGTTTAGCGTTTGCGATTCAAGTGCGATTGAGTTCGATTGCGTTTCGATTGATTCCCACACATAACATAAATAAGCATGCACAAGTAACACATAAGGCACACACACACGTATAACAATAACCAAAATGCGAAATTCGAGCTGCGAGTGCGATTGCGATAGCGATAAAGCGATTAAACAAGCGATAAATAGCGATCACCATGCGATTATTAATAGATACTCCACATAATACAACTAAATCGAAAACAAAATAGACTAACTACGAGTCAAAGAAGTCAAAACAGGAATTGAGCAAGGAGAGACATATCGCAATTAGCAATCTTTTCTTCCTTTGACTTCAATCTTGACTTTGACTTTGACTTACGAAACACGGGGTGTTACATATGTCATACCCCCGGAACCCCCTCGAGACATTTTACACGGGGTCCCGGTTGCCGTCGCACCTCCTCCACAAGACATTGGGGAGAATGAGCCCGCCTTCTTCCTCCCTAGGGAGATAGAGGAATGGCTCAACGACATCTAAAAAGACATCCCTCAGTTTCGAGTTCTACAACGCCCTTAAGTAACGGAAAGCTATTTCCGGGGTTTTGACATTCCTACAAAAAGGGTAGAACTTCTTAGAATGATTTCCTACGTTACGTGACCTATCTATCCTAGGAACTTGTAGTTTTTCATTTCTATCTTTATTTTTATTTTCAAGGATCTTTTGTAATGGTTAATCTTTAATGAATGATGGTTTTTAATGGTGTTTGGATGATGTTGTAATGGTTCAATGCACTCAAAATGGTGGAGGTTACAAAGGGAAACTTGAAACCACGCCCCATGTACGAAAACAGAGCCTCCTGACAATTTTTCTTCATTACAGCAAGTTCAGCACGGGGCCGTGCTCACCCCAACACGCCCCCGTGCCCAAGGATCGGCAGGAAATGCCAAGTTCAGGTAACTGGACACGGGGCCGTGCTCACTTAACACGCCCCCGTGCCTAGCCTTCTGTTATATGATATTGGCAATCTGAACATGGGGTCGTGCCCGGACCAACACGGGCCCGTGTCCAGACGCCAGTAACATAAAATTTTGTTTTTAAACACCTTTTTACACCTTCAATCAACCTAAAAACTTATTTTTGGGACACATTTAGGACAATGTGTAATTTAAGTGTGGGGGGGGGGGGATGCTAAAACCTTGAATTTTGCAAGTCCTAATAACAAGCCTTACACAAAACTCTATTGGAACCGCTAATCACCCCAATTTTTTTTTTAAACTTTTCATTTTTTTTTACTTGTCTTGGTTTAATTTGGGAATAACAAGTTCTAAAAAGGTTATATTTTTACAAATTTACAACCGATAGTGTCGTGATAAAAAGAACCAACATAAGAAAATTATGAAACGACATGACAAATCTAGTTAAAATTTGATTATATATACTTGATCACACTATAAACCCATTCTCACAAAAAGTGAGTTTTGAGCCTTTATTGAGCATACAAGCATACATCTTTAAACTAAATGCTCATTTTTCGTTTCTTGTGTGAATAGCCGCTTGGTTTCTTACGACTCTAGAACTTGCCACGACAATACATTCCCGGTCCTTAACAACTTAAACCCAAGTAAGTAAATGATGGAGACATTAGGACTAACCCTTTTTCTTTTCAACACCATTATTTTTCATTTTCTTTTTCACCTACCCAAAATCCTCCTAGTTAACCCTTTTGAGCCTAAACCTTTTCATTTCTAAACCCACAAAACAAACACCCTTTACCCACCAAAACCCTTTTTCATTTTAACCCTTTATTTTAGTGAAAAGCCCGGTTGTCTCGTGACGTTTCCTTATAAAAAAAAAGAAGTCTATCAATAAACAAACAAGATCCTCAAAGAAACTTTGTTTGAAAGTGTTTAGTTTGAATAAAAGTCACAAAAACAAAAAGTTTACGACAACCGACATTTTTTACACTTTTAGCCGGATTTTATAGACGATTTATCAAAGACTTTTCTAAAATATCAAGACCTTTAACAAAATTACTTGAAAAAGATGCTCCTTTTATCTTTGACAAGGGTTGCAACCAAGCATTTCTAACGCTAAAAGAAATGCTAGTCAATGCACCTATCATGATAGCGCCTAATTGAAAATTACCTTTTGAAATCATGTGTGATGCAAGTGACTTTGCAGTTAGAGCCGTCTTGGGACAAAGAAAAGAAAAGCATTTTCACCCAATATATTACGCTAGTAAAACACTTAACGATGCACAAGAAAATTACACAACAACTGAAAAAGAATTACTAGATGTAGTATTTGCTTTTGATAAATTTCGTTCTTATCTTGTTCTTTCTAAAACGATAGTTTATACAGACCATGCAGCCATTTGTTATCTCTTTAAGAAACAGGATGCTAAACCGCGTTTGATCAGATGGATTCTACTCCTCCAAGAATTCGACATTGAAATAAAAGACAAAAGAGGAGCAGAAAACACCATTGCAGATCATCTTTCCCGCTTAGAAGATCCAGCTTTGGAGGCAACTAGGGACGAGCTAATCAATGAAAAATTCCGAACGAAGTCCCTAGAAATGGTGGAATACCGAGAAGAGCCATGGTACGCCGACTATGCTAACTACTTAGCTAGCGGAATAGTCACAAAAGGATGGTCACATCATCAAAGAAAAAAATTCTTTGCCGATGTAAAGCATTATTTTTGGGAAGATCCTTATCTTTTCAAAATGTGTGCCGACCAACTTATCCGACGATGCGTACATGGTAGTGAAGCAAGAAGAATTCTCCGCCATTGTCATGAAGGTCCATACGGAGGACATCATGGTGCCGCTAGTAGCACGCGAAAGGTATTTGATTCAGGATTTTATTGGCCAACCATTTACAAAGATGCCAAAAGTCTTGTCAAGACTTGTGATGCATGCCAACGATCAGGTAATATTTCTTCCAAAAACAAAATGCCACAAAATGGAATTCTTGTTTGTGAAATTTTTGATTTGTGTGGACTTGACTTTATGGGACCTTTCCCACCATCGAAAGGAAACAAATATATACTTGTGGCAGTGGATTACTTATCAAAATGGACCGAGGCCGAAGCCCTTCCAACAAATGATGGAAGAGTTGTGGTAAGATTCCTGAAACGATTATTTTCTCGTTTTGGAACTCCAAAAGCGTTAATAAGTGATAGGGGTACCCATTTTTGTAATCATCAACTCGAAATTTTTTTAACAAGGTATGGGATCTATCACCGGATCTCAACAACATATCACCCTCAAACAAACGGACAAGCCGAAGTGAAAACAACAATAGGTACACCCCATACAAGCTTGTCTATGGAAAAAGTTGTCATTTGCCAATAGAAATAGCACATAAAGCCTATTGGGCAATTAAAAACGTAAACTTAGACATACAAATTGCCGGTAAAAATTGATGTTGTCAATTAAATGAATTAGACGAATTAAGGAATCACGCATACTCTAACTCCGAAATTTATAAGGAAAGAATGAAAAATTTGCGTGATAAACATATTAAACCTAATGAATTTCGGGTAGGAGACCATGTTCTATTGTTTAATTCACGCCTTAGATTATTTCTCGGTAAATTAAAGTCTAGGCGGTCGGGACCTTTTTCTATCACCCATGTTTTTCCACACGGTGCAATTGAAATTAAATCTCGAAATGGTATTCCTTTCAAAGTCAATGGCCAACGGCTAAAGCTTTATCAAGGATTCATTGAGGATGAAGAGGAAGAAATCTCGCTACAAGCGGTTGACGAATAAACGAAGGTTTGTGCATCAACATCATATCTTGTAAGTAACGAACGATGGGAAAGCTTCTAAATCGGTAAGATTTCTAAAACCAAGTTTTGGGAAACAGGTCATTCACATGTGCACTATAAAAAAAAATTCAGTTATCACCCGCCCACGGGGTTGTGCCCAGCTGGACACGGGGCCGTGGCCGGCTATTGTCAGGATAAAACCCCTTTTCTTCTTTCATTTTTCACTTCAACACGACCCGTTTCCCCGAAAACTCTCTGGTTCCACCGGAAATTTCTGCAGATTTTCACATTCTTCCACCGTTCAACAACGTCAAGGTATGATTCTATCATCATAGTTAGTTAGATTAATCATTTGCATGTAGTTTAACATCAATAATTTGGGGGAAAATCTAGGGTTCTTCAACTTGAACCGAATCAAACCTCAAATTTTTGCTTAGATCTGTTAGTTGTAGTTTAGTTATGTGTTATAGGAAGTAAATCAACTTGAATTGTTTGAAGATTTGCCCGATTTCTAACAAAAACCTCAAACCCTTGTTTTTGAACCGAAAAAGATAAAATTGAAGGGGTAAACGGTTTGTTTACGGAAAAAGGCACTTGGGGTTTCATTTTCGGGGAAAACCGCCCCTACTCAACCAAAAATTTTCAAGTTTTCTGAACCGGGATGAAAAATGGGATTTGTGGGAAACAGACGCCTGAGCACGGGACCGTGCTCAGCGACCACAGGGGCGTGGCCAGCAATACTCAGCCAAACACGGGGCGTGGCCAGTGGCCACGGGGTCGTGTTCAGCTTGCTGTTTTCTACGAAAATTTACTGTTTCATGCTAATTGTTTTGTGTTTTCTTTCAGATGGCCAAGAAATTCACAAGCTTCAACCAGAATGAGTGAAACTATCAAGCACGGTTTGAAGTTCTTCAAAATAGGCCAGAGGAAAACCCAAGACAAGTTTGCTTAGACACCCTGGAAGTAGTGGGGCAGATTGACCGGTTCAACAACCTTGTCAAGGATCCACTTCGAGCGGCCCTCTACACTAGACTCCATTCGGTCCATGAATACAATATGCAGTTCTATAGCATGTTTGCATTCAAAGCTAAAGGAGAGCCGTTTGATGAAGAGGGGGTTGAGTTTCGCTGTGCTGGAAATGTACTCTCAATTTCCATTGCACAATTTGGGTTAATTATTGGGTTGTTTGCTGAAGAAGATGTCGAAGACGAGGAAAACACAGGTGGTCTCTGTGAACTCCCATAAAACTTACGTCAAACGGCATGGGCCCAAATCGGAGAAGGAGCATATGATCCAAGCCAGACCAAGAGCTCACAGTTATGGGACCCTCTTTACCGCTACATTCACAGGGTCCTTAGCAACTCCCTCAACCAAAGGCGTGACAGTACTGGTGTTGTCAACTTAAGGGATCTGACGGTCTTATACTGCATCCACAACCGTGTGCCTCTCGATGTTCCACACCTGCTCCTCCGAAACATGCACCTGAACTAGCTAGCCACAACCCCGACCCCTATCTTCTTTGGGGGATGGATCTACCGCCTTTACAAGAATTTCGTGCAAAGGATGCCGAGATCCTTCCGTAAAGGCCCATGGTCGGGCAAAGTGGATCTTGTCATATGCCGCTCAATGGGAATTATCAACAAAGCGGGTGATGGGACGGTTCGATTTCAAAAAATTATGGGACATGTTTGGAACCCACAGGAGGCTCTCGTTCTTCACGCCCCACAAATTCGTCCTCCTCCACAATATGGCCACGGGGGCGCATCATCCTCTCAAGGAGGTGGTTTTCCTAATTTCCAAAGTTTACATGATCTTTTGCAGGAAAACCTCTTATGCACCCGCAACACCTACAACATGGCCAGCAACACCTATACCCGGGTCAGAGCTATAGAGAGAAATCTCTCCGAGATGCAAGACGACATCAGCCACGTCCGGAAGCATATGGTGCACCGAGGAGGAGATGATGAAGACGAGGAGATGGATTGAGGCGAGGAGTCGGAGATGGTGTGACACGGTGGAAGCTTTAACATGTTAACTCCTTACTCTCAAAAACAATTATCTGGCCTGCGTGCCAAAGTTGAACAATTTACTTTCCGTTAACACTTTTACTTTTCTACATTTTTTTTAGTTTATGATGTGGATGATGACTTTTGGTATGTTAGGGTGTTTGCTATTTGTGTGGTGTGGTATTTTTAAGCAAAACAGGTACCTAGGAAGCTTGGAGGTACTAAATACTAGTGCTACACAAGCCCGGAAACTCAAACCCAAAGCCAAAAACCTGTTTGATCTGATTGCAGACTGTCGCCACGGGGCCGTGCCCAGCGAGCACGCCCCGTGTCCACCACCCTGTACCTGTTGATTTGTCTGAAATATGCCTGCCATGGGGCCGTGTCCACCCAGCACGTGGCCATGGCCAGATGCCTAGTAACACCAAAACTTTGTTTTTAACACCTTTTTACACATGCAATCAACCTAAAAACTTATTTTTTGGGACACATTGAGGACAATGTGTAATTTATGTGTGGGTGGGGGATGCTAAAACCTTTGTAACACCCCGAAAACGGGCTGGTAATCAAACCACGTTAATATGTATGAACGGGTAAAATACCGTTAGTGGTAAAAATTAACCCGGTGAATATTAGGATTAAGTAAATAAAGCTAATATTAAATAAAATGTGAACGAATGCTTTTGAGGAAATAAAGTTTATAAGAGGCCTGGGTTAATGGGACTTAAAATAAACTTAGTTGTAATTTCCCCGAATCCACTAAAGTTAATTAGGGATGTTTAACCTAACTAATTAAAGGAAATGATATTGAAACAACAAGTTATAGCCTTTTATGATTAAAGTTACAAACTAGAGGGGCTAAAATGGGAAGGTTAGAAACTTATTTTTATTAAAAAATCAAAACACTACACACACACTAGGTGTGTGTGCGTGTAAACGACTAGGAGCAGGAGCAAGAGCTCCAAACCCTAGCTCACCCCAAATTCACCAAATTGAAGGTTTATCTAGCCCAAATCAAACGCATGAGTACAAATTCGTGATCACCTAGTCATGGGGATCGTAAGGTATGTCAAATATTGTAATTTGGTGATACTTTGAAATTATGATGAACAATCATAATCGAAATTCTGGAATGAATGATGAATCTATGAGCGTTGTTGTGATGAAATTCATGTTTAGAAACAAACCCTAATTGAAAACTTTATGAATTAGTGTTAAAAACTAGGGATTTGATGATTACCCATATGTGTGCTAAGTGGGTCTTATGATAAAAAGATGAACACTTGAATTAGGGTGTTAAATGGATGAACATTGATGTTGTGATGCTAGTTCTAGGTGTAGTTCATGTACACTAGACATAGAGGCATGATTTTGATATTAAAACTTGGTTAAAACGATGACCATAATTAGATAAAATATGCGTATAAAATCTCGCCTACAAGATGTTTGTTAAAATGCCCGAATGAATATTGATAAGAAGAAATTATGAAAGAAATGCGTAATTGGCTAATTTGACTAATTACATGAAATATGAGTTAAAACGGGTTCTAATCATAACGTTGATTTAACTTAATTGTGTCTATTGTGTGATTAAAGGTAGTTAACTTCTAAAAGTTAAACTAACCAATGATGAAGTCGAGAAGTAGTTTCGGCATGAAATTTATAAAATGAAATAGTCATAAGAAATGATGACTAATCTAATCGTCTTATGGATTATGATAATAGTTTGACGTTAGACAAGCTAGGTGGAAGCTTGTGGAGGAAGCGGGTCAAACAGATCAAGTATGAAAAGAAAAGCGTGGCTGGGATGCGAGGTAAGTGAAACTTACACTTCTTTGTAGAATACGAATATATTCTATAAGTTATAAATACGATAGAGATAATATTCGAAATATGGTTTCCAACGCATAATGATACGGGTCGGAACAAATATAAACGATAAAAACCATGGTTTATGGTAAAAAGAGGCGAAACGGTAATTTAGTCATGTAATGACTAAGAAATTATGTGCTTTCGATAAGATTACTTTTCAGTGTAACTAATAATGAGAAAAAGGATAAAAATGGAAATTTAGTCAAGTGTCGACTAATGTAAATTGAACTTAAAAGGATAACCATGGCGTAAGCCGAAATGGGTTGAGCGTGTAAGAAAATAATTTATGAGAAAAAGGGATCTTGTGGTAAAATCCGAAATGGGTCGGATGTGTGAATGGGAAATTAAAAACCATGTTTTTAATCTAAGTAAATGTTTGGTCATATAGTCCAAACAGGTCAAATGGTGGTGATAACACCATTTGACAATATCGACTAATGATTGTTGCCAAGTCATATGTTAACAGGAGCGAATAGCAATTTGGATAATTGCGATGCCATAGAATACCGGTTAATTAAAGCAAGGTATAAAACAGGTCTATATGTTGACTCGAGCTAGGTACGCATATTTAAGCTTTTAGTTATACATACGATTGTTGGTCAAATATTCCGCGAAAGTCCTTCGTCTTAAAATGAAGGACTAGAGTTGACCAAAACGCCCTTGATGGGTAAAATGGGCAACCGCCCCTTGGGGTCGTTTAGGAACTTGCATTATGGTTGTGGAATCATTAGATATGAATAAAAGTTATAGACATACACATTCGTGGGTCAAATGTATAAAAATGGTCATTTGCGTGAAATGACCAACCGAAGGGTAAATTTGGGTTAATAGGTTAGATATGCTAAATCCACCATAAATTAGTTGTGGTGGAATATAAGCAAACAGTATAAATATAGAATTACGGTGTATGAAAAGAAAAGAGCTAGTTTTAGACTAAAATTTGCTTAAATCGACTAAACGGGTCAAAACGGATTATGTGTATAGTTTGCGTACTAGTTGTATAATTCATAAAAAAATTACGAAACCGAGCTCAGGATTTTGAGTTAAATACTTTGATGTATATATTTTGGTTGTTTAAGAAACAAGTTGGTGGTTTTAAATACAAACGGGTCAAAAGCTTTGCTAAAGGTTTAATAGTTAAAATAAGGCCGAGGGCTTAAAATCTAGAAAATTTGTAATCCGGATGTCGGATTTTAACTCCATGTGATGGAGAATTAAATTACGGACGCATAGGAAAAAGAATCGTGTAAAACATATTTGTAAATTGAAAGTTATGCACGTTTTTGTGCATAACAATTTGAAATAGTATAGCTGGGAATGTGCAGCACCAGCTAAGGAACATTCTGTCGAAATGCGGAGCGTGGCGTCGCGCGACGCCCAAAGGGAAATACCGTCGCGTGAGGCGACGGGGTAAAAACCTGCAATTTTTATTTATTTTGTTTGTTTGACCCATTTACCTTGTTGTGCTTGTTATTTAACTATCAAAACTAACTTTTAAGTTGGTTTTGATCATAGGTGAATGTCGAGAGTCCCGGATGAAGATCAAGTGACGAGCAAGAACCGAACACACGTTAAATGAAGCTTCCGCATCAAATCTTGATTTGTTTTGTTATAAGTGAATTATGTAAACACTTTTAACTATGTTTTGGGTAAAAACCTGCAATTTTAGTTTATTTTGTTTGTTTGGCCCATTTACCTTGTTGTGCTTGTTATTTAACAATCAAAACTAACTTTTAAGTTGGTTTTGATCATAGGTGAATGTCGAGAGTCCTGAATGAAGATGAAGCGACGAGCAAGAACCGAACACACGTTAAATGAAGCTTCCGCGTCAAATCTTGATTTGTTTTGTTATAAGTGAATTATGTAAACACTTTTAACTATGTTTTGGATGTTGTAAACATGTTTAAACACTCGTAATGTAAAAGATTTTAATAAGTGGCATTTTCTTATAAAATGCTTACTTTAATTATATATATTAATAATAAATTAGTATGGGTATTACAACCTTGAATTTTGCAAGTCCTAATAACAAGCCTTACACAAAACTTTATTGGAACCGCTAATCACCCCAAATTTTTTTGAAAACATTTCATTTTTTTACTTGTCTTGGTTTAATTTGGGAATAACAAGTTCTAAAAGGTTATATTTTTACAAATATACAACCGATAGCGTCATGATAAAAAGAACCAACATAAGAAAATTATGAAACGGCATAACAAATCTAGTTAAAATTTGATTATATATACTTGATCACATTATAAACTCATTCCCCCAATAAGTGAGTTTTAAGCCTTTATTGAGCATACAAGCATACATCTTTAAATTAAATGCTCATTTTTCGTTTCTTGTATGAATAGCCACTTGGTTCTTACGACTCTAGAACTTGCCACGACGATACATTCCCGGTCCTTACCAACTCAAACTCAAGTAAGTAAATGATGGAGGCATTAGGACTAACCCTTTTTCTTTTCAACACCATTATTTTTCATTTTTTTATCACCTACCCAAAATCCCCCTAGTTAACCCCTTTGAGCCTAAACCTTTTCATTTCCATACCCACAAAACAAACACCCTTTACCCACCAAAACCTTTTTCTTTTCAACCCTTTATTTTAGTAAAAAGCTCGGTTTTCTTGTGATGTTTCCTAAAAAAATGAAGTCTAAAAATAAACAAACAAAGTCCTCAAAGAAACTTTGTTTGAAAAAGCTTAGTTTGAATAAAAGTCACAAAAAAAAAGTTACACGACGACCGACGATTTTTACGCTTTTAGCCCTTTTTACTAACCAATAAACCAAAAGCACCTACCTTTTAGCCCAAGCCAAACCCTTCCCCAAGTCCTCTTGATATTTACAAAGATTTATAGTTAAAAAGGGGGGATGATTGATTGCTTGGCAAGCATATTGTAGAAGTAAGTTCCATGCCGGTCTTGAGTGTTTCACAAAAATACATCTTCGGCAGAGTGTTGAGTGATCTCCCGTGAGTTATGTGAACTTGTATACAAATGGAATTTTAAAAAGGCATGTTATGCCCAAATAAGTAATTTGGCTTATGAAACATTCTAAATAAATCATAACGAATAGGATTGTAAATAATAAAAAATAAAACCCAATAAAGATCTTGGATTCCCGACACTCAAGACAAGCCCAAAACTTCTCTTCTACCCATTCTATTTGGGTGTGTAAGCCACAAAATAAAGAGTTTCGCTTGAGGACAAGCAAAGATTCAAGTGTAGGGGTATTTGATATTTTCAAAGTGCAACATATAAATTACATCAAACGAGGCATAAAACTAACCCTTTTTTAGTACTAATGTTGGAAAAGTGTGCTTTTGTCTTCCTTTTTATTTTCAGGACCAAATGAGCTTAAATGAACAAAAGAAACAAATATGCAGCAGAAACCAACATAAATACAAAGAAAAGGAAGAAACGTGGCATGCCTGACCCCTCAATAGCATCTTCCCAAGCAAAAACAAGAAATAGAAGGCTGACCATGGCCCCGTGCCCACTAAGCACGGGGGCGTGGCCAGATGTCTGCAGAAAAGACAAAGCTGTAGAAGCTTCTATTGCTCACCATGGGGGCGTGCCCACTGAGCACCGGGCGCGGTCGATGCTAAGATTCGCAGAATCTAGCTTATCTTGGTAGTACAAATACGCTTCTGCACACAGGGTCGTGCCCAGCGAACGCGGGGCCGTGTGGAGCCTAATGCAGACAAAAGCAATTAATGAAGGAAGAGAAAGTGGATGGCGGACACGGGGCCGTGGCCGGGCTTCTGTTCAGGCTATATATAGAGGTGCTTGGTTCACTTCAAAAGCATCCCTTGGCAAACCACCTCTCTCACACTTCACCACCACTCCACCACCACTACAACACCAACATCCACCACCACCACCATCATCCATCATCCACCTTAGAGTGTGTGTAGTAGTCTCGGGATCCAAGATTGATCGTAAGCGTTCTTGTCAATCAAAGGCCATGTTTGGCTAAGTCTCTTACATCACTTTGTGAAGACAAATATTTAATGTAATACTTTTGATTTTTAATCTTTTCGCACTTGTTATTTGGTTTTGTATTAATGACTTTAATAACTAGTTTCTTATGTTGAAGATGAAACTTCTTTATCATTTGTCCGTGGTGTCTTGGCATTACTTTACTGTCTATATAAAGTAAAATATTTTCACCATTCATATCTCTACGGTCTATATAGAGATATGTTGGCTACCTGGTCGGGGGTTAAGGGAATGGTTTAGTAAGGTTCTTGCCTTGTTCAGTGTATAGATCCTGCAATGACCTGGGTCAAGCTTACTAGGACCTCCTTCAATACCCACTGGTATTGGATGGCGGGGGTGCGAATGGCTTGATCCCCTCATATGTAAACTACTATTAATACATTAAACCGGCTACTTAGGATTGTATCCCTGCTGACTCAAACCACTTAGCCGAGGGTAACGTCGTCTTCAAAAGAGGGGCCTACCACTTTACGCATTAATAACTTAATTAATTATCTTCAATATTCCGACCCTTTGGGATTGTATCCTTGCTGACTCAAACCACTGGGTTGAGGGTAACGTCACCTTCAAAAGAGGGGCCTACTATTATAACTAAGATAATCTCTTAAAAAGTGCAAAAGTGCGGAAACCATCAAAGGTTACATTAAAGGCGAGTCGGATCCAAGTGATTCATCTTGTCTATTTGTTTTATTTTTATTTTCAGCATTTTTAGTTTTTACATTCATGTTTAAAACCTTTTCTAAAAATTTTGATTTGATTAGACGTTTAGGATAAACCGCTACTAAAAGGTCTTGTGTCCTTGACGACCTCGGTATCCTACCAACGCTATACTGCGCTCACGATGGGTGCACTTGCCCATGTGTGTGTTTAGTGTTAGTAGAATATCGTGTTTTATAAATTTAAAACTTGACTAATGTGTTAAAAAGGGCTTAAATATTAATAAAAACATATCACACCCAACACACGCCACTTGCTTGTAGAATCTCAAATCGAGCTTGATAGTTTCACTCATTTTGGTTGAAGCATGTGAATTTCTTGGTCATCTAAAAGAAAACACAAAACAATTAGCACAAAATAGTAAATTTTCGAAGAAAACTGAAAACAACAAGCTGAGCACGACCCCGTGGCCACTGGCCACGCCCCGTGTTCAGCTGAGATTAGCTGGCCAGGCCCCTGTGGTCGCTGAGCACGACCCCGTGCTCTGGTGTCTGTTTCCCCGAAAATGAAACCCCAAGTTCCGTTTTTTCGAAAACAAACCGTTTACCCCTTTAATTTCATCTTTTTCGGTTCAAAAACAAGGGTTTGAGGTTTTTGTTAGAAATCGGGCAAATCTTCAAACAATTCAAGTTGATTTACTCCTATAACATGCAACTAAACTACTACTAACAGATCTAAGAAAAAAATTTGAGGTTTGATTCGGTTCAAGTTGAAGAACCCTAGATTTTCCCCAAATTTTTGATGTTAAATTATATGCAAATGATTAATCTAACTAACTATGATGATAGAATCATACCTTTACTTTGTTGAACGGTGGAAGAACGTGAAAATCTACATAGATTCGCGGTGGAACCAGAGAGTTTTCGGGGTAACGGGTCGTGTTGAAGTGAAGAATGAAAGGTAAAGGGGGTTTTATCCCCGACAGTAGCCGGCCACGGCCCCGTGTCCAGCTGGGCACGGCCCCGTGGGCGGGTAAGAACTGATTATATATTTATTTATTTATTTATTTTTTTATAAGTGCACGTGTGAGTGACCTGTTTCCCAAAACTTGGTTTTTAGAAATGTTACCGATTTAGAAGCTCTCCCGACGTTCGTTACTCACAAGATATGATGTTGGTGCATAAACCTTCGTTTATTCGTCAACCGCTTGTAGCGAGATTTCCTCTTCTTCATCCTTAATGAATCTTTGATAAAGCTTTAGCCGTTGGCCATTGACTTTGAAAAATATGGGTGATCGAAAAAGGTCCCGACCACCTAAACTTTAATTTACCGGGAAATAATCGAAGGCGTGAATTAAAAAATAGAACTTGATCTCCTACCTGAAATTCATTAGGTTTAATTTGTTTATCATGCAAATTTTTCATTCTTTCCTTATAAATTTCGGAGTTAGAGTATGTGTGATTCCTTAATTCGTCTAATTCATTTAATTGACAAAATCGATTTTTACCGGCAATTTGTATGTCTAAGTTTACGTTTTTAATTGCCCAATAGGCTTTGTGCGCTATTTCTATTGGCAAATGACAACTCTTTCCATAGACAAGCTTATATGGGGTGGTACCTATTGTTGTTTTATATGCAGTTCGAAAAGCCCATAAAGCGTCGTCTAATTTATCGGCCCATTCCTTTTTTTAACCCTACGGTTTCTCAAGTATTCTTTTTAAACCTCGATTAGTCACTTCGGCTTGTCCGTTTGTTTGAGGGTGATATGCTGTTGAGATCCGGTGATAGACCCCATATCTTGTTAAAAAAAAAATCGAGTTGATGGTTACAAAAATGTGTGCCCCTATCACTTATTAACGCTTTTGGAGTTCCAAAACGAAAAAATAATCGTTTCAGGAATCTTACCACAATTCTTCCATCATTTGTTGGAAGGGCTTCGGCTTCGGCCCATTTTAACAAGTAATCCACTACCACAAGTATATATTTGTTTCATTTCGATGGTGGGAAAGGTCCCATAAATTCGAGTCCCCACACATCAAAAATTTCACAAACAAGAATACCATTTTGTGGCATTTCATTTTTGGAAGAAATATTACCTGATCGTTGGCATGCATCACAAGTCTTTATAAGACTTTTGGCGTCCTTGTAAATGGTTGGCCAATAAAATCCCGAATCAAATACCTTTCGTGCGGTACTAGCGGCACCATGATGTCCTCCGTATGGACCTTCAGGATAATGGCGGAGAATTCTTCTTGCTTCACCACCATGTACGCATCGTCGGATAAGTTGGTCGGCATACATTTTGAAAAGATATGGGTATTCCCAAAAGTAATGTTTGACATCGGCAAATAATTTTTTTCTTTGATGATGCGATCATCCTTTTGCGACTATTCCACTAGCTAAGTAGTTAACATAGTCGGCGTACCATGGCTCTTCTCGGTATTCCACCATTTCTAGGGACTCCGTTGGGAATTTTTCATTGATTAGCTCGTCCCTAGTTGCCTCCAAAGCTGGATCTTCCAAGCGGGAAAGATGATCTGCAGCGGTGTTTTCTGCTCCTCTTTTGTCTTTTATTTCAATGTCGAATTCTTGGAGGAGTAGAATCCATCTGATCAAACGCGGTTTAGCATCCTGTTTCTTAAAGAGATAACGAATGGCTGCATGGTCTGTATAAACTATCGTTTTAGAAAGAGCAGGATAAGAACGAAATTTATCAAAAGCAAATACTACAGCTAGTAATTCTTTTTCAGTTGCTATGTAATTCTCTTATGCATCGTTAAGTGTTTTACTAGCGTAATAAATTGGGTGAAAATGCTTATCTTTTCTTTGTCCCAAGACGGCTCCAACTGCGAAGTCACTTGCATCACACATGATTTCGAAAGGTAATTTCCAATCAGGCGCTATCATGATAGGTGCATTGACTAGCATTTCTTTTAGCGTTAAAAATGCTTGATTGCAATCCTTGTCAAAGATGAAAGGAGCATCTTTTTCAAGTAATTTTGTTAAAGGTCTTAAGATTTTATAAAAGTCTTTGATAAATCGTCTATAAAATCCGGCATGTCCTAGGAAACTTCTGATGGCTCTAACGGAGGATGGGGGTGGTAATCGGCAAATAGTGTCTATTTTAGCCTGATCAACCTCCATTCCTTTGCTTGAGATTTTATGACCAAGCACTATTCCCTCCGTTACCATGAAATGGCTTTTTTTCCCAATTAAGGGCGAGGTTAGTTTCCTCACATCGGGATAGCATTCGTTCAAGGTTATCGAGGCATTGGTCATATGAATCTCCAAAGATAGAAAAGTTGTCCATGAAGACTTTCATAGTCTTTTCTATCATGTCATGAAAGATTGCCACCATGCAACGTTGGAAAGTTGCGGGGGCATTGCAGAGACCAAAAGGCATGCGTCGATAAGCAAAAGTTCCATAGGGACATGTGAATGTTGTCTTTTCTTGGTCTTCAGGTGCTATCGCTATTTGAAAGTAACCTGAAAACCCATCTAAGAAACAGTAAAATTTGTGACCAGATAATCTTTCTAACATTTGATCAATAAAAGGTAAAGGAAAGTGGTTTTTCCTTGTTGCTTCATTTAATCTATGATAATCTATACACACTCTCCATCCTGTGACGGTTCTCGTTGGTATTAATTCATTCTTTTCATTAGTGACCACTGTCATACCTCCTTTCTTAGGAACTACTTGGACGAGACTTACCCAAGGACTATCGTAAATTGGGTAAATAAGTCCGGCGTCAAGTAATTTGATGACTTCATTTTTAACCACTTCTTGGACGTTTGGATTTACTCTACGTTGTGGTTGTATTACTGATTTATAGTCATCATTCATTAAAATTTTGTGCGTGCACATGGAAGGGCTTATTCCTTTAATATCTACAAGCTTCTATGCGATCGCGTTTTTGTGTTTTTTCAAAAGTGTGACCAATTTTTCTTTTTCTATACTAGTTAATTTTGACGAAATAATTACAGGTAACTTACCATCCTTGTCGAGAAAAGCATATTCCAAACCTTTTGGGAGTTCTTTGAGCTCAAGTGGAGAGTCTTTAGGAGACTCCATATTTGGTTGCTCATTTTGGTCAAGAACCAAAAAGGTTTGTTCAATGGCGACCTCTTCTTCAATAAAGTGGTCAATTTCTTTTTCCGTATCGGGTGGCTCATCTTCATCTTCAATTAGGGGGTCATCATTGCCGATTGGATATTTCATTGAACGCTCAAGATCGACACTTCGTTTGAATGCCCCTAATTGAATGGGTAGATTGTTTTTCTTCCGATTTTTCAAAGCTTCGTGGGTTTTTACAAAAGGTCGTCCCAACACTAGTGGAGCGTCATCAAGGATGACGAAGTCGGTTGGGATCACCATTTGATTTGTTTGGACTAAAACATCTTCAACCACTCCCATTGATTTTATTGTTTTCCGATTAGATAGAAAAATGGGTATTTGAAGTGGAGAAAAATCACCAATACTTAATTTTTCGAAAATGTAATTTGGCATTATATTAACACAAAGATCTTTATCGATTGTAATATTACTAATAAAGGAATTTTGAAAGAAACATGGAACCGGTGTAATGTTAATTTCAAACGGATCATCTTTTATTAGTGTGGTTTGATCATTTGTTAACTTAATGCTTACCATTTCGTCAATTTTAGTGTTAATGTTTAACTCTTTTAAAAACTTAGCATGAGTAGGTACTAAACAATGGTTTTCGAAAGAAGGTGACAAGAGATTAATTTCTTGTTCTTCCATTTTTACCTCTTCAACTATCTCTTCTTTAGTACATATTACCTCTTCCTTTGCGCGGGATTCCTCTTCCCTTGCGCGGGCTTCTTTTATATAGCGCTCGATAGTTTTAAGGTGTTCTATTATCTTTTCGGCTACGGCTGAGATAGTTGGTGGTTCGTCAAACTGAGCGGAATAAGGATCCTTAAAGCTTGAACTCGGAAGTTCAATCCTTGGTTCCTCATAATACTCATATGAGGTAGATGGTTCATACCATTGTTCCTCATTGTAAGTATATGATGAATAAGAGTCTTAACTTGGTTCTTCATAATACTCATAAGAGGTGGGTTGTTCACGCCATGGTTCCTCATAGTAAGTATATGAAGGTGAAGGCTCATAAGTTGGTTCTCCAAAGTATGAGCATGAAGGCTCATACCTTGGTTTATCAAGATATGAGTATGAGGGAGGAGGTTCATACCTTGGCTCTTCATAGTATGTGTATGAAGTGGATGGCTCGTACCTGGGCACCTCATAGTATGTGTACGAAGGGGATGGTTCAAAGAGGTCACAATATTGTACCGAATAAGGATTACCACAAATGGTACAATACTCTTCTTCATAATTATCCTCCTCATAGTGGTAGTTGCAGCCTCATGAGTATTGATCCATAAGAATCACTCAGCAGACCACAACAGAGTCTCGGGACTAGAAAACAAAAATAAAAACGGAAACAGAGGTTGAGCACAACCCCGTGTTCAGTGAGCATGGCCCCGTGTTCAGGTTCTGTATCTGGGCGTTTTGAAAAATGTGACTGGTTTTGTGCAGCACGGGGGCGTGTTCAGTGAGAACGGCCCCGTTTTCAGACTCTGTATCTTGGAGTTTGGTAAAAATTATGAAGCACGGCCCCGTGTTCAGTGAACACGGTCCCGTGTTCAGTCTACTGTAATGCAAAAACTAACTAAAAATGTAAAAATGTGCGCACAGTTTTAAAAAGGTTTTGAAAAACGATTAGGCCGTCGATTTTAAGTTTTCTTAAAATCCTTGTGTCCCCGGCAACGGCACCAAAAACTTGGTGTGTGTCGGGTGTATTATGTTTTTATTAATATTTTAAACTCATATTACACATTAGTCAAGTTTTAAATTTATAAAACACAATATTCTACTAACACTAAACACACACATGGGCAAGTGCAACCATCGTGAGAGTAGTATAGCGTTGGTAAGATACCGAGGTCATCCAATGACACAAAAGCTTTTAGTACCGGCTTATCCACAACGTCTAATCAAATCAAAATTTTTAGAAAAGGTTTTAAACATAAAAACTAAAAACTAAAATGCTGAAAAATAAAAATAAAATAAAACAGACAGACAAGATGAATCACTTGGATCCGACTCGCCTTTAATGTAACCTTTGATGATTTCCGCACTTTTGCACTTTTTAAGAGATTATCTTAGTTATAGTAGCAGGCCCCTCTTTTGAAGGTGACGTTACCCTCAACCCAGTGGTTTGAGTCAGCAAGGATACAATCCCTAAGGGTCGGAATATTGGAAGATAATTAATTAAGTTATTAATGCGTAAAGTGGTAGGCCCCTCTTTTGAAGACGACGTTACCCTCGGCTAAGTGGTTTGAGTCAGCAGGGATACAATCCTAAGTAGCCGGTTTAATGTATTAATAGTAGTTTACATATGAGGGGATCAAGCCATTCGCACCCCCGCCATCCAATACCAGTGGGTATTGAAGGAGGTCCTAGTAAGCTTGACCCAGGTCATTGCAGGATCTATACACTGAACAAGGCAAGAACCTTACTAAACCATTCCCTTAACCGCCGACCAGGTAGCCAACATATCTCTATATAGACCGTAGAGATATGAATGGTGAAAATCTTTTACTTTATATAGACAGTAAAGTAATGCCAAGACACCACGGACAAATGATAAAGAAGTTTCACCTTCAACATAAGAAACTAGTTATTAAAGTCATTAATACAAAACCAAATAAAAAGTGCGAAAATATTAAAAATCAAAAGTATTACATTAAATGTTTGTCTTCACCAAGTGATGTAAGAGACTTAGCCAAACATGGCCTTTAATTGACAAGAACTCTTACGCTCAATCTTGGATCCCGAGACTACTACACACACTCTAAAGTGGATGATGGATGATGGTGGTGGATGTGGGTGTTGTAGTGGTGGTGGAGTGGTGGTGAAGTGGGAGAGAGGTGGTTTGCCAAGGGATACCTTTGAAGTGAACCAAGCACCTCTATTTATAGCCTGAACAGAAGCCCGATCACGGCCCCGTGTCCGCTGGACACGCCCCATGGCCATCCTCTTTCTCTTCCTTCATTAATTGCTCTTGTCTGCATTAGGCTCCACACGGCCCCGTGTGCAGAAGCGTATCTGTAGTACCAAGATTTGCTAGATTCTGCGAATCTTAGCGTTGACCAAGCCCCGTGCTCAGTGGGCACACCCCTGTGGTGGGCAATAGAAGCTTCTACAGCTTTGTCTTTTCTGCAGACATCTGACCACGCCCCCGTGCTTAATGGGCACGGGGCCGTGGTCAGCCTTCTATTTCTTGTTTTTGCTTGGGAAGATGTTGTCGAGGGGTCGGGCATGCCACGTTTATTCCTTTTCTTTGTAATTATGTTAGTTTTTGATGCATATTTGTTCCTTTTGTTCATTTAAGCTCATTTGGTCCTGAAAATACAAATGGAAGACAAAAGCACACTTTTTCCAACATTAGTACTAAAAAAAGGGTTAGTTTTATGCCTCATTTGATGTAATTTATATATTGCATACATCAAATACCCCCACACTTGATCTTTGCTTGTCCTCAAGCAAAACTCTTTATTTTGTGGCTTACACACCCAAATGGAATGGGAAGAAGAGAAGTTTTGGGCTTGTCTTGAGTGTCGGGAATCCAAGATCTTTATTGGGTTTTATTTTTATATTATTTACAATCCTATTCGTTATGATTTATTTAGAATTTTTCACAATAGAAATTATTTATTTGGGCATAACATGCCTTTTTAAAATTCCATTTATATACAAGTTCACATACCTCACGGGAGATCACTCAACACTCGGCGGAAGATGTATTTTTGTGAAACACTCGAGACGGGCATGGAACTTACTTCTACCATATGCTTGCCAAGCAATCAATCTTCCTCCTTTTTGACTATAAACCTTTGTAAATATCAAGAGGACTTTGGGAAGGGTTAGGCTTAGGCTAAAGGTATGTGGTTTTGGGTTAGTGGTTAGTAAAAAGGGCTAAAATCGTAAAAAACGTCGGTCGTCGTAAAACTTTTTATTTTTGTGACTTTTATTCAAACTAAGCATTTTCAAACAAAGTTTCTTTGAGGACTTTGTGTGTTTATTGCAAGACTTCATTTTTTTTTTTTTTTTGATAAGGAATCGTCACAAGAAAACCGAGTTTTTTACTAAAATAAAAGGTTGAAAAGAAAAAAGGGTTTTGGTGTGTAAAGAGTGTTTGTTTTGTGGGTTTAGAAATGAAAAGGTTTAGGCTCAAAGGGGTTAACTAGGGGGATTTTGGGTAGGTGATAAAGAAAATGAAAAATAATGGTGTTGAAAAGAAAATGGGTTAGTCCTAATGCCTCCATCATTTACTTACTTGGGGTTGAGTTGGTAAGGACCGGGAATGTATCATCGTGGCAAGTTCTAGAGTCGTAAGAACCAAGCGGCTATTCACACAAGAAACGAAAAATGAGCATTTAATTTAAAGATGTATGCGTGTATGCTCAATAAAGGCTCAAAACTCGCTTATTGTGGGAATGGGTTTATAATGTGATCGAGTATATATAATCAAATTTTAACTAGACTTGTTATGTCGTTTCATAATTTTCTTATGTTGGTTCTTTTTATCACGACGCTATCGGTTGTAAATTTGTAAAATATAACCTTTTAGAACTTGCTATTCCCAAATTAAACCAAGACAAGTAAAATAAAAATGAAAAGTTTTTGAAAAAAATTGGGGTGATTAGTGGTTCCAATAGAGTTTTGTGTAAGGCTTTTTATTAGGACTTGCAAATTCAAGGTTTTAGCACCCCCCCCCCCACACTTAAATTACACATTGTCCTCAATGTGTCCCAAAAATAAGTTTTTAGGTTGATCGAATGTGTAAAAAGGTGTTTAAAAACAAGGTTTTGGTGTTACTAGGCATCTGGCCACGGCCACGTGCTGGGTGAGCACGGCCACGTGGTCAGAGTGCCAGTAACAGCAACTTACAAAAGGTGGCCACGGGGGCGTGCTAGGTGGACACGGCCCCGTGGCAGGCAGATTCCAGACAAAACAACAGGTACAGGGTGGTGGACACGGGGGCGTGCTCGCTGGGCACGGCCCCGTGGTGACAGTCTGCAATCAGATCAAACAGGTTCTTGTCTTTCGGTTTGGGTTTCCGGGTTTGTTAGCACTAATATTTAGTACCTCCAAGCTTCCTAGGTACCTGTTTTGCTTAGAAATACCACACCACATAAATAACAAACATCCTAACATACCATAAGTTATCATCCACATCACAAACTAAAAAAAGAAAATGCAGAAAAGTTAAAGTGTTAACGCAAAGTAAATTGTTCAACTTTGGCACGCAGGCCACATAATTGTTTTTGAGAATAAGGGGTTAACCTGTTAAAGCTTCCACCGTGTCACACCACCTCTGACTCCTTCGCCTCAATCCATCTCTTCATCTTCATCATTTCCTCCTCGGTACACCATATCCTCCCGGATGTGACTGATGTCATCTTGCATCTCAGAGATGTTCCTCTCTATAGCTCCGACCCAGGTGTAGGTGTTGTTAGCCATGTTGTAGGTGTTGCGGGTGCATAAGAGGTTTTCCTGCAAAAGATCATGTAAACTTTGGAAATTAGGAAAACCACCCTCTTGAGAGGATGATGAACCTGCATGGCCGTGAAATTGAGGAGGAGGACGAATTTGTGGGGCGTGAAGAACAAGAGCCTCCAGTTCATCAAAGTAAGGGGTCTGTATCTCTTCAAGCTTCATTTTAAGTGCTTGCAACCTAAACTCATCATCAGAGGTAGTTAAATTAATATCTTGCTTCTTAATTTTGATACGACCCTCGAGCATATTTGTTACTTCAGACATGGTAGGCCGATGAGCAGGATACTTATTAATGCATAAGAGAGCGATTTGTATCATTCTCAATGCCTCTTCTTTATTAAAATCAGAACCCAATCTTGAATCCACCAAGTCCATCAAACACCCTTTTTGTTTAAGAGCAACAACCTTTAGAAATGAGAAACATATTGATAAATTATACAGGATTGTCTGAAGGAAATACATAGTTTCAGCAAAAGGAGTTTTACCCAATCAACAAGACAAATAAATTCTTCAGTTGGGTGATATTTCATATTACTCTTTCCAGCAATAATTTCCAATAAAAGAACCCCAAAACTATATACATCTGCTTTGTATGATAAGTGGCCTCTCAATGCATATTCTGGGGCCATGTACCCTCTGAAGGACCAGAAACAAAATGAAAGAGAAGTAAAAGAAGCTTACAATGATAAACAATAGAAAAGAAAAAGTAGCTAACATAGCTTGGGCGACTAACTTTTAATGGATCTTAGCCCAATTTATAGGATAATGTCACAAACTAGGGGTGTGCATGGGTCGGTTTGGTTCGGTTTTTACTATTAACCATAACCATAACCGCTAGTTCGGTTATGGAGTTTTGGTAACCATAACCATAACCAAACTTCGGTTATGGTTAATCGGTTATGAAGTTGGTTATGGGTCGGTTTTGGTTAATTTCGGTTAAGTAACCAAGCAAGGTTTGAAATAAATAGGGCTAGTGGCGGACTTGCAATGTTATTAGGGTAGCACGGGCTACCTCTCAACCCCGTCTCCGTAGTGTAAAAATACCCCTTAACTCCGTTTCCGTAGTGTAAAAATACCACGCAACTTCGTCTCCGTTATACAAAGGATACCCCTGGTCTAAAAAATAAAAAATTGGGATAACCCTAAATTTTTGGGCTAGTTCCGCCGCTGAATAGGGTTGTGCACAATTTGAACTTATCTTGAGCCTATTTTATAAGATAACAGAGACTAAACTTTTTGGTGAAACTCCCAATTTAGGGTTCTTTTTAATAAGGTAATTGTCAAACAAAAACAATTATCGCCATAACACCTTAGTTCTTTATCAAAATAAATGGGCATCTACATCAAGATCATTTTGTTACTAACATACTTTTATCTTAGTAAAAACCCTCTATATGGTTTTGTAAAACACAAATCCATTATATAAAGTTAACATCACAAGTTCGTTTCGGTTATATCGGTTAACCAAAGCTTCATAACCATAACCATAACCGATTGAGCGGTTATACAAAGTTTCATAACCATAACCATTGGTTATATTGGTTATCGGTTATTAGTGGTTCGGTTATGTCGGTTATGGTTCGGTTATCGGTTATGGTGGTTAATTTGCTCACCCCTAGTTCCAAACATGTCCCTGAACCGTTTGAAATCGAATCGTCCCGTCACCCGCCTCGTTGATAATTCCCATTGAGCGGCATATGATGAGATCCACCTTGCCTGACCATGGGCCCTTACAGAAGGACCTTGGCATTCTTTCCACAAAGTTCTTGTAGAGGCGGTAAATCCATCCTCCAAAGAAGATAGGGGTCGGGGCAGTGGCTAGTTGGTTCAAGTGCATGTTTCGGAGGAGCAGGTGTGGAACATCGAGCGGCACACGGTTGTGGATGCAGTATAAGACCGTCAAATCCCTTAGGTTAACAACACCGGAACTGTCACGCCTTTGGTTAAGGGAGTTGCTAAGGACCCTGTGAATGTAGCGGTATAGAGGGTCCCGCAACTGTGAGCTCTTGGTTTGGCTTGGATCATATGCTCCTTCCCTAATTTGAGCCCATGCCGTTTGACGCATATTCTGGGAGATTTCACGGAGACCACCCGTGTTTTCCTCGTTTCTGGCATCTTCTTCAGCAAACAACCCAATGATCGACCCAAACTGTGCAATGGAGATTTAGAGTAAATTTCCAGCACAATGAAACTCAACCCCCTCTTCATCGAACGACTCTACTTTAGCTTTGAATGCAAACGTGCTATTGAACTCCATGTTGTATTCGTGGACCGAATGGAGTCTGGTGCAAAGGGCCGCTCTAAGTGGACCCGTGACTCGTGTGTTGAATATCTGGATGGTATGTCTCATTCTTGATCCGATAATTGTTTTAAGGTTTAATTGGAATGTGATTGTATATATGTGTATCTGAGAACTGCAAATTGATGATAAATATTAGTTTAGTAAACCATAATTTATGGTTATTTAATATTTGAATTTGCAATTTGATTACATGAGGAATTATGTAGATGAATTATTTACTGTTGTAGAATACTTCCTAATTTTGCAATTTGTAGATTATTTATAATTTGGAAATTATTTATAATAAATTTTGATGTCATGAGGTAATGACAGTAATTGATAGTTGTTTTGTTAGTAATTTACATGTATCTTTGCTAATTTGATTTGGGGTTTTTTCTTAAGTTGGGTTTCTGTTTATGTATTGATTACACCCTGAATCATTTAGGGTTGACTGTGATGGTGAATAAAAATGAATGCAAAGTGCATTTTCTCTAGTACTTTCAAGATGAGGCTATGATGATTTTGTAGATCTGAGTAAAAATTGAATGAAGATAGCATCATGGCATGGCAAGGTTGTAGGATGGCAGTTGTTCATGCAACCTCTCTTGCAGCCATGGTGTTGTCATCTTTATGCACAATCTGAGCCTGGCATTCTGACAATGGTGTTGGTGAATTAGACACACTGCACGTGATGTTGCTACCGAGGTACTGTTATTTTATTTATTTTTTCATATTTGTGTATTGATTAGTAATGTTATTAGGAGTTATTTATGTAATTATTCTTTTTATCTCAGGTTTCAGCAAACTACTCAAGTATAGAATTTTAGACTCGAGCATTTCAACTCATTTTGTGGTGACTGAATTTCATAAAAGGAGAAGTAGAGCTTATGTAATTTTGCATACGTGTCAACCAACTAGATATGCCATTTTGTGGTGACCGAATTTCATTTGTCAAAATTTATCTATTTTCTTTTGAGTATCTGGATGGTATGTCTCATTCTTGATCCGATAATTGTTTTAAGGTTTGATTGGAAAGTGATTTAAATGGAATGTGATTGTATATATGTGTATCTGAGAACTGCAAATTGATGATAAGTATTAGTTTAGTAAACCATAATTTATGGTTGTTTAATGTTTGAATTTGCAATTTGATTACATGAGGAATTATGTAGATGAATCATTTACTGTTGTAGAATACTTCCTAATTTTGCAATTTGTAGATTATTTATAATTTGGAAATTATTTATAATAAATTTTGATGCCATGAGGTAATGACAGTAATTGATAGTTGTTTTGTTAGTAATTTACATGTATCTTTGCTAAATTTTGCAGTTTCCTTAAGTTATTTTTCGTTTTAGGGTTACATTTCTGCAGTTTCCTTAAGTTATTTTAACTGTAACTGAATGATAATTTTCCAGTTGTATGCCAAGTTGTATGAATAGTTTGCTTATTTATATCTTCCTTCGTTAGGTGGTGATTATGGTGGGAAGGGGCTTTTGGCCAGGAAAAAAAAAACACTTGCAGCTGCATTCAGCAAGGATAAAGATAAGAAGAGACCTATGTTCTGGTCTATTAGAGTGAATAGTGAAGAGCGCATTCTGATTTATTAGGGACCTTGATACTTTATTATTTTTCGTCCACTAATAATATGTTTTGTATATATCTTTCGTAATGGGATTGGTTCCCTTACTAGAGTCTTGTAGCTCGTGTTAAAGCTTATAGATTCATAATTTAATGGTTACATATTAATCTATAACTCATGGCAGAGATATGGTGAACTAAGCAAGCAGAGACTTGATCAGGCCATTTTGACATTCTTCCAAAACTTTAGAAAGTCTTATGTTGGTGATCAAGCCATGCATTCTTCTAAGGTAAAATCATATTTTTATTATTATAATTATAGTCAACATTTTATTAAAAAAAAAACCTTGTATTTATATTGCAGCAGCTTTATGGGCGACTATCTGAGCTGCTTGGACTGCAGGATCATCTTCAGGCATTAAATGTGATAGTTGGAAAAATTGCAACAAACGTCAAGTGTTACACTGAGGTACTTCGAGGCTGATCCATATTAATGTTAAAGTGCAAAACGATCTAAAAAATAATGTTAAAATCCGAATCCAATCAGAAGTTTAGGGGGGATTAGGATCACGAACAACATCGAATCAATGTGAATTCATCCAGTAAGCATCTAATTCCAGCTTCATATCTTCCAATTTTTAGTTTCTCCGATCTCATTTTGTATACATTCTGTTTTAGCTTGAACTAAGTTAGTTATAATTAAGATTCCGTTTCAATTAATGAATTATTATCCTCTGATTTGATGTGGAAGTTATTTTGATTTGAATTTAATGATAGATTTTTAGGAAAAATTATCTTTTAAAGGATTATCAAAATTACAGTTCGACTTTTTAGGTCAACGCTACTATGTTAAAAATTAAAATTTATATTAATCTATGTCGTATTTCTCCTTTTTGGTTTTTTCTTTTCGTATGTTTGTTTGAGGGTCGTATTCCTGGATCACTTTGTAACGGTGTTGGCTCTGTCTATTTCTTACTATACCAGTTTTTTAAAATAATTTTGGCCATTCAAAACAAAAAAAAAATCTATATACAAATTATGTCATCATCATTTTAAATTCTGTAATATTGCTCTTTAACTTATCTGCAGTGATTAAACTTTTTTTAGAAACTTTATAAACCATTTGTTTTTATGAAGTTTAAATATTGACTGAATATAAAGGCAAGCATATCGGACAAAACATTTTTGTTTTCCAGTTTTTTTTCTTTTTAATCCCCTGTTGTCACCCAAACTTGGGCTTCATTTCTATTGGACCAGCTTAGTCTAATTAGCTTCATTGAAATTTTTTTAAACGGCTAATTTCTTTGACCTCCTGTCATCTGTGGAACTTGAACCCAAGGGCCATTTGCTGACCTCAGGTTAGTCTAATTAGCTGAATTTGTACTAACCTTCTTATATGTTGAAGTTATAGCCAAATGTATGTGTAATTATTTCGATTTTAGTTAAACAAGTGTTTTTCATAGTGTATATATTTATAGAATTGTTAGATAAATGTTTGCATTTGATTATAATTATGAGTTAAAACCTTTTCATGATCCGTTGTTTTCATGATCATAACTCTGACAAAACCTTTTCATTGATTCAAGTTTAAAGCTATTCATCACGATTGAATTGTTATCTAAATAAGGAAACAATAGACGTTGCTGAAATCATGGTTGCTTCCATTGCCTTTCCGCTTGGTATCGATCACCACCTTCACTCCAGTTAGTATATGTGCATGAAAAGGAATACATACATTTTATGAAACTGGATGTGTTTTATGGAATTAGGTATACTTTTCAATTACATAACAATCGTTAGTACTGCAACTATGTAGGACTTTTTTATTCTCTAAGTTTAGTTGTTTTGGGCACCTTCTTTCGTTAGGTTTTCTGTCAAATGTTTGCATTTGATTATAATTATGAGCTAAAACTTTTTCATGGTCGGTTGTTTTCATGATCATAACTCTGACAAAACCTTTTCATTGATTCAGGTTTTAATTTTTGTATTGAGTTGGTATATTGGGATTAAATACTGAACTGGTGGAATTACAGCAAGTACAGGTTATGCTTCAAGCTGTCTCGATCTCTTTGGAGGCGGATACGTGGCTTTGGGAGGTATGAAAAACAGAATTGATAAATTTAGGGAAAATGTGGTTGAAAGATGATAACGCAATAGTTGAGGATCTCATTCTACAGCTTCGATAAATTCAGGGGTGTTTTTAAATAATGCTTCCTAGATGTTTGAAGACCAACAAATGTCCAAAGAAGCAGGACTGTGGACATTTGTCGTTCTTTGTCGGTCTTCAAACATCTAGGAACCATTATTTGAGAACATCCCTGCATTTATTGGAGCTGTAGAATGAGATCCTCCACTGTTGGGTTATCATCTTTCAAACTCATTTTCCCTAAATTTATCGATTTTGTTTTTCATGCAGGGATGTAATGCAATGATTCCTCTCAATTGAATAGACGGACACTTGCTTCCTCTCAAAGAGTTATGGAGTGGTTATAACAGCTGATCATGCTAAGGACTGTTATAACTAATCACTGCTAGAAGAAAGGTACGTATGATCTCATACTTCGATTTTCAGAATCTTTTATAATAATTGTTCTAATAATTTTTTAAAATACTTTTATTTCTCCTTTTTTATCATGTTTTTGCAGGAGAAGGTTCTAAAGGCTTTGGAAGATACTGGGGTTTTTACATTCGGTTGCTTGGTTAAGGACAAGGTAATAACCACACGATGGCTTAGAATGTTTCTAGATTGAAACTCCTAATCTTGTGTCCTTAAAGATGAGATCTAAAGGCAAATGTGTTTGTTTTGAAAACCCAAATTTTAAACATTGTTTTGTGTTCGTATTTTTCATTTATATGGTTTTTCATCATGAATTTAACAAAAAAATAAGACTGGTTTTAATGAAAGTCTGTGCATTGGTAACATATTGTTTTACATTATGTTGCAGTGTATAACATAAAGGAGATGCTTGGAACTTAGTCCCAAGCTTGAACCATATACCTTATGTGACGCCTGAAGAGACCACTCCTTCTCACTACTTCGCGAGACGTTCGTATTCTGCTAAAAGCACTGCCAAAAGCCCAAATTTAATAGCTTATATGCATTTTTACTGCGTATTGGTTTGGAACAGTGTTGGTTTGGAATATATTAGTTCGGAACTAAATGATGTATTAGATAATATATTTTTAATTACTGCATTTTCTGTGTTAGTGAAATTAAAGATGTTTTATGGGTTCGTTATGCTTCTCTTTTGTCTAAAGTTAACCAGTCGACAAGTTTAATATATTCTTAAGTATAATGCGAATGTGAATTTATTAAATAATCTCACATCATATTTTACATATAAACATAGGTTTACATTCAATTTTTACGATGTACTCGCGTCCATCGGACGGGTGTCCACCTAGTCTACTATAATAAAAGAAACTAACTTTTGGACACATGTCATTCATTGAAAGTATCCTCAAATTTATACTTATCTTATATTAACTAAATAAATAAATAATAAATTAATATTAAATTTTATCGTACTTTAATAAAATATTATCCTCAAATCTAAATTATTAATTTAATATATTTTTAAAACAAATACCTCTCTTTCCTACTTATCTTATATTAAATATATAAATAATAAATTAATATTAAATTTTATCCTAATTTATTAAAAATTTAACTTTATTATATTATTTGGTATACAAAATTATATTTATTCAACTCGTGTAAAACGCAGGGTTTTTAAAAATAATTTTTTTATTATTTACTATTCAAAGTTACATTTATATAACTCGTGTAATACACGAAGTTTTTAAAGATATTACTTTTTTATCATTTGCTATGTAAAATTGGATTTATTTAACACGTGTAATACACATGGTTTTTCAAGGATATAATTTTTTTATTATTTGGTAGATTTTTCAACCCGACTATACATGAGTTTTTTAAAGATACGACGTTTTTAGTATTTAATATACAAAATTACATTTATTTAATCTGTGTAATATACATGATTTTTAAAGATATAACTATTTTTTAGATCTATTCAACATGTGTAATATTGGGGGTTTTTAAGGATGCAGTTTTTTTATTATTCGGTAGATTTATTCAACCCGATTATACACGGTTTTTTTAAAGATACGACATTTTTAGTATTTAGTATACAAAATTACATTTATTTAATCTGTGTAATACACATGGTTTTTAAAGATATAATTTTTTATTATTTGATATATAACATGATATTTATTTAACCCGTACAATATACAGGGTTCATAAAGATATAACTTTTTTATTATTTAATATATAAAATTACATTTATTCAACCCGTGTAATATACGTGGTTCTAACCTAGTTATTTAATATTTAATTATTTCGTGACGAATGAGTTTGATTTCACCTCTTTGATTTTAAAACATTTTAATATTATTTAATTATTTCGTACCGAATGAGTTTGATTTCACCTCTTTGATTTTAAAACATTTTAAACACTTCAGAAGTATCTACTATTTAAGTTGAACTTTCCATTTTAACTAGTTTTTTAAACCGTCGTGCGTTGCGGCGGCGCCGTACGCGAAATGATAACATGTAGACTACAATTGACCGGACTCGTTTCCGAACTAAATTTACATCAAAACGCATCATAACTCAAATTTATACCATCGAATCAAAACGTATTATCCTTTGACCCAATTTGTTTTCAAACAAAATTTATGTCAAAGTATATATAAAAATTGTAATTGATCCGACTCGTTTTCAAACAAAAATTACGTTATCGCATAGACAAACTCGAATTTATACGAATTTACACCGAAACATCCATAAAAAACGTAAGAAATTGGTTTCACGGTAAGCTCGAAACTTTAAAACCTAAGGGGGTCAAAGTGACATTTACAAAGTTCGAGGGTTACCTTGATATTACAACAAAGTTCAAGGGTTGAATGGGTTACAATTGAGGATTAAAGAGAAGTTTTAAAATATGTGGGCCTTTTTTGTCAAATTAGAAAGTAGGAGGGTCATTTGGTCAATTTAAAACTTGATTTTTGACAAGTTATAAATTTAAAAGGTGAATTTTATCGATTCAGAAAAGTTAAGGTGTTTTTGTCAAATCACAAAGGTTACCGACCTTTCAATTTAAGATATATAAATGTGTATATAAGATAACACGAACATCCTTAATAAGAATAAAAACACATCAAGGGTCTTATTCATGGGCCTATTATTTTTAGCTTATGGCATAGGGCAAGTGAAACTCTTTTGGCCATCAGAAGACTTGAGACGAAGAAAGTGATACATATGGCTCTATACACACATACACATATAGGAGAATTCTTCACAAAAAACACATTGGCTTTATACGCACACATATAGGAGAATTCTTCACAAAAGACACATTTAGGAGAATTTTCCACAAAACATTTATTTTTCAATTAAAACTTTTTAGAACTAGAACTATTCCTCGTGTTGCGAGGTCGGTTATTTTAACATAACTTAAGCTTACTAAATGTTTTTGTAATTGCTTATCGATCATAATGTAAACAACTTGAATTTATACCGACCCACATATAAAAATAAACACGTAAAACTCGAGTGGGTTAAAATAACATTTAACAAAAAAAAAAAAAGTTGAATGGGTGTAAATGTTAATGTTAAAAATTAAAAGGGTAATTTTTAAAAGCAAAAAATAAAATAAAAAAGATGGTCGAATCCATTGTAGCTAAGTGGTCAACCATATATATATATATATATATAGGGGAAGGTTCAAATGAAAACCACTAGTTAACGCGAAAACTCGAAAACTAACTAAAAAAAGCCTAAAAAACACACAAAAAATTTTTTTTTTTTTTTGCAAAACCAAATTTCGCAGGTTTTTTTATATAAAAAAAAATTTCAAAAAAAAAAAAAAAAAAAAAAAATTTTGTGTAGTGCACATGTGTAATACTACACATGTGTATGTGTATATGTGTAATACTACACATGTGTATGTGTATTATTACACATGTGCACTACACAAAAATTTTTTTTTTTTTTTTTTTTTGAAAATTTTTTTTTATATATAAAAACCAGCGATTTTTATTAAAAAAATTGAAAAAAAAAATTTGTGTGTTTTTTAGGCTTTTTTTAGTTAGTTTTCGAGTTTTCGCGTTAAAAGTGGTTTTCATTTGAACCATCCCCTATATATATATATGGCAAATTGGATTTAAATAATCTCAACTTTCTCAATTTGGTCGATAATAATCCCAACTCAGTTATTTGCCGATAATAATCCGAACTGGTCCACTTTTGGCCGATAATGGTCTGCGTTAAAAATAGCTTAACAGTGTTAAGTTCTTCTCCGAATTACAAACCGATGTTTTAAGGCTTTTGATTAGAATGAGGATACGAGTTGATTGATGTAAAATTTACCTCGAAATACTGCCTCAAACGACGAAAACGGTGCTTCAATCCGGGTGTTTATACTTCCAATTAACGAAAATCAAGTCGTTTGGAGCACCGTTTCGAGGTAAGTTTTACATAAATCGACTTGTATCCTCGTTCTGATCAAAATCCTTACAACATCGGTTTGTAATTCGGAAAAAAAACTTAACTCCGTTAAGCTATTTTTAACGGCGGACTATTATCGGCCAAAAGTGAATCGATTTCGATTATTATCGGCAAATAACTGAGTTAGGATTATTATTGGCCAAATTGAGAAAGTTGGGATTATTAAATCGAATTTGCCTATAATATAAGGACTTTGGGTATACTTTAACGCATCTAACTCCACCTAAGTGTCACATTAACCTTCTTCCCCATTTTATTTTACCTCACTCCAAAAAAATGGTTTAATCCCTTTAACTTCATCTAACGCTATTTTTTAGTGGTTTTTCGTTTAAAAACTAAAAGAATAATTAATTCAGTCTTTAACATCCATTTAGCATGTTAACATAAACCATTTAATGCCTCTTAACACAAGGAGATAGTGGTTTGCAATCTCGGTTAACATGTCATGTCACCGTTAACACCTCAAATGTTAGAGTACACCCATCACCTAATAATACAATCAAACCGATTTTATTTATTTTTTCCAATCCTAAACATCTTTTCCTTTTGTTTCAAGGTTTAATGAGATCCATATAAAGTGAAGAACTTAAGCAAAATTCATTAAATATAAATGTTGTGGTTAGTAGAAGTAAGTAATACTATGCTTCTTATTTTCTCTAAAATCGATTAAGGATGACTACTTGCAGCAAGTCCATACAAAACCTCAAGAAGTAAAATCTGACTAATTTGTAAAAATGAAAAGACGAAACTCAAATGTTTTAGATGTCTATCGATTCTTTAATAGGCGCATACAACACTAGCAAATAAACCCTATTGTTATTCCGTCCTTATATTATAGGAAACACTTTCTATACTATTTATATATTCGATGATATGGTAAATAAGAGGAGTTGAATGAAGAATTAGAGTTAAAAAGAGATAAATATAAAGTTTGCGCAAAATAAGGGTAAAATTGTCGTTCATTTATTTTTTATAGAATATGTTGAAATATGTAATTATTCCACTTAACGAAGAATATTAGAGAGGATTACGAGAGTAACAAGTGACTAAAGATAAGAAAAAAACAGAGATAAATTTAAACGTGACATGTGAGATAAGACTATCGGATGTGCATGCCGAACACCTCCATTCCCCAACTTCCTCATAGGATTTACATCATCACCACTCATTTCATCCCTATCAACGGGGATGGTGTTCCTCCTTCCCCTTTTCTTCATATTCCTTCCGATCATAGCCACCCATTTTCTACCACTAGGACACAAGTCTCCATTGGAGAACCCAAGTCTCTCTACCACTAGGTCACAAGTGATGGATCAGCCACAACGCTGCACTTGTTTAAATAAATTATAGTTCAACCATCCATATTATATCATATTATTTATTGTGTTTTTTTAAACGACAAATGTTACATTGTTCCTACTTCTGCTTCAAAATACACCAACAAAGGGAAAATCACGAATTTGGCCAATGACTCACAAAAAAATGAAAATAGCCATGTTTACTAAGGATGAGCATTTGGTACCGGGTACCGGTACCGAACCGTACCAGGTATATTCGGTACCGGTACCCATTCGGTACCCACTTTATCTGTTTTTCGGTAACGGTACCGGTATTTACAGGTAAAACACCGGTAAGTACCGGTATCGAACTCGTGTATTCGGTACCGGTACCCACTTTTCTCGTTTTTCGGTACTGGTACTTCCGGTACCGAACGGGTACCGTGCTCATCCCTAATGTGTAGAGTCTCTATGGAGACTAACAGACATAACCTTTTCATACGATAATATATGTATATACTTTTTTAAAGTATACCAAGTTAAAGATAATTTATTTTTTAAAATATTACACCTATCTTTAATTTGGTGCATTTTTAAAAAGATGTTATCGTATGAAAAAAAATTATTTCGTTTATTACCTATATATTAAAATTAGAATGGAATGAATAGTAACATTACTAACAGATGAGCAAATGGTATCGGGTATCGGGTATCGGTACCGGTACCAAATTTACCAAATCGGTGTATTTTCAGTACCGGTTCGGCACCGGTATTCACCGGTTTTTACCCTCAAATACCGGTTCCGTACCAGTATCGAAAGGTACCAAACCGTACCGTACCAGGTATATTCGGTACCGGTACCCACTTTTGGGGATTTCGGTAACGGTATTTTCGGTACCGCTTGGTACCGAGCTCATCAAATCCTGTAGCAACGCAGCAATGCAAGTAATTGCACCGTTTAGATTACTTTTCATACACACAGTAAGTAAACTGTATTTCGTTTGAATTAAGTTTTATATACACAACAACTTATTTTGCTTTCTTTAGCATGTAAAATTAACTTGGATATTTAGATATCGATGAGCAAATCGTATCAAATCCTGTAATCAAACCGGTATCGTATCGATACCAAATTTACTATACCAAATCATTTTCGGTACCAGTTTGGTACCCACCTTTTGGTGTTTTCAGAATCGCTACTTTCGGTTCGACACCGGTCTAGCACCATACCTGTATTTATTGATTCACTAACAGATGAGCAAATGGTATCGGGTATCGGTACCGATACCAAATTAACCAAATCGGTGTATTTTCAGTACCGGTTCGGCACCGGTATTCACCGGTTTTTACCCTCAAATACCGGTGCCGTACCAGTACCGAACGGTACCAAACCGTACCGTACCAGGTATATTCGGTACCGGTACCCACTTTTGGGGATTTCGGTAACGGTATTTTCGGTACCGCTTGGTACCGAGCTCATCGAATCCTGTAGCAACGCAGCAATGCAAGTAATTGCACAGTTTAGATTACTTTTCATAGACACAGTAAGTAAACTCTATTTCGTTTGAATTAAGTTTTATATACACAACAACTTATTTTGCTTTATTTAGCATGTAAAATTAACTTGGATATTTAGATATCAATGAGAAAATCGTATCAAATCCTGTAATCAAACTGGTATCGTATCGATACCAAATTTACTATACCAAATTATTTTCAGTACCAGTTTGGTACCCACCTTTTGGCGTTTTCAGAATCGCTACTTTCGGTTCGACGCCGATCTAGCACCATACCTGTATTTATTGATTTTTACCTTCAAATACCATATCGTATTGTACCGAGCATTTTCGATGTCGGTACCTAATTTCGATGATTTTTCGGATCGGTACTTTCGGTGTCGTTACCGGTACCGAGCTCATCCATATTTTAACATGTTAGCACTGTAATAACTGAGCTGAAAACAACCGAATTTCCAACGTGTAGGACGTGTGGGTCCTATTATTATATATTAGGATATTTAAAATCTTTTT
This sequence comes from Helianthus tuberosus, assembly GCA_030545235.1. Lineage (NCBI taxonomy): Eukaryota > Viridiplantae > Streptophyta > Magnoliopsida > Asterales > Asteraceae > Helianthus > Helianthus tuberosus. The sequence continues at coordinate 78,582,363 of CM060428.1, read as the reverse complement.
TTAGAACGGAGTTACTATCCTTACCACGTCAATTTTATTTATGTTTTGATATTCGGTATATGCTTGCCGTTGCTGACACGCATTTTGTAGTCATTGGGTCCCCGCCGCAACGCACGGGCCGAAAATCAACTAGATGTGATGAAAAAGAATAGTTAAGGTGGCGTCTTTATGGAGACTCCACCCACATCGTTTTTTGTGTGGATCAATTGCCAAATTCGTGATTTTCCCAGTATAAAAAGTAGTTATACACTAATATATAAATTATACTATGAGAGAGGATCAAATATGAAGTTTATTTTGGCTAGGAAGCAATAGAATTATGGCATGCGACAAAATTTAAAATAAAGAGGAAGTATATTTTAGTTTATCCAATCTTCTCTCTTCTCCTTTCTCTGTAACTTCAAAACCCACAATCTTCAACATTTTCTTTACTTTCTATCTCAATAATCACTACACTATAGTGCGATTTCCGTCACCAATCAATGATTCAGACACCCAATCAACGTGTTCTTTACCTATTTTTGAAGAAACTCAGTTTAATTTCTGTTAGGCCCTTTAAGGTTTATGGATAAGATAATGGGTGGATTAGTAGGTATAATGGGTTAACCATGGGTTTTGGGCCTAAGAGTGTAGTTATGGGCCTAGGGTTTAGGGAGCACACTCCCTAATCTCTTTCTATAAATAGTAAATGATGTAATAGGTGCATGGTTGGTGATTTTGGAAAATCTTGTATTGGACAATCATTTGTATGCAAGCTTAGTGAAGCATTTTGAATATCAATCATCCTACTTTTCATCTTTATTTCTTTTACAACTTGTTTGTGTGATTCCGCCACCTTACGAGTTGTGCGATATCATTGTGATTTCGGTTTCGGGACTTACAATTGGTATCAGAGCCTGTTGAACCTGATTTCCAGGCTCAGATCTGATATCGCGTCGGTTTTTTATCACTGTTACTGTTCCGGTTTGGGTACTGTTCCGTTTTCTGGAAGTTCTGCTGCATTTCGGAGTGTTTCTGCTAATTCCGGACTGTCTTCAAGAGATTTCGGACCATTTCGGACTGTTGTTAATCATCACGGATTTGAAGTTTGCTTGATTTAGGATCGTCTTCATCAGATTTCGGATCGTATCATCAGATTTCGGATCGTATCATCAGATTTCGGACCACCATCATCAGATTACGGATCACAATCATCAGATTTCGGACCACAATCATCAGATTTCGGACCACAATCATCAGATTTCGGATAAGTTTATCAGATTACGGACAATCATCATCAGATTTCGGATTGAGATTATCAGATTTCGTATTAAAGTTTGCCATTTCGGATCTCGCTGTTTGAAGATTGCTTGTCTCATTCAAAACTCACCATCACGGATTGATTTCGGATTCATAGTCATTTCGGATAACTGTGTGTTTCATACTTATCTCATTTCGGATCATTTTTTATTTCGGACCTTAGACTTCATTTCGGACCTCAGACTTCATTTCGGACCTCAGACTTCTTTTCGGACCTCAGACTTCATTTCGGACCTTTGATCTCGGATCTCATTTCGAATCTCAATCATGTTGAACCAATCCGGTGTCATGAACGGTGTTGTTACTGCAGCCGATCTCGCTAATGCCACACTGGCTGCAATCCAGACTCAGTCTTTGGCATTTCATCAAGAACTTGACCAAGTTATCGGCACATCCACAAAAGTTCCACGTTTCTTGTATGGGGATGACTACTACGAATGGAAATTCCGTTTTGGACAGTACTGCAAGGCAAAAGAGCCGCATGTTTGGAGAAGCATCAAAACCGGGCCGCGTACTATCATGTACGCATCTGAGGATGATCCTCAAACTCAAGTTCCGAAGCCCGAAAACATTTTCACTGATGATGATAGGAAGATTGTTGCAGATGATGAAGCTGCTTATGGTACTCTGTCAATGGCACTAGGACCAGACATTTTGATTGGAGTGAGAAACTGCAAAAGTGCCAAAGAAATCTGGGACACACTAGTGCATCTGTTTGAAGGAAATGCCGATATGAAAGCCAGTCGTGTTAACATGATGAACCAGCAATTCAGCTCGTTCAATCATATCTACGGAGAAACGGTTGAAAATCAAGTCAGAAGATTCGTTAAACTTGTATCTCAAATGGTGAGTGCTGGAATCGACGTTTCAAACAGTGCTATGAATCGTCAATTGCTTAACTCTCTACCTAAAGGATGGGATGCTGAGGTTTCTATGATCAAGCGTACCAAAGATCTGAATGAAATGACACTAACTGAGTTGATTGCCACTATCAAGTCTTGCGAGATTGATAATCAGCAAAGGGAAATCAATCACAAGAACTCTCTGATGGCTGCAGGTGTAACTAGTCCAAACAACGCTGCACTGATGACTCAGGCTCATCCAAATCTGGTTTTCAGTCCTGTTCATGGAGTGGTGAATCACAACCCAAACATTGTTTTCAGTCCCATTGTTGGCCCAAAGCCAAATTATGTGTATGGAATGGCTGCTCCTTCCTCTCAGGCACCTGCTGTCAATACCACAAATATCGCTGCTCCACAATTGTCACGGCCCCCGACCCGGTTTGACCCGTTTCAGGAGCCGCGGGACAGAAAATCCCGTGGTATTTATTTAACAGCGGAAGTTTTCATTAGGATCTTTTAAAACTAAAATATTTCCCGATTATTTTTATTTCACAGCTCGGGACAAAACCCGGTAATTTACATTCATGAGATTTCACGGAGGAATCTTTATTTTACAAAACATGTTTCTTTATTTTATATTGAGCCACTTCCTTAAGCTTGTAGTGCTTCACCGCACTTTTCCTGGATCACAACAGATCACCTGAAACATGTTTGAAAAAGGTTTTGTCAGCGGGAAATACTGAGTGAATCATTCTTTTTACTAAAACGACTCTTTTGTTATAATTTACAGTATTAAGAGCGATTACAATGTTTCTGATATCAAACCAACTACCCACGGTATTTGTCACTCGACCGGATCTGTGACTATGGTCATATCCCCCATTGGCTGCCCCAATGGTGACGATTATCAAGTAATGTATACAAAACCCACATACCGGCTGTACGTTTGGTGATTACAAAGACTTAATCCCTGTAATTATAACTTTGAAAATAAACTTGCTTTTGTAAACAAATTTGAAAAAAGAGAATGACTCACATTGCAGATTTAATTTGAGCAGAGCCTAGCCTACTGATTAGCCTTTTAACCTAAATTTAATAACGGGCACACAATTCGGTTAGTAACTTAATACAGCATTTACGATAACTCACGAGATCAACCCTCACAACGAATGACAAAGTGCGATACTTAAACATCCATTGAATTAACAACGAATGACAAAGCATAAACCCTAACGTGGGCAGCACTTAAACATCCATTGGATAGTTTAATCGATCGGACATTGAATCGTAGCAGCGATCGAGTTATTACCCTGTATTGCGGCGGCGATTAGTGAATCGTGTGTGTTTTGATAGTAATCAGAGCGTATCTCAGTGTATATTTCGACTTTTTACGTCGTTCAAGCGCCCAAATTCCAGTCCCAAAGTCTGCTATTTATACACAAAATTTACCTCGCTTGCGCACCGTAAGCCTTATCCCTTACGGTGTGCAAGGGACACGAAATTGTTATAGGGTAGCCATGTCCTGGACTAGCCTAGCTGAGTTGACAGATTTCATAAATTCGTTTTTGACAACGTTTTATTTAGATAATCGTAACTAGGGTTTTACCCCCCCCCCCCCCTTGAGTTTTAGGGGCCCTGATCCTGATTCTGATTGTTCTGAAAATTTTAGGGTTTGTGCAGAATCACTTGGGTGTCTCAATTAGGGTTTCCTATTAGATAAAATAATAAAATAAATAGGACTTTTAATGGGAGTTGTTACATTCTCCCCACCTTAATAAAAATCACGTCCTCGAGATTTACTAGAATAATTGAGGATACTTTCGCTTCATTTCTGATTCCAGTTCCCAAGTGTATTCGGGTCCTCTCTTTGAATCCCATTTTACTTTAACTAGCACTAGTCGTTTGTGCTTGAGAAACTTCACTTTTCTGTCTTCTATTTGAAGAGGTTTCTCAACAAATTTTAACTTTTCGTTTACCTCTATATCTTGGAGAGGTACTACCAAAGATTCGTCTGATAGACATTTCTTGAGATTGGATACATGAAATACATCATGTACTCCAGCCAACTCCTCTGGTAATTGTAAACGATAAGCAACTGGTCCTATACGTTGGATCACTGGAAATGGTCCTACGTATCTTGGACTTAACTTTCCTTTCTTACCGAATCGAACAACTCCTTTCCAAGGGGAAACTTTCAACATTACTCTGTCTCCAACTTGGAATTCTAACGGCTTGCATCTATTGTCTGCATAACTCTTCTGGCGATCTCGAGCCGTCTTCAGCCTTTCCTTGATTTGAGTAATCTTATCAGTAGTTTCTTGCACTATCTCGGGACCTGACAATTGACTTTCTCCTATTTCTGCCCAACAAACCGGAGTTCTGCACTTTCTTCCATATAGTGCCTCGAATGGAGCAGTTTCAATACTTGAATGATAACTATTGTTATATGAGAATTCAATTAAAGGTAAGTGATCATCCCAATTTCCACCAAAATCTATTACACATGCTCGGAGCATGTCTTCTAGAGTTTGGATTGTCCTTTCACTTTGTCCGTCTGTTTGAGGATGATATGCAGTGCTTAAATTTAGTCGAGTTCCCATAGCTTCTTGGAAACTCTTCCAAAAATGAGAAGTGAAACGACTATCTCTATCTGATACAATGGAGAGTGGAACTCCATGTAGAGATACGACTTTATCTACATACAACTTTGCCAATCTTTCCATGCTAAAGGTTTCTTTCATTGGTAGAAAGTGAGCAGATTTGGTTAATCGATCCACGATTACCCAAATCGCATCATTACCTTTTCTGGTTTTGGGTAACTTAGTAACAAAATCCATTGTTATGAGTTCCCATTTCCATACAGGCATTTCTAGTTGTTGTAGTAGACCTGAAGGTTTCTGGTGTTCTGCCTTAACTTGTGAACAAGTAAGACACTTAGAAACATATCTAGCTATATCCTTTTTCATGCCTATCCACCAGAAATTATTTCTTAAATCTTGGTACATTTTATTGTTTCCAGGGTGCATGGTATACCTAGATTTATGGGCTTCTTCTAAAATCTTATTTCTTAATTCTCCTTGCTTAGGGACCCAAATTCTTCTTTTGTGGAATCTCTAAATTCCATCTGCTCCTTGTTCTAATTCTTTTATTCGTCCCTTCATTCCTTCAGCATCATCCTTGATTGCTGTTTCCTGAACATTCTTCAATTGTTCCATTAAATCTAACTGTAGATTTAATCTAAGAGCACGAACTCGCTTTTGCTTTTCATGATATTTACGACTTAAGGCATCTGCAACTACATTTGCCTTTCCTTCATGATATTGAATATCACAGTCGTAGTCACTTAGGATTTCCATCCATCTTCTTTGCCTCATATTTAACTCTTTTTGCCCAAATATATATCTTAAACTTTTATGATCTGTATAGATAGTAAACTTACTTCCATACAGATAATGTCTCCAGATTTTCAGGGCAAAAATTACGGCTCCTAATTCTAAGTCATGAGTCGTATAGTTTTCTTCGTGCCTTTTCAATTGTCTTGAAGCATACGCAATTACCTTCTTGTGTTGCATCAGCACACATCCAAATCCTAATTTTGAAGCATCACAATATACTTCAAAATCTTCAGTTCCTTCTGGTAAGGCTAAGATTGGAGCATTGGTTAATTTCTGTTTCAAGATTCTAAAGGCTTCTTCTTGTTTAGGTCCCCATTCAAACTTAACTGCTTTACAGGTTAGCTTAGTTAATGGTACAGCTATTTTGGAAAAATCCTTAATAAACCGTCTATAGTATCCAGCTAAACCTATAAAACTTCTAATTTCCATTGCGGATTGTGGAACCTTCCATTTAGTAATTGCTTCTATCTTAGCAGGATCTACATGAATACCTTCGTGATTCACCATGTGTCCTAAGAATTGCACTTCTTGCAACCAAAATTCACACTTCGAGAATTTGGCGTACAATTTTTCTTTTCTTAACAAAGTTAAGAGTGCATGCAAGTGCTGACAATGTTCTTCTTGATTTTTGGAATAAATGAGTATATCGTCGATGAAGACAATTACAAATTTATCCAAGTACGGTTTACATATTCTATTCATCATGTCCATGAATGCTGCAGGTGCATTCGTTAATCCGAAGGGCATGACTGTAAACTCGTAATGACCATACCTAGTTCTAAAAGCAGTCTTAGGTATGTCTTCCTCTTGTACCTTCAATTGATGATATCCGGAACGTAAGTCGATCTTAGAAAAATATCTAGCTCCTTGAAGTTGATCGAAAAGATCATCAATCCTAGGTAATGGGTATCGATTCTTAATTGTAACCTTATTCAATTCTCTATAATCAATACACATTCTCATTGAACCATCCTTTTTCTTAACAAACAACACTGGTGCTCCCCACGGGGATGAACTAGGTTGTATGAAACCTTTACTTAGTAATTCATCTAATTGCTTTTTCAATTCTAACATTTCTGTGGGTGCTAACCGATAGGGTGCCTTAGCTATCGGTGTAGTTCCAGGAATTAGATGAATCCTAAATTCTACTTCCCTATCTGGTGGTAATCCTGGTAACTCTTCTGGGAATATATCTGGGTATTCTGAGACTACAGGAATCTCCTTAAGTTCTTTACCCTTAGTACTAATGATTACTGAAATCATATATACTATTCCTTGTTTTCGTTCATAACTAGCAACTTTCATCACTGATATGAACTTCATAGGCTTACGTGGTTTATCTCCTGTAATTATGATTACTTCTCCAGTAGGTGTTTGAATTTCTATGGAATTCTGATCACAAAGAATTCGAGCATGGTTGGCTACTAACCAATCCATTCCTAATACAACATCGAATTCAGCTAATTTCATAGGTAATAGGGTTGCAAAGAATTTATGACCTGAGAGTTCTATATTTTCCTTTTGCAAAACTTTATCTATGCTAACCGAATTTCCGTCTGCCGTTTCGACTGTAAAAATCTGCCTAAGGTTGGTTAATGGTAAATTAAGAGCTTGGCAGAATGAAGTATTTATGAAACTTTGGTTTGCACCAGAGTCAAATAATACTTTGGCGTAAATGTTGTGAACTAAGAACGTACCAGCTATTACATCTGGAATTAACTCGGCTTCCTGAGTTGTTAACTGGAAGGCTCGAACATTCTTCTTGGTAGCTCCATCCGCTGGTTTAGCTTTGTTGTCTGCTGGTTTGACCAATTTAGGACATTCTGTTTTGAAATGTCCTGTTTCTCCACAATTGTAACAAATTGTGAATTTCTTTCTGCAGTTTTCTTCCCGATGTCCTACAACTTTGCAAAAGTTGCAGGTTACATTACATTTTCCATAATGTTTCTTTTTACAATTTCTGCAGAACTGAGGAGTTGAGGATTGCCCTGTTCCTCTTTTCTTGAAGTTGTTATTATTACCCGTACGAAATCCTTGGGTAATTTTCTGAGCCAGTTCTTTCTTCCTGTTTTCATCTTGCGTGCGTACCAATTCATCGGTTAGGGTGTTAGCTAATTCCACAGCATCGTCAATAGTACGAGGTCTAGCAGCTTTAACGATGTTACGGATTTCACTAATTAGTCCCCAAATATAGCGAGAAATGAGTACCGGTTCTGGCGAAGCCAGTGTTGGTACCACTCTAGCATATTCAAAGAATGTCGAAGTATAACCGCGACAATCTATACCCATCATTCTATGGTTTAAGAACTTATTTGCCATTTGATCTTTTTCATATTCGGGACAAAATTTTCTTTCTACAAGACCTTTAAATTCTTTCCAGTTCATGGCATAGGCCCTATTTCTTCCTTTAGCCTGTAACACCGTGTTCCACCATTCTAACGCCCCTTCTTTAAAAAGATTTGACGCGTACATGACTTGATCTTCCTGAGCACATTTACTTATTGTAATCACTGCCTCGGTTTTCTCTAAACAACGCAGTGCTGCGGTCGCTCCTTCATTGCCTGCAAACTCAGTGGGTTTACAAGCAAGAAATTCTTTGTAAGTGCAACCAGGTGTTGCAGCTTTCATTTTCTTAGGGAGCGGAGCTTGCCGTGGTTCCTCATTATGATTAACATGATCATTGCCTCCGTTTGCGCTATTACTGAAGTTATCTTCAGAAATACGTTTGCTAGGAACGATTTGTTGCGGTTCGATTGGATTTTTAACAGCAGCAACGATTGCTGGAATAGAATTGGCTATCCCTTGAGCAACGATATTTTCTATATCCTGCCTAGTCATATATTTATCCCCCGGTTGTTGCTCAGATTGATTAACCTCATTAACTAGTTCATTATTAGTGTTTTCCATATGCTAATATACTTAATTTTCTTAGTATCAAATGAATAACAATTATATACAAAACAATCATATAAATTTCACAAAATACACATAGCCAAAACTATCGATTTCTCGATTTCTCGATTTCCATTTTTATATATTTTATATTATGCGTTCATACACACCATTATCTTACAAAGTTTTATTTAGGTTATTTCACAAAATTATATTATTATTGCTAATTTACAACCACAGTCTCATAACCCCCTTATCCCTCGTCAGCTGATATTTTTAATAACGGCGCTCCCTCTCGTCATACTTCCAGGAGATCTGTTCTCCTACTTCCCGGATCCTATTTCCCGCATCCATTAACTCCTCGCCAAAGTGGCGGAGTTCAGCTAAATTCTCATTGCTCATAGGTGGATTAGGTATAGGTTCAGGGTCAAACTGAGGAAGAAAAGAATAAGGATTGTTGAGCAAGTTTTGGAATTGCCAATCATTCGTCCACCATTCATCCATTCCCAGAGGTTGGGTGTGGATTATAGGTTCTGGGATTGCTGGTTCTAAGTTCATAGGAAGTTGAGTTTCAATAGGACGAGTAAAAACATTTGTATTGACAGGCTGAATAGTATCACAGCTTGCCAATATAAAATCTAGCTCTTCCTGAGATGGTAACCCCTTAATTTGCCTAGAGCTTTCCACAATTTCCATTTTCTTAGGCTTGGGTTTCTCGAGAGGTGAAGCATTGAATTCTATAGGTTCTTCTATGTCTGGTATATACCTATTGAAATCTCTGGAAACTTCTATTCTTACTGGATAGAGATTTAAATTCTGAAGGGCGTCAGACAAGTCACTCATGCTGTTTAACAAAATACACACAAATACTAGTTAAAATTTCATAAATAACCTTTAAATATTATTTCATATTGTGCGACTCCAAAACAACTGAAATTTTAAAACACACTAGGGTTTACTTATTTATTTACTGGATATAGTTTCTAAATTTGTAGGGGATAAAACTGCTAAAACTTGAGTTAAAATATTTAAAGATTTGCATTTACTGCTACAGTAGCTAGCATATACAGGTCTGCCCATTTTTCTAGGGGTGTTCAAGATCGGATTATCCGCTTTTCGGATATCCGAAAATCGGATATCCGAAAATTTCGGATAGTGAATATTGACATCCGAACCCGAATCCGAAATTTCGGATATCCGATTTTCGGGTATCCGAAATTTCGGGTTCGGATTCGGATATCCAAACGGATAATCCGAATTAAAAAAAACAAAAAAATTGTTCTATGTATCTGCAACCGCAAAAAATAATCAAATTCATAACAACATTCAAACTTAAACACTTCCAAGTTTCAAATAAACCACAAACAATTCCAAGTTTTAAATAAATCACAACAATTATAACGATAAATTGCCGGAATTCTGCAATATACAGACAACCAAATGAGCAAATTCAACCAATTTGAAGTATACACATCCCTACAATTCTGCAATATCCATCCCGAAAAAACCTAACCAAACGAGCAAAGACGACCAAGACGAAGGCTTTCTTGACTGAAGACATCGATACAGGGCAACATAATAACAATCCATCTCCGCGACCGGTGATGGAAGATGGGAGAGGGGCGACGACGTTGTGATAAGTCTCACGAGCAATTACAATTAATCTGAAGTATATAACTTACAGATCTCGGCGGAGACTTCTTTGAGCGGAGACACGAGAGTGAATGGTGCATACGGCGGCCGGCGATGGAAGATGCGAGAAGGGCGGGGATGAGTGGTGACGGCGTTGTGATAGGGAGAACTGAGAAACCCTAGTTCTTCAAATATGAATGTCTGCTATAATGTGAATGTGCGTGTAAGGTCTGGTCTGTTTAGGTTAAGTTAAATGGTTAATGGGCATAATATATTAATACATATCTATTTATTTATTTTTTAAGTTTTCGGATTCGGATAATCCGATTATCCGAAAAAATTTAAAACTCATATCCGAATCCGAAACTTCGGATTATCCGATTTTCGGATATCCGAAAATTCGGATATCCGAAATTTCGGATATTTCGGATACGGGTTTTCGGATATTTCGGTTTCGGATTCAGATTTTTTTGAACACCCCTACATTTTTCATCTAACTTGTCCTCCCAAGGTGATTTACTGGTTAATTCCTGGGTTTCCTGTTTAATCTCCTTTTCTCGGAGTTTCTTTATTTTCTCCTGACTTTTCTTAATAATTAGATTTCTTTTACTAGGAGAAAGTGGTTCCTCATATTGTGCCTTTCGCACAAATATTCCTTCTTCAGGAATTACAGAGTGATTTGAGGATTTGGTTTGGGATGAACTTCCCTTCTCGTTGGATGACCTATCTAATTTAAGATAGACGTTTGACAACTTTTGCTTACCCATACTGTACACAAATATTCAAATAAGGAAACACATAATCACATAATGACAAGTAGAAAAATTAAGTATACTTTAAATACTTAATTGGCTTAAATCAGTGGCTCTGATACCACATTTTTCTGTCACGGCCCCCGACCCGGTTTGACCCGTTTCAGGAGCCGCGGGACAGAAAATCCCGTGGTATTTATTTAACAGCGGAAGTTTTCATCAGGATCTTTTAAAACTAAAATATTTCCCGATTATTTTATTTCACAGCTCGGGACAAAACCCGGTAATTTACATTCATGAGATTTCACGGAGAAATCTTTATTTTACAAAACATGTTTCTTTATTTTATATTAAGCCACTTCCTTAAGCTTGTAGTGCTTCACCGCACTTTTCCTGGATCACAACAGATCACCTGAAACATGTTTGAAAAAGGTTTTGTCAGCGGGAAATACTGAGTGAATCATTCTTTTTACTAAAACGACTCTTTTGTTATAATTTACAGTATTAAGAGCGATTACAATGTTTCTGATATCAAACCAACTACCCACGGTATTTGTCACTCGACCGGATCTGTGACTATGGTCATATCCCCCATTGGCTGCCCCAATGGTGACGATTATCAAGTAATGTATACAAAACCCCACATACCGGCTGTACGTTTGGTGATTACAAAGACTTAATCCCTGTAATTATAACTTCGAAAATAAACTTGCTTTTGTAAACAAATTTGATAAAAAGAGAATGACTCACATTGCAGATTTAATTTGAGCAGAGCCTAGCCTACTGATTAGCCTTTTAACCTAAATTTAATAACAGGCACACAATTCGGTTAGTAACTTAATACAGCATTTACGATAACTCACGAGATCAACCCTCACAACGAATGACAAAGTGCGATACTTAAACATCCATTGAATTAACAATGAATGACAAAGCATAAACCCTAATGTGAGCAGCACTTAAACATCCATTGGATAGTTTAATCGATCGGATATTGAATCGTAGCAGCGATCGAGTTATTACCCTGTATTGCGGCGGCGATTAGTGAATCGTGTGTGTTTTGATAGTAATCAGAGCGTATCTCAGTGTATATTTCGACTTTTTACGTCGTTCAAGCGCCCAAATTCCAGTCCCAAAGTCTGCTATTTATACACAAAATTTACCTCGCTTGCGCACCGTAAGCCTTATCCCTTACGGTGTGTAAGGGACACAAAATTGTTATAGGGTAGCCACGTCCTGGACTAGCCTAGCTGAGTTGACAGATTTCATAAATTCGTTTTTGACAGCGTTTTATTTAGATAATCGTAACTAGGGTTTTACCCCCCCCCCCCTGAGTTTTAGGGGCCCTGATCCTGATTCTGATTGTTCTGAAAATTTTAGGGTTTGTGCAGAATCACTTGGGTGTCTCAATTAGGGTTTCCTATTAGATAAAATAATAAAATAAATAGGACTTTTAATGGGAGTTGTTACAACAATCTCAACCCCAGCCTCAGCCACAACATGCAAATGTTGCTTTCAGTTCAAACACTCAGTCTGCTCCTCAGAACACCCCATCAGTGAATCACATGGCTTTCTTGACCAAACAGAATGAAGAAAAACTTGCACTTGCAACCTCTATGATCAACAGTTTCAACCCCTTCTTGGCAGGAGAACTCATACCTTCAACAGAACTGACGCCAGAAGTGAATCAAGTCGTGGAAGAGGACTTAGATGAGCTGGATGTGGCTTGGAACATGGCTATGTCAGCCTTTAAAGCTGATAAGTTTGCAAAAAGATATGGGCGTCGTCCTATGCATGCTAGTCCAAATTTTCTGAAAAACAGGCTGAGGTGCTACAGGTGCTATGAACCAGGGCATTTTGCCAGGGATTGCAAGAAGGTTGTGACTGGGTATGAAGCTACTCAGGCTGCTGCAGCAAGGAACAAAGAGAGGTCTATGGTTCCCGTCACACCTGCAGAAACTGCTACCTCAAGTGGACAGGGTAACTCTGGAGCTGGAAGAGCTTTAATTGTTCAAGAGCAAAATGGTTTCAACTGGGCTGATGCTGTTGCTCAAGTGGAATCAATGAAGCTGTCTGAAACTGCTGCTGTGGATAAGGTTCATCAATGCTTGATGGCCATGACCGAGGAACCAAAGTCACTCGCTGAGACGGTAAACTCCCTTTTTATGTACTGAACACTGTAGGAAGAAAGTTGCTTTGCTGAGATCTCAAAATTCAGCATTAATTACTGATTATAATACTGTGATGGGAAAGTACATCAGTCTTCGAGAGAACAACAAAATTCTCTATGAGATGATTGAAGCACTTAAAAAGGACATAGCTCAACTTCACAGAGACGTGAACCAGCAGCAATGTTGGGTTCATGACTATAAACATAGACTCATAGTCAAAACTCTTGAATGTGACTCTGTGAAGGGTGAGCTAGAGCTCCTCACTGGAAAGTACAAACAGAACGAGTTAAACATCAAGAAGTTTGATACCTCCAGTGCCACAGTACAGAATTTGTGTAATGTGCAACTTGCGTATCAAGAAAACAAGAGAAAGGGTTTGGGGTATAAAAAGGTCCCGCCACCATTTAATCATAATTATTCCAGACTGCCAGTCACTGAACAAGAAATGGAAAATTATGATACTATGATGTATGGCAAGCCAAGTGATTATGTTGATTATGTTGATTATGATCCATCTAAGTCTAAAAGGAGTCCATATACTGATTTCAAGAAACCAATGAGTTTTGTAAAAGATGAAACGGTTCAAAATGAACCAGTAGACAATGTGTCCGATCAGAAAAATGAAACTGTGTTAAATGCTGAAACCAAAACCGAAACAAAAACGGAACCGGTTAACAAACTCGCAGAGGAGATGAAGGAAAGTTCATCAAATTCTGATTCTGTTGAAAATACTAACTTTTCTAGTTTGTGTGCAGAGTCAGTAAGAACTGAAGAAGAGTTTAAGGAGGATGATGAATCGCTTCAAAGTGCTGCTAATAGTGTTGTTTCTGATAAAAATGGCATTTATGCTTGGAACACTGTTTTTTCTTGGTTTGCTGAGACTTGGGGTGTTCCCACTAAGACTGATGAATTTGGTGCTATTATTTTAGATTATGCATCTGATAAGAATGACTATGTTGAAAATGCTGTTAATGTTGAGAATGATGTGACAGGAGAGCCTGATGTGTCGTCTGAGGAATTCGAAACATCTGTTTCAATCAACTCAGAAAACCATTCAGATAATTCGGAATACCACACTTGTACGTCTGAAACATTAAATTACACATCAGACGCTCCCTGTAGCAATGATGATTTTGAAATAACTAATAGTGATAATGAAGAATTTACTGTTGAACAGGGATCATCTGACGATCTTGGCTATCAACCAGAGGATTCAAGGATCTCAGATAATGAGCCTAAATCTTTGAGTGTTTCCAATTGTGACAATCAATCAGATTCTTGCAGCATAACTAAAGAAGAAAGTCAAGTTGTCTTCGACACAGACTGCTCATCATCTGAGTTGCCAGAATCTTCAAAAGTCGAGAACTCAGAAGGTGACTTGACTGAAGAGGAGACATCCATAGAGTCCTATTCTGTAGAAACTCATGAAGATGTAGAAACTATGGAGAGGGAATTCATTGAAATCAATTCCACAGTTGAATCAAATGATGAAACTGTAGAAGAAATTAATATGGAAACCTTCTCTCAAGCTTCTCCTGAAGACATGATCTCTATAGAAAAGGAAGATGTGAAAGTAACCTTTCTAGACAACTCACCTATTGATCCCAACAGTAACCTCAGCAGAACCGAGTTGACTGAATCTGTTCCCCCTAAAAGAAAATGACCACGTAGAAACAGAAGGCCAAAAAGGAAGAATGCGAAAAGGGAAACCTTAAATCTCAAGCAAATAGAACCCAAGCTCAAGGGTAAAGTTGAGGATACTAACTCTTGTGCTGAAAGCTGTAAAGCGGGTTCCTCCAAGAAAAGGCATACTCCAAAGCACTCAGCGATAAATGAATTGAAAAGACGCGATCAGTTCTCGAGAATAACGCAAGCCGAACTAGATGTCTTTTTCTCAAAAAGGCAGACATGTTTTAACTGTCGAATTCCGGGACACATCGCAAGAAACTGTGTTCATCGTCCCTACTACTCTAGGAACACGTACCATCGGAAGGCCATGCACTCTAGTTTTATCAAACATCCCATGGTAAGGCCTTCTGACAGAGACTGGAATCTTGCTAAACAGGAAAAGCAAAAGTTTTTTAAAACAAACAGGTTTCAAGACAAGACAAAATCATTCTCATTAAACAGAAGTGTCTCAGACGCTAAAGCTTGGAGACCAAAAAGTCCTGTTAGATCCCAGTCTCCGTGTTCACAACCATCAACTTCTACCGCGCCACCAAATGTCACAAAAATGATAAAAACTATATGATCTTTCGCGAAGTCACCTACACAGATAGCGATGGTAAACTCAGGTCCTCTATGGCCTGGGTTCCAGTCTCTAACTGATTCCATTTTATGTGCAGGAACGACTATGGAGGGCTATCTTTAGACTTTGGTTTATCGATAGTGGTTGTTCTAGACACATGACGGGAGACATATCCCAGTTGAATGATATCAAGATATTCGACGGTGGATGTGTCAATTTCGCGGGAGGAGAATCAGGAAGAATCACCATGAAAGGCACTGTCAAGAATGGCGTCCTCACTTTTTCTGATGTTAACTATGTCCCTGAGCTTAAACATAGTCTGCTGAGTGTATCGCAGATGTGTGACAAAGGAATGGAAGTTATGTTCACTAAGAGTGGGTGTGTCATCCTGAAACCAGGAATCCTCATACCTGAAGACTGGTTTCTGATAGAAGCTGAACGAAGAGGAAATGCTTACGTTATCGATATGAACAAAGCCCCTACTGATCAAGTTACTTGTTTGTTTTCAGAAATTGCTGAACATGATGCTATGATGTGGCACCGTCGGTTGGGTCACCTGAACACGAAAAATTTGAATCGGTTAGCAAAAGGAGGTCTCGTCAGGAACTTGCCAATCAAGGATTTCATGCAAATAGAGAAATGTGAAGCATGTGCTCGAGGGAAGCAGCATCGCAGACCTCATAAGTCCAAACCTGTTCACACCACTTCGAAAGTCTTGGAACTGCTGCATATGGACTTATTTGGTCCCGTCAATGTTCTCAGCATCGGAGGAAAGGCTTACTGTCTGGTCATCACAGATGATTTTTCACGTTTTACTTGGGTATTCTTCTTGGAGCAGAAAAGTGAGACAACTGGTTTAATAAAGAAATTCGTAATACTCATGGAGAATCAGTCAAATGAACGTGTGAAGATTATTCGCTGTGACAATGGAACAGAATTCAAGAATGCTGAGCTGAACGAATTTTGTGCCCTCAAAGGAATCGATCGCCAATTCAGCACAACAAGATCGCCTCAACAAAATGGGGTTGCAGAAAGACGCAACCGTACTCTCATCGAAGCTGCTCGCACAATGCTAATAGATTCAGGACTTCCACTTATATTCTGGGCTGAAGCAGTAAATACGGCTTGCTACATTCAGAATCATGCTTTGATTAACAAGCGTCACATGAAAACTCCATATGAAATAGTTGAAGGTCAAAAACCCTCGGTGCAACACTTTCGCACTTTCGGTTGTCCATGCGTTCTTCTTCTCATGGACACCAAAGGAAAATTTGAAGCTCGAGGAGATCCATGCTACTTCATCGGTTATGCTAAGAATACCTCCTATTGTGTGTACAACAAGGTCAAAAAACAAGTTGTGGAAGCATATCATGTAGACTGGCTTGAAGAAAATCCAAAAGACGCTCGCATTTGCCCTGACTGGCTATATGACTATTCCTCCTTGTTTAAATCGTTTCCTATTTTGTCTAACGAAGTTGTTGTTGCAGAGAATTTGACAGATGAAATGCCTATTCCTGTTGAAGATGAAGATGAAAATGTGCCATTGCAAAATCTAATCAGAAATCTTACTGTGAATCCATCGAGTTTAGACAAAGACAATGCAAGTCGTTATTGTCGTTCCTCGTCTACTCAGGCTTCACATCCTGAACTGTTAGGCCCTAAAGTGTGAGACTGACGCATCAAATTAACACAACGGGTTATGGTTACGAACTGGGCCCTACCGGGTTAGTTTATATTAGGTTGTGGACCTTTATAGGTCACTTGGGCTAAGCTTTAGGCCATGTGGGCCAAGCAGGCCCAAGGGGAGCCCATGTAGGGAAGTGGGCTTGTCTATGTTCGTGTTAAAGGGTTTGACTAACACATGTAAGGTGCCATAGCTGAAAAGACTAGGATCTACTGCGATATGTCGATAGGCTTGACGCTCAACATGATAAAAGATACTAAGTGATATAAACATAACGAACTATGTACCATGTGGGTAACATACCAACGGTGTATGATTTTATGGTCTTAAATCTTGCGTTGATAGATAGCCAACATCTGAGGTTTCGGGTCTTTATATTGTTGAATCATCCGGGGATATCTTGGCTGTCCTTCTGTTCAGAACTAAAATTGTACAAAACATGTTAAGAAAGTCACTTGGAATTAGCTCATTTCTATTTGAATGTCTGTATGTTGTCCCGATACACACAATTTTGATCTGATTCTGAAATCTTCTCTGAAAAAGTCGTGTACCTCCTCTACTGCATCCAGATATATGCTGACCTGGAGGTGCTAGGCAACGACAGCTTCTGCTGCATCCAGATACATGCTGACCTAGCTGTACGTTGTCGCGCTATAGATCTAATACACCTGAAAGAGGTCCTCAAGTGCCCAAAAGAAACCCAAGAAACCTATATCAAACTGAGAAAAACTCATTTGATCTGTATATTATACCATCTCTGCAAAAGATCTATTCTGTTCTCTTCTCAACCTATTCCCAGTTAAGATTTCAGAAATTTGGATTGGACTTGTGAAATATGTGGTAGGGAAGATACTTGCATGATAGAGTGTGCTGTTTATATTTCCAGGATCTGATTAGTATTTATCTGGGTGTTCATTGTTAAGAAATCAAAACATGATAAAACAGATTATATGCAGACCTAGATACAGTCAGGATATCTTAAAGGATGACATCAGTATACTCACCTGCTACGATGAATTGTTGTGCTTACCTTGATCGCGGGGGTATGCCTTGGAATGGGACACACGGGTATAATAGTATAATATTACCTAAAGCATATCACGAAGTTGAAAAAATGAAAGTTGAGCGTTAAAGTTTAAGTGGACAAACATATTGGCAATCGCATAGACCAGTTTGATTAGGCTCGTACTGAAAAGTGTTCCTTAGTCTGCCTGAGAACGAATTTTGATCCCATTGCAATTCTAATTGTATATTATGGTAGTATTTTGAGTTTTTATTTGTTTTTAGTTCTTAAAAAAATATACAAAAATAGTGTCTTGTTTTTCTATAAAACCAAAAATACAAAAATAGTGTGTTTATTTGTTTTTCTTAAAATTAAAAATCTAACCGTTCTTGAAGATTTGACTGATCATCAAAAGTTAAAAGAATTTAAATTGTGAAATTTCATGTACCTAGTGTTCATATGGTACGTTCCTCTGTTGCATAAGAAATGTTTGCTTATGAGTTTGTGAGCATGTGCAGAACTTGATTTCAATCAAGAACAGGGGTTGATGAAGACTAAGATGTTGTTAGTTGCTGAAGAAGCCTGAAGCAGCACAACAACAAGATGTACCTAAGTCAGAAGAACCGGATACGAAATGCCATCTGACAATGGAAGTACATTTGAAGAAGTACCTGTGAACTTGCTTGAAAGACAAAGATTGAAGAAGAAAAGAGCTGCTGAGAATCCTCCTCTCACATTTTTTTTAACAAAGACTTTCAAGCAAATGCTGATCGAGATCCTGATATGAAGCTAACCACAAGAGCTGAAGAAAGAGACCCAGTGCTGAGAGTTTAGAAGTCAAGAACTTCCACAACATTTGCAGCATAACGACAACCATAGACTTCGTTGAAGACGTTGCTGATTTCATGTTATGAAGACAATTTGATGGCATCAGTCTAGGGGGAGATTGTTAGGCCCTAAAGTGTGAGACTGACGCATCAAATTAACACAACGGGTTATGGTTACGAACTGGGCCTTACCGGGTTAGTTTATATTAGGTTGTGGACCTTTATAGGTCACTTGGGCTAAGCTTTAGGCCATGTGGGCCAAGCAGGCCCAAGGGGAGCCCATGTAGGGAAGTGGGCTTGTCTATGTATATAAACAAGTTTCTAACTTGGTTTGGGGTTTGAACTTCTTAGAGCCTCAGTTACATAACTTCTAGAGTTACAGAGAGAGAGGCGATTTGTTGGTGTAGGAACTTGTACCAGACGATTTTGCTTGTTCAAGTAATAGAATCGTGTGCAAGTTTAAAAGTGATTTTCGGTATTGTGTTCTTCATATTTCATATTTTTCGGTTTTTCTTGAATCACCTATTGATTGGATTCCGCACAATCAATAGGTTGTTTGATATCATTGAAAGATCCGGTTCAACGGGACTTACATGAACCCCAAATGGAAAACTCAAACAGTGAAACCAACAACACAGAAAGCTCTGCCGATCCGTCAAAAGTTCAGGAAGCTCCTTTATTTCAAGATTCAGTTCCGTCTGACTGCATTGTAGAAACACATGTGATCAGCACCACCGCACCAAGTAAGGGGAGCCATCTGGAATAGCTTCCAGAAGTTTTTCAAATTTGCAAACTAATCTGCAAGCTCCTGCAACAGCAATTCCACAACGTGTTCAGAGAAGTCACCCAATCACAAATGTCATCGGCCCAGTATCTGCTGGTGTTTAAACCCGCAGCAAATCTGGAGACATCAACACATGCTTGTATACTTGTTTCATATCTCAGATTGAGCCTAAAGATATTAATGTTTCCTTGCAGGAACCTGGATGGGTCGATGCAATGCATGAAGAACTCAATCAGTTCGAACGGCTTGGAGTATGGAAACTAGAGAAGTTGCCCCAAGGAAAAAGGGCCCTTGGCACACGATGGGTATTTCGTAACAAGCAAGATGATTCGGGTGTAATTGTGAGAAATAAGGCCAGATTAGTTGTCCAAGGATTCAGTCAAGTTGAAGGCCTAGATTATGATGAAGTGTATGCCCCAGTCGCTCGTCTAGAAGCCATTCGTATCTTCTTGGCATACGCATCTTTTATAGGATTTACTGTTTATCAAATGGATGTTAAGACGGCATTTCTTTATGGAAAAGTCAAGGAAGAAATCTATGTCGCTCAACCGTCGGGCTTCGTTGATAAACAAAAGGAAGGGTATGCTTACAAGTTAGACAAGGCTTTGTATGGTTTGCATCAAGCACCTCGTGCATGGTATGCAACTCTAACAGAACATTTGCTCGCTCATGGATACACCCGAGGAATGATCGATCAGACATTATTCATCAAGCGTGTAAACAAGGATATCATTCTTGTGCAAATATACGTTGACGACATCATCTTCGGGTCGACCAATGATGATCTTTGCAAGGAATTTGAAGAAGTCATGAAGAAAAAGTTTGAAATGAGTTCCTTAGGAGAAATGACGATGTTTTTGGGTCTGCAAGTCCGTCAAAACAATCAAGGAATACTAATTCATCAAAGTAAATATGTAACTGACGTCCTTGCTAAGTTCAGCATGACAGACTCAAAGCCAAGTGACTCCCCAATTGCAGAAAGGCCATTGTTAACTGAGGATCCAGAAGGAAGCCCTGTCAACCAGACACTGTATCGCTCAATGATCGGGTCACTAATGTATCTGACTGCCAGTCGGCCAGACATTCTGTACGCCGTGTGTCAGTGTGCTCATTATCAGGCTAACCCTAAACTCACTCATTTAACTGTTGTTAAAAGAATTTTCAGATATTTGAAGGGAGATCCTAAAATCGGACTCTGGTATCCCAGAGATTCGAACTTTGATCTGTTTGCCTTTTCAGATAGCAATTTTGGAGGAACTGACAGGGATAGGAAGTCCACATCAGCTGGATGTCAGTTCTTGGGAGAAAGGCTAATTTCTTGGCAATGCAAGAAGCAGCAGACAATATCTCTTTCCACAGCGGAAGCAGAATACGTTGCAGCATCTGCATGCTGCTCCCAAGTTCTCTGGATACAACATCAATTGGAAGATTACGGTTTGACTTATCTTGACACAACCATTTATTGTGATAACGATGCCGCCATCCAGATCACTAAAAACCCTGTTTTTCACTCCAAAACCAAGCACATTGACATTAAAATTCATTTCATAAGAGATTGTTTTGACAGAGGTCTTATTAAACTTGAACAGATCCATACTGATGCTAACACAGCGGATCTTTTTACCAAACCTGTCAGCATCTCTAGGTTCAATGTGCTTGTAGACCTCTTGAAAATGATTCGCTTCACCGACTGAGCATCAAAAACAAAAAACAAAAAAAAACTCTTGTAAATAATAATAAGGGGTTTTTATGTGTTTCCATCTGGTAAATTTGGGCATAAAGTACGTTACTTTTGCACAAATTTAGGAAGAGAAAAGTTGCTGGGAAATGAAATGACTTTTCGTGTTAAAGAACTTGATTAACACACGTAAGGTTTCAATGTTAAACAGGTTCGGCTCCACTGCGATGTGTTGATAGGTCTGCCGCTCGAAAAGCAAGAAGAAGCAAAAGTGATACAAACATAATGGACTGGACATCTCGTGGGTAACAGACCAACGGTGTATGATTTCATGGTCTTAAATCATGCGTTGATAGATAGCCAACATCTGAAGTTTCGGGTCTTTATGCTGATGTTTCATCCGGGATATCAGGGTTGTCCCTCTGCTGTACGAAAGTACTGACCTGGACACAGTCAGGATATCCTGCTAAAAAGAGCCCTTGTCAGATCTTCCTTGGTCTCTCTGCTGTACGGAAGTACTGACCTGTTCACCAGGAAGTCTGACATTAAAAAAAGGGGGGGGGCATCGTCAGATCTTCCTTGGTCTCTCTGCTGTACGGAAGTACTGACCTGTTCACCAGGAATTTTGGCGTTGAATAATAAATTAAAATAAAAGGATGATCTCAGTATACTCACCTACTACGATGAGCCGTTGTGCTTACCTTGATCGCGGGGGTATGCCTTGGAATGGGACACACAGATGTCTCAGTATAAATCTACCTAAAGGCGTATCACAAAGCAAAAAGTTGAAGTTTGAGCGGTGGATTTAAGAGGACAAACATATCAACAATTGCGCGGAGCAGCCTAAGTAAACGAAGAGCTGAAAAGTGTTCCTTAATCATACTATTATAGTTAATTTTTATTATTTTTTTATTTTTTTAATAAATTAATTGCTCAGTGGGGTGTTGCGTTGATTTTAAAAGGGGGTATTTTGCTATTCTTGAAAAGGTTAAATAAAATAATATTAAAATGATTAAGTCTGGATGGCCCACTGGTCGAAATGGGCCCATCATTACGAACAATCCGAAATGGGTCTGGCCCAAAATCATTCCGGAGTATTTAATGTTGAAAAGGACAAGAATTCGCATTCTCATTGCGGACCATTACGGATTCATCTGAATTCTCTCTCAAGGATCTTCATTTCGGATTGATTACGGATTGATTACGGACATTAGGTACTGCATTCCGGATCATCATTTGGCATTCCGGATGATTCCGGATGATTCCGGACAAGGAATTATTCATCACAGATGATTCCGAATGATTCCGGATTTTTCCGGACTGAGAAGGTTCATTACGGACGACTTCGGACGGAATTGCATTCCGGGTGAAGAAGCTCATTTGAAATGAACCCCAATTTGTGACCCTTTGACTGTTTGACCTATTTGTCTGAACCTATTGGACTGTTTTTGGACTGCTCACTTAAAAGGGGTTGCTTATGTTTGAATTTTCAACGAATTGACTTTGTCAACTCGTCGTTAACTCAAAATATAAGTGACACCTTCAATATCATCTAACGGCTATTTGTGAAGTGCAGAAAATGGCAGGCGCAATGTTGAAAGAAGGAAATCAACGGCAATTGGAGGTGAACGAATTCCACAATCAAGCAGGCTATCTATCAAATCCTCCAGCAGATCAAGCAGAGTTGTTTGGATCACTAATAAGGGGTCTGAACAACTGTCCTCTTACACACGCTTTAAGAGCAAACCCGGTGATCTGCAGCAACTGCATCAACACTTTCTGGAATACCGCAAAGATCGACAGGCAATGTGCTGGTTTCATCGAAGCTACTGTTCTAAAGACAAAGATTATCATATCTGAAGCCATAATTCGAGAAGTATTAAGACTAGGAGATGAGCCGGATCATCCTACGTTGTACGATCAAGCCCGAGTTCAAACTGCTTTAAGAAGAATGAGCTATGAAGGGAGATATCCTACTGTGCTGAAGAAGCTATTTCCACCTTACTGGAGACTGTTAGTTCATTTTTTCCTCCAGTGTATTGCTGAAAACAAGGGTGGATGGGATCAATTAAACAAAACACAGACTTCAGCAGTTGTTGCTCTTGTGAATGAATGGGACTACAACTTCTCAGCATTCATCTTTGATAACATGAAGAAGATGCTGGAAGATCCAAAGAAGAAGATATTTATGTTGTACCCAAGGTTCATACAGATGATTCTTGATGAGAGATACCCAGCATTGGTCAAGGGGCCAAACTACATCAACTTGAAGCCGATGGGGCCAGGATGCTTTGAGAATGCATGCAGAAACAAACGAGCCAAGCATCATAATTTTGAAGGACTATATGCTCTTGAGAAACATGGGAGGTTTGCTGATAATGTTCAAGGAGCTCCTGTTGCACCAGCTCCTCCTGTCATTCCAGTTGCTCCAGTTCCGCCTCCAGTAAATGCACAAATAGCGGAAGAGCATGATGTGCAATTGTTGCAACAAGCACAACAGGCAGGTGATGATGAAGAAGAGGTTCTGATGGTTGATACTGAATCTGACACAGACTCTAGTGAAGAGACAGATTTCGAAAGCGAAGCAGAGACAGTGACATCTGACAAAGAAGAGGATACTGTTCGTAAGCCTGTGCCAATGACCGTTGATAATCTTGCAGCTTTGATTCGTAGTTTACAGGGTGGTGATGGAGAACCTCCATCCATTTCCGCCCCTATTATTCAAGAAACAGCTGATGTGACTGAAGAACCAGCTCAAAAGAAGCAAAATATCGACAATGCACCTGACAACACTCTTTCTGGGCCCGCGACTACCTCTGAACCCACTCCTACAGTTGACCCTCAACCTGATCCACAATCTACTGATGCATCAAAGAAAACAAACCTGGAGGACATAGACTTGTACAATTTCAACTTCGACTTCGAATCCACCCCCTCTCAGCCAGGCAGTTCAAGTGGTGGTGTTCAGTTTGAAGCAGGAAGCTCAAGCGGGGCGCATTTAACTGAGCATGATGAAGCTGCATTCCGATATGTAAGTGAGAAGAGACAAGTCTATGAAAGCGACAGTGATGAAGAAGAGTATGTTAAAAGATTGAAAAGGCGTGTAGTGATATTGGAGCAAGACGGAGAACTGAAAAGTGCTCAGATTGTTTCTCTACAACAAGACGCTGCATTAAAAGAAGCCCAAATCTCCTCTCTACAATCTCAGCTCACAAGCAGAGATCTTACTATAGATCAATTACAAGGGGATGTAGGGATGCTGATGTCAACTGTTTATGATCTTAAGGCGAAGCTTGAAAAGAAGTTCGGAAATGAATTTGCTGATAAAGAGGATGAGCAGTTCTATGTTGGAAGACCTGAGCAGACACAAGAACAAAGAGCAGCAGCTCATGCAGCAGCTGAAGCTGAACGAGCAGCTGCCTTAGAAGCTTATCTGGCAGCAAAACCAAAGAAGTTGAGCAGCAAGACCAAAAAGAGACGAGAACAGAGACAGTTAGAGAAAGAGCAGGAGAAGCAAAGAAAGAAACAACTGCTGGTTATGAAAAATCAAGACATGAATCCTCTAGATGAAAACTTTCAGCTAAAAGATCCCACGACAAGGCCTGACAGACTTGTGATGGAACTTGGATCTACTTATTACGATGAAGTGGGAAACAAATCAGATGTGGCATGTTGGAGATATGAGCCAGAGAAAAAGATGTGGTTGATTACCCGAAAGAGTGGGCACAGGGAGTATTATGGCAATGAAAGCCAATTCAAATCCTGGACTCAAATTGATCTGAAGTCCCTGTTACGAGCTCCTTATTATGATCCAGATCTAAGCAAGAGAGGCCCAGGTTGGGCATTCCACTGACGTCTTGAAAAGGAGGTAAGAACAAACTTTAAGACCATGAAGATTGCTGAACCGATAGTAAGACGACATCCTGGTGTTCGTGACTCCTTTACCAAGAGGACTGTAAAGGCAATTGTCTGGCCTCCCACTGACAAAGAGAAGATCATTCCGCTCACAAGAAAGTTTGAAAAGGGGATACTGAGGAATTTCAGGTTTTGGGCTTATGATCCTGTTCTGGCAGAAGCAGCTATCGTCACTGAAGAGCAGTCGATCAGGATTCCCAACTCTTATGACCTAATGAGCTTTCATGAAGAAGACATCATGGTTCTGACACAACATCAAATCAAATGTAATGAAAAATATGAAGAATGTGCAAAATCATGGACAAGTGTTGCTGCCAACATCTTGAAGCACTATCTTTTTGCTGATCCACCTCCAGGTCCTCTCGATCCAAGTGTTTGATGCGTCTGCTTATCCAGTAAACCTAGGGGGAGATTGTTAGGCCCTTTAAGGTTTATGGATAAGATAATGGGTGGATTAGTAGGTATAATGGGTTAACCATGGGTTTTGGGCCTAAGAGTGTAGTTATGGGCCTAGGGTTTAGGGAGCACACTCCCTAATCTCTTTCTATAAATAGTAAATGATGTAATAGGTGCATGGTTGGTGATTTTGGAAAATATTGTATTGGACAATCATTTGTATGCAAGATTAGTGAAGCATTTTGAATATCAATCATCCTACTTTTCATCTTTATTTCTTTTACAACTTGTTTGTGTGATTCCGCCACCTTACGAGTTGTGCGATATCATTGTGATCTCGGTTTCGGGACTTACAATTTCATACAATATCTCATTTTTTCCTGTGATTTTAAAGCGAATCACTCGATTCATTCCATTCGATCGCTATAAGTGTTTCTGGCATTCAAATTTCGTCAATCGTTGAAGAAATTTGAAGAAATCGGCTTCGATCCATGTAAGAAAATTTTGAATTGCATTTTTATGATCTGAGTTTTTGAATTGAGTCATTGCGTTTTACAAAGGAATGAATTGTTTTTTATTTTTGTACTTTCAGTCCATAACACATTTTATTGTGTTTTAAGTCCATTGCGTTTTAGGTAAAACACATTTTATTTGGTTTTAGTCCATTGCGTTTTAGAAAAAAAAAAACATTTTATTTTGTGTTTTTGTCTATTGCATTTTAGAAAAGCACATTTTGAAGTGTTTTTAGTCCATTGCGTTTTAGGTAAAACATATTTTTATATGTTTTAGAAAAAAAATAACACCTTCTTTTGTGTTTTTTTATCTATTGCGTTTTAGAAAAACACATTTTGAAGTGTTTTTAGTCCACTGCGTTTTAGAAAAAAACACTTTCTTTTGTGTTTTGAGTCCATTGCGTTTTAGAATGAACACTTTCTTTTGTGTTTTTAGACCATTGCGTTTTAGGAAAAAAAAAATCGTTCTTTTGTGTTTTTCAGCCATTGCGTTTTATAAATAAGACATTTCTTTGTCTTTTCTGTCCATTGCGTTTTAGAAAAAAAATATTTTTTTATGGTTTTTGTCCACTGCGTTTTACGTAGGGTTGTAAACGAACAAAACGATCAGCGAACAGTTCGTGAACCTTTCGGCGGGAAGTTCGATTATGTTCGTTCGTTCTAACAGAGGTCTCGTTCGTTCGATTGAGTTTGTGAACGTTCGGTAAGGTTTTCGTGAACATGTTTGTAAACATTCGTTCACTTGCGTTCGTTTATGTTTATATATTTGTGGTTTAATTAAAGATTTTTGTACTTTCATATATTTTTTCTATACTTTTTATATTATTAAACTCTTATTTATTTTATTACCCTAACAATTAAACTATGAAACCCTATTTCACCTTGTTTATGACACCATTTCCGTTTCTTTTCTCATTATTTACATTGACGAATACGATCGACCTCCATTCCATAATATGAGATTCAAGTTTCAGTTCTACTCTCTGGGCCATCCACCTTTATCCTTCACCACGTTCGCCAAATTTTTTTGTATTCATGAACCATTCGCGAACACGCTCATGTCCTTAATGAACGAACACAAACATAAAATCTCGTTCGTTAAGTGTTCATGAACCGTTCGTGAACACATTTATTTCCTTAACGAACGAACACGAATAAGTCCTTGTTCGTGTTCGTTCGGTTCGTTTACAACCCTAGTTTTACGCAACTGGGGTTTTTTTTTTTTGAAAATATAGCACTAGTATACTCGTTTTAAAGATAAAAAAGCGCTCGTTTTTTTGTGACATTTTTATAAAAAAATAATGTCGTATGAAAAAGTTATTAACGTTTAAAAAATCAGGGGGGATTGGAGCAGAAAGAAACTATTGTGTTAGATTGACTAGAATGCCCCTATACAAACCCACCGTCTCTTTTTTTTCTTCAATTTCACTCATTTAATCTTAGCCTTTAATTAATAAATAGATGGTCATTATTATTTCTTAGCATTCCTACTCAAATAAACTTCCTATTATATCCTGACCTATTATATTATATGTTAGAATTTAGACTCTGGTTTTTTCCAACAACCTCTAGTTAGGGGGGACGGGGCGCCCCTGTGATGGTCCTCCACCACGCGTGAAACAATAAATAACACCGCTGCCACCATGTTCTATAACGTGTCAATTTGAAAACGCGTCAAACACATCACGCGTGAAGAATTGAAGAATCTGATGGTTTATTGTTGGGTGTTGTGAGTGATGGACATTTCCATAAAATTCATCACCAGTGAAGGAAAAAAGCTCGATGACGTGACGGAACTTGATTGGATGTTGTGAGTGATGAGTGGGTGGTGAGTGATAGGCGTATGCCCGCCCTTATACCCATGACAGGATTTAATATGTAATATCTTTTATTAATATCTCAAAATTCAAATTTACAAAATTTCAAAACAGTTTTAATTCAAATATTGGTTGTAATAACTTCTCATAAAACTAATTATTTGTTCAACTTTGAAAGTAGATATTGGTCGTTTTATGAAAATAATTTAATAAAGTCTACAAGATGTAGACAAAAACAAATGGCCTTTGACTATCAGGTACAGCACATAAAGCGACAGGTATCATCCTTCATCAACACTTCATATCCACCGTACACGTGTACAGATGTCCCCCAAAGTTCCTAGTTTCGTACAAAATTAATAAATTATTTACCTAGGGTTTACTGTCAAGTCAAACTTACAAATTTAAATATATTAAATAATTCTTACTTTTCAAATAAAACAACCATCTTTATATTTTATTCCTTTAAAATATTCAATACCTTTTCGAAACTCAATTTAGCCTGTAGTTATTACAATTAGAAAATTACTTTCTTTTATAAACCATACATATGATAAAATTACCATGCTTCAACCCACCCCTTTGGTGAATTTACTAATTTGATTTTAATAATCCAAATTATATATTATATTTATATATATTGTTTTTAAGGCTTGATGAATAGTAACTTTATTTTTATAATAATATATAGTTTTTTTATTATTTAATATATTATAACATAATAGTTTTTTCTTATATTTACTTTTAATAACATATTTTTCTTTTTTTAAACATATATTTCCTTTATCATTTTTAGTAATTGTTTTTTTTTTAACATATATTAATTTATCGATTAATTTGATACTTCTTTAATAAGTTATGTTTACAACTTTTTTTCTAAAAACTTAAGTATTTAGTTGTGCTTGATTTCTTTCCCTAACGTTCCATTATAAGTTTTGTTAAAAACGAGGTTATACTCAAAATAAAGTATTTATTTGGTGTTATAAAACGGTACGATAATAAACTAAATCGTTCTAATGGTTTGACTTTTTAAGCAACATGTTTTATTTTCAAGTCACGTTTGTTTTACATTATCATTTGCTCGGTTTCGGCGCAACGCGCGATATAAAAAAACTAATTATAATTTATTACTCAATAATAATCTGTGCCGAAAATACAACCAATATTACTCGTAAATTTCACTTTTACTACTAAAGACAATTCCAATCTAACGGAAAAGTAATTCTCGGTTATCTCTAACCTTCAGTTGTGTCGTTTCACAACACCTTTTACAATATTTTGCTAGTCAATTAGGGGCGTACAAAGTTACTTTTCTGTTAAAGCAAGGGAGGAGCAAATGGTACCTGGTACCAAAACCTAATCGGTATCGTACCGTACTGAGTCATTTCTGATGCCAACTTTTTCCATATTTGGGATCGGTACTTTCGGTTTGGTATGGTACCAGTATTTTGGGTTAATTTACCTTCGAATATTGTATCATTCTGAGCACATTTGATACCGGTATTGATACCCATTCTTTAGGATTTTTTCGATCGACGACTTTGATACCAGTACGGTTCAGTATGGAGCTGGTCCCTAGTTAAAGAGGTATTGTTCTTGTCAAAGAGAGTAAAAAATTAAATGACTAACTAAACGTCCATCACATTATAGCCCAGCGACATCTTGGGGGTGTGATAAGGCTTAGGGACCATTAGGTCATCAGTTTGATTCTCACAAGTTGGTTTTTTCCAAATTTATTGAGTTTCATCCTGAATTGGTGTATAAACATTATTGTCTAGTGGAGATGGATATGACCGGGTGGCTCTGCTAGTGGCACGATGATACTCCATTGGTCATATACTATAGCACCGACACCCAAAGTCGAGCATACATACGACGATCTTCATGTGTGAATAGCGGGGATGGAAGAAAGGGCGGTAGATGATAATGAGAAAAGGTGTCGCGTCTGGGCGGGCGGGCGGAATGGATGAGCGAAATGTGTCATGCCATAGAGTGGGTAATATCCCGAGTCTCATGTAATACAACTAAATGCACCTTGAGGTGTTGCCGAGGAACTGAGGGACCTTCTCGAACACAAGATAGGTCATTTAATTCGCTATGGGGAATCGATGCTCCGGGCCGAATAGAGCTTGCCTACGACACCTGGCTTTCTCTGACGCATATTAGCTTAGTTGCGCTTAATAGGCCAGTTTGCCTTCCTCTCCGGCGACCTCCTTACCTTACACCCGCTACGCTCTCATTCTAAGTTATGCGTGCTGAGCAAGATGCATTGCGTTTTCCTCTTCTATGGATGCACCTATGACCCGGGATGAGAATAGAAAGATTTTTTTCTACGACGAGCTTTATCTTGTAAAGCTAAAGACGCCCCAAGACAAGTTTCAAATGCTAGGAAGGGGACAGGATCAACAGAACTTGGCTGGATTCGGGCTGGGAGAGGGCGCCCGTTCCTAACCACTTTCGAAAAAGGTTCGCTCATGCTGGAGGAAGCATCCCCATTTAGTGATCGGTCCGCTAGTCGCAAGTGATCCAAATTTGCCGTTAAAAAAAGACTAACTAAACGCTTTATCGATTTATCAATATGAAGTATTATTAGACCACCCGTAGTGGATGGGGTTTTGGGCGTTTTCCTCCAAAAACGCCCCATCACGCCTACGTCACCGCCCCCTAGGGCGTTTTTGATGTTTTTTTGTTGGCCGGTTCCTTAAACACGTCGGATTGAAGTGTGAATGACCAATGGAACGTTCAACAACGGTTAAAAAGTAACACCTATTTTTTTTAATTCAATATCAATATCTATATATATATATATATATATATATACACACACTTACAACCCACAATACCTCAAAAATAAACATAAGGGTTGGGCGGTATGATGTGCAGTGACTAGGGTGATTGAGTGGAGTCACCGATCGGTGTATACTTACCGAAGTTGGAGAAGAAGAAAGGGAGGAGAGAGAGAGAGGAGAGAGGAGAGAAGAACCAATCAAAGTAGGAGAGGGGAGAGAGAAATCAGGTGTTTGAGTGGGTGTTTAACCATACCTAGTGTTTGATTAGAAAATGGGAAGTGAAGGAGAGAATTGACATGGCTAAATATAATTGGGTAGAGAAAACTCAAACACCCAACTCAATCACCACCATACCGCCTACCCTAATACCACACCATTTTAGTATTACGTAATTTTTATTTATTTAATGAAATATTATTTGTTTTAATTTTCAAAAGTTTTTTTTAAAATAAATAGTTATGTAATCATTACAAGAAACATTATACCACTATATTTTTTTTAACTTCAAGCACTATAATAAATCTCAGCTCTCCAACAAAAAAGTTTGAAGTTACATAGTGTTAGGAGTGATTGTCTCATACTTTGAATTTTCAAAAATCATTCAACAACTCAACTTGCATTTATTTTTCAAAATTCGTCAATAATAATAATTTTATAAAAGTTGCTTTCACTGACGACAATTTTCTTCCTATTTAAACACCAAAGTCTCATCTCTCTTCATTTTTTCAACTCCACCAGGTCACATTCTCTCTCTCTCTCAAACAACTCCACCATTATACATATACATACACACTATATCTCTATAATGGTCGACACTCTCATGAATCTTCATCTTCGTCTTCTTCCTCAAATGTGATGGGAGGCGGTTTCTCGCACCTCCTCCCCTGCTTCAATCCGGCTGAGCACCGCCGTAACCACTCACCGGACCTCATTTTCACGGCCGCCGAACCTCTTGACGAAACCCTAGGTCACTCCTTCTGTTACGTCCGTTCCTCCGCTCGCTTTATCTCACCTACACACTCAGATCGCTTCGATTCGCCCTCTCAATCGCTCCGATTCTCGCCGGAATCCTCTTCTAGGTCACGCCAGGTTAACGGCGTTACGGAAACAGGTTTCAGATCCATTTCCGGTGCTTCTGTAAGTGCGAATAGTTTAACTCCTGTAACTGTTGTTAAATTAGATAATATTCTTGATGATGATGTTAATCGTGTTGGTGTTGCTGGTGGTGTGAGGTCTAGTGGTAGTCATATTGTTAGTGGATTTGAGAGTACGTCCTCGTTTAGTGCTCTACCGCTGCAGCCGCTGCCGCGAGGCGATTCGGCTAGGGCAGCGGTAGGGCAGATGGAGAGGGCGTTTTTTATGTCTGGACCGATTGAGCGAGGGGCTTTGTCTGGTCCCTTGGATTCGAGTATGAATATCGGTTCAGATTCGGTTAATAGTAATGGTGTGCCGTTCTCTGCGCCGTTGAATGGTGGTGGTTATGTTAAAAAGAGGAGGAAGGGGTCGGTTAATGGGATTCGGAAGGCGTTTAATAGGAATTTTCCTCGGCCGTGGGTGGTTCCTGTTAGGAATTTTGTTGGACGGAAGGAGAGTTCGGTTAAGGGAGGGGTGGAGCGATCAGATGTGAAGAATGATAGGGATGTGCAGTGGGCTTTAGGGAAAGCTGGTGAGGATCGGGTGCACGTGGTGGTTTCGGAAGAGCATGGTTGGTTGTTTGTCGGGATTTACGATGGGTTTAACGGTCCAGATGCTCCTGAGTTTCTGATGGGGAATTTGTATAAGGCTATGTATAAAGAACTCGAAGGTTTATTTTGGGATTTGGATGATGCAGCTCAAGCTCCTGCTCCCGCTCCCACTCCTGCTCCAGCTGAATCTTGTTCAGCGCAATTACAAGAAGAAGCAACGGATGTAAAGAATGATTCGTTTCGTTCAGGAGGAGAAGAGATAGTGACTAGACGGAAACGCTTATGGGAATATCTTGCAGAGGAAGGACCTAGAGATGGACTTGATCTTTCCGGTTCCGAACGGTTTGCGTTTTCAGTGGACGATGCACTCAATATAAGCAAAACGAGTTCAGGCGCTAATCACCGGTCATTTCTTCTGTCAAAATTAAGAAACGGGCTTACTAAGCATAAGGAGGGTAGTAAATTATTCGGTTGGAAATTCGGGTTGGATTCCAAAGAGCAAAAAGAA
The DNA here is from genome assembly GCA_030545235.1 of Helianthus tuberosus. Lineage (NCBI taxonomy): Eukaryota > Viridiplantae > Streptophyta > Magnoliopsida > Asterales > Asteraceae > Helianthus > Helianthus tuberosus. Next base: position 78,549,534 of record CM060428.1, on the reverse strand, counting down.
GCGGAAACCAGAGTAGAGGAGACTGATAATGTTGTTAAAAACGGCAGGAAGAAAAAAACCGGTCCGGTAGACCATGAACAGGTCTTGCGAGCAATGTCAAGGGCTTTGGAAGTAACGGAGTTTGCGTATCTGGATATGACTGATAAGGTTATGGATCAATATCCCGAGCTTGCGCTAATGGGTTCGTGTTTACTGGCTGTTTTGATGAGGGATGAGGATGTGTATGTGATGAATTTAGGAGATAGTCGGGCTATCGTTGCGCAAGCAAAAGATGATGAAACCAAAGAAGCTGTTCTATCTCAAACAACGGATAGTGGGACGGTCATTGAGGATGTAGTTAAAGAATCCATAGATGCAGACGGAAAGGAAAATTGTACGGAAAATGAGGGTCACACTCAAGATAAGAGGTTGACCGCGTTGCAACTGTCGACTGATCATAGCACAAGCATTGAAGAAGTAAGTTCTGACTTTTGACTTGATCTTTAAATTAAACTTAATTATATTATGATATATCAGTTTGATTGTTCTTGTTTATTTAAAAAAGAGGGAAGTTATTGAAATCTGAATTCTTTATCGTATAGTTCAGTGATTTGAGGTCTTTTGGAAAACTAAGCAAACTATCTAAGTATCCATGGATAGGGCTGTAAACGAACCAAATGTTCAGCGAACAATTCGTGAATTGTTCAGTGGGAAGTTCGTTCGTTTGCTAAATGAACAAACACAAACAAGAAATTTTGTTCATTTGGATAAATGAACGAACATGAACAGAGGCCACGCTCATTCATTTGTGTTCGAACGTTCAGTAACATGTTCGATTATGTTCGTTTGTGTTACATAGTTCATTAGGGTTTTTAATTTTAATATTGTATTTAAGTACTTCAAAGTTCCCACTAATAAAAAAATTATATTATGCTGGTTTGTGTTTGTTTCCGTTCATGAACGTATGTTTGTGTTTGTTACTTAAAATTAACAAATGGACACAGATGAACATGAACACGTTCATTTCATTAATGAACGAACACGAACAGAGAATCTTATTCGGTAAGCGTTCATGAACAGTTTGTGAACAAATTTATTTCCTTAACGAACACGAACAAGGCCTTGTTTGTGTTTGGTTCATTTGCAGCCCTACCATGGATCTAGGAGGAAAGATACAGCTTGCAGGTCCAATATTGGTAAATGACTCACATTTGGACCACATTTCAGCATTTCCGGTTACATAATCACTTGAAATTTTATTTCCATTGGGATGTATTCTACTACCCATGACACATGTCCATAGTTTCTTGTCTTATCTTTACCCAATTTTTCTTTCGTCCCATTAAAATTTTTTGAGTAATGTGCTATGAAGATGACTGTTCGAGGAGTACAGGCCCTTAAGTATCTATCATTTTTAGAGCCACTATTTATCTAAATCTTATGTGAGAGAAAGCCAGCACACCGAATTAGAAAGTCATTGGAAGTATTGTCTTTGCTCTTTGGAATATATAGTGTAGGGTCAGTTTTAATCTAGTTTTTAAAAAGTAGTTGCACTAGAAAAAAAGTCAATTTTATTGTGCTGTATGCAATTTAAAGGAGCAAATATAACTGATATCAACCAACTACTGGACATTTTTTGTCAGAGAGCTGTGTGCTTATTGTAACTCCAAATAAGATCAAGGTTTTAGACTTTTACTGTATATAGAGTATATATTTTGTCTAAAAGTTCTGATGAGTGAACTCATATGCATGCATAGTCCGGTAATTTTGACCCATTTACTTATGAACGGGTCATTTTGGGTTATGTATTATCTCTTAACGAGCGAAATTGGTGAAGAGAAACTAGCTTAAATGGAAACACGTCAAGTACCCCTTTGATTTGAATCAAGAGATTATCCATAATATCTGAAATCGCTGAATTATTATGTCTATTGTCTAAATAAGTAAATATACCAGACATTATCCGAAATTATAGTAGAAATCTTATTACTTTTGCAATACGTAAATATACCAGAGATTATCCAAAATTATAGCAGAAATCTTATTACTTTTGCAGGAAGTTACTAGAATCAAGAATGAGCATCCGGATGACGATCATTGTATCGTCAATGATAGAGTCAAAGGTCGTCTTAAGGTCACTCGTGCTTTTGGGGTTGGTTCTCTTAAACAGGTTTGTTGTTTAACTATCTCTTTCTCTCTCTCTCTCTCTCTCTCTTACACACACACACACGCACAAATAGAGGTGCACAAACCGGTTATTTTCTTTAACCGGTTCGGTTAAACTAACCTCCGGTTATTTTCTCATTTTTTTCTTTAACCGGTTATTACTTTAACTGGTTCGGCTATTCACTTTAACCAGTCCAGTTAATAACCGGTTAATTTCGGTTTATTAACCTGGTTATTTAAAAAAAAGAATCTTTTTTTCGGTTTTTTTCCTGGTTAACCGAGACATCAGTTAAAAGCCGATTAAAAATAACTGGTTATTTCTAAGAAAATCCCTAACTGGTTACTAAGCTAGTGTTAAAAATAACCGCTAATCAGTTACTCCTCGATCAACCATTAACCGGTTATTTTGTGCACCTCTACACACACATTCTTTTATGACATTAAAGTTAATTTTTGTCACATTAATGTTTCAGGCAAAATGGAATGACTCATTACTTGAGATGTTTCGCAACGAGTATATTGGAAATGCACCCTACATATCGTGTGTACCTTCTCTTAGACACCATCAACTATGTCAAAAAGACCAGTTTTTGGTACTTTCGTCAGACGGTTTGTATCAGTATTTTAGCAATCAGGAAGTCGTTTCACATGTCGATAGCTTCATGGAGAAGTTTCCGGATGGTGATCCAGCTCAGCACCTGATAGAAGAGCTTCTGTTACGCGCAGCCAAGAAAGCTGGTAATCTCCTTTCTTGTGATCTTTTATGTTTGTCGTTTAAACTTTAATCATCATGGACTGACCAACTTTAGTACGGGTCAAACGGGTCGGGCAGGGTTGACTGAGATTTGAGTAAAATGTCATTTTCGTCCCTGAGATTTGGTTCCACTATCTGGTTCCACTATCTTTTTTGTTAAAATTATAACAAATTGAGTAAAATGTCATTTTCGTCCCTGAGATTTGGCCAGTTTTGCAACTTTCGTCCAAAGGTTTGTTTTTTTGCATATGGAAGGTTTAAAATCTTGCCATTTTCATCAGGCTCGTTAACTCCATCCATTTTCTCCGTTAAGTCAGGGATATCTCTGTCTTTTTTGTTAACTTAAAGGGCAATTTGGTCTTTTTTACTTTATGTAAAAATACCGAATACCCTTAAAAAAGACCAAATTGCCCTTTAAGTTAACAAGAAAAGATGGAAATACCTCTGACTTAACGGAGAAAAATGGATGGAGTTAACGAGCGGGATGAAAATGGCAAGATTTCAAACCTTTTGAATCCGGATGTGGAAAAATAAACCTTTGGATGAAAGTCGCAAAACTGGTCAAACCTTAGGGACGAAAATGGCATTTTACTCTAACAAATTAATATATTTAATATGATTACAAAAGCTATACTAATACTTCTGCCTATTTGACCCTCTTGCAGTTTAGTCAACTCCTTTAATTTTATTAATCTCACTCGTTGACGATTGGATGATATATAACACGAGTCGGATGTATTTAGTTGTTTCTATTAAAAAGATAATTTCTTGATCTCTGAACAGGGATGGATTTGCACGAATTGCTCGACATCCCACAAGGCGACCGCCGGAAATACCATGACGATGTTACAGTCATGGTCGTTTCTTTAGAAGGACGAATTTGGAAATCATCAGGAAAATATCTCTAAAGCCACATCAAACCCGGACATAATTTCACATCATGACCCCAAGGCAAACCCCGACAAAACAAAGTAGAGACTTCATGTCGGGTCTCAGAATTCTTGGTCTCGAAGCGTGTACTTCAAGAAACGTTCCAAACTCGAGGCGTGTATCGATCAAGAACTGAGCTTGGTTGAAACCGGAGGAAATGTGCAGGTAAATGCTCATGACAAAAAGGGACTTGTTTTTTTTTCTTCTTCTAATTTTGGTGATGGGATTGGTAAAGAATGGATTTTTTTTTAAATTTATGATTTCGGTTTTTTTTTTTTTTGCTAGATTTGTTCATAGGTGGGAAATGTTGTTTCATTACTTAACCTAAGAAGGTTGTAATTGATCAAATTGAGTAGATTTAAAAAAAAAAAATGTAAGATGCGTATTACATTCTTGTTTGTTTTATTCTACCAAATGGATTAGTACTTTAGTGGTATAACTTTTGAATCAAATATAATATATCATTAAGAGCAGTAAATCACTTATTTTTCTTGGATGGGCTAAATTGTTCAATTGCAAGAAGAATTAAGTAAATTATAATAAATAACTAGTTTGTGGAATACGGGGTATGATTGTTGTTATATGTTTCAGTTTCACCTTTTATACTATAAATCACATATGCTTTTAACCTATTTAATTTTTAGCTGATTTGATTTGTCTTTTATAAGTTGCATTCGTTAACTTTTTTTAATAAAAAACTTGAATATGTAGTTGTGTTAATCTTCTCTCAGTATTCTGGTATAAATTTTGTTAAAGACAAAATTGTATTCAAAGTATGTGTTACATACTAAACGAGAGAACTCAACCCAAAAGACTAGTCTGGTAGGTGAGAGAGCCATCACTCCATGGGCCACCACTCTGAGCCTCGTTGGTCACGACTGGCTCTCTCCAGGCCACCACTCCGAGTTCTGGCGCTGATACCAATGTTACATAACAAACATGAGAACAACACCCAAATGACTAGTCTCGTGGGTGAGAGAGCACATTTGGTATATAAACCCCACATCAGTTGCCCATACAACCGATGTGGGACAAGTACCATACCTTGCAATGGTATTAGTCCATAACAATCGACCCTCCTTAAGGGCCAAAGTCCTTGTTGGTCACGGCTGGCTCTTTCCAGGCCACCACTCTGAGCCTCGTTGGTCACGGCTGGCTTTCTCCAGGCCACCACTCCGAGTTCTGGCTCTGATACCAATGTTACATAGCAAACGAGAGAACTCAACCCAAAAGACTAGTCTGGTAGGTGAGAGAGCCATTTGGTATATAAACCCCACATCAGTTGCCCATACAACCGATGTGGGACAAGTCCCATACCTTGCAATGGTATTAGTCCATAACACTATGGTGGGTTTTTTTTTTTTTTTTTTTTTTTTTTTTTGTATCGTAAGCGATAACAAGTATAGCAGTGTTGTGATGAACCAAACTGATTCTGACCGAACATCGTATTGGTATCTTCGGAACCGGTATTTAATTTTTATGTTTTCAAGCAATAGAAAACATGTGTCGTTATCTTTTTGCGCGTATCACAACTTTAATTTGAGTTCTCTCAATTGATTGCTTTATGAGTGCCAGCACCGTGCAAATATTGTCATGGACCGAACTATGCCTGACCGAATTCCTCCTGCTGTAACATACAAGGGAATTCCATCGGTTATAATCAAATACCAAAAGATATTTTCAGATAAAAATTTAGGTTCTTGTTTTGTTCCTTTTTATAAGATAAAAAGGGTTATCTTGCAATACAGTTTGTGTAATTTTATTAACAAATTAATTTCAGAACCTTATATAACATATGAGAAAATAATTTTAAGTAAATGTTAAATCTAAACCCGACCCCACCTCAACTCCATCCTAGCCCGCCGTGAGCTCCACGAACGCATATGGACGATCCGGACGATGACCACGAGGCCTATAAACGCAAACTCCCCCTCAACACTAAAAACGGACAAAAAGCGCCCTCCCCCTCAACACTAAAAACGGACAAAAAGCGCCCTATCGGGATGCTCTAAAAATGCATTACATAATTACATAAAACAAAATTAAATGATGCTGTCACCTTTCTTTTCTCTTTCAAAGTCAAATATTTGCGACTTCGGATGCTACGATGTGGACAAAACTTAAATCATATGTCCTATATTCATGGGCGTCACCCATCCTAAGCCCAGGGTGGGCGGGCGCACCCCATGAAAAAAATATTTTTTAGTGTTATTTTTTGCTGGAAATCCCGACCGCACCCCTTGGAATTTTTCACCCGCACTCCATGAAAATTTTCAACCGCCCCACTTAGAAAAAAAATAATTATTGACCACTTATTCACTTAATTATTTAATTCAATCAAAGCCCAATCTGCAATCAATTTTTATTAAAACAAGCCCAAACCCAATCTAAAGAAATTTGAACTAAATAAAATAACCTAAACCCATCCACCCATTCCATTTCCAAATCCCGCCCCCAAAAAAACTCCCAGCGACTTCACGCCACTGCTCACGACCTGGTGGTTTTTTTTACCGGAAAAACCAAAATTCCTGTTGGACTGATCCATATTACGTCAGAATTCCAATATAGAACTAGTATGACTTATTTATTTATTTATTTATTTTGTTTTATGTGATAATTAGGATAAAATATAGATGTGTAAGAGTTTAATATTTTTATATTTTTTAGATTTTTTGTTGTTCTAGACTTGTAGTTAAATGATTTTGTTGTTTTATTTATAGTTTTGTTTTTTAAATGATTAGTTACAAGTAATCAACATTTAATATTAGGGCTTGAATGTTTAAAAATATAATTGAAAGTTATTGGCTATGGTTGAACATGATTGTTTATTTTGTTTAAGTGTTTAGTGTTGTTTTATGAACTTATGGAGCAAATTATATGTGTTACGAACAATGAGTAAGAATATAATGAACTTATGGCGTGTTTATCATCTTTAGATGATATTTTGGATATATTTCAAAAAAAAAAAAAAAAAAAACCTGTAGGGCACAATTTTAAATACGCTTGTAATTTGTAATGACGTTTGACGTTTTTTGATGATTTATAAATTTTAGTTTGATGTTCTTTTGTCTTACATGATCCGACCCGACCCGCTATGAACCGATATTTTTATACAGTTAGGGGCCTAAAATCTTTGAAAATATTCCGCACCCCCAGGAAAAAATTCCTGGGTCCGCCACTGCCTATATTATAATCAACATACTATATTTTTTTGATTTTTCTCGTTGATTTGATCATGTATTATTGATTTTTTTAACTTAATCTTATTGGTTTTCTTGACCACAAGTTTTCATGCAAATAATTGTTGAGAAACATTTGTGTGTATTTTTTTGTTATTTTATTTCAATTAATAATTGATAAAAAGTTAGTAACACTTAATAGCGTGAAGTTAAGGAATGCATTTGCAATATAGTAATTTAACAAAACATTTGAGTATTTTCTGTTATATATATTAAACTAAGGATTAGGATCAAATACAAAGGATCCTAATTGTAAGAAGTGTAAGAAGGATTTATAGAGTGACAAGTGTCCAATAACTTAAAAAAACCCACTACAAAAAAAAAAACCCACTACAAAAAAAAAACCCCTTAAACATCCACCACCACCAAAAACCTAAACCCCCCCATCACCCACTTTTTTTTTTGCCGAGGGGGGTGGGGGTTTAGGTTTTTGGGTGGTGGTGGGGGTGGGTGTTTAGTTTTTTTTTTAGGTTTTTGGGGGGTGGGGGGGTGTTAGGTTTTTTGGGTTTTTTTGGTGAGGTATAGTTTTTTTTTGTTTTTTTTGCCGGGGGGTGGGGGGGGGGGGGGGGGGTTCGGGGGGTTTAGGTTTTTGGGTGGTGGTGGGGTGGGGTGGGGGTTTAGGTTTTTGGTGTTGATGTAGTGGTTTAGGTTATTGGACACTTGTTACTCTATAAATCATTCTTACACTTCTTACAATTAGAAGCCTTTGTAGAATAACTTGACCCATTAAACTAAACCTTTTTTTTTGTCTGAATCCAATAAATTTGTTTTTTTTGTTCTTTAATGATTGTTATAAGATTTGAAATTAATCATGAATTAATTGTAAACATAACAATATAATGTAAATCAACCTTTAATTCTTGACAATGAATTTTTGTATAATTTCTTTTTTTTCTAATCAATTTTAGACAACGAAGCATATTTTTTTTCAGTGATATGTAAGAACTATATCTGTATTAGAAAAACGTTTTAGTTACTTTAATAAAATAGTGATAGATAAGTTACCGATTATATGCTAACAGGAAATCTATACATTATTTTTACTACTGAACTCGATTACATTTTAAGCCAAAAAAAAGTCTTCTTAACTTATAAAGTATAAGTATGACACGGTTAATAATATTATTTATAATTTTTTTTAAAACATGAAACTTCAGTTTATATTTCACTAAAAAAATTGTCAAGTTACATCAAAACAGAAGATAGACGGGCAACAAGCTGTGTTGCCACCCCTTTTTGAATTGCAAACCCGTGCTGGACAATTGCTGTGGATGACCCGTTGGACCCTGATCAAGAAGTCGATAGCTTCTGGCGCTAGGGAGCCAAATGTAACAAAGGCAAAAGGGACGGAGACATGTTGGTTCTCTGTGTGAGATTAAATATATTATTTATGTAATATTTAATCTTGTAGCCTTTATAATCATTTAAATTATATTAGATCAAAATATATTAATAACCTATTAATAATTAGTTGGTAATTGTTGATGGACCATATTACCCTTATTAACTAATTAGGTTTCCTCTTGGGTGTATAAATAAGGAGCTTATTAGAGAGTTAAAGGGTTACACAATTTAGTGAATCAACCAACCCTCATAACATCAAATTCGTCTCTCTCTCCCTAACCGAAATCAACCCTACTTTCGGTTTCATCACCATCATCACCTTACACCCTAAGGAGGAACCGGATCACCTTTACAAAGATGTCGAACTCAATGGCTGGATCTCTGACTGGATTCTCCACTGCTTTGAATGCTGTAACAGGTATGTGTTTCATGTTTTCCATTATGTTTAAACAGAACTGGTCAACATGTGGTATCAGAGCATATGTTGATAAATCAGTTCTGTTTTTCATATCCATCATTCTGGGATCATAATCTGGAAAACGGAATTTTTGAAAGTTTATAAAAATCAAAACTGTTTTCGAGTTCCTTGTTGCCGAAATCCCTGTTTTCGGAAAATGTTATTTGATAAATTGACTCAAAATCATAAAGGGTTAAACTTGTTGTCACGAAATCCATTACAAAAACCATTAAAATTCAGGTTTCGGATTTCCAGAATTATGTTTTAAATTTTTAGGGTTCATCATTTTGTTCTAAATAAAACTCGAAAATTCCCTAAGATTTGGAATATAATTTGGATTAGTGGGTGTTTTCATGATTTTGATCTTAATTTTATCTATTAAAATTTCGAAAACTGTTAATGGATTTTCAGTTATTATTTTTGAAATCTTTTGATAAGTTTAGATCAAAAATAAAATAGGAAATACTATCTCAAAATCCCTTAAATTTCGGGTTTTTAGTTATTATCACAAATAACAGCTATTAACAGTGGGTTTCGAAATCATCAATGTTCAAATCGCACAAGTCCCTTAACAGTCGCACAAGATCAGATCAGATATGATCTGATCGCACAAGACATTCGCACAAGATCATATCACAAAAAAAAAAATGATCTGATCACACAAGGGAAATCGCACAAGAACTTATGGATCGCACAAGACCTGTGGATCGCACAAGATAGTGCTGATCGCACAAAACTTGGGCCTGACTAATCGCACAAGTTTTGGGCCTCACTGATCGCACAAATTTTGGGCCTCACTGATCGCACAAGACTTGGGCTTTATTTACATCGCACAAGTTTTGGGCCTTATCGATCGCATAAGGCATTACTGATCGCACAAGACTCGAAACCTCATTATTTTAAGCTGTTTAATGTGACCTAAACAGGTGGTTTGCTATTAAATACTTGGTTTTGTTTATACTTAATTAATTGATCAGAATCAGATAATTTTTGCAAAACCAAAATAGCTTAACTTGAATGAGCTTCTGATGTATTAATTCTGGCCAAAGCTGATTTAATACATCTATTTATTGTTCAAGTATTATAAAAGCTATGTTAAGTATGCATTACAAACCTGAAATGTCTTAATTCTGGCCAAAGCTGATTTAATTCATTTATGTTTAGCATGCTTGACAAGTGCATAACTAAAGTGATTGTTTCATTTCTGGCCAAAGCTGATTTGTCACGATTACTTTGCACACATATTTAAATGATTACACTTCTGGCCAAAGCTGATTTGTCTTTGTTTAAATAGAATTTTACTAAGTCTATTATTTTGATGTTAGTAATAGACATTATCACAGCTTCATAATTAAAATGGTCATTATTTATGCCTGCCTTAGTATAACATGCCCTTAGATCACATTAAGACTTATTTCTTAGTATCATAACTTGGTCACCTTATTTCCACTATCAGCACCCAATCAGGGGATTCCACCTTTGACTGGTGATAACTTTGCTACATGGAAGGATGCCCTCATGCTTACACTTGGACTGCTGGACTTTGATTATGCTCTAAGAGAGAATAAGCCAGCGGACCTTACTGCTACAAGTACTGCTGCTGAGCAGTTACTTCATGATAAGTGGACTAGGTGTAACCGCATGTCTCTCATGTTCATGAAGCAGTCTATTCATAACTCAATCAGAGGGGCCATTCCTGATTCTGAAGATGCTAAAACCTATTTGGCTTCTGTGGAGGATCAATTCAAGGGAACATCAAAAGCACACGCTAGTACTCTTATCCTCAAGCTGGTGACAACTAAGTATGATGGGAGGAGCGGCATTCGCGAACACATCATGATGATGCATGACATGGCCAATAAGCTGAAGGGCCTAGAGATGGAGATCAGTAATGGTTTTCTTGTTCACTTCATCGTCACTTCGCTTCCTTCGTCCTACGAAGCATTCAAGATCAATTACAACACTCAGAAGGACAAATGGACGATGAGTGAGCTGATTGCTATGTGCGTGCAGGAGGAAGAGCGTATGAAGATGGATTGCACTACTGATGTTGCTAACTTCACCACCTCCAGCTCAAAGAAGAGGAAGCACAATTATCAAAGAAAGGATGCTTCTAAGGTTCAAAAGCCAAATCCAACTCCTAATACAAGTGCACCTTCCAGCTCTAAGAACTCCTTAGGCAAACCCTACTGCAAGTTCTGTAAGAAAACATGACATAAGCAAAAGGAATGCCCTGACTTCAAGGAGTGGCTGGCTAAGAAAGGTAACGATTTTTTCATGATACTTGAGTCCTTTAATTTAAATGTTCCTGCTAATTCTTGGTGGTTTGATTCTGGTTCTATGGTTCATGTTACCAATTCACTTCAGGGATTCCTTACAATCCGGAAGCTGGGAAGAAACCAAAGAACACTTAAAGTTGGAGATGATCGGGAATTAGAAGTGAAGGCCATAGGAACATTACAATTATTTTTGAAAACTGGTTTATGTATTAAACTTTATGATACCTTATATGTTCCTGAGGTAACTCGGAACCTTGTATCAGGACCAAAGTTAGACATGGACGGTTTTGTCGTTTCTCATGGTCATCGCAAACTCTCTATTCTCTATGATTCCGTTGTTTATGGTACTGGCATTCTGGATGGCGGTCTCTATAGATTAGAACTAGATGATAATTTTTCCAAATCTTTGTTGTCATATAATATTAATGAATCACTCACAAAGATGAAACAGGTTCGAGACTTAGAGACTTCATCTATGTTGTGGCATCAACGTTTAGGCCACATCTCAAGAGAACGATTAAATCGTCTCGTAAAGGATGAAGTCTTACCTCCTCTCGATTTTACTGATTTTGGAACATGTGTCAAATGTCTTAAAGGCAAAATGACATTAGCGAATAAGAAAGGTGCCACTAGGAGCTCTAATTTATTAGAACTCATTCACACTGACATTAGTGGTCCTTATCAAATCGTTGGTATAACAGGACATACTTCATTTATCACTTTCATTGATGATTGTTCTCGTTACATGTACTTGTATCTTATAAAGGAAAAGTCTGAATCTCTTACAACTTTTAAAGATTATAAAGCTGAAGTTGAAAAGCAATTAGATCGTCAGATTAAAGTTGTGAGATCAGATAGAGGCGGTGAATATTATGGAAGACATACTGATGTGGGTCAAGCTCCTGGTCCATTTTATGAGTTTTGTAAGGGCCAGGGGATTGTGAACCAATACACCATGCCTGGTACACCTCAGCAGAATGGTGTCGCTGAACGAAGAAATCGTACCCTTATGAACATGGTGCGCAGTATGTTAGCCAACACTAATTTACCATTATTCCTCTTGACTGAAGCGTTAAAAGCAGCTGTTCATATACTCAATAGAGTTCCTTCTAAGTCTGTCCCTAAAACTCCTTATGAACTTTGGACAGGAAGGAAACCGAGTCTTAAATATATGAAAGTATGGGGCTGCATTGCTGAAGCAAAACTCTATAATCCTTTCCTAAGGAAACTTGACCCTAAAACAGTTACCTGCTTCTTTATCGGGTATCCTGATCATTCGAAGGGTTATCGTTTCTATTGTCCTTCCCATGTCACCCGTATTGTTGAAACCAAGCGTGCTGCGTTCTTGGAGGATTTCAAGGTCAGTGGGAGCAGTACCAACCCTTACGAAGAATTGCAAGAAGTACAAGACGCGGGGGGGAGAGACTCGTCGCTTATCATTACTCCGTTTACTCCTCTTGTACCCCATGCAACTATACCTGAAGCCACTGCACAAATTCCATCTCCACAACCAGAACCCATTATACCTCGTAACGAAGGCACATCAAACGCTCAAAACCAAGACAACGCTGAACCCGATAATCAACTCAGGAGGTCATCTAGGCAAAGAAGGCCTACTAATTGGGATGATTATGTTACCTACCTGACTGAAATGGATGCTGGAAAGCTCAATGATCCTGTCTCTTATAATGAAGCCATTAGCAGTGATCAGTCTTCTGAATGGAACAAAGCAATGATTGATGAGCTTGAATCCATGAAGAAAAATGACGTTTGGGATTTAGTCGAATTACCCAATGGTGCCAAACCTGTAGGTTGTAAATGGGTGTTCAAAACAAAATTGGATCCGAATGGGAACGTTGAACGCTACAAAGCGAGATTGGTTGCAAAGGGCTACACTCAGAAAGAGGGAATTGATTATCAAGAGACGTTTTCACCTGTCTCTCGTAAAGATTCATTAAGGATCGTTATGGCCCTAGTAGCTCATTTTGATTCAGAGCTGCATCAGATGGACGTCAAAACTGCTTTCCTTAACGGAGACTTAGACGAAGATGTTTACATGAAACAACCTGAAGGCTTTAAACCTGAAGGTCAGGAGCATCTAGTCTGTAAGTTGAAGAAATCCATTTATGGGTTAAAACAAGCATCACGTCAATGGTATCTCAAGTTTGATGAAGTCATGAAGAGGCAAGGTTTTATGAAGAATCAAGTGGATCAATGCACCTACCTCAAGATGAGTGGGAGTAACTTTACTATACTTGTCCTTTATGTAGACGATATTCTATTAGCAAGTAATAGTTTAGACATGTTGCATGAGTCGAAGCGGTTACTCTCGCATAACTTCGACATGAAGGATCTCGGAGATGCTTCTTACGCCATTGGCATCGAAATTCACCTAGATAGACACAGAGGGATCTTAGGATTGTCTCAAAAGACTTACATAGATCGTGTCCTTACACGTTACAACATGCAACAGTGCAAACCCTCCGTCGCTCCAGTAGTTAAGGGAGATGTTTTCGGTTCATTCCAGTGTCCGACAACAGAGGTTGAAAAGGAGCAAATGAGCCAGATACCTTACGCGTCAGTAGTCGGGAGCCTGATGTATGCTCAAGTCTGTACTCGCCCAGATATCGCTTACATTGCTGGAATGCTAGGTCGTTATCAGACTAATCCTGGCCTAGATCACTGGAAAGCAGCTAAGAAGGTCCTCAGATATCTGCAAGGGACGAAAGACTATAAACTGACTTATAGAAGAAGTGATCATTTAGAAGTGGTAGGTTATTCTGATTCTGACTTTGCCAAATGCAAAGATGACAAGAAATCCACTTCGGGCTACATCTTTATGTTAGCAGGTGGACCTGTCTCATGGAAGAGTCATAAACAACAGTTAACTACAACTTCCACAATGATGGCAGAATACATTGCTGTTTACAACGCAACCTGTCATGGAATGTTGCTTAGAAATCTGATCACTGGACTCAAAATCGTTAATTCCATTTCTAGACCATTGAAGCTTTACTGTGATAATTCAGCTGCCGTTAGTTTCTCGAACAGTAACAGTTCGACTGGAGCTGGTTTATATCTCGATACAAAATATTTGTTCGTACGTGAACGAGTTGAGGAAAATAATCTTTGTATTGAGTATATTAGTACTAAAGATATGCTTGCGGATCCGATGACTAAAGGTCTCCCACCTAAAGTTTTCGAAGAACATGTATCGAATATGGGACTTATTAAAGACCTTGTTTAATGGCATATTGTACTAGCTTATGTTTTAATTAATAAAATTTCCTCAGTTTGATTTTGTATGTCTCTAACATATGTTCTGCCGGTGTAATGACATATAGACAAATATAAATACAAATCAGACGCTAAAGGGCTTATACATATTTTGATCGTAACTGTTAGGTTTTAAATTGAGGCTATAGTATGACTAATGGGGGTCCTGAGTCGAATGATGATTCAACGGCTGTATTTCTCTGCTATAGTTCTTGGTTTAAGGCTAAAATGAGAGTTAACTCCTGGCCAGGCTTACCTAATACTCATGATAAATGATTACTCGGCTAAGTGGGAGAATGTGAGATTAAATATATTATTTATGTAATATTTAATCTTGTAGCCTTTATAATCATTTAAATTATATTAGATCAAAATATATTAATAACCTATTAATAATTAGTTGGTAATTGTTGATGGACCATATTACCCTTATTAACTAATTATGTTTTCTCTTGGGTGTATAAATAAGGAGCTTATTAGAGAGTTAAAGGGTTACACAATTTAGTGAATCAACCAACCCTCATAACATCAAATTCGTCTCTCTCTCCCTAACCGAAATCAACCCTACTTTCGGTTTCATCACCATCATCACCTTACACCCTAAGGAGGAACCGGATCACCTTGACAAAGATGTCGAACTCAATGGCTGGATCTCTGACTGGATTCTCCACTGCTTTGAATGCTGTAACAGGTATGTGTTTCATGTTTTCCATTATGTTTAAACAGAACTGATCAACACTCTTCGCAAGCTTTAACGTGCTTATCCACTTTCTTTGATTATGCCTTTCTTGCTGCTTGTCCAGCTACAAACCCGTTTTCCCTTAAACCAACCAAAGAGGAAACCTCCATGAGATCAACACAAGCATGTTCCCCCCCAGCCCAGCAAAAGACGAGCAGATCCGCTTGTCGCAGAGTAGATCCCCTTCCATAGGGTCCTGAGGAAATTCACCGGGGCCTCTTTTTTAGCAGATATCCAAGCTCTTCTCAGGATGTCCCACAAAACATCCTGCACCCAGTCATGTCGATATTTGAACCCAAGGAGCTCTTTACAATGAACTGCATGCTCACCGTATTTATCCATACATGCTTTACGGCATATCGAGCAGGTTTCATCTTCCGGGTACATAGGGATCATCAACCGGTATTTGAGAATGACTCTGTATTCTACTGCAGACATACATTGTCCCAATCCCTCAATTGGGATAACGATAAAAAAATCTTGAGCATGAGGACCCTTCACACACTAAAGAAATAAAAACATATAAAATTTTGTTTTAACAGCAATTCAATTTGGTTGTTTTTAGACGTATAATCATAATACAACCCTAAAAAAGACAAATGGGTTGAATTTTGAAAATAACATTAGAAAATGACACGAGTCCACTTAGTATAATTGGCTTGAATTTTGAAGAGCCACGCAAGAGAAGGATAGGCTTATCTCAATCATTTTCATCTCCCAATTATAACATCATTTTTTTCCTAACCCATTTCACACCAACACAATAATTAACGGACATCTGATTTTTGGATCATAATAAACATTTTCATAGCATTTTTTTTTGGTTGGAATGTGCTTAAATAACAAACAACTATTTTCCTGTTTTTTTTTTTTTTTTTTTTTTTTTTTTTTTTTTTTTTCCAATTAGTATTTTCATCTCATATATATAATTGTATTCTACTTGAAGCAGTCTCTCTATTCCTATGTGATAGATGTAAGGTTGTCTACATCTTACGCTCCTCAGACCCTACCTTAGCTTTGCTATTGGTGAGATTTACTGAGTATGATGATGATGATATATTAGTGCATTCTCAAACTAATCTAAATGACACGAATGACGAGTTTGAAATCTTAGAGGAAGTGTCTCCTGGGAGAAATAGCTGAGGGAAAAACAAAACAACTTAAAACTTTAATCAATCCGGACAACAAAATGACTATTGATAATTTAGACTCGAAAATTGATCGTGTTTAAGGAAGAAAAACAAAAAGCCCTTGATTTTCAATTCCTCAAGTCTAAAATCAATCATATGACTGGGGTGGATCGCGACATCTTCGAGCAGAGGAAAAACAAAATCAGAGAAAAAAACCACAAAAAATAATTTTAGTAGTTTAATCGATCTTTGATTTATCATTCGTTTGGGGGTAGTACGCCTCGCTAAATGGTTGTATACATCAATGAAGTTTAAAAAAACAATTTGGTCCCACCTAAACACGTTAATGACTTAAAAGCATGTATGAAATGGGAACTAATCTACTAAAAAATGACTAACCAAAAGCCTTAAGCTGTCATCATCAAGCTTCATGTTATCTTTGTCATCTTCCAGAGAGATGATTGCTAAATCCAGAATGATGTATAGATCTAGTAATGAAGAAAAATACAAGTCACTGTAATGGTGTTGCTCTGTAATTAGGTATTATCATCATCATCATCATACTCAGTTAATCCCACCAATAGCAAAGCAAAGGTAGGGTCTGAGGAGGGTAAGATGTAGACAACCTTACCTCTACCCCGTAGGAATAGAGAGGCTGCTTCCAGTGAGACCCCCGGCTCGATAGTAGTTTTGCATCAAGCCTTGGACATAAGGCACATAACACTCAGCACTCGGGACAAAGACCGATTAGTGAATGTACCCTTTTGTCTCTCAGCTATCAACGCCAACACATGATGCAAAATTAACCGTCCTCAGCTTTTAACGTTATTTTCACGAAGTTAGTAAAATAACGTTAAAATTCATGCACTTTCACTTTTGCCCCCCGATGACCCACACATATATACATTATATGCGCATACTGCAAGCGGGGCGTAATTAGGTATTATGGGTCTGGAAATAAGGATTTGATAGTCCAAACCAAACTCCAAAATGTGGCCACTGAAGAAATACTTTTTGATGACGATGATGATTAGATTCTGAGCTTTAATAACACGGTAAAAGGGCAAAAAAGGAATTTTGTCCGACTCAAGACGTGTAATTTCTAATTTGATTGGTACTTACTTTCAACTTTTAAGTCGTCTCTCCAAAGTTATACCACCATATCATTTACGAAACAAATATAGTTTTAACAGCGTACGGTAACGATTAAAGTGTCACTAACTGGGTTAGTAGTTAGTATTAAAATCACCCTTCGCTTGTATTTAAACCCAGGACCTCCAAAAGAAACAAATCTCCCCCCCCCCCAACCACTAGGCCATGAGATCAATAGTACGAAACAAATATAGTATACGTTCTTTGGCTTTATGAAATATATAATATTTTTTAGTTAATTGTCAATCTTAGTTTTGGTAAATGTCCGTACTTGTTATAAGATTCATTATATCACAAAATTAGGATGTGTTCTTCTTTACTTGTTATATTATGTTCGTTTTCTTTTAATGGTAGTATGAAAAGATTATTCTATTTAGGGCTAAAGCTAAAAAACAAATAGTAATGATTGATAGGATGTGCATTACAACGCCGAATTAAGCAATGAAGTTAGAGATGAATGGTTGCATTAGAATTCATCAACAAAATCTAGAAAATTTTCATCTTTTTTTGCTTCAAGTGTTTAAAAAATTTAATCTTTTTACATAGATTTAAAATTCAATCTTGTTACATAAATTTAAAAGACTAGTTGCTTCGTTAGATACATGTATGTCAAAACTAATTACAACAACAATCAATCAAATCTAAGAAATCAGATGTCTCAAAACAAATTATATGACAATTAATCTAGCTTCCTATAAAATGATTCACTGCTTGTAATTATTTTTGACACACACACATATAACATTTGATACACATATATAAAACTCGTGTCTCAAAACACGCCAAACTTGCGAAAGTTAGACGCATTAGACCCATACTTATATAGACACAATCACATCATTGTAAATAGTTTAACGCAGTATAGTAGCAATACACATAATTTTATAGGTACGCAAAACATTTATAATACCACCACCTAGGGGTGAGCAAATTAACCACCATAACCGATAACCGAACCATAACCGACATAACTGAACCACTAATAACCGATAACCAATATAACCAATGGTTATGGTTATGAAACTTTGTATAACCGCTTAATCGGTTATGGTTATGGTTAACCGATATAACAGAAACCGAACCGAACTTGTGATGTTAACTTTACATAATGGATTTGTGTTTTACAAAACCACATAGAGGGTTTTTAGTAAGATAAAAATATGTTAGTAACAAAATGAAGAGGGTTTTTACATAATGAATTTTTTGTAAGAAGAAAAAAGAAGAAAGTTTCAACCAATAATATATATACAAGGTTATTGTAAAAAAAGGTTAAAAATGTGAAAAAGGTGAGAAATATTATGGAGATGACATGTGTCCTAAATCTAAATTAATTCAAAAGGGTAAACAAGTAATTTTATCATTAATTCAATTAATTAAAAACTTCTCATAACCGCCACCTTAATTATAAGAACTGGATTTTTTTAAAAGATCTCTATAAACACCATTCAGCAAGTATATAACACCATTC
Source organism: Helianthus tuberosus (assembly GCA_030545235.1). Classification (NCBI taxonomy): domain Eukaryota; kingdom Viridiplantae; phylum Streptophyta; class Magnoliopsida; order Asterales; family Asteraceae; genus Helianthus; species Helianthus tuberosus. Next base: position 78,530,621 of record CM060428.1, on the reverse strand, counting down.
AACAAGTATATAACACCATTCTGCAAGTATATAACAACATTCAGCAAGTATATAACAACATTCATTAAATATATAACATCATTCAGCAATCATATAACACCATTCAGCAAGTATATAACACCATTCAGTAAGTATATAACACCATTCTGGACTAAACATCTGATCGAAACATATTTTTTTCTCTATATAAGTATAGCAATATGGTACTCATATTAAAAATAAAAAAACGCTCGTTATTATGGTGTAATTTTTTTTTAAAAAAAAGTTACGTATAAAAAGTTATTGACGTTTAAAAAAGACGGGGTAAGTTACATGTGCATTAATGTTAGTTTCTTAATTTAAAAATGTTAAATTTACCTATATACCATTAATCTAGAAAATTAATATGTTTAATAGTAAATATTATTTACAATTTTGCCATTATGATCTCAACCATTAGATCAAAGATCTAATGGTGTAGATTTTTTCTTACCTTTCTCACAAAAAACAATTTTTTTACAGGAACCTCTACATATATATATATATATATAGGGAGGAGTTCATGCGAGAACCACTCTTATTGCGAGAACCAATGTGAACACAACCTAAAATAGCTAAAAAAACCTAACCCCCCCCCCCCAAAAAAAAACCTAACCCCCCAAGCTAAATGCTAAAAACTAAAACCCCCAAAAAACCTAACCCCCCCCCCCCCCCCAAGCTAAAATGCTAAAAACTAAACCCAAAAAAACCTAAAAAAATCTATTTTTTTTTTATATTTTTTATGCTCAAATCGCTACTTTTAGTGGCAAATTTTTTTTTTTTTTTTTTAAATAAATTTTTTTTTGGCTTCGAAAAGTAGCGATTTTTATATAAAAAATATTAAATTTTTTTTTGTGTGATTTTTAGCTATTTTTAGGCATTTTTGGTTGTGTTCACATTGGTTCTCGCGGTTCTCGCATGATCTTCTCCCTATATATATATATATATATATATATATATATATATATATATATATATATATATATATATTGGGTCAGAATTTAGAGAAAACGGGAGTGAGAACGATTATGGATCGTCAGATCAAAACAATCTATGGACTAGATTGGCGTGGTGACGTTATCGTAAATAACACCAATTCTATTAAGTGGACGCGCTTCATTAAGGGTAAAAGGGTCTTTTACCACTCAAATTCAAAACGCCAACAAAAATGATAACACGACATTCAAAATAAATAAAACGCCATTAAATACAAACACCAAAAATTAGTGATAAAACGCGTTGGAGATTACAGGAAGAGGAAATAACACAGTAACTGAAATTCAATTATTAACATTTATTAGAAGAAATTCCCTCTTAAATTACGCGCCAAAAACATCATTATACAAACGACGTTAAACATCGCTTCCATAATCAATTCGATATATCATTATACAAAAACGTCTTTTACCAAAAACGCCAAGGTTAACAAAAACGCCAAAAATGGCAACCATCGTTTGGTGGAGATACACTCTTGGCAATCAGACGATTCGTCCTGCGTTTTGACAACAGAAGGAGGGTGTATGTTAGGACAATCAAAGCAATTTTGAAGATGGAAGAAAAGGTACAGAGGGGTATCCTATCGCTTGGCATCACTCTGGATAACGAATGTCATGAAACACATAAGCTTATGAAAACATTAACAAGGAAATTTGGACCAATCAAAGAAGACGGAAAATCGGATCCAGCCATGACATCATGGCGTTTTGATGAGGAAACAGACATGGTGACCGTTATATATGACAGGAAGACTACCTGCTTGAAAACATCATGACAAAGAAGGGGATTGTTTCATGGAAGAATTGCACAACGCCACTTATTTGAACACAAACATTGACTCAAAAATGGCGTTGATGCAGAACATGTTCAAATGGAGGCTTCAGAATTTTCAACAACAAGAAGCCGATGAAAGTGAAGGTGATGACATGGATGAAAGTCTAGATGAAGACTCCGAGGAAGAAGAAGACGGAAGTGATGGATACTTCTCGGATAAAGTACCTTCTGATGTCACAGCCCCTGATCCCATCTTGGGAGCGGGAGCCGCGAACCAGTCAGATGGTATCGGTGTTTATTAATTTGGCAGTGGAAATTTTCATCAGGACCGTAGTTAGGAAATATTTTTATCAGAGTTAAACACCAAAATGTTTAAAATAGATAAATGGGATAAAACCCAAGTTTTCTTTACAATACATTTATAGGGATAAATCCTAATTATTGAAAACAAATTCTCCTTTTCATTTAGGTAACTTTTATAGCCACTTTTCTAAGCCTTCAGTGCTCTCCAGCTGGCTTTTATTTGGCTTTCACATTTTGTTACCTGAAACGCGTTTAAAACATTTTTGTCAGTGGGAAATACTGGTGAGTGAATCCCAGTTTAATCAAAACAAGTTTTATCATTTCACAGTATTGAGAGCGATTACAATGTTTACATCTACACAATTACTCATTCAGTACTGTCAATCCTGACTGGTGGGTCATATTACTCATTGGCTAACTCATTGTCCAATGGTAACGTCTTTCCACATTTTGTATACAAAACCCCAACATACCGGCAGTAAATGAAGAATTACAAAAACTCAATCACTGCTAATTATAATTTAAAATAATTAAGGTTTTGTAAAAACAGTTAACAAAAAGGAGATTACTCACATTGTTATCTTAGGTAATTTCCTATGGCTTCCTGGCTATAATCTATAAATTTTAAATAATGCACACGTGTTAGTATAATAACCCAATTTACATTAGTTATACTATAATAACCCTCCTGAATTTTTCTGACACCCTAATATATTTTTAAATACCCCTATATGTCTTAAAATACACCCCGTATGTGAAAACCGAACCCAAAATATGAAATGTCATTAAAAATAATTAAAAAACAAAATTTTTATGTTTCTCGCGGGCCGCGTAGATCTCTTAAAGATCTTATGCGGGGCGCGACAGCTACAAGATCAGGTGACCCCCGGTGCTGCCACGTGTCATCATCGTGGCGGAGCTAGTGCGCTGACTGGCCAACCCTAGGGCCTACTTACCCTACTATGCGGGCCGCGTAAACCCTGGCCTCACCTTACGCGGGCCGCGAGGAAACCAATTTCAGGCCCTATAAAGTGGGAGCTCGGGCTTTCACTTTCCGTCGCTCACATTTCTTTTCTTTATCTCAATTTCTGAATAGTAGGCATAATCTCAAGTATAATACCCCCCTAAATAACGAAGTTCTGCTCTGTTGTAAGTATTATAACCCCAATTACGTATTAGATACGCTGCCCGATTGATCCAGGGTAACGACTGTCGTGGTTTTGCCCGACGTAGTCGTTGGAATGCCGTCTCGGGGAGGGTATCGTTAATATAAATAAAGGGTTATTATACTAATATATGTACATTTGTGTAAATTATAGATAAATCACCAGGAAACCTTAGAAGAAATCTAAGACATTAATGTGAGTTTATCCTCTTTTTGTAAACCTTTTTGTAAATTGTTTTACAAAACCTTAAATGTTTTACAATATGATTAAGAAGTGATTGAGTCTTTGTAGTTGTTCAATTACTGCCAGTATGTTGGGGTTTTGTATACAAAATGTGGAACACGTTACCATTGGACAACGAGTTAGCCAATGGGTAATATGACCCACCAGTCAGGATTGACAATACTGAATGAGTAATTGTGTAGAAATAAACATTGTGATCGCTCTCAATACTGTGTTAATTGATAAAATTCTTCTTGATTAAACTGCGATTCACTCACCAGTATTTCCCACTGACAAATGTTTTTAAAACACGTTTCAGGTAACAAAATGTAAAAGCCAATTAGAAGAAAGCCAGCTGGAGAGCACTGACGGCTTGATAAAATGTGGCTATAAAAGTTACCTAAAAGACGATGATTTAAATTCAATAAAATAGGGTTTATCCCTATAAACATGTTGTAATAAGAAACTTGGGTTTTACCCATGTGATTATTAATATAAAATATGGTGGTTTTACTCTGATAAACATTTCCTAACTACGGTCCTGATGAAATTTCCGCTGCCAAATTGATAAACAAATGATACCACCGACACTGGTGTTCGCGGCCGCTCGTTCCCGGGACAGATAAGGGGGCGGGGGTTGCGACAGAAGGTGGTATCAGAGCTAAGCCACTGATTCAGCCACATAAGTGTTCTGCTGACATCAATGTATTATCCAAATTGTTAGGAAATAAATTATGAAAATATGTGCATATCTGTATTTTATTGTTATGTGTTATTTGACTATTTGTTAGTTTACAGTATGAGTGATCAAGGACCCTCAGACGTGTATCGTCAGTTGTCCGATTCACCTAGGAGTGAAGGTACTTCTTCCCAGCCTACCCTCTCTGGGTATTCAGCTGATCAGGAAGAAGGGATGTTTGTCTTTAAGGCTCAGTCTGAAGAGCCATTCCCTCATAAAAAGAGAGGATGGTTCAGTAAGGGAGCATTTGAGCGTAGGAAAAGAATGCGAAAGTTGCAACAGCAAAGAGTCCTAGCAGCCACTAAGCGAGAGTCAGATGCCCATACACAGGATATGCTTAATAGGAGCTTAGCCAATTTTCATATCCTAGCCACAACTGCTGCCGACCCAAATCTGGAACAACTAGTAGCCCCACAACCCTTACCTTTGTTCCCCACTCAGCCGATGGAGATAGAAATGCATGATTTCAACCCTGAGGAGATACCTAGGATACCAGCCCCTAATCCCTTAGATCCAGATTATGATCCATGGTTCGATGATCATAGGGATTATGTGCCACACTATCACCTAAACGACGAAACCATGCCGAACTTAGCAGCCTATCTAGGTCTGGACCCTCTAGATCCCTACTACGATAACGATGAATACATTAGGGAGATCTTTGAGAATCAGTATCCTCAGGAGAATCCCATGCCCCAGTACCCAGACCCAGTACCAGTACATGCACCCCCAATGAGTGTAGAAAATGTGCATGAGCTCCAAACTTTCGGAGAAGAGATCTTAGAAAGTAGTGAGAGGATGAGGCAGGTAGGAGAGCGACTCGTCTAGAAGTACGACGAGCGCAATATGGATTACTAGATGAATCCAGACCAGTGAAGGTGATGGTGGAGTTGGTAATAATAATATAATAATATTTAATATGTTTGTATGAAATATATATATATATATATATAATATAATAATAATATATGTTGTAGTATAGACCACTTTGTAGTTAGCGATGCATAGTAGTATTGTAATTTCCAAATTTCAGTATTAGTTTGTAGTAGATGTATAATAGATAAGAAAGAGTAAAGTCGCAATGCTCGACGTTTTTGATCAAAATGCGTGTCATGTGATTGATCGTATTAAGATATTATCTTGTGATATTAATATGTGGTAAATGTTTAAAATTCAGATGGCCAACGAAGTGAATCAGGAAAATCTGAATAACGATAACCAGAGTAACAATATGTTAGTGCATACGTCTGCTGACTTCATCTTATATCGAGTCTTACACTGTTCAGAGCACAAAGATCAAGAAAACAAGTCAAGAAGTTGATTTCGCTTGAAATTATACGTCTGCTGACTTCGTCTTATATCGAGTCTTGCATCATTCAGAGCACGAAGATCAAGAAAACAAGTCAAGTTGTTGATTTCGCTTGAAGTGTTAACATGAGATTTCGCTTGAGTGTATTGTTTCTGATTTCGCTTGAATGTATTTCATGGTATTTCGATTGAGATGTAATAGTTGAGGTTTCGCTTGGATAGTATTTCGCTTGAAGTTGTTTCAAGCGAAATCAGTTCTCTATAAATAGGTCTAGAGCGAAATCATTTGTAATGCTCTTGTTTCCGACAGCGAAGCTCTGTCGAAGTGTCTTCAGAACTGTAAACGTATCAGATTCAATATACAAGACAGTTTAAAGTGATATCTTGCTGAATTCAACTCATTATGTCTGTTTTCGCCTTTCATTTTTCACAGAAAGGATACTCGAACCTGTTTTAAATGCAATGAAGTTGGTCACATTGCATGGAATTGTTCGTCGGATGCAAAGACTAAACAGGGAGTTTTTGAAAAAACTTAAAGGAAAAGTTGTTGAGAAAAATGAACCACCAACTGAAAAATTCAAAATTTTTGAAAATTCAACATATGAAGTTGGTGAATGTTCAAAGACTCATTTTTATCAAAAGAGAGCTAAACATGACAACCAAATGTGGGTTGTTAAGAAGTTTTATGAGAAACTTGGCGATGAATCTGATTCCACAAAGTCAGAAGAGCCACAAGTTGAGTTAAATGTTGAAAACTCAGTACCTCCAATGAATGATGTTCATTTTCCACCATTGAGGGCTGAAAATTTTAAATCAAAAGTTGGAAAAATTGAAATCTCAAATCAATTTTATTCTGAAAAGAATGAATTTGATATTGAAAAAGCTTTTAATGGGAATGTTAAAAAGATTTTTGGGAAAATGGTTGAGGGTAAAGTGAAAGGGGTAAATGATTTTTATGAAACAAGGAAAGCAACATTTTACCCAAGTGCAAATGTAGGTGAGGAGGAAACATCCAAGTTTGGTGAAGCTTGGATGTCTGTTTTTCATATGTGAGAAGTATGACTTGCCGGAGCTCCCAAGTTTGTAATCGTGGAGCAGGAATCGGCATTATTCGTGATAAAGTTTGTTTTAGTGAATGAATCTTAAAAATTGTGAAATTTTTACAGGTTGTGGACTTGCCGGAGCTCCCAGGTTGGTAAGCGTGGAGCAGGAATCGACATTATTCTTGAAAGGTTTGGTTGGTAAATCTACAGGTGATATCATTATATTGTTATATTTTGATTTACAAGTGGTTTTGATTGACAAGTGAACCTGCTAGTGATTGAGAAGGTTTTCACTGACAAGTGGTAAATCAAGGACATTAAGTTGTACTTGCATTTTCCTACAAGTGGTTGAGAAACTAAGTGATGATCTCTCACCCAAATTTACAAGTGGTAAGTCCAACAAAACTTATTTTCTGAAAAAATCATTTTGGTTAAAACAAACTTAAGTGTTTTGAAATCATAATGAGAAAATAGTTTGTTGAAAGGGGGAGTTCTGATTGTTAATGCCAAGTGAATGGCGATTTGAAGCGATTTGATATCAGTTGTCAATTTACTTGTATAGTTTGTTTTCAAATTTCCTTTAATGTGTTTGTATTTTAGGGGGAGTAGAATTTTTCAGAAAATCCAAAAACATCAGAAAATTAAAAAAAAAAGGCAAAAACATGATAAAATGAAAAATTGAGTTTTGGTGTCTAGAAGAGGATATGATAGTACATCAGTAGACAGTTACAGTATGCTAAAGAAATGTAATGTTTAAATAGCGTTAAACAGTCTCACTGATGATATGCCGATAGGTTTTTACACATTTAGTAAACTTTTTCGGGATATAAATTTAAATTCAAACTTGCTTATTTCGTGGGGAACACTACTTGGATATATAGGTAACCCCTGAAATCTCGTTTGAAAGGTCCCTCTTTCTGAGATACTAGGTCTTTATGCTCAGTGATATCTGGGGTATTATCCCGGGACTTCTGATTTTGCGGAAGCAATGGCCTAGTCCCCGGAGAATACTTTACCGCTTGCTTGAAATATAGCGCCGCCCTCAGCATAAAATGATAAGACAATAAAATTGCTAATCAATGCTGTTGTAAAAAGATCCTCTAAAGGGGACACACCAAAAGTCGAGCCGTCATGTCACACCCCAATTTTCCACGTGTCACCGGTGGGCCCGGTGGGGAGTATCGTGACGTAGTTGGTATCATCATAGACAAACAACACAATATATGATGCACAGCGGAAGCAAAGATAGATTCATTTCAACTTTAATAAAGTGTAATATTTAAATATCACTAATTGTTGAAACGGATCCACAGGCGGATCAAAAATAGAAAGATAACACTGTTCAACAGACTTTAACATCTAAAGCTTGCGAGACTTGATTATTGATGCCTGGAGTAGCCAGCCTATTACGAGTAGTACCTGCACTTAACCTTTTGGAAAATACGTCAGTTTACACTGGTAAATACAATTTAACTGACTCATTTTGAAAATGGTTGAAAATTGATTTGAATGCACGTGGCACAAAACATTTTATAACTTGGGATAATTATTTGAGTATAATACTTGTAAACGAATTACATGTTCCTTATGCGTTCGGTAGCCCGGTTCGTGCCGGGTTAAAGATTAATAGACACACCACAGGTATAGTGCCCACAAGGCTGATTCCTTTAGGTGGGATACCAGTTTTTACATATGCAGCTGTCAGGTGTACGCCTACACCCCGTGCTTAGGTCGTGGCCATTTCATGAATGATGCCAAGGATATCCGGGACATGGTCATTAACCCCCCAAAGGCGTTAAGCAAACAAAACAAATTTTTAAACGGGTCATCTCGATAATACTTAACCACCAATAGATTAAGGTCGAATGCCCGACCAAGCGGTATTTTATATACCGTACCCCAAGCCCGTATAAGGGAAAATAAGTTAAAAGTATTTACCTGAGCTAAATATAAATTCAATCCCAGCCGTATGTCAATCAGTAAGTACAGATAGCTTTTACTGGGCTCCTAAATCTGGAACGAAGGTTTATAATAACCTATTAGATTTCTAACGGGTCTTTATTCAAGCTTAAGCTTAGCCCGGTTAGTTTAAAAAGGACGATACGGTTCAAACGCACGATTAAGCGAAGACCAGATAGAATGTGATTTAGACTCGACAAGTTTGAATACTTGTATAATATGGGTATACTAAATACATTCTGGATTCTGAGACAGAAATGATAATGTTTGACCCGTCTCGGTCAATTTATGCAAACTAGTTACATAAACCGAACCGAACGCGAAAAGAGCGTTACGGGTAACCGTAAGAGTCATATGCAAGTTCCCTGAGGTAATATGCTTTAAATATGTTATAATATCAGTAAGTTATTTTCTATTATGCCCAAAACGGATTTAAACACAAATTAGGCCCCATAAGGGCATTTTGGTCATTTAAAAGATTTATAAAAGAGTTTATTTGTAAATCTGAGTTACGGGTCTGATTTATACAGTAAATATACTTAATTCATCATGTTATAACAGTAGGGTATGACCCACATGTAAAACTTATCTTTTAAAACCAAACTATGCACCTTAGGGGTATTACGGTAATTTCACAAGGACTTAAAATGTCAAAATTGGGAATCTGAGTTTATAAACTTATACTTACTGTTATTTCATAAAAATATACTAAAAACATCAGTAGGTATCAACCTTATAGGTTTAATATGATTATAGTACATACTATGCGATAAAAATGCGTAAAAAGGTGATTTGGAGCCATTTCCGGGTTTGTAAAAGAAAGCTGATAATTTTATATTTCCAGAATGCTCAAAATATTTTATTTAACAAATAAAATCAGTAGAAAAAGGTTTGGGGTCAAAAGGATTTATAAAACTCATTTTATAGCCCAAAAGGGCAAAACCGACAATAATCGATTTAAGGCTAAAACTCTATGATTAAATCAGTTTAAAAATTATTAAAAATCCTTATAATTCCCAAAATATTATATAACAACAGTAGGTATATATTTTGATGTCAAAAATTTGGTTTTGATAGGTGTTATGCTCATAACGCCGTTTAATTAATAAAAACCGTTCTATTTGCGATATTGAGCATAACTCACAATCCAGACCTCGGATTGATGTCAAATTTTCGGTGCAAGTTTATAAATCAGCAACAAAGGTTTCTACTCTTTCACTTTTTCAAAAATCGCGTTTTATAGTAAAAAGGGCAAAATAGTCATATTTAAGCATAACCCGGTAACATGCATATGAATCGGTTAAACATGGAACCAAGATGTAAAATTCCAGAGGGTTAAACATATATGAAAGTTGGTCCAAAATATGCTCTAGTGCAGATCTTAACATGCATGTACGGATCAGAACCGATAGTCAACGAAAAAGTCCATTCATGAGACTTTCGGTTCCGATTCGGGTGTAATACAGAAAATTGTCGAGTTGATCATGAAGAAACATGTTCTTACATTAATTACAAAGTTATTTTGATGATCAAACAGGTTGCATGTAGCCTACATTGTTAATCAAGCTTATTTTTGCAAAAACACATTCTGTTGACTTTTTACGAAATGCTTTGACTCGACAATTAGCATATTTAGAGTGTGAATCTGATAATACCCTTTTAGGGGTTTGTTACACACATAAATACCAACATGCAGGTACTTTCAATTTGAGAAATGACCGAGCCAATCTTGTTTAATCGTAAAGTCAAGTGTGATTTACGATAGTTTGACTTTTGGCTAGAACACTAAGCTAGAACGAATTAGAGAATATGATATAAACACTTACAATGGTCCTAATCAAGCTTAGTGATCACTATGAGGCTGCCTTGTTGATCAGAAAGCTCCAGAATCGTTCTTGTGAATTTTGAAAATGCAAGTGTTCTTGAATGTTGCTACTTCAATAGACTTTATAGCAAGTATGATAAGATTAAAGGCTGTTGCAGGGGTTTTCTGATGTTGTTAGATGAGGACAAAGGTCTTAGATTGCATGAAAGTTCATTGGTGAACTCTTTATAATCGACAACAGCTGGTACCCACTCAGAACAGACCTGAAACCGGCACCTGTACACTGGCTGTCGCTGGCAGGCGCTCGCGTAGCGCGAGGCACCCGTCGCGCGGCGCGAGGGTGAGGGGCGACCAGCTTTATAAGTTTTCCATATGTTGCAATTCAGTCCCTGATCTTGTGATACGTGTTTAAGCTACTTATTTGTACTCTAAACCCTTGAAATCTGATTTTTATGAATCTTGGGACTTTTATAAACTTGGGTATGTCCTCGGTTAACTTTGCGCTTACCCGAAAAGTCACGAAATTCACGATATCGTATTTAACCTTTCGTGTACGGTTTTAATCATAACTTTCTCATACGTTCACGAAACTTTATGAAATTTTTATCACATATTCTTATGAGTATATTTTATCATTACAAAGCTTCGGGTTTGCCAAAAGATCACTCAGAGGTATAAATTTAACATGTTGACACGTTTAGCCCCTGTAGTTTGTAATTCCTCACTTTCTTCCACTTTTCGCTTCCTATGATCCATGATCTATCCGTTTAAAGTTATAAACACCATGTAGGGTTATTGTAGGGCTTATTTATCAATCGTTGACACTTTGAACCCTTGAATTCACATAGTTTCACTGTTTGTCAACTTTGGTCCCTCTAAAGTATGTTTTCACATATTCAAGGCCCATGACACGTGTCAATACATTATTGGACGTAAATTTTCGAGGTGTTACATCCTCACCCCCTTAAAAGAAATCTCGACCTCGAGATTTGCTAAAATGCTGGAAGTTCTTTTTGTCGCATAATGGACTCAACTTCTATAACACATCTGTACTCTCTCCAAGCTCCCAAAGTGACCTTTATATTTGGTACATGTATCCTTTTGGAGCTTCTTAGCCTATCGATCCTTAATCGATATAGGTTGCTCATCATATCATAGATCTGCATGTCAATACGTGATAATGTTTCTTGACTTATTGGCGAAACACATCCTTAAATCCTTAGTGTGTAATACATTGCGTACTCCGTCAAGCTCCTTAAATAGGTTTTAGCTCATAAGCTATTTGATCTTTGATACATTCAATTCTTCAAATGATTTTATATATTTAGAGCTTAACTAGTCTGATAATTAACAAATTGGCACACCCTTCCAGGGTGATTTCTTTGTTGAATCTTATTCCTTAATCAAAGACTTAGGAGGGTTGCTATTCTCATTAATCTTTGATTTTCTGCCAAAACTGACAATTTACAGATGATCACGGATTTGTATGATCCTATTCGTTGTTTCCAAGGCAACTTTCAGATCTTACTGATTGGACGTACCGATCTTCTACTCATCAATAGATATCCAACATTCCATCTAAGCAAGGTCTCCAAAGGAGCAGCCTTGATACTTATACATCAACTATTATAGAAAAGCTTACCTCAATGTGAAATGGTTATTCCAACCATTACTTAAAACTGACCTTAAGGAATAGTTAATCCTCGTAGTTAGCCGAACAAATCGACGATCCTGGGCAGCTGATGAAAATTCTTAATTGTTGCCTAATTTGGGTTGCGGTATTCAATGCATAAGCAGAATGAACCGTCTTTCTTAATTATCAATACCGAATTCTTAAAACATAAGGTTAGGCTATATGAATTCTTCATTTTCAAAATTTATTTAATTGGGGTTTCCATTCTTCCAATGTTGGTATTAGCCGTCTTGGAGATTTCATAATATTATAACCCTAAATGGGATATAAATCTTAATTCTACTGGCCTCTCATGAGGTAAACAGGGAAATCTTAAGAGGAGACAATCAAGATACCAGTAAGTTACAGAGATTTTTGAAATCTCAGGCTCCAATTCATCTATCGTTGTTTGTGTCAGATAGGTGACACATTTATGTTACGAGTCCATGAATTCTTTAATCGAAAACATTCACCTGAACAATTCCATTCTGGATATCTTCTTTGAATACCATTAGTTGACTTTAGTACCATATGATCATCGGAATATCTTTGAGGTCCCATGCATTAAACCTCCATACTGATCAGGCATGAAAGCAATCTATGGGACTTATTAAGATACATCAATCCTCATGTGGCGCTTTTGTCATACCATTTGGTATTCGTAATCGTTAGAGATCAAGGAGATATCAACTATTTATGCTGACGCACATCTTCTAGAGAGAGGATACTTCTAGAATTCCGTAATTTAGAGATTTCTAACAGGAACAGAAGGAATGATTCTTATGATCTCGCCTGTAAGTTTTACCTTACACTTAACATCTGGGGTTCTTACGGAAAGTTTCTAAAGGTTTGCTAAGCTTAAAATCTTACGAGAGACTTAGCAGTACCTGAATCCAAACGTAACTCTTAGCCAAAAGAAAACACAATAAGGGTTTATCTGGCGCCTTTATTAATGTGGACTGCCTCTAATTATTCATCAGGAGAGTTAAACGCCTCCATTCTTAATCCTTTTAAACTTAGCTACCAAATCTTTGACAAACTTTTAGGGCAGTCTCAACTTTGACTGGTTATTTCTTAATCTATATAATATGAGTAGCTGAGTTAGGTCCATAATGGATTCTTAATAAGCAGGCTTTGAAACCTTAAGGTGCCCTCTTATTGCCGAAGCTAAATCATAATATATATATATAGTGCATTATGCTTAAATTCTACGTTAACCGAGTAAGAGCACTATTTCAACCAATGAACCGAGATTTGCAACCTACTGCTAATAGCGTATAGCTCTTATGGGGGAGTCGAAAAATTCTTATTCCCTCTTTTCCATTTTGCAACGCGGATAATAGGTTGTCTAATAAGGTCCTTAAAATTTGGACCATCCCATACTGTATAAGGGGATCTTTCTTGTGGACTCCATTAGTGTCCTTATTAATCAAGGGTATTGCCACCGAATGATTGTGATGCACACCTTACCGTGTGCTTTCCACTGATATACCGAATGGTTTCTACTTCTCTCAACAATTCCTTGCAATCAATGGCCCCTTTTAACTATCGTTGTCTCTTGACTTCCAAGAGACGAAGTACTTTTTAAGTACACCCTAAACAGAATGGGCTCCTCGCCACATATGATTTTATTTGGGTTATTCTTCGCATATGGAATATGAATAAAGCCCTTCTCATGAGCAGTGTCATGTGTTGTAGAGCGAGCAACGTTTGGTTCTTCATGGCTTTTCTCACAGCCCTTCTCAGCCGTGATAATTATAGTCTTGGAGATTAATTCTGTTAACATTGAGGTCCACACTTGATGCACTATTAACATTTGTCGCATCTCTTAGTATCGCGACTTTTGTCTGTCTCTTCTGAGTTTTCCATACTCAAATCTTTTGGTATTAAATACCAATTTAACAATTAGTTGTGTGCTTTTCCCAGCTAGTCATCATCCTGTCGACTTATCATACATCGATCATGGTGTTATTAAACCATATGAACATTCCTAAGGAGTGTTATTTGATCGTACAAGTGCTTATATTTAATCAAAATGGAGATTTCACAAACTAGGCACCTAGCTCGGTTGGCTAGGCGCGCGAAAGGGCGCGGCCTAGACCCAGGTTCGATTCCGGGGACGGCCAATTCTATCATTTTTTTTATTTTATATTTATTAATCGCACGGATACGTGTAGTTATGAGGGTTGTCTCGTAAGGAGTCTCGATAATTAATTGCTTCTTATTACCCACTATATGGGCTTGATTTTTCAAGACAACCAATCGGTTTTTAACGCTATATTGAGTCCTTATATTTTAACTGAACTAGGACATCGGAAAATTTCCTAATGGATATAAAACATCCATCTAATATTGCTGAAGTAGTCTCTGAGGTACTATCGACCAATTTTACTTTATACTTAACGCTTAGAGTTTTAACAGGTAGATTTAATGATTTACACAATCTATTATCTACGAAAGACTTATCTGAACCTGAATCAATAATACTCTAGCATGAGCGTTATTGATAAAGAAGGTACCTGTTGTGACATCGTCATTCTGAATAATCTCTTGAGCGTCCATTTGAGAACTCCCAGCTTTTGTCTCCTCAGCCTCCCCAGGCTTCTTGGTTTTATTTGGGCAATTTGTCTTGATATGCCCTATTTCATTGCAACCATAGCAGGTTGCGTCCTTTATGTCTTGGCACTCCAAGGTCTTGTGTCCTTTCTTGCTACAAATCCCACAAGGTCTCGTGTGAGACTGGGATTTCAACTCCAATCGACACTTCCCAAAATGGTTCTTCTTACAAGTTTTACATTTGGGTTTTGTCTCCTTTGGTTTGGACTGGTTATAGTTCGAACCGGTCTTACCCTTTTTACAACATTTATTTGGGGTATCATCGCACTTTCGCTTCTGATCCTTCAGCGCACGGTCCACAGCGTTGTTTACGGCTGTATCAATCATAGCCTGTAACTCGGTGCTTGTTAAATTCAGTTTTACATCATCTTTCTGATCAACCGGATGATTGTGAGCTTCAGTGGAGTCAGCCATGGCGAAACTTTGAAGGCTACAATCCAAATAGAATAATTGGTTTAATTAGATAGCGAATTGTCGAACTTGATAATTAAGTAGCCATGGTGCGAATAAACCATATGGGCCAACAGATAGTATTTAATTTATTTGATTATGTTTTGCCTAAGTTTTTATATAAACCATCCTTGGCGTTTAAACGGAATATAATCCTTCATATCTATTAGACAGGGACCATAAGTCACGACTGTCAATGTCTTACTGACATCTTATATAGCACAACGGCTTGTTCCAAAGGACTTTTCGATGGCACAGATGCCTTGTCACTAGGGAAATTTTAAAGACATAATCAATGATTCCTTTGGATCGGAAAATTTCATAATTCCTTGTTTTGACAAGAAGTTATGAAATAAAACTATCTTTTTCGTGTATGCATCTTTGCCCGTAGGTATACATCCCAGGTGGATGTTTAGATGTGTACCTCTTGTTCGACGTTTATTAGCCATGATTCCTATTGATCATTTAGGCTAAATAAGGAGTTTGGAAAAATTTCCTAATATAAAGATGACAAGCGTGATTTTATCGCATCACTGTTGCCAGGAGTGTTAATATATTTACAATGTCACAAGGATTTGAATCCTTTGAATAGGTTCTACCATCTTGGTCTCGTCCGGGATGACATATAGGCTAGGTTGTACCTTTAATACTGGTAGGAAAGGAATGATATTTATTTTATTTAGGATTTTCATTATAATTATCCTAAATAAAAATATAATTATGGCACAAAAGATCAAGTCACAGGGACATCTTTATATTATCAACCTTGATTTTGTAGAATTAAGGTATTTAGGCTTGAACGTGTTCCCGCCTTTTCTTGACAGGGAGTTGTAGGCTACGACTGTCTTTTGTCTTATATGACAATGAGTATAGCCCGTAGGCAGTATATCCCTAGTTATAATTTAATAATATCTCAACAGCCTAGTCACATGGGCAGATTTAATTTATAAACCAGGATGTTACAAAATCGAGGTATTAAGGCTTGAATCAAAGTTCATTACCTTTTCTTGACAGGGAGTTGTAGGCTACCACTGTCTTTATTAAAATTTCTGGCCCGTGGGCCTATCAATTAACATCTCGTAAGATGTTAAGACATATAGTCATTGCACTGATGATACGTTCAGCGGTCACAGTAATGACATGAAGACATGATCAGTGCCATTAATTTAATCAACTGTTGTCCAGTGGTCATAATAATGACATGACGGCAGGATTAGCACTTTTAATTTAAATCAACTGTCATTCAGCGGTCATAATAATGACATAACGACAGGATTAGTACTTTAATTTAAATCAATTGTCGTTCAGCGGTCATAATAATGACATGACGACCAGATTATCGTCTATAGGACTTTGAGCCCCCTTAGGACGGGGAATCTCAAAAGATCACAACTGTCGATGTCACAATCGGACAGTGTATTATAGCCCGTGGCACTTCATCCTGAAGGGATGATTTTTACATGATCATCTTATAGGATGATATAAGCCATGATTTCTAGATCATAATGCAAATTAGAGAAATTTAAAAATTTTCAGTATAGGGATGACTATTGTGACTTTCTCGAATCACATTTGCCAAGAGTGCTAACACGTTATTAGGTGTTAACAAGGATTTGAATCTTTTAAATAGGTCCTACCATCTTGGCCTTGTCATATAGGCTAGGTTTACCTTTAAGATTCCTTTTTAATAATTAACGCAGAACAATCAAATCTCGGGATGTTAATAAGGATCTGAACCTAAATTGAGGAACTGCCATCTTGGCCGGGTCTCAATAATGACACGCGGCTAGGTCTTGTCCTTTTTAGATTTTGTCATTTTATTACAATGGTAGATCTTAAAAATGTTATTTTAATTATTTCATATATTATATCCATATATATTGAATAAATGAAATTTTGATAAAGTATTCCAATGATTAACAAAAATACAGAATTGCCCTATGCGGGACTTGAATGAACCAATATTGTCCACGAAGGGACTGAAACATAAGTATGCCCTTATAATGTCTTATTAAGGAAACGAACTTCAACAAAAGGAGTTTCTTCTTCAAGTTAGTTCTGAATGTCCTCTCCTTGGTTGTACGTTAATCCTGGTCGCAACACGAAGCTCGGCCTTTCCTAGGCTTCAATTTGGGGAGGATCTCCATTACAGCTTCTTGTTTGGCGATATAAAAATATATAATTAAAAGCAATAATCCTCCGAATAGGGACAAGAGTGTTCCTATGTTAAGTCTAGACTCAGAATCGAGGAACGTGCAATTGTGTAACTGAGATTAAACACAACAGACTAGTGTTTAATTCACTCAGTGTTGGCTCTGATACCAACCTGTCACACCCCAATTTTCCACGTGTCACCGGTGGGCCCGGTGGGGAGTATCGTGACGTAGTTGGTATCATCATAGACAAACAACACAATATATGATGCACAGCGGAAGCAAAGATAGATTCATTTCAACTTTAATAAAGTGTAATATTTAAATATCACTAATTGTTGAAACGGATCCACAGGCGGATCAAAAATAGAAAGATAACACTGTTCAACAGACTTTAACATCTAAAGCTTGCGAGACTTGATTATTGATGCCTGGAGTAGCCAGCCTATTACGAGTAGTACCTGCACTTAACCTTTTGGAAAATACGTCAGTTTACACTGGTAAATACAATTTAACTGACTCATTTTGAAAATGGTTGAAAATTGATTTGAATGCACGTGGCACAAAACATTTTATAACTTGGGATAATTATTTGAGTATAATACTTGTAAACGAATTACATGTTCCTTATGCGTTCAGTAGCCCGGTTCGTGCCGGGTTAAAGATTAATAGACAC
This sequence comes from Helianthus tuberosus, assembly GCA_030545235.1. NCBI lineage: Eukaryota > Viridiplantae > Streptophyta > Magnoliopsida > Asterales > Asteraceae > Helianthus > Helianthus tuberosus. The sequence goes on along the minus strand of CM060428.1, from coordinate 78,512,701 downwards.
ACCACAGGTATAGTGCCCACAAGGCTGATTCCTTTAGGTGGGATACCAGTTTTTACATATGCAGCTGTCAGGTGTACGCCTACACCCCGTGCTTAGGTCGTGGCCATTTCATGAATGATGCCAAGGATATCCGGGACATGGTCATTAACCCCCCAAAGGCGTTAAGCAAACAAAACAAATTTTTAAACGGGTCATCTCGATAATACTTAACCACCAATAGATTAAGGTCGAATGCCCGACCAAGCGGTATTTTATATACCGTACCCCAAGCCCGTATAAGGGAAAATAAGTTAAAAGTATTTACCTGAGCTAAATATAAATTCAATCCCAGCCGTATGTCAATCAGTAAGTACAGATAGCTTTTACTGGGCTCCTAAATCTGGAACGAAGGTTTATAATAACCTATTAGATTTCTAACGGGTCTTTATTTAAGCTTAAGCTTAGCCCGGTTAGTTTAAAAAGGACGATACGGTTCAAACGCACGATTAAGCGAAGACCGGATAGAATGTGATTTAGACTCGACAAGTTTGAATACTTGTATAATATGGGTATACTAAATACATTCTGGATTCTGAGACAGAAATGATAATGTTTGACCCGTCTCGGTCAATTTATGCAAACTAGTTACATAAACCGAACCGAACGCGAAAAGAGCGTTACGGGTAACCGTAAGAGTCATATGCAAGTTCCCTGAGGTAATATGCTTTAAATATGTTATAATATCAGTAAGTTATTTTCTATTATGCCCAAAACGGATTTAAACACAAATTAGGCCCCATAAGGGCATTTTGGTCATTTAAAAGATTTATAAAAGAGTTTATTTGTAAATCTGAGTTACGGGTCTGATTTATACAGTAAATATACTTAATTCATCATGTTATAACAGTAGGGTATGACCCACATGTAAAACTTATCTTTTAAAACCAAACTATGCACCTTAGGGGTATTACGGTAATTTCACAAGGACTTAAAATGTCAAAATTGGGAATCTGAGTTTATAAACTTATACTTACTGTTATTTCATAAAAATATACTAAAAACATCAGTAGGTATCAACCTTATAGGTTTAATATGATTATAGTACATACTATGCGATAAAAATGCGTAAAAAGGTGATTTGGAGCCATTTCCGGGTTTGTAAAAGAAAGCTGATAATTTTATATTTCCAGAATGCTCAAAATATTTTATTTAACAAATAAAATCAGTAGAAAAAGGTTTGGGGTCAAAAGGATTTATAAAACTCATTTTATAGCCCAAAAGGGCAAAACCGACAATAATCGATTTAAGGCTAAAACTCTATGATTAAATCAGTTTAAAAATTATTAAAAATCCTTATAATTCCCAAAATATTATATAACAATAGTAGGTATATATTTTGATGTCAAAAATTTGGTTTTGATAGGTGTTATGCTCATAACGCCGTTTAATTAATAAAAACCGTTCTATTTGCGATATTGAGCATAACTCACAATCCAGACCTCGGATTGATGTCAAATTTTCGGTGCAAGTTTATAAATCAGCAACAAAGGTTTCTACTCTTTCACTTTTTCAAAAATCGCGTTTTATAGTAAAAAGGGCAAAATAGTCATATTTAAGCATAACCCGGTAACATGCATATGAATCGATTAAACATGGAACCAAGATGTAAAATTCCAGAGGGTTAAACATATATGAAAGTTGGTCCAAAATATGCTCTAGTGCAGATCTTAACATGCATGTACGGATCAGAACCGATAGTCAACGAAAAAGTCCATTCATGAGACTTTCGGTTCCGATTCGGGTGTAATACAGAAAATTGTCGAGTTGATCATGAAGAAACATGTTCTTACATTAATTACAAAGTTATTTTGATGATCAAACAGGTTGCATGTAGCCTACATTGTTAATCAAGCTTATTTTTGCAAAAACACATTCTGTTGACTTTTTACGAAATGCTTTGACTCGACAATTAGCATATTTAGAGTGTGAATCTGATAATACCCTTTTAGGGGTTTGTTACACACATAAATACCAACATGCAGGTACTTTCAATTTGAGAAATGACCGAGCCAATCTTGTTTAATCGTAAAGTCAAGTGTGATTTACGATAGTTTGACTTTTGGCTAGAACACTAAGCTAGAACGAATTAGAGAATGATATAAACACTTACAATGGTCCTAATCAAGCTTAGTGATCACTATGAGGCTGCCTTGTCGATCAGAAAGCTCCAGAATCGTTCTTGTGAATTTTGAAAATGCAAGTGTTCTTGAATGTTGCTACTTCAATAGACTTTATAGCAAGTATGATCAGATTAAAGGCTGTTGCAGGGGTTTTCTGATGTTGTTAGATGAGGACAAAGGTCTTAGATTGCATGAAAGTTCATTGGTGAACTCTTTATAATCGACAACAGCTGGTACCCACTCAGAACAGACCTGAAACCGGCACCTGTACACTGGCTGTCGCTGGCAGGCGCTCGCGTAGCGCGAGGCACCCGTCGCGCGGCGCGAGGGTGAGGGGCGACCAGCTTTATAAGTTTTCCATATGTTGCAATTCAGTCCCTGATCTTGTGATACGTGTTTAAGCTACTTATTTGTACTCTAAACCCTTGAAATCTGATTTTTATGAATCTTGGGACTTTTATAAACTTGGGTATGTCCTCGGTTAACTTTGCGCTTACCCGAAAAGTCACGAAATTCACGATATCGTATTTAACCTTTCGTGTACGGTTTTAATCATAACTTTCTCATACGTTCACGAAACTTTATGAAATTTTTATCACATATTCTTATGAGTATATTTTATCATTACAAAGCTTCGGGTTTGCCAAAAGATCACTCAGAGGTATAAATTTAACATGTTGACACGTTTAGCCCCTGTAGTTTGTAATTCCTCACTTTCTTCCACTTTTCGCTTCCTATGATCCATGATCTATCCGTTTAAAGTTATAAACACCATGTAGGGTTATTGTAGGGTTTATTTATCAATCGTTGACACTTTGAACCCTTGAATTCACATAGTTTCACTGTTTGTCAACTTTAGTCCCTCTAAAGTATGTTTTCACATATTCAAGGCCCATGACACGTGTCAATACATTATTGGACGTAAATTTTCGAGGTGTTACACGTCATCTCTCTGCTGAACGGAAGTTCTGACCTGAGCTCTCACGGTTTCGCATCTAAGCTTACAGATATCATCTGTAGTATACTCACCTGTAAGATTGAATATTGGGATCTGGATACGGGAGTATATTCAAGAGGTGGGACACATGAATGAGTTTAAGTCCTTAAAACACCTAACTCATATCCTGAATCAGTTGAAATTTGTGTGAGAATTTAAGTGGATCAGTATATCAACAATCTAAGTGAATTGTTTAATTCTTAATGTGTAACTAAGCTCAACAGTACTTGTGACTTGTAAAAAAAACTGATATGATCCTCTTGCATAAACTCACAAAAATAGTGTTTGTAAATATTTCTTTATTGTTTTTTCTTTTCATCCAAAAATCCAAAAAGATTTTCAGTGTGTTTTAGCATAATTTTTTGAAAAATTCAAAAAGATTTTCGACAACTGATGTTGGAGAGCTGATTTTCAAAATTCCAAGGGCTAAACATGATGAGAATATAGTGAGGGGGAGTATGTGTTTAAATGAAAAAGATTTTGAAGATGTGTTTACAAGTGGTCATCAAAAATTATCATTGATAAATCTTTATGTTTTAATTTGAGGGAGAGTCTGGATAGATAAAGTTGTAAATTGTTAAATTTGTGAAATTTATTTCTGGGTTAAGAATGTGCAGGTTAGTCAGGTTTCAATCCTGAGCAAGATGTGAGCCAGGTAACGATTCTGAAACTTCTGATGCTGATGAACTTAAGGAATCAAGAGATTTGAAGAAAGAGCACAAGTCAAGATAGTGGATACAGAGTCAGGTTCCGATACCTGAAGACTATGTGATTTCAACAAGCCAGACTGTGATCCCAGCATAACGAGAGGGGGAGTCTGAAGACATCCGAATAGATAAGATTGTTCGAGGAGAGTCTGTTGGAGTTGATGACAAAAGAGATAAAGTTTGAGAATGCTTACACGTTCAGACTGATAAAGACTGAAGACGTTGAAGACTCGATACTTACGACTCGTCAACATCCGAGGGGGAGTCTGTTAGTGCATACGTCTGCTGACTTCATCTTATATCGAGTCTTGCATCATTCAGAGCACGAAGATCAAGAAAACAAGTCAAGTTGTTGATTTCGCTTGAAGTGTTAACATGAGATTTCGCTTGAGTGTATTGTTTCTGATTTCGCTTGAATGTATTTCATGGTATTTCGCTTGTATGAGGTTTCGCTTGAAGCTGTTTCAAGCGAAATCAGTTCTCTATAAATAGGTCTAGAGTGAAATCATTTGTAATGCTCTTGTTTCCGACGGCGAAGCTCTGTCGAAGTGTCTTCATGATTGTAAACGTATCAGAATTAATATACAAGACAGTTTAAGTGAAGATTTAGCTGAATTCAACTCATTATGTCTGTTTCCGCCTTTCATTTTGAGTAGAATGCCTCTGATCGACTCATCTCGGGTCCGACAACGATCCTACACAATAACCCAGATAACGGAAACCCAAACAACAACAATAATGGAAACCAAGTGGACAACAGTGCCATCAAACACGTAGTGGCACAAGGAATAATAGATGCAATGCCATATATTATTCAAACGGTTCGGGAAGCAGAAAATAAAAGTAAACATGATAGCAAGCGACCCTCCGCACCTGAAAACAACGTAAACAATAGACACGTACTTAAAGTGCTCATTCCCAAAAGAAGAAGAACCATGCCTTATGGTTATTCTTATAAAGAATTCTGGTCTTGTAAACCAATGGAATTCTCTGGCAATGAAGGGGCCGTTGCATCTCTACGCTGAATAGAAAAGACTGAGGCAGTCTTAAGAATAAGTAAATGTGCGGAAGAGGATAAGATAATGTTTGCTTCCAATCTTTTTAAGAATTCAGCCTTAGAATGGTGGAACACTATCCTTCAGTCTAGAGGAAGTGATAGAACTTACAATATGGAATGGGAGGAGTTTAAAAACATGGTAGAAAGGAAATTCTGCCCTCCTAATGAAAAAGAACAGATAGCAAACAAGTTCCTAAATCTTAGAATGACTGGTGTGGATAGTAAGGGGTACACTAAGGGTTATTCTTTGAATATGCTAGAATAGTGCCAACCCTTGCTTCACCTGAACCAGTATTAATCTCCCATTACATCTGGGGATTAATTGGGGAGATAAGACATGTAGTCAAGGCAGCTAGACCCCAACTATAGAAGAAGTTGTAGAACTAGCTAATACCTTGACAGATGAATTAGTCCGTACGCGAGAAGAGGATCAAAGGAGGAACCTAACCCAGAAGCTTACACAAGAATTCCGTTCTGGAAATTCTAACCGTGGGAAAAATGTAGGCTCTACCTCTGCACCCTACTGTAAGTATTGTAAAAGGAAGCATTCAGGAAGATGCTCCATATACTGTAACTTTTGCAAAATATCGGGACACAAGGAGGAAGATTGCAGGAAAAAGATTAGCAACAGGATATGCTACAACTGCGGAGAACAAGGTCATATCAAGCCTAACTGTCCAAAGTTAGCTCCAGCTACGAACACCAAGAATACTAAAAATGCTAGAGCATTTGTTCTTACTGCAGAAGAAGCAAAGATGATCCCAGATGTGATCACCGGTACGTTTTTAGTTAATGATGTTTTTGCTAAAGTATTATTTGACTCTGGTGCAAACCAAAGTTTTATTAATACTTCATTTTGCAAACTTCTTAATCAACCATTAACTAAACTCCTACAAGAATGTCTAGTAGAGACAACAAATGGGGAAACCATTAAAATTTCTGAAATTTTGCAGGGAGGAAGAATAGAAATTTTAAATCAGAAATTTATTGCAAACCTCTACCCAATGAATCTGGCAGGATTTGATATTGTATTAGGAATGGATTGGTTAGTAACCAATAAAGCCAGTATTTTATGTGATCAAAATTCAATCCAAGTAAATTCACCAAGGGGTGAAAAGATCACAATTAAAGGAAATAAAACCCTTAAATCCACAAAGTTCATCTCTGTGATGAAAACAGCAAGTTACATAAGAAAAGGGTCATTAGTGTATTTGATTTCCATAATCACTAACACTAAAGGAAAAGAATTAAAGGATATTCCAGTAGTATCCCAATTTTCAGATGTATTTCCAGAAGAGCTGCCAGGGTAACCTCCAGATAGGGAAGTTGAATTCAGAATCCATTTAATACCAGGGACAACACCAATTGCCAAGGCACCTTACCGTTTGGCACCCGCAGAAATGCAGGAACTGAAGAAACAGTTAAACGAATTATTAGAGAAAGGATTCGTACAGCCAAGCTCATCGCCATGGGGAGCACCGATTTTGTTTGTTAAAAAGAAGGACGGATCAATGCGTATGTGCATTGACTACCGTGAATTGAATAAAGTCAAGATTAAGAATCGGTATCCATTACCAAGAATAGATGATCTGTTTGATCAATTGCAAGGAGCACGATTTTTCTCAAAAATTGATTTAAGGTCAGCATATCATCAATTAAAGGTACAGGAATGTAACACCTCGTAAAATCACGACCAATATTGTAAAGACACGTGTCATGGACTTTAAACGTGTAATGGATTGATCTGGAGGGACTTAAATTGTCAAACAATGTAAATATGTGAATAAAGGGATCCAAAGTGTCAACATGCCATTCTTGTGCCTCTGATTGACCTCATACGACGTTCGTATTCTTTAATGAATAATTTCTCGAACATTGGAAGTCGTTTGTGCTTAAAATAAGGATCTTACGAAACATAAGGGTTAAAAATGTCAACATGTTAAAAGTACCTCTGAGTGACCTTTAACGAACCCAAAAACATTGCAAATAATTTAATACTTCACTCACAAGAATATTAGATATTAATTTTGAGGAGTTACGAAGAAATCAAGACTTTTCGGGTGATCGTACGACTAACCGGGAGCTTAACGGAGTTAGTTTATGACCCAAGGTCCTTAAAAGTTAAGTTTGGGGGTTAAAAGTGAAATAAACGAAAGTTAAATAAAGTTTATATGGACCAGGGACCGAAACTGCCAATCTTGAAAGTTGTTTTCCGGTAACAGAGGCTCCACGCGGCCCGCGTAGACTTCTTACAAGTCTTACGCAGCCCGCGTACGACTACCAGATGCAGAAAACAAGGACAGGTGCATGTCCATCCAGTTCCACCGCCTTTGCATGCCATTTTTCGATACCAGGGACTGAGCCAGCAATATTACATGCATAGGGGACACCTGGGATCATCAGAAATCAGTTGTAGACTTGTGTGGAGTAATCTTGTGAAGTTTATTTGGCTATATAAGCACTTCTTGTTTGCTAGTTCATTTGCTCATTCACAAAAATTATTCTCAACTCATCTCTGGAGCTTCCTGGAGCTCAAGCAAGTTTTCCTCAGCTCCTAATTCGTGCTAAGAGTCCTTGTAAGCATTCTTAGCCTCTCTAGTTCAAGTTTTATTAGTCTAATGACCAAAAGTCAAAGCCGTCGTAATTAAGCTTTGACTTAGTGATTAATCACTAATGGTCCAGCCATTATTTGAATTGATAGTGGCTATGAGTTGGTAATTATGTGGGTAATAAACCCTTAAAAGGGCACCCACTGATTATCACTCTAACTTGGTCAATTGTCGGGTCAAACTTAATATTAAAAAGTCAACAGAAAGCTATTTTTGCAAATAAACTCATAACTGATAATGTAGAGGTTATGGAACATGTTTTAACACTAAAATAACTTGGTAAATAATGTAAGAACATGTCTAAGCATGTTCAACCCGACAATTCTGAGTTTAGGCTAGGTTCGGAACCGAAAGTCGCAAAAGAAGACTTTTGCTTTGACTTTCAGTTCTGACCCGATTTAGCTTATTTTAGATATGCCTTAGGGTTCCATTAGGACCATATTACATGTTAGTATAACCCTCTGAGATTATACAATATGGTTCCTTTGTAATCCGAATCATTTGCATGTTTCCGTTAAATGCTTAATTGTTGACCATTATGCCCTTTTGATATTAAAACAAGACTTTTGAAAATGTGAGAGGACAAAAACCTTTATTACTGATTTATAAACATGTCCTAAAAATTTGACATCAGTTTGAGGTCTAAATTAGAAGTTATGCTTGATATCGTAAATTGAAGCCTTTTTATTAATTAAACGGCATTTTTGGCATAAAACCTATTTAAACCCAAATTTTGACACCAAACTTTCTACCCACTGATGTAATATAATATTTTGGGATTTTTGGAGATTTTTATTTATTTTTAAACTGATCATAACATGGGGTTCTTGCTTTGATTCGGTAATTGACGGTTATACCCTTTTTACGAATAAAATGAGTTTTACATAACCTTTTGATACCAAATCTTTTTCTACTGACTTCATATGATAAATAAAATATTTTAAGCCTTCTGGACTAATAAAAATCTCAGCTTTTCTTATATAACCCAAAAATCACCTAAAACCGACTTTTTACGCGTTTTAAACACATAGTATGGGTTAAAACTATGTTTAACATTTAAGACCCATTACCTACTGATATTACAAATAAATTTTGATACTTTAATAGTAAGTAAAAGTTTTAAACTCAGATTTCCAGAATTGACCCTTAAAGCTTATGTGAAATGACCAAAATGCCCTTACGATGCTTAGTTTGGTCATAAATGATAAATTTCACTTATATACAATATCTTACTGTTATGACTTGCAAAAATAAATATTTTTACTGATCATTTTAGACCAGAACCTCAGATTAATATTTAGCCTCTTTTATAATCTTCAAAATAACCAAAATACCCCTACGGGGCTTAAATTGATTTTAAATTCGTTTTGGGCATAATGGAAGGTATCCTACTGATATCATAACACATTTTAAGCATACTATTTTATTTTCCCCCCTGCGCGTTGTGGCGGGACCTAATGTCTGCAAAACGCGTGTCGGCAACGGCAAGCAGATATCGAAATCAAAACATAAATAACAATGACGTGGTAACGATAGTCACTTTGTCCCCCCAAAAAAGCAATTTTAAATAAACTAATATATAATAATAGGACCCCACATGTTCTACATGCTGGAAATTCAGTTGTTTTTAGTTTAGTTATTACGGTGCTAATATGTTAAAATATGGATGAACTCGGTACCAGTAACGGCACCAAGAGTACCGATCCGGAAAATCATCGAAAATAGGTACCTGCACAGAAAATGTTCGGTACGATACGATATGGTATGGTATGGTATGGTATGGTATGGTATTTGAAGTTAAAAATCAGTAAATACAGGTATGGTGCTAGACCGGTGTCGAACCGAAAGTAACGATTCTGAAAACGCCAAAAGGTGGGTACCAAATTGGTACCGAAAATGATTGGTATAGTAAATTTGGTACCGATACGATACCGGTTTGATTATAGGATTTGATACGATTTGCTCATCAATAATCTAAATATCCAAGTTAATTTTACATGCTACAATTCATTCATTATAGGAAAAGACAAAAAAAAAAAGTTGTTGTGTATATAAAACCTCAATCAAACGAAATACAATTTACTTACAGTGTGTTTGAAAAGTAATCTACACGGTGCAATTACTTGCGTTACTACAGGATTTGATGAGCTCAGTACCAACCGTTACTGAAAATACCGTTACCAAAAATCCCAAAAAGTGGGTACCGGTACCGATTATACCTGGTACGCTACGGTTCGGTCCCGGTCGGTACTGGTACGGTACCGGTATTTGAGGGTAAAAACCGATGAATACCGGTGCCGAACCGATACCGAAAATGTCAAAAGTCGATACTGATTCAGTACCGAAAATATACCCGATTTGGTAAATTTGATACCAGTACGGGTACCCGATACCATTTGCTCATCCCCTTGATGATGTTACTATTCATTGGATTGTGTATGACAAATAATCTAAACCGGTGCAATTACTTGCGTTGCTACAGGATTTGATGAGCTCGGTATCAACCGGTATCGAAAATACTGTTACCGAAAATCCCCAAAAGGGGGTACCGGTACCGAATATACCTGGTACGGTACGGTTCGGTGCCGGTCGGTACCGGTACGGTGCCGGTATTTGAGGGTAAAAACCGCTGAATACTGGTGCCGAACCGATACCGAAAATGTCAAAAGTCGATACCGATTCGGTACCGGTACGGTGCCGGTCGGTACCGGTACGGTACCGGTAGTTGAGGGTAAAAACCGCTGAATACTGGTGCCGAACCGATACCGAAAATGTCAAAAGTCGATATCGATTCGGTACCGGTGCCGATCGGTACCGGTAGTTGAGGGTAAAAACCGCTGAATACTGGTGCCGAACCGATACCGAAAATGTCAAAAGTCGATATCGATTCGGTACCGGTGCCGATCGGTACCGGTAGTTGAGGGTAAAAACCGCTGAATACTGGTGCCGAACCGATACCGAAAATATCAAGAGTCGATACCGATTCGGTACCGAAAATATACCCGCTTTGACAAATTTGATATCTTATTTCATTTTTAATTCCATATAAAGTTTACTGTTCAATTCGTTTGATTTTTAATATAAGGATAATTAATTTAGAGAACCTGTTCATGACTCATTTGGTTACCCGTTATGTATTTTACACGTTCGGTGCGGTTTATGTGACTAGTTTGCATAAATTGACCGAAACGGGTCAAACCTTATCATTTTTACCTCAAAATCCAGAATGTGTTTAGTTTACCCATATTATACAAGTCTTCATACTTTTCGGGTCTAAACCACATTCCAATCCGGTCTTCGCTTAATCTTGCGTTCTGAACCGTATACCTCTCTTTTAAACTAACCGGTCTAAGTTAAGACTTAAATAAGACCCGTTAGGATTCTAATAGGTTATTAAAAACCTTCGTTCCAGATTAGGAGCCCGGTAAAAGCTATCTGTACTTGCTTGATTGATTTACGGCTAGGAATAAATTTATATTTTTGCTCAGGTAAATACTTTTAACTTATTTTCCCTTGTACGGGCTTGGGGTACGGTATATAAAATACCGCTTGGTCGGGTATTGAATTTTTAATCATATGAAGGTTAAATCATTGAGATAACCCGTTTAATCTGTTTTGTTTGTTTTAAGCCTTTGGGGGGTTAATGACCATGTCCTGGATATCCTCGGCTCATTCATTGAAATGGCCACGACTTAAGCACGGGGTGTAGGCATACACCTGCCGGTGCATATGTAAAAAGATATACCCGCTTGTTCGAGAATAACTCGCCGTGGGTTATATTATGTAGTGTGTCTATTAATCTTTAACCCGGTATTTAACCCGGGCTACTGAACGTATAACAAACATATAATTCTTTTACGAGATTATTTCTAAATAATTATCCCAAGTTATAAAAGAATATTTGTGCCTTGTGCATTTAAATCAATTTTATAAACACTTTTCAAAAGAGTCGGTTAATTGTATTTACCAGTGTAAACTGACGTATTTTTCAAAAAGGCTTAGTGCAGGTACTAAGCGAAATGGGCTGGCTACTCCTAGCATCGAATAAAGAGTCTTGCAAGCTTTAGATGTTTAAAAATCTGTTGAACAATAATTCTGTTTATCTTTTGGTCCGCCTGTGGATCTTTTTGTAATCCGTTTGTAATACCTTATGTTACTTTCGAATCGGTTTGTAATATTTTTACTTTAGACTTTCGCTGTGCATTAAACTGTGATTATTTGACTATGATGATATCAACTACGTCACGATACTCCCCACCGGTAATACGTGGAAATATCGGGGTGTGACAGGTTGGTATCAGAGCCTACATTGAGTGAATTAAACACTAACCTTTTGTGTTTAATCTCAATGACACAATTGCATATTCCTCGACTTCCGAGTCTAGGCAAAGGACTTAGGACTAAATCCTAATATTTTATTTTGTCCTTTATTGTTTTCCTTTGTTGTTTCCTTTGTTTGTTTTGACAGGATCAAGAAAATGCCACCAAGATTCCGAAGAGGAGGACGAGGCAAGGCTCCATTCACTGCTCCAAACGATCATGAAGCCGGGCATTCCCACCGGCGAACTCCGTCAGCTACCATGAGCACTAGTCCTTAAGAAGACTGGAGGACCTACTTAGAGCCTGCGAGGCGTTCTGTCTCGCTTAGCTCCTCACCTTCCTACCACGATTCTTTCGGGCTCCATAAAGGCAACGAGTCCGACCATTCACGCCATTCCTACTTACCGTTGCAGCGGTCAGGTTCTCACCGCGCCTTTCAGGACCCGACCCCGTATTTCCAAAGCTGGTTTAATCCGGTAAATCAGATTGAAGAATCAATGGGTCATAACCCATTGGGCCCCGAAGACCATTTTCCTGAAGCTCAGGACATGGATATGGATGATAACCCCGATCCTGCCGAACCACCGTCTGGGACGCCCACGCATCTCATAGAGATTTCAGATGGGTCGTCTTTTCATGGATCACCTTATCGGGGTCCAGACATCTATGAGGCAAGGTTTGCTACATACAACTGGGAGTTTACTCCCTCTTAGAATGCACCTCAACAGCAGCAGCAGGATCCCTCTGAGGTTTCACGTTTTGTAGCGGTTACGCCACCGCCACCACCACCGCATGAGCAGCAACTGCCTCCGGAGCCACCGAGGCGAAGAAGATCAGGTGCACGGATGTCTGTGCGAAGAGGGGATTTTCACTTCAGCACCCCTCAGCACTCCAGTGGCAGTCACTACCCGCCACTATATGAAGACCCACAAATGGGTGGGCCTTCAAACCCAGTTTCTGAGGTGGACTCTGCGCCAGTCGTACCACCACCACCACACATGGGTTATGATAACCCAATTCCTTCATACGCCGGTACAGCGGCGTATAACCCATTTGAGCAGCCAGCCTACCCGGGGTACAACTACTACAATGCCCCCGATGTTGACCCATATCTCTTAGCGGCAAACTACATTGCTCTTCACCCTGAAGGGCCCTATGCAGCTTCATACCAATCTGGGTACCAAGCATATGGGTACCAATACCCGCCACCTGCTCAACCTCCGCAGCAACAGCCGCCGCAGCTGCCGCTGATCCCGCCACCACAACAACAGGAGATTCTTTAGAGATTGAGCCAGGTGGAACGGAAGGTTCAAGAGGAGCGTAGGATCCACGGGGAATTTCTTAAGGGTCTGGCGAATCTGATCAAGGGGAAGAAGAAGAGGGATTTTTGAAGATTCCTTATTTATTTGTTTTGTGATCTTTATTTTCAATTAAGTCCCTGCGTGGACATTTATTTATGTACCTAGTCCCTACGAGGACTTGTATTTTCATTTTAGCCCCTACGTGGGCAAGTTAATTATGTAAAAGTCCCGTTTAGGGCACCTATGTACTCCTTCTTTTAAAATTAGTGGAATGTTTTATTTAAATTTCATTATCATCTTATGTATGAATATAAAATATGAAATAAATCAAAAATATCATTCCTTTTTAAATGATCTGCCTTTAAATATTAAATGAGAATCTTAAAAGGTATAACCTAGCCTGTATGTCATTATAGACCTGGCCATGATGGTAAAACCTGTTTAAAAAGATTCAACTTCTTGTTAACATCTGAAAACATGCTAGCACTCCTGGCAGATGTGATTCAATAAAATCACACATGTCATCCTTATATTGGATTCTTCCAGATTCCTTATTTAACCTAATGATCTTTAAGTCATGGGTTCAAATCATCAATTAAGATGATTATATATGAGACATCCGTTAGTGATGCAGTGCCTACGGGCTATAATAATTAGCAAATAAGACAAAAGACAGTTGTAGTCTACGACTCCCTGTCGATAAAAGGTAACGAACTACATTCAAACCTTAATGCCTCGATTCTCTGAAATCATGGCTTAAAATTGTCCTTGTGACTAGGCCTTATGTGCCATTAATAATACCCTTAATACTTTATAATTAGGATAAATTAACAAATTAACCAAATATGGTCTATGTTTACCATGGAAAATGAATCATCAGAAATAATGATTCCATAATAACCTCTGAATAAAATATTGTCAACTGTTTTGTAGCAAACAAGCTACATGGCTGAATCGGAGGAAGTTAACAGTCACCCAAGAGAAAATAATGATACCACTAGGATTAATGTAGCTGGTGCAGATCTTCAGGCATTGATAGATAATGCCATTACTAGAGCACTTGATAGACAATTCAAGGAATCAAGTGGCACACGCTCTAAGACTCATTCTGAGGCTCATAGTAAGCCCCCTTCTAAAGTGAACGAGTCAAAGAAGGACGATGCTCGTCACTCGTCAAATCAGCAGAGTGTTCCGTCTAAGAAGATTGTGTTCAATCAAGAGCCCCGTGGTAAGACCTGCTCTTACAAGTATTTTGTCTCCTGCAAGCCAAGAGACTTCACAGGGGAGAAGGGAGCCATAGATTGTATGACCTGGCTCGATGAAATGGACACTGTTGTTGATATTAGTGGTTGTGTTGAACAAGACATTGTGAAGTTTGTGTCGCAGTCGTTTAAAGGTGAAGTGTTAGCTTGGTGGAGGTCCCTGATCCAAGCTACAGGAAAGATTCACTTATATAACCTGTCTTGGGATCAGTTCATGACTTTAGTCAAGGAAAATTTCTATCCTCAACATGAAGTTGAGAAAATTGAGACTGACTTCTTGACCTTGGTCATGAAGAACTTAGACTGTTAGGCATATCTCACGAGTTTTAATACCATGTCTCGATTGGTTCCATACTTGGTCACACCGAAACCAAAACGAATTGCTCGTTTTATTGGAGGTTTAGCTCCGGAGATTAAGGCAAGTGTGAAAGCATCAAGGCCTACTACCTTTAGGTCGGTGGCTGATTTGTCGTTATCCCTTACTCTTGATGCGGTCAGGCAGAGATCGCTTAGGAACTCCGATGAGGGAAAAAGGAAACGTGAGGATGAGAGCTCACGCTGCTCTGAGAAGAAACATAAAGGGAACTCTGAGAACAAGAAGAGTTCAGGGTTCAAGAAGGATAACCAACAGTCGGGTGAAAAACCCAAGTGTAAGACCTGCAAGAAGCGTCATCTGGGAAAGTGCAGGTTCGAATCAAAATCCCAATCGCAGACTAGGGCTTGTGGGATTTGCAAGTGAAGTGAACATAAAACGTTGGATTGCAAGAAAATAAAGGATGCTACTTGTTACAACTGTAACGAGAAGGGGCACATCAAGTCCAACTGCCCAAAGTATGCAAAGAAACCTAAAGAAGGTAAAAAGACCAATACTGGGGTCTTTCAGATGAATGCTCAGGAGGCCATTCAGAACGACAACGTGATAACATGTACCTTTCTTATCAATGATGTTTATGCTAGAGTACTGTTTGATTCGGGTGCAGACAAGTCTTTTGTGGATAATAAGTTTTGTAAGTTATTAAATTTGCCTGTTAAAACCCTAAGCATAAAGTATGAAGTAGAATTGGCCGATGGTACCATAGAAACTGCTTCAACCGTGATAGATGGATGTTTTATATCCATTAGGAACCACTCTTTTCCATTGTCTTTGCTTCCTTTGAAATTAGCTGGATTCGACATTGTAATAGGCATGGATTGGTTATCCCATAACCAAGCTCAGATCGTTTGTGACAAAAAGCAAGTGGTTATTAAAACTCCTTATGGTGAGCCGTTAACAATTCAAGGAGACACTCAGTATGGATTGCCTAAGCAAGTGTCTATGCTTAAGGCATCAAGGTGTATGAAGAAGGGTTGTGTCATTTACATGGCACAAGTGACTATTGATGAACCAAAGCCCAAGATCGAAGACATTCCCATTATCTCTGAATACCCTGATGTATTCCCTGAAGAACTACCTGGGTTACCTCCAGATAGGCAAGTGGAGTTCAAAATTGACATTATTCCTGGAGCAGCACCAGTTGCAAGAGCACCTTACCGGTTGGCACCAACTGAGATGAAAGAGTTAAGAACTCAGTTGGATGATTTGTTGGCAAAAGGATTTATTAGACCTAGCTCATCTCCTTGGGGAGCACCGATTCTGTTTGTGAAGAAGAAGGATGGCTCGATGCGTCTATGCATCGATTATCGTGAGCTAAACAAAGTTACAATCAAGAACAGATATCCTTTGCCCAGGATCGACGATCTATTCGATCAGCTTCAAGGAGTAAGTTACTTCTCCAAGATTGATTTAAGGTCAGGTTACCATCAGCTGAAGGTTAGAGATGAAGATGTGCATAAGACTGCATTCAGAACTCGTTATGGTCATTACGAGTTCTTGGTGATGCCTTTCAGGCTCACTAATGCACCAGCAGCATTCATGGACCTCATGAACCGCGTTTGTAAACCCTATTTGGATAAGTTTGTCATTGTTTTTATTGATGACATACTCATTTACTCAAAGAATCAGGCTGATCATGAAAAGCACCTTCGATGTATCCTTAAACTCCTTCAGCAAGAGAAGCTCTACGCCAAGTTTTCAAAATGTGAGTTTTGGTTTCGTGAAGTCCAATTTCTTGGACATATGGTTAGCGAGCATGGTATCCAGGTGGATCCCACTAAGATTGAAGCCATCATGAATTGGCAAGAACCGAAGACGCCCACAGAGATTCGCAGCTTCTTGAGTCTGGCAGGATACTATAGGCGTTTTATTGAAAATTTCTCAAGGATTGCTGCACCCCTGACTTCTTTGACTCGAAAGAATGTAAAGTTTAATTGGGGTCCTAAGCAACAGAAATCCTTTGAGATTCTTAAACAAAAGTTGAGCAATGCTCCGGTTTTAACATTGCCTGAAGGAATTGAAGAGTTTGTGGTATACTGCGACGCATCACATACTGGAATGGGTTGCGTACTCATGCAAAGAGGCAAGGTCATTGCCTATGCCTCGCGACAATTAAAGGTGCACGACAAGAATTACACCACCCACGACTTGGAATTGGGTGTCGTTGTATTTTCACTAAAACTTTGGAGGCATTATTTATATGGTACCAAGTGTGTGATCTATTCCGATCATAAGAGCCTTCAACATCTGTTTAACCAGAAGGATCTGAACAGAGACAACGTCGATGGATGGAGACGCTGAACGATTATGATTGTGAAATCCGATATCATCCAGGCAAGGCGAATGTAGTCGCCGATGCCTTGAGCAGGAAAGAAAGAGTTAAGCCCATTAGAATCAATGCTAAGAGCATTGAATTGAAGAACAGCTTGAATGAAAGATTGTTAGCCGCTCAAAAGGAAGCTGTGTTAGAAGCTAACTATCCAAATGAAAGGCTGGGCGTAACTGCTGAACAGTTATCGTATGGCAAGGATGGGATCCTAAGATTGAATGGACGAATATGGGTTCCAATTTATGGAGGACTTAGGGATGTGATTCTTCAAGAAGCCCATAGCTCTAAATATTCTGTTCATCCTGGCTGTGATAAGATGTACCAGGATTTAAAGGCAAATTATTGGTGGATAGGCTTGAAGAAGTCTATAGCCACTTATGTAGCTAAGTGTTTGACATGCGCGCAGGTTCAAGCAGAGCATCAGAAACCGTCAGGCTTGCTGCAACAACCTTAACTTCCCACTTGGAAATGGGAAATGGTAACCATGGATTTTACTACAAAGTTACCAAAGACGAAACGTGGGAATGACACTATTTGGGTTATAGTTGATAGATTAACCAAGTCAGCCCACTTCTTGCCGATTAAAGAAACTCACAGCTCTGACAAGTTAGCTCAGCTATACGTGGACGAGATTGTATCTCTTCACGGAGTGCCAGTGTCTATTATCTCTGATAGGGATACAAGATGCACATCACATTTTTGGAAAAGCTTTCAGCAATCTTTAGGCACTCGATTAAACTTCAGCACTGCATATCATCCTCAGACGGATGGGCAAAGCGAACGTACAATTCAAACACTTGAGGATATGCTCCGAGCTTGTGTTATTGATTTAGGAGGAAGTTGAGATGATCATCTTCCATTGATTAAATTTTCGTATAATAATAGCTATCATTCGAGTATCCAAGCTGCACCTTTCGAAGCTTTGTATGGAAGAAAGTGTAGGACGCCAGTTTGTTGGGCGGAAGTTGGAGACGTCCAACTAACAGGACCCGATATAGTCCTGGAGACAACAGATAAGATTGTGCAGATACGCGATCGTCTCAAAGCTGCCAGGGACATGCATAAAAGCTTCGCAGATAAAAGGCGTAAACCTCTGAAATTCGAGGTAGGTGACAAAGTGTTACTTAAGGTATCACCCTGGAAAGGGGTAATGCGTTTTAGCAAGAAGGGCAAGTTGAGCCCAAGATACATAGGACCATTCGAGATCATCGAATGTGTCAGAACCGTAGCTTACAAGCTAAATATGCCTGAAGAGCTCAGTGGAATCCATAATGTGTTCCACATCTGCAACTTGAAAAAGTGTCTAGCTGATGAATCGCTAGCCATGTCACATAAGGATGTGCATATAGATGAGAGCTTAAAGTTTATTGAAAAACCTTTGTCGATTGAGGATCGACAGGTTAAGAAGCTTCGAAAGAAGCATGTGCCGATTGTAAAAGTTAAATGGGATGCCCGTAGAGGTCCCGAATACACGTGGGAGGTTGAGTCCACAATGAAACAGAAGTACCCTCATTTATTTCAGTAAATCTCGAGGTCAAGATTTCTTTTAAGGGGGTGAGGATGTAACACCTCATAAAATCACGACCAATATTGTAAAGACACGTGTCATGGACTTTAAACATGTAATGGATTGATCTGGAGGGACTTAAATTGTCAAACAATGTAAATATGTGAATAAAGGGATCCAAAGTGTCAACATGCCATTCTTGTGCCTCTGATTGACCTCATACGACATTCGTATTCTTTAATGAATAATTTCTCGAACATTGGAAGTCCTTTGTGCTTGAAATAAGGATCTTATGAAACATAAGGGTTAAAAATGTCAACATGTTAAAATTACCTCTGAGTGACCTTTAACGAACCCAAAAACATTGGAGATAATTTAATACTTCGCTCACAAGAATATTAGATATTAATTTTGAGGAGTTACAAAGAAATCAAGACTTTTCGGGTGATCGTACGACTAACCAGGAGCTTAACGGAGTTAGTTTATGACCCAAGGTCCTTAAAAGTTAAGTTTGGGTGTTAAAAGTGCAATAAACGAATGTTAAATAAAGTTTATATGGACCAGGGACCGAAAATGCCAATCTTGAAAGTTGTTTTCCGGTAACAGAGGCTCCACGCGGCCCGCGTAGACTTTTTACAAGTCTTACACGGCCCGCGTACGACTACCAGATGCAGAAAACAAGGACAGGTGCATGTCCAGCCAGTTCCTCCGCCTTTGCATGCCATTTTTCGATACCAGGGACTGAGCCAACAGTATTACATGCATAGGGGACACCTGGGATCATCAGAAATCAGTTGTAGACTTGTGTGGAGTGATCTTGTGAAGTTTATTTAGCTATATAAGCACTTCTTGTTTGCTAGTTCATTTGCTCATTCACAAAAATTATTCTCAACTCATCTCTGGAGCTTCCTGGACCTCAAGCAAGTTTTCCTCAGCTCCTAATTCGTGCTAAGAGTCCTTGTAAGCATTCCTCTCTAGTTCAAGTTTTATTAGTCTAATGACCAAAAGTCAAAGCCGTCGTAATTAAGCTTTGACTTAGTGATTAATCACTAATGGTCCAGCCATTATTCGAATTGAAAGTGGCTATGAGTTGGTAATTATGTGGGTAATAAACCCTTAAAAGGGCACCCGCTGATTATCACTCTAACTTGGTCAATTGTCGGGTCAAACTTAATATTAAAAAGTCAACAGAAAGCTATTTTTGCAAATAAACTCATAACTGATAATGTAGAGGTTATGGAACATGTTTTAACACTAAAATAACTTGGTAAATAATGTAAGAACATGTCTAAGCATGTTCAACCCAACAATTCTGAGTTTAGGATCGGTTCGGAACCGAAAGTCGCAAAAGAAGACTTTTGCTTTGACTTTCAATTCTGATCTGATTTAGCTTGTTTTAGATATGCCTTAGGGTTCCATTAGGACCATATTACATGTTAGTATAACCCCCTGAGATTATACAATATGGTTCCTTTGTAATCCGAATCATTTGCATGTTTCCGTTAAATGCTTAATTGTTGACCATTATGCCCTTTTGATATTAAAACAAGACTTTTGAAAATGTGAGAGAACAAAAACCTTTATTACTGATTTATAAACATGTCCAAAAAATTTGACATCAGTTTGAGGTCTAAATTAGAAGTTACGCTCGATATCGTAAATTGAAGCCTTTTTATTAATTAAACGGCATTTTTGGCATCAAACCTATTTAAACCCAAATTTTGACACCAAAATTTCTACCCACTAATGTAATATAATATTTTGGGATTTTTGGAGATTTTTATTTATTTTTAAACTTATCATAACATGGGGTTCTTGCTTTGATTCGGTAATTGACGGTTATACCCTTTTTACGAATAAAATGAGTTTTACATAACCTTTTGATACCAAATCTTTTTCTACTGATTTCATATGATAAATAAAATATTTTAAGCCTTCTGGACTAATAAAAATCTCAGCTTTTCTTATATAACCCGAAAATCACCTAAAACCGACTTTTTACGCGTTTTAAACACATAGTATGGGTTAAAACTATGTTTAACATTTAAGACCCATTGCCTACTGATATTACAAATAAATTTTGATACTTTAATAGTAAGTAAAAGTTTTAAACTCAGATTTCTAGAATTGACCCTTAAAGCTTATGTGAAATGACCAAAATGCCCATACGATGCATAGTTTGGTCATAAATGAGAAATTTCACTTATATACAATATCTTACTGTTATGACTTGCAAAAATAAATATTTTTACTGATCATTTTAGACCAGAACCTCAGATTAATATTTAACCTCTTTTATAATCTTCAAAATGACCAAAATACCCCTACGGGGCTTAAATTGATTTTAAATTCGTTTTGGGCATAATGGAAGGTATCCTACTGATATCATAACACATTTTAAGCATATTAACTTAGGGAACCTGTTCATGACTCATTTGGTTACCCGTTATGTATTTTACGCGTTCGGTGCGGTTTATGCGACTAGTTTGCATAAATTGACCGAAACGGGTCAAACCTTATCATTTTTACCTCAAAATCCAGAATGTGTTTAGTTTACCCATATTATACAAGTCTTCATACTTGTCGGGTCTAAACCACATTCCAATCCGGTCTTCGCTTAATCTTGCGTTTTGAACCGTATACCTTTCTTTAAAACTAACCGGTCTAAGTTAAGACTTAAATAAGACCCGTTAGGATTCTAATAGGTTATTAAAAACCTTCGTTCCAGATTAGGAGCCCGGTAAAAGCTATCTGTACTTGCTTGATTGATTTACGGCTGGGAATAAATTTATATTTTTGCTCAGGTAAATACTTTTAACTTATTTTCCCTTGTACGGGCTTGGGGTACGGTATATAAAATACCGCTTGGTCGGGTATTGAATTTTTAATCATATGAAGGTTAAATCATTGAGATAACCCGTTTAATCTGTTTTGTTTGTTTTAAGCCTTTGGGGGGTTAATGACCATGTCCTGGATATCCTCAGCTCATTCATTGAAATGGCCACGACTTAAGCACGGGGTGTAGGCATACACCTGCCGGTGCATATGTAAAAAGATATACCCGCTTGTTCGAGAATAACTCGCTGTGGGTTATATTATGTGATGTGTCTATTAATCTTTAACCCGGTATTTAACCCGGGCTACTGAACGTATAACAAACATATAATTCTTTTACAAGATTATTTCTAAATAATTATCCCAAGTTATAAAAGAATATTTGTGCCTTGTGCACTTAAATCAATTTTATAAACACTTTTCAAAAGAGTCGGTTAATTGTATTCGCTAGTGTAAACTGACGTATTTTTAAAAAAGGATAAGTGCAGGTACTAAGCGAAATGGGCTGGCTACTCCTAGCATCGAATAAAGAGTCTTGCAAGCTTTAGATGTTTAAAAATCTGTTGAACAATAATTCTGTTTATCTTTTGGTCCTCCTGCGGATCTTTTTACAACCCATTTGTAATACCTTATGTTACTTTCGAATCGGTTTGTAATATTTTTACTTTAGACTTCCGTTGTGCATTAAACTGTGATTATTTGACTATGATGATATCAACTACGTCACGATACTCCCCACCGGACCCACCGGTAATACGTGGAAATATCAGGGTGTGACAAGGAAGATGATATTCCTAAGACCGCCTTCAGAACAAGGTATGGCGATTATGAATTTACTGTCTTGCCATTTGGCTTAACCAATGACCCAGCTGCATTTATGGACATGATGAACCGAATATGTAAGCCATATTTGGATAAATTCATAATTGTCTTTATAGATGATATTCTTATTTACTCTAAGAGTAAAGAGGAACATGCAAAGCATTTGCACGCACTTCTAAGTTTATTAAGAATAGAAAAGCTTTATGCTAAGTTTTCGAAGTGCGAGTTTTGGTTAGAACATGTACAATTTCTTGGACACCTAGTTGATCATGAAGGAATTCATGTAGATCCCACCAAGATCGAGGCAATTACCAAATGGAAAAACCTTGAGTCACCAACCGAGGTTAGAAGTTTCTTAGGATTGGCCGGTTATTATAGAAGATTTATTCAAGATTTTTCTAGAATAGCCATTCCCTTAACTAAGTTAACCTGTAAATCCGTTAAGTTTGAATGGGGACCAAGACAAGAAGAAGCCTTTAGAATCCTTAAGCAAAGATTAACCCATGCACCCATACTAGCGTTACCAGAAGGAACTGAATATTTTGTAATCTATTGTGACGCTTCTAAGCTAGGCTATGGATGTGTGTTAATGCAACGTCAAAAGGTTATAGCTTACGCTTCTAGACAACTTAAGAATCATGAAGAGAATTATTCAACCCATGATTTAGAACTAGGAGCCATAATTTTTGCCCTTAAGATTTGGAGACATTACCTATATGGTAGTAAGTTTACTATTTTTACAGACCATAAGAGTTTAAGGTATGTCTTCGGGAAAAAGGAATTAAATATGAGACAAAGACGTTGGATGGAAATGCTTAGTGATTATGATTGTGATATCCAGTATCATGTAGGAAAGGCAAATGTAGTTGCTGATGCTTTAAGCCGAAAGTATCATGAACAGCCAAAAAGAGTACGTTCACTTAAATTAAATCTACAAGTAGATTTAAATGAACAGATTAAAAAGGCACAAGAATCAGTAATCAAGGATGATACTGAAAAGTTGAAAGGAATGATTAAGGAATTAGAACAAGGAATAGATGGAATTTGGAGATTCCATAAGAAAATGATGTGGATACCTAAATTAGGAAACCTACGTCACCGTATATTAGAAGAAGCCCATAAGTCTAAGTATACGATGCATCCTGGAAATGATAAGATGTATCAAGACTTAAGAAAGAATTTCTGGTGGATAGGAATGAAAAAGGATATAGCAGCATATGTTGCAAAGTGTTTAACCTGTTCACAAGTCAAAGCTGAACATCAAAAACCTTCAGGTTTATTGCAACAGTTAGAAATGCCAGTTTGGAAATGGGAATTAATAATAATAATGGATTTTGTTACTAAATTACCCAAAACAAGGAAATGTAATGATACAATCTGGGTGATTGTAGACAGGCTAACTAAGTCAACTCATTTCCTACTGATGAAGGAAACTTTCAGTATGGAACAATTAGCTAAATTATATGTAAATGAAGTAGTTTCTTTACATGGAATTCCTCTATCAATTGTTTCTGACAGAGATAGTCATTTTACCTCTCATTTTTGGACAAGTTACCAAAAAGCGATGGGAACCAAGTTAAATCTAAGCACAGCTTATCATCCTCAAACGGACGGACAAAGTGAAAGGACAATTCAGACAATGGAGGACATGCTTAGAGCTTGTGTAATTGATTTCGGAGGTAATTGGGACGATCATTTACCATTGATAGAATTTTCTTATAATAGTAGTTATCACACAAGTATCAATGCTGCACCATTTGAAGCACTTTATGGACGAAAGTGCCGAACTCCAGTCTGTTGGGCAGAAGTTGGAGAAAAGCAACTATCTGGACCTGAGATAATACAAGAAACAACAGACAAAATCATTCAAGTCATGGAACGACTGAAAGCAACACGTGATCGACAAAAGAGTTATGCTGATTACAGACGAAAGCCGTTGGAATTTCAAGTAGGAGATAAAGTGTTATTAAAAGTCTCTCCTTGGAAAGGAGTGGTAAGATTCATAAAAGGGGAAAGCTAAGCCCCATGTATGTTGGACCTTTTGAGATTATTAGAAGAATAGGACCTGTAGCCTATCAGCTACAACTGCCAGAGGAAATGGCAGGAATACATGATGTATTTCATGTATCTAATCTCAAGAAGTGTTTAGCTGATGAATCGCAAATAGTACCTCTTAAGGAAACAGAGGTAAATGAGCAGTTAAAATTTGTAGAGATGCCTCTACAAATTGAAGATAGGATAGTCAAGAATCTCAAGCACAAGAGATTAGTTCTGGTCAAAGTGAAGTGGGACTCCAAAAGAGGACCAGAATACACATGGGAGTTTGAATCAGAAATGCAAAGGAAATATCCACACTTGTTCCAGTAGACCTCGAGGACGAGCTCTAAAATAAGGTGGGGAGGATATAACAACCCTCCTAAATTTTTCTAACACCCTAATATATTTTTAAATACCCCTATATGTCTTAAAATACACCCCGTATGTGAAAACCGAGCCCAAAATATGAAATGTCATTAAAAATAATAAAAAAAACAAAATTTTTATGTCTCTCGCGGGCCGCGTAGATCTCTTAAAGATCTTACGCGGGGCGCGACAGCTACAAGATCAGGCGACCCCCGGTGCTGCCACGTGTCATCATCGTGGCGGACCTAGTGCGCTGACTGGCCAACCCTAGGGCCTACTTACCCTACTACGTGGGCCGCGTAAACCCTGGCCTCACCTTACGCGGGCCGCGAGGAAACCAATTTCAGGCCCTATAAAGTGGGAGCTCGGGCTTTCAGTTTCCGTCGCTCACATTTCTTTCTTTATCTCAATTTCTGAATAGTAGGCATAATCTAGAGTATAATACCCCCCCCTAAATAACGAAGTTCTGCTCCGTTGTAAGTATTATAACCCCAATTACGTATTAGATACGCTGCCCGATTGATCCAGGGTTTCGTAACGGCTGTCGTGGTTTTGCCCGACGTAGTCGTTGGAAAGCCGTCTCGGGGAGGGTATCGTTAATATAAATAAAGGGTTATTATACTAATATATGTACATTTGTGTAAATTATAGATAAATCACCAGGAAACCTTAGAAGAAATCTAAGACAGCAATGTGAGTTTATCCTCTTTTTGTAAACCTTTTTGTAAATTGTTTTACAAAACCTTAAATGTTTTACAATATAATTAAGCAGTGATTGAGTCTTTGTAGTTCTTCAATTACTGCCAGTATGTTGGGGTTTTGTATACAAAATGTGGAACACGTTACCATTGGACAACGAGTTAGCCAATGGGTAATATGACCCACCAGTCAGGATTGACAATACTGAATGAGTAATTGTGTAGAAATAAACATTGTGATCGCTCTCAATACTGTGTTAATTGATAAAATTCTTCTTGATTAAACTGAGATTCACTCACCAGTATTTTCCACTGAAAAATGTTTTTAAAACGCGTTTCAGGTAACAAAATGTAAAAGCCAATTAGAAGAAAGCCAGCTGGAGAGCACTGACGGCTTGGAAAAATGTGGCTATAAAAGTTACCTAAAAGACGATGTTTTAAATTCAATAAAATAGGGTTTATCCCTATAAACATGTTGTAATAAGAAACTTGGGTTTTACCCATGTGATTATTAATATAAAATATGGTGGTTTTACTCTGATAAACATTTCCTAACTACGGTCCTGATGAAATTTCCGCTGCCAAATTGATAAACAAATGATACCACCGACACTGGTGTTCGCGGCCGCCCATTCCCGGGACAGATAAGGGGGCGGGGGTTGCGACATATACCCTCCCCGATACAGAAACTCCAACGACTACGTCCGGCAGAGCCTCGACAGCCGTTACGGAGCACTAGATCAATCGGGCAGCGTATCTAATACGTAACCGGGGGTTATGATACTTACATCGAGGCAGGGCTTCGCTATTTTAGTGGGTATAATGCCCGAGTATTATTTTTAGCTTTAGAGATTTGAGAGAGTTGAGAATTCTGAACGAGATGTGACTGAAGGCCGATGCCTTATATTTATAGTGTCTGATCGACACCTTGTCGCGCCCCGCGAAGGAAACACAAGAGGGCTTCGCGGCCCACGAGGGATGTAGGTTAAGCTGTAGGCTTGGCGAGTCACCCGGGTTGCCTTCACACGCGTTGGGACACATGGCGCAAGCGGGGTCCGCCTGGTGTCACTATGTCGCGCCCCGCGACAGACCCAGGAAGATGGGTCGCGGCCCGCGAGAACCCTTAGAAATTAATTTTGTTTGATTTTTATTAAAATAAAGGTATACGGGCTCATTTATCGCATACGTAGTATATTTTAGGATGTGTAGGGGTGTCAGGGGTGTTTTAGGAGGGTTGTTCTACTATTTAATAAAATATGTAATGCACTCGCATTAAGTATACTAACCCAATTCAACTTTATCCCTACGTCACGAGACAGAACCCCAACGAATTTAGTCAGGCAGAGCCTTGACATGCGTTACGGGGCTCCAGATCAATCGGACAGGGTATCAGTGATCAGGGGTTAAAACACTTAAAATGGGGCAGGGCTTTGTAGCTTTATTGGATATAATATGAAAGAAAGAAAATAATAGAACATATATAGAGAAAGGGAGGGTATGCGAGATATGGCAGAAGGAAAGGTTTGAACAAAAATATTTGGAAGGCTTTTGTTCTGATTTATAGGTGAAAACTCGAAGTATCTTGGAGGTTAAGTTTTGCATGTGGTTCTATCCTACACGTAGACATTCATGTATGAATGTTTAGATAAGATTTTTCTTTTTATTATTATTCTATTCAAATTGATGACACCTACGTAAATTTTGATTATTATTTTACTATTATATATATTATAATTAATTCAACTGCTTCACTTATTTGGCGCTTATAACTTTTAAAATATGGCGTTTTATAAAACAATGAATATGTTATTAGAACGAGAATATTGGTATCTACATTTTGAACCAAGTTTCATTAAAAACGGAGTAGGTTCAAATATAACGTATTTTTATAATTAAATTATTAAACGGTTCCTAGGTCCGTCAAGGTACTTCATATTTTTAATAGTCAACTTATCCGTGATCTATCCGTTTAATATTATAAGTTTTTATATACTTTAAATTTTATAAATAAAAATTTTGGAACTGTTATATCTGACGAGGAGTTTTAATTTTTTTTTTGGTTGGTTTCCTTCTGTGTAATCTTTTTTTCTTAAGACTAGTATGTAACCTGCACGCGTTGCGGCGCGAGAGACCGAATTGTTCATAACTCAAGAAAACAACAAAAGCGGCCGTTTCAGCTTTAACTTGGAGCGTGATACATATAAAACCACATATCAAGTTGTTCTGATATTTAGGTCTCGCGCTTTGCGATGGGGGGTGTTAAACCGAACGATAAGTAGATGTAAAAACATTAAACCATACCATGCACACCCGTTGCGGCGTGCTAAAACGCAAAATTAGACCGAATCGTAAAAAGATATAAAAATTACAACCTAACACAAATATAAATCTATTTACACAAATTTATCTATATAATGGGAGGTTGTTGTACAACACAACCTAACACAAATATCAATTTTTTTTATGTAAAAGGTTTATCTATTAAAAATATGGCATTCCACCATCGCATTGTTGGAAATTTAAAATAAATACAATAGCAATGCAAAGTTAAAATTATGTCCAAATCACTTTCGTAGACCAAAATTGAATACAATACCAAAGTAACTGTTTTGAAATATAACTCAATTTAGCAAGTATGTATTATGTTTGTATATTTATAAGTAAACGAAGCAAAATAGGGTTTGGATATATATATATATATATATATATATATATATAATTGTAAAACCATCTTTGTAAAACTCATATTTTATTCAACATAGGTTATTATTAAAACCATAAATATTTAGTAAACTGTATACAATATATAAGGAGTTATAATACAATTTTAGAATAAAAGTATTAAATCACTTTATATATGGATGAACATAATCACAAGTTTAATATATAATATATACACTCGTCTTCTTCTTCTTTATTCAAGTACTGGTTGCCTGAAACAAAGCCGATTTATAAAATACATTAATGATGATAATTGCTAAGAGAATCGAGAACAGGGTTGGATCGTTACCTTGGATTCCAGTTTGTTTAAATGTTCTTAGCAATGAAAGATCACGTTGCTTATTCTACCTACATCTTCATTAGTCAAACAAACTTTGTTTGTTTTTTAAGTAACGTTGATGTATCAAACGATATGCAATTCAATATTTGGACATGCATATACACAATAATTGATGCTCCTTTGGTTATGCTGAAACTAAGAAATTTATTTACAAGCTGTAACGAATTTGTTGACCCCGATTACCAAACATGTTTGCTTAAATCCCAATCCGATATGATAAGCATCCATTTAGAAAGAGATTAACGGATGTTATACATGATTGTCGTTAATGTTGTTCTAAAGAAAGAAAATGAATGATCTATCCATGTGCCATACATAATGAAACATTAAATCATCGACATTGTATTAAATTGTAGCCATATAGAAGAAACTATATGTAATGTAATTGAAATATGAAACAAGTTTGTTCAAACGTAAAACATTACATATTTTAACTAATAAGACAATATATCATCTATGATACCCGTCGACGGTTGGGTCCAATTCAATCAAACAACGACGATGGTGGCGGTTGTCAACGGTTGGCGTTGGTCATTACTCGGTAACAGGGACATGTTTTCAAGATGGGACAACAATTTAGTGAGTGAGTGTGTTCAAAAACAAAGAACATAAAGGTCTGTTGGTTTGCAATTTGTGTGCTTGATCTTTGTGAAAAATGAGGTTTATATAGTTCTAGATTATGTCCGTTTCAAACAATACAATGGCTTTGGTTTAATTACATCAGTTTTAGTTTTATTAGGTTTTTAAACTTTGAACGGTTTCGTAAACCCCATAATCATGTGTCTTGATTATCATTTACTTGCTCTTGATTGAGTGCTTTAATGGTGACAAATAATTAATTTATGAAGATAATTAGTGTCATTATTAAAACTTTTATTTAAGACAAATAATTAATGTAAGACATAAGTGAGCATGGATTCCAAGGATCAAATGTCTAAATTGCCCTCAAAGTGTCTTAAAACTTTGGACAATGTCCAAAATTTCCCCCTCTAAAATGGCTTGCTTCATTTGTACATGGTGCTTCAAGATTTGTACCTATGGCAAAATTACGAAATGGTAGAACCCAGTTCTCTTAATATAGTATTATAGATATAGATTATAGATAATTAAATGCTATATTTCTCCATTTAGTTTCAAAACGCCAAAAAAATACTACAAAAAGTTATTACTTACAAAACGCCAAAAATAATAAAAAAAAATTTCCTCTTTAATATTTTCTCTGTTATTGTATTTTGTCATCTTGGTCTACATAACGCCATTAAAAAAAGACCAAACATGGAAGATGGGACGTCTATCACCCTAAAACTGATAAAGCTGAACAAAACAGTAAATACACACAGTAACTGAAAAGACGGTTACTTTATTACTATCATTTATTATAATAAAAATCCCGCCTAAACTACGCGCCAAAAAACTCATTTAAGATAGAGGTCTCTACACAATGAATTGATCACACAAAGAAAACAAACGCCATGTTTCCTAGAAACCACTCACTTTAAACGCCAAAAAAATAGTTAAAAAAACCACAGATGGCAAAGCTTTCACTAAATGGATTCTTCTCTGAGGTGGGTATCTCTATAAGCTTTTGCTGAATGAGATGTACAAATATTCAAGAAAAAGAGACTGATGACAGTGATATGTCATCATGTGAGCTTTGTTCTTGATGACTATATGCATGGCTTGAAGGGATCAATACTAGTGTAAAATGCTATTTTGGATTCCATTATTATAAATAACATTTAAGCAGGAGTTGATCTTCAATGACATGTCACCAAACAAGAATATCACACCAAAAAACAGGATGCCACTAACAAAGCTTCGTCTAAAAAGATGGGCGTTATGTAGGTAAGTTGGCATCTAGCTAAGGTATTCAATGGTTCAAAACGCCAAAACAAAATTCAAGGAGAAGAGGCTGGTGACAGTGAAGATTTGGATGAGAGACTAGATTACCATTTTTTATTTTTTTTCATTTTCTATTGTTTTGTTATCTAATTATCTGTTGTTTGTTATCTAATTCTCTACTAATAAAATACATTAAAACGCCAAAAACTACAAACACCAAAACACTGATAGTATGAAAATTGTGAGAACGGATGCTGGCAAAGCACCTTGTTAATGTATTAAATGCCAAAAACGTTGACTAAACGCCATAAAAACATTTAGTCTTATTGTAATCTTATGAAAATATTAATGAATCGTAATGAATTATTAACAACGCCACGAAAGGCAAAAAATTAACCAGGGAAACGCTATATCGCCAAAAAAATTATCTATGTGACACAAAAACAATTAATTCAACGTGACAGATCTAAGAAACAATAAAACGCCAAGTAGGTAATGAATATAATTAACGCCAAAATAATCTTAGACGCCAAAAATGAAGCAGCATGTTACGCAAAATTGGGAAATAAAAGAAGATTGAAAAGACAAAAAACTCCCTCACACCCTGATCATATCCCGCGCCACGTGTTGGGCCAGGATGCGTTCTCACCGTTCTCACACTTTAGGGTGTTTTCTCCTGATCCCGTACCTATACACACACACACACTCGACCCTCTATATAGGTGTCATGTCATCCATCTCTAATCCACCATCCAAAACCACTACTTTAAGGTTGTGGTCATGATTCAAACCACTATCCCTTTTATTTTTTTAATTTATTTTTGTCTTAAAATCATTAAATGGGAAGGTCGTGGTTGCCGTGGTTTAATCCACGCGAACCACCATGATTTAATGAGGGGGTGGTATAGCGCATGAATAATGATCCTATGTGGCAAATCATGACCCAACCATATTGTTTATTAGCACTTCTGAAAGTTCTGTAATATTTAGAGTTCTGAAACTTTTATATATATAGGGTAAGGATCATTCCAGAACTCTAAATAATTGCAGAACTTACAGAACTCCTATTAAACACGATCATTCTATTAATATATTTTTATATTTAACATTGTTTAAGGGTATTTTTATTATTTAGAGTAAATTACAAGTTTTGTCCTTTATGTTTGTCTCAAATTTCAGGCGCTGTCCTTTACCTTTGAAATTGATGACTTTTGTACTTAATGTTTGAAAATGTTGCACGTTATGTCCTTTAAGGCAAATCCAGTTAGAATTTTCTGTTAAGTTATGTCATGTGCATTGCACACGAGGGTAGAACAGTCATTTCGCTTCCCCACTCGTGTTTCCCCCCTTTTAAAACCCCGATAACACCCCCAATTCATCACTTTTAAATCCAGACATAACAAATCATCACCAAAATCTGAATCAGTTACATCAATTAGAGCAGCAGAAAAACCAATTAGGGGGGGGGGGGGTGCTTGACACCAATAGTGATAATGATAGGTTTCCTAGGGAATACCTGAACATAATTATTCTATGAGGAAGCTTTCTCGTGGTTCAATTCATGGCATCGAAGTTCCTAATTCATCACATGGAATTAACAGTATATGAATAACTTACCTCAAAATCACTCCTATGAGCACTAGGAACCTCAAGTGCCTCCACACCAAAGTAATCGATCCTGGGTCCAGTCCGAACCAACTTCTGGTACAAACTATCTTCATCCTTCGAATCAAGATCATTATGCAACGTGAAATCAGCGTCATCATTATCATCATCAAAATCGATATCTGAATCCTCCTGGTCCTGAAACACCCATCGATGCGACTCCACTGAATCCATAGAACTCAATCCTCTGTTCCCCTTGCTTGTGCTGCCTCGATCCGATCCGCTTTCCGCCATTGATTGTTAGGTGCAGATTCAGTGATGGTGATTCGAGTGTTGTTTCATTTGTGTGGAGAAATTGTTCGATTTGAAACCTATCATTATCATAGTTGGTTTCAAGCACCCCAATTGGTTTTTCTTCTGCTCTAATCGATGTAATTGATTCAAATTTTGGTGATGATTTGTCATGTCTGGATTTAAAAGTGATGAATTGGGGGTGTTATCAGGGTTTTAAAAGAGGGAACACAAGTGGGGAGGGGAAATGACTGTTCTACCCTCGTGTGCAATGAACATGACATAACTTAACAGAAAATTCTAACTGGGTTTGCACTAAAGGACATAACGTGCAACATTTTCAAACATTAAGTACAAAAGAAATCAATTTTAAAGGGAAAGCACAGCGCCTGAAATTTGAGACAAACATAAAGGACAAAACTTGTAATTTACTCTATCATTTATTAAGATTCCATGTGTGTTAAGAGTAATTTTATCATTTTTTCATATGTAATTTTATAATTACATATAGGTAAATTGGTTCCTTTACACATATGTAAACTAGTTCCTTTATACATATGTAAATTAGTTATTACACATAAATAATTAGGTTTTTCATATATGTAATTATAAAAATACATATGACATATCCTTATATAATGTTAAATATAAAAATATATAAATAAAATAATTGTTTATTAGCAGTTCTGAAAGTTCTGTAATATATTACGTATCTGTAATTATAAAATTACATATGAAAAAATGATAAAATTATTCTTAACACACATGGAATCGTAATAAATGATAAAAATACCCTTAAACAATGTTAAATATAAAAATATATAAATAAAACTATTGTCTAGTAAAAGTTCTGAAAGTTCTGCAATTATTTAGAGCTCTGAAATCAACCTAACCCTATATATATAGGGGAAGGTTTAAATGAGAACGCTAAATATTGTGAGAATCGTGAGAACAAAAATGAAAAAACCGCGAGAACTTGGTAAAAAAGAATTCAAATTCAAATTTTTTTTCTACACTTCTCATTATTATTCAAGTACAATGTTAGAAATTTAATTTACACGTTTAAATTTACATGAATTCGTAAATAAAGAAAATTTAGACATGTGTAAGTTTGCCATTTACACATGTGTAAATCTATTATATTTACAAGTGTGTAAAAAAATCTAAAATGAGTGATTCTGAAAGGAGAAATGAATTATTTAATGTTGTAAATTCTTTTTGTGATGTTGTATTTTAATTACAATAAGGTTTGTATTAAAAAAATGGTTTTGGTTGGTTTTTCATTAGTTCTCACGGTTCTCACAATATTTAGCGTTATCAAGATAACCCTCCCATATATATCTATATAGGGTAAGGTTCATGCGAGAACCACCCTTATTGCGAGAACCGCGAGAACCAATGTGAACACAAAATAAAATCTAAAAAAAACACTCAATTTTTTTTTTAATATTTTTTTAACAAAAATTGCTATATTTAGTTACCAAAAAAAAAAAACCTTTTTTTCTTCGAGTAACACTTATCCATGCACATGTGCATATGTATCATTACTTCAATAAATTCCGTAATACGTTATCAGTAATAGACAATTGCACTTTAATTTACAATAACATCTGTAATACACTAATTTTTACATTACCAATATTCAAAATGCACATGTGCATCATTAGGTATACCATGATATAACATGTTTTGGTACAAAAAGTTTGTGATTTTGAATGGAGAAGTAGGCCCATATACATGTTTTTTGGTTAGTTATATCTAGTGGTTGATGGTTTGGCTATACTTGTTACTTTATGATGTAATATGATGATTGGATGGTATAAATGGTGTTGATATACATGTAATAAAGTCAAAATATTGGTAATGGTATTGTATTATGGATGGTAGGAGGTAATGGTAGTGTATTATGGATGGTATGATATATGAAAGGGAAAGTGTATTCAAAGTAGTGTACCAAAACACCTTATTTCATGTTGATACATATAGATGCACATGTGCATTTCTAATATTGGTAATGTAGAAAGTAGTGTATTACATATGGTAGTGTAAATGAAAGTGCAATTGTCTAATATTTGTAATGAGTTACTAAATTTGTCAAAGAAATGATACATATGCACATGTGCATGTTTGTGTATTATGGATGGAATGATAGATGAAAGAGAAAGTGTATTCAAAGTAGTGTACTAAAACACCTTATTTCATGTTGATACATATAGATGCACATGTGCATTTCTAATATTGTTAACGTAAAAAGTAGTGTATTACACGTGGTAGTGTAAATGAAAGTGCAATTGACTAATATTTGTAATGAATTACGGAATTTGACAAAGAAATGATACATATGCACATGTGCATGGATAACTGTTACTCGAAAAAAAAAAATTTTGAATTTTTTTGTATTAACAAAATATAGCGATTTTTCCAAAAAAAATAGTAAAAAAATAAAAAAAAAAAATTTTTGGGTGTTTTTTAGATTTTTTTAGGAATTACTGTTTGTGTTCACACTGGTTCTCGCGGTTCTCGCAATAAAGGGTGGTTCCTAACGGATCTTTGTCCTCTATATATAGGGTAATGCTCTATAAAAAACCTCTTAAAATGAGAAAACTTTGCAAACTCAACATGTGGCCAAGGACCTTCCACGTATGCATAGTATTCTGATTATGGTTTTTGCCTTTAAGGGTATATTTGTAATTGTACATCTATCCACCCAACCCCCAAGATATCTTCCCCAATTGATTTGACATTATCATTAATGCACATCACCTCATTGTCAAACCCATATTTCTTTTCGATTATTTCTTTTTTAAAAGCAAAAATTATAAGATATCTTCTCCATTAATTTCCCTCATATATTCATTTTACCCCTCTTCTCTTGCATATCATCCTACCTCCATTAATGTCCATGGAGACAAATCCACCAAGTTATTATGTGAAGGTTGGATTTTTTTTAATTGAAGAAGTGTCAAATTGCAGGTTGTGTTGATGACGATTTGGGAACTTGATTTGCAGGAAGCGATGGATGAAGATGATGTGCGTACCCGGCTTCTTATGTGAAGGTTGGATTTATTTTAATCAAGTTATTACCCTTATTTTTCTATATTTGATTTTGATATCAAGCAAGCAATTTGCTTTGAAGTTTAACTGTAGGGTTTGATTTCTTTGTGTATTGTATCCATACTCTCATCAAGTTTTTTGTTTGATGTTTTCTTTATTTATTATGTGGATTAGTTCAATATGATTATTTTATATCATCTTAGAAAACCTAAGTTGAAATTCATACATAGATGAAGATGAATTTGTTTGATGTTTGGTTTATTAACGTCAATTTGTTTTATTTTTGCTTCTACATACACCAGTAGACCTTTGCCTATAATCTTGGCATGTTTTGGACCAACAACATTGGTTATTTCATTTTGCTTCCAATATAATGTATAAGAAAGAAAGTAAGAAACAAGGTAATAAAATACAATTTTTAGACCAAATTAGAAATTTTGAACATATTTGAGAAAAAGAAGATAGATTGCAATGTGGATTTGATTGCAATTTTGAACATCGTCATACCCTAATATATGTTACACTTTATCCTATTAGACATAGCCATACAGTTTAAATTATTATAGTTATGACGTGTTTAACACATGCCTGATTTTTTTATTTTTAGACGTCTAATAATCGGCACATCTTTTTTTAGAAACGAAAAGCCAAGTTTGTCTTACAGCACAACCAACGTAACACGTGTTATAGTCTGAACTTCTGTTTCACAGCTAAACCATAGTAACATGTTATAGAGACATGTATTAGGGTATGACGATGTATTAGAGACATGTATTAGGGTATGACGAATTAATTGCAGGTTTTTAGTTCTGTGTACTTTGTTAGTTGTTGTTTCAGTTGTGTAAGATTAATTTGCAGGTTTTTATTTTTGTGTTAAAAGGTTGTGCTTGGTTTGGTTGCTTGTTTGGGCTTTTGATCTGAATAGTAACTGTTTTTTGTTGGTTTGGTTGCTTTGTTTGGGGCTTTTGATCTGAATAGTAACTGTTTTTGTGATGTTATTTGAGGAAAAAGATTTTATGGCTATGAATGTGTTAATATTTATGTCTGGTTAATGACTTAACGGTTATCTTATCTTTTCGTTATTAGGACGGTGATGGATTCAAGGGAAATAAGATCCAATTCTCGGGTCAGTTGGTTTCGTCAAACGTGGATCAGATGCTCAAGGATCATGACCATGTTTATGTTACAGCACGACACAACTAACACGTGTTATAGGTTGAACTTCTCGGACATGCATGTGTTACATGTGACATGAAACCCATGTACGACGTAACACGTGTAACGTGTGACATGAAAACACATTTTTATAACTTCCCTGGCATACGCACACCCACATGTTTACAAACCGTTTCAAGACCGACCAAAACAATAAAGCAAGGGTAGCCGCTGAAAAGCTAAGGCAGCAAAGGTAGCCGTTGAAAAGCTAAGGCAGACTGTCAAAGGAAGCTCCACCATTTTTCTTAGTGCTATGTATTTTCGTTTACTAGTAATATGTAATGTGAGACTCTTATTTTGTTTTGTCTAGTACATGATGTTAAAACGGTATGGACTTAACACATTCTGGAAGTCTTAACACACGTTATAAAAGAGGCTTAACACACGTTATATCAGGTATACTATGTTGTTATTAAGTTACTATTGGAGTTTATGCATCCTTTCTGGAAGTCTTAACACACGTTATACATGTCAGGCGCGTAACACATGTTACAGTATGTATATACAAATCATGGTGTTTTGGAAACCACTAGCTTATACATGACACCATGTTGGGTTAAACCAAGATTATAACAGAGGCTTAACACATGTTATCCCAGGTATACGGTGTTACAACATTAACTTGTATGTTCCATATTAACTTGTACACGTGTTACGATCAGTATATGCACATCATGGTGTTTTGCAAACCACTTTCATATACATGAATACAAGTCGGGTTATAATGGATGCTTACATGTTATCATATGTATACAAGTGGGGTTACAACAAGATTACGATATTAACTAAGCTCACCATTAAACTCATCGCCCCCGTCGAATGTTTTCACCCTTTGTCACATGTTAAGCAATTACTTGTTCCGAACAGACAAATTGTAACACATGTTAGATCAGTATATACACATCATGGTGTTTTGTAAACCACTAGCTTATACATGAATACATGTCAGGTTACAAAAAGATTATAACAGTGGCTTAACACATGCTATATATTCCAAAATTACCGGTACATGTGTTACCATAAATGGCTCGTTTCATATTACACATTACATACTAACTTGTACAAGTTTTACGCTCAGTATCCACATTATCGGATATTTTAAACATCAACAAAAATAAAATAGATATTACTTGTTTTTTTAAATTAACAAAAGGTTAACACACGTTATATATCATTCTAACAGGGGCTTAACGCATGTTATACATGAACACATGTCAGGTTACATCATCGTGTTCTGTCACAGCATGAACCACCAACACATGTTATAAATGAACGAAGACTTCTTTCCCAAAGGATGTGACTTATTCAATGTCCCTGCATTAACGTCGCCTACATCCATCCAGCATGTCAATTGAATATCTTTTATGGATCTGCCTATGTAAATCAAGCAACCCAACAAAAAAACAATTATTGTTAAGATCAAAAGCCCCAAACAAGCAACCAAACCAACAAAAAAACTCGTTCAAAATCTCATCCTAAAGTTACGGTGTTACAATATTAACTTGTATGTTCCAAGATTATACAAGTTAATAGTGTTTTGGAAACCACTAGCTTATACATGACACCATGTTGGGTTAAACCAAGATTATAACAGAGGCTTAACACATGTTATCCCAGGTATACGGTGTTACAATATTAACTTGTATGTTCGATATTAACTTGTACACGTGTTACGATCAGTATATGCACATCATGGTGTTTTGCAAACCACTTTTGATATACATGAATACAAGTCGGGTTATAATGGATGCTTACATGTTATCATATGTATACAAGTGGGGTTACAACAAGATTACGATATTAACTAAGCTCACCATTAAACTCATCGCCCCCGTCGAATGTTTTCACCCTTTGTCACATGTTAAGCAATTACTTGTTCCGAACAGAGAAATTGTAACACATTATCAGTATATACACATCATGGTGTTTTGTAAACCACTAGCTTATACATGAATACATGTCAGGTTACAAAAAGATTATAACAGAGGCTTAACACATGTTATACATTCCAAAATGTGCAAAACAAACACATGTTATAAACGAACGAAGAGTTCTTTCCCACTTAATATATCATTCTAACAGGGGCTTAACACATGTTATACATGAACACATGTCAGGTTACATCATGGTGTTCTGTTACAGCATGAACCACTAACACATGTTATAAACGAACGAAAACTTCTTTCCCAAAAGATTTGACTTATTCAATGTCCCCGCATTAACGTCGCCTACATCCATCCAGCTTGTCAATTGAATATCTTTATGGATCTGTTTCTGTAAATCAACACACGTTATATATCATTCTAACAGGTGCTTAACACATGTTATTGGTATGTTTCTGTAAATCAAACAACCCAACAAAAAAAAAAACACTTACTGTTCAGATCAAAAGCCCAAACCAGCAACCAAACCAACAAAAAAATAATAATTATTGTTAAGATCAAAATCCCCAAACAAGCAACCAAACCAACAAAAAATCCCGTTCAAAATCTCATCCTAAAGTTTTCGATTTATTTAAAATACATGAACATTAACCATTACTAGATCTTGATTGAAGACAGAGGAGAGGAGAGAGAGAGAACATTAACCATTACTAGATCTTGACTCCGACAACGTTCTGAACTCCTGCGCCACCAACCACCCACCCTCCACCACCTTCTACAACCACCCACTGTCGCCGCTATCAACTACCAACAACCCAGATCTGCAACCACCATCGTGCCTCACTCATCTGCAACCACCTTCCACCAACCACCAGATCTGCAACCAGCCACCACCTTCCACCAACCACCAGATCTGCAACCACCATCGTGCCTCACTCATCGTGCATCTACCGCCTCCCCTGCCCCAACCATAACGGTCAACAACACCACCGCCACAGCGTTGCTGCTGCCGTGGGTGGCTGGAAACCCACCAGTTTTCTCTCTCTCTTTCGATTTCTCTGGACCTCTCTTTCTCTTTCGATTTCTCTGGTACTCTCTCTCACGGCTCTCACACTCTCTCTAGGCTTGCAGGTTGTAAGTGTTGTGTAGAGAGAAGGGAAAGTCATGGGGGCTAGGGTTTTGATTCGGGGAGGAGATAATGAGATCTGTGATTTTAGAGAGAGGGAATTGAGAGAGCTGAGATGAGATTGTGATTTTGAATTGGATATGAAGAGAGAGAAAGAGAGGTGCATTAAAGAGAGATGATAGGAATGGACAGTGGAGAGAGAAGGAATATACTACCGAAAATGCCCTTCCAGTTGACTAATGTGTATTATTACATTTCTTTTAAATCTAATTCTTACCCAAATTAAGAGAGCCCTTGATCAAGTGTGATGAAACATAATCAATGGTTGATATTGGGTTTTCATAGTTTTTTAAAAAAGATGGGGTTTTCCACTTAGCCCTCCCCTATATATATATATATATATATATATATGGTAAAGTTATTATGAAACACTATTATTTAAGTACCAAATATAAATTGTTTA
Source organism: Helianthus tuberosus (assembly GCA_030545235.1). Lineage (NCBI taxonomy): Eukaryota > Viridiplantae > Streptophyta > Magnoliopsida > Asterales > Asteraceae > Helianthus > Helianthus tuberosus. The sequence goes on along the minus strand of CM060428.1, from coordinate 78,472,782 downwards.
ATTTCTTTTGTTAGTGCTTCACATTTTTAGTTGTATGTATAAAAAGTAATCATAATAGTTTTTTTTTTTTCATTTGTCTTTCAATCTTGTACTTTTTATTTAGAATAAACTGCAATTTTGGTTCTTGAGGTTTGGGCAGTTTTGCTACTTTAGTCCAAAACTTTCATTTTGGTCCCTGTGTTTTCAGTTTTTGGCCATTTTGGTCCAAAAATAAAATCAACTCAAATTTCTAAAAAAAATCCTGATTTTTTGTCCTTTTTTGAAGGGCATTTTGGTCATTTTGCTCACTTGCCCAACTACCCACCCCCACCCATTTTCTTCTTTCCTCCTTCTGTATCTGAACTATTCCCCTCATTTTTGCAATAAACCCAAGCCGACACCCTTACTCCCTTCTCTCTCTGTGCTCACCGGCGCCGATCATCGGCCGATACACCCACACACCCCACCCCGCCTGCATCCTCTCTAAAATACACACACTCGGCCGGCAAAGATGGTGGCGGCACTGGAGGCAGCAATTCAGTGGCAACGCCGCACCGATGACGGAACCAGCAGTGGAGGTGTTTGGTTGGGTGCGGTAGCGGCGGCGGTGGTATGTTACCGACAAGCTTTTCCGGTAAACCCACACCTCCTCATACATATCTCTTCCCCTGTTTCATTTATTTTTCTGATGATTGAAAATGATGGTGATTTCTGTTGTTGAAGACGATGATGATTATGTCGATCATGGTGATTTATGTTGTTGAAGACGATGAACGAGATAGTTGCAGGTTGAACGGAGGTGATAAAGATGACTGGGGATAAAGATCGGTGGTGATAAAGATGACCGAGAACAGGTTGCAGGTTGATGATCGGTAATGGTAGGGGATGAAGGGTGGTGCAACATATTTTCAACACTATCATCACTTGCAACTACAATAAATATAGTGAAGAGTAGATGTGACGGTAATGGTAGGGATGAAGGGTGGTGAGATGACATAATACCACACCATGTCGGTGAAGAAACGGTGGAGTTGGCTCGTAATCGCCGGATTAGGTCTCGTGTTGCTGCTCTCGATGCTCGTTCCTCTTGCTTTTCTACTAGGTCTCCACAACGGATTCTACTCCGGAGGTTTGTGTCTCGATCTCAATTTGCCCAAATTTGGTTATAGGATTGATTAGATCTGTTTTGTTACGGAATTTGTATGGTTTTTCATTCGTTTGATGTTTATGTTTATTCAACTGCTGATGTTAATCTGGTTATGTATGTAATGGATTTGGATCTAGTGTTGTGATTACTCTAATTGTTACTTGATGTGTAATCTGATGATGTGTATGCTCTATTGTGATTTGTATGCTGTTAGTTTGATTGGTGTGTAGATTCTGCTTCTGCACATTGAAGTGGAGAATGCAATCATTGATTCATTCAATCAGTAACAATGGATCTGGGTTTTCAAAGTGGGGAAGAAGGAGGTTGGGATGGGGGTGGGGGCCACTATGTGGCTAACTTGTTAAAATAATAATGGTAATGACCAAATTACCCCTGAGAAAAGGACAAAACATCATAATTTAATTTGAGGAATTTGAGCTGATTTCACTTTTGGACCAAAATGGCAACAAAACTGAAACCACATGGACCCAGATGCAAAAGGTTTGAGTTTTGGACTAAAGAGGCAAAATTGCCAAACCTCAGGGACCAAAATGGCAGTTTACTCATCGTTTATTTATGCATGCGTAACTTACATACATAAATGAAAAATCAAACTAAGTTGTTCCTAACCTTTTTTTTTGAATTTCAACGTGAAAGAATAAACATTATAAGTATACAATTATAATTTATATGTACGGGGTATAGATTTTAAAAGAGCCAAAAGAATTTAAGAACTTTAAAAACTAATATGAACCCTCAATCATTCTTCTTCTTTTCTTTTTTTTAATCTTAAAATTTAAAAATAAATAAAAAGGACATGATGATAAAGTTTAAAAATTTTCTATCTCCAATTAGTTATTTAATTATTCAAGCCACATGATCCAAGGTAAATCCTTCTAAGAATGAAGTATATAGAACATAGAACATGCTAAGAAGTAGAAGCGCATTCTCATTGTTTTTTTCTAGCCTCGGGCCCCAAGGTAAATCCTTCTAAGAGTAAATATATGGTGTGGGCTTTGACGATATTGAAAGGGTGAGGGTATTGACACACCCCCCTTTTTGTGTGCACACCCCCCAGAGGTGGCATATAGGGCAATAAGGGGCGTATATAGTGTGAAAGCAATTAATGTGCCAGAAAAAGTGTTTTGATAAGCCTCTCATTGCCCTATAAGAGGCATATAAGGTTGTGGTAGTTGGAGCATTAAACCCTATACGCCTCTCATTGAGCAATGAGAGGCTTATCGGCACGACTTTTGATGATTTTAAGGTATAATTACTGACATGAAAGGAGTTCAGTCTGAAAAAGCGTGAAAGTGACCCATATGACCCTTATCGAACTATACGACCCTTATCGAGCAAAAATGTTTGTTTACCCAAGCATACGGGATTTATGGCTTCCAAATTTTTTCAAACTCGCAAAATTCCGACTGAACTCCTGAAGATTCTTAACTAAAAAATTTGGTTGAGACCGTGAAGCATAAAGATGTTGTTTTGGGGCATTGGTAATATTTTTGGCGAAGATTCGAACCAGTCGTACGTCTCCGAAAGCGTTTGGTTATCCGGCGTTGATCGAGGTGAGGAGGAGGTTGTGTCCGTGCCTCGTTGTGATGACGGGGGTGTGCGACCCACGTTACCTGACTTGAACCAGGTGTTTATAGATGAGGGGGAACCATCTTACAATATTGCCCAAAGTTATCCGCGACACGAATACGGGACTTACCATTCGTATACGGAAAACAAACACAAGTTAGAGTATGAGGAAGGTGCTAAGGAGTATGAGAAAAATGATAAAGAAGTCGAAGAAGGTGCTAACGACTTTGAGGAAAATGATAACGAAGTCGAGGAATGTGCTAAGGACTTTGAGGAAAATGATAACGAAATCGAGGAAGGTGTAATGTACTTTGAGGAGGATGTTGACGGCGACGAACCTGCTAACGAGGAAGGTGTTCACGACGACGAGCGTGCTAACGAGGAACCTGCTAACGAGGAAGGTGCTAATGACGAGAAAAAAAAAGGTATGACATAACCGTCAATTACGTGTTATTCGTGTTACATAATGTTGATATAATTTTAGAGTGGATAAAATGATTTTGTATACGTGTTATTCGTATGTATATAATTTTTATTAGATAGGAGAAATCTAGAAAATGTTTGACCCATCCCGACCTTAACCCGAACCCGACCCGAAATTGTGTCATACATATTAACCCGATTTCGTTATCATTTTGCTGAAATATTATATATGTTCTAGTGAAATATTTTGTTAAAAATAGATTACTTAGGCTTGTAAATGAACCGAACGAACACGAACGAGGCATGTATACTGATTTTTTCACAGAAAATGTATGACACGAAATTTCATACAAACCCTAAAATGTGTCATACATATTAACCCGAACCCGATGTTGAACCCGAGTTTTTTTATTGTTTTTTTGACAAATTAATATATTAATTTCATTTATGTGGATTTCTAATGAACTTTTTTTTTGAGGTATTTGGGTCACTTGAAGAATTGAAGAATTGGGTATACAAAAGAGAAGTTGCAAAAGGTTACGTCATTGTCACCCAACGAACGAGGAAAAAAGGCGAAGGTGCGTCAGCAAGGATAGTGAAGATATGGTTGCAATGCGATCGTGGCAGCGAACACAAAAGTAAAGCATCCGTTCGGCGTTCCGGTAGCAAAAATGTCGGCTGTCCTTTTAGTCTGATAAGGAAACTAGACTCAAGTAGTGGTAGTTGGAGCCTTGTGGAGAAGAAAAACATTCACAACCATGAGCCTGCTGAATTTCTCGAGGGCCACGCGTTTGCTAGAAGGCTGACCCCGGATGAAGAATCACTGGTGGAGAGACTTTATATGCAAGACATGGAGCCTACAAATATACATTTAACCATAAGAAATCAGTACCCACATAGCGTGTGCATTCTACAAGATGTACAAAACGTGATTAAAAAGATTAAACAAAAAATGTACGGCGATCGAACTCCAATGCAGATATTGGAGAGCATGTTGCAAGAAGAAAGGTACGTTTATTTCACCAGAGTGAATCCCTCCACAAACGCAGTCGAGGAGGTTTTTTTCGTTCATCTGGACTCATACAACATGTGGCGTGCATTCCCACATGTGTTGATGATTGATGCTACCTACAAGACGAATGAGTATAAGTTTCCGTTTATTCAAGTTGTGGGTGTGACATCGACACACAAGTCTTTTTGTGTGGCTCATGAATTTGTCTCTAAAGAAAAAAAAGATAACTTCTTATGGGTCCTGGAGAAGCTCAAAGAATTGTTGGTAGATTGCATGGAGCCACATGTATTTGTAACAGATAGGGATCAAGCTTTGATGAATGCTTGCGATAAAGTATTCCCAAAAGCTTCCAAATTGCTATGTAGGTGGCACATCTCACAGAATATTCTAAAACACTGTCGGGCAAAATTTACGGATGAAGACTGGAAAATATTCAAGCTTTCTTGGTCTCGACTGTGTAATTCTCCCATTCCGACGATATACAATTATAACTTTCAGCGGCTTTTCACGCGACTGGTTAACGACGGACGATCAGGTACATATTATATTAGTTTACATACATTCATCCATACATATATACATACAAACATTACAAATCATTGTATTCAATTTTTTTTTTCAGATGTTCTGGATTATTTGTATGATGTGTGGCTGAAAGATTATAAAGAAAAGTTCGTTTCAGCTTGGACTAACACAGTCCCCAATTTTGGTCAACATACAACCAACAGAGTTGAAAGCCAGCATTCTAAGTTTAAGAGATACATTAAAGGGCCAAACAACTCGCTCCATAGACTTGTGTGTCTTGTTGGCAAAGTTGTAGAGTCACAAAAGATACAAATAAAACTTAGTTTTCAGGAGAGCAGGTCCGTGCAAATGGGGGACCACAGATTTCCATTTTTTGACAACCTACGCGGTAATGTTTCGCAAAAAGCCTTAGAGTTATTGGTTGTCGAGTGGAAGAAGCTAAATGCGTTGAGGGCAGGAGGGGGGACTTGTGGCCACCAGCTTTCTACGGGTTGTGGGTTGCCATGTGCTTGTCAGATGGAGTGGTGGGAAAATACAGGTAACATAACAACTATAACATTTGCTTCGATCCATAGAATATAATCATCATTATACTTCATGTTTTAACAATGATTCTTGAAAAACAGGTTGCAAAATTCCACTTGCCGCGATAGATAAATTCTGGACAAAACTTGATTTTTCGACAGAAGAACTTAATCAAGACGAGTGTAATATTCAGGCGGAAATGGATAACCTCACACAGCAACTACATACGCAGCCACCTCTAGTGGTAAAAAGTATGTTGTCGAAGATGAAAGCGGTGTTGAATCCAAGTATGACTGACCATCAATCGCCTGAGGTACAACAAGATACTAGGGGCCGCCCAACTACGAAAGTAAAACAACAAAAGAATAAAGATAAACAACCCGAATCACAGAGGAACGACTACACTCAAAATCCAAATGTGCGACGTAGTCGTTCAAAGAAAAGCAAAGAAGAAAAAAATACACTTCCAATTATAGATAAAGACTTTCCACGGTTGGCCGGGCACAGGTACATACGTATATACATACATATATTTAGAATTCTTTTTCAATTTTTTATTTTTTATTATTTTTTAGTTTTTTATTATTTTGCCAATTATAGGTACAAAAACGTGATCGAGCGTTTTAAGGATTGGCTTCCATCTAGCTATCGGAGATACATAACGCATATCGAAGATGCCCAGCCGGACGGTAACTGTGGGTTTCGATCCATAGCTATGGGTTTGGGGTATGACCAGAAAGAGTGGAAGTGGGTCCGCCAAGAGCTACTCGACGAGATGTTCATTAACAGAATGCGTTGGGGGCATATACTCGAATCATTGGACAAGGGATGTTACGAAAATGTGTATCGATCGATAAATTGGTTAAATGTTGAACCTGCACCTATGGCATGCTGGATGTGGTTGCCCTACACAGGGTTGTTGGTGGCTCAAAAATTTGGGGTGATTGTTCAACATTTAAGCAACGGTGTTTGTCAAACTTACTTCCCGATGTTCGATGGACCGTTGTGTATCTGAATCAGGTTCTCAAACAAACCGTGAAATCGAACAGTTTCTTCGTAGATTCCGTCCGGTTTAAAAGCCGGTTCAGACGCGTGATGGTATATGGAGAAACTACGTTCGTATTTCAGATTCATGCACTAGAACGCCGATCTAGGATTACGTGTTATCGGAGTAGCCTGTTGACTCGTCAGCTCCAAGTGACGCTAGCCAACGCGGTCCGCCCCGTAACATGTCCTTCCAAGAGAGGAGTTCATTAGTGTTCTCATGAGCCTTCCACCAACGAGAATGCCACTTCGCTCACCATCCTGACAAGAGGCGGAAGACTGGACGGTGGTTGATAAACGAAATGCCGACTCCACTGCTCCAACCTCCTGATCCCTTGTGCCATTTCAGTGTGGTAGATGTGAAGCAGAATCCCGTTGGAAGGTAGGGTTCGGTACACAATTTCAAGACAGCCGGGCTGTCTTTGTATTGTGTATGCTGCACCCATCGTTTTCATGTACAGGAATTCAAAAATATGTAACAATTAGCGATCTAGGGTTTAGGGTTTAGTGGCATTCTGTATCAAAGTTACATGTTTTGTGTATTAATATAAAACGATGTTTAATTACATTTTGAATTACGTTTCTTGTTGCGTTATGGTTAATAAACGACAATTGAAAAACAACTAAAGACTTTCAGAAGTTGACATTTTTTAACATACACATTGCGTTATGGAAACAATTAAACACATAATAATAATTGATAAATAAAAAAGTTGACATTTAATAAAACGTTATAATATACCCATTTAATAAAATTAAACACATAATAATAATTTATAAATAAAAAAGTTGACATTTAATAAAACGTTTAATAATACTTATAAAAAATTGGCATTTTATAATATATACAATTCGTTTTATAAAAAAAATTGACATTTAATAATACTTATAAAAAATTGGCATTTAATAATATACACAATTCATTTCATAAAAATATGAAGTTTTTATAATACCAACACAATTTTTTATAACAACATTTTATAAAAAAAAATTTAATTTTCTTAATATTTCACTACTTCCCCATACAAATACCCTATCAAAATAAAGTTCTACACACCCCAATCATTGGTAATCATTGGCTGACACCCAATGATTGGCATTAATTAGATGGTAGGGGGTGTGTAAATACTTTTCAATCGTATTGGGCAATGAGGGGCGTATGGGTGGGGCCAGTTTCAGTCGTATTGGGCAATGAGTGTCATTTAGGGTTAGGGGGTGTGTAGATACTTTTGCGGGGGGGGGGGGGGGTGTGGATACCTCCACCGTATTGAAATGGGAAACATCACCAACGCACTTAACTGCAGTATTGGATTTCTTCCATTTAGATATCTTGGTATGTTGGTTGGAGCGAACATGAACAGGATTGCAAACTGGAAAGTAGTCGTAGATCGGTTCAACGCGAAGCTTTCTAGATGAAAGGCGAAGTATTTGTCGCTAGCGGGGAAAATCACTTTGGCAAAAGTGGTACTAGGTAAGCTACCTACATATTACCTTTCTTTATATAAAGCACCATTAAATGTCATAAACACGCTTAAAGGTATTATGAGAGGTTTATTTGGGGAGGTTGTAGTATCGTTAAAAAGATTAGATGGCTCAGATGGGAGAAACTGTTGGCCACAAAAAAGATAGGAGGGATTGGTTTTGGTAGCATAAGAGATTCTAATTTATCGCTTCTTTTAAAATGGTGGTGGAGGATGAGGAAAAATGAAGATCAACTATGGGCGGGTGTCATAAAAGCTATACATGGGAGGAGATGGAAAAATGGAATTGTACCGGTGAACAACTAAATAACAGGGGTATGGAAAAATATAGGTGGAATACACAAAGACTTCTCGAAAAACATTGTTAGTATCAATCAAAAGTTTAGGTGTGAGGTGGGGATAGGAGACAAGACAAGATTTTGGGAAAATATTTGGGTAGCTAATAAACCGTTAAAGGAGGATTTTCTATTGATTTATAGAATGGCAGCAAAGAAGGGATTAAAGTCACTGAAAATTACAAGAGGATGGGGACCGAAATCATATGGGATTGGAGTTGGAACTCTAAACCGACAAGCGTCGAGCCTTGGGCTGAACTTCTGAAACTTTTTGAGCTACTCAAGAATAGGGAGATGAAGATAACAAATGATGCATGGGGGTGGGAAACTGAAAAAGGTCGGTACTTTACGGTTAAACTGGTAAAGGAAGAAATCGGAGCTGCAAACTACGTGTCTAACGAGGACTTTGTGATGGACTGGTGTGGATGGGCGACGAACATGGTTGTAAAAATCCCGACTAGTCACCGATTAGTCGCCGATTAATCATTAATCGGAGGTTCACCGATTAATAGCTAGGCAGTCAATGCCGGTCCTATTCTGGCCAAATTTTGGCTAGATGCCGGCCAAATATTGACCAAACCATATAAATTCCTTCCAATTACTTACAAAAATGGGTTAGTGAGGGGTTAAAACATGTCTACTATAAAAAACTACATATAAAAATGTGTGTGTATATATGTAACTAAAAATTACATATAAAAGTCTCAATCCGATTAATTCCGATTAATCCCTATTAATTCCGATTAATCGCTAGTCAGTACCCCACCGCAAGACTAGCGCCTAGCGATTCTTACAACACTGGCGACGACAAAGGCTAATACTCTCGTGTGCAGGAGTATAATGGGCAAAATTCCAACACGGGTCGAGCTGGCCAAAAGAGGAGTACTCACAGCTAGCACAACATGCCCTTTCTGCGGGACTGCATAGGAAACCACAGACCATCTGTTGGTTTCTTGCAGTTTTACGAAAACAATTTGGTGGCTAGTAAGCGAATGGCTGAAGATATTGGATCTGAAGTCTTGTTCATCGATAAAAAAACTACTAACGGTTGCCGGGGGAGCCAAATTACCTAAAAAACAAAAAAGCCGTTGAAATTGATGGCCCTTGAAGGGATTTGCAGCGGACTTATCAAAGGATTTTGATTCCATGATAACAGCGAATTGATAACAAAGTGTGATAATTGTGAATGAATGGATAATTGGACAGTTAATGTTAATTGTCTTGGTACCGAGAAATGTTCCCGGCAACCAGCATATATACATGATGAAGATGAACGGTTGTGAGGGTGGTTGAAATTGGCGGGAATAACCGCCATTCGAAATAAGACCAACAACCGACACACCCATTCATCTATACCGTTACATACATACATAATTAAGAATAATATACCTAAGTTTAATACATAAGAATATACGAATTATGTTTATCATTGTCTAATACTCTCCCCTAAACATAATTGTGTTTAAGAGAGTGCTTGAGAACACTATCATTGGCATCATCAACAGAAGCCTTTGCCCTGTTAAAATCAAATCTTCTCCTTGAGTTGAGTCTCTTGATTTCCTTCCAGCTATCTCTGGCGAAGAGTGCATAATGATCCGACGGATTTTCAGCAACCTCTTGACTGACTTCATTCCTCTTATCCTGACCTGTATCTTGTTCAGCATCATCTCCTTCACTCCGGCTGCTTCTTGGATCCAATTTTCTTCCCAGCACTTCCTTTTCTTCTGTCACTTCTTTGTCATGAACATTTGATTGAATGGTTTTAAACTTGTGGTAATAGACAAGAACATCTAAGTACATTGCGTACATTAGACGCATTAATTCACCATCACTATACTTGAAACCTATTTCTTTGGCTATCATTGGCCAGAGGTTATTTTCTGTCACTTGTCGATGTCCCACTTCTTGTTCTATTACCAGATACAGATCTAACAAACACACTTTACGATTGTTTGAGGCATAGGCCGGAATTTTCCTCGTCGTCACTCCTAGTTTCTTGGTTATAAACCAATCCACCATCTCCTAAAACTTTATTTGCAGTATAAACTTATATTTTCTGATGTATTCATCATCATCCATCATGTTGAGTAAAGCTTTACAATCCAAAAATTCCTTGAATCTCATTGTCTGAAGTATCATCACGTTCCAGTCTGGTTCGTTGGATGATTCATCCAGTTTTTCGATGTAATCATTCAAGAAATTTGTTTTGAACTTCATAAATTCAGGCTCTTTGTTCATCATTGTTTGTTTTTTCATTACACCAATCTCTTCTTCTTTTGTCATTCCAGATATTACACTTCTGATATTGTTTAGGGGAACACTAAAAGTTGGAAACAGTTTGCACTTGTCTCCGGTGAATTTCACCGTGAACCCTTGTGTTATTAATTGATCGAAACTTAAAACGTTTCTGTCTGTGTCTTGTGTATAAAACACGCTTTGTATACGGATTTTCTCCGTCCCAGAAATAACATCTACAACTCCTATCCCCCTAATGAAATAAAACTGATTTTCACCAAGTTTCGTTTCAACATCGATCATGCATTTAATACGCTTAAACATATCTAGATTTCCAGAAAAATGGTGTTTCAGAGTTTTGCTTACATACCACATTTCCGACCAGAAACCTCCATCGGTTCCGACCACCAGATATTCCATTTTCTGACCACTTCTATGATCTTCATCTTCATCATGTTGTTGTTGTGTCCCCTTGTTTATTGCGAGACGTATTAGTTAAGACTCTTCATCATCTTCCTTCTTCTTACAGTTTGAGATTTGGTGTCCTGGATTGTTACAGTAGTAACATCGCCTTACTAGCCACCTTCGTTCCCGTCTTTCGTCTGAGCAATGTTGACATGGTAATGTTGTAGAACTTGCCCTGAGATCAGAATTGCCTGGCGCTCTGATACCACTTTGATGGCCCTTGAAGGGATTTGAAGCGGACTTATCAAAGGATTTTGATTCCATGATAACAACGAATTGATAACAAAGTGTGATAATTGTGAATGAATGGACAATTGGACAGTTAATGTTAATTGTCTTGGTACCGAGAAATGTTCCCGGCAACCAGCATATATACATGATGAAGATGAACGGTTGTGAGGGTGCTTGAAATTGGCGGGAATAACCGCCATTCGAAATAAGACAAACAACCGACACACCCATTCATCTATACCGTTACATACATACATAATTAAGAATAATATACCTAAGTTTAATACATAAGAATATACGAATTATGTTTATCATTGTCTAATAGAAATGTGTTGTCATTGCGACGATATGGACACTATGGATACAAAGAAACAAAAGAATCTTTCAAGACAAACATAAATCCAACGCTAGAATCTTTGAAGACGTTAAAGAGTTTTCACTATTATGGCTGAAACACAGGGCCAAGATCGAGTACATCGCTGCAGAGGATTGGAACAATCTGGGAGTTCTTGTAATAAAAAACTAGGCGCAAGAATAGTATGGTTGTAATGTATCTACTTCTAGCTTCTGGCTAGTAGTCTTTTTATATATTGAAGTAATAAAATGACCCTCTTTTATGGTAACAAAATTATTTAATTATGCTATCTCTCCTCTTTTCTCTCTGCAATTAAATAATTTGTTAATGTGTGTATATATATATAGAAAAAGTATATCGTACATTACGGCTTAACGTACATCACATACAACAACGTGCGTGATTTGTTCTATAACATGCGTGATTAATGTTTTCAATATGCATGATTATTGTGTTTCAACTTGCGTGATTTTGGATTTTTGAGTTATAACGTACGTGATTTTAAAATGAACGTGCGTAATTACCTGTCGTACGTGATGTACGTTAAGCCGTAATGTACGTTAACCTTCCTCTCTCTCTCTATATATATATAGTTATTCACCGAGTTTTAAAAGAAAAGGAATCACCAAACTCAACCACACACACGAAAAGTGTACAGATCACAATATAGTAAAGTATAGGCAAGACTAGATATTGAATCCGTGGAAACTGAAAGAAAAATCTCGATAATAAACCTCTATCTACTCCTAGTCTATTTTTTTAGAGATTAGTTTGGGTTTTTTTAATCCAATAACTATGAAAGAAAGATGATGAGAAAAACTCGAACATGAAAATTGCTGAAGAACACGAGAATCAACCAGTTAGAATGAGAAACCACCCAGACATTGAATCCCTAAGAACAAGCAATGACCTCTAATTTGGCAATTGGCCAAAGTCCCTAATTCTAACCCGACAAACCTCTCGCTGGAGATGGTTAAATCCTATAGTAAGTAGCAAGCTTGGGATGTGATCCACTCCCTCAAGATCCTAAAACTTGTCTATGATGTGCAATTAAAACAACATGAATGAGGTGCTAAGATGGACTCAGCTCTCGCTAGAGATACCGTACCCACAACTATCAGATATGCGATGTAAGGACCTTCAAAAATGTCCTAAAACGACCCATAAGTGAAAACCTGGATCCCTGAAACCTTAATCCATATCAAAAACCAAGAAAACAAGAAATCTGGTCTTCAGGTGGGCCGCGTAAAGGTTAAGCATGGCTTTACGCGGGCCGCGTCAAACTTAAGTTGACCGGATAAGCGTTCCCGGTCCACGTGTCACACACGTGGCATGCCTACCAGTGACACGGATGCCCTAATCTACGACTAGACCTCCACGCGGGCCGCGTAAAGATCAAGCATGGGCTCACGCGGGCCGCGTGAGACCCATTTTTCAGCTATAAATAGAACTGATCATGGCCTGTTCACTGGTGTCGAAAACAATTCTCAAAAACGAAGTTATACTGCTCAAATTCGAAAATTAAGGTAGTGAGGCGCTGCTACGATACAGGGTATTAACTCGATCGCTGCTACGATTCAATGTCCGATCGATTGAAACTATCCAATGGATGTTTAGTAGCCAACCATGCTCGAATTTTCTGTGATAAAAACTCCATAGAAATTCATACCCCTACAGGAGAATTAGTGGTGATTACAGGAGATAAGCCACGAAAGCCACTGGAATTCAATTCAGTAATGAAGTTGGCCAGTTGTTCAAGAAAATAAGAAGTAGTGTATATGATTTCAGTAATCATTAACACGAAATGTAAGGAAATTAGAGAAATTCTTGTAGTAGCAGAATACCCGGATATCTTTCCGGAAGAACTACCTGGATTACCACCCAATAGGGAAGTAGAATTTAGAATTAATCTAATTCCTGGAACTACACCGATAGCCAAGGCACCTTATCGGTTAGCACCCACCGAAATGCTAGAATTGAAAAAGCAATTAGATGAATTATTAAGCAAAGGATTCATACAACCTAGTTCATCCCCTTGGGGAGCTCCAGTGTTGTTTGTGAAAAAGAAAGATGGGTCAATGAGAATGTGTATCGATTATAGGGAATTAAATAAGGTTACAATTAATAATCGATATCCATTATTGATGATCTTTTCGATCAATTGCAAGGAGCTAGATACTTTTCTAAGATAGATTTACGCCCCGGATATCATCAATTGAAGGTACAGGAAGAAGACATACCTAAAACTGCTTTCAGAACTAGGTATGGTCATTACGAGTTTACAGTCATGCCTTTTGGACTAACAAATGCTCCTGCAGCATTTATGGACACGATGAATAGAATCTGTAAACCGTATTTGGATAAATTTGTAATTGTCTTCATCGACGATATACTTATTTATTCCAAAAGCCAGGATGAACACTGTCAGCACTTACATGCACTCTTAACTTTGTTAAGAAAAGAGAAACTTTACGCCAAATTCTCGAAGTGTGAATTTTGGCTACAGGAGGTACAATTTTTAGGTCACATGGTGAATCACGAAGGTATCCATGTCGATCCTTCCAAGATAGAAGAGATCACCAAATGGAAGGTTCCGCAATCAGCTATGGAAGTTAGAAGTTTTATAGGGTTAGCCGGATACTATAGACGATTCATTAAGGATTTTTCCAAGATAGCTGTACCATTAACTAAGCTAACCTGTAAAGCAGCTAAGTTTGAATGGGGACCTAGGCAAGAAGAGGCCATTAGGATTTTAAAGCAAAAGTTAACAAACGCCCCAATTCTAGCCTTGCCAAAAGGAACAGAAGATTTCGAAGTTTACTGCGATGCTTCTAAGCTAGGATTAGGATGTGTGCTAATGCAACGCAAAAAAGGTAATTGCGTATGCCTCAAGGCAATTAAAGAAGCACAAAGAAAATTATACGACTCATGACTTAGAATTAGGAGCCATAATTTTTTCCCTTAAAATTTGGAGACACTATCTGTATGGAAGTAAGTTTACTGTCTATACAGATCATAAAAGCTTAAGGTACATATTTGGGCAAAAAGAATTAAACATGAGGCAAAGGAGATGGATGGAGATCCTAAGTGACTACGACTGTGATATTCAATATCACGAAGGAAAGGCGAACGTAGTTGCAGATGCCTTAAGTCGTAAGTATCATGAGAAACAACGATGAGTTCGTGCTCTTAGATTAAGTCTACAACTAGACTTAATGGAACAACTGAAGAACGCTCAAGAAACAGCAATCAAGGATGATGTTGAAGGAATGAAATGAAGAATAAAAGAATTAAAGCAAGGAAGTGATGGAATTTGGAGATTCCATAAGAAAAGAATTTGGGTACCTAAGCAAGGAGAGTTGAGAAATAAGATTTTAGAAGAAGCCCATAAATCTAGGTATACCATGCACCCGGGAAATAATAAGATGTACCAAGATTTAAGAAATAATTTCTGGTGGATAGGAATGAAAAAGGATATAGCTAGATATGTTTCTAAATGTCTTACTTGTTCACAAGTTAAGGCAGAACACCAGAAACTTTCAGGCCTACTACAACAATTAGAAATGCCTGTATGGAAATGGGAACTTATAACTATGGATTTTGTTACTAAGTTACCCAAAACCAGAAAAGGTAATGACGCGATTTGGGTGATTGTGGATCGGTTAACCAAATCAGCTCATTTTCTACCTATAAAGGAAACCTTTAGCATGGAAAGGTTGGCCAAGTTGTATGTAGATGAAGTCGTATCTTTACATGGAGTTCCACTCTCCATTGTATCAGATAGAGATAGTCGTTTCACTTCCCACTTCTGGACAAGTTTCCAGGAAGCAATGGGAAACCGACTAAATCTAAGTACTGCATACCATCCTCAAACAGACGGACAAAGTGAAAGGATGATCCAAACCATGGAAGACATGCTCAGGGCATGTGTGATAGATTTTGGTGGAAATTGGGATAACCACCTACCATTAATTGAATTCTCATATAACAATAGTTATCATACAAGTATTGAAGCTGGCCCATTTGAAGCACTGTATGGACGAAAGTGTAGAACTCCAGTTTGCTGGGCAGAAATATGAGAAAGTCAATTATCAGGTCCTGAAATAGTGCAAGAAACTACCGACAAGATTACTCAAATCAAGGAAAGACTGAATACGGCTCGAGATTGCCAGAAGAGTTATGCAGACAATAAACGTAAGCCGTTGGAATTTCAAGTTGGAGACAAGGTACTCTTGAAAGTTTCTCCTTGGAAAGGAGTAGTTCGGTTCGGTAAGAAAGGAAAGTTAAGTCCAAGGTACGTAGGACCATTCCTAGTAATACAGCGAATAGGACCAGTTGCCTATCGCTTACAACTACCAGAGGAATTAGCTGGAGTACATGACGTATTTCATGTATCCAATCTCAAGAAATGTCTATCGGACGAATCTCTGGTAGTGCCTCTTCAAGACATAGAGGTAAATGAAAAGCTAAAGTTTGTCGAGAAGCCACTGCAAATAGAAGACAAAAAGATCAAGTTTCTCAAGCACAAAAGATTGGTAAAGTCAAGTGGGATTCAAAGAGAGGACCCGAATACACTTGGGAGCTAGAATCAGAAATGAAGCGAAAGTATCCTCACCTATTTCAGTAAATCTCGAGGACGAGATTCTAAATAAGGTGGGGAGGGTGTAAGGACCTTCAAAAATGTCCTAAAACGACCCATAAGTGAAAACCTGGACCCCTGAAACCTTAATCCATATAAAAAAACCAAGAAAACAAGAAATCTGGTCTTCAGGCGGGCCGCGTAAAGGTTAAGCATGGCTTTACGCGGGCCGCGTCAAACTTAAGTTGACCGGATAAGCGTTCCCGGTCCACGTGTCACACACGTGGCATGCCTACCAGTGACACGGATGCCCTAATCTACGACTAGACCTCCACGCGGGCCGCGTAAAGATCAAGCATGGGCTCACGCGGGCCGCGTGAGACCCATTTTTCAGCTATAAATAGAACTGATCATGGCATGTTCACTGGTGTCGAAAACAATTCTCAAAAACGAAGTTATACTGCTCAAATTCGAAAATTAAGGTAGTGAGGCGCTGCTACGATACAGGGTATTAACTCGATCGCTGCTACGATTCAATGTCCGATCGATTGAAACTATCCAATGGATGTTTAAGTGCTGCCCAAATTTAGGGCTATACTTTGTCATTCGTCGTGAATTCGATGGATGTTTAAGTGTTATACTTTGTCATTCATTGTGAGGGTTTTAATCTCGTGAGTTATCGTAAATGCTGTATTAATTACTGACCTAGTTTATGTGCATTGTTATTTAAATCAGGTTACAAGGCTAATCAGTAGGCTAAACTCTGCCCGTTTAAATCTGCAATGTGAGTCATTCTCTTTTATCAAAAGTATTTTACAATACTCCAATTATTTTCAAAAGTTATAATTACAGGGATTAAGTCATGGTTATCTTGAATCACTGGCTAGTGGGGTATTGTGCACATTACTAATTTCTCACAGTTAGGCTAATAAATCCTAACAGTGATAATCATCACTACTTGGGGAAAAAGACCCAATAGTGGTATGACCATCGTCACCCGGAGGTGACACGGCGCCAGATAAAAATAAGATAGAAGCCATTGTAATCGCTCTTATGCTGTAATTTATAACTATGTGTCATTTTATTAAATTTGAGTGACTCGCCAGTATTTCACCGCTGATAAAATATTTTCAAAACATGTTTCAGGTGACTACTGTGAACCAAGGAAAAGTGCTACGGAGCACTAACAAGCTTGAAGTAGTGGCTCAGTTAAATAAATAAACATGTTTTGCAAACCAGGGAATTTCCTAGTAAAATTCCTCTATTGTAAATTACGGGGTTTTATCCCGAATTATGAAATAAAATAATCGGGCATTTCAAGTTTTAAAAAGATCCTGTAAAATCTTCCGCTGTCAACTCAATTAATAATTACAACGGGTTTCTGTCCCGCGGCTCCTGGACCGGGTCAAACCGGGGCGGGGGCCGTGACAGGAAAATGTGGTATCAGAGCCACTGATTTAAGCCAATTAAGTATTTAGAAATACTTAATTTTACTGATTGACCTCTTGTGATTACGTGTTTTGTTAACTGACTACTTGTTAGTTACAGTATGGGTAAGCAAAGACTTTCGGACATCTATCGTCAATTAGATAGTTCACCAAAAGATAAGGTAACTTCATCTCAATCAAATTCCTCAAAATACTCAGCAGATACTGAGGAAGGAATATTTGTCCGTAAGGCACAGTTTGAGAAACCATTTACCCCTAATAAAAGAAGTTGGATTATTAGAAAGAGTCAAGAGAAAATAAAGAAGTCACAGCCAAAAGGAGTAATGAGCAATAAGGAAACTCAGAATATAGGTAATAACCCACCATGGGAAGATGAGTTAGACGAACAATGGGCAAATCTCTATATGTTAGCCACTACAGCAGTAAATGCTAACCTATAGTTAAATTGCCAAACTAGTACCAGCACCCATATCAGCTATACGCCAGAAACTTTGCTCATTAAATAAACAACTTAGTAAGAAAAGATAGACTAAAATAAATTATCCCCTAGTATATTTTAAAATTTTAGTTGTAATTTGTAATTCGCAGTATTTTATTTTAATCAATCTATTTGTATAAATACTTAATCGTTCTGATTACCATTCTGTGATTTTGTGAAAATTTAATTTACAAAATTTAACCTAGAATTTTGTGTGTTTCTTCATATCTGCTAAACAGCATGAATAAGTTGTCTGAAGCTCTTCAGAATCTCAATCTCTATTATGTTAATATGGAAGTTTCCAAAGACTTTACCGGTTACTGTGCTGATGTTGAGGAACCTATGGAATTTCAAGCCCAGCCTCCGGAAAAACCCAAGCCGAAGAAAAGAAGAAGAATTGTAGGCTGGAGACGTGTGCGGAGAAGGAAACCAGTAACTCAGAAAGTTGCTAAGACAGAGGACCCAATGGATAAAGGGAAAGGAATAGAGATTGGAGAAAGCTCCAAGCAAGACGAGGAAATGCCATTGTGGGAAGAATTGGACCGCAAACTGGCAGACTGTGATATCCTTAAGCCTGCCAATGAAACCCTTTTCACTTATCCTGCCGAAACCCAGCTTCCAGTAAACTTGGAAGCAGCCATCCCAGATCCCCTTGTCAATACCCGACATTTAGGAGAAATGGAAGAATGGTGGACCAATGATTGGCAATTCCAGAATCTTTTAAACAACCCTTATACCTTTCTCCCTCAGTTTGACCCCGAGCCTGCACCAAACCCACCGATGAGCAATGAGAACCTGGTGGATGCAGGGAATCGAATCCGAGAGGTGGGAGAACAGATCTCCTGGAAGTACGACGAGAGGGAACGTCGTTATTAGAAATGCCAGCTGATGGGATAGTATGAAATGGTGGAAGCATGTGTTTAATAATAATTAAAATATAATCTTGTGAAATAACTTAAAAATAAAACTTTTGTAAGATAACAGGTGTGTACGGAAGCATATTATAATATATAAAAATGGAAGTCGAACAAATCAACAATTTTGGCTATACGTGTTAGTGTGATTATGTGCGATTATTTTGTTGTGTTTGATTATTAATTATTTTATGCTAATCATTTATATAAATTAATTACCAGATGGAACACGCTGGTAATGAACCCGTTAACGAAGTTAATCAATCTGAACAAAACAATGAAGATCAATTTCTGAATAGGCAAGATATCGAGAATATCGTTGCTCAGGGAATAGCCAATGCTATTCCAGCAATTCTTGCTGCTGCCCGAAATCCAGTTGAACCTCAACAAATTATTCCTAGCAAACGTACACATGGCGATAATTTCAGTAATAGTGTAAACGGAGGCGGCAACCATACTAATAACAATAACGGTGGAATGCAAGCTCCACTCCTTAAGAAAATGAAAGCTGCAATGCCTGGTTGCACTTATAAGGAATTTCTTGCCTGTAAACCGGTTGAATTTGCAGGTAACGAAGGGGCGACTGCTGCACTGCGTTGGTTAGAGAAAACCGAGGCAGTGATTAAAATAAGTAAATGTGCTAAATAAGACAAGGTCATGTACACGTCTCATCTTTTCAAAGAAGGGGCGCTAGAATGGTGGAATACGGTACTTCAAGCCAAGGGAAGCGATGCGGCCTATGCCATGAGTTGGGAGGAATTTAAGCGACTGGTGGAGAGAAAATTCTGTCCCGAGTATGAAAAGGAACAAATGGCGAATAAATTCTTGAACCATCGGATGGTGGATGTGGATTGTCAAGGGTATACTTCGACATTCTTCGAGTACGCTAGAGTTGTACCAACCCTGGCTTCGCCAGAGCCGGTGCTTATTTCCCGCTATATTTGGGGATTGATTGGTGAAATCCGTGATATCGTTAAAGCTGCGAGACCTCGCACTATTGACGATGCTGTGGAATTAGCTAACACCCTAACGGACGGACTAGTGCGTACACGAGAAGAAAATAGAAAGAGGGAAGTAGCCCAAAAGATTACCCAGGGATTCCGTGTGGGTAACCGTAGTAATTTCAAGAAAAAGGGAACTGGGCAATCTTCCACTGTTCCATTTTGCAATGCCTGTAAAAGAAAGCATTTTGGAAGATGCAAAGGGTATTGCAATTTCTGCAAAATTCCGGGACATCAAGAAGAAGATTGCAGGAAGAAGAAAGCAACAATCTGCTACAACTGTGGAGAAGCTGGACATTTTAGGCCAGACTGCCCGAAATTGGCCAAACCGGCTGATAACAAAGCCAAACCTGCAGAAGGAACTACCAATAAGAACGCAAGAGCCTTCCAGTTGACTACTCAGGAAGCAGAACTAATCCCTGACGTGATAGCTGGTACGTTCCTAGTTCACGACGTTTATGCAAAAGTATTATTTGACTCTGGTGCAAACCAAAGTTTTATAAATACTTCATTCTGCCAAGCTCTTAACCTACCCTTAACCAACCTTAGGCAGATTTTTACAGTCGAAACGGCAGATGGGAATTCTGTTAACATAAATAAGGTTTTGCGAGAAGGAAAGATAGAACTCTTAGGCCATAAATTCTCTGCAAACCTGTTACCTATGAATTTAGCCGAATTCGATATAGTATTAGGAATGGATTGGTTAGTAGCCAACCATGCTCGAATTCTCTGTGATAAAAACTACATAGAAATTCATACCCCTACAGGAGAATTAGTGGTGATTACAGGAGATAAGCCACGAAAGCCACTGAAATTCATTTCAGTAATGAAGTTGGCCAGTTGTTCAAGAAAACAAGAAGTAGTGTATATGATTTCAGTAATCATTAACACGAAAGGTAAGGAAATTAGAGAAATTCATGTAGTAGCAGAATACCCGGATATCTTTCCGGAAGAACTACCTGGATTACCACCCAATAGGGAAGTAGAATTTAGAATTCATCTAATTCCTGGAACTACACCGATAGCCAAGGCACCTTATCGGGCAATCTTCCACTGTTCCATTTTGCAATAATTGCAAAAGAAAGCATTTTGGAAGATGCAAGGGATATTGCAATTTTTGCAAAATTCCAGGGCATCAGGAGGAAGATTGCAGGAAGAAGAAATTCAAGTTTGCTATAACTGTGGAGAAAATTGACATATTAGGCCAGACTGTCCGAAATTGATCAAAACAGCTGATAACAAAGCCAAACCTGCAGAAGGAACTAACAAGAAGAACGTAAGAGCCTTCCAACTGACTACTCAAGAAGCAGAGCTAATTCCGGATGTGATAGTTGGTACGTTTCTAGTTCACAACGTCTATGAAAAAGTGTTATTTGACTCTGGTGCAAACCAAAGTTTTATAAATACTTCATTCTGTCAAGCTCTTAATTTACCCTTAACCAACCTTAGGCAGACTTTTACAGTCGAAACGGCAAATGGAAATTCTGTCAACATAGATAAGATTTTGCGAGAAGGAAATATAGAACTTTCAGGTCATAAATTCTCTGCAAATCTGTTACCTATGAATTTAGCTGGATTCGATGTGGTATTAGGAATGGATTGGTTAGTATCCAACCATGCTCGAATCCCATGTGATAGGAACTCCATAGAAATTCATACACCCTCAGGAGAATTAGTGATGATTACAGGAGATAAGCCACGGAAACCAATGAAGTTCATTTCAGTAATGAAAGTTGCTAGTTATGAACGAAAACAAGGAATAGTTTATATGATTTCAGTAATCATTAACACTAAGGGAAAGGAACTTAAGGACATTCTAGTAGTATCAGAATACTCGGAAGTATTTCCAGAAGAACTACTTGGATTACCACCTGATAGGGAGGTAGAATTTAGAATTCATCTAATTCCTGGAACTACACCGATAGCTAAAGCACCTTATCGGTTAGCACCCACCGAAATGTTAGAATTGAAAAAGCAGTTAGATGAATTACTAAGCAAAGGATTCATACAACCTAGCTCATCCCTTTGGGGAGCTCCAGTGTTGTTTGTGAAAAAGAAGGATGGTTCGATGCGAATGTGTATCGATTATAGGGAATTGAATAAGGTTACAATTAAGAATCGATACCCATTACCTAGAATTGATGATCTTTTTAATCAACTTCAGGGAGCTAGATATTTTTCTAAAATCGACTTACGCTCCGGATATCATCAGTTAAAGGTACAGGAAGAAGACATACCTAAAACAGCTTTCAGAACTAGGTATGGTCATTACGAGTTTACAGTCATGCCCTTTGGGTTAACGAATGCACCTGCAGCATTTATGGACATGATGAATAGAATCTGTAAACCGTATTTGGATAAATTTGTAATTGTCTTCATCGACGATATACTTATTTATTCCAAAAGCCAGAATGAACATTGTAACCATTTGCATGCACTCTTAACTTTGTTAAGAAAAGAAAAGCTTTACGCCAAATTCTCGAAGTGTGAATTTTGGCTCCAGGAAGTGCAATTCTTAGGACATATGGTGAATCACGAAGGCATTCACGTAGATCCTGCTAAAATAGAAGCCATCACCAAATGGAAGGTTCCGCAATCAGCTATGGAAATTAGAAGTTTTATAGGTTTAGCAGGATATTATAGATGGTTTATTAAGGATTTTTCTAAGATAGCCGTACCATTAACTAAGCTAACCTGTAAAACAACAAAATTTGAGTGGGGACCTAGACAAGATGAGGCTTTTAAGATTTTAAAGCAGAAATTAACAAATGCTCCAATTTTAGCCTTACCAGAAGGAACAAAAGATTTTGAAATATATTGTGATGCTTCAAAGCTAGGATTAGGATGTGTGCTAATGCAACGCAAAAAGGTAATTGCTTATGCATCAAGGCAATTGAAAAAGCACGAGGAAAACTATACGACTCATGATTTAGAGTTAGGAGCCATAATTTTTGCCCTTGAGATTTGGAGACATTATCTGTATGGAAGTAAGTTTACTGTCTATACGGATCATAAAAGTTTAAGGTACATATTTGGGCAAAAAGAATTAAACATGAGACAAAGGAGATGGATGGAAATACTAAGCGACTACGACTGTGATATTCAGTATCACGAAGGAAAGGCAAATGTTGTTGCAGATGCCTTAAGTCGTAAGTATCATGAGAAACAACGACGGGTTCGTGCTCTTAGATTAAATCTACAGTTAGATTTAATGGAACAACTAAAGAATGTTCAGGAAACAACAATCAAGGATGATGCTGAAGGAATGAAAGGAAGAATAAAAGAATTAGAGCAAGGAAGTGATGGAATTTGGAGATTCCACAAGAAAATAATTTGGGTACCTAAGCAAGGAGAATTAAGAAATAAGATTTTAGAGGAAGCCCATAAATCTAGATATACCATGCATCCTGGTAACAATAAAATGTACCAAGATTTAAGGATTAACTTCTGGTGGATTGGTATGAAAAAGGACATAGCTAGATATGTTTCTAAGTGTATTACTTGTTCACAAGTTAAGGCAGAACACCAGAAACCTTCAGGTCTACTACAACAACTAGAAATGCCTGTATGGAAATGGGAACTCATAACAATGGATTTTGTTACTAAGTTACCCAAAACCAGAAAAGGTAATGACACAATTTGGGTAATTGTGGATCGATTAACCAAATCAGCTCATTTTCTACCCATGAAGGAAACCTTTAGTATGGAAAGGTTGGCAAAGTTGTATGTAGATGAAGTAGTATCCTTACATGGAGTTCCACTCTCCATTGTATCAGATAGAGATAGTCGTTTTACTTCCCACTTCTGGAAAAGTTTCCAGGAAGCAATGGGAACCCGACTAAATTTAAGTACGACATATCATCCACAAACAGACGGGCAAAGTGAAAGGACGATACAAACACTAGAAGACATGCTCCGAGCATGTGTGATAGATTTTGGTGGAAACTGGGATGATCACCTACCCTTAATTGAATTCTCCTATAATAATAGTTATCATGCAAGCATTGAAGCTGCCCCATTCGAAGCACTGTATGGACGAAAGTGCAGAACTCCAGTTTGTTGGGCAGAAATAGGAGAAAGTCAATTATCAGGTCCTGAAATTGTACAAGAAACTACAGACAAGATCACTCAAATCAAGGAAAGACTAAAGACGGCTTGAGATCGCCAGAAAAGTCATGACGATAATCGACGCAAGCCACTCGAGTTTCAAGTTGGAGACAAAGTACTTTTGAAAGTATCTCCTTGGAAAGGAGTAGTTCGATTCGGTAAGAAAGGAAAGCTAAGTCCAAGATACGTAGGACCATTTCCAATAATTCAATGTATAGGACCAGTTGCTTATCGTTTACAACTACCAGAAGAACTAGCTGGAGCACATGATGTGTTTCATGTATCCAACCTCAAGAAATGTCTATCTGACGAATCTCTGGTAGTACCTCTCCAAGATATAGAGGTAAATGAAAAGTTAAAATTTGTTGAGAAACCTCTTCAGATAGAAGATAGAAAGATCAAGTTTCTTAAACACAAGCGTTTAGTGCTTGTCAAAGTCAAGTGGAATTCGAAGAGAGGACCCGAATACACTTGGGAGCTGGAATCAGAAATGAAGCGAAAGTATCCTCACTTATTCCAGTAAATCTCGAGGACGAGATTTTAAATAAGGTGGGGAGGATGTAACAACTCTTATCAAAAGTACTATTTATTATTTTATTTTGTCAAATAGAAAACCCTAATTGAGACCCCAAGTGATCCTGCATAAACCCTAAAATTTTCAGAAAAATCGGAATCAGGATCAGGGCCCCTAAGACTCAGGGGGGGTAAACCCTAGTTGGTATTATCTTGACAGTTTTACGTGTAAAACGAATTTTAACGCAAAACCAACTCACCTGAGCTACTGGGACACGGGGCTACCCTATGATAGGGTAGTACCCCTCGCGCCACGCGACGACCCCTCACGCCACGCGAGGGGGTCGGTTTTTCAGCTATAAGTAGTAGACTTTGGCACTTGCAATTTCGCGTTGGTTCGGCGTAGAAATTCAATACGTACACTGAGATATAGCAGAAACAGTCCTAAAACACACACGATCACGAAACGCTGCCGCTATAACAGGGT
This sequence comes from Helianthus tuberosus, assembly GCA_030545235.1. Lineage (NCBI taxonomy): Eukaryota > Viridiplantae > Streptophyta > Magnoliopsida > Asterales > Asteraceae > Helianthus > Helianthus tuberosus. The sequence goes on along the minus strand of CM060428.1, from coordinate 78,447,908 downwards.
AATAACTCGATCGCTGCTACGATTCAATGTCCGATCGATTGAAACTATCCAATGGATGTTTAAGTGCTGCCCACATTAGGGTTATGCTTTGTCATTCGTCGTAAATTCGATGGATGTTTAAGTATCGCACTTTGTCATTCGTTGTGAGGGTTTAATCTCGTGAGTTATCCTAAATACTGTATTAGTTACTGACCTAGTTCGTGTGCATGTTGTTTAAATTTAGGTTAAAAGGCTAATCAGTAGGCTAAACTCTGCCCGTATAAATCTGCAATGTGAGTCATTCTCTTTTTATCAAAAGTATTTTACAATACTCCATTTTCAAATGTTATAATTACAGGGAGTAAGTCATGGATATCTTGAATCACTGGCTAGTGGGGTATTGTGCACATTACTAATTTTCTCACGGGTTAGGCTAATAAATCCTAACAGTGATAATCATCACTACTTGGGTGACAGGACCCAATAGTGGTATGACCATCGTCACACAGTGTGACACGGCGCCAGATAAAAATAAGATAGAAGCCATTGTAATCGCTCTTATGCTGTAATTGATAACTATGTGTCGTTTTATCAAATTTGAGTGACTCGCCAGCATTTCCCCGCTGATAAAATATTTTTAAAACATGTTTCAGGTGACCTGCTGTAAATCAAGGAAACGTGCTACGGAGCACTAACAAGCTTGAAGAGGTGGCTCAGTTAAAAATAAATAAACATGTTTTAATAAATCAGGGAATTTCCTAGTTAAATTCCTGTTAAAAATCTTCCGCTGTCGCATCACAGATACCACAGGTTCCTGTCCCGCGGCTCCGGACCGGGTCAAACCGGGGCTGGGGCCGTGACACATGTGATGACATCACTGGACGGAACTCTCGAGCGGTTACGACTATGGAACCTAAACACGTATGAGCACGCAACTCACTATCAACTCTAACCTACCCAATCAGATTCGCCCTGTTCTAACCGAAGCATTAGAGGAAGAGGAATTTCAAGTTGGGTCCATGCAGGGGCATGGAAGCGTAACTTTTGGCAAGTTGGACGATATTCGATACCTCATGGAACGCATATGTTCTCCCATTATACTGCAATCGTAGGGAACTTGAGTAGAGCAAAGCACACTTACTTCGATGTTCTAGTCTTCTGGGTCTTAATAGGGGATACTAGGATTTATAAATCCTGTACTGGCGACAGGGCATGAAGGCCAACGTAGCCGAGTATATGAACGATGTTTAACTTGTGCGAAAGTCAAGGTGGAATATCATAAATTTACTGCTTTGTACCAACAACCAGAAACACCCATATGGAAATGAGAACAGACTGCTATGGATTTTGTCACTAGCCTACTTACAACCCGAAACGAAGACAATATCACCTGTCATTGTAGATTGCCTCACGTAACCAGCACACTTTCTTGTAATCAAGGAAACTAACGAGACCTCACAGCTTGTGAATTTTCCTCTGAGAGAGACGGTTTTAGGCACGAGATGCCAACTCCTGTTACCTCTGATTTTGATCCATTGCTTATCACCGTTGGACAAATGATCAGAACGAACGAACTACCTTGACACTAGAAGACATGCTGCGAGCATGTGTCGGATTGACGTAGTGAAAATTGGAAGGACACATACCTTTGACTGAGTTCTACCGTAGCAGTCACCATCCTAGTATTCGGACAGCTCTGTTTGAGACGTTGCATGGACAGTAACGCTAATCTCCTTGTTAGATTAAGGTGGGTGACAACTCAATCATAGATCCAGGATTTGCACTCGAACCCCCTCTGGGAAGGTTGTTTAGATCGGAAATCGTTTGGCAGCAACGCGTGACCGTCAGGAAAGCCAATAAGCTTAGGAAACACTGGGAGCTCGCTGTAGGAGAGCGTATCATAATCAAAAGTCTCACCCTGGGAGGGTGCGGTACGCTATAGAAAACGTGACAAGCTTAGTTTTCGATGCGTGGGGACATTCGGATTTCTGGAATGAATCGGTGACATGGCTCACAAACTCGAGTTAACCGACGACTTGAATAACGTTTGCGATGCTATTTGTGTCTCGAATATAAAGAGGCGAAACACTTGTGATACCCTTACTATCGCCTAAGGATAACGACAAGTTGTAGTTGTCGAGGAACCTATTGACATCATGGACCAGGAAATTAAGGTTTGCAAACACCGTCGAATTCCAATTGTGAGCGCTCGTTGGAACTCAAGACGTGGACCGGAGTTCACGTGGGAACGTGAGAATCAGATGAAGCTCAAGTAATCCCAACTGACCAATCTAAATCTGATGTAACTGGTGAAATTCGGGACGAAATTCTCTTTCAAGTTGGGGATGATGTGGCACTCGAGGAAATCCACAGTCATCCCAGTATGCCACTTCACTCTCATGAGACTGCATATCAAATTTCGGGAAGAAATTTCTTTCAAGTTGGGGATGATGTGACAACCCGAACTTTCAAGGTTAGTATCTTTCAGTTTTGGTGATTCTGATCCCTTACTATTTCTTCGTTACACGTTCTTTATCTGTAGTGAGTCTATTAAACACTCGTGACCTTGGTAAACTTGTTAAACGTAGAACGCATTTAAGTAAGATTGCGTGGGTAGTGGGTTTTCCTATTGTGTCATATGGTTAAGTTGTCGGGATGGGCCGCACATGCATTTGGGCTACACACACACACTTTGTGGAATGGACCGAAATTCACATATGTTGTTTAACTTTCCTCGGCCCAGTTTTCTTGGAGCCCAAATACTATATTGAAATTTAAAGTGGGATCGGCCTACTTGTTTAGGAAATGGGCATTATATGTTGATTGTACGTAACCTCCCTACATCTCACACAATCATAATATAACAAACCCTACCCCCTTCCCTAATTTGGGACGGCAGGCACCCCCCCCCCTTCATCAAAGTCTCCTATATTGTGCATCCTCTATTCCGGCTAGTATGTTAGTCATTAGTTGTATTTCTGTTTGCTTGTGTTGTATTCTTGTATGCAAAGGTGAATTACGTGCGTAGAATGTGATTGTGTTGTATTCTTGTTATTATAAACCTGTAAGGGGTAATGAAACAATGATTTGTTAAACCCAAAAGAAATAACAGTTACGAATGGATGCTGTGATGATTTGATTATGTGCACGATGTGTTAGGAAGTAATTAGGGTTCTAGGAACTGATTTGGATATGTGACTGTTCGACGAAACATAGAGTTTCCATTATAATTCATCTCGACGAAACATAGTGTTTCGTTGGCCTGTCTTTCGCCGAACAATGATGTTTCGTCGACATGGTAACAATGATGTTTCGTCGACATGGTAAAAATGATGTTTCGTCGACATGGTAACAATGATGTTTCGTCGATATGTTCAATGGGTGTTTCGTCAATAAGGTTAACACGTGGAACATGGGACTAAGTTGATTGTGTTGGTGATTGTGCATGATAATGAAATCATATTGCTGACTGTTGATGATGATTAATTGTGACCGATGAAACATGAATTCGTTTTATGAATAGCACACTGGACTGTTAAGCATTGCTATGAAGCTAGAGAATGGGCTGCACAAAACTGTTGAAACATTTGGGCTTATGTATTGGGCTGAACATCTGAAGCTGGCCATACGCTTGATTGGTTTGAGCAAATGTGTCGTACACTATAGGAATTGTGTGTTTGACTGAATTATTATCTATGTAAAATACGAGACCCGCTTATTTGCGTATTAATGATTAGAATACGAGTATGGCTATGTGTTTTACTAGTACGTTAATTGTGTTATGTGAATGTAGAATATGTGATCGATGTGTTATATGTGTTCCCAAGCAGTTATTGTAGACATAATATGTGGTGAACGTTATGACATACTAAGTTGATAACTGGGAACATGAATCTGTGTTATGAACCACTACGTGCACTGAATGACTAGGGTGTATCATGAGATTACATGCATGGTATTCACGGTGTTAATTATGTAATTTAAGTGTACGCGAACTAATTGTTAATGGTAACAATACTAGGACTTGGCCTACTAACTTGGAATAAGTAACATAACTTACCGAGCAAACCAAAGGTGAGTTCACTGCTCTTTTTCCAAGCATGCCTCCCAGGGAGGGACATCTAGTAAACGTTCCGGGAGGAACGCCGGGTTATTGGCATGTTTGTTAATACTCGCATATCTATCAATCAAGTCCCATCTACCGATTGTTGCCGGGGAGGCAACGGGGTATTAGTTAATAGCGCTATTTAGGTTTGGCAACCTCACACCGCAACGGGGAGGTCGGGAGTGAACTAATGATCCCAGTCTTGACCATTGCTTTGATAGAGGCAATGGGGTTTGGGCAAACAAACTGTAAGCCATCAGCGGTAAACGAGTTATTACAACATCACTGAAACGTTTTAATCTGGTAACTGGTATCTAAACACGTTAACAAAACTTTGAACTCACCAGCGTCGTCTGACACACTTGTCTGCATGCTTGCAGGTCATTAGATTCATGGTTGGAACTTGCTGTCTGAGAGGCTGGAGTGGTCATGGGTCGAGATGCATGGTATCGCAATACAAGACTAATGGTTTTTGTACTTGTGGTTTATAAAACACTTAACAAATGAGTTATGCTTCTGTTGTATACAATGAATTTTATGTAATGTTTTGTAACACTTTATGCTAATGAATGAAAGTTGTATTTAAATATATTTATAAGTTCAACGTGATTGGTGGCTAGATCCTGGTACGTCACATGCCCTGCGATGTTTCCGCAAGTGGTATTTTGGGGGTGTGACAAATTGTAGTTATATTGTATGTTCAAAAAAGCAATTAATAAATACAAGATTTCCTTGTCATTGATAGTTGTGGTTATTAAATAAGTTGTCTAAACTAATCGTACAATAAAAATGAGGATTGTCATGTCAAACATCTTCATTTGCTTCCAACACTGTTGAAAAAAAAAGTTTTATGCTAAATTCTCTAAGTGTGAATTTTGGCTACAAGAAGTACAATTTTAGGACATTTGATTAACCATGAAATTCATGTGGACTCCATAAAGATTGAAGCTATTACCAAATGGAAAATCCCTAAATCTCCTACGAAAGTTAGAAGTTTCCTAGAACTGGCAGGATACTATCGACGTTTTATTCAAGGCTTTTCCCGAAATTACTGTCCCATTAACCAAGTTAACCTATAAATCAGTCAAATTTGAATGGGGATCCAAGCAAGAAGAAGCTTTTGCAACCTTGAAGCAAAAGTTAACTAATGCACCGATACTTGCATTTCCATAAGGAACCGAAGATTTTAAAGTTTATTGTGATACTTCTAAACTAGGACTAGGATGTGTATTGATGCAACATGAGAAAGTAATTGTGTACGCATACAGACAATTAAAGAAGCATGAAGAAAATTACACAACGCATGATTTAATACTAGGAGCGATAATTTTTACCCTTAAAATTCGGAGACACTATCTGTATGGTAGTAAGTTCACGATATTTACAAATCATAAAAGCTTAAAATATATTTTTGGGCAAAAAGAGCTAAACATGAGACAAAGACGTTGGATGGAAATTCTAAGCGACTACGATTGTGAGATCCAATATTACAAAGGCAAAGCTAATATAGTAGCGGATGTTTTAAGTCATAAATATCATGAGAAGCTAAAACGAGTACGTGCGCTAAGATTAAATCTGCAAATAAATTTAATGGAACAATTAAAAAGTTCCCAAGAAACAACAATCGCTGACAATGCTGAAGGATTAAAAGGTATGGTAAAATATTTGGAAAGAGATGTAGATGGAATTTAGAAATTTCAGAAAAAGAGGATTTGGATACCTATTCAAGGAAACCTACGAGAAAGGATTCGCGAAGAAGCTCATAAATCTAAGTATACGATGCATCCGGGAAGTAATAAGATGTATCAGGGTTTGACGAAAAATTTCTGGTGGACGGACATAGCAAGTTATGCCTCGAAGTGTTTAACTTGTTCAGAAGTTAAAGCCGAACATTAGAAACCCTCAGGTTTGCTTCAATAATTGAAGATGCTAGTATGGAAATAGGAATTGATAAAAATGGATTTTGTTACAAATTACCCAAAGCAAGAAAAAGTAATGACACAATTTGGTTGATTGTGGATCGACTGGCCAAGTTAACACATTTCTTACCAATGAAAGAAACTTTTAGTACGGAACGATTAGCTAAGCTATATGTAGATGAATAGTCTCGCTACATGGAGTCTCAATATCCTTTGTATCAGATCGAGATAGTCGTTTCACTTCTCATATTTGGGAAAGTTTCCAAAAAGCCATGGGAACACAACTAGTACAACTTATCACCCACAAACTGATGGACAGAGTGAAAGAATGATACAAAAATTGGAATACATGCTAAGGGCATGTGTAATAGATTTTGGAGGAAGTTGGGATGATCATTTGTCACTAATAGAATTCTCCTACAACAATAGTTATCATACAAGCATTAATGTTGCCCCATTTGAAGCACTTTATGGACAAAAGTGCCGAACTCCAGTATGTTGGGCAGAAATAGGAGAAAAGCAACTATCAGGTCCTGAGATAGTGCAAGAAACAATCGACAAGATCATTCAAGTCAAAGAAAGATTAAAAACAGCTCGAGATCGTCAAAAGAGTTACATAGATCATCGACCTAAACAGTTAGTTTCAAGTCGGAGAAAAAGTATTACTAAAATTTTCTCCGTGGAAAGGAATAGTTCGGTTCGGTAAGAAAGGGAAGTTAAGTCCAAGATTTATTGGACCATTTCTAAATCATTAAATAAATTAGACCAGTAGCTTATCAGCTAAAATTACCAGAAGAAATGGCTGGCATACATGATGTATTTCATATATGCAAGTTTAGAAAATGTTTAGTTGATGAATCCGTAGTCGTACTTCCTCAAGATATAGAGATAAATGAAACATTGAAGTTTCTTGAGAAACCCTTACAGATCGAAGGTAGGAAGGTCAAAAATCTCAAGAATAAAAGATTAATTCTGGTCAAAGTGAAGTGGGATTCAAAACTTGGACTAGAATATACGTGGGAATTGGAATCAAAGATGAAACGGAAATACCCTTATTTATTCCAGTAAATCTCCTCGAGGACGAGATTGAGAACAAGGCGGGGAGGATGTAACAACCCTCAAAAGTTTCCTGAACAAACTAATAATCGAAACACTGAATGCACACGACCAGACCTGGCTCAAAAAATAAGAAAACCAAACCCGGCATACCCCCGCATGTCGCGGAGGAATTTCCTTCACCTCCCGCGATGCGTGACAAAGTAATGAGTCGACAGGGACACGTGTCACCCCCAGACGACACATGGAAACCCTATAGTGGTGATGGGGCTGACCTAAGCCCTAGCTTAGGCCCCTGTGTGTCACGGAGGGACTCCCCTCCTTTCCCGCGACGCGCGACCGAGTCTAAAATTTGGGTATATTAGGGGCAGCTATGGGATGTTTCAACTCGCTCATTTCACGTTTCTAAAACTATCACACTCGAATCTCTATTCGTATAAGCGTGCTAAAACCCTAAATAACCAGTACGACACCCTGTCCGATCGATCCAAAAACCAACCAACGAACTCCAAAGCTCTGCCTGAATAAGGTGAGTCTTTGAGAACCTACATTGTGGTTTTGATATCGTGATTATCATTAAGTTTTATTTGGTTTTACACTGATACGTGTTACATTCTGTGTATTTAGGATCTTAAACTAGGAGGCTTAAAACCCTAAAATTTATAAGGTAAGATATTCACTTTTCCTTACAACATGTTTTCCAAAAACCCTAAATGTTTTTCCGGTTTTTACTTACGTTTATTGATTGAGTCTTTGTATTCCTACGGAAAAACTATTGCTAGTGTGTGGGATTCTGTATACATTACTTGATAATCTTTGCTATTGGGCGTTTGGGCCATTAGTGATATGACCACAGTCACAGATTCGGTCGAGTGACAAATACCAGTGGGTAGTTGTAAGATATAAACAAATGTAAAAACCCTTAATACTGTAATTGTAAGAATGTGTCATTTTTATACAAATGAATAAACTTACCAGTATTTTTTGCTGATTAAATGTTTATAAACGTGTTTCAGGTGATTTACTGTAAAATGAAGGGAAATTGCTACGAGGCACAAAAAGCTTCAATAAGTTTTTTTTTGAATGGCAGGATTCTATGATTACAGAAAGGGGCCAGCATATGCTGTAAAAACCCAAAAAAAAAAAAAGCTTAAATAAGTGGCTTTGCCACTTGAATAAAGAAACTAGTTTTGTAATTAAGGGTTTATCCCTATGAAAATCTTTTACGTAATTATGGGTTTTATCCTACAAATTATGAAATGAAAACTTCGGTGTTTGAAAACTTTGATATTTTCCTAACACACGATCCTAATGAAATTTTCGCTACCAAGATTTTAATAAACACAGGTACCACTAGAACTGATCATGGTTCCCGTCCAGGGTAGGGTCGGGGGTTGTGATACAAAGGCCTGTCGCGAAGCGCGCGGGAATCCCACTAGTATATAATAAAACATGAAGAGTCTTATGATTTTTGTCACACCCCGAATTCCACGTGTCACCGGTGGGCCCGGTGGGGAGTATCGTGACGTGGTTGGCAACATAATAGTCAAACAACACAGTATTTAAATGCACAGCGGAAGCAAAGTATAGATTCATTTCAACCAAACGATACTGTAATATTAAGTATCACAAACAGTTGAATATAAATCCACAGGTAGATCAAAATAAAAGGAAACAATGTTCTACAGTTTATGACATCCAAGCTTGCGAGACTTATTGTGGATGCTGGGAGAGAAGCCAGCCTATTACGCGTAGTACCTGCACTTAACCTTTTTGAGAAAATACGTCAGTTTACACTGGTAAATACAATCAACCGACTCATTTTGAAAAGAGTTTAAGAAAATGAATTTAAGGCACAAGGCACAATTAATATTTTATAACTTGGGATAATTATTTGAATATAATGCTTGTAAAGGATTTACATGTTCCTTATACGTTCAGTAGCCCGGGTCGAGCCGGGTTAAAGATCAATAGATACACCACATTATGTAAATGAGACACTGACAGGTGTACGCCTACACCTGTGTGCTAAGGTCGTGGCCATTTCGTAAAATGATGCCAGGGATATCCGGGACATGGTCATTAACCCCCCAAAGGCTTTAAGCAAACAAAACAAATTAAACGAGACATCTCAATACTTTAACCATAAAACAATTAAAGATTCAATGCCCGACCAAGCGGTATTTTATATACCGTACCCCAAGCCCGTATAGGGAAATAAGTTAAAAGTATTTACCTGAGCAAGTATATATCACAATCAGCAAGTGCAAGTATCTTTTACCGGGTCTCCTATTTTGGAACGAAGGTTTATAATAACCTATTAGAATCCTAACGGGTCTTTAGTTAAGCTTAAGCTTAGACCGGTTAGTTTTAAAGATACGGTTCGTACGCACGATTAAGCGAAGACCGGATAGAATGTGATTTAGACCCGAAAAGTTTGAAGACTTGCTTAATATGGGTATATTAATCACATTCTGGATTTTGAGATAAAACCGATAAGGTTTGACCCGTTTCGGCTAATTTATGTAAACTAGTTACATAAACCGAACTGAACGCGTATGAAGCGTAACGGGTAACCATAAGAGTCCTAAACAGGTTTCCTAAGTTAACATGCCTTAAATATGTTGTGATATCAGTATGATACCTTCCATTATGCCCAAAACGAGTTTAATCTCTTATTAAGCCCCGTAGGGGTATTTTGGTCATTTTAAAGATTATAAAAAGGGATCAATTAAGCTTCTGTGATCCGGGTCTGAATAAATCAGTAAAATAGTTTATTTTAACAGGTTATAACATTTGGTTATAAGTCTTATATGCCAAAATAGTTTTAAACCCAAACTATGCGTTTAATACGCGTATAAAGCCGTTTTAAGCGACGTACGGTTTAAAATAGGATTCAGAGTTTTCTGATCAGTTAAACAGGTTGAAAATACTTTATTTATTATTTAAAATCAGTATCAATTGGATTGGCATCAAAAGGATTTGTAAAACTTATTTTATGGCCAAAAAGGGTATATTCGGTATTTACCGAATCAAGGCTCTAATCCTAGCTTATGATCAGTTTAAAAATAATTAAAAATATTCAAAAATCCCAAAATATTATATTACATCAGTGGGTAAAAGGTTTGGTGTCAAAAATTGGGTTTAGATAGGCTTTACGCTAATGACGCCGTTTAATCACTAAGAAGCGTTCTAATTACGTCATTGAGCATAACTCCTAATCTATATGTCCAACTGATGTAAAAATTTACAGACATGATTAACAATCAGTAACTAAGATTATTGTACTTTCACATTTCCAAAATTCTCGTCGTATGGTCATAAGGGCATTATAGTCAATATTTAAGCACTTAACGGAAACGTCGGACAATTAAGGATTGAAGTGGTATAAACGCAGAGGGTTATACACACATGTAACTAGGTCCTAATGGAACTTTAAGGCATGTCTAAACCTATCAAAACCGGGTCAGAACTGAGGTCAAAGCAAAAGTCAAACTTTTGCGTCTTTCGGTTCCGAATCGGTTCAAAACAGAAAGTTGTCGAATCAAACAAGCTTAGACAAGTTATTATACTTATTATCAGATTATATGCATGATAAAACAGGTTACACGCCTTCTATATCGCTAATTACGCATTTAATGGTTCTGCTGACTTTTTCATAAGAAGTTTGACTCGACAAACGACCTAGTTAGGATGGGAATCAGTGAGTGCCCTTTTAAGGGTTTAAAGCCCACATAATTACCAACTTATAACAACCTTAACTTTGCCTAATCACTGGACCATTAGCTATTAATCGATAAGTCAAACCGTAATTACGACGGTTTGACTTCTAGGCTATAAACTAAGCAAGACATAATTAAGAAGGGTTAAACATACTTACACAAGTCCTATGAACGATTTGGAAAGCTTGATGATGGTCCTTTTGCTCCAGGAATGCTCAGAGATGAAGTGTGGTTGCATGTTGCACATAATGGCCTTAAATAGTAACTTTGATCTTCATAGATTGTTGCCAAAGGAGTCTAGGGGTGTTACTTGATGTCAAACATGTGTCCCTAGGCCTAAAAACCATTTTAGGACGCCCATGGTATGCAATACAAGTGATCAAAGTCGGTTAAATGGCTGAAACAGGCATCTGTCAGCTTATTCTGCATCTGTATGTCTGACGCGGCCCGCGTAAGATATGGTTAAGTCTTACGCGGCCCGCATGGACCTCCGGTTCAGATTTCAAACTTTTCTTTAATTGCACTTTTGGCCCTCGGTCCTCCTAAACGTCGCTTTCACTTCAATTCTTGCATTATGAGGCTTTAAAATTAACATTTAGGGGCTTTAATACTTATAACATCTTTGTCAAGTCCTCGGGTAACTTTGTGATCACCCGAAAAGCCCTAATTTTCAATGTTGACGATTCTAACCCTCACACACGAATTTTATCATAACTTTCTCATACGGTAACGAAACTTGGTGAAATTTTTATGGTGCATTCTAGTGAGCATAATTAATCGTTACAAGGCTTCGGGTTTGCTAAAAGGTCACTCAGAGGTATATCTTAACATGTTGACACATTTAACCCCTGTAGTTTGTAATTCTCTCACTTTCTTTCACAATTCGCTTCGTATGATCCATGATCCATTCGTTTAAGGTTATAAACATCATGTAGGGTTATTGTAAAGTATATTTATTCACTGTTGACATTTAGAACCCGTATATTCACATACTTTCCAGGTTTGTCAATTTTAGTCCTTCAAGAACATTCTTACACACGTTCAAACTTATGACACGTGTCAACACATTATAGGACGTGAATTTTCGAGGTGTTACATCCTCACCCCCTTAAAAGAAATCTCGACCTCGAGATTTACTGAAATAGATGAGGGTACTTTTCTTTCATCGTGGACTCAACCTCCCACGTATACTCGGGACCTCTACGGGCATCCCATTTGACCTTTACAATCGGTACATGCTTCCTTCGAAGCTTCTTAACCTGTCGATCCTCGATCGACAATGGTTTTTCCACAAATTTCAAGCTCTCATCTATATGCACATCTGTATGTGGTATGGCCAGTGATTCGTCAGCGAAACACTTCTTCAGGTTGCAGATGTGGAACACATTGTGTATACTACTGAGCTCTTCAGGTAAGTTTAACTTATAGGCAACTGACCTGACACATTCGATAACCTCGAAAGGTCCTATGTATCTCGGGCTTAGTTTGCCTTTCTTACCAAATCGCATCACTCCCTTCCAGGGTGATACTTTAAGTAAGACTTTATCACCTACTTCAAAGTGAAAAGATTTACGCTTGGGATCAGCGTAGCTCTTTTGCCTATCTCGGGCAGCTTTGAGACGGTCACGAATTTGGACAATCTTGTCCGCCGTTTCAAAGACTATCTCTGGTCCTGATAACTGGACATCTCCAACTTCCGCCCAACAAACGGGCGTTCTACACTTTCTACCGTATAAGGCCTCGAAAGGCGCAGCCTTAATGCTGGTGTGGTAGCTATTGTTGTAGGAGAACTCAATTAGTGGTAGGTGGTTATCCCAACTTCCACCCAAATCAATCACACATGCACGAAGCATGTCTTCCAACGTTTGAATAGTACGCTCACTCTGACCGTCTGTCTGAGGATGGTAAGCCGTACTAAAATTCAAGCGCGTGCCCAAAGATTGTTGGATGCTTTTCCAAAAATGTGACGTGTATCTAGTATCTCTGTCAGAGATAATAGACACAGGTATGCCATGCAAAGCTACAATCTTATCTACGTACAGTTGGGCTAACATGTCGGAGCTATACGTCTCCTTAATAGGTAGGAAATGTGCTGACTTAGTCAGTCTATCAACGATCACCCATATAGTATCATTGCCTTTCCTTGTCTTGGGTAACTTGGTGATAAAATCCATAGTTACCATTTCCCACTTCCACGTAGGAAGTTCAGGCTGTTGTAGTAAACCTGACGGTTTCTGATGTTCTGCTTTTACTTGCGCACACGTCAAGCATTTAGCTACATAGGTGGCTACAGACTTTTTCAAGCCTATCCACCAATAATTTGCCCTTAGATCCTGGTACATCTTATCAGCTCCAGGATGAACGGAGTATTTGGAACTATGGGCTTCCTAGAGGATAACATCTCGAAGTCCTCCATAAATTTGAACCCATATTCGTCCATTCAATCTTAGTATTCCGTCCTTGCTAAGTGTTAACTGCTCCTCAGTTACCCCTAGCTTTTCGTTAGGATAGTTAGCTTCCAACACAGCTTCCTTCTGTGCCGCTAACAACCTTTCAATCAAATTGTTCTTTATTTCCATGCGTTTGGCATTGATTCGGATGGGTTTCACCCTTTCCTTTCGACTCAAGGCATCAGCGACTACATTCGCCTTGCCGGGATGATACCTGATTTCACAATCGTAATCATTCAGAGTTTCCATCCAACGGCGTTGCCTCATGTTCAAGTCCTTCTGATTGAACAGATGTTGAAGGCTCTTGTGATCAGAATAGATCACACATTTGATTCCATATAAGTAGTGCCTCCACAGTTTTAGTGCGAATACAACGGCACCCAATTCCAAGTCATGGGTGGTGTAATTCTTTTCGTGCACCTTTAACTGGCATGAAGCATAGGCAATGACTTTGCCTTTCTGCATAAGCACACATCCCATCCCGGTGTGTGATGCATCACAATAAACTACAAACTCCTCCGTTCCTTCAGGCAATGTCAGTACTGGAGCATTGCTCAACTTTTGTTTCAAAATATCGAAGGATTCCTGCTGCTTAGGACCCCAGTCAAACTTAATCTTCTTACGCGTCAACGAAGTCAGGGGTGCAGCAATCCTTGAGAAGTTTTCAATGAATCGCCTATAGTATCCTGCCAAACCTAGGAAGCTACGAATTTCTGTAGGCGTCTTTGGCTCATGCCAATTCATGACAGCTTCAACTTTAGCGGGATCTACTTGGATACCACGCTCACTAACAACATGTCCAAGAAATTGGACTTCTCGAAACCAGAATTCACACTTCGAGAACTTGGCATAGAGCTTTTCTTTATGAAGTAGTTCCAGAATGCAGTGCAGATGCTTCTCGTGGTCAGCTTGGTTCTTTGAGTAGATGAGGATATCATCGATGAAAACGATGACGAATTTATCTAAGTGCGGCTTGCAAACGCGATTCATGAGATCCATGAACGCGGCCGGTGCATTAGTGAGCCCAAAAGGCATCACTAGGAACTCGTAATGACCATAACGAGTCCTAAATGCAGTCTTGTGTACGTCTTCATCTCTAACCTTCAGTTGGTGATAGCCTGACCTCAAGTCAATCTTAGAGAAGAAACTTGCCCCTTGAAGTCGATCGAACAGATCGTCGATTCTGGGCAAAGGATACCTATTCTTGATAGTGACCTTATTAAGCTCACGGTAGTCGATGCACAGACGCATCGATCCATCCTTCTTTTTGACAAATAAAACTGGTGCTCCCCAAGGAGACGAACTAGGTTTGATGAAACCTTTGGCTAGCAAATCATCTAGCTGCGTTCTCAATTCCTTCATCTCTGTTGGTGCCAACCTATAAGGCGCCCTTGCTACTGGTGCTGATCTAGGAATAATGTCAATTCTGAATTCTACTTGTCTATCTGGTGGCAAACCAGGTAGTTCTTCAGGAAAAACTTCAGGGTATTCAGAAATGACGGGGATATCCCCAATCTTGGGCTTCGGCTCATCAATAATCACTTGTGCCATGTAGATGACACAACCCTTCTTTAAACACTTAGAGTCCTTGAGCATTGACATTTTCTCAGGCAGCCCATACTGGGTATCTCCCTGGATAGTAAGTGATTCACCAGACTGAGTCTTGATCACCACTTGCTTCTTATTACAAATAATCTGGGCCTGGTTATGAGATAACCAGTCCATACCCAAAACTATGTCGAAACCGGCTAGTTTCAAAGGAAGTAGGGACAAAGGAAAAGAGTGGTTCTTAATGGATATGAAACACCCATCTAATAAGGTTGAGGCGGTTTCTAAAGTGCCATCAGCTAGTTCCACCTCATACTTCACAATTAAGGTCTTAACAGGTAATTTCAACAATTCACAAAACTTATTATCTACGAACGACTTATCAGCGCCTGAATCAAATAACACTCTCGCATAAACATCATTTACGAGAAAGGTACCTGTTATCACATTGTCGTCCTTGACGGCTTCTTTAGCATCCATCCTGAAGACCCTAGCATTGGTCTTCTTAGCCTCTTCAGGCTTCTTGGCGTATTTTGGGCAATTGGTCTTGATGTGCCCCTTTTCATTGCAACCGTAGCAGGTTGCATCCTTCATCTTTTTGCAATCCAAGGTCTTGTGTTCCTTGGACTTGCACAACCCACATGCAAAAGCTTTCGATTGTGAATTCGAATTCGATTCATACCTGCACTTCCCAAAGTGCTGTCTCTTGCAGATTTTACATCTAGGTTTTTCACCCGACTGCTGACCATCCTTCCTAAATCCTGACCCCTTCTTGTGGTCATTGTTTCCCTTATGCTTCTTGTCTGATCGTCGTGAGTTGTCATCCTCACGCTTCCTCTTTTCGGTATCGGTGTTCCTCTGCGATTTCAGTCTGACCGCATCCAAGGTAAGAGACAATGATATGTCCGCTATGGACCGAAAAGTAGCTGGTCTGGAGGCCTTTACACTTGCCTTGATCTCCGGGGCCAAACCCCCAATGAATCGGGCTATACGCTTGGGTTCCGGAGTTACCAAATATGGAACCAATCTTGACAAAGTATTAAAACTGGTAAGGTAGGCCTGACAATCTAGGTTTCTCATGACCAGCGACAAGAAGTCAGCTTCAATCTTCTCAACCTCATGTTGAGGGCAGTAATTTTCCTTGATCAGTGCCATGAACTGTTCCCAGGTCATATTGTACAACGGGATTTTCCCCGTAGCTTGGATCAAAGATCTCCACCAAGCTAATGCTTCTCCTTTAAAAGACTGTGACACGAATTTCACGATATCCCTATTATTGCAACCACTGATATCCACAGCCGTATCCATCTCGTCCAACCAAGTCATGCAATCTACTGCTCCTTTTTCCCCAGTGAAATCCCTGGGTTTGCACGAAATGAAGTACTTATAGGAGCAACCCTTATTACGGGGTTCTTGATTCTGTACGACTCTTTGGGATGGAGCACTCCTCTGGTTTGATGAGTGGTGAGAATTACTGTTGTGGGCAGTGTGGGTCCTAGAGGGTGTTCTAGAGTGTGGTGCAGATTGGGTCCTTGTATGGGTACTACCAGATTCATGGAGCTGTCTATCCATAGCTCGATTAACGGCATTATCTATCATTACCTGTAATTCTGCACCCGCTACATTTACTCGGGCATTACCATGCTCTCCCCGAGGGTGACTATTAATCTCGTTTGAGTCGGCCATGTAGCTTGAACTGTTACATATTGACAATAATTTATTGGTGAGTTTATTATAGAATTGTCTTTTATGGCAATTTATTAACCGTGGTAAACATAGACCATATATGGTCAATTTATTACTCACATTTATTTAGGATTTCTAATATAATTCATCCTAATTATAAAACAATAACAGTTTTATTAGCAGATAAGGCCTAGTCACAGGGACAAATTAAATCATAAGCTATGATTTCAGAGAATCAAGGCTTTTTAAAGTTTGAACACAGTTCATTACTTTTATCAGACAGGGTCACAGACTATTACTGTCTTTTGTCTCATATGAAAATGAGAAGGGCCCGCAGGCATTCTTTTACCAATGGATGGTAAAAAGAACTGATCATCTTTATTGATGATTTAACCCATGATTCAGAGATCATTTAGTTGGGTTAGGAATCTTTGAGAAGATCCTTATACAATAATAACACGTGTGATTTTAACGAATCATGTCTGCCAGGAGTGTTAACATGTTTTCAGATGTTAACTGGGATTTGAATCTTTTTAATGGGTTTTACCATCTTGGCCAGGTCTTAAAATGACATGCAGGCTAGGTTATACCTTTAAGATCCTTAATTATTAATTAACATAGGCAGATAGATTTTTAAAAGGAATGATTCCGATTTATTTATTTCATATATAATTTAATTATGCATAACATAGCAAAGATGAAATTTATAAACTTACATTCCATTAAAATTTAAAAGTAGTACATTTTGCCCTAAACGGGACTTTTCACAGAAACACTTGCCCTCGCAGGAGCTATACTGGCAATACAAGTCCTCGCAGGGACTGTTTGCAAAAATAAATGTCCTCGCAGGGACTAAATAAGACAAGTCCTCGTAGGGACTAAGTACAAAGGTAAATGTCCACGCAGGGACTTAATTTAAACAAGGAAATACAATAATACATATTGGGATTTAACGATCCCGTTTCTTCTTTCCTTTCAGCAAACTTGCTAAGCCACTCATGAATCCTTGATTCTTCCTATGTTCCCTTTGTAAATCTCGCTCAACTTTTCCCAGTCTTTCACGGAGATCCTCCTGCTCTGGTGGAGAAAACCGTGGTGGCTGGTGCTGTAGTGGTGGTTGAGCAGGTGCTTGATATCCACGAGCTGGATGTCCCATTCCCCAAGGGGTTCCATAAGGTCCTTCTGGGTGAAAGGCATTGTAGTTTGCTGCCACTTGGTAAGGATCCTCAGCATAGTTATAGTTATGGTATGCTGGCGGTCCGTATGGGTTGTAAGCTGCCGGAGCAGTATAAGCAGGGATAGGGTTGCCAAAACCCGATGGTGACGGTGCAATAGGTGCCGAATTCACCTCTGATACAGGAACTGAAGGTCCATCCTCCTGTGGCTCTTCATATAGTGGCGGGTAGTGGCTGCCACTAGAGTGTTGAGGGGTGCTGAAATGATAATCCCCTGCCCGTGCTGACATCCGTGCGCCAGTCCTCCTACGTCTTGGTGGTGCTGGAGGCGCTGGATTAACTGGCGGTGGTGGAGGCGGTGGCGTGACTGCCTCGAAACGTGGATCCCCAGAGGGATCTTGCTGTTGCTGTTGCGGCTGCTGGTGAGGCGATGAATGGTAAGATGGCATAAAGTACCACTCACACCGGTCGAACCGTGCCTGATGACTATCCGGACCTTTGTATGGTGTTCCGTGAAAAGACGAACCATCAGAGATCTCAACAGGATGGTTCGGGGTTCCGGTTGCAGGCTCGACGGGATCTGTGTCCTCGTCCATGTCCATCGCTTGATCACCTGAAAAATGATCCTCCGGTCCTAGTGGGTTAAAACCCCCTTGTTCTGGTAGGTATTCCGCCGGGTTAAACTGGCCCCGAAAGACAGGAGTAGGGTCGTCGAAGGAACGGTGCGATGATGATCGCTGTAGGGGTATGTATGAAGGTTGCGGGTTGTGGGGCTCATTCTCGGAATGAGGCCCATAGGAGTGATGATATGGAGGCGTTGAGCTATACGACGTAGATCGTCTGGAGGGCTCCTCATAAATCCTCAAAGGTTCTTGCGGATCTGCACTCCTTGTAGAAGAAGGAGTTCGCCGGCGCGAAGGCCCGGCCTCGTGGTCGATAGGGGCGCTGATTGGCCCTTTTCCTCGATCTCCTCGCCTGAATCTTGGCGGCATTGCTAAACCTGTTAATATAAACAAGGTAATAACAAGGAAAAATAAAGGACAACATTTAAATTAAAATAAAAACATTTTGGATTATTCCTAAGTTCTTTGTCTAGACTCGAAGACTTAGGAATGTGCAATTGTGTAACTGAGATTAAACACAGAAGGCTAGTGTTTAATTCGCTCAGTGTTGGCTCTGATACCAACCTGTCACACCCCGAATTCCACGTGTCACCGGTGGGCCCGGTGGGGAGTATCGTGACGTGGTTGGCAACATAATAGTCAAACAACACAGTATTTAAATGCACAGCGGAAGCAAAGTATAGATTCATTTCAACCAAACGATACTGTAATATTAAGTATCACAAATAGTTGAATATAAATCCACAGGTAGATCAAAATAAAAGGAAACAATGTTCAACAGTTTATGACATCCAAGCTTGCGAGACTTATTGTGGATGCTAGGAGAGAAGCCAGCCTATTACGCGTAGTACCTGCACTTAACCTTTTTGAGAAAATACGTCAGTTTACACTGGTAAATACAATCAACCGACTCATTTTGAAAAGAGTTTAAGAAAATGAATTTAAGGCACAAGGGACAATTAATATTTTATAACTTGGGATAATTATTTGAATATAATGCTTGTAAAGGATTTACATGTTCCTTATGCGTTCAGTAGCCCGGGTCGAGCTGGGTTAAATATCAATAAACACACCACATTATGTAAATGAGACACTGACAGGTGTACGCCTACACCTGTGTGCTAAGGTCGAGGCCATTTCGTAAAATGATGCCAGGGATATCCGGGACATGGTCATTAACCCCCCCAAAGGCTTTAAGCAAACAAAACAAATTAAACGGGACATCTCAATACTTTAACCATAAAACAATTAAAGATTCAATGCCCGACCAAGCGGTATTTTATATACCGTACCCCAAGCCCGTATAGGGAAATAAGTTAAAAGTATTTACCTGAGCAAGTATATATCACAATCAGCGAGTGCAAGTATCTTTTACCGGGTCTCCTATTCTGGAACAAAGGTTTATAATAACCTATTAGAATCCTAACGGGTTTTTAGTTAAGCTTAAGCTTAGACCGTTTAGTTTTAAAGATACGGTTCGTACGCACGATTAAGCGAAGACCGGATAGAATGTGATTTAGACCCGAAAAGTTTGAAGACTTGCTTAATATGGGTATATTAATCACATTCTGGATTTTGAGATAAAACCGATAAGGTTTGACCCGTTTCGGCTAATTTATGTAAACTAGTTACATAAACCGAACCGAACGCGTATGAAGCGTAACGGGTAACCATAAGAGTCCTAAACAGGTTTCCTAAGTTAACATGCCTTAAATATGTTGTGATATCAGTATGATACCTTCCATTATGCCCAAAACAAGTTTAATCTCTTATTAAGCCCCGTAGGGGTATTTTGGTCATTTTAAAGATTATAAAAAGGGATCAATTAAGCTTCTGTGATCCGGGTCTGAATAAATCAGTAAAATAGTTTATTTTAACAGGTTATAACATTTGGTTATAAGTCTTATATGCCAAAATAGTTTTAAACCCAGACTATGCGTTTAACACGCGTATAAAGCCGTTTTAAGCGACGTACGGTTTAAAATAGGATTCAGAGTTTTCTGATCAGTTAAACAGGTTCAAAATACTTTATTTATTATTTAAACTCAGTAGCAATTGGATTGGCATCAAAAGGATTTGTAAAACTCATTTTATGGCCAAAAAGGGTATATTCGGTATTTACCGAATCAAGACTCTAATCCTAGCTTACGATCAGTTTAAAAATAATTAAAAATCTTCAAAAATCCCAAAATATTATATTACATCAGTGGGTAAAAGGTTTGGTGTCAAAAATTGGGTTTAGATAGGCTTTACGCTAATGACGCCGTTTAATCACTAAGAAGCGTTCTAATTACGTCATTGAGCATAACTCCTAATCTATATGTCCAACTGATGTAAAAATTTACAGACATGATTAACAATCAGTAACTAAGATTATTGTACTTTCACATTTCCAAAATTCTCGTCGTATGGTCATAAGGGCATTATGGTCAATATTTAAGCACTTAACGGAAACGTCGGACATTTAAGGATTGAAGTGGTATAAACGCAGAGGGTTATACACACATGTAACTAGGTCCTAATGGAACTTTAAGGCATGTCTAAACCTATCAAAACCGGGTCAGAACTGAGGTCAAAGCAAAAGTCAAACTTTTGCGTCTTTCGGTTCCGAATCGGTTCAAAACAGAAAGTTGTCGAATCAAACAAGCTTAGACAAGTTATTATACTTATTATCAGATTATATGCATGATAAAACAGGTTACACGCCTTCTATATCGCTA
Source organism: Helianthus tuberosus (assembly GCA_030545235.1). Lineage (NCBI taxonomy): Eukaryota > Viridiplantae > Streptophyta > Magnoliopsida > Asterales > Asteraceae > Helianthus > Helianthus tuberosus. The sequence goes on along the minus strand of CM060428.1, from coordinate 78,426,925 downwards.
ATTAGGCGTTTAATGGTTCTGTTGACTTTTTCGTAAGAAGTTTGACTCGACAAACGACCTAGTTAGGATGGGAATCATTGAGTGCCCTTTTAAGGGTTTAAAGCCCACATAATTACCAACTTATAACAACCTTAACTTTGCCTAATCGCTGGACCATTAGCTATTAATCGATAAGTCAAACCGTAATTACGACGGTTTGACTTCTAGGCTATAAACTAAGCAAGATATAATTAAGAAGGGTTAAACATACTTACACAAGTCCTATGAACGATTTGGAAAGCTTGATGATGGTCCTTTTGCTCCAGGAATGCTTAGAGATGAAGTGTGGTTGCATGTTGCACATAATGGCCTTAAATAGTAACTTTGATCTTCATAGATTGTTGCCAAAGGAGTCTAGGGGTGTTACTTGATGTCAAACATGTGTCCCTAGGCCTAAAAACCATTTTAGGACGCCCATGGTATGCAATACAAGTGATCAAAGTCGGTTAAATGGCTGAAACAGGCATCTGTCAGCTTATTCTGCATCTGTATGTCTGACGCGGCCCGCGTAAGATATGGTTAAGTCTTACACGGCCTGCATGAACCTCCGGTTCAGATTTCAAACTTTTCTTTAATTGCACTTTTGGCCCTCGGTCCTCCTAAACGTCGCTTTCACTTCAATTCTTGCATTATGAGGCTTTAAAATTAACATTTAGGGGCTTTAATACTTATACCATCTTTGTCAAGTCCTCGGGTAACTTTGTGATCACCCGAAAAGCCCTAATTTTCAATGTTGACGATTCTAACCCTCACACACGAATTTTATCATAACTTTCTCATACGGTAACGAAACTTGGTGAAATTTTTATGGTGCATTCTAGTGAGCATAATTAATCGTTACAAGGCTTCGGGTTTGCTAAAAGGTCACTCAGAGGTATATCTTAACATGTTGACACATTTAACCCCTGTAGTTTGTAATTCTCTCACTTTCTTTCACAATTCGCTTCGTATGATCCATGATCCATTCGTTTAAGGTTATAAACATCATGTAGGGTTATTGTAAAGTATATTTATTCACTGTTGACATTTAGAACCCGTATATTCACATACTTTCCAGGTTTGTCAATTTTAGTCCTTCAAGAACATTCTTACACACGTTCAAACTTATGACACGTGTCAACACATTATAGGACGTGAATTTTCGAGGTGTTACAATTTTTTTTTTTTATGGCCAAAATTATTTTTTGGCCTTTTGGATTTCTACGCATCTAACCCTTTAATTTTTAACATTGACACTTACATGCCCTCAACTTTCTAAAAACTTTATAAAATGTTATTTTGACCCTCTTGAGTTTTACGTTCTTATTTTTATATATGTGTCGGTATACATTCAAGTTGGTCTAAGTCGTGTCAGGTCAAATATAATACGTTTTTGTGCTTATTTTTATGTACGTTTTCAGTTTTTCTACGTTTTGACGTAAAATTTGTTCAGAAACAAATAAAGTCAAATATAATACGTTTTCATTAAACGGTAAAAATCTAAGTTACTTTATGTTTCGAAATCGTCGCAACGCACGGATTGCTAGTTATATTAAAAGTTGTCAAATTGTATATATTATACATATCCTTAAAATCAATGGTCGGTGGTTGTCATATCACAGCGACCGCCATCTTCTGCATATATAAAATGTCTGCCATACAGGTTACTAAAGTTGCAACTTGCTTAGGTGGTTGGTATATGTGAATTGCAGCGAGAGTGCACAGGTTCGATTCCCTTCATCCTTTTAATTTTTTTCTTTGCAATTGCAATACCAACATCCAGCCAAAAATATCACATTGGTGGGTCATTAGATATGTTTCATCAAAACCAATATATATTATTTAAGATACTACTTTTTATCATTATTGGTATATTACGATTTTATTTTGTAGGTTTTTTCTTTCGGTTGGTACATCTAGCGATTGGTGGCACTGTATCGGTAACTTACCAGTCGTGTAACAAACTGAGCCAATATCGACTAAGTTCAAATTACTTTTACGACTTTACACCACAACGTGCGACACATTAGCCAACTTTCTTTATCTATGCCTAACTACGTTAATGTCTAAATTACTTTTACGACCCTTCACTACAACGTCCGATACACTCTTTTTTATCTATGTCTAATGAATTTAATGTCATGAAGTAACGTGTGTAATAAGGTAAAAAAAACGCGTAATGTCACGTACACGCGCTACACATTAATGACATCATCGTGCCGGGTGAAACGAAGTCAATAACACGACGTTGCCGCCGCAACACGCGTTCTAGTATTTCTTAAAACAAAAGGAATATTTTTGTATGTCATGCTAGGAAAAGATTCTGCCACGTCAAATTTTGCAGCATATTAGCACAAAAGTTTGAGTCAATGGTTAATTTGATAAAAACGAAGTCAATGGTTATTTTTTGTAATTTGAATGGTCTAACTAACAATATTAGCACAAAAAGTTTGAGTCAATGGTTAATTTGGTAAAAAAGAAGTCAAGGGTTATTTTTTGTAATTAGAATGGTCTAACAAGATATTTTAGTGATATTTTCCATTAATAATCAATCTTGAAACTTATCACATGTTTTAGTAGAATATTTCAATTAATGAAGTGTGAATCGAACTATATTTATAGGATTTCTTGAAACTCTTGTTGAATCTTGTTTATTATTATTATTATTATTATTAAAAGTTGTCAAATTGTAAATACATTTCTTAAAACAAAAATATAAAACGTGAAAAATTTAGAAACAATATAAAAAAGGATAATGGGGGAGGAAGAAGCCACTAAGACCCCCCGTAGTGGGGCGCTTTTTTAAAAAAAAAAATTCAAAAAAAACCCGTCTAAAAACGCCCAATAACCATTATATAGGGCGCTTTTTTTTTAAATTCAAAAAAAGCCCCTTGGCGTGGTTTTAAAAACGCCTTGCCCCCTTCTCCTTGTCCAATCATCTTTCATCTCCCTTTTTGTTATCCAATAAGATTTTTAGGTGTTTTTTCTTTATTTTATTTAATGCCCCAATAATGCCCCATCCTCACTACGCCCATTTTAGAAAACGTCCAATAATGCCCCTTTGCTGACTGGACCGCCACATGTCGTAAAATGCCCTAGGGTGGGGGCATTATCTTCCCCTTCCACTACACATGGTCTAAGGAGGTTCGAATATTATAGCCTCGTGACACAGTAACAGTGGCCACGTTCAAATTAATTTAAGAAAAGTGATTAATTTTTTTAATTAAAAGTTAGCAAAGTCTTCAACTCAAGAATCATGTGCCATCTAGTTTATTATCTAATTAAGCAGCTTTAGTTGTTAAAATAATTTTTTTTTATATTTGCATCTTATATTTCTAGACTTTGAGGTAACTAAGTATAATATAAAACTAGTGGTTGGAAAGATTTGGGTTCTTTTTTGAGACTTAAGTTCAATCCCCACTAGTATTACATTTGGTGGATAAAGGCAATGAAGGCTAGTTCTCCCAGACCCTAGATCAAGAGTTCGAGCCCAAGCCACCCCGGGTTTTAGTCCACCATGCGTTACGCCAGAGAGATTCTCTCTTGTGGCGATGCAAACCCCTGCCACTGGCAGTGGGTGGTATGGTTTCCTGAGGAACACCGTTATCCAAACTCTGACGCCAGCGTGAGCCCGGTTAAGACAACGCAGTCTGACCAGAGTGGGGTTAGGGCCTTCTGTATAGGAGAGTGTGAGATCTCTCTCACAACAAGTTAAAGATTCTCACCGTTCAAAAAAAAAAAAAACTAAGTATAATATAAAACTTAAGGTCACTATAATCAAATTTGAACTTTAAATTGATTGATAAAATAATTATGTGTAAATTTTAAAGTTATTAAAAACGTTGAAATGTGACATCGACTGGAGAGTGGAGGCGACGGGTGTCAATGGTGACAACGATTATGGAGGTAGTGACGGTGGCGTAAGATTTAAATTCATACGATCGAAATCAATGTTTCGACTTTCGAGGTTGAACTTTTTCTAAGGATTTTAAGTTAACTATAATTAAAATAAGTTTTATAATCATTCTTCAACCAAACATATTTTATCAAAAGGCTTGTAGATTAATGTTACCAATGAGTGTAGTAAAACCTCTCATCTTAAGTCTCTAGAGATGGTTCTATAATACTAAAATCTTAAAAAAAAGTCAACTGTTAACTAAGTGAAACACATACAAAACTTTAGTCACCGTCTATTCATTAGGGTGGACGGTATGCATGCGGGGACTCAATCAGGGAGGGGTTTTACCGCGCGGTGAGCTCTTGCCGGCCTTCAATCAGTGAGCCGGGAGAGGAAATAGCGGTGAGTATTCACCGAGCCGGGCAAGAGAAGAGATAGAGGAGAGAGAGGGGTTAATGGTGGGCTCTACCTTTTTTCAACCAATCACTTTTTTTTTTAAATTGTTTACCACTCTCCATGTGTTTGACCATTGCTAGTGATTGAGTGCAAAATGGGGAGTGGAGTGTGGACTTGACATGGCATGACATTATTGGTTAGAAAATAGTTTAAACACTCACCATTGATTGACCACTCCCTCCACCCTTATTAACTTAACTTAAGTCGAACAATTATAAAACATAGTTAATATTTAGAGGAAACTAGTGTTTTTCCCAATCGTGCGTTGCGCGAGTGTTTGTTGCGGGTTTTGTCAAAACCCATATTAGGCACGAAAAACACATCTTCTCAGCCCTTGCAAGATTATCTACTTAGGGGCCGTTTGGCAACCTCTGAATGGGTAAGTGCTGAACCAGTAAGAGGTCTGAATGGGTAAGAGACTCTGAACCAGGAAGTGCTGAACCAAAAAGTGCTGTTTGGTTGGACCTCTGAATGACTATGCACAATGACTACTTTACCCCTCTGAATGAAATGTATCTGTTTGGTCAGTGCTCTGAATGACGGTTCTGGGAGATTAATAATAATAAAATGAAAACAAATAACATTATAGAAAATCCAAATTACATATAAATCCTTCAAAATTCTTAAAAACATACTAAAATTCAACTAGAAATTAATAATTTGCGTAGAATTTTAATTTTAAACATTTCAAATTAGTTGACTAGCTATCTGGTTATGCAAAGTAGTCATATACTCGATGTCTTGTGAACCCCATTCTATGTCGTGAACGAACTGCCCAACATTTTCTCCACCTTGTATTTCAGAAAACACAGTGTTCTCGCCATACTCCACAAATAATTGATCACGAATATTGCATTTCCTTATAAAAGTATGGACGGCGAAACAGGCGATCACTATGTCCCTTTGGATTGGAAAAGAAAAGGGAGCCATTTGCTTTAGGATTGGGAATCTCGCCTTCAAAACACCATATGAGCGCTCAATAACATTTCTGAGTTGTGCATGGGCATGATTGAATTTTTCTTCCTTAGTTAACGCACGTTGTCGTCGAAAATCGGCTAACCAATATCTCGTATTACGGTAGGGAGTCATAAAGCCACGAGTGTTGGTGTATGCAGCGTCACAAAGATAATATTTATCTGTAAACACCAGTATCAAAACTGTTACATAAACAATAGGTAATGTATAAATAATTAAAGTTAAAATGATTAAAAACCTGGTGGGGGGAAGGAAAACCCGGAAGTCGGGTTAAATGCTACTTCTTTTAAAACTCGTGAATCATGTGCCCCTCCCATCCGGCCCATACAAACGTGAATATCATATCAAAATCACAAATTGCTAAGACATTCTGAAAGCATTCACCCTTTCCTCTTCCCCTATAACGAGTCTGTTGATCAACAGGCACGACTGCATGTACAAGAGTTCCATCTAGCGCACCTATTGCTCCAGGGAATATTTGTTTTAGCTTTCTATGTCGTTCTGAGGTATTTGCGATTGCATTAGAAGATGTTGGATTTATAACTTCTCTTGCAAAACTCATCATAGCATTTAGGACCTCATGAAAACATCTATGAATTGTTTCTGTTGAGTGCTGAAACCTTCGTTTAACCATTCGAAAACGTTCATTATGGCCTATGACTGTTAAAAACATAGCCAACTTTTCTTCAAAGCTTATTGACCTACTACTTTTCAACCAATTTTTTTCTTTAAAATGATTGCACAATAGTACAAATGCATCACGTGAAAGACGCATCAACTCATGACACTGTGTAGAAGATCCATGCAATAATTCTTGTGTGTATGCATGACCGGTCAATGCCGAATTCAGGTCTCTTATCTTTTCATTTCTTTTTCTTTTTGAGTCTAACCGTTTCCAATACCAACAAAGGAGAATGAAAACTATAATCTGATCGTCAGGATCCATAGGCTACCTGTCATAAACATTAAACAAAATTCAAGATGAACAAAAGATCCATATCATAACATCAAAAAATATCCATAGCAAAATATTAAAAACCATCGATACATAAGATCCACAAAATTCAATCTAAACAAAAAACATCCTTGACATAATATCCACAGAATCATCTAAAAAAACATCCATAACAATTATCCACAGAATCATCTAAAAAAACATCCATAACAATTTGTGCAACAAAACCCTATGCATAAAACATCCATAACAAGACACCCACAAAACCCTATCCGATCAATCCATACTTTGCTCCAGCATTCTTGACCCATAGCTCACAACTTTGCGGCTGAAGTCGTAACCACACTTTCCTAATATCAGCACTTTCACCAAAAAGCAAAAGTGCTGTTTGATATTTCACATCTAACTCTCCCCATCCCATTGTCTCCAACTTCTCCATGCATGCATCAATATCATTAGAAAGATTGTGTTTCTCTATCAAGATCTTTGCCACCTTAGTAATGCAGTCCCCAACTTCATCTATTGTTGCCTTATCTTTTCGTTTCTCCCTTTTTTTAGACCGACCGGATGCCTCCTCAGTAGCACCTTGAGTTGGGGGTTCCATTTGACCGCACTCGATATCCTCAATACCATTTAAATTGTGGTCAAACACTTCCTCAGAAGGATGAGGAAGTGTAGAAGATGGCCCCCAACTGTCAAAGCCGTTCGAAGTAGATCCCTCAAACAGTTGAACACAAAGCTCGGGGAAAGAAAGTGGCGCGCTTCTCAAAGCTTCTACGTATTTGTTTGACTGTATAGAAAAATAATATAAAATAGTATAAGATAATTGAAATATAATAATAACTATTATTTAGAAAAACTAAATACCTTTATCTCTAGTTGCCATTCTTCTTCTGACAAGTTAAAGGTGTTTGTTACAGGATTATAAACGTTGCCGGTTTTGTTCTTAAGCTTTGACCAAGCAGCAAATTTTGATTTTAGATAATCATAGCGGTTCTTCATTTGTTTTTGATCCGCTATGAAATTGTGTTCAGTTTTCAACTTTTCCGCCACATTCTTCCATGAGCTTTGTTTAAGGCTGCTTCCTTCACGGCCATTGAGTGTTACTTCTGCAATACATGCTTCAAGAAATGTTTTGTCAACACTCTCTTGCTTCCAACTAATCCTACCCTTTTTATGTGCCATTTCTTTGAACATATCAAAACAAAATAAAAGCAAGATTCAATAACGTCAAACATCAAGTACCATACAAGCACATCAATAATTAAGCATATGGTTTTTATGTTCAGTTAGGGTATATGATGATTGGATATCAGTTACAACACTAGCTCTTCACTTATAAGCAGGATAGTATCAGTTTTGTCAAGAATCTGTAAAACACAGAGATTGTGTTGATAAAGTATACGTTTCTAATAACACAAATCGACATAAGAGAAAGAAGCACCAGCCAAAGTATACGTTTCTAACAGAAAAATACCTAAACAGAAAAAAGCCTTTTGGCGAACAATCAATCCACTGCAAAATCAAGCATCGGCAGCAGCAATAATCCAAGTAAAAAAAGAAAGAAGGAGAATTCTGCTTCAGCCAAGGTGAAACTTCATAATCAGCCTATAAATTACCGAGATTCTGGTTTATAGTGGCCAAACTAGCAGATTTTTTAACTTTGCATAAGATTGTAGTTTGAGACTACATGTGTACAGAATTTAATCTCCAGAATTTAACAGTTTAGACAACAAAAATCGAATCAATCTCCAGAATTTAACAGTTTAGTCAACAAAAATCGAATCAATCTCCAACACACAAACACGTAAAACTTTAGGAGAATCTACCAGACGACCGCGAATCAAACAGCTAATCAAATTCATCATATGTAAATCAAAGGTGAAATCGAGGCGATTCACTGATCATATCCGGAACTTGAACAATTATTATTCAAAAACTATAGGTCATCAATAAAAAAAATATATGGACATGTAAGAACAAGTGCAGATGTAGGCGATGTTACCAGATGACGAGATTTGCTTGGAATCGAAGCCTTGATGTGCTTATCTTCAACTCTGAATCGAGATGGTGGTGGTTTACGTTATCGCCAGAAGAAGAGAAAGATGAGAGGAACGTGAGTGTGAACGTGGGTATTTAGGTCAAGTTTTCATTCAGCGATATCTTCAAATCTGAATCGGTCAGAGGCCCACTTAATCATTCAGATGTATCCACTAAGCATACCAAACACCCTTAACTCTGACCCATTAAGATGTAGCCTCTTAATGGAATCATTAAGAGGCTACCAAACAGCCCCTTAGTCTTTGTCAACAAATTCCAAATTAAGATTGACAAATCATGACCAGTAATACAAAATGAACGCAAATTTCATAACAAAACTAATCACCCCTTTCAAAATTTAAAAAATAATGAGAGGCGTATAATCATCAGCTTGAACTCACTTTAAAAACGTCTAAGATATGAGTTTTGTCATCATATAACCTTGTTCTAACTCCCTTGGTAGATTCAGTTGCATCTCCCCGCGTAAAGCCAAGGTTGAAGGCGCAGATCGAACATCGGCCTTCTTGATTATGCTTTCACATTGATGTTAACGAAAGCTTGGCTATCTATTTCGGAGAACTCGGTTTTAGGTATATTTATTGTTATAAAAAATAGATATGTTTAAAAATTATGTATTTTTGTTCTTGATGATAATAGTATATATATATATATATATATATATATATATATATATAGGGTAATGCTCTATAAAAAAACCCTTGAATTTTAGAAAACTTTGCAAACCCAATGCATGGTCTAGATTTTGCCACGTGTCCATAGTAAATATCATATTCTTTTTGTCCTTGAGGGCATTATGGTATTTTCACATCTATCTTATATATCTTCCCCTATTAGATTTGACAATAATTAATACCCATCACATCCAAATCTACTTTCAAAACCCAAGATCCACCATTCAAAACCTCCATTTTTTCATTAACTTCATCTCTGTGTTTCAAGATCCACCCTTTCAAAACCTCCATTTTCCATTAACTTCATATCTGTTTCAAGTTCTACCCAAGATCCATTTCCATGAACTTCATTTCGGTTTCAAGATCCACCATTTCAAAACCTCCATTTCAAGATCCTCACTGACGGGAACGTCATTCACAACGAGTTCCCTACTGACGAGGACAAGAATGATCAAGGTTTTTCATCCTTTTTTTTGATGGGTTCGAGTTTTTTTTTTCTTTTTTACACCCCTAATTCAACTTTACATGTTAATTTCTTAAAAGAAATCGAAGAACCAAGTTACTGTCGAAGAATCAAGATCCTGTCAATAATAAGTTGGTTTTGATTTTTAATTGTCATTTACTTTGATTTTCGTTCTTCACAATTGGTTTTATTTTTTCCAGAATTAAGAATGTTGCCAAAAGATTAATTATTTTTCAATACCATTGATTATTGTTTCAAAAAAAAGAATGACGTTTATAGGTAATAAATTTCAATACTATTGATTTTAGTTTGGTTTTCATTCTTCTGGTATTTATAAATTTTGATTTTGATTCATGGATTACTTGTTTTGGTTTCAAACTCGTTTGATTTTGATCCATGGATTAGTTATTTTTGTGTTAAAAAATGTGTTTGTTGGTTTGGGGATTTTGATCTGAACAGTAACTGTTTTTTTGTTGGTTTGGTTGCCTTGTTTGGTGCTTTTTGATCTGAATAGTAACTGTTTTTTGTTGGTTAGGTTGCTTTGTTTTGGGCTTTTGATCTGAATAGTAACTGTTTTTGTGCGTTATAGTACAGAAACAGACCCATAACATGTGTTAATCCCCTGTTAGAATGATATATAACGTGTGTTGTTTTACAGAAACAGACCAATAAAGATATTCAATCGACAAGCTGGATGGATGTAGGTGACGCTAATGCGGGGACATGTGTTAAAAAAAGATATTCAATAGGTCACATTTTTTGGGAAGGAACTCTTCGTTCCTTTATAACATGTGTTAGTGGTTCATGCTGTAACAGAACTCCATGATGTAACCTGACATGTGTTCATGTATAACATGTGTTAAGCCCCTGATAGAATGATATATAACGTGTGTTAACCTTTGTTAATTTAAAAAGTATGTACAAAGGACAAAAAGAACATGATTACTTCTTTGACCATGTGGATAAATGTAGACCATGTATTTTATTTCATTTGACTAGATTGACATTCGAAATCATTGTGAAATTCTATGAAGCCAAACATCAACCATTGATTATGTTTTATTAACTAGATCTATGGTTGTCATTTAATTGGTATATTTATAACATTTAAATAAGCCAGTAGTTCAAAAGCAAACATCCTGAACCATGGCGCCAACATGGTACAAACACACAAAACTTTTATTTGTAGTTTTCCAAACAGAGATTCCTGTGCGTTATATTACAGAAACAGACCCATAACATGTGTTAATCCCCTGTTAGAATGATATATAACGTGTGTTGTTTTACAGAAACAGACCAATAAAGATATTCAATCGACAAGCTGGATGGATGTAGGCGACGCTAATGCGGGGACATGTGTTTAAAAAAAGATATTCAATAGGTCACATTTTTTGGGAAGGAACTCTTCGTTCATTTATAACATGTGTTAGTGGTTCATGCTGTAACAGAACTCCATGATGTAACCTGACATGTGTTCATGTATAACATGTGTTAAGCCCCTGATAGAATGATATATAACGTGTGTTAACCTTTGTTAATTTAAAAAGTATGTACAAAGGACAAAAAGAACATGATTACTTCTTTGACCATGTGGATAAATGTGGACCATGTATTTTATTTCATTTGACTAGATTGACATTCGAAATCATTGTGAAATTCTATGAAGCCAAACATCAACCATTGATTATGTTTTATTAACTAGATCTATGGTTGTCATTTAATTGGTATATTTATAACATTTAAATAAACCAGTAGTTCAAAATCAAACATCCTGAACCATGGCGCCAACATGGTACAAACACACAAAACTTTTATTTGTAGTTTTCCAAACAGAGATTCCTGCATTTGTTTTTTATTTTGCTGAGTGTACAACAATGACGAAATTACGTAGGGGATGATTGAGTACGAGTGCAAAAGCAGCAACATTTGAGAATGGCACATGGTACACACAAACAAAAATATAACGTGTGTAACATACGTGTTTTCATTAACATGTGTTAAGTTCCCGATATACACGAAATATAACGTGTGTTAACATGTGCAGCCAGCAGGAGGATGGCATGTGTTAGAACCTAAAGGTTTATTCATGTAGGTTAGTATAGTTTAAGGGTTGATTATGTATTTGTTTAGTTTACATGTTTGGGTCGATTTTGTAAGTGTTTGGGCTAGTCTACTTGATGTCGCAATGGGCCTAGGGTTAGTCCGGTTGTTTTGTATTTAAACGAACCTCAACCTCATAGTTGAGGTTGTTCGTTACTTTGAGGTTGCGACTCAAGGGAACCGGGTTTAGTCAAGAATCTTGTATCAGTCATTGTTTAACTTTGAATGCAAGATCTCTGGTTTGTGTTTCACTCATATCATTGTTTGTTTATTGTTATTTGTTCTTGAATCAACTTATGATTGTATTCCGCACCTTCACAAGTTAAGATCGGTATCGTTGAAAGATCCTGAACGGGTTTTACAATTGGTATCAGAGCCAAGAAACCATTCTTGGTTCGGTTTTGATATCAATCAGATTCAAGAACATCGGTTGTTACTAATACGGTTTTGGTGTCTGTTTTGCAGTGAAAAGTGTCACATATTCAAACTGTTCTTGGTGAAATTGTTGAAAAATATTACTGATTTTGGATTGTGTGATTTCAGAAAATCTGTTAGCTGATTTCTCGGAGTTGGTGATCAAAGAAAATTCAAGATTTCGATATCTTTGAATTTTGAAAGTGCTGAAAATCAGGGATTACGAGTCAACAGTGTTTATCTCATATCTGTTTTGCAGGTTCCAACTCGCAATCAACAGAGGTCTCGACTTGTGCTGTTTTGGTTTCGACTCGCAATCTTCAACAGTTTCGATTTGTTTTTGCTCCGGTCTCGACTCGCAACTTTCGTGGTCTCGACTTGTGCTGCATTGGTCTCGACTCGCAATCAACAGAGGTCTCGGCTTGTACTGTTCCAGTCTCGACTCGCAACCATCAACAGTTTTTGATTTGTTCTGCTCTTGTCTCGACTCGCAACTGTCGCTGTCTCGGCTTGTGTGGATTTAGTCTCGACTCGTAATTGTGATCTCGACGCGCAACGTCATTTCGCAACGTTACTTGGTCCTGGACTTTTGAACTGTTTGGACTTAAAAAATAATTAATTAATCACCTAATTAATTAATTACCTTTAAGAAAACATGTCTTCTAATAATCAAGTTAATGACTTAGCTGTCACAAATGCTCAGCAAGAATTGGACTCCAAAATCGGAACTAGTTCTCGCATTCCAAGATTGTTGGATGCTAATGATTTTCCAGAATGGAAGTGGCGTTTTAAGCAGCATGTAAAGTTTAAGGAACCTAAACTTTGGAGGTGTATTGAAAGAGGTCCTAGAGAAATTATGTATGAGAAGGAAACAAACCCTGGAGTCAAGGTCAAGAAACCTCGTGCTGAATATACTGATGAAGACTATGCTATTGAAGAAGAAGATAATCGGGCAACATCATACTTGACCATGGGACTAGGGTCAGACATCGCTATGGGATTCCGTACTTGCAAATCAGCCAAAGAAATGTGGGACGCACTGATTGATGTTTACGAAGGGAATGAAGACATGAGGGAAAGCTAAAGGAATTTGTTGAGGCAGAATTTTAATAATTTCAATTACATTTATGGAGAAACTATTGAGAATCAGATTCAGCGTTTCTCAAAAATTGTCACTCAAATGGATCTAGAAGAAATTCTTCCTTCTAAAGCTGCACAGAATCGACAACTTTTGAATGCTTTGCCAAAAAGCTGGGACAATCATGTTGCAATGATTAAGCGGACCAAAGATCTTGCAAGATGTACCTTGACTGGAATGATTTCTCATATCAAGGCATGTGAACTGGATGACAAGCAAAGGGAAAATAATCATAAGTCCAGCATGCTGGCAGCAGGTATTTCTGTTTCTTCTACCAATTCGAGCAACGACAACGCTGCACTGATTTCTCAAAATGGAGCGAAAAAGTCCTCTTCTGGTTCTACAACAACTGTGCATTACTCTAGCTCAAGTCCTTCGTCGACAGCAACAAAAATTGCCACAACTCCTTCAGCTAAAGCCGAGCTGATTGCTTTCTTTACTCAGCAATCCAAAGAAAATCTGGAGATCGCCGCTTCCGTTGTCAATTGTTTAAATGCTTTTGTCGCAGGTAAAATACAACCCCCTAGCTGGTCGTTGAATGATCTATATCAGTATCATCCTGATGATGTGGAGGAGATGGATATTACATGGCAAATGGCAATGGCAGCGTTCAGAGCACAAAAATTTGCAAATAAGACTGGCAGAAATAGATGGGGTTCTGCTTATTCAAACTCTGCAACTGTTCCGTTTAAACTACGCTGCTACAACTGTCATGAACCAGGACATTTGGCACGGAACTGTACTAAGCCAAATAACAACAAAGATCAAACACCTGCGCATCCTGCTCCTCAAAATTCTGAAAGGGCTCTTGTAACGACAAATGATTCTTCAACTGTTGCTGGTGAAGGCACTCAGAGTTCAGCCCTTGTCGTTCAACAAAGTGCTGATTTTAATTGGGATGACGAAATTCAACGCTTGAACATCTCTCCACCAGAGATCAAGAGTGTCGCTGAAAACATAGCTTTCATGACGTCAGATAACAAAGACTCTTTGCCTGATGTTGAGCCTCCAGCTGAGAATCTGGCCTTTATGACCAAAATCTTGTCAGCTCCTGTTCATGGACTTACTGCTGAAGAGGTACGTTCTATTTTCTGTACTGATGAATGCAGAGAGAGAGTTGAGGCTTATAGGATACATAATGCTGAGCTTATTCAAGATTACCAAGATCTTAAAAATAAAAACTTTACTTTGGCCAAAAATGAAAAACTTCACAAAGAAAAAATTGAGGCCCAAAGAAAAGATATTGTTCAGTTAAAAGAAGACCTCAGTGCCAAAAATTGTAATTTTTTAGATGCTCTAGCTACAATCAGTGATCTGACCAAAGAACTAGAAGATTTAAAGGTAAAATATCAGGTAAATGAAATAAACATTAAAAAAATTGACACTTCTAGTAATTTGGTCAAGAACATATGTGATATACAACTAGAGTACAAAGAAAAGAAAGGGGCTGGTTTGGGATACACAAAAGCTCCTCCTCCTTACAATCACAATTATACTTATTTGCCTTTCACGGAAGAGGAGCTAATTAATGAGGGAAAAATGACTTATGGACCAAAAATTGATAAGTCATCTGTCAAGAATGAATCTGCTAGCAATAAAAAATCAGCCCCATCAATGAACTTTGTTTCTAAAGGCAATGTTGATCCTAACCAGTCGTTTGCATGTGCAGAAAAGGTTGACTTGAAATGTGAAGATACTCTTGGGGGAGAACAAGTTTTAAATTCTGATTTACAAAAACCTTGTTTTGATGAAAATAATCCTGATCTTGTTTTGGGACAAAATATTTTTAGCATGCTTCTTTCTTTAGCTTCTAATGGGCCTGATGTTTTGGGCAAGACTGATGATGTTTGTGTTGAATCTGTGAACATTATTTCTGGTGATGAATTTTCTTCAGTTGATAATTGTGTATGTGATGGTTCTAATCTGTTAGATGATGATAGTGTTGCAGGTGAGGTCCCTCAGGATACATTCAGTGAAACCACTGAAACTACTTCTCAAGAAAATCAAGAATATCCTGATTCTTCTTCTGAATCGGTCTCAGTGGGAGTCCCTAATGTTGAATCTAGTGGGACCCCATTGGAAACCGTTGATGCATATGTTGAAGAAACATGTGTTAGTGAAATTTCAACCATTTCTGAAATTGAAACCGAGTCAAAATCCATTGACAAATAATCGAATGTTGAAATGAATATAAAATCATCAACAGATGTTTTACCAAATAAAACTGAACTCAAATCATCAACTTTTCAAAATAATGATGATCACGGTAAGAAGGATACGTCTCAATCTCAACCTACATCACATGCTTGTGCAAATTCCAATCAGTTGGATCCAGGTTGCTCAAAACGAAAGCCAGTTAAATTTGCTAAATCTGTAAATCAAGCCAGGAACGATTTTAAGAAAAACCCGAATCTCCACACATTGAAACGACAAACATGTTTCAACTGTGGAATTGCAGGACACATTGCACGAAACTGTGTCCATCTCCCAAGAATGTCATCTAAGCACAAGAGCTTTAACAATCAGAAGACTAAGTCTAATCGAACATGTTGTTCAAAGCCAGTGAAAGTTACAAAGACTGAGGCAATGAAGAATAACAGTCGTAGGACCAAGCCCTCTGATTTTGACTGGAATGCAGCCAAACAAAGAAACCAACAATATCACAGAAATTTTCAAAGACACCAACATAATGTTTTTGATAACTATAATTTCAAGTGGTCAAATCAACATTGGAAACCAAAAATTAATGCTGCTCAGTCAAACATGTATAATTGGTGTGCGAACTCTTTTGTCAACAAAGACAAATCGAGATCGAGATTTTTGAATAAAGATAATCTAGTTTGGCAAAAAGTAACGTAGATTGATGCACAAGGAAAACCCAGATCCACCATGGGCTGGGTTCCCAAATCTAACTAATCTCGCAAATCGTGCAGGAACAGCTATGGAGGACTACCGTGCGCCTCTGGTACATGGATAGTGGCTGTTCCAGGCATATGACGGGAGACTTGTCTCAACTGGTCAATGTAAAAGAATTTGACGGTGGATATGTCTCTTTTGCGGGAGGAGAATCTGGAAGAATCACGTTGAAGGGAACAGTGAAAAACGGCGTGTTAAGCTTCGAAAATGTGAATTATGTCCCAGAATTGAAACACAATATGCTGAGCATTTCTCAAATTTGTGATCGAGGAAATTCTGTGCATTTTACAAAGAAAGGATGCTATGTATTGAAGCCATGGATCGTCATTCCTGAAGATTGGTTTTTAATGACTGCTGAGAGACGAGGAAACGCTTATGTCATCGATATGAACAAGAAGCCATGTGAAGAGATTACTTGTCTATTTTCGAAGATATCCGAACATGATGGTTTATTGTGGCATCGTCGCCTTGGGCATGTGAACATGAAGAACTTGAACCGTTTGGCTAAAGGTCAACTAGTCCGTGATCTTCCAATAAAAGATTTCATGTTGGTTGAAAAATGTGTTGCTTGTGCGAAAGGAAAAGCTCATCGAAAACCTCATAAGGCTAAACCAGCACCCTCGACAAAGGCTGTGCTTGAACTACTTCACATGGATCTTTTTGGTCCAGTGAATGTGTTGAGTATTGGCAAGAAAGCTTATTGTCTTGTAATTGTCGATGATTATTCTCGCTACACCTGGGTATATTTTCTCAGTCACAAAAATGAAACTGCAGTCTTGGTGAAACAATTTATTACTCTTGCTGAAAATCAAGCGAGTGCTAAGGTGAAGGTTATTCGATCTGACAATGGGACAGAGTTCAAGAACGTTACTTTGGATACATTCTGTACTGAAAAGGGAATTGATCGTCAGTATAGTGCACCACGGACTCCTCAACAGAATGGAGTAGCAGAAAGAAGAAATCGTACTCTTATCGAGGCTGCACGAACTATGCTGGCTGACTCGAAGCTTCCTAGTTTCTTTTGGGCCGAAGCTGCGAGCACGGCTTGTTACGTCCAGAATCATGCTTTAGTAAATAAACGTCATTTGAAAACTCCTTATGAGATTCTGGAAGGACGTAAACCTTCGGTTTCACACTTTCGCATATTTGGTTGTCCATGTGTGTTATTACTTATGGACTCTAATGGAAAGTTTGAGGTCAAAGGGGACGAATGTTACTTTGTTGGATATGCTAAAGGTTCAGCCTATAGAGTGTACAACAAGGTAACTAAAAAGGTCATCGAGTCGTGCAACATTGAATGGCTCGAAGAAAATGCTACGGACGCTAGAGTTGGACCAGATTGGTTATATGATTATGCTGAATTGTTTAAGTCATTTAACATCTTGTCAAGTGATTTTTCAGATGCAGGTGTGTCTATTCCAAAACAACCGTTGTCTTTTGAGGATGCTGAAGAAGAAGAACAGACAGAAGGAAGAGTTAGACATCATACCATTGATCCGCCAGGAATGATGTTTACGAAGCATCCTACGTGTCAACAAACGTCCCATCAATCCCCTGAAGGTGCTTCAAATAGTGGTTCTGAATCTAATGGTTTCGGATCTGCACTATTTCCTGACCCAATTCCTGAAGATTCAATTATTACCACTCCATTCGTTCATAATACAGCAGCATCTAATGAGGGGGAGTCTAGCAACACTACCACTGAAGACGAGACCGTACCTGATCTAGCAATACCCACAAGTGTTCAACGGAATCATCCTATAGAGAATGTGATTGGTCCTGTAGATGCAGGAGTTTTAACCAGGAGCCAATCGGGAACCATCAATACTTGTTTGTATTCTTGCTATATTTCTCAAATTGAACCTAAAACTGTTGATATAGCTTTGCAGGAACCAGGCTGGGTAGATGCTATGCATGAAGAGCTGAACCAGTTCGAGAAGCTTGGAGTATGGAAACTTGTCAAGTTGCCACAGGGAAAGCGCAAACTTGGAACTAGATGGGTTTTTCGAAACAAGCAAGATTCTGCAGGGGTTATTGTTCGAAATAAAGCAAGGCTGGTGGTTCAGGGATTTCGACAAATAGAAGGCCTGGATTATGATGAAGTATATGCTCTGGTTGCCCGACTTGAAGCCATCCGGATCTTCTTAGCTTACGCGTCATATATGGGGTTCACTGTGTATCAGATGGACGTCAAGACAGCGTTTCTATATGGGGATGTGAAGGAAGAAATCTTTGTTGAGCAGCCGCCAGGTTTCGTGCATCCAGATCATCCAGACTATGCCTACAAGCTAGATAAGGCATTGTATGGATTACACCAAGCTCCACGAGCTTGGTATGCCACACTAACTGAACATCTTCTGGCTCATGGGTATACACGTGGCACAATAGACCAGACTCTTTTTATCAAGAAAGTGGGCAAGGATCAAATCTTAGTTCAAATCTATGTTGATGATATTATTTTCGGATCTACAAGTGAGGAACTTTGCAAGGAGTTTGAGAGAGTTATGAAGAAGAAATTTGAAATGAGTGCTCTTGGGGAAATGACACTGTTTTTGGGTTTACAAGTCAAGCAGAATTCTCAAGGGATTCTTATCCATCAAGGGAAGTATGTGGATGACATGCTAGCAAAATTCAACTTTTCAGATGCAAAACCAGCTGAAACACCAATGGCAGAGAGACCGTTATTGACTGAAGATGAAGAAGGATCTCCTGTGGATCAACGTCAGTATAGGTCTATGATTGGGTCGTTGATGTATCTGACAGCTAGCCGTCCGGATATTATGTTTGCTGTCTGCAACTGTGCAAGATATCAGGCTAATCCTAAAACTTCTCATCGTACTGCTGTTAAACGGATCTTTCGGTACCTTAAAGGCCGACCTCGGTTTGGTCTGTGGTATCCAAGGGATTCCAATTTTGACTTGTTTGCTTTTTCTGATAGCAACTTTGGAGGTACTGATAGTGACAGGAAATCTACATCAGCTGGATGTCAATTCCTGGGTGACAGGCTCATTTCTTGGCAATGCAAGAAACAACAAACGGTGGCGATTTCTACAGCTGAAGCTGAGTACGTTGCCGCGTCTGCATCTTGCTCTCAAGTGGTGTGGATGCAACATCAATTGCAGGACTACGGTTTGACTTATCTCAACACTACTATTTACTGCGATAATGATGCTGCAATACAAATTGTTAGAAATCTTGTTTTTCACTCCAAAACCAAGCACATAGACATAAAAGTTCATTTTATTCGAGATTGCTTCGATAGAGGTCTTATTACACTTGAGCAAATCGACACAGATGCAAATGCTGCCGATTTGTTCACCAAACCTGTCAGCAGCTCAAAATTCAAAGTGCTTGTGGATTTTCTGAAAATGATCCGCTTTACTGACTGAGCATGTTTTTGTTTTTCGTAGGTAAATTTGTTCATAAAGTTTTCTATTCTTAGGTAGTTTTTATTTATGTTCAAATTTAGGGGGAGAAATTTTGAACAATTCAAAAACATTAAAAAAAAAAGGTATTGCATGTATGACCGGGAAATGAAATGAATTTTCACATTATGGTTGAGGGCTGACTCGAGGTCTCGACTCGAGATCTCAGTTGTTATTCTTGATTGCGACTCGAGAACTTATGGTCTCGACTCATGGTTTCGAGTCAACAGTAACTGATCTCGAGTCAAGATTAGAAAAATTCTGAATTGTTGAAATCAAACATGTTGACTTTGAAATCTAAGTTATAAGTGTAAATGTTTGTGATGCACTTCTGTTTTGTGCAGATTATGGATTTAAAGTTCATAGCAACACACAATCAGGCTGGATATTTAGCACCTCCTCCAGAGAAGCACAAAAGATTATATGCCTCATTGATGAAAGGTCTCAACAATTGTCGCATCGTTCACGCATTACGAGACAATCCGGTTATCTATGAAAGTCTTGTTCAAGAATTCTGGAAGAATGCAAAAATTGAAGTTGTTGAGGGAAAGGGAGTTATTGTTTCTGAAGTTCAAAAGAAGACTGTTACTGTGTCAGAGCAGATGATTCGAGAAGTATTGCAGTTCAATGATCAAGAAACCGATTCGATTGAGCTTCCAGCTGGCACAGTTGAAGCAATATTGCCTAGACTGAGTTATGAAGAAAGATATCCACCTCTGATTAAGAAATTTGTGCATCCTTATTGGCGACTTCTGCTACACATGTTTCTCTTGTGTATATCCGAGAACAGAGGAGGCACAGATCAGCTGAACAGTACACAGGCTGCTGCCTTGGTCTGTGTGATAACCAATGAAGCATTCAACTATTCGAAGTATATTTTGGAAGCTATGAAAAGGAATGTACTAGGAGTTAGGAAGGACAAATTTCTCATGTATCCAAGGTTTCTGCAAATGATTTTTAATGCTCGTTATCCAGAGTTGGAGAGATCTGGTAATACATTGGAGTTGAAGCCCATGGGTCCTGCTTGTTTTGGTGCACTCACTCCGAAGAAGGGTACTGAGAAGAAATTTGAAGGATTGATTGATTTAGAGAAATTTGGGCAATTTGCAGAGACTGAAGATGTTGCTAATCCAGTCATTGTGCAGTCCGTTCCAGTGAATGTTGAACCTGCAAATGCTATAGTTGCTGAAGAACATGATATCCAAATGGGTACTGAAGATGAGCCTGAGACGGAGATTTTAACAATTGACTCTGATAGTGAAGGAATTGAGATTATGTGTGATTCTGGGGAAGATGAAGAGCTTCCTCCTGAAGCTGAAGTTGATACTGTTGTTTCTGCTGTTCCACCTGTGATTACTGCTGAAAGTTTGGCTTTGTTATTAAAATCTGTAACTGATAAGATGGGAAATCCTCCTTCTGATCTTTCAGTGTCAAGTGAAAAGCCTAGTGAAGACCCAAAGGATTCTGATTCCATGCCATTGAAGCGGAAAAGGAGGGATCCTCGGCTTGGAATGTATATTGAGCAAAGTAAAGATCAACCCATAATTTCTGATGAAGATGATGAAGGTCTTTATGACTTCGATTTTGAGAAGAATGTCACCAATACCACCACCGCTACTGCAGACATCTTTGATTTTAATCCTGATACTCAAAGAACTAATATGGATATCACTACTGATGAGGTTCAGGTTACTAGTATTGATGTTGATACCACTGTTGAGACAACGCTACCTAGTGCTACTGAATCTGCAGGTCCTTCTAGAGTTGATCTTGATATGCCTAGCAGTTCAAGTGGTAAGAGACCTGAAGAGCCATTTAGAATGCCATTTGATGATGATTCTAGTGATGAAGATGAGTTTATCAGTATGAGAGATATGAAGAAACGAATGGTTGTACTTGAGCAAGATTCAATTCATAAAGATGCAAAGATTATCCAACTTGAAGATACGATTGTGAAGAAAGATCAACAGATTGAGCAGCTTCAAGGAGATGTTAGTTTGTTGTTTAACATGGTTTATGACTTACGTGGAAAGTTGGAGAAGAAATTTGGACAGGAGTTCTCTGATCCAACTGATGTTGCAAACAGGAAAAAGGCTTTTGAAAGGGATGATGCTGAAAGAAGTGCTGCTATGGAACAATACTTTAAAAGGGTTATTGATCCTGTTGCAGACAAAGAGAAGGCTGAAAGGATCAAGAAGAAAAGGGAGTTTGTAATTATGAAAAATCGGAATCTAAATCCAGATGATGATGATGCTCATGCAACTCATCATTTAATGGATGTTGGTGAAACTCTCTATGATAAGGTTGGAAATCGTTCTGGTGTAGTTAGCTGGGGTTATGATCATGATCGCAAAAGATGGTGGATAAAAAGGAAAATTGGACCTGTTGAGTGGTACAAACATCCAGGTCAGTTTCAGTCATTTACTAAGGTGGACTTGACAAACTTGTCTAAAGCACCTTATGTGGATGATAAGCCTGGAGGAGTTGGATATATGTTTTTCGAGAGGTTGAAGAGGGAGGTTCTTAAGGGTTTTCCTTCAATGCGTACTGCAGAGTCCACTGTTAAACCAGCTAAAGGCATTCGAGATCCATACACGAACAAGCGAATGAAGATTGTGCGCTGGCCTGTAACTGATAAAGAGAAGGTGATTCCATTGGTGGAAAAGATTCCAAAGGGTGCTCTGAAGTCCTTGCATTTTTGGTCTTATGATGAGCGTCTAGGGCAGGCGGTGATTGTTTGTGATGATGATGTGTGTTTTCGCTTGGTGGATCAAATTGATTTGCTGAATGTTGCTCTTGAAGATTTGGAAGTGTTAGCTTGTCATCAAATTAGAGCTACTGAAAAATATGAAGAAATTGCAAAAGCATGGACTGCTGCTGTTGCATCGGCCATTCATATTCGTAAAAAGGGTTTTGGTGGTCTTAAGGATCGGTTGCAAGGTGATCGTGAAAGTTGAAGGGTTAAGAACCTGCATGCATAAACCTAGGGGGAGATTGTTGGAACCTGAAGGTTTATTCATGTAGGTTAGTATAGTTTAAGGGTTGATTATGTATTTGTTTAGTTTACATGTTTGGGTCAATTTTGTAAGTGTTTGGGCTAGTCTACTTGATGTCGCAATGGGCCTAGGGTTAGTCCGGTTGTTTTGTATTTAAACGAACCTCAACCTCATAGTTGAGGTTGTTCGTTACTTTGAAGGTTGCGACTCAAGGGAACCGGGTTTAGTCAAGAATCTTGTATCAGTCATTGTTTAACTTTGAATGCAAGATCTCTGGTTTGTGTTTCACTCATATCATTGTTTGTTTATTGTTATTTGTTCTTGAATCAACTTATGATTGTATTCCGCACCTTCACAAGTTAAGATCGATATCGTTGAAAGATCCTGAACGGGTTTTACAGCATGTAAATGTGCAATATGATTAGCGGATCACGTATTGTAACACATTTATAGGTAGCTTGGGAATAAATAAAATGAAACGCCGTATTTATTCCTTCAATGGAAAAATGACTTTCCCCAGTAGTACCAGGGTATAGTTGGTGGCTCTTGTGTTAGTGGTTCATGTGTATAACGTGTGTTAACATGTACAGACAGCAGGAGGATGGCAGGTAATGTCAAATATGAATAGCGGACCATGTATGGTAACACATGTATAGGTAACTTGGGAATAAATAAAATGAAACGCAGTAATTTTTCCTTCGATGGACAATGACTTCCAGGGGATATTTGGTTGTTCATGTGTTACTGGTACGTGTGTATAAATTCTTAGGTGGTTCATGTGTTACTGGTACGTGTTGTTGAATCCAAAAAATATCATTTTTGTTTCTCTAAGGCCGAATGGATCGCACGATGGAAAAATGACTGCCCCCAATAGTTGGTCAGATACTAACATGTGTTAGTGTACATGTAAGGTCACATTTGTTTTCATTAACATGTGTTACGTTTATGTCAGCGTTTGTTTTCACATTTGTTTTCATTAACATCCGGAACATATGATATATAACGTTTGTTAACATGTCAGCATGCGTCAAAAACGGGTGACTCCAACACAAAACATTTTTGTTGGTGAGTTTACAACAAAAATGGATGCATAGAGCCCAATAGTAACACAAATATCCTTTTTTGCTTGTTGGTGAGTCTCATGGCGGACTAAGAAGGGATGGAGCTTCCGTTGACGGTCTGTCTTTGCTGTTTATCTGCTAAATTTGCTGACTCGTCCTTTGCATGAAATTGGTAAGTCAACAGGAGTACCAATGACATTGTGATGACCCCATTTGAAGAGCACGGGACATTTATACGCAAATTCGTGTCCTATACGGGGTGTGCTCGGGTTGTGAACGAATTGCTTGGTAGTGAATTACAACACGTGTGGCCACCGAAACATAAGAATATATAGGTTAGCATTAAATGTATAATTTGAAGCTGACCATTTATGTGCCGGTAATTTTGGAAAGTTACATTGCTTAGGAAAAGAAATCTTCATTTAAATATAACATGTGTTAGAGAGTAATGTACTGGTAACACACAAAAACAGTTACTATTCAGATCAAAAGCCCAAAACAAAACAAAGCAACCTAACCAACAAAAAACAGTTACTATTCAGATCAAAAAGCACCAAACAAGGCAACCAAACCAACAAAAAACAGTTACTGTTCAGATCAAAATCCCCAAACCACCAAACACATTTTTTTAACACAAAAATAACTAATCCATGGATCAAAATCAAACGAGTTTGAAACCAAAACAAGTAATCCATGAATCAAAATCAAAATTTATAAACACCAGAAGAATGAAAACCAAACTAAAATCAATAGTATTGAAATTTATTACCTATAAACGTCATTCTTTTTTTTGAAACAATAATCAATGATATTGAAAAATAATTAATCTTTTGGCAACATTCTTAATTCTGGAAAAAATAAAACCAATTGTGAATAACGAAAATCAAAGTAAATGACAATTAAAAATCAAAACCAACTTATTATTGACAGGATCTTGATTCTTCGATTCTTCGACAGTATCTTGGTCCATGTTTTCTATTAAAATAACATAACTGAAAGCATATTGAACCCATATAGGAAAATTAAAATTACCAGAGCAATTAGACGAGAGTAGAGAGAGCACCGAGAAGAAGTCGGTGAGTTTCGCTGAAACTGTTTCTGTGTCATGTATCTTTTATTAATGATCGATATTTCCGTATAATAGTCCGGTTAGTTTCCGCCGAGAGTGGTTGCTGGTGCTAGGTTGTTTGTTTCTCCTGTATAATGTGGTTGCTGCTGGTGGTTGTATCTCATGTTTTTTGTCTTCAAGATTGGTTAGAATAAATGAGAAAATAAAGAGGTAAGAGAAATATGAGGAGTGTTTATAGGTGATTTGATGCACTGATAGTACTTCCAATTCAAAATGTGATTCTTCACTCAACCCAAAAATCCCTTATAAATTTTACCCAGCATTGAGTATATTAATGTTTTAAATGCTAAAAGTTTCCTAAACAAATCAAGACCCAAATCTATTAAGATAAACAATATCATGGACCACAAGTAGTTTTCCAAGAGTTTTTAAAAAAAGATGGGTTTCTATAGAGCCAACCCTATATAATATAAAAACCCACTTAATTTTAGAGATCCCACGGGAAACTCTAACCTCCCGATTTTTTAAAAACAAAAATATACACATGTTATATACAATGGTTTTTAAGGTATGTTGGGGCCAAAAAAATCAAAAAAGCGCCGAGTAGATAATTTTTAAAAAAAAATAAACAAGTTTTGGTGTCACACGTGTTACATTCATCTGACATATTTGTAACACGTGTTACACCAAAACTTGTTTATTTTTTTTAAAAATATCTACTCGGCGCTTTTTTTGATTTTTTTTGCCCAAATACCTTAAAAAACATGTATATAACAAGTGTATATTTAAAAAAAAAACATCGGGAGGTTAGAGTTTCCCGGTTTTCTAAATTAAAGTGAGTTTCTATAGATACTTACATTATATATTTAGGGAGGGGCTCATGCGAGAACCACCCTTATTGTGAGAAACCTTGAGAACCAATGTGAACACAACCTAAAATAGCTAAAAAAACCCTAAAAAAACATAACCCCACCCCCCACCCCCCCCCCCCCAAAAAAAAACCCTAACCCCCACCCCCCCCCCCAAGCTAAAAAAAACCTAAAAAAAACCTAACCCCACCCCCCCCCCCAAAAAAAAAAAAACCTAAACCCCCCTCCCCCACCCCCCCAAAAACCTAAACCCCCCCGACCCCACAAGCATAAAATGCTAAAACTATAAACCCCCAAAAACCTAAAAAAATCTAAAAAAAATCTAAAAAAATTAAAAAAAAATCTAAAATTTTTTTTTGATTTTTTAATATTTTTAGGTTAAAATCGCTACTTTTCGAAGCAAAAAAAAAAATTTTTTTTAAATTTTTTTTTTTTTTGCTCGAAAAGTAGCGATTTTAACCTAAAAAATATTAAAAAAATCAAAAAAAAAAATTTGTGTGATTTTTAGCTATTTTTAGGCATTTTTGGTGTGTTCACATTGGTTCTCGCGGTTCTCAACAATAAGAGGTGGTTCTCGCATGATCTTCTCCATATATATATATATATATATATATATATATATATATATATATATATATATATATATTTTAAATAGGCAGCAATCAACGTGGTGACGATTTTGGAATCGAAAAAACGACCTTTATCACACAAACGTTAGAACGAGAATACTATAGGAAAAATGATAGTCTCTTGTTAAAGTGGCATGAAATGAATACCTTCATGACCGCCTTCAATGGTCACTACAACAACATAAAGAACAACCCAAAAAGCGGCAACTGTGACACTGATATGTTGATGTGTGCGATGAGTTTGTATTCGGATGGAAAGAAAGGGACAACCTTTAAATTTTTTCATTTTTTAGGATGTTGTGAGACACTCCTCAAAATGGGCAAGAGTACCTCTAGTGGGACAATCGTTGTCCAAAAGGATGGAAACTAGTTCCTCAACTAATAGCCCGGATGCTCGTACCGAGTTTGAGATAAATTTGAGCGACGGCAAGGTTGAATTGGGAATGCTCACTTGGTAGAGATAAATAAAAAAAGAGGGCGCAAGATCACATACTTCGGGTGGGGAATACACGGAGGTTTAGCTGAGGTAAATGAACAAATTAGTATGTTTAATAGCATCCAACAAGAAAGGAATGCCAAAAAGATAAGGTTATAAAACTTTTTGAACGAAAAGTAAATTTGAAAAACGAGAAGGACTTGGCGAAAGAAAGGTGAGAGGATAGATATGAAATTCCTTGCTATGAAAATCGATCACTTTGGACCCGAAGAAAGAGAAATGTATGAGAAAATAAAACAAGAAATCATAGCAAAATATCATTTTTATTTATTAGTTTCGGTTATTTTTTAAATTATGTAATGTTTTTTAGTTTATTTCTGGTTTTTATTAATTTCGTTTTTCTAACTTATGTAACCTTTTTTTTTTCAAATTATGTAATGATTTTTTTATTAATGTTATTTTAAGGTTTTTTTTTATATTTATTATTTTTATTTTTATTTTTAAATGTAACATAATAATAAAAAGTGTTTGTCACATGTCACACCGCGCCACCCTTTCACGTCTCATTTCACTCTGTCTTTTTTGCACCTCGCCACTTAACTCACAGTTGCTACTATGATTGTCACATGACGCTTGGCATGAGCAAATGGTATAAAATACCGATCCCATCCCGATCCCGATACCGATAATCCCGATCCAGACATGTTTCGGTATTGGAAACGGTATCCACATTTTGGTTTTTTCGGTATCGGTACGGTACGGTATCGGTAAAATACCGACTTTTACCCTCAAAATACCGATACCGTACCGAACCGACATGTTTCGGTATCGTTATCGGTATCAAGTATTCATGAAATTTCGGGACCGGGATTATCGGTATCGGGACGGGATCGGTATTTGCTCATCCCTACGCTTAACACCCTTTTTCAAGTGCTCTCACTTTGCATAGTATTATATAAGGCAGACACAACACATTTATGCAACACAACACATGAGAGCTTTGTTAGGCTACTCGGTGTGAAGGAGACAAGTCTTTGGATGATGCCCCTCCACGTCATCGCCATGTCAAAATCCAAGGAAGATGTCCCTCCAAGGAGGGACCAATGAAAATGGAGGATGGGCCTCCCCCACTTATTTAATTTTTTTTCTTAAAAATTCAACATGTTTTTTTAACATTTGATAAGTTATAAAATAAAATCATTAATATTAAAAAACAAACACTACATAACTTAAAAAAATACTAGATTGGTAAAAATTAAAAATCCTAAGAATTCCATTTTTTAGCGATCTTTTCTTTCATTTTGCCTAAAACTGAACGGTCTTCTTCAAGATACGAGTTGATATCGGTTGTCATTATCTCTCATTCTTTTAGTTCGTTCTTTTCTTGCTTCAACCGAACCCGTTCGTCCATTTCACGTTGCTTTGCTTGTGCCTTTTGGGTTGTGACCTCGGTGTATGCTTTGAACTTGGCCATTAAGTCATCCATTTTCGAACCGACCCCCGTTGCGGCTTGTTTTTTTGCAGCCGCTGTCTTTTTAGCTTTTTTTGCAGCCGCTGTCTTTTTAACTTTTCAAAAAGCAAATAAATAAATAAGTCAAAAAAATAAGCTTAGCCAAACAGCCCCTAAGAGGTAGTCTCTTAATGACCATTCAGAGGCTAACAAACAGTCCCTTACATTCATCATTTTATTTTATTACACACCGACACAACTAAACTAAACTACACAAACAAAACACACACTTGTCGAATCTCCATCTCCATAAATCTCTCACTCCTATATTTTATAACTCCTACACTCCACCGGCAACAAACTCGCCATCTCTCTCCACCCCACCAAAACAAAACATGGTCTCCCAATCCACCGGTTCACCCTTAAACTTCCTCATCTACGGTCGAACCGGTTGGATCGGCGGTCTACTGGGCAAAATCTGCGAATCCCAAAACATCAACTACACCTACGGCTCCGGCCGGTTGGAGTCACGCGCCACCCTCATCGCCGACATTGCCGCCGTGAACCCGACCCACGTGTTCAACGCTGCCGGAGTGACCGGCCGGCCCAACGTTGACTGGTGTGAGTCTCACAAAGTGGAGACTATTAGAACTAATGTTGTGGGGACGTTGACTCTTGCTGATGTATGTCGTGAAAAGGGGTTGATTTTGGTTAATTATGCTACTGGGTGTATATTTGAGTATGATTCGGAGCATGAACTCGGGTCGGGTGTCGGGTTTAAGGAGGAAGATAGTCCGAATTTTGTTGGGTCGTTTTATTCCAAGACTAAAGCTATGGTAAGGTTTTTAGTTAAAGATTTTGTTTTTATTTGAGTTTTGGTATGGTTTTGGTGATTTGTGCAAATGCCCATTTGGTGTGATTTTTGAAAATGGGTTGGGAAAAAGAAAGTCAAAGACTTGGTTTTTTTGGTTTTAAGATCTTATTTTTGTTTAGATTTGGTAAAGTTTTGAAGATTTGTGCAATGCCCATATGATGGATTTGTGTTTTTTTAGTTTTCATGATATTTTTAATTTTTGTGTGATTTTGTTGAAAAAATTGGGGGTGTATCTAGGATTTTGATGTGTATTTGAAGATAAATTTCAACTCTCATTGGTTTTTGTAGAATCTTGTGCCTAATTTCATGTAATATTTGTAAGAACATTGGGGCCCACGAAATATGTGGAAAAAATAAGTCAAAACTTGGTTATTTTAATTTCAAGATCTCATTTTTATGTAGATTTTAATTTTAGTACAGTTTTGAAGATATGTGCAATGCCCATTTGATGAATTTTGTGTTTTTTTATGTTATTTTGTGTAATTTCTTTTGAAAAAAACCGGGGAAGGCCGAAGGCCATGTAGGCTCCTCATAGCCTTATAACGTTGGTACCCACTAAATATGAGAAAGAAAGTCAAAAGACTTGGTTTATACTTTACAAAAAAGTAATCAAGATCCCATTTAGTATTGTTTTGAAGATTTGTGCAATGGTACAATTTTGTGTTTTTGTGAAATTGTTGATAAAATGGTGTGGATCTAAGGTGTGGTGTGCATTTCACAAAGCTTTATTTACACTTTTATGTTTTGGGTCATTTTCTTCAACTCAAACTAGAGCTATGATCTAAGACCCACTAAAGAATGAAGCCATAGTGTAGGAAAACATGATATAAGATTCAAGATTTTTTATAAGGCTATGAGGAGCCTACATGGCCTTCGGCCTTCCCCGGTTTTTTTTCAAAAGAAATTACACAAAATAACATAAAAAAACACAAAATTCATCAAATGGGCATTGCACATATCTTCAAGACAAAATTCATCAAATGTTCTAGCGGCGCAGCTTGTTGCCCGTTTACCTGCCACTTGTTTGTAATTTGCTAATTTGAAATTTATTAGTATTATTATTAAACTTTAAGACAATGTTGAAGATTTGTGCAATGACCCTTATGATAATTTTGTGGTGTTATGAATTGTAATATTTTTGTATGAGTTTGTTGATCATAAGACGATGGATCTAAGATCTTGAATAATGTTAGAACTTGTTTATGTGTTGGACATTGAGGTTTTAAGCTCTTCTTTACCTTATTGTTTTTTTATTTAATTTTAAAATTTAAGTTGATTTGATGTAATCTGGTCTTTACTTTTTAGTACCCCGGTTCAACTAGTGAACCGGCTCGGTTTTGGCCACTAGCCTTTGTGATGATTTTGTGTTGAATTAGATGGAAAATGTGGTGGATCTAAGTTCCAGAAGTGTTATCGAAAGAGAAATCTAAGCTTTACTATTTTTTATGTTCTAGCGTCGGCTCCCTAAAGAAGATGATAAAGACTGGGTATCTGCTTCAATCTTCTAGTTCTTTTATACGTTAATACGCATTCGACAATTTGTGTTCTTAGGATATTTTTAAGCCAGTTTGCTAGTTATATATGTTACAAAATTGCTAAATACAAGACTAAGCCAGTTTGCTAGTTATATATGTTACAAAATTGCTAAATACAAGACTTGGTATTTTTGTTTCATTTTGTTGAACTTTAGTACACATGCTGAAGATTTATGAAATAATTCATTTTGATGCTTTATTATTTTTATGATATCTTTTTTTTTGTTTGAATTTGTTTATCGATGTGGTAGATCCAAGATCTTGATGTGCATATTCGAGTCGATTAACAGTCTTGATAAAAGTCAAACCTTACCTTCTCGTTGTTTGACCCGCAGGTGGAAGAATTGCTCAAAAACTACGATAACGTATGCACATTACGCGTTCGCATGCCTATATCTTCAGATCTTACAAACCCGCGAAACTTCATCACGAAAATAAGTCGTTATGAGAAAGTGGTCAACATCCCAAACTCCATGACCATTCTTGATGAACTCCTCCCAATCTCCGTAGAAATGGCTAAAAGAAACCTAACCGGGATCTACAATTTCACAAACCCGGGCTGTGTTAGCCATAACGAGGTCTTGGAGTTGTATCGCGAGTACATTGACCCGAGTTACACGTGGAAGAACTTCAATCTTGAGGAGCAAGCAAAGGTGATCATCGCACCAAGAAGCAACAACGAGCTCGACACCACCAAGTTGAAAACTGAATTTCCGGAGCTCTTATCGATCAAAGAATCCCTTGTGAAGTACGTGTTTGAGCCAAACCGAAAGACACCCGTTGCAGCCTAACCATAAGGTTTGAAGTTGCGCTTGTTTTACGTGTTTTCTTGATGATATTGTTGGTGTATGTTCAAATTGACAAGGTGGTCTTGATTGATAAAATTGTGTATTTTTCTTGAGATTTGTTTTCTGGATTGTTTTGATTAATAAAATTGTTGGAAATGATAGTTTGATAAGCATCTGGTCATGTGAATTTGAATAAGGTTTTGGATCATGTTTGTGGTATACAATGTTTCATATACCCAACATTGATAGAACTAAGTTCAGATGGAGTGGTTGGGAAAAGACTTGCTGTTCCTTGCGACCCAGGTTCCACTCTCACTCTCTTCGTTATTTTCTGCGGCATCCAGGTGAAGGGCGAATACGGGTGGCGCCGGTTCGTCTTGGATGGGAGGCGAGGTTTTACCGATTATTCCATTGTCGTGCCTTCGGGTCGGTGGAGGTCGGGTTTCCGCGCATCTGGGAGAGCCAAGGGGCTGGCGGTGGTCGAGTAGTCGACCTTGGCCACAGCACCCGGTGTCACAGTGGTTGACACGTCGTTCCTTGTCGTTAAAACAAAGATCGTAATGTTGAAGGTTTTGACTGGTTCAGGTTGTCGTGACATTGTGGACCTTACTTTATGTCGAAAACATTTTATCGGGCAAAAATAGTTGCATGCATAGGCAATATCTATATACTCTATTAAGGGAGCTTAGATGATGACATAGAAATGCCTACGTGTCAACTACTCAGCTATGTCACGTAGTCCTCGCTGATGTCATAATTACGATTATCTATTATATATATATATATATATATATATATATATATATATAGGGAGAAGATCATGCGAGAACCAATGTGAACACACCAAAAATGCCTAAAAATAGCTAAAAATCACAAAAAAAAAAAAAAAAAAAAAATTTAATATTTTTTTAGGTTAAAATCGCTACTTTTCGAACAAAAAAAATTAAAATTTTTTTTTGGCTTCGAAAAGTAGCGATTTTAACCTAAAAAATATTTAAAAAATAAAAAAAAAATTTGGATTTTTTTTTTGATTTTTTTAGATTTTTTTAGGTTTTTTGGGGGTTTAGTTTTTAGCATTTTAGCTTGGGGGGGGTGGGGGGGGGGGTTTAGGTTTTTGTGGGTGGGGGGTGGGGGGTTTAGGTTTTTGGGGGGGGGGGGTGGGGTTGAGGTTTTTTTTTAGCTTGGGGGGGGGGTGGGTGTTAGGTTTTTTTAGGTTTTTTTAGCTATTTTAGGTTGTGTTCACATTGGTTCTCGCGGTTCTCACAATAAGGGTGGTTCTCGTATGAGCCCCTCCCTATATATATATATATAGGATTAGGTTCAAACGTGAACAAATTTTTCTAACGTGAACTGATCTGAACCATTGATTTCATATCTATTTGACAAGGGTAAGATTGTAACTTCATATAAATATTGAATTTTAATTATTATCATATTAATTTCAAAAGCCTACCATATCATCAGTTACAAACTATTTCGTAATCTTCTCAACAAACTTTTTTCGTAATCTTTCAACAATGACAACTATAGGATCATAATTTTTTTTATTTATTAAAGAGAATCTTAACATATTTTATATTTATCAAAATAATATTTCATAATCTTTTAAACAAACATCCATATCTTCATGATTTTTGATCCACAATTCACGTTGATAAATATCATCTGCAATTCACGTCGATCAATATTATCTCGTCGGACATCAACTTTTCAAAAACCTGAAAATCTCGCCGGACACAAACTTTTCAAAAACCTGAAAATCTCGCCGTACATTGATTTTTGCTGAGTAAGTCGTCTGTATCTTTGCCCCTAATCGCCGGACATCAACAGTCATCTTTATTGTCTTTGCCCCTAATCGCCGGACATCTTGTGTATAACTCTTAGCTCCGTAGTACACATGTGTACTGGTATGTTTTATTCAACCTATCACGATAGTACACATGTGTATAATACACGTTTTTTACATGTTAATAGTGTATTACACGATAGTACACATGTGTATAATACACGGTATAGTAGACATGTGACCCGTAGCATTGTTGTCTTTGTTTTTTTTTTGAATGATTTTTTTTACTGTAATTGTGCAGAGTCGGTTGCTAGCAACGTTTACGAAACGAAACCGGTACTGATGGCGAAGATAACGGTAGTGACATCTAGAAATTTTCTTGAATTTACAAACAATTGTAAACAATTTGGTGAACCTTTTCCTTTTATTGTTTTGTGATTTTTATTTTAGCGTTTGTTATTTGTTTGTGGGATTGTTTGATGCATAATTGTTATTGAGTTTGTTTCATGCATAATAAAACCTGTTATCTTCTTCGGTAATTATTTTTCTTTTCTTTAAAGGTAAGGCTTGTATTATATTGATGAAAAAAAGTTCCACAAAGACATAAGCGACATTCCTGTTTAGTGTAGAAATATGAAAATTAAAACCGTACACTTGTGTACTTATATGCTATTATGTTTGTACACATGTGTACTTGGATGATAACATCACAAGTAAACATGTGTACATACTTTACTATGTGATAACTCTGCTCATTTTGTAGTCTGTGAAAGCGTTTAATTAAATTCAAGAAAATTACACAAACATTACGCACATTTCCTTTTAAAGGGGATATGACAATATTTGAGTAACAAAATAATAGACAATTACGGGATTTCATCTTTCATTATGGAAATAATCTTGCACTTTTCTTTAATAGAGTAATTAATCTAATTACAATTTTACCCTTTTGCTTTTAGTAAAACAATAAAAAGTAACCTATTAATTACAATTATGCCACTAATTTAAATTATCAAGATCATATTAATCAACGGTCCAGATATGTTCACGCAGTTCACGCAGGGGAGGTTGTTCACGCTGGAACCTCACCCTATATATATATATATATATATATTAAAATATGAGTTTATTAGGAGGCAAATTTGAATTGCATTGGGAGTTGTATGGCCATTTAATGGACATCAGAACTAAACAAATCAACTCTCTCTTTCTTCTCTCTTCAAAGTTACTTCTGCTCTCTTCTAAGTTCAGGCGATTTCTAGGGTTTGTGTTTCTTCTCGATTCAAAAAGCTTCAATACGAATAATGTCATCGGCAAAGAAATCCGATGGTGAATCAGCATCTTTGTCAAGAAAGTTTCATAGATGATTTGAACCCTTCTCACTGAATCTTTCAGATATGGATCTGCTCTAACCTACCGATTATCATAAGTTCAGATCTGAATCTCCTCTTTTCACTTGCAGATCGAAGTTTGAAAAAGAAAGAAAAAAAGATTACAGGTTCGTTAGGGTTTACAGGTTCATTCTCAACTCTTTTGATTCTTTTTTTTTTTGTGTGAACGTTGATGATATGTTGTTTACAGGTTCGTTAGGGTTTATGAATTTGTGTATATGATTCGATGTTAGATTTGTATTGATTTACGCGGTTTTTGTTAGTCGTGACTTTATTGAAGATGTACGTTTCACAAAGTTGAAATAGTTCTGAATTTGACTTGAATTTTGAAAGATTTGAGAAACTCGAAGCTAGCTTAAACTGATAGGAAGTTCATATACATGATATAACGATGTTGTGTTTTGTAATCATGTTGGATTTGAATATCGATTAACTTATTCCTTTTTTCTTAGGGTTTTAAAAGCTGATATCATGTTGTTTGTTTATATGATTTTGATTTTCAGCTTCGGATGATGAATAGAAAAGGGTATGGCCTGCAGCTGAGATGATACGGACACGATTACTGTGGTTTGATTACCCTTGTGTCCTTCCTTCTTTGTTTCTTCTGTTCCCCCTTTTGCTATATTAGAGTTTTCGATAAGGCAATGATGAGTTCGAAGTTCTGATTAAATATTGTTGAATATGGCACCTTGGCTTGGCAGGGTTAAAGGATGGTAGATCTTCATCTGCAACCTCCCTTGCAGCCATGGTGCTTTCGTTTTTGTGTAAACTCTGAGCCTGACTGTAGCATCTTTCCGACGAGCGAAGGGAACTCCGATAGCCTTAGGTAACTCTACACACTTAGAAATCTTCTCTTGCACAATTACTTAGTTATGAGGTATCCATTGTCTTGCAGAGTCTTGTGGATCTTGCTGGCAGTGAGCGTGCATCTCAAATGTATGCTGCAGGTGCACGATTGAAGGAAGGCAGCCATATAAACAGAAGCCTACTCACATTGGTTGGTTGGATATTGGTGAGCTTTTCATGTTTTCTAGGGTTTGTATGTCTTAATATGTTAAAATTGGTGTTTCAACTTTTGATTTAGTTAAGTCTTTTGTTAAAGGTAGTGTTTGTTGCTACATTCAGTTGATATGTTAATGTAATTAGTTAACTTTTAGTGTTTCTAGGGTTAGTAAGGTTTAATATATAGAAATTGGTGTTTTAGTTTTTGATTTGTTAATTAGTGCTTTTGTTTAAGGGAGAGTTTGTTGCTAGAATCAAAGTGGACACCAATCAAAAGAAGGAACAATTTCTCTACGCAATCTACCTCATGACCTCGTGGTGTATTTGGGTTCACATGAATAATAGATTTTTTAAAGGGAAGAACACTTCGTTTAGTATGGTGGTGCAAGAATCAAAACTGATACTTTTTGGTGGATGACTCGAAGGCGCAAGCGGACGGATATCAGCTTGGAGAACTGGTGCAGGTTTAGCGGCTTTAACTTTGATTAATTGTTGTCTCTGTGCTTTTTATTTTTGCTGTACCTGTACAAGGGCCTTTTAGCCTCAGATGCTAAAGGCTTTTTCTTTGTTTGGTTTGGTTTAATGAAGTCTCCTTTGGCCAGTAAAAAAAACGTATTAATCCCAGCCATTTAGTGAAATAAGGTTATCTTACCAACAAATTAACAACATATGCCATGTTTCAACTTTTTTGATTGAATTTATCTTTTCAATGTTTCTACTTCTATATCTTAATTAAATGCCAAAGTTATACAGTAACTCTATATTTTCAGCAATTTCATATTCTTTTTTTAAATAAAGCACAATTACGTGGCAGTTTCTTAATGGGTACAGTTTCTTTAATTTTGTTGTATAAATAACATATTGACTTGATTTTCGTAGTAGGTTAGAAGTCAGTTTGGTTTTTAGTAGTTGAAATGTTCAGGTACACAGTGTTTTTAAGAGTTATTAGGTTAGTGTAAATTGCAAGGTAAATGTTTGAAAGAATTATCTTTCTAGATTTGTTTTGTTTATTCAAGTTGCAAGCTATATTATTTTGGCAAGGATATCTGAAGGAAACTATTATGGAACTGTTAGGTTTATAAAGTAAATAAAACAACCAACGTACTTTTGATATAAATAAAAATTATATGGATTTGACTATTCGGACCAATGTTAACAAACGATCTTTCTTTTTTTAGGTTGTGGCTGCTCTTGGAACAGAGTATTTTGAGAACCTTCTTCCTGACATTATACGTAATTGCTCTCATCCCAATGCACATGTGCGTGATGGTAAGTATCATTTTCTGTTGACATTTTGAGATAAAACACATCATAATGGACTCATTTATAAGTGGGTCAAACTTGCTAATTATAATCCTTGCTAAGTATCATCTTCTGTTGACATTTTGAGATAAAACACATCATAATGGACTTATTTGAAATGTTGTTACTAATAAGTTGAAGTCACTTGCAGAGGAATTTTGGTCCTCATTGAGGAATGGAGCACATCGTTCCACAGGTTTGTCTTATTATATGGAGCACATCGTTCCACAGGGAGCTTAGATGATAACATAGAAATGCCTACGTGTCAACTTCTCAGGTATGTCATGTAGTCCTCGCTGATGTCATAATTACGATTTATTTATATATATAAAAATCTATTTATATAATCTGATTTTATTTATTATGAAAAAAGTATTGTTTTTTAGATGATGACATAGAGATGCCTACGTGTCAACTTCTCAGGTATGCCATGTAGTCCTCGCTGATGTCATAATTACGATTTATTTATATATATAAAAATCTATTTATATAATCTGATTTTGTTTATTATGAAAAAGTATTGTTTTTTAGGAGCCAAATTTTGAAATGCATAGGGAGTTGTGGAATGGGCATTTTTAATGTTTGTTAGCTTGAGCTATGTGAGGATGATGAGTTTATTGTGCTGACATGTGATGGTATCTGGTAAGGGTTTATATGAAATGGCACTATAATTTATGCCATCCAATTTTTCTTTCTTAATCTTTTGGATCATTACTAAATTATTTTACTTTCATGTGTTTAGGGATTGCATGTCAAGCCAACAGTTAATGGATTTTATCCATGAGCAATTGATAATCGGTAAGTTTGAGATAACTCATGTTGCCCTTTAAATTACATCTGGTTAGAGGTGACGTTGTTTGAAATGTTGTTTCTAATAAGTTAAATCATTTAGTAAATAATGCATCAGTTTTGGTTTTGATTGGTGTCAAATCAATTAAATTGATCAAATTAAATTTTAAAGAAGTTAATTATTTAACGGTTTGAATTCAGGATTCTATTAAGGGAGATTAGAGGATGACCTCGATTTGCCTACGTGTCACGTTCTTAGCTATTAAGGAAGAGAGGAAGACACAAAGGATGTGTCAAACACAGTTGAGATGATACAGGTTCAAGGTAATAAGAAGAAACCCTCTGTTGTAGAAGCAACCCGTGAGAGTGTTTTGGTGGAAAACGTGGAGGGGTCGGTGACGTTTTCGAGGGTTGTCAGGAAATGCTAAGTGATAGCATTTCCTGACAACCCTCGACAATGTCACCGACCCCTCCACAAAATTTCATCAAAACACTCTCACTGGCTGCTTCTACAACAGAGGGTTTCTTTTTGTTACCTGAACATGTATCATCTCAACTGTGTTGACTGACCCTGTATGTGTTGTTACATTAAGATTCAATTAGGATTTTTTTGATATTGAAAATTGATCGGTGTAAAACTTTATCACCTTAGATGCTTTTGTCATCTGAGGCTATGATGGCGAGATGAGGCTATGATGATTTTGCAAACTGTGTGAAAATTGAATGAAGATAGCATTATGGTATGGCAAGGTTGTAGGATGGCAGTTGTTCATGCAACCTCTCTTGCAGCTATGGTGTTGTCATATTTATGCACAATCTGAGCCTGATAGTCTGATAATATAAATGTTTTGCAACTTCAACATGAATAGAGAAGAAAGAGAGAGTTGGAAGGAGATATGATTAGTTCTGAGTGCATTAAATGGCCAAAACAACTCCCTATGCATTTCAAATTTTGCCTCCTAAAAAAACAGATTACTACCTAAAGCTGTATCATCTGAATTTTGAACTGTTTTGATTGAACCTGTATCTGTTGTTACATTAAGATTCAATTAGGATTTTTTTTTTATTTTGAAAATTGATCGGTTCAGTTTTGTTCACCTTAGATGCTTTTGTCATTTGAGGCTATGATGGTGAGATCTGGCGTGTTGTTGCAACATGCCCTAATCGTTGCCGGCTGCCGTTCGCGGCTGTTCTAGGTAGCGTTGGGTGTAATCGATGTTTGGTTGATGATAATTAAATCGATGTTATCTAAGGTATATTCAGTCAATGATGTTGATGGGATGCTTCTCACCTGAGTCTAAAACTATGATGAAGGAAACGTCTGCCCGAATATACGCGAGGTCTGACATTTTCAAATCATTTGTATTACTTTAGCAAATCATTTAGTGTTGTCTGTGATGATGAATAAAAATGAATGCAAAGTGCATTATGTTGAGATTTTCTTGTCCTTTCAACATGAGGCTATGATGATTTTGTAGATCTGAGTAAAAATTGAATGAAGATAGCATTATGGTATGGCAAGGTCGTAGGATGGCAGTTGTTCATGCAACCTCTTTTGCAACCATGGTGTTGTCATCTTTATGCACAATCTGAGCCTGACATTTTGACAATATAAATGTTTTGCAACTTCACCATGAATGACCTTCGCTGACGCTGTGAGCACGCCGGTAAGTTATAAATGGAGTTTGGTTGGTCTGAGATGCCTATTTAGCTGTATGTGATGACGTTGGTAAGTTTTCCAATTTTTCATTTGTAGATCGGTTATATAAATTGACGTTTGTAACCGATTCCTGTGTTTTGTTTTACAGGTGTTTGATTGGCCAGTTTACTGTGAATTTGGTTGAATCATCGTTTGTAAATTGGTTCGTGTGGCCATTGATACACAGTGACGGTGAAGATGTTAAGGTTGAAGCAACTGTCTCCTACAGATCAGGTGGTTACTCTCAATTCTCGACTGTTGTTCAATCAGAAAGATAAGGTACTTTTTCCATCCCTGAAGATGCTCTTGGTATGTTTGTTCTTAGTCGTGATTGGTAATTTCAAGAATTTATAGTTTGATAAAGGTTTCATCTTTTTTGATTCGTTTTGTTTGTGGTAATGATTTGTGTTTTGTTGTAGTGTTTGATTTGTTTTTTAATTATTTTGGTTGGCTGATACACGAGAAATACAGCCAAGAAGCGGAATAACAATACAATTGACACCAGAAGTTAATAATCTGAATTATGGATTGGTATTCAGATGTTTGTAAATTGGTTCAAAGTATTATGAACTGATGTGTTGAGATTCTTGAATCAGTGAAAATCCGGTGCCATATAATTAAGTACATCTTATACTTCAAGCTTTCTCCATCTGTTTGCAGGCGAATAGGTTGACTCGATGAGGTATGAAAAACAAGATTGATAAATTTAGTGAAAATGTGATTGAAAGATGATAATCCAATATTTGAGGATCTCATTCTATAGCCTCGATAAATTCAGGGGTGTTTTCAAATAATGCTTCCTAGATGTTTGAAGACCGACAAATGTCCACAGAAGCAGTGCTGTTAACATTTGTCGATCTTTGTTGGTTTTCAAATATCTAGGAACCATTATTTGAGAACACCCTTGCATTTATCAGAGTTTTAGAATGAGATCATCTACTATTGGGTTATCATTTTTCAAACCCATTTTCCCTAAATTTATCCATTTTGTTTTTCATGCAGGAATATAATTTGTTTTTTATTATTTGATTTGGCTGATGATCCATGTTGAAGGATGACTTATGTTTCAGACTATACAAAAATTGTCTTTTGGTTATCATAAGGTTAAATTTTAAATTAATTTGGTCTCATTCGTTAATAAGCTTATAATTATACTTAAGCCATTAAATTCTTGACGTTAGGTCTCAATGCACCTAATGACAGCAACCATAATTGAGCCATCACACTCTTTCCGTTTACATTTCAGGTAACGGTTTTCCTTAATACATCTCGAAACTTACGTTGTTATATATGATTTTTCAATGTGGTTTTGAAACTTACGGGATAGTAATTGTCAATTTCAGGTAGGTTGGGTATTGAGATCAAGAAATTCAGCGCCACTTGTAGATATGGTTTCAAGGTCAATATTTGGCTTGAAACAGTGACAGATGACTTTTGTTTCTGAATGTTTTGTAGCTCAACTTATGATTTATATGCCTGATGTTGTTGTCAATTCAAAACTATAATGCGAATGTGAATTCATTAAATAATTTCACATCATATTTTACATAACAATGTAGCTAAAAACTTTGCAGATTATAAACTACTTAGTTTATTTCTATATCAAACATGTACACTAACACATACTGTTTTTAACATTGTTTTATAAAGATATGTAACTAAACACAAAGAATTTAAATAATATATTATAATATGTTTTTTAGTATTTTTTTAGTATTTGATTCCGATCGTTATTAGAACAAACCCGTGTATTCACACGGGTGTACACCTAGTTTGTATTTAAAAAAGAACTAAAATTCTTAATATAGTTTATTATATTAATAAAAATAAATGTAACATTTTAAATGTATAATATGTTTTTAAGTTTTTAGCAAATAGAATTATTAGCAAACTATTTTAGAATCTCGTATACGAGTTGAATAAATGTAATATTATATGCTTAATCCTTGTGTAATAGGGCATTAAATTTAAGGCTGGCAAATCGTGTCTTAACAGATTTAATAGGTTTCTGACGGCGAGCACAACATAAGTTTCAAACATGATTACGACTCGTTTAACTACTTTCTACCTCATGTTTATAAAACAATTTTATGTTTTATGTACAAAGATGAATAAATGATAGATCCTAACATTGTAATTTTAATTATTTTAAAAATTAAAAAAGTCAAAGGGTGTATTTTTCAGTCAAACAGGTCTAATTGTGTCTTAACAGGTACCCAATTGCCAGCCCTTATATCACGGGGAGAAGGCCTATAGCGCTTCATAGCGCCGCCCCACACCACTACCGGGGGCGCTATGGGGGTGATTTTTGAAGGAGCCGCTATGTGTATCGCGACGTGAGAGGACGGAGATCCAAAAAAGGACCGTTGCCAACGGTCAGAAAATAAAAAAAAAATTAATTCATTTTAATATCTATAAATACTTCCCATATCTCCTTTTTTTTTAAATTCATCACACTCTCATTCCCTCTTATCTACCTTTTTTTATAAAAATCTAGAAATTACTCCCACTTTCTTCTAAAAAAATAATGGGTTCCCCATCGGAAAATTCGTTCACCGATATTTACCGAAGATTTTTTTTCACCCGAAGAAATCGCGGAGGAGGAAGAAGCGGTTACGAGTACATGTACTCTCGCGATACAAGCAATGGAACATGTTCGGTGTTCTCCTCCACGCCCCATTTTGAGGTGCACCTTTATCTTGCGAGATCGTGAAGCCGCGATCGAGCGTTTGATGAAAGACTATTTTGATACTACACCGGTTCACGGATCCAATGTTTTTAGACGACGGTTTCGGATGAGCCAAGTTTATTTTTGCGCATTAATAATAATTTGTAAGCTAAGTATGACTTCTTTTAAACAAAGAATGGACGCGAGAGGATATTTAGAGTTCACCTCAATTCAAAAGGTAACTTCCGCTTTACACATACTAGCCTACAGAAACACGTACGACATCAACGACGAGTACTTGAAGATGGGGGAGAAAACAACACGAAATAGCGTGGAACAATTTTGCTATGGTATTTTTTTTACTCACTTTTATATATTTATTTTTATTTTTAAGTACATCACTAGTAAAACTTTTATATATTTAATTATATTTTAGGTATATGCCAGTTATATGGAAAACGTTATTTGAGAAATCCCACTTGGAACGACCTTCAACAAATATACGAGGTGCATCTAGAAAAGCATGGAATACCCGGCATGATTGGCAGCTTGGATTGTCGTCAATGGCGTTGGTATAATTGTCCAACCGCATGGTGAGGTCAACATACACGGGGTGACCAGAAAGGGCCAACTTTGGTTTTACAAGCGGTTGCGTCATACGACCTTTGGGTTTGGTCGGCTTTCTTTGGTGTAGCCGGGTGTATGAACGACATTAATACCTTCGAGTGTTCACCATTGTTAGAGAGCTACATTTCTGGAACGATACCAAAGCCGGTTTCATGCAAACGAGAGCGACTACGAGCATGGCCACTATCTGGGTGATGATATATACCCGGAGTATTCGAATATTTGTTAAAACGTTTTCTGAAACGTTCGATGCGAAAAGACAGTATTTAAAAAAAAAACTACAAAAGTCTTCGCGAAAGGACATCGAGAGGTGTTTTGGGGTTCTTCAACAATGATGACATTGTATGTGGCATAAGGATAGAATACGAATGGCCATGTATGCTTGCATCATTATGCATAATATGATAATAGAGGATGATGGAAATGCGATATGTCAAAACTATTTTCCGAAAGATGTTGTTGAAGGAACCC
The DNA here is from genome assembly GCA_030545235.1 of Helianthus tuberosus. NCBI lineage: Eukaryota > Viridiplantae > Streptophyta > Magnoliopsida > Asterales > Asteraceae > Helianthus > Helianthus tuberosus. Next base: position 78,383,993 of record CM060428.1, on the reverse strand, counting down.
AAGCAACAATGGAAGAGAGACTCGTAAATGCTCAACTAATGCGATCTAAGAATATACATAACGCGTTAAAGGCGGATTTAGTCGAGCATGCTTGGGCAATTCGCCCAATTCGACACGATGGTGACGTCGAAGAAGATTCCGAGGAAGAAGAAGTTGAGGAATTCGAAGCCGGAAACTTTGAAAACATAGGTTTGGATGCTGGAGAAAACGATGAGGAAGAAGGAGAGAATGACGATGAAGACGAAAAATAAATGTATTGTTCTTTTATTGTAATGTTTTCTAAAATTTAATAAAAGTGTTTTTCTATATAGTTTAGAGATTAAATGAAAAAAAATAGAAAATTGTTTTTTAAATAATTAATAAAAATAAAAGTTAATGATTAGGTAATGATGGTTAGGGGCTTTATGACTACGGGCTCTAGTGCTATAACGCCCAATAAAGCCCCTCTATGATATGGCGTGCCACATGTCGCATAACACCCCAAGGGGGTTTTATGACTACACATGGCCTTAGACCATGGGTAATGGTTAACACCCCACCCTTGGGCGTTTTGCGTCATGTGGCAGTACAGTCAGCAATAGGGCATTATGGGGCGTTTTCTAAAATGAGTGTAGTGGGGATACGGGGCATTATGTTAAAAGGGGTGTAAAGAATTAAATAAAAATCCAATAAAAAAAGCTATTGGACAAACAAAAGAACACTGCATGTGATTGGGCAAACCCTTTTGCTCTCCGGCGTGGAATAAAGCACGCTTCAACCAATTTTTGCAAACAAAAGGCCCACGGGGGCGGCTGCCGGGGCGTTCTCCAGCGTTTTCGGGCAAAAAAACACCCCATTCCCAGACGATTACACATGGTCTTAGTGTTGTCCATTAACGCCTAAGCCACATCACCATTTTGATAGTTAACCTACGCCACCTTTAAATGGTGGCACCAACCACAACCATCGCCATTCCAATGATGGCGTTAATGATGAAGAATGTGGGGTGAGGGGTGAGGGGTTCTAATCACTCATATTCTTTCTTCTTTTAAAAAAAAATTATTCTAATTATTCTACTATACTTCGTTATTGAGTATATAGTTATTGCTTAAATTTTTATGTGATAGTGACGTGGTGATGATATGGCAGTATGTTAGTTATTTCACAACATATAGCTTTAGTAAGGCCAAAGGGTATGGTTCACTAGTGAATGCTCATCACCACCCTCCATCTTAGCGTTACATCAGCATCCCTTCTACCATATCTTACATCTACTATCCATGTGTGTGGTTTACTAGTGGTTAAATTGATTTAAAAATAAATGACCATTGCAAGTCCCACCCCAACAACTACTTCATCTCATGGCCTTCGTGGAGATCTTCATGCCCCTCATGATTACTAGTGAGGAGGCGAGGCAGTGTTCCACTAGTGGCCACCATGCCACCTCATTCCACAACAACCCTTCACGAATCCGTACCGTTTAGTCTAATAAAATTTGTCTTTTAAAAATCAGTGTATTAAGCACGGGTTGACACAAGAATCTAACCTTGTTATTATAACAAGATAAAGACATAACTTATTTATTACTAATTTTGTAACCATTGGTGGAGCTAGCCCATTAACTTAGGGGTATCTTAAAAAAGAAAAATTTACAGTTCAATCATACAATAATAAAAAAATTATAATAAATAAAGTAAAACAGATACCTAATACATGTGTCCTCTTCTTGTTTTCATAGCTTGAAATTGTTCCATTACATCGTCGTCTTTTACCTTATCAAAAGTTTCTTTTTCGACCGCACAAATCATAGTATTTGTCCTTAAAAGTTTCTCAACGCCGGTCAACGGACCAGCATCAGGGACGTCGAGTAGCAGCAGGGACGATCGCAATTCGCTTTGACGTTCTGTTTCCCATACACAAAGGGATATTTTATTGTTTTGTGTCTTGGGCTAGTTTATCAATTGAGTCTCTTTTAATTATATTATTCTTAATTTGGGTTAATTCTATCATTTGGGCTTAATTATTATACAAATTTGGTATTGTAAAAGGTTTTGGCTTATAAAAATTAATTTGGAATTTTAGTATATTAAAGTATCCTATTTTTTAGGGGTATCCCCATATCTGTTCAGGAGTATCCTTTATATAAAACCGAGAAAAATATAAATAATTTAAACTACAAAGACAGGGTTCAGCCATAGCCCGTGCTACTCCTCCTTACACTATACCACCGCCCCTGTTTGTAACATTTCAACGCGTGTATACACAAGCTTTTAACCTAGTTATTATAATATTTATGCTAAAATACAAAAATTGGAATAATATCAACAAAACAAAATATAAATAAGGTACTGTTATTCAATAGGATAAAAGTACACTTAGAAACATAAGACTGAAAAATCAGATGACATTTTAACGTTAGATAAAACGCATGTGTATGGTCATCAATCAATCACTTGTACCCATTAAATCACATAAATACCAAAATTACGGGGAGGGTGGGATGTAGGCAAACCTTACATCTATCCCTAGAGATAGAGAGACTGCTTCCAGAGAGACCCCCGCTCGAGAACAAACAACAGACAACAAACTAAACTGCAAGACCATAAGAAAAAAAGCAACCAAATTACACAAGCAATGATGAGATAGTAGCATAGTAATACATAAACTGATAAACATATAAAACATCAAGAAAACACACATATATATACATACAATACCTGCATAAAGACAGTCACATGCATAGTCACCCTAGCAGGGCCGTCTCCGAAGATAACAAAAAAGAAATTGGCCCTGTGCGAGATAAAAATTTTGGGCCCTATTCACAAATTTCCATATATTATAAATTCATCAATTATTTAATAACTAAAATTTATGTAAAATTAATTTAAAATAGTTATTTTTAGCTAAACGTAGTTAGTAATTTATTAATTACATGAAAAGATGTAGTTGACAAAATTAGACATTAAATGTCATATAAAGCTAAAAAAAACTAAAAAATGAAACTAAAATAGAGAATTTGGAGACGCCGGGATTAGAACCAGCATCTCCTTGTTGTCTAAGCTAGGCAATAACCAACCCAACAAGAGCTTGTTTGTGTCATCTTTCGATTCAGTATATATATATTCTAGCTTATACAACGTAAATTATATACAAAATTAAAAAGATTTGGGCCCCCAAAGGGTTTGGGCCCCGTGCCTTCGCCCACCCCGCACCCCCTCAAAGACGGCCTTGCACCCTAGTGTTAAGGAAAATCTAAACCCCTAGTGTTCATGGAGGCATGTGTATGGTGATGACATTACGAAACTAATGTGTCTGTAAGGTGGGAGGAGCTCGGCGGTAATGGGCAACGTCGTCGTGGTGGCGCGCAGGTGGATGGTAAATTCTTACGAAGGTGGAAAGACATGAATTTTATAGATCAAGACCGTTATATATACTAACTAACTAACCAAAAAAAGAAACATGTGACTCAACATCATGGAATATAATGAGTGGCCAAATAACAAGTTATATGCCACTTTTTTTTTTGTTAATATTAAGATCATACCATCTTGATGAACAATCTAGCCCTTCATCGATCTATGATTATGTTCTAATCTCATATTAAACAAACGGGTTGCAGGGCAACTCTCCTTTGGCAGATCATAACTCCCTAAGCCCTCCATTAATAACTAGTTACGATATGTGTCTGCCAGAGGAGAAAAGCCCTGAAACTGGTTCGTTTATCGAACGCTTGACTATGGTTTGAAACTTGTTACGGTTCGAAGAAATAATGAGTGATAATAGGTTTATACCATGGATATTCTTGCATGTATGCAAAGGTTCTTGATGAATGAGATTCTTGAAGTGATAGTTCGAATTGTTTGTGAATAATGGTCGATGAAGAGATAAAAGGAGGAGATGCTTTGAAGAAGATAGAGACGGTTTATGGAATCTTGGAGAGGATATGCGATGTTATATACTTTTAATGTATCTCTAACAATAAGCTAGCCAGGAAAATTGGTGAGGTTGGGTAAGGAGTCAAAGCTCAAAATTGTATGTGTTGGGGTCAAAATGGGTCATTTAAATAGCTAGGTACTAATTTATTCAAGTTAAAACGGGTTTAGAACAGAATCTCTATGCTTTTAAAGAAGTCATGTTAGAAGGAAAAAAAGTAACATAATTTGTTCACCGGTTTGTTTTTGTTTTTAGGAGCGCTAGTGATGACAAATGATGGCGGTGGTGGTACGTGGAGGTGGTGCGTGGTGACAGTGACGGTGGTGGAGATGGTGATTGTGGAAACAACGTTGATCTAGCGATGGTGAGAGAATCAACGAGATTCCTTGATCCGGCAATATTTCGAATGTAAAATTCCTAAGCCAAAACCTTACCATGAAGAGGCACAAATTGACCCAACGACAATTCGAAACGTCTTTTAACGTATTTTAAGTATAATGTTAACGTCTTTTAAGTATAATGTTCAAAGTATAATTTCAATGTAAGTTGCAACATTAGTTTATTTAGAAACAAAACAAGTTCGTTGGAAATATCACTCATTAGCTTGCAAGACCAACAAGACTTATAAAATGAGGATTTGTGTAAAAGCTTGAACTTACAATTGAATCTATGAAATCTTGGAGCTTGATCTTAAATTAAAATTTGCACACTTGAAAAATGTGAAGGGATGAGGGTGGGGGTTTCGCCGAGACAAGAGGGGAGTGTGAGTTTTTGTGGTGTTTTGAGTGTGCACGTATTATTGAGTTTTATGGTGGATTATCTAATGATGGGCATTTGGTATCCATTTTTCAGTTTTTCGGGACCGGTATCAGTATCGATATTTTGGTTGATTCACCGGTAAATACCGTTATGGTACTGTACCGATTATATTTTATACAGGTATTGATATCCATTTTTCCTGTTTTTCAGTCTGGTATCATGCTCATCCCTAGTAAGGTATGGTGCATGGATTTAGATTTGGATTTGAGATCTCTAGATTTTTTTGTAGGCATTAACTGCCATGAAAGGAACAGATAACATAATGGATACCAGTATTTACCGGTTTCAGGTTCTAAATAAATAATGCACAAACTATAATTATGGTTGCATATACATATAAATATGTCTATATATATATGTATAGATACATATATGGGTGGGTTCATGAACCGTTAACCTTTATAATATGTAGACGCGTGAGAAAATATAAAGGTTAAATCAAATTATATTTAAGCATATCATAATATTTTAATATTTTATGAATAACATGAAAAAGTACGGCATTCCTAGATATCTGATGACCTAATTAATGAAAATAAAGTCTAAGAGCATTCACATCCAGTCCATCAATTTGTGTGTGTGAAGTTTTTATAATATAAAGAGTATAAAAAATGGTTGTAAGTAGAGGAGAGAGAAAATGTTACTGTTCATCTGTATATTTGGGGGGACACTGTTCACCCAGTATAATTTTTTAATATATATTGAAAGTGGTTGTGAGTGAAGGAGAGAGAAAAATGTAATATATATTGAAAATGAGAGAGAAAAAGAATTTGTTTTTAGTGAAAATATATTGATATAGGAGTTGTTTTTAGTGGAATGTATGTATATTTTTAGTGGATTGGATGTGAATGCTCTAATACACGTTTTGAAAATCAAGCATGTTTAGTGTAGTGTACGGAACAAGACCGGGATTTTTTACGGCTGCCACAAAAGCTTCAACCAAAACCTCTAGTTGCTCAACATGCATGTAAAGATCTTGCAAATCCGTTGGTGTAGACCGTAAACAATCTTGCGCACAAATCAATCCCTAAGCGGTTTTAGGAGTAAGAGAGCTCCTATATTTATGAATCACTCTACCACTGGTGCTGAAAGCTGACCGGATGCAACAGTTGAGATTGTCGTTCCTAAAATATGCTTAGCAATTTCAGAGAGAATGGGAAACTTAATCTTATTTGCCTTCCACCAAATTAAACATCAAATGTTTCCTCTCTTTTTTTCATTCCATCAATCAATAAATCTCTACTTCATGATCAACAAGAACTTCTTCACCTTCTTCCTCAAAATACTTCTTGTAACCATCTTCTAAGTCAACATACCCAACATCATCAACCAAATTAGGTGTGGATGACGATGTACTTTGTTGCACCTTTTTTTAGCTCATAATGATCAAACAACTCCATTAACGTTTCCTTCACTAGTTCCTTGATTAGCTTGATTTTTTTGGAACCTTTGTCATGTATCAAACTTAAAGAATAACAAAGATAAGACATCAAACAACAAATAGTTAGATTATCTGAATTATCCCAATACTTCTCAAACTTTGTGTTCATAGACGAATCCATGCCTCTCTTCTTCTCATCGTTCCGTAAAGACATACTTGCTACACTTGAGTGAATTTTAGAAAGTTCAACAAAAAACAATTTGTGGTCACATACTTAGATCTCCGGGTCTTTTTTGTCACATCAAAAAATATCCTCAAAAATTCCATGAATAGCCTAAAAGAAAAAAAATAATATATCACATCTCAACTATATATATATTATAGAAAAAGTGTATCGGAAGTGTATACTATGGCAAGTTCGCATGTTATAACCCCAGAAAGGATATCTCGCATGCTAAAAAAAATAAAAAATCGCATGTTAAAAAAATAGGAAAAATTACACGTTTTGTCCTTTATCTTGACACTTTTTTCTGGCGATGTCCTTTTCAACGAATTTTGACAGCTTTTACCCTTTATAGGGGAAATTGTTGCACGTCTTGTCCTTTAGCTCTAACCCAGTTGGTTTTTCTTGTTAATTCTGGTCATGTACCTTGCAAATGAGGGTATACTTGTCATTTCACCACGCCAGGGACTATTGTATAAATAAGTCATACTTAGGGACTATTTTGTAAAAAAAAAGATAAATAAATAAAAAAAACCACTCTCTCTCAAGTCTCCCCTCTCTTTCTCCTCTGTCTTTTCTCTTTCTCTCTCTCTATATGTATATCAAACATCTAACTCCGGCTAGGGTTTTCGTACGCATAACACGTCATCTTTCCAGCGAATCTGTTGTACGACACCGGCGGCTTTGAAACCTGATAGATGCGGAGATCTCGCCACGGAGGAGAGAGGAGATTTAGGAGATCCGGCGTCATGTGTGGTGGTGCTGACTGCTGACGGAGGAGGCGGTAGAACGTGACGAAGACGGTAACGGAGATGATCTCTTCGGAAGTGATAAAAATGCTCTGATTTTGAGAGATTTTGATTGACGAGTGGATTGATGATCGTATTCTTCGATTAGGTTAACGTGATCTTCATCGGATGTGATGGATACGAGTGCGTCTAGGTCTTCAGTCGGCAATTGACACCGTAAAGTTGCAGAGGTTCCACACAATTCACCGAGTTTCACCAGTAATTCCGTCAATTTCAGATCCAGATTTCAAATTCAGTTTCAATTCGTAAAATAGAACAGAAACAAAATTGAGTAAGAAATGAAAGTAAGTAACTAACCGGAGAAAGAGATGGAGCGGTCAACAACGAGGACGCGAGTTTGACCGCCGTGGTAGCGGAGCTTGCCGTCAGGATAACGAGGGAGGATTTTGCCTCCGTAACTGCAGAGGAATTTGGTTATAGTGGTGGTGGATTTGTGTTTTTTAAGTGCAAGTGCTGCCATGGTGATTTCAAAGAGAAAGTAGAAGGTTGAAGAAGAAAGAAGGTGTGTATTGTGTGTGCTTCTTCTTCTCCAAGCCTAAGCATGGTGCCACTATCCATACATACATAAATATATGTATATATTTATACATATATCAATATTTACAAAAAATGTCCTTTATATGTACAGAGACTAAACTACCCTCATGTGACTTGCACGTGACCGGATTTAACAAGAAAATCAAACTAGGTTAGGGTCAAAGGACAAAACGTGCAACAAAATTCCCTATAAAGGGCAAAAGATGTCAAAATTCGTTGGAAAGGACACCGCCTGAAATATGGTATCAAGATAAAGGACAAAACTTGTAATTTTTCCAAAAAAATAATTTCGCATGTTAAAAAAAGTCGCATGTTGATATTGCATCTCGTACGCAGCGTACGTTAAGGCAATTTATACAACAACGGGCCTATATATATATATATATATATAGGGGACCGCTAAAATGAGAACCACCTCCAGTTGTAAGAACCGTGAGAACTTTTTGATCCGGGGCGAGTTGGACCAATATTTTTTTTTCATAAACGTATATGCTTGTATTATAAACACATTTGTAAAAAAAATTCAAAAAAAATGTCGTGTGTGTAGTTTTGAACACCACAAGTTTGTGTTTACGTGTACCGTAAATTTTAAATAAAATTTACAGGTCCCGTAAACGCAAACTTTGGGTGCTCAAAACTACACACCCGACATTTTTTTTTTGAATTTTTTTTACAAATGTGTTTATAATACATGCATCTACGTTTATGAAAAAAAAAATTGGTCCACCTCGCCCCGTACGGTGTAGTTCTCACGGTTCTTACAACTGGAGGTGGTTCTCATTTTAGCGGTCCCCTATATATATAGGGAGCCGCTAAAATAGAAACAATCCCCAGTTGTAAGAACCGCGAGAACCACTCTCCACCAATCAGAATAAGGGGTAATTTGGTTATTTCCTTCAAATGTCCAATCTCTTTCTCTCTTCATTTAAAGTCACCTGACTTTTTAAATACCTCTCTCATCTCTCATCTCTCATCTCTCGTATCTTCCTTTTTCTCTTCAAAGATCCATTCTTCAGAACCACCCTTCTCCATTCTTCAGAACCACCATTCTTCACCAGCGACACCACAAACCTACCCTTCTCCGCCACCCACAACCACCCTCTTTCTTAATGTACCAAAATCTGAAATCCCCTCCTCCATCACTTACCGGCACCACCGCCGCCTACACCCGGCACCACCGTATCAGCAAGTCATCTGGTCTCTCTCTATTGTCACGTTTGGGATTTTGTGCATAAGGGAACAAACCCAAACTCAAACCAAACACACGCACACAGAACTCAGATATGCTCTATCTCTCTCTCTCTCTCTCTCGGTGGTTGTTTTTTTTGCGGCGGTTTGGTGGTGAACGGTGGGTGAAGGGCGTTTGTGGTGGTGGGGTTGATGTCGATGGTGGATGAAGGGCGGTTTGTGGTGGTAGGGTTGATGTCGACGGTGGGTGAAGGGCGGCGGTGGGGTTGGGGAAAGGTGTTGTAACAGTGTGATGGTGGTGGGTTTTGACGCCGACTGCTCCAACAGTAGCCGGAGCATCACTTACCGGAGGTGGGAGGTCCACGGTCATCACTTTCTCTCTCTTGTGGGTTTCTCTCTCAAGAAATGGTGGGTGTTGATTTTGTGTTCTTGATTTTGTTGGTATTTTTGTATGTTGGGGGTTTGATTTTGTGTTCTTCATTTGTTTTGATTTGTTTTTTTATGTTGGGGGATGATCTGTGTTGATTCATTTTTTATGTTGGGGGTGATCTGTGCTGATTAGTGTCTCTGTCTCTTGAAAAATGGTGGGTGTTGATCTGTGTTGATTGGTTTTTTGATGTTGGGGGTTGAGTTGTGTTCTTGATTCTGATGGTATTTTGGTATGTTGGGGGTTTGATTTGTGTTCTTGATTTGTGTTTTGATTTGTATTCTTGATTCTGTGTGGTTTTGATCTGTTGGATTGGGCGGCGATGATGCAAAAAAAAAACACGTAGATTTTGATGACGATGGCGCGACAAGGACGGTGGAGGGTAGGTTTTTGAACCTGCAACCCCACTTTGCAACCTTTTTGATTATCGGAAAATCTGAGCCAAACCTCGTTTTTTTTTCGAGAATCCACACATTGTTTTGATGTTGTTGTTTTTTTTTATTTTTTCCCCAGTCGATATTACAACCCTCCTAAAATATTTCTAACACCCTTAATATAATTAAAATGTCCCAATATGTCTTAAAACATACCTCGTATGCGAAAACCGAGCCCAAAATACCTTATATAATTAAAAATAAAATAAAAACAATTTTTATTGTTTCCTGGCGGGCCACGAAAACCCCTTAGGGATCTTACGCGGGGCGCGACATGTAACACCCCAAAAACGGGTTTGGTAAATTAAAACCCGGTTGATATAAAGAAATGAGTTTTAATCTCTTATTTAACTAAAATGAAACTAGAGGGACCAAAACCGTTCAGTGGGAAACATGATTTTATAAAACAAAATTAAAACACCACACACACACATAGTGTGTATCGATGATCAGGAAGGAAAAAGAGGGTTCAAACCCTAGTTTCTTCAAAATCTTCAAATTGAAGGGCAAGATGAAGCTTAAATTCATAACCGAGCATAGATTAACGATCACCTTCACAAGGGGATCGCAAGGTATGTCTTAAAAGCTAGTTTGGTGATTATGCACGAAGTGGGTTATGTTGTAAATCGCGAAGTTGTATGAAATTGAGCATGAGTATGTGTTAGATTCATCATTTGGAACATGGATTATGCATGGTTTAGGTTAATTTGATGTTTAAGGGTGAAACCCGTTTGTTATGGTGAAGATGAAGACATGGGTAAATCATCTATGTCTAAATTCTTGCTTAATATTGATGTATTTTGATTTGTATGATGGATTCTTGTGAGAGGAATTGAAAGAAATGTGATACTAGTATGTTTGATGTTTATGCATGTATGATTCATGTTGATTAGAAGGAAGAAATTGATGAATTGTGTATGAGATTAGAATGATATGCATGAACTAGTTGTACACTATGCTTACAAGGTAGTACACATATCAAAAGTATGATGAAATTATGAAGAACTTAAGATTAGATCACTTGTAAGTGATTAACAAGTAGTTATGAAGTGGGTTTTAGATGATGTAATGTAAATTGATGATTTACTTATGTTAATAATGTTTGGAATCATACATGTGTGTGAATGTTTAAAGAAATTGGATAAGAAATGATGAATTGTTGTTAGATGAAGTGAATAAAATGTGATGATAATATGTTTGATGTTTAATTTTAAATACCACATGTTGATTAGTAGAAGGATTTGATGAACTATGTATGAATTTAGAAGATTGTGCATGAATTAGTTGTACGTTATGCTTAAAAGGTGGTACGCACACCAATCGTATGATAAAATGTATGTATTGTCGTCCGTATAGTCGGTTATGATGTTACGGGTATATAATGATAAGTCGAAAGTTAAGGTAAATGGACCGTTGACTTCTAACAAGTCAACTGTGTATAAGAAGAATGGTTAGACATGTTGTCATAATTGTAAGATTAAAGTAAGTTATACGGTGCGTGTTAGACGTATGTGTGTTTAATGCGATGACATGACGAATTTCACGAGTTGGAAATGGTATGAATTTGGTTATATGTATTATGCTTGTTAGAAGTGACCATAACATCAAATGTGAATTACGCAATCGATATGATCGTTAACATGTACAATTGTGTATGCTAATGAGAATGTGATTTCGATGACATGGAAGTATAGGAATCATGTCGAGACGGAATCAAGCACGGAAGGTTAACGGATCAAGAAGTGGCGAGGAACGAATGTGAACACGGATGCATGAGGTAAGTGATTTTCGTAATCACTTCTTAGTTGTTTATGTAAAGTTATATGCAATTTAATTAAGTATGATAATCGAGGTCAATTAGGAAAGAATTGTATGATATCGATGAAGTATTAAACGGATCTTAGCTTTGATCCGAGCAAGGTATGTGTGATTAAGAATTGTAGCTAAGTAGTTGGATTGGTTACTTATGCAAGGGAGTCCTTTGTTGTTAAGGATAGAGCAAAGTTGACAAAAACGCCCTTGATAGGTATTTCGGGCAAACGACCTTAAAAGTCATTTGGAAACGAGCTATTCGATTAGAGTAATGTCTTGGTCAAGTATGAAAGCAAGGTATAGGGTTTTATATGTCATAGACCATTTAATGCACAAATACCCATAACGGGTCAAAATAAGCTTTTGAGCAAAAATGGGTTAAGAGGATGCAAGGCATCCGAGAATTTAATCTTTTATGATAGTCGTCATTGATATTATTAGGTTCATAAGAAGTTATGGTCAATCGAACGAGTTATGTGAATGAATGCATGAACGGGTCGGATAAATCGTAAATGAATAATAAGACGATAGCGTGTAAGTTAAGAATTTCCTTAATCCGGATGTGGGATTTTAAGTTCATATGATAGAATGTGAATTTACAAGCATGTAGGAAGAAACGGGAGGTTAAACGGGTAAACGGTTCGAAAGTTATGCGCGTTTTAGTGCGTACGGACGACGAAACGGAACTGCAGGAAAATGCAATTTAGAGAGGGCGTCGCCGACGGGTATGGGAAAATCAGTTTTTCTCCGACAGGTTAATTACCTGTCTACGAGGTTTTTGGGCTACGGGTAAATGCAAGGCCCGTCGCCGACGCCCCTAGGGCCGTCGGCGACGGCCTCCCCAAGTCTCAAAAGCCAAATTCTTGATATTTAAGTTGATTTATGTTTCGTAGGCTTCGGTTTGTTATCCGTGGACTACGGCGGACCTTCCAAACATGATTTTATGGTTCTTTAGATGTTTATGGGCTATAAATCTAAGTCTAAGACCCATGTAAATAATGTATGATTATGTAAGAGGTACGCGTGATCTAGTACGTGTTCGTAAAGGTATGTACGTATGTAGATGTGTATGTATGTATGTATGTATGTATGTATAAAGAGATGTACGAGTGTATGCATGTATGTAAAGATGTAGGAAAGGCATGTACGTATGTAGATATGAATGTATGTATGTATGTATAAAGGTATGTACGAGTGTATGCATGTATGTAAAGATGTAGGAAAGGTATGTACGTATGTAGTTGTGTATGTATGTATGCATAAAGACATGTATGAGTGTATGCACGTATGTAAAGCTGTAGGAAAGGTATGTATGGATGTAGATGTGTATGTATGTTTGTATGTATGTAAGTACGTATGTATGCCTGATTTAGACACGTTGAGTGTTAACGTTATTAATGGTGTACCTTGAGAATGAAAAGTAATGCAGGTACATTATTGAAGCCTCACCAGGAAATGGATACGCAGATGAAATGCTTAAAGTTTGAAAAATGACGAAATGTGAAGTGTACGTGAATGAATCTTGTTTATATAATGTGTGCTAATGTTATGAATGAATGTGTGAGTGCAGGTTATACGGATCACGGGTGATTATCACAAGGAATAGAGATCGAAGACCGAGTCACAAGATAGATTGTACGGGAATAATTGAGTATGTACTATTAGTAAACAGGACTTATGCCTTATTTTTGTAAAAGATACATATTAAAACGAACCTTCAAGTAAGTCAAGACGTTTGTAATGAAAGAAATTTTATGGCACGAATTTCCGCTGCGACTTTTTGTCAAATACGAATTAGGGTCTTACACGACAGCTCGTCACCAGGGCGCATCCCGGTGCTGCCATGTGTCAAACGCGTGTCGAAGCTAGTTCAGTGACTGGGCCAGGCTAGGGCCTACCCAGCCTACGTCGCTGGCCGCGAAACCCCTTTCCGTTTCCTACGCGGGCCGCGAGGAACCTCAAATCTGCTCCTATAAATTGAGAGTATCAGCTTTCACTTTCCGACGCTCACACACACTTTCTCTCTCGATTTGTGCATAGTTAAAGTAATTTTCGGGCATAATACCCCCTAAATAACGAAGTTCTGCCCCGTTGTAAGTTTTATAACCTCGGTTACGTATTAGATACGCTGCCCGATTGATCTAGGGTTCCGTAACGGCTGTCGTGGTTCTGCCCGACGTAGTCGTTGGAATGCCGTCTCGGGGAGGGTATTACTAATGTAAATATTGGGTTATTATACTAACACACGTGCATTGTTTAATTAATAGATTATAACCAGGAATCCATCAAGAAAAGTCTAAAGTAACAATGTGAGTAATCTCCTTTTTGTAAACTGTTTTTATAAAACCTTAATTAATTTACAATGTGATTAGCAGTGATTGATTCTTTGTAGTTCTTCAATTACTGCCGGTATGTTGGGGTTTTGTATACAAAATGTGGAACACGTTACCATTGGACAACGAGATAGCCAATGTGTAATATGACCCACCAGTCAGGATTGACAATACTGAATGAGTAATTGTGTAGAAATAAACATTGTGATTGCTCTCAATACTGTTAAAGGATAAATGCTTCTTGATTAAACTGGGATTCACTCACCAGTATTTCCCACTGACAAATATTTTTAAAACGCGTTTCAGGTAACAAAATGTGAAAGCCAATTAGAAGCCAGCTGGAGAGCACTGAAGGCTTGAAAAAAATGTGGCTATAAAAGTTACCTAAAATACGATGTTTTAAATTCAATAAATTAGGGTTTATCCCTATAAACATGTTTGTAATGGAAACTTGGGTTTTACCCATGTGTTTATTAATATGAAAATGTGGTATTTCACTCTGATAAAATATTTCCTAACTACGGTCCTGATGAAATTTCCGCTGCCAAATAATGATAAAACACCGATACCACCACATCTGAGTTCGCGTCCGCCCGATCCCAGGAGATAGGGGCCGGGGGTTGCGACAGAAGGTGGTATCAGAGCTAAGCCACTGATTCAGCCACAGAAGTGTTCTGCTGACATTGAATTTATCAATTCTGTTAGGAAATAATCAATAAAATTATATGCATACGTATAGATTATTATTTTGTGTTATTTAACAATTTGTTAGTTTACAGCATGAGTGACCAAGGACCTTCAGACGCTTATCGTCAACTGTCCGGTTCACCTAGGGACGAAGGCACCTCTTCCCAGCCTACCCTCTCAGGGTATTCGGCTGACAACGAAGATGGGAAATTCATGTTCAAGGCCCAATCTGAAGAGCCATTCCCTCCCAAGAAGAGAGGATGGTTCAGCAGAGGAGCGCATGAACGTAGGAAAAGGATGAAAAAGTTACAACAACAGCGTGCTTTAGCAGCCATTAAAAGAGAAATAGATGCTCACACTCAGGATATGCTCAATAGGAGTCTAGCAAATTTTCATATCTTAACAACTACAGCTGCAGACCCCAATTTAGAGCAACTCATAGCACCCCAGCCATTACCGTTGTTTCCCACACAACCCATGGACATCGAACTAGACCCAGCTGAGATTCCTAGGATATCTGCACCCCCTCCTCTAGACTATGACCCATGGTTTGACGACCATATGGATTACCAGCAACGTTATTCAATCCCCATAGAGGAGCCCATGCAAGACCTAGTAGGACCCTATCCTGATTTGGACCCTCTAGACCCATATTACGATAATGACCAATACATCAGGGAGATTCTAGAGAATCCATATCCTCAGGAAAAACAGATGCCCCAATTCCCAGCACCTGCACCACCCATGAGCACTGAGAATGTGCAAGAACTCCGAACCTTTGGTGAGGAGATTTTAGAAGAGAGTGAGAGAATAAGGCAAATAGGGGAATGACTCGTCTGGAAATATGATGAGCGTAATATGGAATTTTGGATGAACCCCTATCATTAATTATATATATATATATATATATGTGTGTGTGTGTGTGTGTGTGTGTGTGTGTGTGTATGAAATTTTTTTCTATATATATAATAATAATAATAATAATAATAATATATCGTAGTATAGACCATTTTGTGGTTAGTGATGCATATTAGTATTGTATTTCAATACCAGTTGTATTTGTAATAAATACAGATGCCTACTATAAGAAAGAGTAAGTCGTAATGTTCGACGATTTTTGGATCAACATGTTTGTTGTGTGATTGGTGCATTGGATATTTTCATACGATATTAATATTTGGTAATTGTTTAAAATCCAGATGGCCGACGCAGCAAATCAGGAAAACCAGAATAATGAAAATCAAATAAATAACAGTGAAATTCGACACATTGTAAGCCAAGGAATTAGGGATGCCATGCCAGCTATCATCCAAAATGTTTGGAACGCGGAAAATAATAATAAAAGTGATAATGGGAGTAGGCGAACCCATACTGAACTTAGTCACAGCGTGCATAATGGAACCATTTTTCAATTGCCAATTCCAAAAAGAAGAAGAACCATGTCTTATGGTTGTTCTTACAAAGAATTCTGGTCCTATAAACCAATAGAATTCTCTGGCAATGAAGGGCCCATTGCAGCTCTACGCTGGATAGAGAAGACTGAGGCAGTCTTAAAAATAAGCAAGTGCGCAGAAGAAGATAAGATAATGTTTGCTTCCAATATGTTTAAAAATGCAACGTTAGAATGGTGGAACACTATCCTCCAATCTAGAGGAAGTAACAGGGTTTATGGTATGGAATGGAACGAGTTTAAGGATACGATAGAAAGGAAATTATGTCCTCCCAATGAAAAGGAACAGATAGCAAATAAATTCTTAAACTTAAGAATGACTGGAGTAGTTAGTAAGGGTTACACTACTACATTCTTTGAATATGCTAGAATAGTGCCAACCCTACCATCACCTGAACCAGTATTAATCTCCCGTTATATCTAGGGATTAATCAGTGAAATCAGGCATGTAGTCAAGGGAGCTAGACCACAAACCATAGAAGAAGCGGTAGAACTAGCTAATACCCTGACAGATGAACTGGTACGTACTCAAGAAGAAAATCAGAGGAAGAACCTAGCTCAAAAGCTTACCCAGGAATTTCGCTACGGTAATTCCAACCGTGGGAAAAATATAGGTTCTACTTCTGTACCTTACTGCAAGTATTGCAGAAGGAAGCATTCTGGGAAATGCTCCATATACTGCAATTTTTGTAAAATATATGGACACAAGGAAGAAGACTGCAGGAAGAAACCCATCAATAAGATATGCTACAATTGTGGAGAGCAAGGTCATATCAAGCCAAATTGTCCGAAATTAGCTCCAACAACAAACAACAAGACTACTAAGAATGTTAGAACATTTGTTCTAACTGCAGAAGAAGCCAAAATGATACCAGACGTGATTGTCGGTACGTTTTTAGTTAATGATGTTTTTGCTAGAGTATTATTTGACTCTGGTGCGAACCAAAGTTTTATTAATACTTCATTTTGCAAACTTCTCAATCAACCATTAACTAAACTCCAACAAGAATGTTTAGTAGAAACAGCGAATGGAGAAACCATTAAGATTACCGAAATCTTGCAGGGAGCAAGAATAGAATTTCTAAATCAAAAGTTTATTGCCAACCTTCACCCAATGAATCTGGCAGGATTTGATGTTGTATTAGGAATGGATTGGTTAATAGCCAATAAAGCCAGTATTTTATGTGATCAAAAGTCAATACAAGTAAATTCACCAAAAGGTGAAAAGATCACAATTAAAGGAGACAAGCCAACTAGATCCACAAAATTCATCTCTGTAATGAAAACAGCAAGTTATGCTAGAAAAGGATCACTAGTGTATATGATTTCTATAATCATTAACACTAAAGGAAAGGAATTAAAAGATATCCATGTAGTATCTCAATTTTCAGATATATTTCCAGAAGAATTACCAGGACTACCGCCAGACAGAGAAGTCGAGTTCAGAATCCATCTGCTACCAGGAACAGCACCTTATCGTTTGGCACCTACAGAAATGCAAGAGTTAAAGAACCAACTGGACGAACTGTTGGAGAAAGGATTTATACAGCCAAGTTCATCACCTTGGGGAGCGCCGATTTTATTCGTCAAAAAGAAAGACGGGTCGATGCGTATGTGCATTGATTACCGTGAATTGAATAAAGTCACGATTAAAAATCGGTACCCATTACCGAGAATCGATGATTTATTTGATCAATTACAAGGAGCTCGATTTTTCTCTAAGATCGACTTACGTTCAGGATATCATCAATTAAAGGTACAGGAAGAGGACATTCCTAAGACCGCATTTAGAACAAGGTATGGCCATTATGAATTTATTGTCATGCCATTTGGTTTAACCAATGCCCCAGCCGCATTTATGGACATGATGAACCGAATATGTAAGCCATATTTGGATAAATTCATAATTGTCTTTATAGATGATATTCTAATTTATTCTAAAAGTAAAGAGGAACATGCATCGCATCTGCATGTACTTCTAAAATTGCTGAGAAAAGAAAAGTTGTATGCAAAGTTTTCTAAGTGCGAGTTTTGGTTAGAACAGGTACAGTTTCTTGGACATTTAGTCAATCATGAAGGAATTCATGTAGATCCCACAAAGATCGAGGCGATTAGCAAATGGAAAACCCCTGAATCACCAACAGAAGTTAGAAGTTTTCTAGGACTAGTCGGTTATTATAGAAGATTCATCCGAGATTTTTCTAGAATAGTTGTTCCCTTAACTAAGCTAACCTGTAAATCTGTTAAGTTTGAATGGGGACCAAAACAATAAGAAGCCTTCAAAATCCTTAAGCAAAGATTAACCAACACACCCATATTAGCATTACCAGAAGGAAATAAAGATTTTGTAATTTATTGTGATGCTTCTAAGTTAGGGTATGGATGTGTGTTAATGCAACGTCAAAGGGTTATAGCATACGCATCCAGAAAACTTAAGAATCATGAAGAAAATTATACAACCCATGATTTAGAATTAGGAGCTATAATTTTTGCCCTGAAAATTTGGAGACATTACCTTTACGGTAGTAAGTTTACCATTTTCACTGATCATAAGAGTTTAAGATATGTTTTCGGGCAAAAAAGAGTTAAATATGAGACAAAGACGCTGGATGGAGATATTAAGTGATTATGATTGTAATATCCAGTATCATGCAGGAAAAGCTAACGTAGTAGCTGATGCTTTAAGTCGAAAGTATCACGAAAAGTCAAAAAGAGTACGTTCTCTTAAATTAAATCTACAGATAGATTTAAACGAACAAATTAGAAAAGCACAAGAATCAGTAATCAAGGATGATACTGAGAAATTGAAAGGAATGATTAAGGAATTAGAACAAGGAACAGATGGAATTTGGAGATTCCATAAGAAAAAAATTTGGATACCTAAACTAGGAAACCTACGCCACCATATATTAGAAGAAGCCCATAAATCTAAATATACCATGCATCTTGGAAATGATAAAATGTATCAAGACTTAAGAAAGAATTTTTGGTGGATAGTAATGAAAAAGGATATAGCAGCTTATGTTGCCAAGTGTCTAACTTGTTCACAGGTTAAAGCTGAACATTAGAAACCCTCAGGTTTGTTACAGCAATTAGAAATGCCTTTATGGAAATGAGAATTGATAAAAATGGACTTTTTTTACCAAATTACCCAAGACACGAAAATGTAATGATACAATCTGGGTGATTGTAGATAGACTAACAAAATCTGCTCATTTCTTACCAATGAAGGAAACATTCAGTATGGAACAATTAGCCAAATTGTATGTAAATGAAATAGTTTCATTACACGGTATTCCTTTATCAATTGTTTCTGATAGAGATAGCCATTTTACTTCTCATTTTTGGACAAGTTTTCAAAAAGCAATGGGAACCAAGCTAAATCTAAGCACAACTTATCATCCTCAAACGGACGGACAAAGTGAAAGAACAATTCAGACAATGGAAGATATGCTTAGAGCTTGTGTAATTGATTTCAGAGGTAATTGGGACGATTACTTACCATTAATAGAATTTTCTTACAATAACAGCTATCATACCAGTATCAATGCTGCACCATTCGAAGCACTTTATGGACGAAAGTGCCGAACCCCAGTCTGTTGGGCAGAAATTGGAGAAAAGCAATTATCTGGACCAGAAATAGTACAAGAAACAACCGACAATATCATTCAAGTCAAGGAACGCTTGAAAGCAGCACGCGATCGTCAGAAAAGATATGCTGATAACAGGCGAAAACCATTGGAATTTCAGGTAGGAGAAAAAGTTTTATTAAAAGTTTCTCCTTGGAAAGGACTTGTAAGATTCATCAAAAGGGGAAAGCTAAGCCCTAGGTATGTTGGACCGTTTGAGATTATTAAAAGAATAGGACCCGTAGCCTATCAGCTACAACTACCAGAGAAAATGGAAGGAATACATGATGTATTTCATGTATGTAATCTCAAAAAGTGTTTAGCCGATGAATCACTAGTAGTACCTCTTAAGGATATAGAGGTAAATGAGAAGCTTAAGTTTATAGAAAAACCTCTACAAATTGAAGACAGGAAAGTCAAGAATCTCAAACACAAGAGACTGGTGCTAGTCAAAGTTAAATGGGATTCCAAGGGAGGACCAGAGTACACGTGGGAGCTTGAATCAGAAATGCAAAGGAAATATCCACACCTATTTTAGTAGACCTCGAGGACGAGTTCTAAAATAAGGTGGGGAGGATATAACAACCCTCCTAAAATATTTCTAACACCCTTAATATAATTAAAATGTCTCAATATGTCTTAAAACATACCTCGTATGCGAAAACCGAGCCCAAAATACCTTATATAATTAAAAATAAAATAATTTTTTTTATTGTTTCCTGGCAGGCCGCGAAGACCCCATAGGGATCTTACGCGGGGCGCGACAGCTCGTCACCAAGGCGATCCCGTAGTCCTGATCTAGGGTTCTGTAACGGCTGTCGTGGTTCTGCCCGACGTAGTCGTTGGAATGTCGTCTAGGGGAGGGTATTACTAATGTAAATATTGGGTTATTATACTAACACACGTGCATTGTTTAATTAATAGATTATAACCAGGAATCCACCAAGAAAAGTCTAAAGTAACAATGTGAGTAATCTCCTTTTTGTAAACTGTTTTTACAAAACCTTAATTATTTTACAATGTGATTAGCAGTGATTGAGTCTTTGTAGTTCTTCAATTACTGCCGGTATGTTGGGGTTTTGTATACAAAATGTGGAACACGTTACCATTGGACAACGAGATAGCCAATGTGTAAATATGACCCACCAGTCAGGATTGACAATACTGAATGAGTAATTGTGTAGAAATAAACATTGTGATTGCTCTCAATACTGTTAAAGGATAAATGCTTCTTGATTAAACAGGGATTCACTCACCAGTATTTCCCACTGACAAATGTTTTTAAAACGCGTTTCAGGTAACAAAATGTGAAAGCCAATTAGAAGCCAGCTGGAGAGCACTGAAGGGTTGAAAAAAAATGTGGCTATAAAAGTTACCTAAAATACGATGTTTTAAATTCGATAAATTAGGGTTTATCCCTATAAACATGTTTGTAATGGAAACTTGGGTTTTACCCATGTGTTTATTAATATGAAAATGTGGTATTTTACTCTGATAAAATATTTCCTAACTACGGTCCTGATGAAATTTCCGCTGTCAAATAATGATAAAACAACGATACCACCACATATGAGTTCGCGTCCGCTTGATCCCAGGAGATAGGGGCCGGGGGTTGCGACAGTCGATGATGCTAACAATCTATCTGAGACACCTACCGAGTTACGATTTCTGGGTGCGTTTGTTTTGCGTAAAAAAGTTTTTGTAAAAAAGAAAGTTAAAACCGTAAACTTTTTAATGTAAAACGTAAAACGTAAAGTTTTTAACGTAAAACATAAAATTTTTTAACGTAAAACGTAAAAAGTTTAACGTAAAACGTAAAAAGTTTAACGTAAAAAGTAAAACGTAAAAAGTTTAATATAAAACGTAAAAACGTAAAACGTAAAAGTTTAACGTAAAACGTAAAAAGGTTAACGTAAAACGTAAAAAGTTTAAAAAAACTGTTAAAAAATCTAAATTTAAATGCTTTTAATAAAATAATTTTGTTTAAAAAATAAAAACTAATATAATAATACAAAAAAGGTAATAAAAAAACAACAAAGACAAAAAGATAAAAATGAGTAAATTTACTAAACTAACCTTTTGGATTAAAATATTAAAGACATAATAAGACAAAAAATACTTAATATTATTTTTAACTACTTTTAATCTTGTCCATCCATCTTGAAGATCTAATGGTTGAAAAGTGGTTCTCTCGGTTCTTACAACTGGAGGTGGTTGTTATTTTAGCGGCCCCCTGTATAAGGGAGAGTTTAAATGAGAAAAAAAAAATTTCTTTACACTTATCATTATTATTCGAAAAAAATATTAGAAATTAACTTTTCACGTTTAAATTTACATGTATTCGTAAATAAAGAAAGTTTACACACGTGTAAGCTTGTCATCTACACATGTATAAAAAAATTATTAAGAGTGATTTTGAAAATCGAGATGAATTATTTGATATTGTAAATTCTTTTTTTGATGCTGCATTTTAATTATAATAATGAGATTTATATTAAAAAATGATTTTGATTGGTTTTCTCGTTTGTTCTCACGGTTCTCGCAATATTTAGCGTTCTCAAGATAACCCTCCCATATAAATAAATATATATAGGGTTAAGGTAAAATGAAAACTTATAGGAGTTGTGAGAACTTAGAGAACTCGGCCTTACGAAAGGTTTTTTCAAATTTCTTTTACCAAAAATCTTAAAATAATCAACTTTTCCAATAAAAAAACTAGGGGTGTGAAAAATGATGTAAAAAGTGATGTTATGCTTATGTTATCACTTTTTTACAGCTAACGTAATGGGCCGAAAAACACTACTTTGAATTTTTTTTAGTTTTTTTTATGACAGTCTATTCTAACATTTTAATCTATGGGTGTGAAAAAAAATGGGGGCAAAACTCGCACGGGAAGTCCGAGTTCTCTCTCTATACAGGGGTTGGTTAACGTACGAGATGAAATTACGCACGTTATAAAACTCAAAAACCCTAATCACGCATGTTAAAAACCATAATCACACATGAACATAATCACGCAAGTACAAAATCAGAAATCACGCATCAGGTAAAAACCTAATCACGCATGTTATAAAACTAATTACACATGTTATAATTACATCTCGTACGTTAAGAAATATTGTATTTTACACTTTCACTATATACATATATATAGGATTCGATTCAATTAAGAACCACCACGAGTTGTGAGAACCATGAGAACCCCTACTTCCCGTGCGAGTTTGGCCACCATTTTTTGCACAAACGTAGATGGAAAATGTTATACACATCTGTAAAAAAAACAAAATAATTTGTTGAGTCGGTAGTTACGCCCGATGTAAATTTTCATTACGGCGATGTAAATTTTTGCATTCGGCATTTTTTTTATTTTTAATTTTTGCTAGAACGAGTGATTTTTTTAAGATTATTGAGAAACAAAATTGATAAAAACTTTTGGAAGGCATAGTTCTTATGGTTTTCACAACTCAATATGGTTCTCATTTTACCATTTCCCTATATATATATATATATATAGGGGATGGTTCAAATGAAAACCACTTTTATTGTGAAAACTCGAAAATTAACTAAAAAAAGCCTAAAAAACACACAAATTTTTTTTTTCAATTTTTTATAAAAATCGCTGGTTTTTATATATGAAAAAAAACTTTTTTCCAAAAAAAAAAATTTGTAGTACACATACACATGTGCACTACACAAATTTTTTTTATTTTATTTTTTTTATATAAAAAAACCTGCGAAAATTATTATGCAAAAAAAAAAACTGGTATGTTTTTTTTGGCTTTTTTAATTAGTTTTCGAGTTTTCACAATAACTAGTGGTTTTCATTTGAACCTTCCCCTATATATATATATATATAGGTAGAGGTTTCTGTAAAAAAAAAGTTTTTTTGTGAGAAAGGTAAGAAAGAATCTACACCATTAGATCTTTGATCTAATGGTTGAGATCATAATGACAAAATTGTAAATAATGTTTACTATTAAACATATTAATTTTCTAGATTAAGGGTATATAGGTAAATTTAACATTTTTAAATTAAGAAACTAACATTAATGCACATGTAACTTCCCCCCGTCTTTTTTAAACGTCAATAACTTTTTATACGTAACTTTTTTTTTTAAATTACACCATAATAACGAGCGTTTTTTTTATCTTTAATATGAGTACCATATTGCTATACTTATATAGAGAAAAAAATATGTTTCGATCAGATGTTTAGTCCATGAATGGTGTTATATACTTGCTGAATGGTGTTATATACTTGTTGAATGGTGTTATATACTTACTGAATTATGTTATATACTTGCTGAAATTGTGTTATATACTTACTGAATGGTGTTATATACTTGCTGAATGGTGTTATATACTTACTGAATTGTGTTATATACTTGCTGAAATGGTGTTATATACTTACTGAATGGTGTTATATACTTGTTGAATGGTGTTATATACTTGCTGAATGGTGTTTATAGAGTTCTTTTAAAAAAAATCCAAATCCTATAATTAAGGTGGCGGTTATGGGAAG
This sequence comes from Helianthus tuberosus, assembly GCA_030545235.1. Lineage (NCBI taxonomy): Eukaryota > Viridiplantae > Streptophyta > Magnoliopsida > Asterales > Asteraceae > Helianthus > Helianthus tuberosus. Next base: position 78,359,830 of record CM060428.1, on the reverse strand, counting down.
TTTTTAATTAATTGAATTAATGATAAAATTACTTGTTTACCCTTTTGAATTAATTTAGATTTAGGACATATGTCATCTCCATAATATTTCTCACCTTTCTCACACTTTTAACTTTTTTTACAATAACCTTACCCTATATATATATATATATATATATATATATATATATATATATATATATATAGGGGACCGCTAAAATGAGAACCACCTCCAGTTGTAAGAACCGTGAGAACTACACCGTACGGGGCGAGGTGGACCAATTTTTTTTCATAAACGTAGATGCGTGTATTATAAGCACATTTGTAAAAAAAATTCAAAAAAATGTGTTGTGTGTAGTTTTGAGCACCACAAGTTTGTGTTTACGGGTACCGTAAAAATTATTTAAAATTTACGGTACCCGTAAACACAAATTGTGGTGCTCAAAACTACACACACGACATTTTTTTTTTTTGATTTTTTTTACAAATGTGTTTATAATACAAGCATCTACGTTTATGAAAAAAAATTTGGTCCAACTCGGCCTGGATCAAAAAGTTCTCACGGTTCTTACAACTGGAGGTGGTTCTTATTTTAGCGGAATTCTCTATATATATACTAGTAGGTTGCCCGCGCGTTGCAGCGGGAATAAAACAGTTAGGAAATGTTTTCATAACTGGAGGGTGGAGATAAAAGGTTTCGAAGGTTCACTTAAATCGTAGAGTTGTCATTGTCGTTAACAATAAGTTGACATTAAGAGTAGCAAGTACGTATGAAAAACATTGTTGCATCTCAATAAACACACACTTTACGAAAATAAAATTAAAAAACATAAAAGTTTAAAAATAAAAATCTAATTGTCAACGACTTGCATTGTGATACGTTAGATTTTCCAAACACCATTCTTCATCATTGAGAGTGCTAAGAAAACAATTATTGGTAGTTTCTTGTTCTTCTTTCACTACTACATCTACCGGACGAGGAGTTTGTTGTATGTTGTCCTGTTTGAGTCGTGGATATATTGGAGCAGGTTTGGCCACTAATAAAAAATAATGTTTACTATCTTGATCACATGTGGTTTTATCATTTGTAATATATATAGTATAGATACCTGACACATTTTCCAATTATTAACTTCTTGTGTCATCTTGAACAGCTTCCTAATTTCTGTATAAGAGAATAATGAACAAGTGAGTAAAAATGGCCAATTTGTGTTAAGTAAAAATATAAAAACAAAATGCATTAACAAGCATTACATTTTGATTCCAAAGCAGTTCATCCATCATGTAACACCTCTCGATAGACAACGTTCGAGGTGTATACTCCAGGTTCATTGTATGACGTTTTTATGCACTGCTTAGGTTCATCAATAGCAAAGTTTTTTTCTCTCCTCACAATGGCTAATAAGGATAAAGTAACATGAGGCTCACACTCTTTTTTTTATTATAATATTCATAATTTAATAAATATAATTGTGTAAAATCTATTGTTATTAGGTTTCACTAACATTTTAAATTAACATATGAAAGTACACAACGGTCATTAAAAGCATGGGCGGTTCTTAGAAGGTGTGTGGCAGGGCCACGGCTCGGGCTTTTTTTAGTTCCCGTGTCTTTCGGCCCTGACACATTCAACGGGCAAGATCCGTCACTGATTAAAAGTGTCTAAGCCTTGTCAAATATACCTACCATAAAATCTTAAGTGAAAGATTTCCTTAAAACTAAAAATGTGTTGCATTTACACTTAGACAGGTAAAGGATAAGATCTTGTGATCAAATATATAAGTAAATTTATCAATACTCTTATCTTATTGTCATCCATGTTCCTAGGTTTAACCAATCTTAGAAACAAAGACACCTAGAATGCCAAATTAATGGTTTTTATTTGGTATCGAATATTTTTAAATCTCTTAATTCTATTCTACTTATCTAACTATATAATTAGTTGACCATTAACTTTGAATTTTTTAATGACACTTTTAATCAAATTTTAAGATTGACACTTACACTTCCTTCAACTTTTTAAAATTTTGTAAAATCCTATTTGACCCTACAACGCGAGGCATCAATTCTAGATTATAACAAAACCAAGATTATAAATACTTAGGGTGTAAGGGGCACTCCCCTAAGAGGGGAGTCCCCTCTCTTACGCACACCCAATCCTCGTGTGCCACGTCAACTCCCCTCTTAAACTCCCCTCACACCCCAATTTGATGGCGCCACTCCCCTCTTTAACTCCCCTTGTTTTTTTATTAAAAAAAAAAAAGAAAATGGTTTGATTGGTTGATTGAATGGGGCCCACCTTCTCTCTCCTCTCCTCTCTTCGGTAGCTTCCCACCGAATTTGGTCCCCCAAATACCTCACCGCCTTGATGGCGGCACCCCCTCTAATCGGTAAAGAGGTCCCCGCTCGGGGTCACCGCTTACGCCCCTTACACCCTTACTTCACCACTACTTTCATGTCTCATGTCTCACGTCTCTGTCCAAGCCTATCTAATTTAATTTTTTAAATAATAATATTTAATTTATTATTTTAATATCTTATTTTTGAATATCATATTTCATTTATCAATTACAGTTTATGATTATTAATGAAAGACCACCCTACAACTCGATTGAACTACAAGATCTATTTCTTTTTAAATCTTATTTGAACATACCAACAATAAGTCATCTTCTACATTAACCCATCATACTGAAAGCCATGAAAATCAACCTCACATTTTATGATTTTTAATGAATAGATGGTGTTTTTAATGTAAGATTAATAACGAATCGTTGGCAATAAGTAAATAAGACACATACCGAACGGTGTAAGGTCCTCGAGTTGCTCCTGTGAGTTTCTCCGATCTCCAGCGACGCTTTTGAAGTCTCGACGGCTAGAAGAATGTGACAGTGTGATGATTGGCGATTTCGCGCCCGAACTTTTCCAAAAAAAAAAGTCAGATTATTAATGAATAGATGGTGTTTTTAATGTAACATTAATAACGAATTGTTGGCAATAAGTAAATAAGACGCATACCGAACGGTGTAAGGTCCTCGACTTGCTCCTGTGAGTTTCTCCGATCTCCAGCGACGCTTTTGAAGTCTCGGCGGCTAGAAGAATGTGACAGTGTGATGATTGGCGATTTCACGCCCGAACTTTTACAAAAAAAAAAAGTCAGTGCACTCAAATCACGTTAAAAAATGACCCTACAACGCGAGACATCAATTATAGTATATAACAAAAACCAAGATTATAAATACTTACTTCACCACTACTTTCATGTCTCATGTCTGTGTCCAAGCCTATCTAATTTAATTTTTTCAATAATAATATTTCATTTATTATTTTAATATCTTATTTCTGAATATCATATTTCATTTATTAATTACAGTTTATGATTATTAATTCAAGACCACCCTACCACTCGATTGAACTGCAAGATCTATTTCTTTGTGTTTTTATATCTTATTTGAACATACCAACAATAAGTCATCTTCTACATTAACCCATCATACTGAAAGCCATGAAAATCAACATTACATTTTATGATTATTAATGAATAGATGGTGTTTTTAATGTAAGATTAATAACGAATCGTTGGCAATAAGTAAATAAGACGCATACCGAACGGTGTAAGGGCCTCGACTTGCTCCGGTGTGATTTCCCGCCCGAACTTTTAGTTCTTCATCTATAATGGCGGAAGGCAATGGTTTCAGTGGAGTTCCAACGTAATCGACGGTCGATGGTCACCGAGGAGTTTGACGCGGAAGGCAATGGTTTCATTGGTGTTCCAACGTAATCGACGGTCAATGGTCGCCGAGGAGTTTGACGTTCCGGGAGTCGTTGCTAGCTCCCGGCGCTGTTCACTGTGGTTGCGCAAGTTCACAGTGGTGTTCCAAGGTTACGCGCGGGGTTATAAGGTAGAGAATGATTTGAGAGGATGCATGGAAACTGAATTTATTTACAAAACTAATGAAGAACTAATGATGAGAAGGATTTGAGAGGATGCATTCAAATGTAATGCCTCTTCGGTTACAGTCTTGAATTTCTTTACATATGATGATATTAAACTGATTGGGAATTTTAGGAGGCGATTGTTAAAAAAAAAGAGTAAATTACAAGTTTTGTCCTTTATGTTTGCATCAAATTTCAGGCGCTGTCCTTTACCTTTAAAATTGTCAGGCGGTGTCCTTTACGTTTCAAAATCTTGCAAGTTTTGTCCTTTAACCCAAACCAGGTTAGAATTCTCAGTTAAATTAAGGCATGTGCAGGGCACATGAGGGTATATTTGTCATTTCACCTTCACAGGGGTTATTTTTGTAAAGAACTTTTATTAAAGGGCCATTTTGTACAAAACTTAAAAATAAAACACTATAAACACAAACTCTCTCTCTTTCTTCTCTAATTTGAAACCCCTCATTCTGTCTCCTCTCTCTCTCTAAAAACAGATGGAAACAACAGATGGAGGTGGCTTTTGTGGGCGATTGAAGGTGGTGTGTGGCGGTGGTGAGTTAGGGGCGACGGGTTAGGTGCGGCGGTGGAGGTGGTGTTAGGTGCGGGCGGTGGGTTTGGTGCGGCGGTGGGTTTGGTGCGGCGGTGAAGGTGGTGTTAGGTGCGGTGGTTTTTAGAGTTTAATTTTGGGTTTTTGATTCTGAAACAGGTGTATTGATGAACAGGTTCTGAAGTGGTTATGTTAGGGTTTTTAGAGTTTAATTTTGGGGTTTAACTCAGAAAGATGATGAACAGGGGTGGATGGTGGTTAATTGGGTGGTGATGGTGGTTCTGATGTGTGGGAGTGGTACGGTGGTGGTTGTGGTTGACGGGAATGGTGGTGATGGGTGGTGAATACCATCTGGGATCGAACTCCATTCACCAGCCATCAACGAACTAACAGAAACCATCCGTCATCTTCTCCATGGAAACCCAGATGGGTTTAGGTGTGATTTATTGCAATTTGAACTGGATATGTGTTAATATTGAATATTATAATAGTTTGAATATTGAACTGGGTATGCGTTAATATCGAGTATTGAATGGGGTTATAAAAGATGTAATTGGGAATATATATATATCTTGTTTCTTGAATTTTATGGAATGAAATCAGGGTTTGTTATAGTGAAATTTGTTATTTTAATTGGGAATATATAATGTTTGAACAACGAGTTGTGAAATCGGGGTTTGTTATAATGTTTGAATATTGAGTATTGACAGTGGTAACAGGTGGTGGAAGTGGGTGGTTGGCGGGTGGCGGTGGTGGGTTGATGGTGGTGGTGGTGCGTTGGCAGGTGGTGGTGGTAGTGGTAGAGAGAGGGTTATGGATATAATAATATAATAATAATGAATGAGGGCATGTCTTGTTATAATTAAAGGGGGACAGACAAGTGGGATGTGCAATGACCATTTTACCCTCATGTGCCCTGCACATGCCTTAATTTAACTGAGAATTCTAACCTGGTTTGGGTTAAAGGACAAAACTTGCAAGATTTTGAAACGTAAAGGACACCGCCTGACAATTTTAAAGGTAAAGGACAGCGCCTGAAATTTGATGCAAACATAAAGGACAAAACTTGTAATTTACTCAAAAAAAAAATTAAGTTCTTGAATTAATTGCATGAACAAACGAAGAGGCATTGCGAAAAGCATTTAAGTATTAATTATTGCATGATTGCGAAAAGCATTTAAGTTTTTGAAGTATATTGGTGAATTAATTGTTGCATGAACAAAGAGGCTGTCGAGATTAAAGACAAATTTACCCTTCAAAATGAATTAATATATGCATTATGTGTTGTATAACAAGCTGTTTAACTTGTACCTCTTAATTTTTAAGAAGCCCTTAAGGAAATGTTTTATAATATAGTATAGATATAGATATATATATATATATATATATATAGAGAGAGAGAGAGGAAGGTTAACGTACATTACGGCTTAACGTACTTACGTACGACAGGTAATTACGCACATTCATTTTAAAATCACG